>CM065788.1:20319118-21569118 GCA_033296515.1 Macrochelys suwanniensis
CAAAGAGGCAACAGGGCCCTGATCATTAACCTGAGCAAAGCAAACAGGTTGTTAGCGCCCATTAGAACAATAACAACCAAATGAAACAGCTCTTCAGTGCTTTGCAACCATTTCCAGCCCAGAGAATATTCCTTCACACTGGCAAGAAGCATAACTAGCCTAAAGAACATAAAGCAGGGAGGCTGTCTGTAGTCAGTGCGTTTGGGAGTAGCTGATTCTTAAACATCTCTCGAGCCAAATCAAGACCTTGACTCCTAATCTGGGATTCACTGCAGCATAAATTCAGCAAATAGCAAGGGCAGGGCATGTATTGTTTAAGAGACCATGGAGGCTTTGTCCAGCTGTCCATTAACAAGGTTGGTTTAAGAGCTTTTTGTGTTTCAGGTGAGGCCAGATCATTATCAGATCTGGGTGGAAAATTTCAGTGGAAACAAAATTTTAGTGAAAAATGGAAACAAAATTTGGTGAAAATATTTGAACTAATTTTTTTTTGTCCTTTTCCCCAATGGGTTTGAAAAATAACACTGTGACTTGGCCATACCTGAGGTGTCAAACTGCTTACAGAGCTGAATACCCCACAGGATGTTCTGCATCCAGCTTCACAACATCCCATTAGGTATTTCATATGGAGAAACCAAAGCTGTGGGTCAAAATCTGGATGTCTCTACTCAGTTTTTACAGTGCGGTTGGCTCAGCTCTTGTCCTGATATCACTGACCCATGCAAGTCTGTGGCAGCGCCCAGACCAGAATTCAGACCTCTTCAACCACAAGAGCGCCCTTTCTCCCGGTACAGTGGTTACAGGGCGGGCAGGCTAAGAACAAGCAAAGCACCAGGCTCTGCTCTTTTGGAGGGCCACATCTCCACTCCCACGGGAGGCTTTAATAGGATTTTTTCATGGTAGAGAATGAGGAAAACCTCATGATTTCTCAGCACTTCTCCAGTGAGAAACACAGCGTCTCTCTCTGTTGTCAGGAAGACAATGTATTAATGCAGGAACTATCAAAACTGTTCATAGCATGGGCCACATCTTAACAGGGAGTCTCATAAACAGCACTGGTTGGAAATCTTCAAACTGCGAACATTTTGGCATTATTTCGCAAAAGGCTGTGGAAAAAATGTTTTGCTGCTTTTCAATCATCTTTTAGGCCAATCAAAAATCTCAAAGTTTCCAAAAAAATCCAAACCCTGGTAAATTGTTGGGTTTTTTTTGTTTGTTTTTTTTGGTATGTGTGTGTGAAAATGTTTCATCATTTTCTGACCAGCTCTGCTCAAGAAACACCTCCCCACCCATTTGCCATCATGTAGAATATCTCCCCTTCTGTGCTCAGCCATTGATTTATAGCATTTAAGGCCAGAAGAGACCATTGTCTAGTCTGACTTCCTGTATGAGAGACCAGAGAATTCTACCCAGTTACCACGGTACTGAGCGCAATAACTTGCGCTGGACACATCTCCCTACCATTCTTGATTGTACAGACCATCCCTGTCTCATACCTGACTGAGTGGCCCACCTTCTCTCCCAGCCATGATCGCATGGACATTTCTGCTCTGGTTTGATTTCCCCTTACTAGTGCAGGCAGAAATGTACTAGCCAAGCTGTGGCATAGCTTTTACCATGCTAGTTAGCCTACGGCTCCCTTGATATCACATATATTACAATATGGTGGCACTGTGTTATAACACCCATTCTATGACAAAGTTTGGTTGTGTCTGTGTGGATGGGATCAAACCCTTTTCTAACAATTGTACAGATGTTCTAAGTCCGGGGGCACTGTGAAGGAATAACTAACTCCCACCAGGTACGCCCCCAGGTGGCAGATAGGGGAAGGTCCTGCAGATGTGAGACAGCTGTGAATATCCAATAAGCCGTCATGGACCAACTGGTGGCATCTCTCAGCAGGGCATAGTGGGGTAGCTGGTGGCATGGCTACCTCTATAAAATGCTATGTAGGCCTTATGATGAGAAAGCCGAGGTGAAAACAAGCTGCCTTAAAATAAGTCTTGCTAGGACAGGTTGGGTTCAGTAGCCTCAGTAGGCAGCTCACCTCGGAGAAGGGAAACACTAATTTCAAACTCAGGATGTGGACGTGAACAGCTGACCTTTAAAGCTTGTCTAATTGATATGCTCATGTGAATATGTCCAGTGGAGAACTGAGAGTTAGATAGATAGGATGGCCTTTGCACTAATTGTGGACGGAAGATGACCAAGGGGGAAACCAAGGCTTAAATTCAGCTGGAGCTGTCCAGAGCAGAGCTCCAGTAAGTACTTTCACCCCCCACAGGAGTTTTTATAACGTGATGAGAGGGAATGTGGGGGTCTCCAGGAAATACTCTGTGAATTTAAGCCCTGTGGGAGACCAAAGACTCGGTATATGGAGCAGATATCAGTGGACCTTGGAGAGGTCAATTTGCATGACAGCCCACAATCATGAGTTGCAGAAGAAATCTATAAAAGTCACCAACCTCGAATAGGGAAGTGACAAGAAAGAAGCAGCAGCAGAAGTTCTGATGTCCTAGGGCCAATTTAGAACCTGCTTGGCCTATGTGGCCTCTTTATGTATTAGAGTTAAAATTACTATTTTTTATTCATATTCATCTTCAGCATTATTATTACTGTACATATTTTTTATAGTGCCCAATATCCAACTACCATAGCATGGATCTGTAACATGGTCCCATCCATGCTGTCAAGAATGTATGATGTTATAATACATACAACACTGTTGTGTAACAACATGGTGTCCCAACTAGAGCTGATTTTTCAGTTCATTGGAATTTCTGAAAAATTAATCCCAACACATCATTTTTGTTCCAAAATAAAAACAATTTCAAAATGTTTGCCAAGCTGAAACATGGGGAAAATAATGAGTTTTGGATCAAACAAAATGGTTCATTTGACAGAAAAAGGGAAAAAATATTTTTGAGCTTTTAAAAATGTTTTTATGAATAAAATGGAAGTAAATTTGGAAACAAAAACTTGTTTAGAATCAAAAAAATCAAAGCATTTCAATTGTGGTGAATTTTATTTTTAGGGTCCCCCCCCCCACTCCAGCTGAAATAATTCAGTAAAAGTGACATGAAATTGTTAATACCCAAATCTGGGTATTTTTGGTCAAAAAAAGAGTTACAGCTGAAAAATTTAGCCCGGCTCTTGTTATAATGCAGCATTCTTGTATTACAACATGGTGTCCCATTCCCAACACAGAATGAGGGAGAAGAAAGGATCTATAGTGTTCTAGCCAAACAGAGAGGAGAAATGTCCACCAAGTAGGTGGCAGTTGTCCAAACAGACTAACATCATCACAGGTGAATCTCCAGAGCTCATTGGGAGTGCAGCTGCTGAGGTTGGAACGCTTTTGAACGTACAGAAGATTACATCTGAATTTGTTTTAGGAGGTTACAACCACACGTCACTAGAACATCATCCAAGGTTCAGCACAAAGCCAAAGAAAGAAAGATTAAAAAAAAACTCAAAGAAAAGCGAAAGACCAAGCCTGAAATCAAGGTGGAGGGAAAGATTACAGTCAAATAAAAGAATGACACTGAAATAAAAACTCAGTAAGAATAAAATGTCAGTGTTGATCACAAAACAAAAGCATTAGCAGAGTTGAGTGCAGGCCACAAAGAGATTTAAGGAGATGAATGTAAATTATTTGAAAAGATTTAAGTTTTATATCAAGCTGTTGTTTATTGGTTTATATGCTTAGGTAGGAAAAGGTTTAAAATATAAATAAAAGGAGATGTGGGTAGGGTAGAACATGCGGAATTATTGGTCTTCCGCCTATCAGAGTGGACCATAGGATGTTGTAGAAGGAACTTAATAAAATGAGGGACTTCTGGGTAGTAGGGTACTCTCTAGTCATCTGCTAAAGCCCATGGAGTCTGGTTTTAATCTTCTGTCACTATTGTCTCTTAATATGCACGGCAGAGGAGGGCCAACTGAATGGGTTTAGAACATGGTTCTCAGAGAAAAGTCCACCCCACTCTTGCCTTAGAGACCTGCATTTAAACTTGTTTGCAGATAGCATGGTTCTGCTACTAGTGTGAACAGGTTCCCAAAGCATATGCTGTCTTAAAAGGGACAGCAGTATCTGGTAGAAAGAAACCTAGTCTACTCTGAAATATGCATTTTTTGTGTTCTATAAAAGAAAAAAGTCTTCTGTTATTCAGCTTTTGCTGCATCCCTTGGGACTTTGGTCCACCTCTAAGCAATAATAAAATACAGTAAAATAATACCGTGCATTCATACAGAACCTTTCATTGTGTGGGGACTCAAAGATATGCAGGCTCACTTCGGTCACCTCTGAACTGCAACCACCTCTGGGGTAAATGCAGCAACTGTTTAGCAGCCCATCGCGTTGCTACACTTCACTTTAGGACATGGAAGTAAAGAAGACAACTCTCCTGTTGGAACAAGTGAAATTCTTTTCTCAAAGTGGATTCCTTATAAACTGGTCTGTTGATGAGAATCTCTCTCAAAGCCTGCATGGCTAAGACTTTCCTCACTCACTGATGTCTCAGTACAATATTTTAATCGCTGCCATTTCCATTTCTTTTTGAATCAGGGACAAAATACAGGTGCATTCCTCTCTTCCACCCAGCTAGTGGATTAGCTCATGGCAAAACAATGCCTCATACAATTAGGCATTTTTCTGGTGAACTGAGGCCTGTAAACGGAATTATCACCACTTCGGTGCCTATAACCGTTGCATCTGGGTGGGTCTTCACTTAATGTCACAGGTAATAAGCCAGCAGCTTGAGAGATGCTGAATGACTGCAGGTCAATATGTGACCTTCCTTTCACAGTCACACCTTGGTTACCACTTCCCAGCTCAGTGTGACTCAAACCCCAGTCATTATGGCATTGCCAGTTTTCTCATATAGCATGACTCCCATGAGGGGCTGGAATTTGGTCTCAGGTTCAGTTATCCCAATGAACCAGTGTTCATCATGACAAAGTGGAGCGGTTGTGCAAACATGCTCCCACCCTGGAAGTTTCCCTCTTTCATGCTTATTGACCCCTTAAATGGCCCTCATGCTGGCATTGCAGGGCAGTATCTGGGGTGTAAATAATTTGATGGTGAACTTTGTTTTTAACAAGGAAAAAATTGCAGCTGGTTATAAAATGGGTATTTCCCCCTACAAATTCCAGCTTTTCATCAAAACCTGTTGGGGTTTCTATTATTTTTTTTTTTTGCGGGGGGGTGGGGGGGAGGAGCTGAAACTGCCAAAAACAAATATGTTTTATTTTTTTATCATAAAACCATTCATTTTTTGGATTTCAGTTTTCTAACCTTGCTTGCCTTAAAAAAAAAAAAAAGACACTGTCCAAAAAAATTTTCTTGGAGTCAAAAGCTAATTTTCTTCTGGAACAAAGTTTTGATGGAAAAAATTTCAACCAGCCCTCGAAAAGTATTAACCTTACTCAGCTATGGGCCAGATTCACTGTAGCTGGTGCAAGGATCTCTATATTACAGCTCCCTGTACCCACCCTGACCCCCATGTAGAGGGGAAACTCACCCCACCGGAGGATATGCAGCGAGAGTAGCTTTAAGATATTGTTGGGGCTTCTTGGAGCCCACCGGATGTGTGGAAAGGATGGTTTCCTCTACTGCAGCCCTTCCCTTTGCCCACTGGGCTTTTTTCCCTGGAGCTCCTATGTCCAGGTTTATGCTGGCAGAGATTAGGATGAATCCAGGCTGAGTATGGCCTTGTGCACAGTGAAGCCAAGGTCCACCTAGGCTCCTTGGTCAGACTACATCTCCCATGATGCACCACCATCTCCTCTTATGGTGAGGGGAGTTGCATCATTGGAAGCTCTGTCCATGGTTCATCATGGGAAATGTATTCCAGCTAGGGGAGCCAAGCTCATAGAGGAGAATGAGGACACAAACTACATCTCCCATAAGGCACTGTGGTGGGATACCCAAATTTGAAATATTTTAGTTTTCAGGCATTTTGGTTTTTCAATGAAAAGTCAAACATTTCTGTGGAAATCATGGAAAATTATGCATAGAAAATTTTTTTAGTCAAAAACCCCCTTCAATGGAAAATTTAAAACTGGCCCTACTAAATTATCCCTCTTTCTCCCAGTCTGTCTATCAAGGTTTTTCTAAGGTGTCTTTCACTGTGGTACATAAAGGCCAGATTATACATATTATATGTATAATTATATATAATATAATTTATTATTATTATTCAGATTATATATTGGAGCTTGGCAATTAATTTCAGTGATGCAGAATTGTGCCTACTCTAACCTAGTGTTACTACAGCCTTGTCCGCTTGTGTGCCATCCAGCATCTCTTTAATGTAAGCCGAAACATGAGTGTGTGGATAGGTGGACTAGCTCTCGTTGTGTAAGTACGTGGGGTGTGGCTGCTGAGAACAGAGGTCATCTTCCATACTGGAAAGTGGGATTCTGGACTGCACTGAGATCAGTACAGGGGCATTTTAGCTGTCACTCTGGAAATGGACTGAGAATTTCTACTGACCCCACTCTCTTTAGAACAACATTCCACTGGCCAGAAAACAAGGTGACCAGAGACTTCGATTGCAATTTGGGGCCTGATCTGAAATGGAAGGACACATGTTCACTTCCATGGACTTTGGATCAAGCCCTGACAGTATTAATCCAACTCCCCTGTTTTTTGTGGGGACGGCAGAATTAGCAAGCAAATCTCAGCCCTTGGATTTTCCAGAGGGCACCAAAGAGATCAGATTGAAATGGACCCTTCCTTGCCTGCTATCCACTCAGACACATCAGACACGCAGACTCTCTCTCTTGAAAGTTGTCTGTGTCCCAGATAGTGTTTCAGTCAGATGCACCTGGTGAGGGCTTTTGGTTTAGAACACAAATCTCTGCTAATTAGCTACACAAACCCATCTCGCTTCATCTACAACCACTCTGATGCAACATCAGTTCAGATGCTAACTGCACTCAAGTTACTGCTTGCCGGGGCAGTGCCATTTGCAGTGGGCTCATGATGGATTGCAAAGTGAGATGTAAGTGAATTAGGAAAGGCAGTTATATAATTAAATAAAATAGATGGCGCAATTAGATCTGCTTTGCATGAACGCCGTTTTGGATGCAAGCCTACAGCTCTGAGGCTATGCTTATTAGTGGAGTCTCATCTTTACAGGCTTGAAACTACCTAGCTCACAGATGAGTAAATCTGTAATCTGGGCTAGGTCACTAAAAGCTATGGAAAATAGAGACGGCCTGATCCGACTCCCATTGAAGTCAGTGGAAATGCTCCCATTGACTTCAATGGGCATTGAATTGGGAACATACTACTAATTTCTACTCTCCTGGTGTCACACTGCAATAGCGTAGCCAGAGGGGGAACAAGGGGAGTGGCCGCTCCCCCACTGAGCAGAAGCGGCGCCTTTTTTGTGCCCGGACGCCTTTTGCTCCTATGCTGCAGCCAGAGCAGAGCATTTTTTTTTGCTCCCGGCGCCTTTTTTTAGCTCCGCTCCCCCTGTGCTCTAAACCTGGCTACGCCACTGTCACACTGTAAAATACACACACGTTGGTCTGTTTTAGAACCAGAGACACCAAGTTTGGATCTGAATGTCCTTCCGGATCAGGGATGTTTGGGTCCAGGATTTGCTTTTGGGACCAGCTCTGCCCTTATGGGGCAGATTCTCCTAGAGAATTTTATAGGGATGAAATCTATAGACACTACAGAGATTTAATAGTGTGCTATAGAAATTACTCTACAAACCTATGGAACTTCATACAGAAGAATCATCTTTCCATAGATTTTTTTTAATCGCCCTGTAGAATCCCGTAGTAGGGATATATTTCTGTATTAATCCAGAAAACCAACAGACGGCTAATCATTTCTATTACACTCTATGGGAGTAGTTCAGTTTTAATTTCCCCCTACTTAAAATTATGGGGTGATCCCTTAATTTTAAGTAGGAAATCCACTTTTCAAATGACTTAAGAGGAAGGCCCAGTTCCATATTTGGAAACTCAAACTCACACTTACCCATATAAATCACCTACATGCTGATTCGACCATTCAACAGCAGGATGTGGGTGTGCCACTGAGCTTCCCCACATTTGCAAATTGCAGCTGGGGATAAGAAAACGTAGCTGCCTCGCACAGTTGTTCGGAGGCTTCTAATTCATTAACAGGAAATATTCACCCCTGTGCAGAGTGCCCGTTTAAGGGCTATGCACCTCTTAACCCCTATAGGTTAAGTTCAGGCCTTATGAAGCTGGTGGCAGTGTTATCATTGACTTCAACAGAGCCAGAATGACACCTTATGGGTTTAAAGATTGCCTGGGCCTTGTGCTGGTACTGCATGTGGGGGCGTGTTTCGTCCTCCGTGTGGGGGTGTATTTCATCCTCCTATTTGAAAATTGTTTTGAGATCCTCTCATGGAAGGCGCTATTGAGGCGTGAGGTGCTAGCATTACTAAATTCAATTAAAGAATTAATTAATTATTGTATATTGTTACCGGAGCCAGTTGGAAATCTTCTGACAGAACCTCAGAAACCTTCCTGGTTTCCTGGCAGCTTGCTCACCTCCACGGAACTCCAAGGTCTCACCAACTCCCAAGGTCCCCAGCGCCTCCAGGCTCCTCCTGGCAGGATGTCATTTTGAAATGGTTGAAAGGAAAAGTTGCGATTTTTCTAAATGATTTTTCTCCCCAGATTTCTGTTTCATGGAGAACTTCAAAACATTGGGGAATGAAAACGAAAATTCAAAATATTGAAACCGCCTACAACATGGAATTACCATTCTACACCCATCTGTAATCATTATCCCAGTGTGATACAGGCAAGGGGATTAGCGTGTATGGGACTCCACCGAGTCTGAAATGAGCCAGTGGCCTAGAAGGTGTTGAAATCATATGTTTGCGACATATGAAATGTTAAGCTAACCCGTTATTTCCACACACTCTCGGGCACCGTTAGCAGATTATCGAAGGGAATGTATCCATAAAGGTCTGACTGATTTGTACGGAGACTCAAACACACAGGTGTATTTATCTTGGCTGCAAAGTACCCATTGTTTTTCTTGCTTCATAGCGGTCACTGTAGTGTGTTGGCACTGCCTCTGTTTTCTCAGTTGTTACCTTCTTACCAGCACAGGCAAACAGCACATTAAATGCGCTAGGAAAGCAAAGGAGAGATGAGATAAGCTGGGGTGGGGGCAGCAGCTCAAGCTCTAACCCACAAGCGGCAGGGGAGCAGGGAAGGCAGCCGAATTAGAGCACTGCACTGGTGCCCCAAGGCAATAAACAGATGAAGCGGTCTAGTGGTGACAGCCCTAGCACCATGCTTAGGAGATAGCCGTAGGCTCTTCATGTGAGCTTGGACAAATCCCTCAGGTTTTGCGTTCACTGCAAGAAGAGCTGTGCTTTTTTCACCTTGCATTAGCTATCTTGATGTAAAATCCTGGTGGAGACAAGGCACAAGAAATTTTTACCTCAGCATAGCCAGTCGAGGTCAACTCTATATCCCTCATCTGAGTTTCCGTGGGTTAGTTACATCGAGGTTAAAAACTACCAGTGCGTTGTCTCGACTAGGATTTTGCATCAAGATTGCTGTCTTAAGTTAGCTATGTCCAGGTAAAACACACCTTTTCTCATTGTGAAGACATCACCTCATATGCTCTGTGCCTTGGTTTCCCCACCTGCACAATGGGGATAACAGTACAGACCTGCTTTGTAAAGTGCTTTGAGATCTACGGATGAAAGGTAGTGTGTAAGAACTAGGTGTAATTGTTGGTTTTAGCGGAAGCTGAATTAGGCCAATGCTGGGCACTTCTGAAAATCTCACCCCCGTCTGGTGGGGCAGATGGAGTGTTAGAAAGTGTTTGCAGTTCCCTGGGAAAGAAAAATGTTTTCTCCCAGGTGGCCTAGATACAATAGAAGCCAAATATGTGTCTCTTTAACAGAGCCCTCTCACTTCTATGTACAGTTCAGGCATTATACAATTTTCCACTCCGATGGGAATAACACTGTATATTTCTATAATGCTGAGACCACAATGTGCTTTGCAAACATTCATTCTCCCAACACTCCTCTCATTATTTTCCCCATTTTACCCATGAGCCTCCCAGAGAAGACCCAGAGCTGTGGAGCTGAAGGAATCTGTGCAGATAAGCTCCGAACCAAGAAAACACTTCAACAGGGGCTTAACTTTAAGCATGTGAGGTCCTGCTGAAGTCAATGGTCTCCTCCCATGCTCGCAGCTAAGCAGGTGCATAAGTGCTTTTCTGGATCTGGGCCATAAACAATAATCTCAGCATCCTTTTGCCAGCATAGAAAATATCCAGAACGCCTCATTGTAGCAGCCTTCTTTCTAGACTCTGTCTGTAGAAACTCCCACTGGGCTGGAATTCTCTGCTGGAGCTTTCTGACAGAGGCTGTTACAAGGGAGCCCTCTTGGCTCTGATGGAATGCACTAATTGCTCCTGGAACAAAAGCTACTTATGCTTCTTTCGGGCCACATGGCTCTTCTGTGCTGATTCTTCACAGCCACTGTATGAAAACTCCCATTGTTTTCCACCATATGCTCTGCACACATTTGTAATGTACTTTTGCTGGGAAAGGACTTAGGTTTATCCTTTCTTGTTCTGTTCTGTTTATAAGACTGTTCGTCTGGCATGCATAGATGCAGAGGGACCTCTCAAGAGAAGCCCCCCATCCCCTGTTTTTTTCCCCTTGTCTTCAAGCATAGATAGCTTTCCTGTCCCTATGGCTATGGAATAGATCATCAGGTGAAGATCTGCCTCTAGGTCTATATTTTGTAATATTCTATTAGTAACTGATTCTGCAAGCCCTCAATACGTATTCTGGCATGAAATACAGCATGTGAGATTTCAAGGGCACTAATTTCTGTTGGGGGAAATTCAGGAGGTGGGTTGAAAACAGGATTTATAATAGGAAGCTAGTTGCAATATTTGCTGCCACTTGAATGTAGAGCTGGTTGAGAATTTGCTGATGGAGCATTTATTTGTGGTTGAAACTGAAACTTTTCACTGGAATGTACCAGGTTCGAAAGGAAAGTTTTCTCAGGTCCAGGATGGAATTTCTGGTCACAACCAGAGAGAGAAGGAGAGGGATACTCTAGAACAGCCAGGATCCTGGTAGTGAGGGCACCCACACATGGGATGTGGGAGACCCACATTTAAGTCCCTGATTTGCCATTCTCCCACATACTAGGTGAATACCTTAGTCACCAATCTGTTGGCTATTTTGGGGTGGATCTCTTTCCTCTTCCTTCCCCCCTTCCCCTGGAAAAACGTCAGGTCTTGGTTTCATCACAATGCCGAAAGGGAGCACATTGGAACTCTCCAATAGCTTTGTGGGGTGGGAAATCCATTTCCCACCAGTTCTGCACTAATGTATCTTCTCTGTCTGTCTATTGTAACAATCTTATCTAAGCTGTCAAGTATCAGAGGGGTAGCTGTGTTAGTCTGGATCTGTAGAAGCGACAAAGGATCCTGTGGCACCTTATAGCCTAACAGACGTATTGGAGCATAAGCTTTCATGGGTGAATACCCACTTCGTCGGATGTGGGTATTCACCCACGAAAGCTTATGCTCTAATACGTCTGTTAGTCTATAAGGTACCACAGGACTCTTTGTCGCTTATCTAAGATAGATATCCTACGGCCTATCCCTTCATATAGCTTCAGGATCTAACTATCCAGCTAACATGTGTCATTATAAGTTTTCCAAACTACTGTGTGCACTTGCTCTTGCTCTTTATGCTTGGTTATTATTTCCCTTACCTTATCTCACCACTCTGAAAGTGTAGGCATTTTTTTCCTGCGGCATTCTCTCTGGTATTGCAAGCAATGACACAAGCAGGATGCTATCTGCTGACCTCTTTCCACCTTCAGTAAGCAGTGGGATTATCAAGAGATCGCCCTGCACATTCTGGTTTCTCTTTACACACGCGTCACTCCACGAAGACGTAATTGTATCTAAGGGCTCAGAGCACTTCGACGTTGGGGGCTAGCTGCTTCTTAAACGGGCAGTGATGTAACATTTATTCCAGCTGGACAGTAGGGAGAACTGTACCTGCTACTTGTGCAGGGTTATGTATGCTGAAGGGCAGATGGGGACAATACAATGGCCATGTCCCATGGAAAGAGAAGAGGAAAATCACAGCATTTCATGTCCTGGCTGGACGGATTGTGGTGGGGTGGGAGAACCCACCCTGGAAATTATGCTCTTGAGTTCAAATTACCACTGGAAGTTTATGTTTGTCTAGAATCTGTGCTCAGGTGGAGAAAGAACACTCCTTGGCCCAAAAAAGGGGTGGGGGAAGGAAATTGTTTCTGAAGGAGGCAGTTTACTTAGCCCTGGTCTACATTACAGTTAGGTTGACATAGGGCAGCTTACATCAACCTAACCCTGGAAGTGTCTGTGACGGTGTTCCCCATAAAACTTTATGGGGAGATGCTTATAAATGTATATATGTAACTAGAATATGTTTTATGCTACATGTGCCATGTATCATATCTCTGTGAAAGTTATGACCTACTGAATTTACTCCTCCTGTTTGTATGCATGTATCATTGTTGTAGTTGGAGTTATGAAGATTGGTTTTATATTTGCTGGTTTTGTACATAGCCTTTGTAAGTGCATGGGATCATCTTTGGAGCAAAGAATGTGCCTGTTAAATGCGAGCACTTAACAGACAAAAGACGTTGCAGACCCCAATCCACATTGGGGCCGGGTCTGGAATGCAACTGGTTAGGCTGGTTGCGGAAGGGTGCATGGATAGGTGACTCGCCCAGGTGATCCCAAAACTCCATGGTAACAGGATGTTACACAGGGAGGGGAAAAAGACTATAAAAGCCCGGGGGAGACCCTTCCATTTTGTCTTCAGCTGGCTAAAGAGAGAGACTCTCCACCCCACCCCACCCCCAGGACACACCCGAAAGAGACTGAACAAAGGACAAGACATTAGGGGGGTGAGTGATTGCTGGACCCAGGCTAAGTGGAAGATAGCCTGTTTACCGGACCTAGTGAGGTTTTTATATCTGTGTGAAGTTTGATTAGACATAGAACTGCGTGTTCTATTTTATTTTATTTTATTTAGTAATTCACTTTGTTCTGTCTGTCACTACTTGAACTCACTTAAATCCTATTTTCTGTACCTATTAAAATCACGTTTTACTTATTAAGTTTCCTTGAGTACGAGTTGGTACCTGGGGAAAGCGAACAGTTGTGCATATCTTTCTATCTTTGAAATAGAAGGCGAACTATTTATGAGTTTACCCTGTATAAGCCTTATGCAGGGTAAAACGGATGTATTAAGGGTTTGAACCTCCTTGGAGTTGAGCAGCTGGGTGTCAAAGGCAAGAGCACTTCCAGGGGCCTTACAGTGGTGAGTGGACTTGGTTCGGACCTGGGTCTGTGTTTGCAGCAGATCAGTGGAATCTGGCTCAAAACAGACAGGATTTGGGAGTCCCAAGCTGGAAAAGGCCTGGAAGCAGGGGCAGAAGTAGCCTTGGCATACCAGGTGGCAGCACCAAGCAGGTCTCTGTGGCCCCAACCCGTCACAGTGTCTACACTAAAATGTAGCTCCCACTGATGTAACTCGCCCTTTACAGCAACTTAATAACTTCACCTCTGCGAGAGGTGTAGCGCTTAAGTCAATGTAGGTAGGTTAATGCAGTGACAGTGTAGACACTGTGTTGCTTACCCGAACTGTTGTTGCTTTCAGAAGCCATCCCACAATGTCCCACACTGCAAGCACTCCTGGTGAGGCTGTGCATCGCCGACCCAAGGAGCGTAGTCAGTGCTTCATTTGTAATGAAAGAGGTGCCGGGGCTCAAGCAATTAGGTGCCAGGGCACAAGTAATTATTTTACATTCATAATTGATGCAGCAAGCCGGGACTATGAACTGCCATGCCTAGAGGTGCGGGGGCTCAGCCTTGTTCTAGCCCTGGCATAAATTAAGCACTGAGCGTAGTGGAGACATGCAAAAGCAGTTTAATTACTGCAGTGGCTGTACGTCAGCGTAACTTAGGTCAACTTAATTTTGTAGTATTGACTTGCCCTTAGACTGTACTGTCTTTGGGGCAGGGACTATGCTTTTGTTGTGTGTTTGCACAGCCCCTTGCACAATGGGCTCCTGATCTAACAGCCTGGCTCTGAGGCACTATTGAGATAAAATAGTTGCCTCTGCCACATGATGTGCTGCTGATATTTTAATAAGGGGATTTTGCAAAAATATCTCCCCTTTAGCTTATCTCCCAGGGTGTGTGTCCTCCGAGAGCGGGGGAGTGAGGAACTGGATGACTTATTGGTTCGTTTCCATGTTGAAACAAACTCATAACCAGCAAAGAGGCAATGCAGCTTGGCAAACAAAGCGTCTATGAAGCGCGCTGCCTGGAAAAGGTTACACTTTGTACACTGAGCACACCCAGCGTCCTGATCGGACAGCAGGGTGTTCATCCTGCATCTCTTCAATCTCTCTGAAGACCTTGTTGGCAGAAGTCCAAAAGCAGCTACCTCTACCTTTTCCCCCCTCTTTTTTTAAAAGACCTGACACTTGATTCATTCCAGAGGGAAAAATTAGCCCTTCCAAAGTACCTTTCTGAGCGGTAGGATGAAGCAGTCTTTAACAGCGAGATTACCCATTTTATTATAGGTGGGGCTGGTAGCACTGCCTGTTATTGAGGTGACCTTTATAAGAATCTTTTTCAGTTGTTTATAACTTAGCCGAGCTTCAAGCATTGGGACTGAACTTTTCCATGCTGGGTGTCTGACTCAAGGGTTTGTGTTTTTTTAATTTCAACCAAACTGATTCAGCTGTTTCAGAGAACGAGGCTAGGGAAAAATACATTGCCTGCTTTAAATTCGGGGTGGGGGGGGTGGAGTGTCTTTGAAAAGCTCTAGCAACCCCATGTTGGGGAGCAGAGACTTGAAATTTGGCAGACAGCTGGTCTTTGTGTCAGGGATGTGCCTTTAGCAATCCCCATGAAAATCTGCTCAAATGTGGCTAAGTTATAAGCCTTCGAAAAATTGCAGTTCACACATGCTCAGGAGATCATTGCAGCTAAAAAAATTGAAGATTCCATGTGCACTGAGCATGCTCCAGCCACTATGCAATTGCACCTTGGGGCTGCTGTGGGCTACTCCAGGGCCAGGTACCAGACCTGAAAGTAGGGAGGCCATTTATCCTGGGTTTTCAATGACACCCCCCTTCTGACACCCAGCAGCTTGGAGGAGGAAGCCGCCTGATTTAAGTGCAGATGGCAAAGGGCCAGATCTGGGGGAGGCCTCTGTTGGGACAAGGCACCTGGAGTGGTAGAGACACATGGCTGGGGCTGCAACTTCAGGATGAATTTGTTACCTAGACTTGAATCTAAAATTTGTTCTGGTTTTTATCTGTCTAAGGGATCATAACAAAACCTTAGCTTGAAACATTCCCAGAGTTGTGGTGGGGGCTAGGATATTGATTTAGATTTGAGGGTTACAACTCAAGCTGCGCCTGGTGGTGGTGGGGGATGCTCCAGTTTGTGTTAATTAACTAGAATTAATAATGGGCCAGACACTGAGGTTCTTACTCCGTTTTTTCCTCAGTTCTCCCTCAGGGCCAATTCCCCTATAAGAGTGCAGTTTCAGGCCCTCACTTGTGCTTCATTCTCATTCTTGCCTTCTGGCTTTCAGGTGATGGGACTAAGCTAAATGGGCAAAGTTTCCCTTTAAGGTTACAAGCTGGCTTGATGTCACAGCACTTGTGCTGTACTTAAATAAACCCAAACCTATTTAGAGAGTCACTCTCCATTTCCCGTTTCCTTAGGATTAGCATAGGAATGTGTCTCAACAGCTGGAGTAACCGGCAGAAAACCAACACCCACATTTGGTGCCCGCAGAAGACAAAGATTTGGCCACTGGCTTAAAATGAACATTTTCCTTGACGTCGAGCTACCAGAATGAGGAACAAAGAAGACTCTCTCTTGTGGGAGAGACAGGTCATGTCAGTATTCCAGGGCTGGAATTTACTGGAATGCTGCATTTGGTGCCTGGATATCACAATTGTAGGTCCTTTATAAATAAATGAGGAAGGCAGACAGACAGACAGACCACAGTAGTCCTGGAGCTTCAAATTCCTCTTACCCTCTAAGAAGAGAAGTGTATTTTTTCCCAGGAACTCTGTGTTACTCAATGGAATTCATCCTGCAGAACAGGTAGGATATTTTAGGCTAAGATTTCAAAACCACATAAAGAATTTGGAAGCCCAAATCCCATTCCTTGTGGGTCACTTTGGTGGCTTTGGAAATTTCCACCTCAGTAGTCCAGAGTTGCAGATTTCCTCATCTCAGAGTCAAACACTTACTGGTGAAGATGGATGAATTTATCTGGATAAAACACAGGTCAGAGCAAATCTGGACCGCATCTGGGACTGCAGAAGAGTTCAAGACTCATTTGTGTCAAATGCTTACAGTTGATATCTTGTTGCCAGAAAGAAAGGTACACTTTTTCTTTGCAAAATGGCCTCTATTCTTAGTAGCCTGGTGTTAAGCAGTCAGAAGTCTAAGTGCTCTCACAGTAATAATAATGCCTAGGTCTTATATAGCACTTTTCATCAGTAGATCTCAAAGGTCCATATCCTCAGAAGTATTTAGGTTCCTAACTCCCATTGATTTCCAAGTGCTTTATGGAGGCCAGTATCATTATTCCCATTTTACAGATGGGGAAACTGAGGCATAGGGCGGGCGGTGACTTAGCCAAGGTCACCCAACAGGCCAGTGGTAGAGCTGGGAACAGATCCCAGGTTTTCTGCATCACTGCCTCCCCTCCAAGTAGACTGCCAAGCCACAAAAATGGAAGCCAGGTGAGGCCCTTTTGAAAACAAGGCCCAAAGTAGATGCAAATTGTATTCCCATGGTTCTGTGTGCCTTGGTTCAGAAGCAGACGCATCATAATACCACCTGAGAATGCACAGATTCCAGTGCCAGACAGGACTGTTATGATCTTCTACCAGGTCCTTCTGCATAACACAGGCTAGAGAATTTCACCCAGCACTTCCTGCATTGTGCTTGACCTAGAGGATGCCTTTTAGAAATACATCCAGTCGTATCCCTGACCTAATGCACCCCTCTCTCAGCTAGGAAGTATGGGAACTCTCACTTGAGGCTAAGCTACAGTGGCAAAGACACCAGCCCAGGTGCTGTACTGAAGCGGCTCAGGTGAGCATCTGACACTTTAGACACTTTTCAAGTTTACTCATCACTGCAAAACCAATTTTTTGAACCACCGTGCAGTCAAGTTAACTGCTTTGCTTCCATGATTTCCAGGCAGCAAGTCATAGAGAGTTTCTGGCTTTTGATCAGTACCCGCTTCAGCTGTGGAGCTATTTGTTGCCTGATGCTGAACATCAAAACATACCTAAACCAAAAGCCCAGATCTAAACAGCTACAGCCTGTGGGAAAATGTGATCTGGTCTGCATGGCTTGGCCACCTCTCTGCTAATAATCAATCAATCAATCATCTGAATTCTCTGACAAGAATGCTGTCTCCATAAATGTGTTGTCGCTGTCCTCTTGTTTTCTCTGGTCTTACTTTTCTGCTCTATTTCCCCACTCTGCTAGGGGTGTGACTTCAATGGGAGTTCTCTGTATCCTGTGGAGGGAGAAGAGGGCCCTATCTGTTGTAATCCCTTTGTCATGTTCTTCATTCAGATTGCTCTGTAAGAAGCTTGGTGGGAGTGAGGCAGTGTGGTCTAGTGGATAGGCACTGCACTGGGGGGGAGACAGAACTAAGTTTTAGTCCTGGCTCTGTTATTTATCTGCTGCCTGTTGGGTAAGTCACTTAATAACACCTACATAACACCAGTAGGTCCCAAAGTGCTTTAGGAAGAAAATCATTATCCTCATTTTCCAGATGGGGAAATTGAGACACAGAAAGATGATGAGACTTGCACAAGCTCACCGGTGGAGCCAGGAATAGAACCCTGTTCTCCTGATTCCCACACCAGTGGTGTAGGCACTGGGCAACACCACCTTCTGTTGCACCATTTGTCTGTCCTATTTAGACTGCCTCTTATGATGCCCTTGTGCAGCCTCCAGGCAATAATAATTGTCTTCTTCCCTTCTGTAACACTCTGTGCACACCTAGTGTGTTATGAAAATAAAATAGTGATCAATAATACCCAGGAGTAGGTGTGGCCCTTTTACTGAGTGCCGCCCTGTGGTACTTAAAACCAAAATATTATTTATAGATATGATGGTTTATTTGTCTCTGACCAACTTCTTACTTATCTCCACTGCCTGATTTCCTCTGCACATGCTCTTCCCAGTAACGTCATTAGGAGCTCCAGTTGGCAATGATAAGCTGTAACGCCATGGTGGCAGTGAACCCACCACATGATTGAATTCATTACTGTGCCGTGGTCATTCTGCTCATTTGTATAACACCCTCCCTGTCAGTGCTGCTTTTCTGTGCCTTAGTCAAACCTTCTGAGCCGCCCAGGTCCCCAGAACTGGGCTGGAAACCCTGCAAGAACCTGCATTCTCATAACGCTCCCAACACTTCCTGCCTCTAGCTGGGCTGTAAATAGCACAAGAGCTGCATTTCCTTGCTGAACTGTGGGATGGGCACTTCTTGCTGGAACTGGTATGTGTAGGGTGACCAGACAATCACCTACAATTGACTTTAAAATGAAGAGAATACAGTTAATCAGATTTTTTTAGGCATGTCAATAAAAGTTCCATTCTGGTTCATTCTGAGGCTTTATCCAAAATAGTTCACTCGTCCGTTGCAAAAACCCTAGACGCTTGCTGATTATGGGCCACGCGGTTAGCTGGTGTCGATCAGCCTAGCTCCAATGACTTTACTGGAGCCGTGCTGATTTACACCTGAGTATCTAGGCTATGTAGGTCCAGAGTGGACGTGGAGGTAAAATATCAACCTCATTACCCTGCGATGTTAAGGACAAGTTGTACGGTGGAGAAGCTGTTTTGGTGCTATAATCAAATAATTCCACCACCCTTTAACAATGCAGCCCGACAGCTAGAGCTTAGAGCTGAAGTGAGATATTTGCCAGATGCCCAAATTCCAGTGAATAACTCCCTGTTCCGAGGAAGCTAGAATTCTAGAGCCAGTGTCTGGTTTTGTCGCTAAAGGCTCAGCTGCCCTACTCTAACCATCACTCTCATCTCTGGGGCGTTTCTGGGCAAGAGATGTTAGCAAAGGAAAAACCTTTGAACTACTAGTTTACTAGAATCACTAGTTGCCTTAGGACTGAATGAAATGCACACAGCCATCCTGGATTCTTGGGAGTAATAAGTCCATAGTCTAGTCCCAATCATCAGTTCCCTTCGTCATTGTACATCAGTTCACATACACAGTATCACCTGAGGCACCGAAGAGCCTAAATCCCTCACTAGTCGTGACCTTTCTGCGTTTGGTTTCTTCTTGGCTCCCAGTAGAACAGAGGCACGAAAATGACATACTTCCCCATGTATACAGTAGCACATATGCAGGTTATTATTAGAGACCATCTCATCATTTCCATCTCATGCTCAGCAGGGAGCGTAAGATGGGCCATTACAGATTCGCTGGCATGGGGAGTCGAGCGTTTGCTCCTGAAACCCACTGGCAGTTCATTATTTGATCTAGTGTAGTGTACGCACAACTGGATGAACTGGTATTCTTGCAGCATGTTTCATGCAAGGTTTCAGTGCAGTTTACAAATGATTTAATGAAGCCACAAACACCCATGTGCTGTAGAGCAGCAGCGTGGGGCAGTGTCTGGGGGGGCGCTGGGCTGGAAGGAAGCAAACATGGGTTCTATTGTGGGCACTGTCACTGACCCGCTATTAGCGAGATGAGCTGAGTGAGGTTATATCTTTTGTTGGGCCAACTTCTGTTGGTGCAAGAGACAAGTTTGCAAGCTACACAGAGCTCTGCTTCGGGTGTAGGAAAGGCCCTCAGTGAGTCATGGCTAAATGCAAGGTGAAGTCAAGCCCCAAGTAACTTTATTAAGGCCACAGCGGACACATGCAGTAAAGCAAGACATTGAACCATAGTTTGCCAGAATTTCAGACTTCCACCCTCACCACTGGACCATCATTCTCTCCGGCTGCTGGAGCCATCCCACTGTAACTGCTAAGTAGGTCCCTTGCTAGATTGTAAGGGAGGGAGAAGAGCAGATTCGGCTGCTCCCATCCATTGCCAGCTGGGCTGGGGGAGCTTTAATGACTGTGGACCCTTGACCTCCTTTGAAATAACCTGTTCAGCCCGCAGATTGGAAAGGCTGAACTACTCCTAATATGAGTGGGGCAGTGGGGTCACCCAGGCATGGTTGCACGATGAAGGGATGCTGTGAGTTAAACATCAGAGGGTATCCGAGGCGCCAAGAGTTTCAAAGCTGGAACTGGTCCAGAAACAACTTTTTAAATTAAACAAAAATCATTTTCACCAATTTTTTTCTCTGAAAATTTTCATCAAATAAACCAACCCTCTCCCTGCAAAAAGTCTTTTTTGAGGGCTTTGGTTTTTCAACGACCTCCCAGCCAAAATGTAGATGAAAACAGATTTTTTTCTGAACAAAAATCTATTTAGCGGAAAAGCCATTTTCCATTGAAAAAATGATTTGATGGAAAATTTCCGACCAGCTCCATTCAAAGCTGCCAATGGGAGGGAATGAATAAAACCCATGGCAGCTAATCAAAACAAATAAAATAAATATTACTCTACTTCAGTCATTCCTAGCAGCGGAGTTTAATTACCTTGTCCTGCTGTTGGGTCCTAGAATATGCCAGGCATGTCATAACCATCTACTAAACGTGGAGCTAACAAATTAATTTGGTTGGTTTCCAATGGCCAGAATAAAAGCCCTTCAAACTGGGGTCTCCAAGGTGAGGGTTTCTTAACATTCTTCAGCATCCTTTAAAGGAAGGAAAGTATTTCAGCATTCTGACCAAATCCCCTAAATATCCGTTGCTAAACATAGCCCTTCCATATCCCAGCTCAGGATGTTGCCATGAGGAAAATGAGTTTGGGGAAACCTCAAGTGCATAAATAGCCCAGGTTTAATTGTTAAGAAATGGGTTTCAGCCCTGACTCCAGGTGATCACGCCCTAAGCGTCCAAATCAATTCTGACTCTTTGCCAATGGAGCCTATTGTGCGAACATGGGTGTGGCTGCTTTGTCATCTGGACCTTTGCACACTCGGCGTTGCCAAGCCATTTCTGTTTGGCCCGTGACCAAAGTTCCTTCCTGGATTCTAGGATTTAAGATGCTGTTCATTAAAAATCAGCTGCAAAAATTAGCCAGACTCATTGTAAAGATTTCAGGTAGCCTGCCAGCCTCCCATTCGACACACAGTTCATCTTAATTTGATTACATGGAAGGGCTGGGGTAGCAGAACTGTAATTATAATCCATGCACAATCTGCAGGCTGAGATGTACCTGGGAATGACTCAGACAAACTGTCTGTGCTGCCAGGCGGAAAGAGGAGAGTTAACCCATGAAAAAATGGCCAGGTGCCAGGAGGAGGATACCTCAAAACTGGTGGTTTTGAGGGCTTTTGTGAGTGGTTCTTGTAGTTCAGGGAGTGGGGCGAACTTCCTGCACAGGGGAGCTGGGGTGAGTCATGACTCCAATCTGGATCGATTCCCCCCCCCCCCTTTCACTGCTATCTGAACCCCACCCTCATACTAGGAAAGCACACCCCAAACAATACTCCTGCTGGGTGCTGACTCCTAATCTGACCGCTGGACACTTTCCTCAGCGAGTGGAAGTGATGAGGCCTTGGGACCGGATGAAAGTCATTCTCTTTGTTCTAAGGCAGATAAAGGAGAGCTGTATTTCCATGTCCTGTGACATTGAGTCTTCCTATATGAGTGAGTATGGCCGCCACAATGCATTGCCAGCCAGTGCATATAAACACACCCTTGCCAGGAAGAGATCCCACTTCAACCTGGGTCTCCCACAGAAATGTACTTCCCCTGGGATGCCCAAACTTTCCTCTTTGGCAACTTGCCACGATCCCTTAAACTGGAACCAATTAACCTAACATAGAGCATATTTCAGATGTCCTGCCTTTGTTCCAAAGGGCAATGCAAAGAGAATACACACCCTGGTCTCAATCCAATGCTATAGGTGGTGCAGCTGTTCCCCTCCCCTGCATCTCCATCATGGGTCACGTTTTGGCCACCCCTGCCCTAGCAGATGCAAAGGGACTGGCCCAGGTCAGGAATCTAAAGTTCCCTTTGGATTGCAGTCAGAGGAAATGACAACACCTTAGATGAAGGGCTGCAGTTTCTTGGATCTCAGGGATAATATTGTGTGATCAGCTCTTGGAACTGCAAACATTTACCTCAACACATATGGTGAGTCATCCCTGCGTCCTTGCGGTTTACGGCTAGGATACTCAAGCTTCATTAGAGTAACCAGATGGATCAGTCAGAGATGAGGCCACCTCAGGCTCTGAGTCAGGAAGATAATTAAGAAAGTGCCTAAATTTAAGCCTGAGAGACAAGGTGGGTGGGGCGAGGTAATATCTTTTATTAGACCAACTTCTGTTGGAGAGAGAGATGAGTCTGTGAGACATACCATTCACTTTGCCTTCTTGTGGGTTTATCATTAAGCATGTTACTAGAGCTAGTTAGAAATGTTTCACTGAAACAGGTTTTCGACAAAAATGTCATTTTCATCAAAATAAAAAAAAAGCAGGGGCGGCTCTGCACGGCAGTCAGGCAACCGGCGGTGGCGTTTCTGTGGGAGGTCCGCTGGTCCCGCAGATTTGGCGGCGTTCCTGCGGGTGCTCCGCCGGTCCCACGCAGTCGGCGTCCCTGCCGCTGAATTGCCGCCGAAGCTGCGGGATCGACGGACCTCCCGCAGAAACGCCGCCGAAGGCTGCCTGACTGCCGCCCTCGCAGCTTAGGGCCGGCCACCCCCCTGCGGCTTCCCGCCCCAGGCACGCGCTTGCTGCGCTGGTGCCTGGAGCCGGCCCTGGAAAAAAGAAATGAAGCATTTTAATAATGTCAAAACACTGCATTCTGAAAGTATTGAAACCAGACATTTCAACATTACCGAAATTGGGGGGGTTTTCTATAAATTTTTTGTCAGAATTGACTTTTTTTGATGTTTTTGGAATGGGACGTTTCAATTTTTCATTTCGAAACAACTTTTTGAAATCCCATGTGTTGTTTTTATATAAATCGTTGTTAAAAGGTCTCAACTGGAGCAAACTGTTTTGTTTTTGTTGAAATGGAATGTTTTGATCAAATAAATGCATTTTTTCCAGAATTTTGTTTTGCAGGAAATTTCAGAATTTTTTGTTTTCAGTTGATTTCAGAGTGGGGCAAAAAAAGTTGAAAACTGTGAAATTTCCTATAAGACCGGAAATCTGGTTCCCACCTAGCAACTTTAACTTTGTACCTGTATCGGGGCCCCAGTCCATGGCAGCCAGTGATCAGCACCACTGCGATCAGCTCTATCCTTAATTTGGTCTGTATCCGAGCTAAGGCATGAAAAGGGAAATATTTATTAGTCATCCAAACCAGGCACAAAAATGTAAATACTGTATACAGAAGAATCCACTGTATACTTTATCTCCTGTGCTAGTTACATCAGTGAAGTCTGGTTTAACTTTATACATTAGACTAGAGTTAATGTAATTTTACACACTCAATTTTCTTCTTTTAGGAAGAGACGTTTGACTCTAAAGTGTGTCCATTGCAATAACTGTGAGATATTCTTATCCTTTTCTCTTACTGTATATGAACTGCATTCCTGGAGCACCCCAAATGCCTACTGAAGCCAGTGGGACAAGGGTGCAGATTCAACTCCTGTGCCCTTGAAAATACAGAGGGTTTTTATCGTTTTCATCCAGAATTGGTCCGAGAGCACATCTTGTGTCAGAGCCAAGTGTTCCTGCTTCCATGGTAATTTCTGTCAACACGACTGGGGGTGGCCAGGAGTCAGACACACGTTTTTACTGCTTAATGAGCCCTGCGTAAACCTAATCAGGTGCTTGAGTCACAAGACTAAATTCACAGCGTGCTCGCTCAACTCACTTAAGCAAGAAATATTCACTGCTGGGTGAAATCACTTCCCCCAGGAGCTGTGGTAGGGGGTCACAGGCCAGAGCTCCACAGCTGCAACCCCTCGTCACCCCTTGCATGGTGTGGGACGGTCACTGTATCCTCTTAAATGGGGTTCACATGGCCATGTCCCTAACCTGCCCCCATTGCTGCCCTCTGTGCTGGCTTATTAAAGATTTTGGGATCCAAGATTACAATATTGCTAAGCATAAGTGTGTAAAAATCGTGAATCAGACCCCAGAGTAGACTCATAGACTTTAAGGCAGAAGGGACCATCATGATCATCTAGTCTGACCTCCTGCACATTCAGGCCACAGAACCTTACCCACCCACTCCCTTACCCACCCTAACCTCTGGCTGAGTCACTGAAGTCCTCCAATCATGGTTTAAAGGCTTCAAGTTACAGAGAACCCACCATTTACACTAGTTTAAACCTGCAAGTGACCCATGCTCCATGCTGTAGAAGAAGGCAAAAAACAACCCAACAACAAAAACTCAGGGTCTCTGCCCCTCTGACTTGGGGAAAAATTCCTTTCCAACCCCAAATATGGTGATCAGTTAGACCCTGAACATGTCAGCAAGTCCCACCAGCCAGACAACTGGGAAAGAATTTACTGTAGTAACTCAGAACCCTCTCCATCTAGCATGAGATCAGTTTAAAAATCATGAGATTTTTTAAAATACTTTTTTGGCCTTGTAATTTGCTTTCTGGTACTTGAGGCTGTGTGTGTGTGTGGGGGGGGGGGGGTGTCACATTTTCAAGCTTTTCTTTATAACCATGAGGTCTCGAAATGTACTTTTTAAGGAAAGCTGCGCTTCTCATGCCATCACAGGACTCCAGGAGCAGGGGCTTTGAGAAAAACCTCAAATATTGTAATACTTGCAATAAAACTGCAAGAGCTGGTGACACTGGCAAATTAATCTTTCTTTCAGTCCACTCTGATGAAACAATGGCTGTATGAATTTCATTCTTACGAAGTGAGGAGCTCCCTCAAATCAAGGTGCTGAAGGAGCTCCACATCTCTCAGAGGCACTGGGCACCTTGCAGGATTGCTATGTCATTATTAAACCCCTGCCCTGCCCAAGCATAGGTTAACCCTACGAGAGGCCTGGACTGAAGCTGCTCTTTGCATGATGGTGCTATGAGGTTTGACTACTGGCAGCTCTAGGCTCTTGATACATTGCACTGAGCTCTTGCACAGTACAGCCACATGGAAGTGTCTCTAGCTGAAACCAGGTGACATTCCAGCAAACTTGGGCTGGGTTTGGAAATAACTTGGGCCAAATGTCAGCAGAACCCAGTGCAGTATTCTAATTAACCATTAAGAAATATTCATACTGTACCTTTATGGCTTGACTGCTGAATATGCAACAATACTGCCTCATATTGCCAACCCCAAGTATTCAAAAATCGTGAGTCAAGCTTAAAAACCCCATGAGATTGGCTCAAAAATCCTGAGATAAAAAAAAAGGGCTCATTTTATTTGTCTTTTGGTTTCTGAGTCTTTAGGGTACACTTGAGTTAGGGATTTAAGCTGATTTCTGCTGCCAGGGAGGCTAGAAATTAAGGCTGTCAAGCGATTTAAAAAATTAATCACGATTAATTGTGTGATTTAAAAAAATAATCGTGATTAATTGCACTGTTAATAATAGAATACCATTTATTCAAATATTTGTGGATGTCGGTGGTATCTCCCATAAATGTAAACAAACGTGTTTGTGTAAGTGATTGGGTGAACAAGAAGTAGGACTGAGTGGACTTGTAGGCTCTAAAGTTTTACATTGTTTTGTTTTTGAGTGCAGTTATGCAACAAAAAGAATCTACATTTGTAAGTTACACTTTCACGATAAAGAGATCGCACTACAGTACTTGTATGAGGTGAATTGAAAAATACTATTTATTTTGTTTATCATTTTTACAGTGTAAATATTTGTAATAAAAATAATAATATAAAGTGAGCACTGTACACTTTGTATTCTGTGTTGTAATAGAAATCAGTACATTTGAAAATGTAGAAAAACATCCAAAAATACTTAATAAATTTCAATTGGTATTCTATTGTTTAACAGTGCGATTAATCACAATTAATTTTTTTAATTGCAGTTAATTTTGTGAGTTAATCGTGTGAGTTAACTGCGATTAATCGACAGCCCTACTAGAAATGCACTCTTTTAACAAATGAAAGCTGAAATTCTAGCCAAATTGCATGAATCAAGAAGCTGGGGATTTAAGAAAAACATCAAATATCATGAATCACAATAAAATCACGAGAGTTGGCACCAGTTCTGATACCTGAAGGTATGTCTTCACAGCCAAAAATGACCTGCAAGCAACAAGTCTCAGAGCCCAGGTCAACTGACTTGGGCTCCCACTGTAGGGCGAAAAATAGCTGTGTAGATATTCGGGCTGGAGTCTGCGCTCTCAAACGTGGCAAGGAGGGAGGGTCTCGGAGCCTGGGTACCAGCCTGAGTCCAAACGGCTACCCTGCTATTTGCAGCCCCACAGCACGAGCTCCATGAGCCCAAGTCAGTTGAGCTGAGCTCTGAGACTCACGGCTGTGGGGTTTTGTTTGTTTGCTTTTTTGTGCTGTGTAAATGTACCCTTAGACTCCCTATGGGTATATGGGTGCACTCTTGCAGAACAGACTGCAGGACTAGGTGCCAAGAGTATGACTTCCTGTTGCTTAGAAAACTCTGCAGAGAGCTGCCAGTTACTTAGCAGAGTGGTCCTATCTGCCCTGCTGCAACAGCAAGTATTAAATGCTTGTTAGAAGAAAAATGAGTCTCCTGCTTTTATAGCACAACTTCGCAACTGGGACAATTTCTGTGGTCAGGTGTGTTTGAAGGATTTTGGCCTACCACCAGGCAAAACTCACTGTTTTGGGCCAAGTTTCACTTTATATTTTGGGGTTTGCGCCAGCAAAACTCGAGGTGGGATAGCAACGCCGCACAAACCAAAGAGTGAAAAATAGTTTGCATTCAGCTTTGCAAAAACCCACAGGAGCTGAAATTCACGCTCTGGAAAGAGGGGGCCGATCAATGGGGGAACCATTAAGATCAATCAAGCTGAAAACTTCAAACCATTCAGAGGTTTGTTTTAAAAGTTGGGCCAGATCCTGAGCTGTTTCTACGGTTCCCTTGCACTGCTGGAGTGGCATGTAAGGTCAGATCTGGCTCGTTGTCTGCCCTGGTTGTTTGCATACAGGTGAAAAATAAACAGCTTTTAAGGACAAGAGAGGAAATGCCTATCTACAACTTCAAACACTCATAAAAGCATTAATGACTTGTGTGTAGCAGCAAATAAAGTCCAGCCGTGTAGATAAGATCCATGCGTTGCAGCTTTCTCCCATATAGGAGCATAAAGGCCTAATTTTCAGATATATAAATGATCCTTCCACCGTTGGTCAGAGTGACATTGCCAGGATCAAGCCAGAAAATGCTCTGGCTGTTAACCAGCACAGGAAATTCTTAAGCCAGCAAGATCCATAAAACGCTCGCTCCATTATTTTCACAGCTAACTGTCAAAATGTGCATTGGAAAAACAGCTCCATTGGAAAAACAGCTCCGTGGTTTTGATTTTCTGGAGTAATCCCCAGGAGACAGGGTAATTTCACCTACTGTTGTTTGCATTCAGACCACCCAGAAGGTATAATAAAACTCCCAAATGCAGAGTGCACATGCAAAGGAAACAGGAACAGAAATGGTATATTGCAATAAGGAAGCTGTTGGGGTTGCTGTTACAATGCCAGGTGGTACCTCAGAGTGCCTGACACAATAATGAATAAATCCCTCATTATTTTCTTCTCAGTCTGAACCCAGGTTTTTGGTCATTGACGCAATGATGCTGGATCTTATCAGTAATTTACCTGCTCCAATAGGCTCCAGAAACATATTTTCCCTGGTACAGTATAACATAGTCAGTTGTGTTCCAGATAAGTATGCTCCCTGTTGTGTTTTCCATACACAAAGAGCAAATGACCTCTCTGGGGAGAACCTGATTGACCTTTAGTTTAGGAGAATAACAAAAGAAGAACGAACAAAAATAAAGGCTCTTTGAGACAAGGCATAAAGTGTGTCTCTGCTGACTGTCTGCACCGAACCAAACTCAGAATGGCTGCTTCTCTCTGCTGACAGAAGTGATGTAACGACTTGGTGCAAAGACAGTAGAAGGAATAACATGTATGTTGCGGAAAGGTGCCAAAAGCCGCACTTTAGCAAAGCGCAGGGGTGTTTGGATCTGCAGTTCTGGTTCAGATCTATGTCTAGATTAGACAAGGGCTTTGTTCACGCCCGTTAAAGGCAATGTGTTGTCTGAGTAAGGACTGTGCAGATTGACCCAGCAGAGCTGTAAGAATATTATAAACTGTAGCACAGAGCTTTCCAAACTGTGTGTCGCGACACGTTAGTGTGTCGGCTGCAGTGTGTAGGTGTGTCGCGGGGTGGCAGGCGTGCTCCGCTCCCCGGCCGGGGCAGCGGGGCGGCGGGCGCGCTCCGCTCCCCGGCCGGGGCGACAGGTGCTCCGCACTCCCCTCCCCAGCCGGGGCGGCGGGCGTTCCACACTCCCCACTGCCGGGGGGGGGGGCGGGTATGCCGCCCTCCCCCCCGGCGTTTTGGCTGGGTGGCGTTGTTGGGTGGGGGTGTTTCGGCCGGCGTTGGGGGGGAGGGGGCGCTTGGGGTTTTTGTTTTTTGGGTTTTTTTTGCTTGGTGTGGCCGGCCCTGGGTACTGCGCATGCGCAGTATGTGTAATCCGGGCGGAATTGATTCCGCGTCACTTCCGGTGGCGCGGGCCGAGAAATTCCATGGGTCCAGTTCAATGTGAGGCCACTGTTCAGCATTCTGATGAGATGAAAGGGGAGGGAGAGGGATACGCACATGTGGGGCAGATGCTGTCCTAAGAGTTCCGGGGGCTCTTTAAATAAATCAAGGCAGTGACACAAATAGCAAGGTGCCAGCATTTCTGTTTTTCATTCGGTTTAGAAACTACTAGTTTAACCTCCGGTTTGCTAGTAAAACTGAATTACTGTGTCGCGAAATGATGCATGTCTAAAAAGTGTGTCACCAACATGAAAAGTTTGGAAAGCTCTGCTGTAGCATATTACTACTGTTATTTACTAATTGCCATAGTGCCTCTCACAGTGGTATCCAGGCTCCTGAAAAGCACACATGCAGAAACCAAGGACCCAGCACTAGGTTTGTCTCATGTCTATAGAATTCTGTGGCGCATTTTTATAGACACTTCGCTTTGAATCCACATTTACTTTGCTCCAGCCTGACAGTGTCTGTTTAAGGCATTGTTGCCGATTGCGTCGAGCTGCTGCATCCTCTAAGATGTTCCCACTAAAAACACTTAAGTGAAACACCTTCTCTGGAGCTTTCCTGGCTGCATGTCCCCACCATCCCTCCCCTGGGACCTGCAGACAACTCTGCCCCAGGCCTTTTCCTTGCAAGGATACTTTCCTTGTGTGTTTAAACAGATCAGTCAAATAACACTGTGGGTGGGTGGGACTCCACGCCTGAGATATATTCCTCTGTTTCTCTCCTCTCTGTGAGTGGAAGGTATAAAGAGCTACAGTGCCCTTATTTATACGACACAGTTGTATTGCTTTCTAGTGTAACGGCCAACAAGCACTGCCATTAAAACCACACTAGCAGTCAGGGTCAGTGCTGTGCAAGGCTGCTGTATTCTTTGCATGGGTGAATCATTTGTGTTTGATTTTGGATTTGATGCCGCAAACCCTGTTAGTCACACAAGTAGCCCTTACTCACATGGGCAGTCACAGGCTGCACAAATGAGTAAGGGTTTGCAGGATGGCTCTCTGCGGCCCTGATTGTACAAGCTGGGTGGGCCCCAGTGGAGGGGACCTATGATTGTTGGTCAGTAGTGTAGCCAGGGGGGGAGCAGGGGGAGCGGCCGCTCCCCCTGTGAGCAGAAGCGGCGCCTTAAAAAGGAAGCGGCGCTAACAAAAGGCGCAGCTTCTTGCACTCACCCGGCGGCGCTCCGGGTCTTCAGCGGCATTTCGGTGGCGGGTACCACCGAAGACCCACAGCGAGTGAGGACCCACCGCTGAAGTGCCGCCGAAGACCAGAAGTGTTGCTGGGTGAGTACAGGGGGAGTCTGGGGAGGTGCCTTTTTATAGCGCCGCTCCCCCTGTGCTCCGGACCTGCTTACGCTACTACTGTTGGTGGGTCTCCTTAATGATGCAGGGGTCTGATCACAGTTCACAGTGATCTGTGTGAGGCCAGGGGCAGTGGCACAGAGTCAGCTCTGGTCCCTGGTGGGTTCCCAAGCTCTCCGGTAGTGCAGTGCCATTGGATTCTTAGGGACTGCAGGACTAGAAGGATGACAGTGTGCACACTCTAGTGTCTGCCCCCATCCTGGCTCTCTCAGTCTCCAGCCCTCTCTGCTTGCCCAGTTTTCCAGGGGGGCGGACTGGTATCACACATTTAGCTGAGCCCCTGCCCCTTTCACTTGGGAAGGTGAGATCTAGGTGCAGAAAGTCTCCTCCATGTGTGAACCTATGAGGGCAAGATCTAGGCCACTGTCATTATTTATTATCTCACAGTGCCCAGGTGTGCTAGGCCTTTCCCAGAAAACTGGGCTCTGCCCCAGAGAGCTTGCAGCCTTTCTGGAGGGCTCCATGAGTCAGAAGATAAATCAGGTGCTGTAAAGGGCAGCATGGTCTAGTGGGTAGGGCACTGCAGACTGGGTTCTATTCTTGGCTGTGCCACTGAGCTCCTACTTCCCCTGTCTCTGCTTCCCCTCCCACACCTTGTCTGTCTAGTCTGTAATCTCTCCAGAGCAGAGACTGTCTCTCGCTATGCGTTTGCCCAGCAATGGGGCCCTCCTATCCTGGCTGGGGCCTCTACAATCAGTCCAACTCTATGGCCCCTTCAGTGTTTGGGCCCGCTCCTGCGCCTGCCAACAAAGGTACTCATTGTAATGTGGAGATTTGTGCACTAGGCCACTCCACAGCCTTCGTTGCAACTTTCCATCACTACTGGATTCAGATGAGTAGCGTGGAGGCTTCAGGGCTCAGTTCCCTGGGCTGCTGCTTTGGTGTTTTCAATTTCTACTCCTCTTCTCTGGAACTAGATGTATTAGTGACTAGGTACTGTCGCTCCTGGCACCTCATGAAATCGCATCTCTAAACAAATAATGAGAAAATGCAAATATTGGGTGTACCTCTCAGCTCTTGTAATTTACTGGGAGACCTGAGGTCTCTGCTGGGTCACATATCCCCTATTCTTTCTACCTTTCATAGGCTGAAATCAAAGATTCCTGTTATCCCTGCAGAGCCAACGCAGTGGAGGAAGCAGGAGCTGGAGTGTATTCTGGCTCAAGCACCATCAGCAGGATTGCCAGTTATATTCCCATTGCGCAGCCAAATTCTGCGCCCAGTTACCCCTGTGTGTAGGGAGAGCCGAGAGCAGAATTTGGCTTGCGGAATCGTTCTCCCCGATGATTGTGCATGTGCCAGAAAGAACCGTGATGCTCAGGTCTCAGGGTGCGTTTGCAGGGCTGGCAGTTAGAAAACAACAGCTGAGCATGTTTGCTAGAGCCGCTCAGAGGCAATAAGCACGAAGCTCCACAATGCTGTTTGCGTAAGCAGTGTCCAGAGTGGCCCTGGGCGTTAGGCCCTCTAAGCCAGTGGTATCAGACATTTGGTTTCACGGGCACCAAACATTTGCAAAGAACCCTAATGCCTGTTACATAAGAAACCAGTTTCAGTGGCTCCTAGTCCTATATTTGCCTCTGATTGCACAGAACCCAGCACTGCACTCAAGGCATGTCCTGGAGTACAGTTAGTTAACTTCTGATTAGGGGACAAGTCCCAGCCTGTGAACCCTGGGCTCTGCATCAGGATTGCTGCAGGCCCTGCATGTAATGCTGTGAACAGACAATTAGAGTGCCTTGGCGAACACTGAGCTCAGCAGTTAAGCAGTTAATCAACAAAACATCAGCTGTGACATTTAACCGGCAGCCTGCCCGTGCTGCCTAGAGCCTTTACCTGGGCAGTTTGCATGGGGAATAGGAGTTACAATGCTGGGAGAATTTAGGGAGTGTGCAAGTCTTTGTTGCTGCGCCCACATACATAGGCTGTGTGGGGCTCAAGGATGGGGAAAGAAATCCTCCCCCAGAGGCTGCAGAGCAACAGCAGCTCCCCCGTGCCTGCCTGAGCTTCCTCAGAGCTGCACAGGGTAGAACTGGCTAGTGAATACATAGAGAGGCGCACTGCTTCTCTCCCATCCTGTCCCCCAAAACCTCCCGCTCCCATGCTAGGATCCAGGGAGTGCTGTGTGTGACCTCTATAGTGCTCAGGGGATGCAGGCTGCCTGCCTGTGCTCCTGGCCCCTAGGCACTGGAAGGACACCAGTTGTTCTGAGAATCAGGCCTTCCACATAAACCAGGGTGGGCAAGGTGAGCCCCTGGCTGCTGTAGACTAAAGTAACTACTTGATCCTTCAGCCAGTCGCTAGGCACGAGGGTGTAGTTAGCACAAGTTGATAATTGCGTGCCAGGGGATGATTTCTCCTATTCCTGGAGGAACTTCGGTGATCTCCCGGTTTGATCTGCCTCGGTGTCATTATACAGCTCGTTACAGTGGTGTATCAAGAAACCCCGGTCAGCTGAGTCTGGCTGAGGTCTGTACGCAGAGGTCTCAGCCTTCCATTGAAACAGTGAGCAAATATTATGGTGCTCCGCCTCCTTGTGCAGCCACACCTGGAAAGAGGCAAGGCAGAGAGCACAGGCCCCTGCTGGGCGGTCGCAGAAAAGAGCAGTGGGGACCAGTGAAAGAGTCAGGGGATGGTAGGCAGGTTCCAACACCCTGTAGTCTCTGATAGACCCAGGTGTGTCGTATATTAACACTGCCAGTGTGTCACAGGGCTGGCCCTCAAGGGAGTCAGCTGCCCAGCCTACCTGTGACAGGCATCACTGAAGGGAATGAGCCAACCAGGCCCACCTGGGGATATGTAATTGCTTCGGTAGCTGGAAGGCAGTTGAGTAAGGCGCACCTGGGCCTAGTCAAAGGCTGAGAAGAGCTCAGTTGAGAGGGAGCTCTGGAGGAGAAAGGAAGTGCCAGGGGAGGGGAGCTTCTAGGGGGCCTGAACTGAGCAAAAGCTCCCTGCGCAGGGAATACAGAGGGGAAGGGTTGCTGAGCTCACGGGGCAGTGGGGAATCCTCAGGCCTTACCCCCAGAAGATGCTGCTGCTGGAACCTAGAGATGTTTGTTTTGGGACTTCTAAGTGTTATCTGGGCTCTGAGCCCAGAGCCTTTACACCCTGGTTCAAGTGCCCCTTTCAGAAGGGGTTATTAAAGGCGGTACAGTGCTATAAAGTAGGGTGTGTTGGCTTCTCCTTGACAGGGCTCCTTAAATGACCTCATTGGTACCTCCTTAAGGAGGGGAAACTGAGACAGGGCCCCAGCTGAGCCACACTCAACTGCAAGGGGGTGCTTGGGAGTCAATAGTGCCCCTTCTAGGGTAGGCCAGGTTAATTGTCCACCTGGGTCAGCTATGGTTTCCACCCTCCCCACTGAACGGATTATTCCTGGTGGTAGCCAGAGTCACTTGCAGGGGTGAAGGTACAGTGTGACATGGTGTGTGTGTATAAAAGCATATAGTCCATGCTGCTGGAGCCTACTCTGGCTCCGCTGCTAGGCATCTGCAGAGCAGCCTGTCCTTGTGCCAGAACTGGACCCAGAGTGAAACATTTATGCCTGGCACTCTGGTTGATGCTTCTCTGGTATACTGTGGGCTGGGATTTTCAAGGGAACCTAAGGGAGTTTGGCACCCTTGTGTCATTGAATTTAAATGGGAGTTGGGCACAGCGCTCCTGTGAAAATCCCAGTCATAGGTTCAAACTCCAGCCAGCAGTTGGCCCTGAAAGCTCTTTTTGGAGGAGAAACCTGTTTGGTGTCGAGTGCTGAGAGCAAAAGATCCTATGCTGCTCTAAACACCTTCCTAAATTACTTTGGTCATCTTGCCAGGTTTTGTAGAATCTTTCATCTCTCCACGGCATGCCAGGACTAACCTTCCTCTGGAGACAGTTCAGCAGCCAGTCAGAACACACCTTCCAGCTAAACTGTTTGAAAAAGACTTGTCACTTGCAAGGGAATAAAGCTGCTGATCCAGCTGTTTTTTCATTTTTCTTTAATGGACATCATGTATTCTAGGAGGTTAGGTGGACTGCAATGTACTGAGGATCAAAATTTCATGAAATATGAGATTAAGTACCACGCAAAATATTTCTGTGAAGAAATCTTGATGATAGTGCTGAAGGGAGGTGGCAGGCAGGGCAATGCTGAAAAGAAATGTTACAGTCTTTTGGCTGATCACAGCTTGGATGTATATATGATGAAGGGAACTAACAGTGACAGAAGAGAAGGTATTTTTAATTAGGGGATTGGATCTACTGCGTTTGAGCTCCAGTATTTAGATTTGAAAAATAAAATCAACATGCTTTACCAAATCTAATAAGAATAGAAATATTTTAAGTATTTAATTTAACTTTAAATGAAAATACTTTGGGCTTTTAAAAAAATGTAAACATCCGCCTGTAATCTTTACAGCTGAGCATTCATGAGAACTCCAACATGAAACAGACTAAAAATTAAAGATGAGCTGAGTAGATTGTTTCTAGACTGGGAGCCAAATTTCCTCAAAGTGCGTTTGTGTTTGTATGTGGATTTCTGGTTTGGTCGATTACAACAAAAAAGGCCAGTGACAAAGTTTGAATGTGGATCCAAACTTTCCCAAAGGTCAAGACTTTTCGGAACTAGGGTTTGGGTCAGGCCCAGGTCTGCTAGAAAAAAGGTGGGATTGGCCAGGCCATTTTCATCATCCAGTTTGAATGAAATCCCAAAAGCAAACAAGAGCAAATAGAGGTTTTACTTAATAAGTGGAGTTGTTACTAGCATCACATATTAGGGTGGGTTTTATTCAATTTGTATGCAGATTATATCCCTTTACCAAAGGCAGTTACTAAATGTTGCAACACATGGAGTTAAGACAATAACTTGCTCTTATCTATGTTATCTGAGAAATACGTGGCATGACTGGCTCCTCTTTTCCATGAATAACTCTTTAGCTGGTAAGCAACTTGGGGCAGGGTTCAGTGCCAAGCAGAGACTGGTTGCTATGTGAAAATAAATAATAGTCATAAGCTCTACACGTGTTTCAGGCGGGTGTATTAGTGACAGACCATTTATCCAAGACCTTCCAAATTCTGGGAGGTTCAAATAAATAGAACCATATCTCAATTGTTCGTTGTCTTGGTTACACCCAGATATGAGGCCTCTGGGGCAGGTTCTCCATGGAGCAAATCCAGCTAATGATGGAGAAGACCTTCTTTGGGAGCGTTGGGGGTGTCCTCATGGCCCCCCAACCCATCCAGCAGTGCACTCATGAGTGAGTGGTTATCATGTACTCCCTATAGAGAGGCATGTAAATGATAGTTGGGTTTTGTTCCTGGTTCTGACACTGAGCTGCTGTGTGACCTCATGCAGATCAGTTTCCCTTTCCTTCCTCTCCTGCCCTTGGACTGTCTTGTCTACTTAGATTGTAAACTCTCTAGGGCAGGTACCGTTTCTCACTAAATGTCTGTAGAACACTTAGCACAATGGAGGTCCTGATCCCAGGTCAGGTCAGGTCTCCAAGTGCTACTGTAATACAGATAATAATGACACAAAATGCACAGAGACATTCTACTAAAAATATCAATGAATTTATAACAATGTGCTCCCAAAATGTCCAGCAAGCCATGTTCTTTCAGGGCGGCAATGAAGAGATAAGGGGGGTTCTGTGAATGTGTGTGGATCGAGAGAGTCATCACTCTGTCATGAATGTTTAATACCTCTGAGAATACTGTTTATGTTCCTATGGAAAGATCACCTTGGCCATGTGTATGCTACTCAGTGCATCGGAAGCTGACAAATGAGGAGGGATATTTTCTTTTCTTTTTTAAAACAACTTCCACGGAGGGTTGTCTTTTATTCTTATTTTTTTCCAGATGTGCTTTGTGGGTACATGCCATGACGGCACACCACTCACTTCTGGGTGTTTGCAGAGGAGACAAAAGCTGAGATGTAGAAAGAATGAGCCTTTGTTGTCCGGTAGCCCCTCAACCCAAAACTCCTGCCAAGGTGATGGAGATTTTAACAATAACCAGTCATAACATAACCGTTCTTGGCTGCTCTGCCAAAATTCGCTGCAAGCAAGTGAACTCAAAAACAAACACTGACCTAGCAAAAGACTGGCAGACTTCAAGATGGTCTTCAGGGTGTGCTAATTACTTCCACATGTGGCTCAGAACTGATGAGAAGTAGATGCAGCCTGATGAAGCCATCAAGGCCCCAGTCCACCTAAGCACTCAAGCGCATGTATAACACGAATCCAATGAGTAATCCCATGTCTATGGAGCAATGCATTTAAGCATGTGCTTAGCTTGAAGCTTGTGGTCACAGGGTGGCTTCCCCTTGGAGAACCTGGGGCTAAGCCAGCCCTACTTGCAAGATGAGCCCACCTGAGAGGGATCAGGTAATTCAAATATAATAAAAGACAGCAGGATGCAGTGGGGAGGAGTGGCTGGGAAAAGCAAAAACCAGCAAGCTGCTGGGGGCAGAAGGCCTGCTGGCAAGCCAGGGGATCCCAGGAACCAGGATGCTGTGTGGCGCTAGAACTGCCGAAAGACTCTGTGTTTGGTTTGGAGTTTTGTTTTTGACATGCTTTGTTGTCAGCCCGGTGAAGAGTGAAATAAATAATTTGGGGCTGAAAAGGGGACTGGAAGCTGTGTGCTCCTAAAAGGGCCCTGGGGAAAGGGAACTAGAGGTGGGTGGTGGTGGCTATGGTGCTACAATTGTATTTAAATCTCACTGGAGTAAATGGGGCTGCTTGTGCTCTGAAGGTGAAGCATGTGCTTAAATGATTAAGTGGGAGATTTCTAAGAGAAGATCAGGAAACTTCCCTTCCCCCAACTGTTGCATTTCACCAGTACGTTCTGCTGGAATCCTCCTTTGGCAGACCTCTGCCCCAGGAGACAAGGCACTTAGGGTTGCAAGGGAAAGCTAGCTGCAGGCTCAGTTGTGACTTCACTACCATAGCTTCGTAGGAAATATCTAATGTGAAGAGAGCCCCTAAGTGGCAATCCAATGGCATTGTGCCACGCTCTGGAAAGTTGGGACCTTTGGCTCTCCATGCCCTTTGTGATTCTGATGACAGATCTCGAAGGGCCTGATCCAGTTGCCAATAAATTCAGCTGGAGTCATTTTATGGACTTTATTGGGATTTAGATCAGGCCATAAATATGGTGTGATTTAGCACATCTATTCCTGATACTTATGGTCTGGAATCTAAGCCAAATGATACCTCCTATCCCTGCTCATATGATTCCAGTTATTATAAAACCTAAACATAATTTATGCTATGGCTTTTTGCAGTGCTCTAGTTCCATGTGAAGCCACATATGCAATATAATAATATCATGCTTTAAATGACCTATTTTTTTAATAGTCTCATTTTTTTTTCTATGCTGAAGTATAAACCTTTTATAAGGCTATAAATCTGTGGATGTTTGTGACTCCAAATGCTGATTTATTTTAATGTTTCTCTAGTTTTATGCCCTTAAAAACAGCATTGCATTATATTAACTTCATGTGAACAACCCATTTGCCAGTCTGATGCACTTTGAGCACATCTTTCTTGCAACACTGGATACTGCAATCAGATAATCTAATTCCCAGAACAGGATCCAGACTCCATTGCTTTAAGCCTGTTGTAGTTTATAGAAGCTATAAGAAGACTTTGATTCAACTAATTTGTTTCTAATTTCTACTCTAACCAGAGTAGATCTTATTGATGGTAAGATTTGACTTGTGGTCTCGAAATAGTATCAGACAGGGAAGAGTCTCTCTCAGTAACAGATTGTGATTAAATATATCACAATGAGCAATAGTTTCTACTCAAATTATTTATTTAGTGGCTTTAAAAAAAGTCCTAGAGGAGAATTTTGAAATGTGTCCAGAGGATTTAGGACACACAAATCCCACAGAAGGTCAATGGGGACATTATTTTTTTAAAGAAAAGTACAATTCTTGCCACATGTTTGATCACACAAGTTAACTGCATCTTAACTATGTGAAAAGGCAATACACTTGCCTTTGAGAGAAATGAGAAGCTGTGGTTTGGTGACTCATGGTGAGAGGATGGATTTGAAATGATTTACTCATGTCACATTTGTTGTGTGGTTTTAAAAAAACCCCAAAACCCTTAGTTGCATACTACTAAGTTCATAAAACCATATTATCTATCATCTAATCACCTCATTTTCAGAGGTGCTGAGTGCCCACAACTCCATCTGAGTTCAGTGGGAACTGCAGATGCTCAGCACCTTTTGAAATTGATATCCAAGCGGGACCAGATTTCAAGAACTCAGCACCTTTAGAAGCATCTCCTTTGGGGCCATATTTTCCATGAGTGCTCAGCTCCCAGCTCTGGTCACTTTTTATTTTGGTGTGTAAACGAGTGCTGGGCTTACATGGGTGCTGGACATAAACCAGGTGTCTCAGGGCAGGTCTACACTAGACGTGGTAAATCAGTGCAGCTGTGTCACTGCAGCTGGGCTGCTGTAGCGCATCTGGTGAAGACGCTCTATGCTGACCGGACAGCAGTGAAGTTGCGTTGCTCGGAGGGATGTCCTTCTCACACCCTGGAGCAACGCAAGTTAGATGGACTTGAGTGGTAGTGTAGACCTGCCCTCGCTGTGTAGTTGCTGAAGATCTTCTCTCCGGTGCTGGTTTGTGTGTGGACAAGCTTTACGTACTGAAGCTAAATGCCCACGCGACAGGTCACAGTGATGTAATTAAATCAGTTTCTAAACCCATCGAATTAAATTGGTACAACTGTCTCATGTGGGCGAGGCCTCAGCTATTAGACTGAGGCCTCAGTCAGGGGCAGCATGGACCTGCTCCACCAGAAGCAGCTTTGGAGAGGAGGGGGTTATGGCAGGAAGGGTGCAGCTTATGTCCCCCTGTGCACCAGTCCCAGTGAGTGGGAGGAGAGAGCCGAGGCTCAGCCCATTCCTCTCCTCTTTGTCTACTCCCTGCCCACTGGCTGTAAGCAGGGGGGCAACTGAAGAGCAGCAGCTGCCCTCCACGCCATACCTGGATCCGAGAGCTGGGTAGGTTGAACATGGGGATGTTTCCCTGCTTTGCCAAGTAAGACTGTGAAAAATGAAGGGGGTGAGGGGGAGTAGCTCTCCTTTATGGATACCCAGCCAGCCAGTTAACTATAAAATCCCTCTTGGTAGCTGTTCTCTGCTTGCTTTACCTGTAAAGGGTTAAAAAGGTCCCCCAGGTAAAGAAAGGGACACCTGACCAACAAAGTCAATGGGAAGGCTCGAACTTTCTAAAACTGGGAAGGAAGCTTTCCCTTTGTGTCTGTGGGTTGAAGAGACAGGGCAGCAGGAATGCTGTGTAAAGTTTGAACCAGATATGAAAATCATCAGATCATATCTAGAACTCATTTTAACAACTCAAATATGTAAGTAGATTAGGAATGTTTAGAAAGATGCGATTAGGTTTATTTCTGTTTATTTTTTAAGGCTTGTGGACTCCTCTGTACTAACCCCAGATGCTTTTGTTTGCTTGTAACCATTAAGCTGAACCCCCAAGAAAGCTATTTTGGGTGCTTAATATTTGGAATTGCTCTTTTAAAATACAGCAAAAGCCTAAAATCCAGATGTGTATTATTTCTTTTTGTTTTTAATACAATTTACCTTTTTTTAGGAACAGGATTTGGGATTGTTGTGTCCTAGGAGGTTTGTGCCTATGCTGTTTGATTAGCTGGTGGCAACAGCCAGTTTCCTTTGTTTTCTTCTCAGCTCTTCCCTGGAGTGGGGTGTGTGTGTGAAAGGGCTTGAGGGTACCCCACAGGGAAGAATTCCCAAGTGCTCCTTCTTGGGTGAAAGGGTTCCCCCCCCGCCGCCTGCATTTGGCAAAAATGGCGGTGGCGGCATTTACCAAGCCAAGGTCAGAGAAAAGCTGTAACCTTGGGAGTTTAATACAAGCCTGGAGTGGCAAGTGTTAATTTTTTAAATCCTTGCAGGCCCCCACCTTCTGCACTCGAAGTGCCAGAGTGGGGAATCCACCTTGACAAAAACTAAGGCACAATCTGGTTCTTAAGATTCACTCAGGCCTCTTTGAAACGAATGCAACTTTTGGCTGAGTAAGAACCTCAGCATTTGGCCCTCTGTGAATCACTCTTCTGTCTACAGTAAGAGCAAAGTCCTTTTTCTCTAAACCTGAAAGTCACTCCCGTCAGTGCAGGAAAACAGATGGCTTTTTGGGGGAGTTAATATACATTTAGTGAGATGATTAAAATTCCAGAGCTGCAAAGACATCTGAGGCCATGAAGCAATCCACTTGAATGTGAACTTTGGCAAGGAACCCAGATTTCTGGAGAAACAATCACTCATGCAAAATAAAAATTCACATATACACACACGGCTAGATAGGGAATGAGAGAGACAAGGCGGATGAGGCAATCTTTTATAGGACTAACTTCTGTTGGTGAAAGAAAAATGCTTTTGAGCTTACTCAGAACTCTTCTCAAGTCTGGGAAAAGTACTCGGAAGGTCACAGCTATATACAAGGTGGAACAGGTTGTTTTAGCATAAGTAGTTAATCTGTTCCACTATGTATCTAGCTGTGATGCTGAGTATGTTTCTCAGACCTGAAGTGCTCTGTGTAAGCTCAGACTTCTTTCACCCACAGAAGTTAGTCCAATAAAAGAGATTACCTCACCCACCATGTCTCTCTCATATCCCTACAACACTGCAAACACATAAGTAGCTACAAGCCCTGACCAAATATTTGGCAGGGCTACTAGTGCCATTCAAGCAAGTGGAATATAGAAGGTTGATGTTCCCTTCTACTTGGGTGGGGTGGGTGGGGGGAAGAGTTCCATACCATTGTCTCACTAATAGAGCATTTCTGTTTATGGCTTTTGTGTTTGGAATTTAAGGTCAGATGGGGACTGGATGTAGTGAAATGGCTGGGGTCTAATGCTCCGCTGTCTTTCACCCTGTGTTGCCTTTGACACCTCTGAGAGGTGGGGGTCAGGTGCTAGCAGCCTGATTTGGTAGCGTTTAATGACCATTTTGCAGGGCCATAGATGATAAGACTCAGTCTTTTTCTATTCTAAAATATGAATATGTAAAAGTGGCACCGTCTCACCAGGTTTTTGTACATGTGCTGGGTGAGTCTGCTTATGCCAGTGGCAGAAATCCGTCTTTGCCACTTGTTACTCTGACTACCAGTGCCGCCAAACTTCTCAGCCATTAATTGTCAATTAAGTTCCACTTGGAGGCTAGATGCTGCTCTGTTATAAGAATTGGTGGTGGAAAGATGTAACACAGTGCCTAATTGGAAAACAATGGCTTGTACGGGTGTAGCAGAGGGCAGAATTTGGTCTGCAGAAGCTGAGAGATTCCAGGCTGAGTTTGTAGAGTTGACAGTCAGACAAACCATCATTTTACTGGGCTGGTTACATCTAGTATCTATTGAGGGACAAGAAACACTGGGTCCAGGGCGCTTGTGTGTGTTGTTTTTTTGTTGTTTGTTTTAAAAGGGGGGGGCGGTACATGGGTCCCTACAGCCGGCTGAAATTTTTAGCCACCATCACTTTTGTGGCATTTTGATGATTTTCATGAAATTCCTCACTTTTTTTGGCAAACTTTCCATGGTTATCCTCTTACCCCAGATCAATTGTTATCCCAGATCTCACACCAAAGATTGTCTGTAGCCAGTTCTGTAATTAACTACAGGTTTATTATCTAGGAAAAAGAAATGAGTTATTTAGGTCCAAGCAAGCATGTAACACCAATGAGTTGTAAATTCTAAGAGTGACAGCATTGTAGTGATCTGTCAATTCAAAACGTCATTCAGGACAAACCCAGGGATAACCCTGGGGGAATCTCACTTTACTTTAGAGTCTCTGGCCCTGACAGTTCAAACAGTAGAGAGATAAACATTTTCTTGTGACCCTGCTTCCTTTTACATTTGGCCTTCCAGTCCGTGGCATGAGCTCCCTTGCATGTAGCATTTGCAAGGTGTGATAGGGCCATGCACTAATCCTTTGTATTGTGACATTTTTTTAATGGCTCGTTTAATCTTTATAGCCTTCCTGAATGGGCGAGGGAGGCAATTCCCTTGCCTGGGTTCACAAGCTCAGAGCAAACATTTTTAAAGTTATAAAGCAAAACTTACATATCTTACAGCATGGGATACAGACATTACAAGTGAGATTAATGCATGCAGCAACATACAAGCATTTCATAGAGTCTAAACACAAAATACATTCTTATAAGACTAATACCTGTTTTGAACAAAACTAACATACTTTTAACATACAAAACTAACATAGCTTTGGCTGTCAGCTATGAGTTTGTTAGTTCTTTAGCTAATGCGTGTGGCCTTATGGCACCTCCCATCCTCACCACCCCATCTTTGTCCCTAGTCAGTTCCAGTAATTCCCCTCTTGGCTCCTTACCTGCCTTTCATCCTATTTAGGCAATCTGTATTACATTAGCCTCAGTATTACAAACCTGCTTGGATAAAACCACAGCAACAATGCCATCCTCTCTCTTAAACTGATGTTTTCTTGGTAAAGATGGAAACTTTTAAAAGAAAATGGCAATAGTCATAAGTGCAGTGACTAGACACACTGGGACTCGAGGACAAATACATTACCCTAGCTTTTTTTTATGTCACTGTGTTGCCCTGAGTCTCCACTAGGCCCACTGTCATGCAGGGAGCTGGCTTTGAGGACCTCCAGAGACATTAATATAAAAGTGTGGCACACCAGGATGGTTCAGAAGCTTTTTCACACCCTGCTTATTAAACACAAAGCCCAAAAAGACCTGCAAAGGCCACTGCAGACAGGAAGCATCTTTGCTGGCTGTGCAAATGTTAGTTGCCTGACTGTGTTGCTGTGAAGAAAGCCTATTTTATGGTGGTATCATCAGAGACTCCTTGAAGAATTACAAATTTGCAGACAGTGCATTTTCTTCATGGCCATGCGGGTGGGAGACTCTGAGAGAAAGATTTGGGGTCATGGTGGATAATCAGCTGACAAAGTCCCAGTGTGATGCTATGGCCAAAAGGGCTAATGCAATCCTTGGATGCATAAACAGATGAATCTCAAGTAGGAGTAGAGAGGTTATTTTCCCTCTGTATGTGGCACCTGTGCAATCACTGCTTGTGTATTGTGTCCAGTTCTGGTGTCCACGATTCAAGAAGGATGTTGATAAGTTGGAGAGGGTTCAGAAAAGAGCCATGAGAATGGTTAAAGGGTTAGAAAACCTGCCTTACCAAGATAGACTCAAGGAGCTCAAATATATTTAGCTTAACAAAGAAGGCTAAGGGGTGACTTTGTTGCAGTCTAGAAGTACCTACATGGGGGTACTTGTAGTACCTACATTTAGACTGTAAAGGTTTTTTTAATGTTTTAAAAATAAAATTGCAAGAAATGTTGAAATGTCCTTTGGAATAAAAACCAAAATGTTTCATTTTGAAAACAACAAAATGAAACCACCTGTCTGTTTTTTTTTTTCTCCAGATTTTTATTTTTTCATCATGAAGATTTCAGCAAAACTGACACAAATTTGCGAAACATTTCAGTGTTGCAGAATCTGCATCACCCTCCCCCCCCACCCAAAAACGAGGTTTTGGCTGAAAAACTTTGCCTACCTCTATTGCCAACCCCAAGCATTTAAAAGTCCTCAATCAAATCCAGAATCATGTGATTTGGCTTAAAACTCCTGAGATTCTTTCAAAATAAATGTTGGGCTATTTTATTTGCCTTCTGTCTTCTGAGCTTTTCAGATGCACTCACTTCACATTCTCAGGTTTTTCTCAGAAACCTTGAAGGCTATCATCTTACTTTTTTTTAAAAAAAAAGAAAGGAAAGCTGAGATTCTCACTTAATCCCATGACTCCAGGAGCTGGGGCATTAAGAAAAACATCACGTTCTCTCTCTAATATCATGACAATGACAACATTGCTCCAGAGTTTGCCATGGATGTGTTGCCCTGCATGAGATTTTGCTCAGGAGGGCAGCATGTTGGCAAATGGGATTCCATTGGATCATATTTAAGTGGGGAGGAGGGTCTGCTTTAAGACACTAGATTTTCAATCAGAGCTGGGATGTGGGGTCTGGGATGGCCTTTATCTAACAATATAGGTGGTGCCCTTTTCCGCTAATGTATACTGAGATCAGAGCAGGCCAGTCCTGATTTCATGCCTTTCAAAGCCCTAGGTCTTAGAAGTTTTACAGTTGTCTAATAAATTTTACTCATGCACAGGAAACCTAGTAAAACCCTGACTCTTGATCAGGACCGTGTCTCTGGACTGCGATTGCATGTAATGAATCTACTGGGGGGGGAACCACCAGAGGCTTCTTGCTTCCAGCTGGGAACCCCGCACCCAGAGTCCAGTCAGCTGCCATGCTCCTGGTGGGGAGCGGGGATCCTGGGGGGAAGCAGGGCTCCCAGCAGGGAACCCAGGCAGCAGCCCAAGCCAGGAGCCTGGGTGGCAGCCCAGCTTGGAGTGAAGCCCTGGCAGCAGCCTGGCTGGGGAGCCGGCTTGCTTGTCAATTTCACAGTTCCAAATTGACAAGGCGGCCAACAGCAGATGTAAGTAACTCTCTGGTTCTCAACCCGTGGCCCATGGGCCAATGTAGCCCAATTAGCACACAGCTGCGGCCCAGCTGTGTGCTAAAGACTACTTGGCCCTGCACAGCGGGGTCCGGGATCATGGCTGCCCTGCCTGGTGTGGCAGGGTCCGGGATCCCAGCTGCCCTGCCGCCTGGTGCGGCACAGGGTTGCCAACTTTCTACTAGCACAAAACCGAACGCCTTTGCCCCGCCCCTCCTCTGAGGCCCTGCCCCTTCTCCGGGGCCCCACTCCTGCTCACTCCATCCCCCCCTTCCTCTGTTGCTTGCTCTCCCCACCCTCACTCACTTATTCATTTTCACCAGGCTGGCTCAGGGCGTTGGGGTGCAGGAGGGGGCTCTGGGCTGGGGGGTGGAGCTGAGGGGTTCAGACTATGGAAGGAGGCTCTGAAACCTGCACCCCCATCCCAGAGCCCATAACCACTCCCACACCCCAACCCCCTGCCTCAGCCCAAAGCCCCTCCTGCACCCCTAGCCTGCCTTAGATCCACAGCACTGCTGACCAGACTTTTAATGGCCCGGTTGGTGGTGCTGACTAGAGCCGCCAGGGTCCATTTTTGACTGGTCATTCCAGTCAAAAACCAGATAACTGGCAACCCTAGCAGCATGGCAGGGACTGGGGTTGGGGCTGCCCTGCCACCAAGTGGGATGGGGGCTGCCCTGCTGCCCAGAAGGGTCTGGGGTCCCTGCCACCCAGCCCCAAGCCCAGAGCTCCACTCCAGGCCCCACTCTGTGGAAGGCTCTCTGGGCGGGGGGTGCTGGGCATAGCGGTCCACTGGGGGGTTGGGGAGGGTACTGTGGGTCTCAACCTGTGGCCCACAATGATAAATAGGTTGAGAACCACAAGCACGTCCAGCTATCTTCGAGACACCACTGACTTCCTGAGGAAACTACAATCCATCAGTGATCTTCCAAAAAACACTATCCTGGCCACTATGGAGGTAGAAGCTCTCTATACGAACATTCCACACAAAGATGGACTACAAGCCGTCAGGAACAGTATCCCTGATAATGCCACAGCAAACCTGGTGGCTGAACTTTGTGATTTTGTCCTCACCCACAACTATTTCACCTTTGGGGACAATATATACCTTCAAGTCAGCGGCACTGCTATGGGTACCCACATGGCCCCACAGTGTGCCAACATTTTTATGGCTGACTTAGGGGATGAGAGCTAAGGAAGCGTTGTTCTAACACCCCTACTCTACTTGCACTACATGGATGACATCTTTATCATCTGGACCCATGGAAAAGAAGCCCTTGAGGAATTCCACCATGATTTCAACAATTTCTATCCCACCATCAACCTCAGCCTAGACCAGTCCACACAAGCGATCCATTTCCTAGATGCCACTGTGCTAATAAGCGATGGTCACAAAAACACCCCCTATACCGGAAACCTACTGACTGCTATACTTACCTACATGCCTCCAGTTTCCATCTAGGACACACCACGTGATCCATTGTCTACAGGCAAGCTCTAAGATACAGCCACATTTGCTCTAATCCCTCAGACAGAGACAAACACCTACAAGATCTCTATCAAGCATTCTTAAAACTACAATACCCACCTGCTGAAGTGAAAAAACAGATTGACAGAGCCAGACAGGACAGGCCCAACAAAGAAAATAACAGAATGCCATTAGCTGTCACCTTCACCCCCCAACTAAAACCTCTCCAGTGCACCATCAAAGATCTACAACCTATCCTGAAAGATGATCCCTCACTCTCACAGATCTTGGGAGACAGACCAGTCCTCACTTACAGACAGCCCCCCAACCTGAAGCAAATACCAGCAACCATACAACAAAACACTAACCCAGGAACCAGGGCCAGTGCAAGGAAGTTTGGCGCCCTAGTCGAAACTTCCTTGCACTGGCCCTGTGCGCCCCCACCCCCCGGTTAACGCCGCCCCCCCCAGCGGCAAACCACCCCACCCCCCCCAGCTCGCAGCAGACTTCCCACCCACCCGTGGGCCACGGCGGGCTCAGCTCCCCCCCCCCCCACAGCCAGGGGGGCTGGGCTCCCTGCAGCCGGGGGGAGGGGGCTGGGTTCGGCTCCCCTGCGGGGGGCTGGGCTGGGCCCCCTGCCCCGGGCACAGGGATCAGCTCCCCCCACCCCCTGCAGCCGGGGGGGGCTGGGCTCGGCTCCCCGCTCAGCCCGGGTGCAGGGCCTAGCTCCTGACCCGCCCCACCCGCGGCGGGCTCGGCTCCCGCCCCCCTGCCACGGGAGGGGCTGGTCTCAGCTCCCCCGCGGTGGGGGGCGCAGGGCTCAGCTCCCGGCCCCCCATGTGGCCTGCGGTGGGCTGGGCTTGGCTCCCCGCACCCTCTCGCAGCCCCCCACCAGCACCCCCCACCCACGGTAGCTTACCTCAGCCGGGGGCAGGGGCAGCAGCTCAGGGGAAGCTGCTGCTCCCGGCGGCGATTCAAAACGCTGCCGGGAGTCTCCGCCCCCCAAATGCTGGCGCCCTAGGTGACCACCTAGGGTCGCGTAGTGGGCGTGCCAGCCCTGCCAGGAACCTATCCTTGCAACAAAGCCCAATGCCAACTCTGTCCATATATCTATTCAAGTGACACCATCATAGGACCTAATCACATCCGCCACGCCATCAGGGGCTCGTTCACCTGCACATTTACCAATGTGATATATGTCATCATGTGCCAGCAATGCTCCTCTGCCATGTACGTTGGCCAAACCAGACAGTCTCTACGCAAAAGAATAAACAGACACAAATCTGACATCAGGAATCATAACATTCAAAAACCAATAGGAGAACACTTCAATCTCTCTGATCACTCAGTGACAGACTTAAAGGTGGCAATTTTGCAACAGAAAAGCTTCAAAAACAGACTCCAACGAGAAGCCGCTGAACTTGAATTAATATCCAAACTAGATACCATTAACTTAAGTTTGAACAGAGACTGGAAGTGGCTCGGTCACTACGTTAATTGAATCTATTTCCCCTAGTTAACTATCTTCACACCTTTGTGTCAACTGTCTGAAATGGGCCATCTTGATTATCACTTGAAAAGTTTTTTTCGCCCTGCTGATAATAGTTCCTCTTAATTAATTAACCTCTTACAGTTGGTATAGGTACTTCCACCTTTTCATGTTTCTCTGAATGTATAAATATCTTCTTATTGTAAGTTCCATTCTATGCACCCGATGAAGTGGGACTGTAGCCCATGAAAGCTTATGCTGAAATAAATTTGTTAGTCTCTAAGGTGCCACAAGCACTCCTGTTCTTTTTGCTGACACAGACTAACACGGCTGCTACTCTGAAAACTGGTCTAAGGGGACTGTCTGTGTCTCTATGCTAAGACTGGTAGAGCGATCTAGGAGTTCACATTTTGTTACCGGCTTGGTGAAATCTAATTATAGAACATACAACCAGTTTGGGATGTCTGCCCTTTTCTGACAGTCTGCCCTCTCTGACTGTATAAATATCTGTGTACTGTATGTTTCATTCCATGCATCCGATGAAGTGGGTAACAACCCACGAAAGCTTATGCTGAAATAAATTTGTTAGTCTCTAAGGTGCTACAAGTTTTTCTTTCTTATTTTCGTTTTGCCCTGAGGTAGGCACTCACAGTTGTGAGACACTTCAGACAGCGTGACACTGGAGCAGGGCTACAGCTGAGTACAACAGGCTGACTGCTCCAGGCAGTGGCTCAGGCAGGGCCAGGATTCTTGGTGGTGGTGATTTGTTCTCACCAAGCCACTGGGTGACTCCAGGCAAGCCCTTTCCCTTTTGGGGGTCTCTGATTCCCCCTCTGTAAAATGGGGCACAAGGTGTCACCTGGAAGTAGAGGCCTGGTGGCAGAACCGAGCTTCCAGGGAGCTAACAGCTGCATCTCCTGGAGAAATGGCTACCAAACACTGAGTAACTGAGGAATGCAAAAGAGACTAATATTTCTGGAGTGTTTTCTCTTTGCTGTGTAGCAATCAATGTCTCCTGAGCATGAAAAGACTCCAAGGAGGGGGAAAGCTGCCAAACCCACTCTGGGGTCCCAGAGCTCTGCTGCTGGCACTGCAGGGAAATCCTGCAGGGAGCCTTTCTGGAGAAAGAAGGCTGAGTGAGGATTTGCCCAACTCCCCAGCCCAGTTCTGCATGCAACAAAGGCTTCAAGAGAGAAGTGTGGTGCCAGACTACTTGCATCTGGTATCTCATAGCTGGAAACGGCCAGACAGAGACTCAGCTGATATAAACTAACAAAGCTCTTAGGTGTGGAATGGAGCTATGCTGGTTTACCCCACTGGAATCCATTGGAGCTATGCTCTTCCAGCTGGGGAGGAGACAAATACAATTGTTCTCCCAGCAATCCTTGAGTCAGTGGAATACTGACTCGAGCTAGTTACACAAGAGTGCCAGTGCTTGCAGCATCAAGGCCTTTGATAATGCTTGTAAAAAGAGCAGGTGAGATGCATGTTAAAGTGATTTTTCAATTGACAAGGCCCCGTGATGGAAGTGGAGCAAGGCTGAGAATCTAGGCACAATCCCTGCTACCCCAAGCCACAATCAGACTCCTCAGTACAGCAAGGTATTAAGAAGGTGCCTAACTCCAAGCATGTTAGCCCTAGGGTTATTCCTGTGCTCAAAGTCAGGCAAGTGCATAAGTACTTGCTGAACTAGGGCTTAGAGCAGTGGTACTCAACCCATGGCCCGTGGGCCAATTATCACACAGCTAAGACCCAGCTGTGTGCTAAAGGCCACTGGGCTCCACACAGCGGAGTCTGGGCTCGGTGCTGTCCTGCCCCACATGGCGGGGTCTGGGCTTGGGGCTGCCTTGCCACCTGGCCCCACGCCACAGGGTCCAGGTTTGGGGCTGCCCTGCCTCCCAGCCCCGTGCTGCAGGGTCCAGGCTCAGGGCTGTGCTGCCCTGCTGTCTGGCCCCGCCTGGCAGGGTCCGGGGTCAGCGCTGCCACGTGGTTGGGTCGGGGGGTAGGGTCTGCCCCACAGCCTCACGCCTGGGGTTTGCTCCTAGCCCCACTCTGGGGGCGGGGGTCTATGGGCAGGCTGGGGCGTTGGGCAAAGAGGGTCTGTATGGGGGCTTGCGGGGGCACTGTGGTTGTCAACCTGCAGCCCACAATGATAAATAGGTTGAGAACCACTGCTCTAACTACACTGACATAAGCCCTATGCCTCTCATGGAGGTGGAGTTATGTCGGCGTAATAGGACACTTACATTGGTGGGAGTAAGGCTGTAGTGTAGACACTAGGTCGACATAAAGCAGCTTATGTGGACCTAACTCTGCAATGTAGAACAAGCCCTTGTCTGCATGCAAAAATTGCACTGGTTTTGGTTTTTAATCTAGTTTAGTTAAATGGGTGGAAACCCCCTATGCAGACACTCTTATTTCAGTTTAGCCTAAATTGATTCCTAATTCAGTTAAACTGAAATAAGCCTGATTTAAACTGAAGTAAGTGCCCACACAGCCTTTTGCACCTACTTGACTAAACTGGTTTAATAGCACACCTTAAGCGACACTTGTGTAAATGTCTTGTGTAGGCAAGCTCTGTGTGTGCATTAGGTGTGATGGATGTATGACTATATGAGTGTGGAGGTTTGAAAGATGTATGCATGTGCATATGGAGTGTAGCTGTGATCAATATGTGCAAAATCAGAGAAAACTGGAAAACAGAAAAAAAGAAGAAACGAGGAGCTGAATAAATCAACCATTTAAACGGAGAGACAAGGTGGGTGAAGTAATATGTTTTACTGGCCCAACTTCTGTTGGCAAGAGAGAGAAGTTTTCAAGCTACACAGAACTCTCCTTCAGGTCTGGGGAAAACACTCAGAGGGTGTGTTACAACTAAATACAAGGTGGAACAGATTGTTTAGCATACGTAGTCTAGTCAACATGTATTCTCAGAGCCAATTCAAGGTGAAGGGGCCCGTTAACACCTCTCCAGTCATAAAACAAAAGAGGGGGGGTTGTTAGATTATAGATCTTTGTAATAATCCATAAATCCAGTGTCTTTATTAAGACCATGATTTTAGTTTTAGCAAAGTTATGAATTTAAGCTCCCAGGCTTGTCTTTTGATGCTGTTGTGCAGGATGAAGAGTGAGAGGACAGATATGGAGTGATTGTTTTGCGAAAAGTGTTTGCCCACTGGTGATGATTTTTGTATTTTATCATTTATCTGTGTGAATTAATTTGAGAGCACAGCGTTTGTCCTGTTTCACCCACATCGCAGGTATTGTTCCACTTTGCACTTAGTTGTGACAGCCTGATTATTTTCCCTAGACCTGTAGAAGAGCTCTGTGTAGCTCAAAAGCTTGTCTCTTTCACCAATAGAAGTTGGCCCAATAAAAGATATTACCTCACCCATCTTGTCTCTCTAATATCCTGGGACCAACATGGCTACGGCAACACTGCAAATAATCATTTAATCTGACATTCATCCCCATTCCAGTGCAAATAGTTTACTTGAAGCCAGGGCAGGTGCAAGGAAGTTTCATGCACTAGGCAAAACTTCCTTGCACCAGCCCTGTGCCATGTCTCCCCGCCCCCGCCCCAGGTCCCCCGCCTGCGGGCGCTCAGCCCTCCCCCCCCATGACTCACCGGCCGCGGAAGCTGAGCAGGGAGCCCGGGGAAGCAGGGCGGCTTGTGGCTCAGGCGCTGAGCGGGCGGGCGGCTCCCGGCAGCTGCCCCGCGGCTCCCCACTTGGGCACTGAGCCAATGAGCGGGGAGCCGGGAGGCAGCTGCCGGGAGCCACCCCGCCGTCCCCCAAATCTTGGCGCCCTAGGCAACTGCCTAGGGTCGCCTAATGGGCGCGCTGGCCCTGCCTGAAGCAATAAACTAAAATAAATCTAATTCTGCCTGCCTGCTGTAGCCTATAGACCGTTAAATAGAAATTAAATTAGGCTTTGACCTGAAGTTAGCTTATGTGTAGAGAAGTATGGGAAATTGAGCTTGCTGGTGTGAGTAGAAGTCAGAGGTAAGATGGGAAAATAGAAGTTAGCAAGGACCTGCCCCGAGGTTATGCTGTGGCTGTGTTTTGCTTGTAAGTGGTTTCAGCAGGATTTTTAATGCGTGCTTTTAAGAACTGTGAATGTTTTATTCAAATGCTATCTATGCTGATAGCAGGGAAGGACGTGGTGTCTTGCCAGGGCTGTGCAGTGATGCCCCCCAGTGCTCCCACTATCTTCCCCGCCCCAAGTTCAAGGAGATCCCCAGGCCTCCTGAAGAGAATTTGGTTACTAAGCATCTTGTGAGTCCTTAGCAACGCTCCCTCCTCCTTGCTCCCTCCCCTTCCATCTCCTCTTGGCCAATGGGTGGGGTTGGGATGGTGTGTGTCACAAAGAAGGGGGTGGGCATAGAAGCCGGAGGGGGGATGATGCTGAGCACTGAGTGAGCTGCAAGCAGCCTGTGGATGCAGCAGGCTCCCTCCCTCCTCAGCAGCAGCTAGCAGACAGGTGAGTCCTCTGCACCTCCCACTGCCATCCAGGAGCCCCCCAGCAAGGGGGCTCGAGGAGACAGTGAGGAGGGAGCACCTGGCAGGGGCTGCTGGGGACCTACAAACTGAAAGGGACCCACCAAGCACCAGGGCAGCACAGGGGGCAGGAACCCAACCCCGCCCCCCCCCCCCCCCCCGTGTCACTGCCCAGCCTGTGTGAGCTTCAAGGGGGGTAGGGAAGGGGAGGCAATAATGTAGCTGGGGAATTTAGCCTGGCCACTCCCCAAAAATCTCCCTTCCCCAGAACTAAATGTGTGTGAAGTGAGGGACGAGGAGATACTGTTAATGTTCATAAGACAAGCTAGTGGTGGGAGTGGAATCCAGGGAAACTTATCCCCCCAACCCAAGAAAGTACTCTGCACCCCATGTATGTGTTTGGAAGGCTGAGGGGGTGCAGCCATTTACCTGTGTGTGTGTGGGGGGGGAGGGTAGACAGGTTAGTAGTTTGGGGGAGTGGGTCGTACAGGGATGTGGGAAGGAATTTACTTTTAGTGGGGGAACCAGGGCAACATAGATGGTTTAGGGAGTGAAGAGAGCTCTTTCCCCTCTCTAAATGTCTGTGTCAACAGGGGAAGGACAAGCATTTATTAGGAGGGCAAAGCCATGAAAATTGTCCCCCAGACTCCATAACTATTTGTTTCCAAGGTCTAAATATGTGCAGTGGGGACAGGGAGAGTCCATAATAGGGGGACAAAGCGATGACAGTAATTGATTAGTGGTGTTTCACTCATTAGTGGGGGCTCGCCATGGAATTTAATCCCAGCCCTGCCAAAACAGCCAGCTCAAAGGGCCACATTTTGAAAAGTGTTTGCTAATTTGGGGTTTCCAGTTTGAGACACCTTGGTCCTGATTCTTCAGAGATGCTGAGCACTACAGCTTCTGTTGATCTCAACTCAACTCAATAGCACCTCTGGAGATCAGGTACTAGGTGTCTTAGGTTGAGCATCCACACACCAAGGCAGCCGAAAGGGGTGGGCACTTAAGTTCAATAATTTCACAGATGCAGGGAATGTACTTTCCCTCCTCTTACTCATCTCTCTATTTTTCTGTGGTTTGTATTAGCATTTGCTAAGTTACCTGATATTTATTATTGCTATTAATAACACTTTGCACTTCTCAAGCACTGTTCACTGAGCACGTCAAAGCACTCTCATAGAAGCTAGAGATGGAAAAGACCTATTAGGTCACCTAGTTGCACTTTCCAGACATTTGCAAATATGTACAGCGTTTACCTGGGACTACAGCAGCTTCCAGACCTGCGTGTGGCTTCCTGCCTTCCTCTTCCAGCCCAAAACGTTCTGTTCCCAACTCTGACGTTTAATAGTTTCCTGGCCTCAGAGAATGTCCTTTTCTCCTTCCATGACTTCACTAGTTTTCGCTGGTTTGCATGATCATTTGCAGTATTATGTTCCATATCATTTATATTAGGAAGCATTAATTAGTAATAATAATACTTTGCTCTGCTAAAGCAACATTTATTTGAGCACCCCAAAGATGAGTTACAGATGTTTATTATTGGTTAGTATAGCTTTCCTTCCATGTTGCCTGATTCTAATCTCACACTTTTTACAACTGCATAATTCCACTGGGCCAGATCCTCAGCTGGTTTAAAATCAGCATAGCTCCATTGAAGTCAATGTCTAGCAGAGGGTCTGGTCCAGTGAATTCAATAGTGTTACTCCTGATGTACAACAGTGTATGTTGGATCTGAATCAGGTCTGTAAGCGATCTGTTTTGTGGCACTCAGTGGCCCCTATTTTCACCCCCTCACTCCCCCCCTTTTTTTTTCTGGTGTGCATTGTCACTTGCTAAATATATTAAGACATGATATTTTTCTTAGTCTGCTGCTTCAAGCGTGTTGTGTGTCTCCTTTCTATTCCCTTCTAGGAATTTCAGTTATAAATCATCGGGATGTATTGGTTTTGCTCCTGGGAAGGAACAGGTTTTCTTCCATTGTTGCTGAGGTGACTAAAACTCAAGAAACCCTCCCTCCTTAGAGGTTTAGAACTTTAAATATAAACCAGTCTCTCTCATGGGGAACTTGGCCAGGGTAGATGTAGTGGAACAATTATACTGCTATAGCTATGCCAGTATAACTCCCTGTCTGGACACTCTATTCTGCAATAAAAGTGACATTATTCTGGTATGACTCCACTTTTTAAGGAATAAAGTCATTTCCCTGTGTAGACGAGCCCCACATTGTGAGGCATTGTTAAATAGCTACTACTCTTCACTCCCTAGAGATGGCTCCACTTCATTGGTGGGTAGATCCGTGTGTGTGTGTGCGCACACGTGTGTGTGTGTGCATGTTTGGTGTGTAGCTTGCACAAAGGGCTATTCACTTTGTACAGTGGTTTAGGATCCATGTGGATAATAGGTATCAGTGCAGGATCATTAGAATGAAAATACAGCTACAGCACATCTCTTCTCCTCTTTAGTCCTGACTCAGAAAAACACCTCAGTAGGTGCTTATATTTATCCCTGTTCAAGAAAGCACTTAAGCACTTGCTTCATGTTAAGCATGTGCTTAAATCCTATTGAAGTCAATGGGACTTAAGTGTATGCTTCAGGCTAAGCACCATTCCTGAACAGGGACCCTTTCCTGAATCAGGGCCCTTTACTGTTTAGGACTGGTCTACTCCTAAAAATGAGATCGACTTAGCCACATTGTTCAGGTCTGTGAAAAATGGCGCATGCTGAGCAGCGTGGTTGGGTTGACGTACCCCCAGTGTAGACGCAGCTAGGTCTAAAGAAGGATTCTTCCATTAACCTAGCTACTGCCTTCTGTCGCTGTAGGAAGCGTCTATACTACGGCGCTACAGTGGTGTAGCTACAGCAGTGTAGCCGTGCCGCTATAGCAGCTGTAGTGAAGATGTACCCTTAGATTATAAGTCCCTGTCCCAAGGGACTTATAGTCTGTTTGTTCCATGTTGTACAGCACCTTCCACAAGGGGCCATTACAGGGCTCCTAGGAGTTACCCAATACAAATACATAAAAAAATAAACATATTGATGTTGTTTGTACCATACGAATATTGAAACAGGTTTAATATGTGAAGGGTTTTTATTTAACTGTAAGGAACATATTTTGGAAAACACATTTTCTATCTTGAACTCCTACGAATACTGTAGCTTTGTCGACAGTATTGTCCATCATCTTACTGCAGACCGTTGATCCAACTACAGGAGCTGTTACTATCTCTCTAGTGCAGCCAAAAGTGGCTTTTATTTAAACCAGTAACCAACTCTTGTAACCATAAGAAAATTCCCCATCAGCACAACATACCCCTCAGTGTGTTTGTGAATGGATTATGGGTATTGTATACAAGTAAATATTTACCTTTTGAATGCCATGAGTATTTATATTACTGACACACAATTAGCTAATGACCTCAAAGTGAAAAGAACAACAATAGCAAGCACAGTACAAGTATGCAGTTACTTGAAACAAAATTCCCCCTCTTCCTTTCCCCTGCCCCCGCAAACCCTCCTGTGGGGTCATTCACTCCATGGTGACTGACAGTGAGGGAAAGTTTATTCAAATGATTTTTGAAGTGTAACAATGATTAAAAGTGAAAAGGCTGACCTTCAGGTAATTGTTCTTTTTTCTCTTTTCAAGTATATTTATTCTACATTGGTGACTTTGACATCAAATTTTCTCTCCTTGCATGTCAAAAAAAAGATGTTTGCTTGCCTTGCTCCACCTTAGCAACACTGCATTTAGGTTCTGAAAGTCAGACTTGGGTTCTTTCTGCCTGGTATATTATTGCTCACTATTGCAGATATTGGAACTAGGAGTTACGTGCAGTTTCTGTCCTGCACACCCTGGGTAGATATGAGGAAGAGACTGCTCCTTCTGAAAACCATGGAACTTGTGGGTTTGTCCCTGAGGCCCCAATCCTGCAAACACTTATGTGCATGCTTAATTTAAAGTATCTGAGTAGCCCTGTTGATTTTAATGGGGTTATTCAGATAAGTAAAATAAAACACATTGTTTCCTTGGCTCCCCAATCTGTATCTGTATCCCCAAGTTGTCTCCTCTCTTCTAATTAAATGGTAAATTCTTTGGGGAAGGGGCTGTCTTTTTGTTCTGTGTTTTGTACAGCTCCCAGCACAACAGGTCCTGGCCCCATCTTAGATACCAGGGCAATAATAATAATAATTAATATGTAAGGGTTTGCAGAATTAGGACCTATTGATGATAAGTGAGGCAGAATACAATAAACTCTGGCTTATGCCCTTCTGTTAACTCTGCATTGTGGACAGTAGTAAAGGTTTGGAAGTGTGTAATGCCGTCAGTTTTTAAGCTGGAATGTCTATTCTGCTCAGTAAGGTGTTCTGCTTAAAAAGTCATGGCACAGTATGGCGCTTGGTTCAATTCAATAAGTGACACTGAGCAATAACTAACTGCTTGTCTACACTTCAAACGCTGTGCTACGCCAGTGGAAGCAGTTTTCCTATTAGTGTAGGTAATCCACTTCCCCAAGAGGTGATAGCTAGGCTGATGGAAGAATTCTTCTACTGACCTCATAGACTCATAGACTTGAAGGTCAGAAAGGACCATTATGATCATCTAGTCTGACCTCCTGCACAATGCAGGCCACAGAATCTCACCCACCCACTCCTGGAATAATCCTCTCACTTATGTCTCAGCTATTGAAGTCCTCAAATCATGGTTTAAAGACTTCAAGATGCAGAGAATCCTCCAGTAAGTGACCCGTGCCCCATGCTGCAGAGGAAGGCGAAAAACCTCCAGGGCCTCTGCCAATCTACCCTGGAGGAAAATTCCTTCCCGACCCCAAATATGGCAATCAGCTGAACCCTGGCATGTGGGCAAGACTCAGCAGCCAGACACCCAGGAAAAAGTTCTCTGTAGTAACTTCTAACATCCCATCACTGACCATTGGTCCCATTTACCACTGATGGCAATTATTTACACTGGGGGTTAAGTTGGCTTAACTACATCACTCAGGGATGTGGATTTTTCACACCCCTGAGTGGCGTAGCTGGGTCAAGCTAACTTTTACTGTAGACTAAGCTTAGGAAACTTCATTCTTCCTCTATCCAAATATATGGGGCACTGTGAGATAGGGCTTTGCTTCTGAGAGTTTTAGGCCTGTCTTTTTGATACTCAAATATTGTACACATTGGTGTTTTTATTAAGAGTTGCATGTGTTTATGGAAGAGGTGTTGTTACGACTAACTGGGACCTTGCTAAATGAGATCATTCTCTGTTGTCTTTTTGTGTTTGTTTTATGCAGGAAGTAAAAGTGCATAGCAGTTTTCCATCATGGAGCTTGTAGGCTCTACTTTAACAGCAACTTACGCCCATCCAAGACCAACACCTACTAACTTCCTACCAGCTATCAGCACCATGGCATCAAGCTATAAGAACCGTTTCCCTCACTACTCTTTGACCCATAGCTTGAGCCTTCCATGGCGACCTAGCACTTATTATAAAGTAGCAGCCATCACTCCTACTTTGGCTCCCTTCTCCGGAAGCTCCCAAGGGTTAACCCAAAGCAAGATGCTTCCCTTTGTTTCCAATAGAACAGCACTTTTCACCAGGTATACCCCTGATGACTGGTACAGATCCAACCTGACCAATTACAAAGAATCAGAGACGTCCCGGCACAGCGCAGAGAGGCTAAGAGTGGACACATCCCGCATGATCCAGGACAAAGATCAGCAAACAAGGAAAACCCAAACGGACACTACCAAAAATCTGGGAGAACGGGTCAATGATATAGCATTTTGGAAATCAGAGCTCAACCACGAGATAGACGAGATGATTGGGGAGACCAATGCTCTTACAGACATGAAGAAACGATTGGAAAGGGCCTTGGCTGAAACAGAAGGTCCTCTCCAGGTAAGTATCAGTTTCATTGATAAAAGCTGTGATGTATTATAGCCTATCAGTACCCCGTCTGCAGCCATTCAAATATCTAATTAAGTTTCATTTGAGCTCCCTTATGTCTGAATGTCTTTTATTAAGAGGCCCTTAGCCAAGCTGGAGATAAACAAAGCCCTTGCCATCTGATACATTTCCTATCCAATGCCTGTTGCGCACTTAGGAACAGTATTTACTTAACTAAATATTTTCTCATGCGCTACATCAAAAATCCTAATTAAGGTCACAATTGACTATGTTTTATTGCAAGGCTCAGATCAGGTCAAATTCATGCCTGGAGTCATTTCTCTGAGTTCAACTGGTGCTACACCAGGGATGTATGTGCTCCTTTATGTTTTGATCACTTGGCTATTTTAGCTTGCTTGTTTATTATCAGTAACACACCAGCATATGGCAAATAGGTACTTTTGTATTGGCATGGCTTGCATGTCTTAAAAGATGACCCTTCTCCACATATGACACTTTCGCATGACACCCAAGGGAAGATATGTTCCAAAGGAAAAATTCCCATTCTCAGTGCAAAGATTACTGCCATTACTGAATTTTGCAGTGTGATAAACATCTAGCTTTGAATGGCACGAAGGTTAAGCAATTAGAACTTTTCCAGAGCTCTCTGGTGTAACTTTATTGGTCGTCTTATAGTCGACATCTATATTTATTTACCAAACAGGTAGCCCAAGAGTGCTTACTTCATCGAGAGAAGAGGATGGGAATCGACCTAGTCCATGATGATGTGGAAAAACAGCTGTTGACAGTAAGTTTTCATAACAACCTAACTAGGGAATGTTGCCCTAGTTAACTTAACTGCAAAGATAGCTCCATTCTGAACAACAGTTCCCGGTGTTGTAGCTTTAACACATGACCTATGTCCTCATCATTTCTCCTTATACTTACTAAGGGCCAGATCTTGTCCCCAAGATCCACTCATGGAGGGGACCCTCTCCATGCAATCATCAGCCGTTCCATATGGAGTGGTGGGGTTCAGCTGCCTCTGCAGCACCATCCACCCTTTCCTCCAACTCCACGGAGGAGATCCACTCAGGCTGGGCCAGAGAGAAAGGGCGGGGCTGGGAAACACATCAGCTCTGCACAGAGCTGATGTGAGGAGAGCGGATTCAGTCTGAGGCCCATTCCTTGATGATGATTCTCCTTTAAGGGGCCTCCCAGGGCCAGCCACTTCCAGAGGAATCTCTGGGAATGTGGCTGTACTAGCAAGGCACGTGGAAACTGGGGGCGCAATGCCAGCTCAGAGGAATGGAGCCTCTATGTGGATAGTCTGACCTCCCACATAGAGGTCAGTGCTGGGCATCTTCCAGGTTTCAGGGCAGGCATCAAGGTGCATTCCAGCACGAATGACAATAGGACAACTCCTTTCCTGAAGGTTTTATCACGGGAGGGGCTGATCCAGCAGCAATAACTACCTGTTAAGCAAAGCATAAAACATACTAACTAAGGACCTGGCCTAAAGGCCACTGAAATCAATAAGCTCTCATTGACTGCAACTGCAGTAGGCTTTAGATCAGGCTTGCTCTATCCTATCTCTCCTCTTACACGCCCCTCTGTCCATCCATCCATCCATCCTGTTGTACAGTTTCTGAGCACCTTCAGTGCTAACACTGAGTCACCAGAACATTTAACCAACCATTTTAATTCAGATATCTGATGAAGTTGGATGACAAGGCTTCTTTATGTTGGCTCCCACCCACCCATAATATTACTTGTTTTTATTTAACATACCAAGTCAGTTATACAAGACATTTTCCTTCAGACAACAGAACAGAGACTAAATACACTTAACTACCAGTCTGATAAGGAGGGTAGTAGGTACTTCACTAAGAACTGCTGTAGTTAAGGTTGCAGATTAGTTCCTGTTGTAACCCACTTGCTCCAGTACTCAAAGACTTTCATCTTTGGGGCTGAAATCTTCCAGGGCTGATCTCTACCTGCAAGTGGAACTTCTTTAGAAAGTTTGTGCATTTGTCCCCCACAGTCCATTAAATAAAGAAGCTCACAGGAGGCCAGGACCCAGCATGAAGAGAAGGTCTGTCTGTCACAGGAAAAGTGGGTAATTGGCTTCTGGAGAGACACATGAGGTAGCTGCACCATGGCATACTTGTAGGAGGTCCAATGTAGTGTAGTTGTAGCCATGTCAGTCCTAAGATATTAGAGAGAGACAAGGTGGGTGAGGTACTATCTTTTATTGGACCAAGTTCTGTTGTCTCTCTCACTATATATAAGAGAAGAAATTGCCCCCTCCCCCCGCCCTTGTCTCTCTATCAGAGTTCCTGTTATCAGCAGGATTTTCAGAAAGAGCTTAGAGTTGGCCTAACTTTACTCCCATTGAAGTCAATTGGAGGTTTGCTATTGTCTTCATTTAGGCCAGTGCTGAATGCTGTGGAAAATTCCAATCTAAGGGTAAACTCTTGTCCCCATTGAAATCAGTGGGAGTTTTGCCATTGGTTTCAATGGGGACAGGATTTCACCCTAAAGTTCCAATTCAACGGCCGTTATTAACATAAGTGGAAAAACTCCCATTGACGTCAGTGTAAGCTTGACCGGGCCCAGTGACTGAGAGTCCATTTTCATGGTATTTCCAGCTCCTTCCAATCCACACAGAGCACAAACCCCAGGTATGTTTTGTAGACCATGCAATATTGGCCAAACCGCTTGGTCACTTGTTCCTCGGTGAATGTCAACTTATATAGGCAAATAGCACACAGCCATACTGTATCTGGGGAACGCGTTCATCATAAGGAAACATCACATTCCTAACCGAGAGAATCACAATGAAAATGTAACCACTGAACAGCTGTGTCCCCTTATAGTGCATCAGAATTGGGAAGTAGCTCTTTAAATAGTTTGTGAGTCCTGTAGTGGTGCTCTCTGTGTTTCCGGAGCCACCAGCACCCTGCTAGAGCAGCAGTCTATGTACAGCTAGGCTTTGTATGTTGATGGATGTTTATTAAACATAATTATGTGCACCCCACTGTGCCTTTGTGGTTCCTTTATATTATAGTTGTGGTGTAAAAATCAAACGACACAACAACTGCAATGAAGGTGGAATCCTAATCCAAACGTTCAGTGAAATAGGCAGTAATTGCAGAGGCCTCATGAAACTGAAACTGCAGGCCCAGGTACTGCGAGTGAACTGCTCATTGAGAGAATTTTTTTTCTCATGAGTCAGGTCCCCAAAAGTTATAAGCATGTATTAAAAAATCAAGGTTCAGTTCTTGTTATTATTCTTCTGGGTTCTGAGACTTGAGGTGCAGTTGGCTTATGTTTTCCAGCTTTCCTTCACGACGATGAGGGCTCCGAACTTGTTTTGAAAAACTATGAAATTTTAGATTCAAACCTAATCACCTGCCTCTAGGAGCTGGGGCTTTCAGAAACATAGCAAATATCGCGAGCCTCCTGCAAAATCACAAGAGTTGGCAACACGGGACCCTCTCTTCCTTTCACTGAGTTAAAAGCAATAGCATAAGTTAGAAAGAATTTCTATTATTTGTATTGCAGTAGCCCCTGGGAGCCCTAGTACAGGACCCCATTGTGCTAGGTGCTGTACAAACACCGAACAACAAGATGGTCCCTGCCCCAAGGGGTTTACAATCTAAGTATAAGCCAAGCGATACAGATGGGGGAGTACAAGGAAACAATGAGATTTCTATCAATCAAAGTTAAAAAAATCCAGCCTTGGGCTATGGATCCAGTATATATGTTACTCCTGACAGAATTCTGCGCCCCCAATTCATATGACCCACATATTTCGGTTCCCCCCTCACAGAAAAATGGAAAAGAAATCTGTGGAGGGGACATGCACCACTTCCCTGGCAGCCTCAGAGACACAAATCACTGCGGGGGAGGAGGGGAGAGGGAGAGGAGAGGGGCTGTGGGTCTGTGCCTGCGGGGGCACCGTCAGGGGGCGGGGCTGGCCAACAAGCGAGAGCGACTTTTCCCTCTCACTTGCTACTGAAGCTTGTTAGGGGGGAAGGGGGAGGTCTTCTTTTTTTTTTATGAACAAAGAAGGCTCTGTCCCAAGGCAGAAATGTAGCAGTTTTCCTACTAGTCAATTGATCTCATTCTCTGAGGCAGAAACGTAGCAGCCTGCCTGCCTAGGAACAGGTCTATAATTTCTTGAGAATCGAAAAAACATTTAATTAAATATTAGTATCATGTTACTGAAAATTTTGTTTTTAAATTAAAGAAAATAGCTTTTGTAAAAAAACAACACATTTTGTTAATGTTGCTGTTGATGGTTAAATGTTCTCATTTCCCTGAGGCAGAAATATAAGAGCCTGCCTGCATAGTAACATTGTTAATGTTCCTATGGTTAGCTAACTGTTCCCATTCTCAGTCAATTCCCGCAGGAGCATAAAACCTGTAAAAGTTTTAAGGCCCCTACATTGCCAGAGTGATGTAAAGCCTTATAAATGACAGTACGGAAATCAGCTAGGAAAATCTATGTGCTCTCTCACTTTTTTCTTGTGCCAAAGTGGCACAATGAGGTTTGATTACAGCTCTGGATTTATTTTACTTACCCATTAAAAAAAAAAAGACTCTGAGGGCAAATAAAACATTTACTAAGCAGTCAATAAAATGTCAGGACAATCAGAACTGAGCACTTCCCGAAGTACCTAGCCAGGTCCAGGACAATGATTAGCAAAACAGTATGACTTTCATGTGTGAAAGTCTGAGCAATTTAAAAAGACATTCTACTTTTTTTTTTCTGCTTGGTGTTCTGTAATGTAATTTAAATGAAAATCCAGGATTATAAGTGGAATGCAGGGTATTAGTTACCAAGTGTTCATAATTTAACTTTCATGTGTTTAGGAAATTCTGAATAGGTATCGTGACTTTTTTCTGTGTTGTTTACTTACCAAAACAGTTGAAACTGGTGTGACTATATTGCATTATTCTGAGAAATAAAATTTGCAGAATTTTTAATTTTTTGGTGCAGAATCCCCCCAGGCATAATATGTGATTTATCTCTGGACAATAGGAGGAGAAGGCATTCTGGGAGCTAATTAGCCAGATTCTCAGTTGGTGTATGTAGAGGTAGCTCAATTGCTTGACATGGGAGCAATCTAGATTTACACCAGCTAAGAATCTGTGTCTATATTTGGGACTCCACACTGATGTCCGCATGGGAAATATGTTTTGCAATCCAGTTTTCAGGCAGTGAAAGCTAATGCTAATACCATAACTCTTGTACTACTGGCTGTGTGACTTCAAAGAAAATATCTTTCTGATTTCGGATTATGAATAGCTATGTGTCACTGTGGCATGTTCAGCTGGAAACACGGGTGCGTGCTTCTTCTGTCATCGTAGAATTAGCTATCCCTGCCATGTGGCAGGGAGGTACATGATAAGTGCCATGCACCCAAGTACAATGATGAAAATTAGATCAGTTGCCAAAGAGAGCAAGTAGGGTACAATAGTTGGAAATCCATGGGAGGGACTAATGTGAAATTCAAACCTCAGTGTGTAGAGGGTGATCAGATGAACGTTCAGTCTGAGTAAACTCTTGTAGATTAAAAGGGGAAGCATTGGGAGACATTCTGTCTAGGCCTTGCCTTCAATAGGGTATACTCAGGACTGGCTGGCAGCATGCTGAGCGTAACTTGTCAAAACTGACCGCAAAGCCGTGCTCAGCATCATGTTAGCTAGTTTGACTCCTTACGGTCATGTTTTAACCAGGGCCGGCGCTACCATTAGGTGACCCTAGGTGGTCGCCTAGGGTGCCTGGATTTGGGGGGCGGCATTTCAGCTATCGGGGTCCTCGGCGGCGGCAGTGGGGGGCGGCAAAAAAGCTGGCGCTGCTCCTGGTTTTAACACAACTGCAATGAAGACAAGCCCACCAGGAGACTGATGCTGGTCAGAGCTCCTCAGTTATGCTGGTGGGGGTAACTGCAACACCCCATGAGGAGTGCAACATATTGACCTGTACACAGTGGGGGATGGAGCCATGGTTCCATCTGCTCCCTGCCCCTCTCTGCACTTATCTACCCCCTTTTCAGTGAATTGTTCCTTGACTGGGGGCAACTTAGTAGTAGCCCTTATGTAGGCCCCTGAAGTATGTAGGGGGGCACCTTTATTCCTTCCCCCACCTGACCTGTCGCATATGGACTAGCCACAATCCACATGCATAAGAAACATCTGCAAAGTCCTTTAAGATCCTCAGCTGGAAGGTGCTATATCCATGCAGAGTGTATGTTTCATTGTGTGTGTGAACAAAGACATTTCATGTAGGGCTCGACTGTAAAACAACAACCTGACCTGGATCTGGGGCAGTGCATAGCTGCCCCATCCCAGGAGCCACCCAAGGATGCAGTTGTTCCTCCCTGCACCCAGCTTGGTCCAGGAATTTGTTACTGGGCCCAAGCAGTGATTGCCTAAATTTATACCGCAAGTCAGTGGCAGAGACAAGAATAGGACTCAGGTTACTTCCCCATCACTGTGCACATATTGTGCTGGCTCAGCTGCACTGCCCAGTGTATGGGAGGGATGAAGCCAAGGCTTTGCTTACTCCTTCCTGCATGCTCACTTGGGGTGTAAGGAGTAGCAGGCACACAGCACTGGGTTACTGCTGCGTGCCTAAACCCCGAGTTCAAGGAGGCCACATAGAAGCATGAGGGTGGGTCTCGGAATGAAAGTTACCTGAAGTCATAAACAAGGACATTGATGGAATTTTGATTTTTGTCAATTGACCAGGAAGTTGACGTCATCAAGTCGTGTCAGGAGAGGATGAAACGCCACCTGGATAAGGCGATAGCCCAGCTTGCGTAAGGAAGAGTTTCACCTCAACTTTTCTTTGTAGCATTATATTCTAATTTCTAATGTAAACACCTCAGCAAATCCTCTCCCCCCTCAAAAATACAGGTTATGGGGGTCGGGGGGAGAAATGTCTCCCACACTTAACAATTGCTCAGCTCTTGTTTAAATTTGATCTAATTGTTGAACAAGTTGGTGTAGACCTAAAGGATATGATGCAGTGTTGTTTTTTAATAAGAGTAGCTGCACTTAGAGAGATACTCCATCCTGGGTAAGAAATATTTGCTGTGGCCCTAGGGCAAAAGCGGGAGGGAGGAGGGGGGCGAGGTTGAATGTATCCTGGATTTCAGTGCTTAACTTTAGACACCCACATTTAACAATGTTGGAGGTTCTTCTGGGAGCGTGTACAATGCAGCATGTCACAACTTCCCTCCTTTAGTAAGTGTTCTCTACAGTTTTTGCCACCATCCCCTAAAGACCTCAGAGCTAGCAGTTAGTGAAGGACACTTTATCTCAGAAGTACAAAAGAACTCATTCACCCAATGTGCTGAGCTCTCTTAAAATCTGGCCATTTGTTTTGGTGAGTAAATGGAAGCTGTGCTCTTGAGACAATCTGGCCTGAAATGCCCTTCTAAAGGGACACATGAAACAGGCCAGGATATTTTGGAGCTACCAGATCATTCCTTCATTTATTACATTCTGTGGCAGGAAGTATCATCATCTAATGGTTAAAGAACGTTACTAGGAGTCAAGAGACTTGGTTCTTATTCCTGCTCTACTGTTGGCTTGCTATGTGATCTTATGCCTCATTTTCCTCATCTGAAGATCGAGATAGCACTTATCTCGCTCACAGGGGTCTCATGCGGCTTGAATTGATCCATGTTTGTATGGTGCTTAGGGATGTTCAGATGAAAGGCGCTATAAAAGTGGAAGGTGTCATTATATCCCCTTCTCACAGGCATGTTCTTCCTGTTTGGATCATTCAGAAATAGTAAACTCTTCCCATTTCTTTTGAATTATATTCCTATGCTAAGTAAATACTAGCAGTTTTGTGTTTGACATCAGCTGAGCTGATGGGATAAGTAAAGGTACCTCTGAACCGCTCTTCTGTTTCCCCTCAGTTCTCGGGCTAGCTGGGAATTGAACTGGCCTCTGGTATTAAGTACCTGTAGGACTACTCCATGGATTTGTCCATTAGGGTCTGTTACATCAGCTCTGCCCCCTCATCATCTCTCAGACCCATTAGAGCAGCTTTAAGTCCCCTTTGCCTTGTTGGAGTAGTGCAGAAGGGGACTGCCCAGAGCGGGAGATGTGGCCTGTTATGCTCATTATTATTTACTCTGCAATAACGGTTCTTCTCATGTTACAGATCCGACAGGGCAGCCCAGCACGAGCTGGAGAAAGACCTCAGTGATAAGCAAGCAGCTCACCGGATCGATGACAAGTGTCACCATCTAAGGAACACTTCTGATGGCATCAGTTACTACAGAGGAGTGGAGCGGGTTGATGCTACGTAAGTACATTTCAAGAATTATTTTCAAGCTGTTTGGGACACAGAACTGGATAGAAAAAGTTCTACCTGCATGATCCAGACCTTTGGCCGAAACTACGGAGATGGTTCTCTCAGGAGAGGTCAGCTTTCCCTTTATTATGGGCTGCTACGTGCCCTCCCCCAACACACACAGACCACAGCCTCGTGTCATTTTAGCACACATGTTTTAACCATCAGTGGAAACTGTACAGTCTCTTAAGTGTATAATGACTCTGTTGAGTGCACTGTAACCAAAAGATTACAGTGTGGGCAGGATATAAGGCTTCCTGTATGATAAAGGAGAGAGATTGCGGGTTTGAGCACGGGAGAGGTAGAATGGAGGCAAGAGGCGGAAGAAGAAAGGAAGAGTAAAGTTCATGTAAAGCCTAATTTGAGACACTCAGGCTGAGATTTCCAAACCACCTAAGTGATTTAGAAACTCAACTGAGTAAAATTAATGAGATTCTGTGTCCAAATCTCTTCAGAAGCTTTGAAAAAATCTCAGCCTTAAACCCAATGATGTCACTTTAAATTAACATGCATGTATTAACTATTGATAAACTTCACATTTATTTTTCAAATATTTTTAAATATATTTTATATTTATATATAAGTCAGCCTTGATCTACAGCCCACTAAATCTGAATTGCAACCGTCACTAAGACAAAGATTTTTGGTTTTGATTGCTGCCTAAAGAAGACCTGGTAATAGGCATAAAATAAACAAAATGGGAATGAAGTGAAAGAAAGGGCATTGATCTTGAGATACAGTTCTGCTCTTCATTAGAGCAGTGAATGAATGAGGATATAAATCAGTACGTGGATGATTGTACGATAGCTTGCAGAGGGCTAAAGGAGTAAATTAATGTTGACTTGTACTTCGTGTACTTCGCAGGCTGGAATAGATATTTTTTAATCTTTAAATGTTGATGAATTACCTCCCTACTGGATGAGCAGCAGAATAACAACCAAAATGAATGAAGCCCAATGCTGATCAAATTCACAGAAGGTGGATGAGATGTGCAGCAGTCTGGCATGTCTGAAATGGGGCTTACCTGGGATTTAAGGGTTCCACTTGCATCAACCTTGTTCTGGCCCTTTGCACGGGGATGGATTTCACTCTGAATAAATAGAAATGACTAGGAAGAACTACATGTACTATGTATTCAGTGTGAAGTTGCTATAAATCTTACTGGCTGGAGTGAGTTGATTGTAACTTGTGTCCCCTGGAGCTTGAACATACTCAAAATGTTTAGAAATATGTGGTTTTATTAAAATCTTTAACATGATCCAAAAGTCACCATTTAAGATTATGTATGTGGAGCCTGCATAAAATGTCAGCCGTCTTCATGAATATGGCAAACTTTATATTTTTCTGAATGATAAAGATCAGCGTTATTGAATAAACTGTATCCGGATATTCTAAATTTTTATGTGGCAGAATCAGGATCACAGATTCCAGCAAGGATAATTTTAATCCAACTTCCTCCCTAATAGGATATGCAGTGGCCTGTAGTCAGCCTCAGCTACAGTATGCTATTGCATGCCTCTGGTTTTGTTTTCCCAGGATCTCTGTGCCAGAGTCCTGGGCCAAGTTTACAGATGATAATATTCTACGCTCCCAGAGCGAACGAGCTGCCTCCTCCAAACTGAGGGATGATATTGAAAACTTGCTGGTTGTGACTGCAAATGAGATGTGGAACCAGTTCAACAGAGTGAACGTTGCATTCACTAATCGCATCTCTGAGACAGCGGATGCCAAAAATAAGATCCAGACACATCTGGCTAAGGTAATCAAAGAGCAGTAGGGCTGGAAGGGACTTTAAGAAGTCATCTAATCAATCCCCTCCATGTTGAGGGAGAATTAAGTAAACCTACACCATCCCTGACAGGTGTTAGTCTAACCTGTTCTTTAAAAACTCTGATGATAGGGATTCCACAACCTCCCTAGTAACCTGTTCCAGTGCTTAACTATCTATATGATCAGTGCTGTTTTCCTAATATCTAACCTAAATCTGAACTTTCTAGGTTTTCCTCAAGGTTGTTGCTTATAAATTGGAGCCACAGATTAGATTCTTTCACTTCACGATAGAGCTGGTCAAAAAATGGGTGGAAACATTTCACAAAAATGTAGAATGTATTTATTTGTTGCCATTTTTTTGGTTGAAATGCAAAATTTTGACAAAATATTTCATTGAAAACTTGAAATTTGGAAATTTTTGACCAGAACTACTGAACAACAAACTATTTTGTCTGCAGTAGCATTTTTGTGTGTATTTGTTACATTGTTTGTTAGGACTTGTCATTTCTTGAGAAGCTGAAAAAGCCACTATGGGCTTGTCTTCACTACCCGCCGGATTGGCGGGTAGCAATCGATCTTTCGGAGATCGATTTTTCGCATCTCGTTTAGACGCGATTAATCGATCCCCGAAAGTGCTCCCTGTCGGCTCCGGAAATCCACCTCATCGAAAGGTGGAAGCGGAGTCGACGGGGGAGCGGCAGTGATCGACTCGCCGCCGTCCTCATGGCCAGGTAAGTCGATTACAATACGCCGACTTCAGCTACGCTATTCACGTAGCTGAAGCTGCGTATCGTAGATCGACCCCCACCCCCAGTGTAGCCCTGGGCTATGATTTTTAGCTAATAAAAGTGCCTGTTTGTTTCTCCCAATTAGCCAACAATTGAACAGCTTCATAAACTTTCTGATTACTGTACTTATGTCCATCAACTGGATGCCTTTGTAACATTTCACAGAACCCCTTCTTCCCCTGAAAGGGTTGCTTTTAATATTGGTGCTTCACATTCACAGCAGAAATTTCTTCGAGTTCCAAGGATGTTTTTGGTGTTTTGAATCAAATGGAGAATAAACTGAGAGTAGGATAAAAGGACATCTTCTCTGATATAGATAGATCATGAGGGAAAGTTCTTTCCCGAGACATGCTCATGACGGGCCTGATTCAATGGCTACTGAAGTCGATGTGAGTCTTTCACTAACCTTAATGGAAGTTGGATCAGGCTCTAAACTCTGATGGTTGATGAGACCGTATTTCAGCCTGGCTATTCCACTTTCATGGCAAAAGCTAATTTTCAATGTTAATTGTATAGAGGGCTCCTTATAAAGCTTTTGTTGACAAGATGACAGCACCAAGAGATCTTAGTTGTGCTTCATTTTAAGATCTAAGAGACAGCAGCATTATGCATAGTGGGCTAAATTCATCTTTGTTGTGATGTGATGGACTTCAGTGGAGTTACAGGAGGGATGAATTTCTAAATAGTGGACAAATACCCATGGCTCCATTCATCTCAGGGTCCATGCCAGTGGTACCCAAACTGTGGGGTGCAGCCCCCCTACGGGATCACAGAAGAATGTTCATGGGTGTGTGGCAGGGCCTGGGTCAGCCCCCATGGGGTGTGGGGAAGGAGTGTTCCAGCCCTGCCTCTAGCCCCATGGGTGTAGTTTGAGCTGGCATTGTCCAGCCAGAACTATTGCCCCTCCCATGTATAAGGAACGAATTCCCACATATTTTGTAGGAAAAACAAAAAAACCCATCCCATTCTAGATGTCAGCACTTTAACTTTTACAGTATCTTCCATCAAGGGGCTTCAGATTTATGATGCACTGTGTTCAATACGGTATTGAACTGTACTAAAAATCAAAGAAATCCAATTTTTTCTTTGATGTATTTTTCTGTACTGGGATGCACAGGCAACCAAGTTCTTTCCCTATGCTCAGCCTAGTTCCACAGGCCAACACATCTTTGTACTTTTAAGGGGTTGCAAAAGCACTGGGGGAAGCTCAACACACAATGTTATAGGTTTCTCCCTCCCCTCTCCCTCAAGGATTTTAAATCCACTTCTTAGCAGGCTATGATAGAAAGACTGGCTGAATAGGCTAAAGGCAGGTTCTGTCAATTTCCTGGTTCTCTAGCAGTTCGATCCATCATAAAAATCACATTTGATTTCTTTTGAGTTTCATTCCAAAAACGTAAAGCTAAATAAACCTGAAGTTAGTCCTCATTTTTCTGCCCCAACTCAAACTAACTTCCTTCCCAAGTGGAAAATGTTGGGTAAGCATGGAATGTGATTCGAGAAGGGAATGAGAACACAGGCCAATTCCTGCTGAGAGTTACACCTGTATAGCCTTATTGACTTCAGGGAGAACAGATTTTTGCACAAGGATAGATTTTGGTCCCTTCTTTTTTTTCCACACCTGGTATAAGCAGAATCTCATTCACTTTCCTCCCCTACACTCTGAGTACTTTAAGGAAAAAAAAAAAGATCCTTAACGGTTCTTTTAAGATGCTGATTTTCAGTGAAGTCTTTTTGTTCAGGGGGGCAGGGAATAAACTCTGTTTTGTCAACTCCTAGTCATTCAAACTTTAGATTACATTTGTTTAACGATTGTACAGTGATTTTGAAGAGTCAACATAGTGCAGAAGTGCTAAATATTATGACTGGGCTGAACAAGCATCTAAAGATCTGTGTCCCTTCTAGCTGTTACCTTTTACTTACAGAAAGCTTAAAACAAACAAATGCAAACTGTAGGGGGCTGATGCACACAGAACTCATGCTTAAAAAACCTCCCATCAGAGCTGCTGATCACACATTCTAGAACAGATAATATTTAGTCCTTCCATGAGTGCAGGGGACTGGAGTAGATGACCTCTCGAGGTCCTTTCCAGTCCTATGATTCTATTCTATTATTCTAATTTGGAAGAGCTTGGTGATAGAATGGCCTGATGTGGTGAATCACTGGTGATTAACTATACAAACTGGGTATCATCCCACAAATAATATTTGGGTTCAATGTGAAAACAGTAATTCATTGTCCTCAGCCAATGCAACACCGGGAGGCAACTTCAGAGCAAGACAGCCTAAAATACAATGCCACCCAATGTAATTTTCCCACTACTACGTCCTCTACTTCAGTGGATTTTACACCTGAGTGGTTTTCTTTTACATAATAAAAGCTGGCTGCCTCCCAGACTGCAGTCAGAGGGAGATAGGATGTGTGGTGTAGAGGCCATAGCTTGAGGGAAACACCTGCAGGGCGTGGCTTTGCATTGTATCATGTGGAGAGCTGAGGGTAGAAGCACCAGGTGGAAAGAGGTGAGCAGGATGGGGAATGTTGCAGTGTTCAGCCTCGTGCAGATGAGCGCTCCACTACCTAGGAGAAAGGAGGCCTAAGAAAAGGACAGCGTAGCACACCCCATGCTACCTCTTACTCAGTAGTATCTGTTTGAAGAATTGGGTGTCGTGAGAGTAGAATAAACTTGTTAATTTTACATAAATAAATAATATGTAAATATGTATTTGGAGAAATGTTTGATGACTTCATGATTTTTTTTGCAACATGTAATTCATACTTAGGCCATTTCCTCCCATTAGCCTTAGGCCCCTCATAACCTTAATCCAGCCCTGAGGACAGTCAGTACTGGAAGCTGCTTCCTTCTCTAAAGATAAGCCTTAAAAAAAGATCCTCACCCTGTTGGCAGGAGTTCTAGAATTTTGTGTGCACCTGATCTTGCTCCCATTCTGACCATTAGCAGGGGAGCCAGTGACGTCAGTGGGAATTGGAGAGAGCCCAATAATCAATGCCACCTTTGTAAATATTATTCTCCCGGCAAGCCATTTCCCTCTTTCTTCTTGCTTGTGAATATGGATCAAAAACTTAAACCTGTCAGCCTGCTGTGGTGTAAAATACGGAGGTTGTATTGGGTATAATGTTGGCTGCTTGTTGAATTTAGGATCTCCTGCTAAGTGATGGAATTTTGAGGGGAAAGAGAAAATACAAAAATCTATTCTCTAAATAGCAACGTTCATTTGTGTGTGGGTTGGTTTTGTTTACTCTCAGACGCTACAAGAAATCTTCCAAACAGAGATGACAATAGCAGCCATTCGAAAAGCCATCAGAGACAAAGGGCCGCCATTAAAGGTGGCCCATACCCGCCTGGATGAACGCACACGGCGGCCGAACGTGGAGCTGTGCCGGGATTCCCCACAGTTACGGTAAAGCAGAAGTTCGGGTTTACTGCTATGTTTAAGGCAACATGATTCCATGCAGTGGTTGTTACAAGCCACCAGCCATTCCACTGATGTTCAGTGCTGTTAGAGCACTGTAGCATTCACAGTTTTGCAAGATGACAAATAGAAGTTAATACAGCTCAGTTTTTATGTTCTTACCTGACGTTACTAGTAAAGTCAATTGCAAGTGAGCTAATTTCCTAGGCTTTGTGTGGCGTGGTGCTAAACTCATGCAAACATTTGCACCTTCAAAGGAGAGCATTAGTGTCTCTCTTGTAAGGATGGAAACCATTAAAGAAGATTCTTTAGTGGCCATGTTGCTATTTTTAACATGCAGAGCATCCTTAACTCCCATTGACTTCAGCACTAGCTGAAGGCACTCAGTACTTGACAGGATAGGGCCTTCAATACTCGGTATTTTAAGTGTTTTGGCTGTTTCTTTTTGAAAACTAAACCTCCTCTTGCAAAGGAGTCCAGTGCCCAGAAGAGAGCTGGGGAGGGGATCTAGGGTCTTCCTCCTTTTGGAGTCTGTCTCCAAAGGCGCTGCTAGCGCCTGATCTGTCCTTTCAGCAGGAGATTTGGCTATCACTTCCTCCCTAGCCTGCCTCTTTTCATTGATATTCCAGCTAAAGCTTTTTGGCTTCCACAGCCCAATTCCTAATAGCAACCTCAGATGACATGCTGACCCCATTGAAGTCAATGGGAGTTTTGCCATTTGACTTCACTAGGCCCAGAATTTCACCCCCAGTCTTGATTGAGTGGCTTTATCAGATATCTGACACGGGCAGGGCTGCACCCCTCCCCCCCACCGCCCCCGGCAACAGCATTGTATTCCATACAACTGTACTCCAGTGAGTGTCTGCTCTGGTCAGTTACCACAGGAGAGCTGAGTCCATCCTGGGTTCTGTGCACAAAAACACCCTTCGTCGGTCCATCTGTGCAAGGACCATGCTCAATCTGGTCCTTCATGTAATAGTGCTGCTTAGACTTAACCAAACAGCCTCCCTAATGCCTGACAATGTGAGTTAGAGAAATGCTGTTATCTCTATTGTACAGATATAAAACAGAGTCCCAGAGAAACTAAATGACTTGCCCAAGCTCACATAGTAAGCCTGTGACAGAGCAGGAAATAGAATGTCGGTCTCCCGAATCCCAGACTAACACCCTAAACGCTAGATCATCTCAACCCACCACACCCGCCACCCAGTACATCACCACACAACTGGTGTGCTGAGATAACTAAAAAGAGTGCATCTTTGCAAAGATCTGCAAGACAACTGTAAACTCTATTTAGTCATTGTGTCTAAAATTATTTCACCTGACTGTTCTCTTGGCATCCTGAATGTCTTTATTCATCCATCATTCATATTCTTCTCTTTAATTTTTAAATTCTGCTGTTTTTCACCCTTTACACTCTGTGTGTGTGTGTGTGTGTGTGTGTGCGCGCATTTGCATCTGTGTGTGTGTGCGCAAACAAGGAAAACCCCAGAAAAAGAAAATGAGAACAGGAAACCACAGCTTTCCATCACTTTTCTAAACGGCGCTGTCTGTCACGTGAGTCATTTCCATGTGTCACTAGAGTTTGAGAGCAGTTTGTTTGTTAAAGGACCCTCAATGAAGGCAAAAAGAGTTCTGCCATTGTCTTCAATGGGATCCAGGATCAGCCTTAAGTCAGAAACGTGTGCATGTAATACATTCAGAATGTAACCAAGATGGTATTTAATGGCACCAAAAACCCTGTAAATAATGCCTTGCCAGGAACATGCCAAGTTATAGGACTATTCCTATCCCAGAATCTAACTAACTCTGTTTTTGTTGTTGTTGTCTTCTAGTCTGGTTAATGAAGTCCATGAAATCGATGACACCATTCAGAGCCTTCAGCAGAGGTTGAGGGACGCAGAGGACACCTTGCAGATGTTGGTCCACACCAAATCTAATCTGGAGCATGACCTGGCTGTCAAAGCCAACTCCCTGTTCATTGATCAGGAGAAGTGCATGGGGATGCGTAAGACCTTCCCCAACACTCTTAGGCTGGTGGGGTACGCATAGGCCAATATAGCCCTGAAGCTGCTCCTGCACTGATTAATGAAAGCACATATGGAGGGGGTTTCCTTGGTGGCACTATGGTGTTCTAATAAATGGGGTTATATTTTCATGTATTACAGAATGCACTAATAGGAATTAAATTATCACTTTCTGTGTGAGACTGTGTCTTGGGAGACTTCCCCGCCACCCCATTGGTGGCTATACTTATTCATGAATGTTCAGAGACTATCTGAAAGGGTGCTGTTTGACACGGAGAGAAATTCCACTCCATAGTGGGAATTATTCCTGTCGTCACAACCTGTAATTTTATAAATATAAAATTGCAGGGTCTCTCTCCTTTGTTTCTCTCTAGTGGGGAAAAAAAGCAGAAGTAAAACTAAAAATACTCGGCAATTAGAGTAATTAGGTGTTGATATTGATGATGTATTTTTAGGCATGCAGCAGGATAAACACAAATTATTGTGACTGGTTTCAGAGGGGTAGCCATGTTAGTCTGTATCAGTAAAAACAACGAGGCATCCTTGTGGCACCTTAGAGACTAACCAATTTATCCCACGAAAGCTTATGCCCAAATAAATTGGTTAGTCTCTAAGGTGCCACAAGGACTCCTCATTGTTTTTACAAATTAATGTGAATCCTAGGAACCTTCCCCACGTGTACCATTCATCCACTCGAGTAACCAGACTTTACAAAATCATCTTCCCTGTCTAGAATTCTGTATAATCCTGCTTAAATAGGTAAGATACCCTAATTATAGGTGCTTGAGGATCACTAGGCTTTGCAGCTCTGAAGAGTACTATCATATGCACAATAGTAGGCACTTTACGAGTGTAGGGGTAACATTTTCAAAAGGTCCTAAGTGACTTAGGAGCCAATTTCCATTGACTCTCAATGAGACCTAGTGACATTTTCAAAAGCACCTAAGAACGTTAGGCACCAAACTCTCATTGAAATCAATTATTTAAATAGGTATTAAGCACCTATGTTCTTTTGACAATCCCAGTAGGCACCTGTCTACCTCTTTTGAGGCCTAAATACCTTAAAAAAAATCTAACCCTATGTGCCTAAATCACTTTGAAAATTGTACTGAGACTCCTAAATCACTTAGATGCTTTTGAAAATGTTTCCCAAGGTTCCAATCTGAAATAATGACATTATATTTGCTTTTAAGTCACCTGATAATGCATCAAGTTTTCCTTTAAACTGCCAAAAATAAAATAAAATAAAAATAAAAGCATTTAAATTAAAATTAGGAATCAGATAAAATGTATGGTCCACATTCAGGCATAACTCCCATTGAAATCAACAGCCTGGATACACTTCCCATAGGAGTGATTCCACAGACAACAACAGTTACACTGGTGTAAGTGAGAGGGGAGTCAGGTGAAATTGAGCAATGGATGTGGGGGTTGGAGGGCTGGACTTGGCCTTGTGATATTTTATTGAATTTCTTATACACTATTTTTTAAAGATAAATGTGAATTTCATGGGGCCTGATCCTGATCTTACTCACGCCAGCTTTATATTTGGTGCAACTCTTTTCACTCCTGATTTACGCCAGTGTATGGAGTAAATGCACTCACATCTTTAGAACACAATCTTGTTCCCATTGAAGTCTGTGGGGAAAATTCTCACAGACTTTAACTGGATACATCTGGGCCCATTGTTCCAGTTTGCAATTCGGGATCTCACCCTTATATGCTAGAGAAGAGCAGAAGAATTGGCGGAGTCTGAAATAAGGCACAAAAGGAAATACTCAAATTTTAAACCTCAGAATATCTCATAACCTTCCTCCGCTGTCAAGAACAAAACAATGAAGTGCGTAGTTTCATAAAGGTCTTAGCCAGATGAAGGTTTCATCTGCCAGATGCAATGAAATACAAAGACAATAGTCTTGCTAACCAGCACACACTAAAACTTGTACAGAAAAGGCAGTACTCTCACACTTCTCTGCAAAGCTTTAATAGTGAGTGCTGTAGTGAGGTCTCCCAGTACTTATCCTTCAGCATAGTACTTTTACAAAGTGTACTACGGAACATTTGCTGGTGTACTTCTGAACTTTATCACACATGATTAAAATTCAACACATCAAATAAATGCGCAAAATGCTTTAGGTGATGCGTTTATTGCTTGCATACCTGCTAATTTACAAGATTCATTAACTTGCAGTGAGCATCCTGGTTATTAGTGGGGGTCAGCAAGGTTTGTATGGATGGCTTTCTTTACAGCATCGTATCATTAAACATGGAGTATTTATCAGTTCCTTGTTACCATATTATCTGGCACCTCACAACCTTTTATGTTTCTATCCTCACAACACCCTGGTGTGGCAGGGAAATGCTATTATCCGTATGTTACAGATCCTCAAAGGTATTTGGGCACCTAACCTTGAAAGTAATGGGAGTTAGGAGCCTCAACACCTTTGGGAAGCTGGGCCTAAATGACTAGGCCAAGGCCATACAAGGAGTCTGGAGCAGAGCAGGGAATTTAAACCCAGATCTCTGAAGTCCTAGGCTAGTACCCGAACCACTGAACGCAGAGCTATGTGTTAACTCACTTAATAGTAGCTTCATAAGGTATTTTATTCACTTTAACCGTGTGACCCTGATGAAATATCAGAACATAGCTAGGTGCTATTGAAGCATTTTTATGCTTATTATTAAGACTATAACGAGAAACTGAGCATGAACAGAAAATCACCCCATCTCGTTCTATTTTTTCAACCTGTTCAAGTTACCGTGGACCCGTCTTCCCATGTGGTGGCTTGTGGATGCCTTCTTATGGCTCATTGCTTCTGTTGTCATTGCCTACCTCTGTAATGCAATTCATTTTTGAAAGCTCTAGGTTATTAATTTAGGTGGGGATTTTCAAAGAAGACGAAAGCAGTTAGGCACCCAAATCTCCAATGGGAGTTGTGTGTCTAAGTCACTTGCATTGCTTTGAAAATTCTAACTTCACAGTCTATCACCAGTAAGGGTGATCTCCAAATCAGAGCTTCTGGCTCTGTGTGAGGGCATCTTTGGAGGGGGACATTCTGTGCTAACGTCCTCCAGTGGTTTCCTTCTCAGTGGCAACAGCACAGATAAACCCAGAAAGTGCCACCATTGTTTTTGGTTCTCTAGACCAGTGTTTCTCAATGACCAGTCCATGAGATCTCCTTGACACAGCAAACTGGTCCCTGGTATCAAAAAGTGGAGAAACACTGCTCTAGACTATGGAGATAGCTTGTGAGCCCCCCACTGTTCCCCGTGCAGGGTCCCAGAGCTCTAACCTGTGGCAGGAGCCCATCCCATAACCTCTGCATCTTGGCAGGTTCTCCTTTCATAACAGAAAACAGGAAGTAATTATCCTTGATGACCTTTTGCACCAGGACTTGGGTCTCATGCAGACTAAAAATCGGCTTCCTCCCCTTTATTTGTATCTTGGAACTTCAGGGCTGAGTCTGTTGGAGACAGCAGCTTCCTCTTAAGAACATGGCATCTTAGGCTAGACAGCCTTTTCTGGTTCCTAAGATGCCTGTCCTTTCTCTGTTTATTGTACTCCCACCTTCTTGCTGTGTCACCAGATGCCTGACTCCCCTCCTGATCCAGAAATAAATCTATGGCCATGCTGATCTCAGTTAGACTTTTCGCTTCTATGAACTCCCCTGGTAACCAGTTTTGTGCTGGGTCCATATGTTCCTTTGTAGGAAGTTGTTCTGCCAGCATTTCCTTGCCTCAGACTTTCAAAAGTGTCTAGTGATTTTTGCTATCCTGATCTGTAGGTGCCCAACTTGAGACATTATAATGGAGCCTGATATTCAGAAAGTACTGAGTGTCTTCTCCGGAGAATCAAGCCTCCCCTCTAAGGTGTCTTAAGCTGGGCACCCAGAAATAGAGGCACCCGTAGACACATTTGAAAATGTTAGCACTTATTCCTATATCCCTTGGGCAAAATCAACACACACCACCCACCAGCTTTATCAGTCTTTCAGATTTTTGAAATGTTCTGTTAGATCATCTCAACGACTGGTCTTTTTCCAATTAGCTGAACGCCTTTAAACTCTTCTTGTAATTTATGAGATTTTAAATGCAGTGCCACAGTTAACTAGCCGTAAATGTGTTCTCTCTGTCCTACCCTTTCAATACACATTGGACTCTGTGGTTCTTTGCTTTAGCCTTAACTGGAGGAATTTCAGTTGCAGCCTCTCTAATTTCTTTCTCAAGTATTTTCCAAATTTCTAAAGCAGATTTCCCAGACATTATAGAATTCCCTATTTCCTTAGGGTATTTCACATTCTCTCCAAGCCAACTTTCCGCAAGTCAGAAATGCTCATGTTGCTTCCTCTGGCACTTGCCATCTTCTAAAAATACCATAATACTGTGGTCACTGTATCCCAAATGCTCCTCAACTTCAGTCTCGTTTCTTCTACATGATATGGCCTATGCAGATCCCCAGTGCAGGCGAGACATACGCTGCCACAAGACTCATGCTTTGTGGCTCTTAAGAAGGATATACTTCGGGTGAAATTCCCCTGTATGGAGGGTTTATGCAGACTTCAATGGTGCATTTGTCTCACCATGGCGGCTGTGCACAGATACAACCTTCAACTTTGGAGAACAATCTAGCGGTGAGTAAACTTTGTTTATTAGATTTATCTCATTTCTTAAGATTAAGTTCCCAATAGTATCTGTCTGTGGTGAACACAGAAAGCTACATAAAGTAGCTGTCCTGCCTGGTCTCTGCTCACACGATGGGTGCCTTTTCTTTTGTGATACCTTCTGAATTCTTCAAGTTTCCCCCAACCAAAGTTCTGTCCTTCTTACCTGCCTCCACTACCTTTATAACTGTCTCCCAATCGGAGTCAATTCTCTAACTGCCCTGGGTCCAAGGATTACCTGTCTGCCTTTATTGCTGTTTTGCTGCAACAAAATTCCTGTATCCCGCCAAATTGTTGCTGGAATTAGTGTGTGGAAATTTCCTTGCATCCAACAGTTGTGGTTCTGCCCTTTTTCCTCCTGGCTTTTCTCCATCGTATCAGTCAGTGAACTTTGTATGTGATAGTTAGGGGGGTAAATCAGTTGTTGGTGCATCATCATCATCATGTTCCCATTACGCCTCTGCAGGGGCCCTGGAACAATTTTTATAGTGGAAAGGGGAGGGGCTGAGAGACATTGAACCAAACTGTAAACCCTGCATATGATGGAAACCACTTCAAGCCAGGGGGTGCTGCAGCACCCACCCCCCACCTCTAGTTCCAGCACCTATGTGCCTCCGGCGTGTAGGGCAGCGACGAAGCTTCTCCACTCCTGTCTGTTTCGGGCAAGTCTTTCAATGATTCCCCAGCGGTGCTCCAGGTTTTTCAGCTTGGCTTCCACAGCTCTTCGCCAGGTTGTTTTCGGGGGGTCTTGTTTTCGTTTGCCTCCAAGTGTCTATCTTATTGCTACTCTGGTGATGGAATCAGTTTCCTTCCGAAGCACACGGCCAAACCATTTTCAATACAACCAAACACCTTCAGCTTTCCACTTAAAAATTAAATCCTGTTTCAACCCAATACCCAGTCAAAGAGTAACACCCAAATTAGCAAGGAGCTGTTGTAAAAAGGTTTGCTCTGTTTAGGGCAAAAATCAGTGATCATCCCTGGGGAGCTATACATGGATTAGGGTGACATAAAAGCTTGCAGAAAACTTCTGACATACGTTGTGGCATAAACCCAGTTTAGTATGTTTGGGAGACCCTCCCGCAAAACAGTAACCACAGCCAGAAAAAAAACCCATCACTAAATGACCCCTTATAGTAGAAAACTCTTCAGGCTAAAGAAAATTCAAGAAATATAAGAGATGGAACAGACCACAGCTCAAAAGCAACAGTCCCAAGATTCCTGAGAGTTGTATGATGACTGCCATGTTGGGCAACAAGAAGGAAGGAACCATGAAAGTCTCTACAGCTTGAGCTAAAGAGCCCTGTTCTGTAGCTAAGAGCTGTAACGGATTCACATCCTCTGTGGATACAGCACACAGGGGGACTCATAGCATGCAGTGACCAGTGAGTTTCATTCAGCTATATATCTATTTGCAGCGTACAAGAAACAGTCCCAAGTAAGAATAGGCCTGAGTTAAAACCCCTGCTTCTGTACCTCTCCATATATAACAATGCCACTGAAACATCTGAATCCATACATAGAACCACACTACAACTAACATGCTTTTCTAGGGGGAGATATTGGGTGAAATTCTGTCCCCCCTGAACTCAAGGGAGAGTTTTGTCATTGACTTCAGTGGAATCAGAACAACAATGTTGCACGGATTGTCTGTGTACCAAGATGCGTATAGTGATACCTTACTAAAAGAAACAGTAGCTCTACTAATGCAGGCGTTCACAACCTTTTACATACCTCTCCACTCTCCCTCCCAACCCCCATGAATCCCCTCCCATCTAGGTAGGACCTTGCTGCTGTTTAGTAACTTGGGGAGGGCAGGGAGGGTGGTCATGAGCTTCTGACACCTAAGAACGGCCATATTGGGTCAGACCAAAGGTCCATCTAGCCCAGTATCCTGTCTTCTGACAGTGGCCAATGCCAGGTGCTCCAGAGGGAATGAACAGAACAGGTAATCATCAAGTGATCCATCCCCTGCTGCCCACTCCCAGCTTCTGGCAAACAGAGGCTAGGGGCCGGTTCTCAACCTCAGCTGGTGTCATGACCCAAGGCTGAGAACACACATAACTAATCAATAACACTTACCTGTATAGTTAACGCTATGTATATATGTGAATATTGTTCTGTGCATGTAATTATGAGTTTACTTGTGACTCACCTATAGGTATCTTATACAAATAAATAATTATATATAGAGATAGATAGATCCTTATTTTAGAAGCGATAACGGTTAGCTGCACAACCTACCTCCATCTCTCTGCTCCATCTATACCCCATTCTCCTATGCTGTATGAATTCCACGCTTGCTGACCTCAGTCTAGGTTTCTGCCCCTTCCCCTCCACAAGCACATTCCGAACCTCCTGCTGTGTATGGCTTTAATCAGCAGGGTATGAAACGGGAAATGACTCCCAAAGGTTCTGCTGACAAGGCAAGGCTATGGGGTTAAAGAAACCCATCTGTGGAAAGACATACAGTGAAAGTCCTGTCTTCTCAAATACAGTGGAATAGCTTGTAAATAGAGTGGTCAAATTCATCACTGGTAGCAGTAGCGTAGCCAGGTCTTGAGCACAGGGGGAGCGGCGCTATAAAAAGGCGCCTCCCGCTCCCCCTGTACTCACCCTGCAGGGCTTTAAAGGGCCCAGGGTTCCAGCCGCTGCGGAGTCCCCGGGCCCTTTAAAGCGCCGCCGCTGGAGCTCCGGCAGCCAGGCTCCAGCGGCGCTTTAAAAGGCCCACGGCTCCCCGCAGCGGCAGGAGCCGCTGGCAGGGCCGGGCGCCCACTAGGCGACCCTAGGCGGTCACCTAAGGCGCCAAGATTTGCGGGGCGGCGGGCAGCTGCCCACTGCGTCCCCGCTCAGCGGCTGAGCTGCTGAGCGGGGAGACAAGGGGCGGCTTGCCGTGGCTGCTCCTTGTCTCTCCGTTCAGCGGCTGAGCGGGGAGACAAGGGGCGGCTCGCCGGGGCTGCCCCTTGTCTCCCCGCTGAGCTGTTAAGCGGGGAGACAAGGGGCGGCTTGCTGCGGCTGGAGCCGCGGGCCTTTTAAAGCGCCCCCACCCCCGCCCGGCTCCGGCAGCAGGGCTGGGGGGGGGGGCGCTTTAAAAGGCCCGTGGCTCCCCGCAGCAGCAGGAGGCGCAGGCCTTTTAAAGCGCTGCCCTAGCGAGGCTCTGGCGGCGCCTTAGCGCTGCTTTTCCTCATGGGAGAGCGGCCGCTCCCCCTGCTCCCCCCCTGGCTACGCTACTGACTGGTAGAGGAGGCACACCAGGAATATTCTGGCATGCACACACATTAGATGATGATGAGGCACTGGTCATGACTTCATAAGTACGATTGCATTGAAAAATGTGGTTAAAGTGCATATGTATATTTACATACACATCACCCCTACACACCCTCTGTCTCGTTCACAAACACCACACACACACAGCCTGCAGTTCGCCCTCTTACATGCATGTTATTTTGATTCCACTAGAATAGACTGGCCTGGAGTCTAGACCCTATTCAGCTTTCATGTAAATATTCAGGACTGCATGTTCATTTACTGCAGAAGCTAAATGACTGTACGTAGAGACTACAAGTAGCTGATGTTAAATATTGCAACAAGGTGGCTTGCTCCTTGAAGGGCTACAGCCCTGGGACCAGCCAACCCAACTTATTAAATAGGCACACCTGAACAGGGATTTACGGAGAGCTAGAAGGTTCCTGCACGTTGCAGGGAACAGAAGGCTGCAGAAACTTTGAAACACCAGAGAAACAAGACTCCAGCCAGGTAGGACAGGGAGCAGCCTGCTAAAAGCAGGGACTTGAGGGACTCTATTTTGGGGACTTTGATTTTTGTTCTGGCCTTTTACACTAATAAACCCAGACCAACTAGGAGGGGTGTGTGCACACACAGAAGCCTATGTGGAGGGGAAATGGAGGCAGAGCTCTGTAGAACCTCTCCTGGCCATGAGGGGGACGCTCGGGAGGCAGTTGACCGTTACACATATCTTGGTTCGCGATCCCAATCCTCATGCCAAACAGAACTGTCTACATTGGTATCTATGGAGTGAACATATGCCATATGCCCTTTGGGTGCCACCATTTTAGAAGCATTCCTCTTTCTGTTTAGTTTCCATGTTATCCTAACAGACATTTATCAAGCACGTTCTGTTTGCTGAAGGCATAAAGAATAGCCCTCCTAGAAGCTTATTCACATGATTGAAATATTTGGAAGCAGCTTGGTATCAAATCCCTAGAGCTATAAGGGAAATCACATGCTCAATAAATATTTCCAAAGCCCCGGTCTGTTTGGCTAAAGTGCATTTCCAAAAAGAGACAAAACTCCGCTGGAGCAATGTCTGAGGAATGGGCTCTTTGCTGTGCACATCCTCTTTGTTTCCTTCTCCCTGGCTCTTTGCCAGTGAAAGCTTCCTCACCCTTGGGCTACTCTTCTCTCCTATTGGAGTTTCATATATTTCTCTCTTACTTAAAAAGCTAGGTTTGGCCCCATGTTCAGAATCACTGGAAAACAAGAGTTTATTCTCTCCCATTTACCTGGACGGGAGTTCTACTCACACAGTCAACCCATCTGGGGGCTTTTAGGGCCCTTATCGCAGAATGAATTGAGCCCCCTCTTATCTTAGATGGATTTTATCCATACAGAACCCTTACGCGATATGGAGGCAGCTGTACTTTACAGCCAGAGCACTGCGGCACAGTGTAGATTTAAGCGATGTACCCAAGGTGAGACAGGAGCTCATTCAGATCTCCTGAGGCCTAGACCCATACTCTACCCACTAGACCAGCCTAGCGGTTAGACTAGATTGTAAACTATTTGGGGCAGAGGCCATCTTTTTGTTCTGTTTGTGCTGCGCCTCACACAATGGGGCCCTGGTCCATCGCTGGGGCTCCTAGGTGCTATGATAATATTTGATAATGGTTCCTTCTGGCTTTAAAGCTCATTTATCTTCCTGCCCCTACTAGAGACTGGCCCCCAGTAGGAATCTGTCTTAAGGCATCCACTGATGAGAATCCAAACATCTTCACTTGCTAGAGGATTTTAATCACAGACACCCCCGCCCCCCCAACCGGTGCTTAGTGTCACACACAGAGGCAGACTGATGGGTTGTTGTATTTACTAGGAGGCATGGCTAAAAGGGAACAGGAACAATTAGGAATCAGGAAAAAAATGCCCTGCTTTATCTGACTGAGGACTTAGTTGCTGAGGGAAGGTTGGACTGAATCCTTTCAGGTGGGACTGGACCAACATCCTGGATAATACAGGGCCTCATTCTGCCACCACCACCCATGCCTGAGGGGTATTTATGCCTGTAGGCCCATTGGATTCAATGGGAATACTTGTGGTGCTGCTTAACGTGAGAAGGGGCAGATTAGGCCCAAACTCTAGGAAACATCCTGTAGTAGCTGTGGGGGAAAGAGCCAGGCATGTCCTCTATCCCTAACTCCTATGGGCTGTGGTTAAAGGTTTGTAATTCCAGGTGAGTTCTGCTCTCTCGCTGTGATGAAACCGGAGCGAGATCACGGCTGACCCCGCATAAGTGCACAAGTGGGTGACCTGTTCTGGGGAGCCTTCCCTCTGGCCTGGCATCCCTGCACAGGGATGGGGTCATGATCCCTGTGCAGGGCTTGCGCCTGGGACTTTTGAGGGTGCAAGTGGAGCTTAGGTCTGTTGTGAGAGCCCGCAGAGGGAGGGACACAGACAACTGCAACCAGAATAGGGCCCCCCTCAGCCACTGCTCAGAATTCTGCTGGTGCTTGAAGGTTGGGATTCTCAAAATGCCTAAGGGAGTTGGATGCTCGGCTGTCTTTGAAAACCAAGGGGAGTTGGGCATCAAATCCCTCTGGCGCTTGAAACATCTCGACCTGAGTTTTGTGGAAACTCGCTGCATTTCACAGGCTTTTTGCACTTGAATCCCGGTGCCAAAATTCCTGAAGAATTTTCACTTCCACTGTACAAAAATAAAAAACAAAAAAATGTTGTGCAGGCAAACCCTTGCTGGACGCATACACACTGCCATTTAAACATATGATTGGAACCACGAGCAGAATCCGGGTGGTGAAATCCCGACACCATTAGAGTCAATAGCAAACCTCCCACTGACTTCATGGGACAAGAGGCCACACATCAGCCCCATTCTGAGTACTTGATGATATTCCTCTTACAATTCACACTTGCAAAATCTGACAAGGTGATCAGGCTGATGTAAGAGGAGCCCCAGTTCTTTGTGCCCTAATAATTGTCACCCAGGACGCATCCCCTAAGACCCCCCCTCCCCCCGCAACTTGTATTGAAAAGACTCCCTGAAAACTGCTCTTAGAAGTTGCTTATTTATTGCTTTCGAGCGAGGGGGAATCTTTGAATTGCCATTACTGCAGAAGGGCTGCAATAAAAAAACAGTGGCACTGAGTCTCAGACTTGACTTGGGCTCGCAGGGCTAAAAATTCCAGTGTAGTCGTTCAGGCTCGGGCTTGAGTCTGGACTCTGAGACCCACCCCTTGCAGGGTTTCGGAGTCTGGGCTCTAGCTGGAGCCTGCAGGTCTATGCTGCCATTTTTAGCCCCACAGCCTGAGGCCCCCTGAGACCGAGTCAGCTGACCCAAGTCAGCGCAGGCATGCCAGTGCTCTTTCATTGCAGTGTAGACGTACTGTCAGTGAACAAGGCACCCTTGAACGCTGCCCCCTCTGGCACGCTCCTGGACTATGGAGAAACTCAGTGCTCTCTGCTGCTTCCTGTAAGTCAATTACTCTGCATGTCGCTGACTCCAAGAAGGTAGGCGTTTTGTGTAACCAAGCGACTGCACAGCCTTTGAAATAGACAAGCTGTCTTTGCCTATCAGGAATGAGCAGTGTTTGAGTCTTACTCCTAGACTGCAGATGCCTGTAATTCGGTTTGATGAAGCGCTTGAACTGAAGGGAGTGGGTTGAGAGAATATCGTTCCCTCTTGTTAAAAGTACATCCGAGATAGACGGATGGGGATGGATGGATAGATAGCAGGGAAAGAATATTATGCTTGCTAGGGGCCACTGTGTGTTCTCCATTACCCCATGAGATTCTGCACCAACTCCATTGACTTCAGTGGGTTTCGTTCGCTTTACAGCAGTCTAGCTGAGATGGGAATCTGTCAGTTGGGACCAGCTTCTGACATCCTTAGTGACTTCACAGAGCTCCTCGTGCCTCAAGTAACCCTGTGGAAAGGAACTGGGTGACTCAGGGACTATCCGGTTCCATTAAGAACGCTGTGTGTAAAAGAAGTGTGGAATCTGGATGTAAGTGATCATCACCCCACCTGGAGGACTCCGCCAGACCCTGTGACTTACCCAAACATTGTGTGTGATCACACATGCTGCAGAGCCAGCAACAGGTGATTTTGGACCACATTGTTTTAATTTTTTTAGTGAAAATAGTCAACTGGATATTTAAAATATATACATAACAGCAAAACAACATCACCTTCTGAAAGAGGTTAGAAAAGGCCCCTTGTTAAGCAAACAATACCCAAAAGGCCAGTCCTTAGCTGCATATAGATGCTCTGAAGTCAATGGAGCTGCACCAATTTTCACCAGCTGAAGATCTGACCCTAACCCCCCAGCAGCGCTGTCTGGCCACTTCCCTCTCCCTTCGGGCCTGGAAACATTTAGCCTGGCTGTTTTGCCAACCCCTTGAATGACAGCTTCCAGAAGGAGATCGCTATTTATTGTTCTAGCATCCAGGGCTTTGAATAAGCCTTTAAACTGGGATGGAGGTCTCTCAGCCACTCCTTTCCATTTAATCTCCTGCTCCCCCTAAATAGCCCCTGCGTGCCGGGCTGTGTTCTGGAGAGGAGATAAAGATAGGAGCTGTCTCTTTAAATACTAGAGGCTGTGCTCTCTCAGGCCACCGTGACATATCTGGGCGTTGGACTGGGGGATGAATAAACAGTGAATGCACCAGATCTGTGATTTCAGAGAAGGGCTCCGATCCGCCAGGGATCCCCCCTTGCAACTCGACCCACGCCACGAGCGGCTTTTAGCATCCTCTGGGATCCTGCCCCTGCTGGAGGAACTTTAATGCACGTTGGGCTGGTTTCCTAGGAGCTCCCATTGCCAGGAAGGGCTGCACGCTTTGGAGTCTGGTAAGTCTTTGGGGGTGAAATCCCAGCTCTGTCAGCAAAGCACCCCCCCCCCCACCAGACAAGCAAAGAGAGGGGCGCTTTCTACTGGCCCTTCTCTTCCCTGAACTGTGACTCGTCTCCGAAGCGCCATGCAATTTGGAGACGCGCGTTTACAAGAAAATAAGCGAGCGGCAAACGGGCGCAATTGTATTTGGATGAGCCTGACAGATCAAGACCATTAGAAAGCCAGGCTTGCTTTGCATCTGCGGGTGAGCGCGGGAGAAAGCAAAGAGGCGAGAGACAGAAGCAGCAGCAGCAGCAAAAGCAAAGTCTGGTGCATTTAAATTAGGCTGACATCTTGCTGCAGGACTTTGTGAAGCGCTTGGGGATCCGCGGGGGGGTGTGTGTGTGAATGTTTGAGGAGCAGGGTGAATGGTTCGGTTTCCCAGAGGATTAAGGAGAACAGGGGACGTGTATCCCTCCCCCGCCAAACCGGGCAGATCTGAGAGGGGTGAGGAGCTGGGGCTACTGAGCTCACCCCATGTGTGTGCCCCCCGCCCCCGGCTCAGCCCCGGAGCCATGCTGCGCCTTGCGCGTGCCTGCTGGGGGCTGGCGGGGCTGGCATTTCCCCTACAGCCTCCTGCCCCTCGCCGGAGAGCGAAGGGGAGTCTCCCCCTGCTCTGCCGGCCGCTGCCCTGCCAGGAGCCCGCAGGCTGCCGGGGGGGGGCTCGGTTGGAGGCAAGTGGAAACAGCCCCCGCCCCCCAAGTGTAGCTCCAGGCCAGTGCCACGGATGTTCCTGCAGCCCCCCACTCTCCCCCCGGCAGGGCGGCAGCCCCCCCCCTCTCCCCCCGGCAGGGCTGCAGCCCCCCACTCTCCCCCCGGCAGGGCTGCAGCCGCCCGCGCCTCTCCCCCCGGCAGGGCTGCAGCCGCCCGCGCCTCTCCCCCCGGCAGGGCTGCAGCCCCCCACTCTCCCCCCGGCAGGGCTGCAGCCCCCCCCTCTCCCCCCGGCAGGGCGGCAGCCGCCTCGCCTCCCTCCGTGCACAACTCGAAGGGGGTCGGGAGCAGCCCGCAGAGCGGCTCCTCTGGGGACGGGGTGTCTCCGCTCATACAGCGGAGGGGGGGGGGTGTCCCCGACCCCACCCTGCCAGCGCCGCCGTGTAGGGTGCGGCCGCTCTGGGGTCCTGCCGGGACATGCTGCTCTCCCAAGCCACGGGCTCGCCGCTTCCCCACGTGGGCTGGGGGGGGGGGGGGGGGTGCCGAGGACAGCGTGATCCCAACGGGTGTGAGTAAAAACTCCTGCTGCGGCGGGCAAGCGAGCGCCGGGGTTTTATTTTCCCTGGGGGATTATTTATAGCCGGCTCCGCTGCCTGGCCGGCCTCCCTCTGCCTGACCCAGGGACACACCCTGCGGCGCAGACGCAATCCGGGGCGTTGTTCCTCGTTAAAGGGGGAAATTTGATAGCTTCGCGCGTTGTCCCCCCCCCCCGCCCCCTTGGCTCCGTTTGCCGTGGGCGAGGGGACTGGCGCATACCCGCTCCCACGGGCTGGATTTGCGCCTTTGCTCCGGGTTGATCTTTTGGGGCCAGACGAGCCTCCGGGACGCCGCTTGGTGGGGGACTATTGGAGAGAAGTGAGTAGCAGCTGCACCGCCCGGGAGCGGGTTATTGTCGATAGTGGAAGCGCGGGGAGGATTGGGGGAAGCCGAGGAGATCCCAGTGGTGTGGCGGCGTAGGGTCCCCACCCAGTAGCTGTCGTGCCTGGCGGTGTCTGTCTGCATCGTTAGCGATTCTGCCTGTCAGATTCTCCCTGTTGCTCGGTTACTCTGCAGTTTCACCCTCTTGTTCTGTAGTAATCTCGGTGCCAAAACCACTAGCTTGTTGTGTTGGGTCTTTTTTTATAAAGCAGATTCACTCCCCTATACGGATTCCATGAACCTACTTCAGACCTGACCTCACTTCGTTATAATTAGAAACAGTTTGAACCATTGAAGAGCGTTAGTTGGGTTTTTTTGGTCCCCCGCTTTGTATTTTTGTAACCGGGTTGATTTCCATGGGGGGGGTGTGTGTGTGTGTGTGTGTGTGCACGGGCTGTTGCTTGCAGTGCGGGGTGTAGCTGTGTCGGTTTCTCTATGGAAAAACTCAGAATTTACACACACACAACGTGCTACACGGTGATTTCCCTTTCTTTCCACGGAGCTATTTAACCAGCCCTGTTGGCCTTGCTCAGCTAATTGAGAAGCGCAGCGGCGGGAACGGCTGGGGCACGGCTCTCAATCAAGGGGCTCCTGACTTTAATGGAGTCCAAATGTTGGCTGTGAAGTGGAGAATAGTGGCTTTGTGGACTAACGGTTTCCAGCCCCCTCCCCCCCCCCGCCTACCTGAGCCTCTGAGCTAAAAATATTTGATCAAGGGATTGGTTGCGGTGGGATTTTTTTAAAAAATATTTTAAATCTTTGGCTGGAAACCTGGGCTTTCCTAGTGTTGTGACGCTGCTTCAGGAAAAACAACCCCCTTATTTTATCGTTGGCTAATGACACTTCCAAGACAGGCTGAGCTAAGGGGAAATTTTGAGGAATGTAATGGAATTTGCATTTCTCCCTGTATCATGAGCCATCAAACTCTGGGCCATAACACATAAAGTGTGGAAGGTTAGAAGGAGTGGAAGGAAAAATAATGTAGATGTTGCAGGTTCCTTGATGTTTCACAGCATTTATTAGACCATCCCCAGCCCTTCTCTGGGCACTGCAAAGAAAACCCCTCTTGGATAGGTTTGCTGCCCTTTTCCAAGCTGGATGATGTCTGGCATTTCTCAAGGCTGGCTCTGTCCTTTTCAGGCTTGCAACATGTCTCTAGTACTGTAGAGCCACACCAGGGATTTCTGTCCAACCCCGGGAGCCTGTCCCTTTCACGTTATAAACCCCAATTAGTGGTTTAAAAATCTCCCCTGACCCCTCCCAATAGCTGCATTTGTTTGCCAAAAGAGATGTTGCACTGGCGAAGAAACGCATTTAATACAAATTGTTGAGCCTCTTAAACTGGAGCCCCTTTGCTTATTCTCTGAATCTGCAGCGCCCCCTGCTGCCCTTTCAGATCTAGTTATCCCTAAACGCTGGACACACCCCACATAGACACAAATACAAAGGGCTGACTGCAGGGGGTTTTGCTGTCACTTAAAAGCGTGTCTCTTTTCCCCTCCTTCAGATCGTTCCAAAACTTCAGCCAAAATGCTCCTTTTGTTGCTGGGGATCATCGTGCTCCATGTTGCGGTTCTGGTGCTGCTCTTTGTCTCAACAATCGTTAGCGTAAGTACAAACTTTATTCCTCTCTCCCCCTCCCCCCTGTGAGTAGATCAGAATCCATTGCAGAGTTCCATGTGTAAGATTTGTCCATGTAGATAAAACTAAGGGCCAGATCTTGTGAAATTAAAGGGTGCTCCTCACTTCTCCAATACCAGTTCTTAATTAATACAGGGCCTTTGAAATAATTAACATGGCTAATGTAAGCAGGCATGTTTGTGGTGGGGTTTTTTTGTTTTTGTTTTAAATGCAGAGCTAGTCAATTCCAGACTAGCTTTCAAAGGGCTTTTTAAAAAGACCTTAAAAAACTACTTCTAAAATAATCTCTGAACTGGTTGGGATTTATATGAAGCAGTTACTGCCAAGAAAACACTAGAGAGAAGTGAAGCATTTGAGAGCTTTGGCTCATGTTTAAAGAGAATAACAAAAGTCTCCTCTTTTACGCAGTTGCATCTAAAGCAAGTAAAGAACAATGCAGAGTGTTTTCTTTCCAAACTCAGTTGAAATAGGGCTGTCTGTGTGTGTGTGTGTGTGTGTGTGTGTGTGTGCGCGCGTGTGTGCAAGTGTAATGCATGTGCACACATTGAAATAAAGACATGAAACAGAAATAATGAAAGCAACTGTAAGAATGCAGAAGACAGCAAGAATGAACATGCACTATTATGTCGGATCCTTCACAAATGCATTTAGTTGAGCACAAGCTTATCTTTTACTTTGGTAACTCTGCTCTGCCTCCCCCCGGCCTTTGCTGCCGCCTCTCACAGATTTGTGCATCTCTTTCAGCAATGGCTCATCGTTAATGGGCGTACAGCAGACCTTTGGCAGAACTGCAGCACTCTAGGGGTCTCAAGCTCCTTTCAGTGTGTAACGTCCTCCACGAACGGTGAGTGCTGTGATATCCCATCTGTTTCTTCAGCAATGGAGATTTTCATCCCTTTAACTCCTCCCCCACACCTTTAGAAATAGACATGTATTGCAGCGCAATCTCTGCAGGCTCTGTCTGGTACAAGTCAAGCATGATCCATCGAGGGGCTTGGTTCTGTCCCTCATGTCAATGGTTCGTTAAGCATTGTTACTCAGGCGGTTTTCTCGATACTGCTTCTGGAGTACAGTACCTGCGTAGAGGTGGAAGAATCAGGCCCTAAATAAAGATACGGAGCAGGGTGGAACTGAGGGAGAGGAATTTAACTCATTTCATGTAAAGGCTGCCATTCTATTAATGGTTCTTCTGGAATGCTCCTTACTTGTATCTGAAGTGGGCACATCTCACCTGTTTTGCAGGGCCTCTGTCTGTACAGCAGCTCATCACACACTAGAAAACCAAGGCTTGATTCACTGATGCACAGCGCTTTGTGCAGTCATTTACACCGTGCTGACTAGATGGGGCAGGATACCTACTTTGCACTGGTGTGGATGGCTGCATGAGACGCCGTGCAATGGAGGGTCAGGCCCACGTGGCTGGATTTTTGGGGCTCAGATGTGCACATGTGAGTCATGGTGAAGTCAGCGGATCAGATTCCTGCTCTCTGTGATGTCCGTGTGAGCCTAGAGTAACGCCATTGAGATCTGCGGAATCACTTTAGATTTATGCTGGTGTAATTGAGAGCAGAATTTGGCCCATTGAATTACTAGTTGGGGAGAAGTCATGGGTCAGGTCCTGTCCCCAGCCTTGCTACATTCTGTATTTGTGGTATGTTGACAGTGCCCGCAGCTGCAGTGGGGGATGACCCCATGTAACCTCTTTGCAATGTGCTCCTCACAATTATTCCTACTAGGTAATACCTAGATAAACAAACATGGGCAGCCCTTGGAGTGGGGCTTTTTACTGCTGTGACAAGTGTACACTAGTTATTCTAGGCATGCCTCTTGTTTGCTGAAGGGGATGAAGTGTTAAAGGGGCAGAGCAGACTTGCTCTATGAAAAACACCCACTGGATCCTCGGGATAGCCAGTCCCACTTCTTTTTATACCGCCTGCCTCGGTGCATATTGCTAAGCAACCAGACAGATCCCCAACATTCCCCTCTGCCAGTGGCTAGCTGCTACTCCCAGGATGGGTTCCAACACCCCCCAGTTATGGTGCAAGTTAGTGCTCCAGATGGTCACTTATCCCAGGGGGGTGGAAGGAGTTTGAGGACAGTTGACCATTGTGGATTTTCCCTGCTCCATCTCCAATGCTTGCTGTCTACGTAGGCTTCCATCTTTGCAGTTTCCTGAGCACAGTGGCTTTGCGAGAACTAAGCATTCAAAAGCTTCCCATTTCTTAGCTAGGGTGGGCTAGTCCAGCACTCTCTACATCAGCCTGTGTGAATGGAGCCTTGGTCACACTCCCAAAGTTTCTCTTGAAACTTGAGCCACAGTAAACCATGCTGTTGTAGTTATCCTTATATGCTTGGTTATTTCTGTAGCATGTATATTGGGTAAAGAGCAAAATAGGGTTTTTGTATAGATCACATTTTACTTTTAGTTACACTCATGTGTGTCTGGAGTAATTCAGCGGAGTTGCTCTAGATTTATACTGAGCACAAGGAGCCATATCTTGCCATCAACTTTTCAGACAAGCCTGCCATCGAAATCAATGGGAGCAGAGCTCTTCTTTAAGAATTAACGGCTCAGAATTATGACCTATGAGTTTAAGAGCAGAAAAAGTCTATGTAGAAGATAGGCAGAGCAGAACCTCGTCCCTTACACAAGTGTAAATCATCAGTGAACCCATTTGATTTCAGCCAGGGTGACAGTTAAGGGCCGGTGCAACCCCTAGGCGACCTAGGTGGTCGCCTAGGGCACCAGGATTTTGGGGGGCGGCATTTCAGGTCCCTCGGCGGCATTTCAGTGGCGACGCTCTTCGGTATTTTGGCAGCAAGATCTTCGGCCGCCCCGGTCTTCAGCGGCATTTCGGCGGCAGAATCTTCGGCCGCCCCGGTCTTCGGCAGCCCTCTCCTGTCCTCTTCCGTCCTTGGCGCACCTGGGGCGGCAAAAAAGCTGGCGCCGGTGCTGGTGACAGTAGTGTCAATGAGCTCAGATTCAGGTTTGTAGGAGAAGTCCCATGGAAAGCACAGCGATCCAAAGCTAGCTTCGGGTAGCGCAGTGCCTCACGCTTTGATCAGCTGGCTTGCCCACGTTATGTGAGGCCAAGGAGTTGCCTCTGTACATTGTGGGTACAGAACTACCAAGTGATGTAGGGGAGGCAGTGTGGTATAATGGATAGCACACTGGACTGCGGCTCAGGGGACCTGCGTTCTACTACTGGCATGCTGAATGACCTTGTACCAGCCACTTCACCTCTCTGCCTCAGTTTCTCTCTCTGTATATAGGGGACCATGTTCCTGACCTCCTTTATAAGCCACTTTGAAATCTACTGATGAAAAGTGCTACTTAAGAGCTAAGTGCAATTATTTGGACAATTTTTTAGTTGAGCAATTGGTATGGGGTTTTATTACTATCATTGCTAGCTTTGGGAATTTGCATCTTGACTTTCCTCTCCAAACAGTTTGATCCCAGCATATCCCCAGTGAGTTCAGTGGAGTCACTCCTGATTTACACTAGTGTAATTGAGAGTAGAACCACAGTGTGACCTGCTGCCCCTGAGATGCAAAGAACGGGGAAGGATCTTAAGATTGAGCCACTAGATTGAACATAACATCGATGCTGGGGCTGGTGGGGGACATTTGCCATGTGGAAAAGGAGAGCATTGCAGGTGGTGTGTGAAGGGAGTGAAGCCTTTGTGTAGCTTAGCAAGTTCTCATCACTCTCCACCCTGCAGGGAAGTGAGTCTGATGAAATTTTCTTGTAGGAGTTTTCTGGAGATCAGGTTTAAAACACTCCAAACTAGCCAGTCTGCTGGTAATGAAATACTCGTGGGGACCCCATGTTGGGAGATAAACGCAGGAGCTCCCCCTGCCTCTAATTTTAACTGTACTTAAAGCAGTAGCATGTTTCTCATCTCGGGCAGAGGCTCAAATGTCCAAGGTGTTGGTGGAGTGGCTTAGGCCTTCTTCACAGCCTTCTAGCAACACCTAGTGGCCACAAATCAGGCCAGCTGTGGAAACCAGCTGGAATCTTCTATTACAGCACTGCAGATTACCTTAGTTATGTCCTGAATCAGCATTTGGCAATATTGGCCTTATACTGCTATCTGCAACATAGGCAGGCTGGTTCAGATTCACTCATGCATGCTCAAAAACGGCTGTATGTGTGCTTAACATAAGGGCTGCAGTAATTGCGCTCTGAACACGGGCATCTTTTTTTTTTTTTTTTTCCCCTCCTCCCCCCCCCCCAGCCAGGGGAGGAAAACTGTCATCCTTAAAAATGTGCCTATTACTTTGGATAACTAGCTTGACCCCAGTATTTCCAGTATTCTGGACATTTTCTATAGGGCAGCGTAGGGAATATTGTAAATAACAAGATAATCTTACCCTAGGCAAGAGTATTTTTAAAGGGGGAACTCTTTAGCTACTTGTGATCAGACCTGAATGCTGATCGTGACAGCAGAATAAATTACACACCCGGAACCAGTGAGGGTGGATCCTTTCAACTGATTTATTTTTACTATTAAAGGCACACAGTTGAGCAGCCGGTTAAAAATTTGACCTGCCGCTGCCAGTTGGATATTTGGATTGTAGGATGCATGTAGTGGTGCTTTTCCTACTTATGCCCAGCTGCTCCATTCTTGTGAGCTGGCGGAATAATGAAACCTGAGCTACTTCAAGGAGTTGTGACCCAAACACAACACAAGCCAGGAAAATTCACATCAATTCAACCCTCCATCTTTATTTGAATGCTCCTCTTCTGGCATTTACATGAAGACCCTGGTCCTTCAATGAACTCCATGCTGCTGGAGTCATGCAAAACCCCTGGGAAGCCAGCGTGGTTTTGCATGGACAAAGGGGGTCTGACTACCAGTAGCGTAGCTGGGGGGGAGCGGAGGGAGCGGCCGCTCCCCCTGTGAGCAGAAGTGGTTCTTAAAAAGGAAGCGGCAGAGCTAAAAAAAGGCGCTGCTTCTTTTTAAGTGCCGCTTCTTGCACTCACCCGGCGGTGCTCTGGGTCTTCGGTGGCATTTCGGCGGCGGGTACCACCGAAGACCCGGAGTGAGTGAGGACCCGCCGCCGAGGACCCGGAGCGCCGCCGGGTGAGTACAGGGGGAGGCGCCTTTTTATAGCGCCGCTCCCCCTGTGCTCCAGACCTGGCTGCGCTACTGCTGACTACATTCATCTCTTTGCAGGATAAGGGCTTTAAGAATTAGCTAAATTACTATATAGAATGGTAGCACTAAGGATCCCCTGTCATGGGCCAGGGATCCCACGGTGTCATTTTCTGGGCAAACGCAGAACAAAAAGACAGACCCTGCACCAGAGAGCGCACAGAGTCTCACTCTTGCAGTTGTTTTCCATTTTGCTTGAGGCTGATCTGTTTTGTTGTGTTTTTTCAATAGCGAAAATATTGTGATATTTTTATTTTCTATGTAAAGTAAGGTCCCGGTGTGGTGGCGCGTGCCTGTAATCCCAGCTGCTTGGGAGGCTGCGGTTGGCAGATCGCTCAGGAGTTCTAGGCTGCTGTGTGCTGTGTCCATCGGGTGTTCGGTGCTACTGACAGCTTGGCCAGCGGGTAGTTGGAGGACTGGCTAGAACAACACGTCTAGCGTGTTGTGATCGGCGCTCTCTCTGAGGGCTGATAGACCGATCGGTGACAGTGATGTAAAGTAAGCTAATCTGGCCCCCATTACCATTGTCTCTGAGCACCTCACCAGCTTTACTGTGTTTATCCTCCAAATCCCCCTGTGAGGTAGGGCAGTGCTATTATTTCCACTGTACAGATGGGAAGCTAAGCACAGAGAGACTAAGCGATTTGCCCAGGATCATACAAGAAGTCTGTGGCGGAGCATGGAAGTGAGCCTGGGTCTCAGGTCGGGAACCTAGCTGCTGGACAACTCCTCCCATCTCCCCCCCACAAAAAGAATCGGAGACTCTAAGTGCTCTTTTTTGGGGGGGAGGGGGATAAATCACATTAACCCCTCAATATATTTTCAATTTTTTCAACACCCATATTATTTCCATCTTCTATGCTATTCACTAAAAGTATACTTATTTCCTTCCCTGCCCCGCCCCCGCCAATACAAAGTGTGCTCTACAAGAGTCCAGGAGAGGCTCGTGGAAATGTGTTTTCAATACATACGCCATGCCTGTTGCACAGTATCCTAAAAAAAAAACCCTTAGGAAAACTTATCTTTTTTTTCTGTGCCTCTGCCAAAGACACTGCTCAACATTTAATAATGTGGCACTAAATTCTGCCCTTGGGGGTGGATATGAAATTCCCATTGAAGAATTTGGCAGAATTTAGTCCTTTAGTAGAGACGATTTTCCCCTCCCCCAACCCATCATAAGAGTTAAGTCTGTATTGTGGAGTAATTGCTTGCTAGATTTCCCCCTCTCCTTTGCTAAACTCACGCACCGCCTCCCGCAACATTCATAATAATTGTTAGCAATTAAACAGGGCCTGATCTTGCACTTTGGAAGTCAATGGGAGTTTTGCCATTGACTCCGTTGGGCTCCACATCAATTGCATAGTGCTTATACCTAGACTGGCAACTCTGCAAAGCAGAGTCTGCGTTTGTACAGCACCTAGCACAGTGGGGTCTTGGTCCAGGTGCTACAAATACATAATAATTGTTTATAGATCCCAGAGCTTCATAAATTTAGAGATGGGAAAATGGAGGCACAGAGAGGCTAAGAAACTTGCTCAAAATAAAACAAACCCAATTCTGTCCAACTTCCACTGAGTGGTAGTTGAGGCTGGAATTTTCAGAAGAGCTTCGAATGTTGGGCGCAAAAAGCCAAGCCATGTGTCTCCCAGCAGGAGATGGTGGGTGCTTTGGAGAGCATGGTCTTTGTTTAGGTGCCTTCATGGGAGCTGGAAGATCTGGTCCCAGTGGCGGGTGCTGAGCATTTGAAAATCTGGTCCTGAGCTTTTGACATTTCAGCCTGTGCCATGCAAGTCATGCCTTTGAAATCAGTGGGTGGCACAACCAGACCCGAAGTTAAACATCTGGGAACAGAAACCTAGTTCTCCTGACTCCTAGTGTTTAGCCCATGGTTCCCTCATTTGGAACTTGTAAGCTTTCAGCAGCTGGGGGGCTTAGCTCCCGGACGAAGCTGAATGATGACTTCAGGAATTTCTTCCGGAGCATATGAGTCTGACTCTGACGGGCATGTTGCAATACTATGGAAGGACGCTTGGAGACGAGCAAGCATCACAATCCGTGTGGGATGCCCCATTCCTTTGGCTTTCATGTCTGTGGGCTGATTGCTTTGTTTGCAGCATTTGCTTGCTAGATAATGTCATTTTTCAAGAGGCTGAGAATTATGCCAAAAATGTTGCAATTGCTGCTTAATTTAAGCTGCCTGGCATTCCTGGAGCAGATTTATCTGAGGAATTCAGCACTGAATCCCAGAACTGTATATTTAACAGACTATGGGTCAGATTCTCAACTAGCAGGGGCGCTGGAACAATTTGTACGGTGGGGGTGCTGAGAGCCATTGAACCAAACTGTAAACCCTCTATATGATGGACCCCCTGCTTCAAGCCAGGGGGTGTGGCAGCTCCCCTAGTTCCAGCACCTATGTACTAGTGTAAATCCAGTGAAGTGTGGAGTTATGCCAGCAGAGATTTTTAACCCTAGGAGTTTTAATGCTCTTAAGTAGAGTTGGATAGAAATTTTCAAACTTTTTTTTGTCAAAAATTGTCATGTTCCGACCCCACTGCCCCCAAACAGAATTTTTCACAAGAACGTGCAGATTTCTTCCACCTTGCAATTTTTGTTTTCAAACATTTTTTGATGGAAACTTTAAATGGACACCCCCTGCCCTCCCCTCCCCTCCCCCCCCCCCCCCCCCCCCCGGCTTCAGGATTGTTTGGTAACATGTTTTTCCTGTTTCCTCTTTCTGTTCCTCAAATTGCCACTTCTGTGACTTTGTTGGTTGGCTTGGTCACTGCTTGGGATTGTGGGTATCCTTTAGTAATTGAAGGGATTGGTTTTTGAAAATAATCCCATGGGAGCTTTGCACACTGCAAAGCAGATGGTTACTAAGCACCACGGAGTGAAGGGACTTTCCAGTTTGCTGATAAGATGCCCACCATCTTGGCCCATACATCAGGGATTGAAAGCTGCTAAGCTTGAGCTAAAAGAGCCAAGGCTCACTTGCTGCAGGCCCGTAAGAAACTCTTACCCTTCTATGGATTGGGCAGGACCTGTGACACATGTCCACCCGTGGGTTCCAATGACAGGTCTGAAGACGGCCCTTACGACACTTGGATACCACATGACAATACAGCCTCTGATCCCGGACTGACTGCTCTGCATTGCTCCATTGGCACACCATGCCCTCAACTTGCATTGAGCCTTGGAAGGTTCCTCCTTGTAGAGCGATCCTAGAGTGGCGTAGACTAGAGCCATTGTAGTGGCTGCTGGCATGAGGAGTGTGGTGGGGGAAGGTGGTATGTCCAGTGCTCCCCTGGGCCCCAGCAGTCCCTAGCTTCTGGGACTGGCCTAGCACAGAGTGCCCTAAATTCCTAGGAAAGCAGAGACACTCTTAGGCCCCCTCCCGCTGCTGTGCTGAGCTCTCCACATCCACTGCTGAGTGTCCGGTCTATAATCCGCATAGATGGGAGCCAGGCCAACACAAGTCACCATTTACTCAGGGGGATCACTAGTGATTCGCACTGGTGCAGCTACAGCAATGTAGCTACATTGGTGGCTAAAAACCCCAGTGCAGCCAAGCTCTGAACCACATGGAGTCATGCAGCAGAGCCAGGATTAGAAATCTGGAGTTCCTAGGTCCCCTGCCCTGACCACTAGACAGTGCTTCTGAGTTGCTGGAGAGGTCGTCTTTTGGGGGGAAATTCTCTCCATGAATTTGCAGTGATTAATCACACTGCTGTGACACAAAACCCCCACGAAAAGCAGGGAGGTCAGTGGAAGCCGTGCACGTGGAATAAGTGCACAATACTTGACAGCAAGCCACACTAGACTGGCTAAGAAAATTTCACCCTTGCATAAGACCGAGGCTTCAGATGGATTTTCTTTGTATCGGGAGAAGCAGGAAAGAAACATAGCACTTGAGTTATGGTTGCATAATATGGTGAGCCCTGCAATTTGACCTATCTGCTATTATTAATAAGAGTGCCGCTATTCATATCTACTTTGAAACACATGATGCACAAATGCACACTGCTTCATAGCCTTCTCTCTGTCTTCTCACTGAATGGATTTGCCATCCCTGAGTTTCAAATGTACTTTTAATCTTTTTTTGTTTCACTTTTATCTAAGTGTGTTTTAAAAGGTAAAGGGTATTCTCAATGTTATCTTGTTAAATATAGTCCCAGTGCAGATTAATACAGGTTTTCTTTTCAGTTAGCTACTTAAGGATGACAGAGTGAAAGGTGACAAATTAGCAGGGAAAGGTAAATACACAGAAGGAGACTTGTCCACTTAGCTGCAGGAGACAACTGCAAATGCCTCAGTTCCTTGTTTTGATTTGTTCACGCTAATCTAAATTAGGAGTAACTCACTCCAGTATAGGATATGCATGGAGGCAGAGAGCTGGCATTCAGTCTCCTATCCTGTTAGTTCATTAATTTGCATAAGGGACCACATCCTCAGCTGGTGTAAATCAGCACACATCCCTGGAAATCCACGTAAGTGCTGCCTTCTAACACCAGCCGAGAATTCAGCTCAGGATTAATCTGCTAGAGTTCTCCAGGTTCTCCTGATGCGCTTGTTAATGGGTGCAAGTGACCTGGACCGAGCCTGGTTATATGGATGCAACGGAGAGCAGAATTTGACCGAAAATGTAGTAGCTTAACCAGAGCAGATGCTTGACCAAGTTTCCCAGTGAAGTGTGTAATGTAGTCTGAACAAGCGTTTCGGGAGAGTACCACAGATGGTCTTTAAAAAGTCCTATTTTTCTCTGTGTGGGGATCTTCCTTGCAGACTTGTCTTTGCTGTTGCTTTCAACCCATGGCTAAAAACTGCACTAAAGCAGTTTGCCCCAAAGAGAAATGTCACGCAGTGTCTAATTCTGTTATTGGCAGCAAGTATAAATTAAACATATGGGCAAAAAGAACTGCGTCATGGAAATAGGGATAAAGGAAAATTCTACTTGGCTACCCTGGTGTAAATCTGGATTGGAAAGGCTGGACCAAGTCTTAGAAAATCTGTTTCATTGGTAAGGTGGATGCTTTCCATGGCAGGGTGGGGCCTACACCATTAATTTCTGCAAAATGTGTCTATTTAAAACATTTGAAAGGTTTGTAGTGTTTCAGGTTGCGAAGATAGCCCTCCAAATGTGACTTAATGCAACGTCACCTTTCTGAGCCTGCAGGGCAACAGCCAACCCTGCCGCTGCTCATAGCTTTGCCAGACAGCATCAGAATGACCTTAACGAGGCTGTAGTCAGTTTTGCCAGTGCAGTGCGTAGTGCCTAGTGCTGTTATAATGGAACTCAGGAATCGTATTGTCTTAATCATCACATGCAAAGGCTGGTCCCATTCAGTTTACGGGCTACGTTTAAAGATGTCTCCGTTTGTAGTAATTCAAGCTCATCAGAGTTTCCACCGTGAAAAAGGAACAGATTCTGATGGCGGTAACACCACTGTCATTGTGGAGTAACTCCACTGAAGTCAATGTAGTGCCTCCAGGATAACACCAGCCTAACGCAGGTTAGAATCTACCGAGTGTCTACTAGCATCTAGGTAACCATAGCTCTTGAATTGCTTCCCATAGGGCAAAGTCAAGAATGTAGATATATTAAATCTTACTCTTGTTATGTGGTCTATAGGAACATTTTATTTTTTCAGTCCAATTTTTACAGTGTTCTATACTGAAAATATCAAAGGGATGTTGCCTGCTTAAAAGCTACACTTGCCTGAAGTTTTTTCTACCTACTCTTGTTACGAACACCTGCTGTTCCCATAACTGTATGAGATTAGAAGTCCATGGTATCTTTCTCCCCCTTCTTTCAATTTGTTAACTGAATAATTAGTCTTTCTACATTCCCCTGTATCGCAAGTTAGTCAGTTTCCCGTTTGTGTTTTTTACCCAGCAACAGGGGAAAGGGTGGGGGGGGGAAGTATCTGGGGGAAAAATGTGCTTGTAAAACCACAAATGTTGGGGGGGAGTGACTGACGGTTTGTCTACGCTGCAGTCACCAGGTGCAGCTGTAACTTGTGTAGCTACACCTGACCTAGCTCTAATTTGGCAAATTTGAGTACTGGAGCAGTGAAGCCACAGCAGAACAGACTAGTTGTCTGAGTAATTACCCAGGGTTCTAGGTGGGTCTGTACAGCCCGCATGGAAGCTGTGCTGCATCCATACCTGCGCTAGCTAGATTAAAGATAGCTCACGTATGTCTAGATGAGCTGCAGTCATGTCCCATGACTGCAATGTAGATATAATCTCAGAGGAAGGGTGTAGTGCTAGAAACTCCTCTTAATATTTTTTTAAATTGGTTAGGCATGAAGATAATCCCATGCCTAAATCTTTGCCGGATCCGGGCAATAGATTTCAGCCGGATGATGTTCCTTACAATACTGGTGACATGCTAAAAATAAAATACAAATGTGTAGTGTCAAGGGTGTCTCTTAGTCATCCCTGTCGTTGACATCAGTGGGAGTTTCCTTGGGTGAAGTCAGGGGCGAATGTTTTCTGTGGTGGGAGAGTCCTTGCGTTAGTCATTAATGCAGATTGCAGTGTGCTGCAGTTCACATATAATCTCTTCATCCAAGTTCCAGTGACTTCTGGGATTGAAGTGACCAATGTCATGTTCTGTGTCCTTCCTTGTGCTGCAGAACTAATGTAATTCCTTGGCTTGTTGTAATACTGCTTTCCTGCAGATAAGGGATGTCTGGGACAGATTCACCAGTAGCCTGAAGCAGCTTTGCACCACTTTGTTGAAGTGGATTATGGCTGCTTTGCATTGCCAGAGTAGCACAAAGCAGCTGGAGAATTGTACTGAATCTGGCTCAGTGACTGTATTTGATACTGGCAGGGCCGGTGCAAGGAAGTTTCACGCCCTATGCAAAACTTCCTTGCACCAGCCCTGCACCCCCACCCCCAACTAAAGCCACCCCCCCCCCCGCCCGTGGCAGTTAACCCCCCTCCCGCAGCAGTGGCTCAGCCCCCCCGCTTGCGGTGGCGCAGCTCCCTGCGGGCCGTGGCCAGGCTCCGCTCCTCCCCGCGAACCGGGGTGGGCTCCGCTCTCCGGGCCCCCCGTGGACCGAGGTGGGGCTCAGCTCCCCACCAGGCCGCAGCGGGCCGGGCTCCCCACGTCCCCCGTCCCGTCCCCCCCCGCGGGCCAGGCTCCGCTCCCCGCACCCCCGCCGAGGCAGGGCTCAGCTCTGCGGCGGGCTGGGCTCCGCTCCCTGCGCCCCCCCAGAGGGCCGAGGCAGGGCTCGGCTCTCCAGGCCCCCCAGCGGGCTGAGGCGGGGCTCAGCTCCCCGCTGGGCTGTGGCAGGCCAGGCTCAGCTCCCCGTGCCCCCCCCCCCCCCCCCCGTGGGCCGAGGCAGAGCTCAGCTCCCCGCGGGCCAAGGCAGGGCTCCGCTCCCTGCGCCCCCACCGCGGGCCAAGGCAGGGCTCAGCTCCGCGGCGGGCCGGGCTCCGCTCCCCGCGCCCCCCCAGCGGGCCGAGGCAGGGCTCGGCTCTCCAGGCCCCCCAGTGGGCCGAGGCGGGGCTCAGGTCCCCGCTGGGCTGCGGCGGGCCAGGCTCCGCTCCCTGCGCCGCCCCCCCCCCCCCCACCCCGCGGCCCCCCACCAGTGCCTCCCGCGGCGGCCAGCTCCCGCCCGCTGCAGCTCACCTTGGCTGGGGGCAGGGGCAGCAGCTCATGAGAAGCTGCGTTCTCGGCGGCAAACGCTGCCGGGCGTCTCCACCCCCCAAATGCTGGCGCCCTAGGCGACCGCCTAGGGTCGTCTAGTGGGCGTGCCAGCCCTGGATACTGACTTCAAGTTAGGAAGAAGTATCTGGTGGTGCTAGCACATCTCTCGATCTCTTTCTGAGGGCTGAATCCTGTCTGACCATGAATAGACGTGCTTAGTAGGGCGAAGGGCAATGAAAGAGCCTAACTTTATTTGTAAGCATTTCTGTGCCGTTCATCACTGTAGTGTCCAAGCACCTTGAAAATAGCGATGAATTTATCATTTCACCATCCCAGTGGTTGAGGGAAGCATAGTTATACCCGTGTTACAGATGACAAAAAACAATGCACAGAAAGATTAAGGGACTTGCTCATGGTCACCCAGCAGGTCCTAGGTAGAGCTGGGAATAGAACCTAGGGACTTGTTTCTCTCCACCCTTACACTGGAGTAAAGCATGAATAACTCCACTGAAGTCGGTGACATCTCGGCTAGCTTCTCTGCAAATCACCAGAGTAACTGAGAACAGAATCAGGGCTCAGGCCGGCCCATTGCAGGCAAAGGGAGCCTACTTGGACCTGAGTTGCATGGTGCACAGAAGGTGCAGACAACCTGCCCGCCCCCCATAGGACCCCACTCCAGATTTTTCCCTCTCTGTACAGCAGCAGGATTCCGCCTGACTACTGTTAGAGAGGAAATGACAAATGTCTCCCTCATACCTTGGCACTGCTCACTAAGGATTCAGTTGCTCTGCATGGTAGGGGGCTCCCCAGGGCATATTGCATTTCCATCCTGGCTGCTCTCAGGAGATACCATGTGCGCCATAACCCAGCCACAGATATGAGTCTGAACCCGAGGGATTTGCAGAGAAGCTAGTTGAGAAATCATGAAGCTGGTAGTGAGAAGATGCTCAGCTTTTTCCTTGATGCCTCTAGTTTTCCAATGCCAGCAGGGCACTTTAATATCTAGATGTCAACCTTCAGGGTCCAAATGGATTGAGTTAGTGTGCATCCAAACCACAGAGATCTGGCCACTGTGTATTGTGAATTGAGAGGATTCCTTAAGAGTAGAAGGGAAATGCCATTTTTTCCCCCTGGGGTGGGGGGGGAGGTACAATCTAGCTAGCAATGGTATCAATGAACTGCTGCTTTCCGAAGCCCAGAATGGCGTCTGATGGCAGAGTGGGAAGGCATGCTGTGTCTTTCACAGCCCTGTTTAAGCAGTGCTCTTGTATACGAGTCTAAAGCTCCAGAAAGCTACGTAGTCTTCTGGACAAGGGCCTTTTTCAGTGTGGACTGGAGGCAAAGGCAAGGAGGAGGGATGAGGGAGGCAAAGAAAAAAGGACAAGGTGGGAGAATGATCCACAGTTAGAAGGAAAACGAAAATAAGAAAGAAAAACTTGTAGCACCTTAGAGACTAACAAATTTATTTCAGCATAAGCTTTCGTGGGTTAGAACCCACTTCATCGGATGCATGGAATGAAACATACAGTAGACAGATATTTATACGGTCAGAGAAACATGATAAGGTGGAGGTGCATAGAAGGAAGGAGATGGAGCAAAAGAGGAAGCCCTGGGAGGGGACTAAGAGGTCCTTAGTTAGGTACCCAATTCCCACTAGGTGCTTATCTGCTTCTTTAGGCACCTAAATGCCTTTAAATATCTGGCTGTGGGTGACTATCTTTTGGTGCCCAAAATACTGGCTGGAATTTTCCAAGCCAAGTCGGGCATTTAGATACACGACTCCTATTAATTTTGACGGGAGTTGTGTGACTGTTTTGCTATGTTTCTACAGCACCTAGGACAGTGGGAGCCTGGTCTGTAATGGGGTGGGGGAGGTCCTCACCTCTACTGCAACATAAATAATCTCTCTCACTTGCTCTGAAAATCCTGACCATTAGCCTTACCTGCTCCGTGCCTCAATTTGCCCAGATGTAAAATGGTGGTGAAAACTTGCCTTACAAAGGGGTTGTGAAGCTCAGTTCATTAATCTTCTGCATCCTTGGATGGCAAAGTACGATCTATTGTCATGGGAACATACTCGAGTCCATGGGATTGATTTCCTTAGGTTTCCGTTCTGTTTTCCATACGCCTGCCATAGTGTATTAAGCTAATGCCTATTGAACAGAAGCCCAGACTAGTCTGATGGAACAGTAAATGCAACAATAGGTAAAAACATTTCTTGTAAGAAACGTGGCAGCACTGAGAGCGGGGATCATTGTTAAACAGCATCTGCGGATAGTGGGTTTAAGTGATACAATGTCCCAGGGAGAGCATTGCTAGGTGTGCATACCAATCCCTCCAGCAGAGTGGTGGTAGTATCTGCAGTAGCTAGGCTGGTTTTAGTGGGTGCGGGGCCCCACGTCAATAATGACGGCGGGGCCCCGCCGACTGTGTAGAAGCAAGAAAAAAAAAACCCCACCTCCAGCCACCGATCGGCGGAGCAAAAAAAACCCGCCGGAGCAGGGGCCCCTTGGGCGCAGGGCCCAATTCCGGGGAGTTGCCGGAATCGGCTTAAAGCCGGCCCTGTGCAGTAGAGTAACACCTAGAACTTCACCCAAGATCTCTGCCCCCATTTGCTAGGTGCTGTACACACACACAATAGTGCACAGCAGTGCCTGCTGTGAAGAGTTTAGGCTAAGGCCTTGTCTATATGGGGAAGTGTTTTGGTTTTGTATAACCTAGGTGTTAATTTAAACTGATAGTTACACCAGTATACCACCCCCCTGCACACACTCCTGGTGGAAACTCCAGTTCTAGTATAAGAGAGACTCTTTTCAGTTTAGCTTCTGTTGCTTGGGAAGTGCCATAATAATAATACCTGGCTCTTAGCAGCAGATCTCAGAATCCTTATTTTCATTTACAATGGGGGAAACTGAGGCACAGTGAAGTGATTTGCCCAAGGTCACCCAGTGGGCCAGTTGTTGAGCCAGAAATTTAACTCTGATCTCCTGAGTCTCAGTCCAGTTCTGTACTTTGGTTTAAGCCATTCTTATGCTGGAATAAGAGGGTCACTCTGGTATAACTTCCCCTCTAAACAAGGCAGACAAAGCCTGGGGAGTGGAAACCTAAGCACAGAAAGGGGTGAGTTGTTGCAGAGCTGGGAACAGAATCCAGGTCTCCTGACTTCTAGGGCAGCAGAGGGGAAGTCACCATATTTATGATGCCAGCCTTTTCATAGGAAAATAATGCAGGCAGATTAGCAACCCCACTAAATCTCTGGCTGCTTTACAGGTTTAGGGTATGTGTGCACTGCAGTCGTGGGGTGATTGCAATTTATGTAGACAACCCCTGGCTGGCTTTAATCGCGCTAGCTCGGGTACCAATAGCAGTGAAGCCGCAGCACCGTGAGCTTCTGCACAGGTTGTGCTGGTCTGCCTGGAACCCTCGGTAATCACTCAGGCGGCTAAGCTGTGCTGAAGCCCATGCTGCGGCTTCACTGCTCCAAGCTAGCAAGATTAAAACTAGCTTGGGTATGCCGACGGGCTCCAGTCCCACCCCATGTCCGCCATTCTTGGCTAGAGGGTGTTTGGTATCGAACAAACCAGCCATGAATGAACTGTATCTGGATTGAGCTAGGGGGCATGTGTGGGAGCCCAAGATTCTTTCATTCAGATGGCCATCCTCGTGTGTGTTTTCTAGCTATTTTTCTAGCTAAGATTGTCTACACTGTGGACCTTACAGCCGCGCCGTGTTGGGGTTTTTCATCCTCTTTAAGCAGACATGCTGAGTTCAAGTTCACATTCTTGATCAGTGCTTGAAAAGCAAGATCCTGCCTCTGCAACCCATTTGTAGAGTATGTGGGGTGGAGGGTGTCTCTCCCACTAACAGGCATGTCCCGTTAGCTCAAAAAGTAGAGGCTTGTTTTTAATGAACCCTGCTGACCTCTTCCAGCCCGTGGCCCTTAAAAGAAGAGTTTTGCCCTAACATTCTTGGCCAGGAATTTCCCTTCCCCTTAGTTTTGTGTACGCATGTTGTGTGCTATGGCTGTGTGCTTGGCTGATTACTTCCTCCCAAGAGGTGGCTGCATTTTGGGGGTGCCATTTGTACACAGGTGTGGCTTTGAGATCCTTCAGGAGGAAAGATGCTCCATGCATACAAAATATCATTATAAGCTGCAGACTACGGCACATGGGTATGTTCTGTGCATGTCACCATTTCGCATGACGTGTTGGACTTAACACTATGCAGATTAACCAGGCAGGTTGTTCGAATCTACCTCAAGATTCTTTTCACTTGTAATTTACTGTGGAATTAAAATTAAGGTCAGGAAAATGGCACGACGGTAAGCATCTTTCACAGCATATCAGCTTCCTGGGTGGTGGCGTCTCCCTTGTGCTGCAGCTTGCATCATCATTCACAAACCTGAGTGGTAGCCTTTCCCACTGGTTCTGTGCTCATTCTGCCAAACTGTAAATGATGATTAAGTGACTGGCACAGATCTATGTTGTCTCATTACACCTGCTCACTACACTTCCACTGCTGTTACCCCAGCAGGACTCATAGCTCTCTGTGGTGACCATCACTAAGCTATTTAACACTTCTACAGTGTTTCATGTAGGGAAGAGTTATTACCCCCACTTTATATGTGGGGAAACTGAGGCACAGAACATAGCTTACCCAAGGTCACACAGGTGGCAGAGCAGGGAATCAAACCCAGGTCTCCCAAGTCCGAGGCTAGTGTCCAAACCACCTTCCTTTCTGTGGCAGACTGAACTGGAGTCTACACTACAGTACGTGTCATCAGCAAAACTGCACATTTCTGAATGCAGAATCTTCATTGCTGGTGAGGGTGTGAGAAGCAGAATGCATGTGGATGGATTTGCAGATCCTAAGTAGAATTTCAGTGGCAGCCCTTCAAATAATTCCAACCTTTCCCAAAAGCCATTCGCTTAATAAGTGTTAGAAAGAAAGGGGGCTCTAAAAACAACCTGGCATAAGGTGCGCTGTCTTCTCCTCTGCTGCCCCTCCCCTCCCACCTCCGGTGTATTTCCTTCCATCGCCTCCTGGAAGTAAGGATGCAAACACTTGGCTGGCTGGATAGATGCTTACCTACATTCAGATTAAGCCCCTCGATCCACTGTGGAAGCCACAAACAACCGTTTGTAACCGTTTGCGATGATGTGATTCTGAGGAGCCGATAGTAGATTCCATTAGCCACAGATCTCTCCATTGGAAGTTTATTTTTTTTATAATTGAAAAATACATGTCTGTAGGCTATAATACTAAACCAGGAGAGTTAACGTAATTCGGGGGCAGTGATTGGACAGCAGTACTCGGCACTTGGAGGCTGGGATATTCAAAAGAGACTAAGGCAGTTAAATTGAAACTCACTGAGACTTGGGCACCTGCCTCCATTAAAAATACTAGCCTTCATCTGTTGATTTCAAAGCACTTTACTAATGTGGGTAAGTGTCCTTGTGCCCATTTTACAGAGGAAGCCAAGAGCCCGCATCAAACGGCAGGTTCTGAGCACAGCCGCAGACTAGAACCCAGTCTTCCTGTGTCTCAGTCAAGAGCACTGTCTGCTAGACCCTATGGCTATTACTATTACTTACCGGTGGCTTTTCTTGCTGCTTTCAGTTGCTTCCTGTGTATCCATATGAAGTGGATTGCCATTACCATGGGAATGTGCACATTTGGTATAAAGCCTTCAAGTGGCAGAACCAAGAAGAGGGATGGAGTTCAAGGAGTTCTCGCCCTCTAGCTCAGCAGAACTGTTTTCTCTCTGGAAGGCCCTCTCGTAAGCTAACCACCGCCAAAGGAAAAGGATTTAGGTGCCTGAACCAGAGCCCACTGAAATCAGGAAAGACTCCAATTGGCATCATCATCACTGGGCTTTGACTCGGATCCTAGATTAAGAGCAAAATGCACCAGGCTTTTAATCAGCCAGCTGCTGTATTGAACCATCTCTCCTTATTTGATAGTTTAAGGCTCACGTGGCAGAGAAAACGAGAGAGGTTGTTACTGTTCTTATCACTGACTTCCCTGCCCCTTCCCCATTGATGTTCCCCTGAGTATAGACAAACCGTACTGCTTTTTCCTAAAAGCATTGGCTGTTAGCTGATGTGCTGAAGATACAGTTGCTGTATCGCTCCTCCCGATAGCCAGTCCTTTATGGCTGAGTTTCAAGGAGTTCAATGATTTGAGCCGGTCTGCGCTGAAAACTTACATCACCATGGCTATCTCTCTCAGGGATGTGAAAAATCCACTCCCTGAGTGACGTAGTTAAGTTGTCCTAACCCCTGGCGTAGACAGCAGTAGATCAAAGGAAAAATTCTTCTGTTGACCTAGCGACTGCCTATCGGGCGATGTGGATTAACTACAGCAAGGGTGAAAACTCCTCCTGTCGCTGTAGTGAGTGTCTACCCTGCAGCCCTTCCACTGTAGCGTTTTAAGTGTAGACATAGCCTGATTTATTATTTGATTACAGTAAGGGCACTTCAATAGCTCTTATCTCGCTGATAACACGGCTACATTCCAGAAGCTGTCGAGTGGCAAAAGATCTGAAGGAAAGTGCACAGTTTGTGGTTCTGTTGGCCTAACGTGGGACTTGAGATTGACTAGATGTTCAGAAGGTTTCATGTGCATGGCATTTAAAACACAAAGTGATCATTGAGACTCTACTTGTTTACAGTAGTGATGACTCTTGCATCCTAAGCGATGGCAAATATTATTAGGAACGGATTTATAATGGGATGCCTGCTCACCACTGAGATGCAGCCACCTCTGGAATAAAATACAGCAGCTTTTTTTAATAGCTCAGAGCAACTCTGCACAGCGCTTTGGAATAGGAAGCACAATAGAATAGTGAGGCAAACGGCTTTGAAATGCACGGGAGCAGCTCCCGTTGACTTCATTTCGCTTGTGTGATCAAGACCCGAATTTGGCCCACTGCATGGAACTTTACGGAGGCAGGATAAACTTAAAGGAGTTGGAATTGGGTGTGGATGCTGGGGCTAACCCAGCTGCTCTTAAGACCTGCAAGCTTTAAAAGAGCCCTGAGGGGCAAAACATCCAAAAGGAGCGAAACTACCAGGACTATAGAAATGCAATAGAGCTCTATGAAAATTCCTCTACAAATGTATGGAATTAAACAGACTCAGAGTAATATGCATTGTCCTTTAGTATTTTCTTTTATTCCATAGGCTGTTAAAAGAAATCTATAGCGAAGGGATCATTTTCTGTTAAATTCTGTAGGACTCTTCCACAGCTGTCTCCAGTAGCATGATGCAGGTCTGTATTACAATTAGAGTTCTGGTTGAAGTCTGTTTAAATTTTTGAGGGACGTTCTCCTCTCCATTCCACAGGTGCAGCTCCCACGGACTTCAGTGGGAGTGACATCCATGTCACTGAGTGCAGCAGTTGACCTTTGAGTTCTAAAATAGCTTCTTTCCATTGCATAATGCTTTAATAGAGCAGCGCGGAGGCAGCAGGACACAGACGAGTCATTGGTTGTCATGTGGCTAAACAAATAGCCAGGCAGGGTGCAGATTTAATAACGGCTGGCTGTCTTTAAAGGGTTCACATGAATTGAAACTGGGACACAGCTTAAAACCTAGGGTGGAAGCAATATTATGTAGTACAGGGGAAGAGCACAAGTCTGGGATTCAAGAGACTTTGGCCAGATCTTCAGTTGGTGTGAATTAAAGTCAGTGGTGCTACTACATCTGTTCACACCAGCTGAGGCGTTGGCTCCGTGGGTTATGTTCGTGAGTCTGCCGCTTATTTTCTGTATGTGGCTTTGGGCAAGTCACGATCCTGCTCTGTGCTTCAATTTTCCCCTCAGTAAAATGAGGATAATAATCCTTGCTTATTGTACATGATTGATTATTATCCTGAGATCTCAAAGCATTTCAAGTTAAAGTATTATAGAGCCCCAGTGGCCTAATGGATAAGGCACTGGCCTCCTAAGCCAGAGATTGTGGGTTCGAGTCCCATCTGGGGTGAAAAACTTTGGGGGGGAGGGATAGCTCAGTGGTTTGAGCATTAGCCTGCTAAACCCAGGGTTGTGAGTTCAATCCTTGAGGGGGCCACTTAGGGATCTGGGGCAAAAAAAAAAAAAAAATCTGTCAGGGGACAGTACTTGGTCCTGCTAGTGAAGGCAGGGGACTGGACTCAATGGCCTTTCAAGGTCCTTCCAGTTCTAGGAGATTGGCACATCTCCATTTAAAAAATATATATATATTTTTATTGTCAAGTTTTATTTAAAACGCCACTACTACATTGTTTATTACAATGACACTGTAATGGTCCCGAGCACTACAGATTACGGTAGTAAAGTTGCAGTATTTTGGGTCATTGCTGTAGCATTTGTTTTGTTTTGCAAGGGGAGTTACACACCCATGAACAATGGAAATAGGTGGGCAGTGACTCATGGAGGGGTTGGTCTGACTAATCTCCTCTTTACCAGTCGCCAATTTAGCTACAATAGTGTCTTTCCTAAGGGCTTAGTTCCATAAGAGTGTAAGTGGGAGTGTTTATAGCAGCTGTCTATTTATATCACCTAGGAGCTGCCCAGTTCACTGTCTTCCTTGTTTAAGCATGGCTTTCGTGTTTCTCTTCAGGACCTGGTCCAAAGCTTACTGAAGTCAATGAGAATATTTCAATTGACTCTTGTGGGCCTTGGATCAGGCTCTGAGTCCCTGTGGGCCCACTAATATGAATGTTCCTCAAGTTACAAATGAACAATTCCTCAAGTTACAAATCAACAGCCTTCATTTAGTGGTGTGTTCCAGGATCCTAGTGTTACGCGTTCAACTGGTTTTATCCTCAAATGGGAAGGACCACTGGGTGTTGCTGACCATGTAGCACAAGATGCTCCAAACAGCATGAAATGAGATAAGTGGTTGCAACTGAGAAAATAATCCATTTAAAGTGGGACTTTCAGGGCTGCCTACTGGACTGTGATGCCCAATTCCCGTTCATTTTAAGGAAATAGGAATTGGGTATCCAAATATTTTAGGCAGCTTAATGCTGAGCAAATATAGACAAGAGGAATCACTGAAGAGTGATCTCCTGGCTGCCTCGCATGTCAGCACTTGGGTAGGAATGTACCCAGGGCTACCCCTGAGACTATATTGTATCCCGCCCCCAATGCCAGCCCTTGGGTAGGTACCCAGGAGCAGTGCTGAGATCATACTGTGCTTTGTGTGACCACACTGGGACCACACCATGATTTGTCCAAGCCGGCTTGCCCTTAGAAATCCCGGGGCCATTCTTCCTTGTGTAACTGGGGTTGGCTTCTGCAGGGGTTGCTTGTGATGACCTGGGATCTGATAAGGGAAGGACGTGTGTTCTCCCATGAATGGCAAATGGTGGAGATGGAAAAAGACCTCGCGAGTCCAGGCCTTCTCTGCAGCCTTGCAGGATTGTTCCCTGCTATGCATGAATGGAGACAAGTAGTGTCATTCCCATGGATCCACAAGAGGTTACATGTGTGCAGCGAGAGCCTATGAGCCGGATCCAGAGCACACTGAAGTCCATGGGAAGGTGTCCGTTGACTTTAATAGCGTCGGAATCAGGCTTTCTAGTAGGCGCACCATGCAGAGAAATCCTCAGCTGTAACTGATGTTGCCCTGACTCTGTGTTTCTCTCTTTTCCTCAGAGTGGCTGCAGTCTGTCCAAGCTATGATGATCCTCTCCATTATCTTCAGCGTGCTGTCCTTGTTCCTCTTCTTTTGCCAGCTGTTTACGCTCACCAAGGGTGGACGGTTTTACATTACTGGAATCTTCCAGATCCTTGCCGGTAAGTGGGGAGTGATAAATGGGCAATGGCTCGGAGGATGTAAAAGGAAAACACATGAGGCATGAGGGCTAATGACAGACGAGAAGCAAGCTCTTGAATAACAAAGAGGGCTCTGTTTGGCTATTACTTAGTTTTAGTTGACAAGGGGTTAGGACTGGGGCAGTGAGAATTGGCTCTTCTAGAAGCTGCAATGCGAAGGCCTCTGAGTTGGCACCTACATGACATGACTGAGGAGAACAGAGCATGAATGGGAGGGCCCGATTCTGCCTTCAGACGCATAGGTCTGTAGTCCAGGGGTATGTGTGTGTTCCGCGGTCCCCACTCTGTGCCAGATTCACGGAGGTTAGAAGTCTGGTATAGTCCCTGCTAGAGGGCTTTAGCTCAAGCTGCGGCAGCTTCTGCTTTTAGCCCTGGAGGTTCCTGGTTCTACCCCTGGCGCACCATCCCTTGTTGGTCCCAACTCCCAGTTAATTTGTTGGGAATTGCACATGCTTGGCACCTCTGAAAATCAGCCCCCATGCTTCTCGGTCTGGGCACCTAATTAATGTCCACGTCTTCACCTTTTGGGGTGTGCTGAGACACTGGGGCAACTCCATAGACTTCTGTGCCATTACAGCTGGGATGAGTTTGGCTCAGTAGCTACATCTTCCTTTTGTTTAGCTGAGAGACTGGATGCTGACAGCCTGCAGAGAGTTAGACTGCCCCAAGGACCTCACCTCTCCTAGATTTCATACTGAACGGAGTCAGGCTTCCTGAACTGATGGCGTGAGACCTGTGACTTCTTCCCTAAAAGACGTTCTTTCTAGGCGTGCTGTAAGGGGGCACGGTGCTTTCCATCTCAGCCAGGGCCACTACCGCTCGCAAAATGAGCCAGCCACTTTTCATATCCAGCTGCATCATCTAAGTCTTGGATATGATTCAGCTTTGAAAACCTGTTTCTTTTAAATGTAGTTAGTTACAGCTCTTGTTCAGACATAGATGCCATAAACACAGTGGGGTCTGTTAGATTTCCCAGTATAGAATTACGCGGATTCCTAAGAGTTAAATCAAAAAGAACCAAATTGTGCAAATAGGCTCTTGTGAAATTTATATTCCCAAAGGAGAACAATCTGAGGATGAGACTCGGGGGCAGAAGCCACCCTGCTGGCCAGAGCTTTATTTGATACACTGATCCAAAAGCACTTTGAGAGGTGATCCAGAGCTCACTGTGGTTCATGGAAAGGCTCTCAACCAGTTTTAGAATTCTCTTAGTGGCTGGCAAGTGGGCAGGCTGCGAAGAAGGGATTTGGAAAATTTTAGAGCAAAGCTACATAGCAAGCGTGGTATGAAACCGATTACACATCCTGTGTAGAAAGCCATCAAGCAGGTGGTGAGATTATATTGGCCAATGATGTCTGGAAGAGGCTGTGTCTAATAACCCATTACAGCTCTGGATTCAAGTAAAGAAAATGGATACCGATCGTTAACCACGCACTCTGCATTAATAATGAAGTTCTCCAATTGAGAATCGATCCAATAGTTCTGACCGTAGTGGTATGCCTTATTGAGTGGTATGCCCTGTGCTATGTTTGCTCCAAAAAGTTGTTTTCTCCTGCTTGTAATTTCTCCAGGCAGCGTTTTTCTGAATGAGGTTCTCTTGTTGGTATGTGTCTTTCAAATTCTGCACATGGGTGAAAAAGGGTTACACTGAAACATGGGGGCTTGATAATTCCATGGACACACATAGGGATATGGACTGTTGTTAATTATGGTGGTGAGCAGATGTTGTGCTCAGCTCTGTTCAAGATGCAGAAGGAAAAGGGTATCTTTCCACTGGAGCTTAGAGCCAGATCCTGGGATCCAGCCAGACTGCACAGCTCACCTTCACACTCCCTCAACACCCCTGGCTGGGGCAGGGGGGGCTTCCTGTGGTGATAGCCCCCTTTCCTGTAAGAGGGCTGATCAGGACAGTAAGTCCTGCATACAGCGGTAAGTGCAGGCAAGGATCAGACCCTAACCCTGGAGTCTGTAATCCAAATTATCCATCTCCTCTCTGAGTCACAAGTCTGGCCTTGGCCCGGATCAAAAACCTTTCCAGTCCCTTCTTCACAGCATGCAAACGTACCAGCAGCTAGGGAGGAGGCGATGGGCCTGGTCTGATGCCCTTTGAAGAGAATGGGAGACTTGACTTCAAGGAATGGTTGGGTGTGCGTCGGTCAACTGGCCAAGCCTGCTGCCTTGTGGACACAAGGCCACATCCAGCCAGATGGGGCCCCTTGTTGAGGTCCCAGAAGAAGGTAGGGAGTGAATGGGCCACAGCGCTGAACCGCCCTCTCGCCCAAGCAAGGGTTGAGGCAGCTTGTCAGAGGGCAGTGGGGTGGGGGTGTTTGCACCGCTGTTGCCTGCACCTACCCTTTCTGTGGATAAACACAGGACATCCTTCCCCAGCACTACAGGTATCACTGCCCTCACACCCTCCCCATTGAGTAGCCTGGAAATAAATGCTGGCAGAAGCTCCTAAATCAACTCCGTCAGCATCTCTGCCTCTGTCGAAGCAACAGGCTGAAAAGAAATGGATAAAATAATAGAGCCTGTGTGTGTGTGCCCCTACTTCGGTATGGAGCAGCTCAGGGCAGTTGTTAGGCCTCATTATCCTGAATTTCAGGGTAGCTGTTAATAAACAGCAGCTAGAATCCATGTCCTCAGCTCCTTCAGAGCTATCTGGTCCAGAGCTGAGCAGCCATGGTCAGAGGAGCAGGCTGGTCTCACCTTGGCCTCCTCCCAGATTTTCTCTTGTACCAAAAAAGGTGGGCTGGGGTTTAAAGCCAAAAGAGCAAATTCCTGTAGCATCCAGTCCTTGCCCTATCTGTGGTCTTGGGAAGGCCTGGCTTGGCTTCTGAGGAGCCTTGATTCAGGATCCCTTCAGGAACGGGCCATCGCCTGCCTGTGTCTTTCCTAGTAGAGGCCTCGGGCAAGGCTAGTTTGAGCGCTGGAAATTCCATTGCAGCTGGGTGGAGCTTCTGTGAAGTGCCTTTGTGGGAGGTGAGGAGACGTCTCTCTTCCCCGACACATCGCTCAGCCCTGGCACTGTCTGTTCAGATGATCCTGCTTCCAGGGCAACCTGCTGACTGGGTGACTCACCCTGGCAGGGCCAAGATCCACAGTGTAAACTCCTCTGTTTGTGGAGCCTGACTCACCAGCCGCGCTGAGGCTGAAGCCAACGGGCTGTCAAGTGCAGGAGCTCTGATGTTCCCAAATGGCTGCGCTGGTTGCAATCCATGCAGGGCCTTTCAGCTGGGAGGAGATGCTCATCTCCCACCATCGCTGCTGCTTTCTGGTGAGGTGACCCAGCCCATAGTCCCCTCCGAGTATCTCTGCCTTGTGGGAAGCATGGAATTGTGGGCATTGGGGATAGACAAGACTTGTGAGTTCATATCTAGTCCCTCCTCCTGGGCCAGTGCTGGGTACACCTAGAGCATGTTCCCTAGGAGCCATGCAGTGAGCCTCCCTTTAGGAGATTATTCCAGGGTCTAGATCTCACTGTTAGGAAGCTTTTCCTGACTGCCTAAAAAAACAAGGTGGCACCTTAAAGACTAACATTTATTTGGGCATAAGCTTTCGTGGGTAAAAAAGATTCCTTGATGTGTGTTCAGCCTTTTACTCCTAATTCAGACCCCTTCTGCCACCCTTAAAAACTCCTCCCTATCTATCATGGGTGTCTACACACTGCAAATATTTGTAGATGGATTCCACACACAGTGTAAGTGTGAGAAGAATCAGGCTGTTGGCAGACTGAAAGAACCCTTGCAAGTCCATCCTTCCAGCCTCTTTATCATTTTTGTTCTCTGGACTTCATTGTCTTTTTTTTTTTGTTCCCTAGTGCCCAGGACAGCAGTCAGTACACTTGGCTAATTTGTGGCTTAGGCTCTGTCGGGTACAGGTTGGCTTTACCGACTGACTTTTGCATTCTGTGCATCTCGAGGCATTTTGCAAAGCCCTGAGGTGAAAAGGTGGCTACGCAGGCAAACGCAGCAGCCATTGCACCGAGGGATAATTCACACACAGCTTTGGGTGCTGGAACACCTTGTGTGCAACAGAGGGATGGCAGACAGGGTACCAGGGTTATCTTGCTACTCAAAGACTGGTGAGAGCCGACAAGGAACTCGAGCTAAACTTTCTTCTGAAGGACAGTTCCTCTGACCATCCAAGGGGAATATTAGTGTTGAAGCTCCCAAAAGAGAACGTTGGCTACAGCCAAGCATACAAGTTTTCCGCATGCTGCGCTATCCCAAATCCCAGCAACCCCGGTCTCCTTCAAATGGGAGGCTAGACTTAAAGTTCTTCCTAGTTCATGGCTGTTCTAGCCTGGTAGTTGCCACATCAGGCTACTATGAGCTCCAGAAGACAGGATATCAAGGGCAAGGTATGGTCAGGATAACCTTACAGTATTTTGCATTTCTATGTGCCCTTCTGTCTAAGGATCTCAAAGTGCTTTTCAGACATCAGGGAATTAAGACCTCACAGTGCCCCTTGGAAGATTGGTATTCACACAAATACACGTGCCTTTGTGCACCGAACGGCACCATCAGGTGGCTGAAAATCAAACCCCAAAAGAGTTGCAAAAGGAACGCATCGGAACGGGAAAGAGACCCCCATCTCTCTTGATACCCTACCCTGAAATTTACTCATGGGAGTATATTCCCAGGGTCAGAATCACTAATTCTGTGTCTCCAAGAGAAACGCAGTCATTGTCATCTCTTCTCTTCTACCAGATTCCTTCAATGGACAATTGACTGCAGTATTACTAGCCGTCCGTAGGTGGCTCTGGAATGGTTGCTTGCTGGTTTTCTATCCCACCAGAGTCAAGAGACAATCATTTTGCTTTCTCTGCATGGGCCAGTGCAGTAGGAGTTTTTCTTCTGTGCCTGGAAAATGGAAACCGCATTCAGCAGCTTATTAATTAAACATATTCCCACTTCTGCACTTTCCGTGAACAAAGAAGCAGTGTGAAGTGAAATAACAGCTCAAATAGCACTGCGGTTAGCTGTAGGTGGTCCTGATGCCCAGTGGAGAGATTTGGAACAGAGTTGGCTTCGATAGCACCGTGAATGGATAATGAAATTGCAGGGATCAACTAAAAACCCTTGTTTTTGGTGGGGGACAGTGGTGGCTTTGTGTGAGCACTTTGCAGCTCCCGATGTGGATATTTTTTGCGACACTGCTGGAGTGTTGGTCGATGCTGTGATTCAGAGGGGTCACGCCTCGCCCACTGTAAACACAGGACTCCCAGGCTTGGTCCTTGGCAGCGCTGAGCTTGGGGAAGCTGGGGAATAGAGACTGCCACTCTGGGAAGAGTTTCTGTGATGTACTTTGGACACTGTGTTCCTCTCTCCTGCCCCCAGCTGTGAGCTGATCACAGAGCATAGGGAGGAGACTAGGAGGGGGACTGAGAGCACACCTCTACCAAATAAGCTTGGATACGGGCCCATTTTAAAGAACGCTTAGATTTCAAATGCAGAATGGCTCTCTGCATCACTGCACCAGCAGGTGTGGAGCGACCTTGGGAAATTCTGTGCCTCTCCCTCCTAACACAAGGCACAGGAATTTGCAAATGAATCTGCACTCCTGACATATTGCTCATCAAAAAGACCTAAGCATTGAATACCCTCTGTACCAAATCTGAGGCCCATTGAAATCATTTGAGATATCTAACCCTGCTATGAGATTTAACTCCGCAAGACACAAAATGTATCCTACTGACCTGGCGCTGTAGTTGGGACATTGATTCATGCACTCTGCAGACGCTGGGTTTGAATCATGTGAAACAGGAGTTGGCTGGAGAATATCACAAAACTGGGCATGATGGGTGATCTCTCCTCTAGAGAGGCTCAGGAATTGTAACATAGGCAAGTGGTGCAGACTGGGATCAAGGAGCATTGGCAGAGCTGTCTATGAGGAGCATGCACAGTAGCTGTCTACGCTGTGGTGGGGTCATTAGCTAGATTATGCAGCCCTTACTCGCCCTGGTAAGCACTTTGTCCCATGGACTTCAGTGGGACTACCCCGTGAGTTAATGTTCACCCCCCAAGAGTAGGGGTTACACAAACGATATCGCCTTTTAATAGATCTGATTCCATGGGCAGGTCTCACGAGTGTGATTGCTGAGCTTGATTGTATGTCAGTCCAAAAATCACAAATACAGAAGCTCTGATCAACTCCTATATTCTTAAACCGCAGCAGGTTTTTTCAGCTGCATCCCCATACACCCAGCTTTTTCAATCAAGCTTCTCTGTTTGTGGAACATGGTTATAGGTGGGATGGGTGGGTTTTTAATCAGTGCTGTTCAGCATTATCCCTGCCAGCATCACCGTCCAGGAAAGCAAGGGCAGCTTTTGCATTACACAGAGCATCATCAGTGCAGCTTGTTCCATATTTACTTCTTCTCCCTAGGCCTGTGCGTGATGAGTGGCGCAGCCATCTTCACTGTGAGACACACGGACTGGCAGCTCACCACAAGCGATACCTCCTTCGGCTTTGCCTACATCCTGGCTTGGGTGGCCTTCCCACTGGCCGTCATCAGCGGGGTGATCTACGTCATCTTGAGGAAGCGCGAATAATGAAGCATGAGGCGGGGGGGGGGCCGAGACAAGGGCACTCATGACGTCCATGGAGGGGATTGAGGCGGGGGAAGGAAAGATGACAAAACCGGGGGGGAAGGGGGAGGAGTTAACCAACCCCCCCAGCCCCCCCAAATAAAAACCCAACCAAAAAACCCAAAAGGAAACACACCAAGGGTTACTGTGTTAATTGAAGATGTATATAGTATCTATGGTTTAAAAAAAACCTATTTATAACACTTTTTACATATATGTACATAGTATTGTTTGCTTTTGTTGACCATCTGCTATGTGTTAAAGCCTAAAGAAAGTGCCTAAAGAACTATTACTCCTAACAGTGTAACAAGAGCGCAGTATTTTTTTGTGTCCTTGTTTTTGTTTTACCCTGAATGCGAATGGAATCCTCTTTGAAAGCTCCCACCCCAAGGCAACCCACCAAAGAAACCCCAACTCAGACCAGATCCCAGATGGCATAAATCAGTGTCGCTTCAGTGGCTTGAATGGAGCAATGTCCATTTACATCGCGGAGGATCTGCCCCCTCCCACAAGTGCCATGATCCTATTACCTGAAGCGCACGTATAAATACCATGCCTCAGGAATTTAGGAGCACAGAGCCAAATTTTCAAACCACCTAAGTGATGTAGGAGCCCAAGTCCCATTAGCTTGCCAACCACACCCAGTTGGGTACTTGGGTTTCTAACTCACGTAGGCACTTTTAAAAATGTTACCTACCAGGTCCATTGAAATGTTACTGTAGCTAGTGTACCTTAACCTCCTTTTCTTTTGAAGTTTCCCCTTAGAACACCAATACTTTCCTGTGTTTGGCCTTGTGTATAACAAACTCTCATGTACCCACCCCCACACACCCAAACCACCCAAGAACTGTAGCCTATGACCTTGAAATGTATTTTTTCCTTGCCGTGTAGATTAAGATGGGAAAGAATCAAAAACAATATATATCTATGAAATAAAATACCAAATATGTGAAATGGTGCTATCTATTTGCCATTCCTTATATCATTAGCCATTTAACCTTACTCACTGGAAATTCAGTTAACAATTTTATGAGATAAACAAAGAAGATAGAAATGATAAATAATTCTATGTAATATAAGTGGTCTATAACTGCTTTTGTACTTAGACAAGTTGCTCTTAGTATTATTGTTAATAAAGCATTTATAACCAATTTTTTCCCCCTCATGGTCAGGAGTAGCAGAAACAAAGCTCTTGGTGGAACCTGTAGGTCTTTATCTGCCGGAGTCCGGCTTCTGTATTCCACTTTCTGTGCTTCAGAGGTGTGTCTGGCAATGAATTGTATGGGCATTTTACTGTAGATTCATATACGGTGCCTTCTGATGCTAAGACTCCAGACATTCTGTTGTTTGTTTTATTGTTTGTTTTTTTGCTTTGCTTTTCTGATTTTATACCGACTGTGTGGACTAAGCAGCAATGAAATAAAAGTCAGAATAACTCAACTGGTTCAGCTTTATTTATTTATTTATTCAGGGCTAGATTGTGACTGCACCAAATTGATCTACTTACATGCCCCTGCTGTAGCATCTGAGTACCTCACAATTGCTACTGGGTTTGAGCCTCACACCACCCTGCCATGTAGTATCATCCCTGTGAAGTGGGCATTGTTCAGGGGCCAGCTGGCGTAGTGGTCAGGCTGCAACCAATCAGTCTCCGGGGCTCAGGATGGGCTTTTCTGGATAGCCTCGGAGGCCCGGCCAAGTTAAAGTTTCTTTTCCCCCTTCCGCCCAAGCCCTCCAGGGTGTCTCAGTAGGCTGGGGGAGGAAGGAGAGGTAGGGGTACCCAGACCCCACCCTCTCCACCAGGTCTGTGCCTGACCCAAGGTGAGGAGAGGCAACGGGGGTTCAGTCCCTTCTGGCTGCTACTTGAGATCAGCCTTCCCTGGGCTGCTTCCACCTTCCCTGTTCCCCCTTCAGTTTGGGGGCATGGCCCCACTCTTCTGCTTTCAGTCTCAGCCATTTCTAAACCTGACGGGGATGCTTCCTATCTCACTCTGAGTCCGGTTGTTCCTCCTGGTCAGGCCCTGGCCTCTTGGCCAGGCCTTACAGTTCTGATCCTTGCCCCATGGATCGCTCTGCCTCTGTGGCTGCAGCCACTTTGCCATCTTGCCATCCTTTACCTCAACCCTACCCCCGTGCCCTCCGTTCCACTGCCAGAGCTCCCTGGTCCTCCATAGGCAGCTGCTGAGAGACATGGACTTGGCCCAGTACTGCTCCACCACTTCTTTAACCTTCGTGTGGGGGCTGGACACCCCATCACACCCTGTTTTACAGATGGAAACTGAAACACAGAAGAGGTGAAGTGAAATTTGGCATTGAACCCGGGTTTCCTTAATCCCAGTCCAGTGCCTTAACTATTAGGTGTTCCTCCTACGCTAGACAGCTTCAGGAAGAACCCAAGGTCCAGGAACCCAGGGGCAGGTGGGTGCTGCTGCTGCTTAGCATATGCGCAACATGCCTCAGGTGGCACATGACCAGGATTCATCACTGAATTTGGTCCGCTGGTTGGATCATTAGCTTCCCTGGGCCGGGCTGGGTACTGACTGGGAGTGGAACTGCACTTAAAGCCTACTTCGCCTCCGAGCCAATGGATGGAGAGGGTGGAGCCAGTCCCCACTGCCCGGCCACCATGCTAGTCCTCACAGCTGAAGTGGTAGGAGAGGGAGCATTGTAAGGTTGTGCTTGTATGGTCTCCCGAGTATGGGGGCTGCTCTCTGCTAATGCCCATTGGGGCACTAGCCACCACCAAAGGAGATGGCGAGAGGTGCGGGCTGCTGAGTGGGCTGGATGCAAAGAAGCATGCTGCATTCTGTTAAGGTGTGTTGTGGAAGATCTGGGAACCATTTTGCTTCCTTGAGGTGTAGCTCTGCATGGAGCTAAATAGGCCCAGCCCAGTTGACATGCTGTGTGAGCAATGGCAGATCTGTCTTAGGGAAGAGAGGCACATGCACCAGCCAGCCTGTGTCCTGAAATTATGGGTGACACCCCTTTGCACCTGCATGGCTGGTTTATGTTGGGCCTGTCTTTGTTTCTATGGCAAAGCCTCAGTCTGACATGGTAAAGCTTTTCCCAGCCTCACTCACTTCCTTTTCCAAAATGATGGGTGGGGCTATACAAATCAATAAGTGTGACATCACTAGCAAGCTTTGATGGGCCTTGGCAGTTCCTCCATGGAAAAGTGTTTCTGCTAATGTGTTGGTAACATGAGCCAAAGGTCCAAGCCCTGAGGATGCAGTCAGGAAGGTGACTTAGGGGATTAGCAGGTTGTGAACAGTATGTACTGTCTTAGTGGCTAGTGGTGAAACATTCACGCTTCCATTCACTCATTGCTTTTGGCTGGTGAGAATCTGAGCTCATCTAGCAAGGGGATTGGCAGAGATACAATGGCTCACCGTGGGCCAAGTCCTGAGGTTAGTTATAGACATTGGGCCAAATCCTGAGGCCTTTACTTTGCACTTACTCAGTCCCTACTAGGCTTGCCAGCCCTCAAGGATTGTCCGGGAGTCTCCAGCAATTAGTCTTTAGTTAAAAATTAATCTTAATGTCGTGATGAAACCTCCAGGAATGTGTCCAACCCAAATTGGCAGCCCTATTCAGAGTTTACTTAGCCCTCGCTCATTGAAGTCAATGGGAATTCTGAATGAGTAAAGACTGAATTAGAGCTGAGTAAGGAACTCAGGATTTGGACCAGGGTGAATGAAGGAGAATTCCAAAATGATTATAATTTATTACCATGATTTATTATCAGTAGTAGTAATTGTACTACAGTAGTCGAGGAATCCCAGTCATGGACCAGGTGCTGTGCATTATTGCTATTTATTAGGTGTTTTATGGTAGCACCTAGACGTGCCAGCCACAGACCAGGCCACAACTGTGCTAGGCACTGTACATTATTATTGTAGTTTATTAGATGTATTGCAGTAGGTCCTAGGGGTCCCAGTCATAGATGAGGGCCCTGTTGTACCTTATTATTGCTATTTCTTAGGTGTATTACGGTAGCCTTTAGGAGCCCAGTCATGGATCAAGACCCTGTTGTGCTGGGCATTGTCCAAACACAGAACCAAAAGATGGTTCTTGCCCTAAAGTGCTTATCACAGTCGCACAACTAGAGAGATGAGTCCAACAAGCTTATTTGCCACACAAATGTGTGCCGTGCCCAGGACCGCAACCACTAGTGGGGCTTGAAAACAGGTGGGGTTGTCCTGTGTTGTGACAGGACACATCCTGAGGGGCAGTGGCCACGCACAAGGCACTGAGGCAGGAGGCGCCTTGTCTCACATGCCCTCTGTGTGGTCCAACAGCCTGAGCACCTAGGCTTGACCCAGATCCTTAATGGTCTCAATGGGGAGTTTGCATCTAAATACCTTTGAGGGTCTGGGCCTGAGGTCCAAGGTCACAGGAAATCTGTGGCAGGGCAGAGATTCAAGGCCTACGTTAGGACAATTCTTTTGCTCTATTGAAAGTCTTCTGCCTAATCTAGAACTAGTCAGAAAACTGATATTTTATCCCCCATTGGTAATGTTGGGGGAAAATATTTGGATTGACCTTTTGAAAGGAAACAAAAACGTTCATTTTGCTTTGACTTAAAATAGCGTTTTGTTTCAGTTTACAAAAGTACCTAAATGAGATGGTAGTTTAAGTCGAAATACATTTTGTTGCTTCCAATCAATGTTTTGACATAAAATGTCATTTTATTTTGGTGGGGGTGGGGTTAAACCGAAACAAAATAACATGTTGCCGACACTAAAGGAATGTTCTTGCTGTCTTTCGAAAGGTTGATTCAGAACGAGAATTTTCCCTTTCCCCCCAGGAAACTGCACAATTTTTGTTAGAATTAACATTTTCCAGTGAAAACAGGTTTTGAGGAAACCATATTGGCAGGAAAATGTTCTGCATGAAGGATTTCCACCACCTGTATTAATACATTGACCACTGACAGGATACTGGGCTAGATGGACCTTTGATCTGACCCAGTATGGCCGTTCTTACATATGTCTCCCTGTCTGTATCCATCCTTAATATTAGGGGGGAAAGGATAGCTCAGTGGTTTGAGCATTGGCCTGCTAAACCCAGAGTTGTGAGTTCAATCCTTGAGGGGGCCATTTAAGGATCTGGGGCAAAAAAAAAAAATCTCTCAGGGGACAGTACTTGGTCCTGCTAGTGAAGGCAGGGGACTGGACTCAATGACCTTTCAAGGTCCTTCCAGTTCTAGGAGATTGGCATATCTCCATTTTTTAAAAAAAATATGCCCATTGCCATTGAGGCATGGCGCAGGACTCCATGCTCTGGCAGCCGGCCTGGCTGTGATGCAGTTTGCTTGGTCCTCACCAGCTAGCCTGGCCGCTCCCACACAGCTCCGGCAGCTTTTGGAACTTTGCAGCCCATGTTAGGGCTGGCTGAAGGAACCTTGTTTTTCCTGGCAGTGTTGTTAGGGCCTCTGTGCTCCCCAGCACTTAGCTAAGAGCAGGGCTCTGATTAGGCAGAGGGGCAGGGTCATTTGGGTGCAATGCATGACATTGCTGCTCCAGGAATAACAGGCCCTTGTGAGAACAAGAGAAACAGTTGGTCATTCTGTATGACAGGTTTTTACCAGGAACTTTGTACAGGCTCCAGGTTTTCCTTTCTCTTGTGCTGACGTAGCCTTCTTTCATCCTGACCAAGAACGAATCACTCCCCCATTGAAACGCAGCCTCCTCTTGGGTGGAGCCCGGCAGCCAGGAGGACAACGTACCATGTAATGGCCATGGTGTGGGGAGGAGTAATTTGGGGCAAGACAAATCCCTGCTGATATAAGTCTCATGAGATCTCTAATGAGATTTTTTTTATTGTTATGGTAGCACTTATGAGACCCAGGCATGGACAAGGACTCCATGGTGCTAGATGCTGTATGGACATACAAAGCAATGGGCCGGCCCCTGCCCCAAAGACCAGACCAGTGATGATAGGTGGATCGAGGGAACCAAGCCAGGTGAACCAGGGATTGCAGTTTGAAATCCAGATGTTTAACGCCCCCTCCAGCTACATATGATAGTTTCTATAAGGGCTAGTAGAAAAAAATCCTAATTAATTTCCACTACATTTTTAAAACAAAATGAACATTTTTCATTTCATTTTGAATTTTTTTACAGAGATTTTTGATTATTTTTATGGAAAAATGTAAAACAGAACAACTTTCCATTTCTTTGTCCAGTTTTTTATTTTTGCCCCCACCCATACCTCTCCTTTCTATCTTTGTTGATCATCCTTTTGTTCTGCGTTTATACAGCGCCTGGCACAAGAGAGCTGGGCTATGATTAGGATTCCTAGGCGCTAGTCGAATGCAAATAATAATAATTAATAAGGCAATTTTTCCTGAAAAAACCCTTTTTGACAAGCTATAGGGTCACGAGAGCTCCAGTTGCGGTTGCAATTCAGTTTTAATGCTAACCCTGTTTTCACTTTCAAATTCTTCAAAATTCTCTTCCGAGGCTGAAACTTTCCATGATGTTTGAGCAAAAACTGCCTTCCACTTGTGAGTTAAACAAACAAGAATGTAGCTGTTTAATAAATCTTCAGGCTTCATGCATAGGTGCTGACTCCGTGGGTGCTCCAGGGCTGGAGCACCCACGGGGAAAATTTGGTGGGTGTAGAGCACCTGCTCCGCTTCTCCCCACTCCCTCCCTCCCAGGCTTGCCGTGCGCCAAACAGCTGATTCTCACTGGCAAGCCTGGGAGGGAGCGGGGAGAAGCAGAGCAGCAGCACCTCAGGGGAGGAGGAAGAGGCAGGGCAGAGGTGAGCTGGGGCAGGGAGCGGTTCCTCTGCCCCCCCCAGCTCACCTCCACTTCCTACAGCCCTCCCCACGCCCAGCTCACCTCCACTCCACCTCCTCCCCCAAGGCGCCACTGCTCCGCTTCTCCCCCCTCCCTCCAGGCTTGCCGCAAATTATCTGTTTGGCGCATGACAAGCCTGGGAGGGAGGGGGGAGAAGTGGAGCAGCAGAGCCTCAGGGGAGGAGGCGGAGCAGAGGTGAGCTGGGGGGGGGGGCTGGCGGGGAGCTGCCGGTGGGTGCTCTGCTTCTCTCCCCTCCCTCCCAGGCTTGCAAGCCAGGGTGGGGTGGAGGGGAAATGCGGCGTGCCCGAGGGAGGGGGCAGGGATTTGGGGAAGGGGTTCAATGGGGGCAGGGCCAGGGCGGAGTTGGGGCAGGACCGGGGGCTCGAGCATCCACCAGCGCCGACTAAAGTCAGCGCCTATGGGTTCATGATCATCTAGTTTGACCTCCTGCCTGGCACAGGCCAGAGGATTTCACCAGTGATTCCTGCATCCCACTACTGCCACCTGAGATGATAAAAGGACAGTGTGCCAGGCTAGGTGAAATCTCTTTGGCTTGGGTATGACTAAAGTAGGCAGACCATTTGTCCAGTTTTAAGCCGGACAGTCCTCTTTTCAGGTGGTTTGTCCCCTGTACGGTACCGAGACAAAACAAAATCTGCTTTTGTCTGGTATCAAGGATGAGTGAGGGATGCCATTTTGATGTGCGTGCCACTCCATCCCCACTGATATGACCTCACACGCATCATGAGAGTGAGTTCACACAGGTCAGGGGTAGGGTGGAGAGGCGCAGTCTTCAAAATGGCATCTGTGGGTGACCTTGTATGGTCCATGTGTGCGAGGTCACGCTGGCGGGGGTGGGCCCACGCCATTCCCGGAAGTACCAGAATGTCCGGTGCCTGGGAATGCCTGAGTGGCCACCCTGGCTTATATTCCCCAGCCCTGTGGTATCTAGGTGCAGATCTGGGTTGTGGCACTATGGGGATGAACCCAGCCACCACGGTAAAGCAGGCAAACGGAGCAATTTATTGAAATAAATGGGCTCAAATAAGACCAGAGGAGACAAAGGCTCCTGCAGCCCTGTCCAGCCCAGGATCATCAGCTGACATGTCATCTCATTGTCTTAAAGGCCGTGGCCCTGTCCCCATGGGGTGGCCAGTGGATGCTGACCTCACAGGAATGTTTGCAGGTGAGGTTTTTGCAGCAGACTTGGAGAGCAGCGCCCCAGAGAAGCATAGTTTGGCTGGAGGTTCTGCACACAGCACTGTGTCTTGCTGGGGTCCTGATGTACAAAGTGCAGACAGCCACGCTTGTCTAGGCAGAATTTATTCTCTCTCATGCCTACATAAGCTGCTCCTCCAGCTGCATGGCAGTGTGAAATGTGGTGTAACTCTGCCCCCTTGTGGTGAAACGTGCCAAGAAGAGCTCTGTGTAGCTCGAAAGCGTCTCTCTTTCACCAACAGAAGTTGGTCTAATAAAGGATATTACCTGACCCACCTTGTCTCACCACAGGGAGAAGCAGACTTTCCTCTCATGGTTGCTAAAATAATTTCCAGCTGGGAATAAAATGCCCCCTTTTCAGTATGAGAAGCACACCTTAAAACACAGGCAGCTCTACTTAGTGGGCCTGAAGAGTTGGTGCGCACAGAGCATATAAAACACTGATTATGCTGCATGCTGTATGAATAACCTGTATGTTGACTGAAGGCCTCTGGCTTTTAAAGGGGATTTGCACATAGTGTTTTTTTAATGCACTCCTGAAAGGGTTATACAGTGAATTCTCCAAACAGTGCAGGTAATGGCCATTCTCCCGTTAGCCTCACTGTCCCATGGGGCAGAGGGGGAAGAGAGAGCACTGACTGCCTCCATTGTGAGCCACAGCATAACAGGTAGCAGGCCCTAAAACTCCCCAGACCCTACACACAGTACGAAATCTGAAACCACCTCTTAGACAGCAATAGGAGAATTTCCCCAGCCACCACCACTGTCACCTTCTCAAAGACTGGAGCTTCTCTACTCAGCCCACCCCTGCAGGGGATACAGGGGCTAATAGGTATGTCATGGGATGTGTCCTGAGGGCCTTCTGGGGAACACACCCAGCCCCTGCAGCCACACCGACCTACAGAATGTGCTGTCTGCTTGAGTGTCTTAGCGGTTGCATTAGGTCCTGATCCACAAAGGTAGTTAGGCACCTAACTTCCATTGGAATCAGTGGCTGTTAGGACCCTAAATCCCTTTGTGGATCTGGGTCTTAGAGCGCAAAGAGTGAGGTGGTCTCTGAGATACCCACATCCAAACCAAGTGCCTAGCTTTGTTTTGGGTTCACACATCACCAGCGCCCACTCTGAGCAGCAACCCAGCAAGTGTAACAAACTAACTGCAGACACAGGGCCACCAGGTTGTCCGTGGGGCTTGGACTCAGGCTCTGTGCCGTTCAAGAAGCACAATCCTCAGCCTCTTAACCTTGTATGGCTCCTGCCTGCTGTGAGTAATAGCAGGTTGTTGTAGCTGCTGGGAAGAACCACTAGAGCAGAGCTTTCCAAACTGTGTGTCGCGACACGTTAGTGTGTCGGCTGCAGTGTGTAGGTGTGTCGCGGGGTGGCAGGCGTGCTCCGCTCCCCGGCCGGGGCAGCGGGGCGGCGGGCGCGCTCCGCTCCCCGGCTGGGGCGACAGGTGCTCCGCACTCCCCTCCCCAGCCGGGGCGGCGGGCGTTCCACACTCCCCACCGCCGGGGGGGGGGGGGGCGGGTATGCCGCCCTCCCCCCCGGCGTTTTGGCTGGGTGGCGTTGTTGGGTGGGGGGTGTTTCGGCCGGCGTTGGGGGGGAGGGGGCGCTTGGGGTTTTTGTTTTTTGGGTTTTTTTTGCTTGGTGTGGCCGGCCCTGGGTACTGCGCATGCGCAGTATGTGTAATCCGGGCGGAATTGATTCCGCGTCACTTCCGGTGGCGCGGGCCGAGAAATTCCATGGGTCCAGTTCAATGTGAGGCCACTGTTCAGCATTCTGAGATGAAAGGGGAGGGAGAGGGATACGCACATGTGGGGCAGATGCTGTCCTAAGAGTTCCGGGGGCTCTTTAAATAAATCAAGGCAGTGACACAAATAGCAAGGTGCCAGCATTTCTGTTTTTCATTCGGTTTAGAAACTACTAGTTTAACCTCCGGTTTGCTAGTAAAACTGAATTACTGTGTCGCGAAATGATGCATGTCTAAAAAGTGTGTCACCAACATGAAAAGTTTGGAAAGCTCTGCACTAGAGGGAGATGAATATTGCATGCCAGTGATGTCTGAACAGCTTCTAGATGAGGGACTACTTTAGCATGGCTGCAGCGGGCTTGGCCTGGGAGAGTGTCCTTTGGCTCACCTGCGAGAGATGCTGTCTGGGCGCAGCCAGGCTCTGTTTCTGAATCTCTGGGTTAGGGACTGCCATTACTAGGTAAAATCACTCTAAAGTCTGGCCCCCTCAGGATATTGTTCAACCTGCCCCCTTTCAGGGAAGTCGCTTGAATCCCTTCAGGTCTAGCCCTTCTGCTTTCTGGTGGCATTAAAGGTGGTCAGAAAGGTGCAGATGGACCATTTCTTTCAGTCACATTGGAAAGGTTTGGTGGAGACAATTCTGTTTTGACAAAGGTCAGAGGGAACGCTGGCGGGGTTCTGACAGAAACCACACCTAGTTTCCTGCCAGCACACCCGCCCGGCCCATTGGCGGCCCATTTGGGGGGCTGATGAGGCACCCAGAGCCTGGAAGACCTGGGAGCCCTGGGTCTGCAGTGGGGGGCAACACTCCAGGAGAACTGTCCCTGAGTTGGGGCTCTTTGCCATTTCACAGAGAATTTCAAAATATTTGGGCTTTGCTCTAAATAGGAATGAAACTGCATTTTGAAACAGCTAAAACCCCCACCAAAGGGAATCACCTTTCTTCATCCAGCTCTAGTTAACATTTTTAGCTTGAGGTTCTCTTGGCGCATTTTGGTTTCTCCTAAGCGCTTGCCTACTTCTTCCTCTTATCTCAGCTACTGGGGGCGAGTCATCATGCAAGTGTCAGCCTTCTTCATCTGTGCGATGTGGCACTAACGGCCACCTGCTTGCCATCACTTCCTTGGCTTTCCTTGGTGTCTCTTTCCTGCCATACTATCTTCACCAGCTCCCTTTCATTCATCCTCTGCTTGTGGCTGAACCAGCGAAGAAGTCACACTTCCTGGTTTTTGTCAGTCATATTATGGACCTTGACTTCCATTCTAATACTTTCATTTTTAAATCTGTCTCTTAATGTAACTCCTCTTATGGAGTGAAGACATCTCATCTCAAACACCTGTAGGCGTCGAACCTGCCAGCTCTTTATCACTCATGCTGCTGCACCATATAGCATTGCGTGGGACATCATTGTTCTATACAGTCGAGTTTTTAGTCTCAGTGGCATGGTGGTAAACCCAGGACAAACAGATGCAAAGGGGGGAGGGGTAGTAATTAGTCCCAGGGGGTTAAAAGGCCTCTGCCTATCCACTGAGGAGATATAACCACGGGGAAATAAGGTTCAGCTGGAAAAGGGGTTACTAGGGAGCTAATTAGGTCCAGCTGGCTGCAACTGCTTGAGACCTTTTTAAACCCTCGCCTGCGTGAACGGAGGATGGGGCGAGAGTGTGAGAGAAGCAGGAAAGCTGCCAGTAGGCTGAGTCCTTCCAGGAAGGAAGGCTGCACTCCCTCTCCAGAAGGGAAGGAAAACAAACACAAGGGACTGACCAGGGGAAGGTATAGCTGTACCCTGCGCTACCGGTAAGGGTTTGCCTTGCCCAAGCCTGTGTCTCCAAGGCTAAAAAGGACTGAGTCTGCTGAGGAGAAGAGGTACTTTCCCACAGCATACACTTGCCATACACGCCCCCTGAGATGTTGTCCCATGCTCTTCCAGCACTCCCAAATCAGGACTATATTTCACATTCATGCTCAGCATCTTCCATCTTCCATGACCCAGCCATCAAGGTCCTTGAACTGGTCACCCCGGGCCAGCTTGGCTGGTCATACCACTAGTTTATTATCTCCTCCAGGTCTTCTTCTGAGGATGGGATGCCCTTATTGTCATCCCCACGTAGCAGCATCTCACCTTTTCCCATTGGGATCTTCCTGCTGACGCAGTCCATCAATCTGATAAATCATAGTGGCCTGAGGGCCTGTCAGGAACCAAGGCCTGCAGCAGAGCCAGTCTCCGGGCAACCTAATGAGCACAGCTGGCCTGCAGTAGGCTGCCTGACTGGCTACCTGGCCTGGCTGGTGGGAAGGGTCAGCAGACCAGCTTTTAAGCCCAGAAGAAGTTCAATGGCTGATCAGAGCATTCACCTATGGCTGTTATAGCACTGCTCTTGCTTGTTCCCTGCCTTGGCCCCCACCCTGCTCCTGCCTCCCCTCACTCCAGGTAACTGGGTCCCTGACCCTCGGCTCCGATTCCTGGCTTCTGACTCCAGCTCTGACTGGGCTCTGATTCCTGCCTACCAACTCCTGTTTTAACCACTAGACCTGGTTCCTCTGCTAACCACTAGGCATGACCACCTGTTAAGGGCTTTCCCTTTGACCTTCCCCTGGTTCTTGCCATGCAGCTAGAAAACAGAAGACCAGAAGTCCAAAGTGCAGGCAAGGCCATGTTTATTGGGGTTAATCAAGCAAGAATATCCATAGCTCTACATGCCGGGAGATCCTTTTTGCCAGTGTCCCCTTCCTTACAGGGGGACATAATTATACCTGTAGTGCACGCCCCTAGTCCCACCCCTTACAATTTATGGTCATGTTCCATTTTGGAGGGCCTTGGGGCTTCAGTACCACCTCTTTTGTATCCCATGGGAGGGGTAGGGAGTGAGATTGTGCTTTGGTCAGGGACAGGCATTTCTTTGGCTTTTAGTGTTTCTTACACCTTACCCCCATCCCCCTCGCCCATTCCAACTGGTTGCTTGACCTTATCTTGGGAAAGGAGTTGAGGCTCCTTCAAGTATACGCTCATATATTAGCGACAAAGGGTCCTGTGGCATCTTATAGACTAACAGAGGTATTGAAGCATAAGCTTTCGTGGGTGAATACCCACTTCTTCGGATGCAAGCAGTGCAAGCTCATATATTACACTCCCACTATACCCAGCAACGCTTTAGCTCTATTCCTTATCTTTTCTCATTGTGCTAAAAGCCCCATCTGGTTGTGGGAAATGCAACACACGGTATCTTTGTTCTTTGTTCACACATATTAGTAAGGATATAAAAATATCAAAAATCAAACCCAAAATTCTATCTCAGGCTAACAAACAGGCCTGTATCCTAACACCACCCATATCCCGGTCACTGACAGGGTCGACCCCTGGTGCAGTCTGACTTTCCCTCAACTTGTTGTTTCAAAACATGTCTGGCTCACTGTTTTAGGTGCTCTGCTATGCAGACCATTCACCATAGTTATTCACTACTCAGACATTCCATATTCCTCAGCACTGGTGTGAGCATCCTTCTGTCCACTTTATCATATGCCTTTTCTAGGTCTATAAAAGCCCAGATGCTGTCCTGTTGGTACTCTAGCTGCTTGTCTACCCCTTGCCGAATTACAGACATGGTGTCTGGGCAGTAGCGTAGCCGGGGTGGGAGCAGGGGGAGCGGCCGCTCCCCCTGTAAGGAGAAGTGGCGCTAAGATGCCACCCAAGCCCCGCTGCGGGAGGCGCTTTAAAAGGGCCACGGCTCCTGCCGCTGTGGGAGCCACAGGCCATTTAAAGCGCCCCCCCAGCCCCGCTGCTGGACCCGGGCGGGTGGGGGGGGCGCTTTAAAAGGCCCACGGCTCCTGCTGTGGCGGGGAGCTGCGGGCCTTTTAAAGTGCCCCCCCCAGCCCCGCTGCCGGAGCTGGGCTCCGGCGGGGATTTAAAAGGCCCGGGGGCTCCGCAGCGCCGCCGGGGTGAGTACAGGGGGAGCGGGGAGGCGCCTTTTTATAGCGCTGCTCCCCCTGTGCTCTAAACCTGGCTACGCCACTGTGTCTGGGGTTCCTCATCCCTTCCTAAAGCGGAACTGTTCTTGTTTGAGGAGGGGTTCCAGCATTCTCCTAATCCTAGCAGTCAGGACCTGTTCCAGTATCTTCATCCCATGCGACAATAGCTTTATCCCTCGATAGTTTCCACATTGATGGATGCTTCCAGTCTTATGTATTGGGTCCAGGATAGACTTCCACTGGTCTTCGGGAATTCTCTTGTTTCTCCATATGACTTTAACCACTCTGCTTGTCCATTTTATGCCTCTCTTGCCCAAGACTTTTGCCATGTCCGTTGTCACTTCCTCAGGTCCTGCTGCCTTACCATTTTTCATTTCCTGGACTGCATTTCTCCTCTCCCCTCTGTTTTGTCAGGCTCAGGTGCCACTTTAGGCTCATATGTTGGCAACTCCGCCTTATAGGGGTTTGCTTCATTTAAGAGATTCTCACATATTGTTTCCACCTCTCTTTCACGTGTTCCGGTGTTACTAGCAGTCTCCTCCGATCGTCATTTACAAATGGTTTTACAATGCCATCTTCCTTCCCTTTGCATCTCCTTTTTGTAATGCTGTAGATCTTTTTGCCAGCCAGCTGCGGGTCATTTACAGACTTGGTGCTCTCCCTGACCTTCTGCACTGCCTGCTTGGCAGCTTGCTTTGCCTTTTTATATTCGCTTTCATTTCCGCTCCATTCATTGCTGCCATTTCTCTTGGTTTGGATTGCACTTTGTTGATCCACCACCACTCCTCTCTGGCCCTCCGTCTTCCCCATCATCAGTATCATCTGCATACTTCTTCTGCTGCCACAAGCCACATTCTTTGGAGGAGGTTCCACTCCTTGTCAGCGAAAGCCAAATCTGTTTCCACGCATGTATCCTTTACTGCTTGCACAAACTTATCTCTTGCACTTCCCTATCACTTCCTGTACTTTAATTTTGCTTCCTTTGAGCTTAGTTCCCTCCTTGTCCAACACGCCACTGCAATCTTTGCTACATGGGGTTTGAGGTTTGTGCTGCAGCACTACCATCTCGCTGGGTATCACTTTGCAGTCCGTAATTTGACTCCACTAGGATTTCCTCACCAACATCCTATCAGTCTCCCCCCCATCCCTCCCCTCCCGCCATTGCTGAATGTAAGCAAATGACTCACCCGCTTTTGGAGCTCTGTACTGGCTATCATCCATTGGATGGCCGTGCACATGTTTACCAACCCTCTCCCTTCCTCTTTCATAGTGCCCAGGCTGCATTTTCCTAAATGTATTTCACACCCCCATCTGTTTTTGCCTGTGTGTGCATTCAGATTGCTCAGCACCAACAGCAGCAACTCAGGGGTGGCTGTAACTGCTAGAATGTGCAACGCATTCTTCTTTAAAGTCAGCGCATCGGGCTTGTGGATACAATTCTGAAATCCCTTCCGTTCCTGTCAGAGGGAGTTCAGATCGATCGATTGATCGATTGATTTATCTATCTAATCTCACCTAAGGCGGTTTATAGCTCCCACCATTGCAATATAGCCAATTGTCAAACAATTGTAAGCCCCATATCTGAGGCCAGACTCAGAGGCATGTTGCTGTTATGATGCGTCTTGCGCTGGGTTCTCATACGTCTCCTTCCAGACTTCTCTGTTGCTTTCTCTTCCCATCCACCTCCTCCCACATCATGAGAAGAGGCGCAACATTTAATCAGGACTCAGGACTTGCAACCGGATCAGCTGTAAAGGACACTTTTGAATCAAATTGGCTTTGGGAATTTCAGCATGGCCTATTAAAACTGTACAATCCAATAAAACAGCCAGTTGAACAGGAGAATGACAACAATATGGTGAGGAGCTGCAAAGAGGGATGAGGAAAAAAAGCTGTTTGGAAAGTTTCTTTAATGGGTGTCATATCATAAAAGTAATTATTTTAATGACTTTCTACTGTGCTCAGCAGTAAATATTCTTGCCATATGTGCTGAGAAAACCATATCTTCCTCTTCCAATAACTACCTCGTAAATTCCAAAATTATAGTGGGAATAAAAAAAATACTTAATGTTTAGAAAAGCACTATTTAGCTTTTTGATTTTGATCAACTCTAGCCCGGCCAGTTGGTGGTCCCTTCTAGGGCCACATGGTGGGGCTTGTGAGCTGTGTTTACCCAGAGTAGGAAGTCTCTCCTGTGAAAGAGCTCACTGAGGTGCATTGGCCATTTAGGGCTTGCTCCTGTGAGAGGCAGAGCACCTGCTGCAAGGTGCTGAGTGCCAGTTGCCCCTGTGGAAGCCAATGGTAGCAGCAGATGCTCAGCACTTTGCAGGATCAGGACCTTAAAGAACTTCAGCCAGTAGCACAGCCGGGACCAGGGAGACAAAGCACATTTTTACCACCGTAGGGAGAGGAGAATGGGGTTTGCAGAGCAGCTGGGGTCATATAAAGTTCCCCCCGTGAGGCAGCAAGAGATGAGACATTTAAAGCGCCTCCAGGATGTTCGTTTCAGGCATTTACGTTCATTTCAGATTCAGCTTAGGTCAGAGGCTCTAAACTTTATTGTTGGATTGAGCGTGTAGTTCTGTTTGCCTTACGCGGCAATAAAACACAGGCGAGAGCTGGGGGTATGACAGAAAGGGTTAACGTGCGTTTCAAAGGCAGCTGTGCAAGAGGTGATGAATGCACATTAAATGCATTGGAGACTGGAGTCTAAATCTTCATCTCAATTTATTGTTCCCATCACAAATCCATAATCTAGGTCAGCAGGAATGGCAGCCTCGACGTCTGGAACTCCCGGGCTGGGACGACGGGGCTGAGGACCGCGATGCACTGAGCAATGTGTGTGTATTTCTTGCACAGCACCTGCATGTACTAGATTGCAGTCAAACCCAGGGCTCTTAGCCCATCACATTCAGAAGCACCATATTGACTCAGAGCCAGATCCTTGGCTGCTGTAAATCGAAGTCACTCCACTGAAACCAGGTCAAGATCTGGCTCATAGTTTTTTTAAAAACACATTTTTTAAATTAAATTCCAGGTAGACAAGTGTGTTGACAGACCAGATCTAAGGTTGCTATGAACTCTTGGGGAAAGGCCCCCTGGACAACTCAATGGAAATCTCTGCTCCATGAGTAGGGATGCTTTTAAGAGCACGTTGGACTGCGAAAGGACTGGAAGGGGCTGGAAAGCAATACTGAGACTATTCTAATGCCATTGTATAAATGAATGGGACGCTCTTGTCTGTAATACAGGTTGACCACAACACAGAAAGGGCGGCGTTCAGAAAAGAACAAAGGAAGTGATTCAAGGCTTCCATAGGAGGAAAGGCTGGGATTCTGCAGGTTAGAGAGGAGACAAATCGGGGCGGGGGGGGGGGGCATAATAGTGTGGGATACAAAATAACAAATGGAATGAAAAAGGTCATGTGGCTGCTCTTATTTCCCAGCTCTCATAATACAACAACAAGGTGACGTGCAACCTTAGCTTGGACAGTTCTGTCAATAACAAGAACCATCCCCGTTCCATTAGCTGTGGTGAAAAACATACAAGGGTTTTCAACCAGCATGTTCCAGGGCATAAGCCAGCCACAGTGGCTGGGATGAAACTCCCCCCATAGGTGTAATTGGCTTACACTTTCCTCTACAGCCACTGCTACAGGTCCTTGCTGGAGACAGGATACTGACCTAGATGAACCAGTGTTCTGACCTAGAGGGATGCTAAATTAGGTGGGTCATTGGTTTGCCCAGTGTGGCAGGAAGGAGGGATATTAGCTTAGCTGGATCATTGGTCTGATCTGATATGGCGATTCCTATGTTCCTGATTCTGGATGGTTATCTGGCGGCCATTTCACTAGCTTGGTTCCGTTGCAGGATTCTATACGAAGTCACCCTTTGTGATTTCATAACACCCTTTCTTTGTCTGACTCAGCACTTCTGTACATTAGTGCTAGTACGAAGAATGGACATTCCATTTCATGGCGGAATTTGTACTTCGTTTTCATTCCAGTTAGGAATGAGACCTGAAAATTCTCTGCAAAAGAAAATTCTGGAAAAAAAAAAAGGTTTCAGGTTGATAGAGGCATTTGATTTTGGCTCTTTAAATGTTATATTTTATTCTAATACAGAAAATGAAACAAAATGTAAAGAATTTCAAAGTGCACAATCAGTTTGAAAGGACAAATCAAAGCATTTCGTTGTGAAAATGTCAAAAACGGGACATTTCAACCCTGTCGGAATTTCTTCCTCTAAAACAAAATTTCAGCACTATTGACATGATTTCACGAAGTGTTTCAACGATGGATGGAACTGCATTTGCTGATGCAAAATGGTTCTGTAGCGGGGTTGTCACCCCGCTCCTGCCCTGAACAGCTTAAAACAGCCCTGTGAGAGGCTGTAGCAGGGAAAGGGATTAACAACAGCTGGGCTGATGGGGAAAGCAGCCACAGCTGTAGCTAGTGTAATCAGGGCCCAGTTGGGCCTTATAAGAGGGCAGTGGGCCAGAAGGGCACACACTCTCTCTAGCGGCATAGAGAGAGGAGGACCTGGCTGCCTGGGAAGCTGAGGAGGGTGCCTAAGGTGGACCAGTGCTGGGGAAGGGTAGAGGGAGCTGGGGAGCTCCAGCCTAGTAGAGCCGCAAGCTGAGATAAGGGCCCACAAAAGGGTACTAGGGCTGCAGAGGGGCAGCCCAGACCTAGAAAGAGGCAGATGGTCCAACCCCCCCTTTGCCGATGATGAGTGGTTTATAGACTGCAGTCTGCCCCAGGGAGCGGGGGCTAGACGATGACTGGCAGTAGCCATTGAGGCAAGGGAGGGATAGAGGGTTGGAGGTTCCCCTGGGAGGAGGGAACCCAGACTGACGGAGTACTGCCAGGGGGCAGAACCCTAATCTAGAAGGGCACCGGGGTCTGGGAGGGACACGGGGGCCACCGGCAGGCGAGACACTGGCTTGCAGGCGGCGCTCCTAGCCAGAAGAGCTAATTCCCAGGACGACTGGCAGGAGTCACGTCCCGTGACAGGTTCTATCAAAGTTTTTCTGATCAAAGCTGGTTATTGTTCACGTGCCCCGTGATGGGGTGTTTACCCCACACTAGCCGGGAAAGGGTTAATGGGGCTCAGAAGGGGCTAGTTAACCTGCTAGGCAGCACCTGAAGGAGAATTAGGCTTGACAAGCAATCCCTGATGGAGGATGAAGCCGAGGAACAGGTGGGGCTGGTATAAGGCCAGGAAGAGAGGGCCGAAAAGAGTCGCATTGTGGAAGGCTGTAGTCACTCTCTGGACTTAGAGGGGGAAAGGAGGAAACCCAGGGGGAGAGTTGAAGGTCCAGAGGAAAGGATTTACCCCAAAGGGTGGTGGAGTGGAAGACTGAGAGAGGTAGAGTCAGAAAAGGCTCAGGGAAACAACAGCAAGGTTTGGAACAGTGCAGTCCCTGGCCACTGATTTGATCCCAGAGCTGGAACCCAGAGGAGCGGGTGGGCCCGGGTTCCCCTACCAGTCACTGGGGGAGTGGCATAGCTGTGAATTAGAGGACTGCTGAGAACGATACTCAGCCAGCCAGTCCAGTCAGATTTTGATACCCCTGAAGGAGCAAACTGAATAGTGGCCTGGGCCAGAGGGCCAAGCCATGAAGAGGAAGGGCCAAGCCATGAAGAGGAAGCATCCTCACTCATGAAGAAGAAGCACTGCAACTCCTGGAGTGTGAGAGGGGCCTCATCATGAGCAAGAGACAGAAGGGGAGTCAGACCGAGCAGAGCTATTCCCCTGACACAGCCATGAGGGGGCGCCTCAACAATGAGTAGAGCTCCGTGACGTGCCCAAAGAACGTTCACAGTGGGTGCTACTGCTCAGGGCTCGTGAGTTGGTGGATCACAATGGACAGCGATGGAAACCAAATGTGCCATCAGAGATGGAAGCTAGTATCGGGCTGTGCATCTGATTTCTGCAAGGACCCAAAAAGTCTCCAAGACCTCAGTGTTTCAGTTATTGCTTATATGTTTATTAGGCACTGCAGCGGGGTGGCACCCCGCTCAGGCCTGAAGGGGCTTGAAAACAGCCCAGGAGAGGGCTGTGTGCTTGTGGGAGGCAAGCAGCCCCAGGCTGAGTGGGAAGGTAGGCTCAGCTGGGGCCACGCCCCAATTAAGGCTCAGCTGGCCCTTATAAGTGGGCAGTGAGCCAAGAGCAAAGAGTCTCTCTCTGCTTTCAGAAAGAGAAGAGCCTGGCTGCAGGGACCTGAGCAGGTACCTAGAGTGGAGCAGGGCTGGGGAAAGGCCAGAGGAGCTGGGGAGCTCCGGCCTGAGAAAACCCCAGGCTGTGGCCTAGGCTTAGGCCAACTGGGTATAGAGGTTGCAGGGGGCAGCCCACGGGTAGGCCGAGGCAGCAGGTCCAAACCCATCTTTGCCTGTGATAAGTGGCTGATACTGCAGTCTGCCCCAGGGCGCGGGGGCTAGCTGGTGACTGGCAGTAGCCTATGACTGAGGCGAGGTGGGGCTAGAGGGTTGGGGTTCCCCAGGGAGGGGAGACCCAGATCTGTGGGGAATTGCCAGGGGGCAGCACCCCAGAGAAAGGGGCACTGGGTCCTGGGAGGGACACGGGGGCCAGAGCGGTCAGGTGGATCACCGGCCTGAAGAGGGCGTGCCGGAGCTGGACGAGCTAATTCCCGACTGAGACCATCAGGAGGCGCCGTAGGGTGAGTCCGACCTGCTTACAGGCACTTTTGGGTGGTGGCGTGGGAAATAAAGTTAGAGCTGGCCTCTTCAGGGTATTTCTACCACCCAGGAAGTCAGACAACACAAGGAGATCAGATCTGCCTTTATTTGGGTCTTTAGACAGTCTCCAGAGGCTTTACAAATCCAGTGGAAGTCCAAATATAAATGTTGGAACCTAAGAACTCCCCTGATGGAAACTAAGAAATGCGGAACCTAAGAACGCCCCTAATGGAAACTCCTCGGTCACTGGACTCCTCAGTCACTGGACTCAGATCCGTGTTTGCATTAGAGTCAATCCTGATGTGCAGAGTCTGGATTCCAGTCTGAATTTGCACTTTTCCCAGGTTGAGGGAGGGATCGAGGCATTGGTGAAATTTTGCTACTAACGTTATTGTTGCATTCAGCACTGCACAGTGGAAAACTGGCACAGGGCACTCTTGCAATTGCCACTATTTCTGCCCCATTGACTGATTTGCCTTTCTGCTTGTGCATTAGTAATATTTATGCATATAAATTAGTCTTGCAGCTGTGTGTGCATTTGCATGTACAACTGCCTGCTTAAGCTTCTAGCAAACCTAGCCCTTAAAGTGTTGCCAGTAAGTTCCAGAGTTAACACAATAATGAGTATCAGAGGGGTAGCCGTGTTAGTCTGGATCTGTAGAAGCGACAAAGGGTCCTGTGGCACCTTATAGACTAGTTTTGCATCCGACAAAGTGGGTATTGCTCCAATACCTCTGTTAGTCTATAAGGTGCCACAGGACCCTTTGTCGCTTCTACAATAATGAGGTAACTTTGCTCCTTTCACTTGTTACTTGTGTGTCATATACAACATTACATCAATTCGTATTGGGGAAGGTTTCTTTCATGGCCATAAGGGCTAGTAGAAATATCCTTTTTATAAAGAAATGAGAGGTTTTTAGGCTGCAGATTCTGGGGCCAAGATTTTCCAAGGTGACTAGTGATTTGGGGTCCCTTAGTTTTGGGGTGTCAGTTCAAGACTCCTTCAATGGGTCTAATTTTCAGAGCACAGCAAATTTCCAAAAAAAATTAGGTCTCTTTAAGCATCTCCAACTGAGCACCCAAAAATTACCAGTTAGCATCTTGGCCTGAATCTATCATTAACCACATAAATACATCAAGCAACCCAGGCCTGGGATACCTCCGGCCTAACCATTTCCAAACACCTTGCAGCGATTTGGGAGCAATGTATTGAAGTCAATTAGCAAAGCGGCAGAGTTTGTTAGCGATGAAGAGTTAATTATCCTGACCAAGCTGCATGGAGAAAATGATGCGAGCGAGTGACCCTTTGATTTGATTTGTGCACGAGGCACAAATCAAGCAGCCCTGGTACAGATCATCCCTTTCATTTTCTTTCCCGCTTTGGTTAAAGTAGCTGCTTATTCTGTTTTTATGAGCTAAATAAAAAGAAGCACATCCACAGTCATTTTTTATTACTCTCTTTTAGCAAGAACGGAGGATGGGAGGCACAGATTTTTAATTTTGTTTTTGTCGTTTTATGTGACATGAAATGTTATGGAGGAGCTGACCTTGGATAGAGCCTCTCCACTGAAAACTACCCCAGCCGCTGATCTGCATTTGGACAGTGGTGTGTGCGGTGAGGGATGGGGAGAAGAGGAGACTCAGGTTCTGCAGAGATCACCCATGTCTTGGACGTTTTTGCACCTACTTTGCAACCAGATATTGTTAAAGTGTGTGTAGTTCTCACGAGCGGCCCCAGCTAGGCCAGAAGCAAGCCCTGCCTCTCCTGAATTCCCAGGGGATCGGAATTTTGCAAATGACTGACTTTATAATGGGCTGACCTAAAACTGGAGCTTGCAGGTTAGCCATAAAGTCTGTCACTTGCACTATTCCCCACCATACCCAATCCAGTGCCCTGCCCAGCCAGCTGCTCAGCCCCTCAGCTCCCACTGAATTCATGCCATAGGATTTCCAGGCCAACGTTGACTGGCACCAGAGTGGGTGGTTGGAGCCTCTTGCTTCTCCCCAGTGACCTAGACAGGCTTTGAACTGGTGAGGGGAGGTGAAAGGCTCCGTGGCCGGTTTCCAGTCCCCTGAACTCTCCAATCCTCCCCGAAATTCGAAACTTCCCTCAAACCTCTCCCTCTTGTCTCTGGCCCCTGACTTTGACCCCAGAGTCCTTCTATTTTCACTTCGTCAACTTTTGTCCCCTGTAATTATTTAATGTGATTATTACCGCTTCCCTGAGCATTGACTCTTTATGCCTGTAATTTATGGAGCTTGTCTGCTTGCACCAAGTCTGGCTGCTGCCGAGTGTTTTTGGTTCTCTTTGTGTGAAGGAGGCTCTGGAACGTAGTAGGGGCTCGAATGAGGTGGGTGATATTCAGATCCGGGAGATGCTCCAAAATTATGGCAATGGGCAACAGTGTAAAACCCTAACACAGACAGATTTACAGATGCATGGTGTGCTGTCTCCATAGCAGAAACACTTAAGTGGAATGCAGCATGGGATAATTGCAGGTTCTGATGACTGCTCCTTTGCCCAGGACACAAACCCAACCTTTTCTGCTGTGTCCCTGGGCAGATCCTGCTCCCCTGAACTCCTTCAGCGTCTGTCCTGCACCTAGCAGAGGTCCATCATGCAGGGCACTATGCACACACACAGACTAAGAAACAGTCTTTGCCCTGGAGACCTTGCCAGGCAGATGGGGAAAGAGGCATGCACTCAGAGGACACACCTTGCCCAGAGTCACAGAGCAAGTCAGTAGCAGAGCTAGGAACAGCAGTCACGTCTCCTGAGTGCTAGCTTGGTGCTCTACCCACTCAGCCACACTGCCTCTCAAGCTCTCTTCATTACTTAAAATGGCTGAGTATGTTCTGCAGTGATTGTTGAGATGCTGCTGCTGCTTCTGCCTCTGTGATTTAGAGGGTCACCCCAATCTCTCAGCTTTAGATTCTGCATTCGTCAATGACACTTTTTATCTAGGGCTATTTTTGCCCTTTTCTATTATTTGTTGTTTTAAAAAAAGACACAAACACCTTGTCATTGCAGGGATAAGGTGGGAAAGGCAAAATGGAAACACTGCAAACAAACGAAAAATCAGACAGATTCCAACGGGGGTGAGGCGTGGAATCCAAACAGGGCCCGCTTCCAGCGCCTCCCAACCGCCCCTCCCCTGGCACCTCAGTTTGAAATTCAATCTCATTATCACAAGCCTCCATCCATCCAAAGGCACTTTTCATCTCTAGAAAAATGGATGAAAAAAAAAGAAATCTCTGGGAGACAGTCCGTTTCATCGGATTTCCAGCCCACCATGAGATAGGTCACCCTGCAATCGCTGTGCGTTGGGCAGCTATTTTAAGGAGCCCACTTCAACAGATCTCCTTACACAGTCTCCTCCTGGGCAGCTTTGAGCCAACTCAAGCCTCATCGCAAGGTTGGGAGTTTTTTGGTTCGGGGGTGTTGCAGGCGTGCTCTATAAAAGAGATGTGGCTGTGTGGATGTAGCCAGTTAGTTAATAGAAATACCATCATCTGCTGGCCCATAAGAACAGGGAGATGTTGCAGAGGGGCAGGCCCCTTCAAGGGGAGATGGGGCCAGCCCCACCTGTGCCGTGATTAACTGGCTTGTGGCCTGAGGGGGTGGGACTTATGGGCTCAGGTGTGAATATGGTGAACACCTGGGCATCCTAATAAAAAGGCTTAAGGGCACACACTCTTAGGAGTGACTCAGGTTCCTGAGGGAGCTCCTGAGACAGGGGCTGTAGGAAACAAGGAGGTCCCTGGGAGAAGCTGCTGGAGTCCCTGGTGTGGCCCTGGGAACCTGCCTGGAGGAAAAGAGTCTCTGGAGAGGCAGCGCTCCATTAAAAGGAGGAAAGAGCTCTGTGGGAGCAGGGGCCAAGTGCAGGGAACTTTAGTAAATCGTAGGCTGTGAGAGGGACTCCAGCCTGGGAGTTAGCTGTCTGTAACCGAGCTGGAAGGACTTTCGGGGAGCCCAGAAGGGGTGAGAGCTGAGACTAGGAGAGCCCAAGATGGGCAGAAGTGTAGTTTGTTTAGATGTTGGTTTGCCCCTTGGTTGGACTCCCCTTACCCTGGAAGGGGACTGAACTTAAATCTGACCTGACTGGAGGGCTGTTTCATGGAAGGTGTAAACAGAGAGGCCATCATGGGGCCAAAGAAGCAGTCACCCAGGGGTGCCAAGATGAGGACCCCTGCAAGCCTGTCAGGGGGTGCAATGGTGGTGAGTGGCATTGTCTGTAAACTAGTGGATTCAGTAAAGTCGTCGTTGTTGTTACACACTGCAATTGACTTCCCATGTACAGCTCCTAATACAGAGCCCTGGAGAATAGCCTGTAGGGAACGAACTACTGGTGTAGATTACTTACCCCATAGAGCAGGGAGAAACCTGGGAGACAGAGCAGCCAAGCCCTGCACCTAGCCCTAAATATTATAAGTGTTTTATAGTAATGTTTCCAAATGCTGTACTACAGTACTGTAAACAGTAGTGTTTTGAACCATTATTCTAGAGTACAGTGTAGATATAGTTCCTTATACATCCCTTTTGGCCACTGATCTAGTGTGTAAATTGGTGTAGTGTCACCAATTCATAGACTCTGACCCTAGTGTTTTGCCATTGATTAGTCCACACTGGAATCTTTCATCAGATCCTTTTAAAATTCAATGTTCTGTATCAAATGTGACCTTGGATATGAACCATCCTAGATTTGGGTTTCCAGAGCCAAAACCAAATTGTGCCATCCTCAGCAAACCTCCCCTTCCCCGCCATTAACTGTGTTGCCAGTGTACACAATTTCATTGCAAGCCTTGTGCTGTCTGGTGTTTTTCTTAAAGCCCTGACTGCTGGAGTTATATGAATACACGAGTATCTTAGCTTCCATGGGTGGGGGGAGTTTGTAGTCTCATGACTGTGGAGAGAAGTTTGAAAACTTGATCCAAGTAGACCCCCAAAGGCTCCCAAACCCAAAGCTAAATAAAAACAACCCCAAATGTTTTTTTTAAACAATTTCATGATTTTTAAGCCAATCTCGGGAATTTTGGGGGACCTGACTCATGTTTTTTGACACTTGGCAAAACTGAACTGACAGTTCTAATGTGTATAGACAAATGAATTAATGAGGAACTTTGTCATTATTTGCAGAGAGTTTGGGAAGAGTGCTCTGGAAAGTGCTAAGGACTCAATGCCCCATTGGCCCACCTGCCTCTGGATCTGTCTTTGTCGTTTACTCTGGGAAAATATTCACATTCCAGTTTAGGGTTCACAAGCCATTTCCCCAGCTAGACTGGTTAAAGGTTAAAAGCACCGAGTTTCTGCTCTCCTCTCTGGTTTATTTGCCTCTCGGGGTAATTAAATAGCTTCTTTAAACTTTCACTCAGGGATGCACTTTCGGAAGGCTGAGGGAGTCTTTGTTTAGTCATTTGCATGGTTTTTATTGCTGGGGTGCTGGTTCTGTGTTGAAACAGGCTTTATTTTAAACTGCTGTGGTGCTTTAATTTCCTTCTTTTTCTTTTCCCTCCTGCTTCCCAGCGCTTCTCTTATCTGCCTTGTAAAACCTCTCTGATGCTTTCAGGGGAAAAAGGTGTATTCTCCCTACCCCTTTCCCCGGGAAAAATAGAGCTGATCCCTGCGTATGCCCAAGTGTACAGGAAAGTCTTTGAAGTCAATTAAACTAAATTAGTGTCTCTGATACAGACTGAGGAGCCCCCTGCTGTATCCCTGGCCCAGCCCTTTTCATAACCTTTAACCCCCCTCCCTTGCATTGCCGTTGCCTCTAATTCACCGTGAAGCACCTGGGGGTGATTTGGAAGTGTTCCCATCTGCCCTAGCACATGGCAACAACTCCCAGTACCTATTCCCCAGCCAAGAAGATGGCACTATTTAATAGGCCTGGGAGTAAGCTGGGATAATGAATTACTTTCCCCTTATTATTCAGTGTCTAATCTTTTTTTTCTTTTCTCCCCTTCCTTCCCCTTAATGAGAGACCCCCTCAGAGACCCTGAGTGCTGGTGTCTCCAACTACACGGCTGGAGGTGGAGTTGCACCTGACCCCTTTGCCACAGAGGAGCAGGTATGGTGGCTGGGAATATTTCAGAAGTCACAGGCTCAGCAGTTCATTGTTAAAGCTCCATGGGTTACCTTTTCCCAAGGCACAAGCCAGCCCTGTTGTGTGAGAGTCAGTTGCTCTGGAGCAGAGCTTGGCTGTGGGAGGTTGGGGGCTGGGGAGGGGAGAGGGAAGGATGCTGCAGCTTTGGCCATAAAATGAAACTAGGGAACTTTGGATTTTAACCAGTTTAGCAAAAATGCTTGGGCAGGGGATTGGATTGTTGGCACCAGTAGGCACCTACATTATACACAGGCTTTGCAGGAAGGTAGTTGCACACACTAGGTACACGGGGTTTGCAGGCAGGTAATTGCACACACAAGTTATATACCTGTAGGTACAAGGAGGTAATGGTATATGCAAATACACACACACAGGTGCAAGGAGGTAATTGCATTGCTAGTTATTCACACACTGGTGAAAGCAGGGAATTGCACATGCAAACTATGCCTTTTTTGGGTGCAAGCAAGCAATTGCATGCAAAAATAAACATGCTTGCTATTGAGCAGACAATTGCCTAGAAGACCCTCTCTCTCTCTCTTCCCCCCCCCCTCCCCCAATGCATGCAAAAGCATAAGCCTTGTGCACATGCCAGCTATGCATGTGTGGCTTCTTGCTTCTTTGGAGGCTAATTCAGCGCTCCCAAAAGGTGCTATTTTCAGAGCCCCGGAGACAGGAGTTCTCTCCCCACAGAACAGGGGTTCTCTCCCCCACAGAACACCTAGGCTGTGGCAATGTGTGCTTTCTCCATATTGCCTCCCTGGACCGTAACTCAGCCCTGAGCAGCTCTAGGACTGAGTCTCCATGGCATGTTTAACTCTCTGTCCTTCTCCTCTGCAGGCCTATTGAGGGGTTGGAGCACTACCTATGATGCTCTTTTTTTCAGGCAGTATATATTGCGATTATTGTAATTCCTAAAAGCATTCATGTGGACAGAGCCTTGTGCAATGGAAGCATGTCTTATAAATATAGATAAAATAAATCGTGACCAAATTAAATCAAGAGGCAAAAACCTCCATGATCACTGGATGTGTTTGGCAGAGGGAGAATGTAAGAATGGCCATACTGGGTCAGACCATTGGTCCATCTAGTCCAGTCTCCCAATAGTAGCTGGTGCCAGGTGCTTCAGAGGGAATGCACAGAACAGGGCAATTATCAAGTGACCCATCCCCTGTTATCCAGTCCCAGTTTCTGGCAGTCAGGTTTCGGGACACCCAGAGCACGGGGTTGCATCCCGGACCATCTTGGCTAATAGTCATTGCTGGACCGATCCTCCATGCACTTATCTAGTTCTTTTTGGAATCCAGTTATATTTCTGACTTCACAACATCCTCTTGGAATGAATTTCACAGGTTGACTGTGTTGTGTGAAGATTTCAGGGAGGTAGGGGTATGTAGTAGTTAGAGCAGATGACTGGGATTCAGGACTCTTGGGTTTATTCTCAGTTCTTCAAGTGATACATTCTCTGACATGCGGCAACTCATTTGGGCTTTGATCAACACAACACACCTATTTACACTGGTTTCATTAAATTCATTTAGTGTTATAGGTTAAATTAAAGTGGACAAAACCCCGGTATGGACACTGATTTGGGTTTGAGTAGCTTTTTTTTTTTTTTTTTTTTGGTTTAGCTTAAATCTGTTCTTAAGTGACTTAAGCCAAACAAAAGTCAACCTAAAGGAAATAGGAGTGTCTACACAGACTTTTGTGCCAGTTTATCTACATCTTTTTCAAATCACCCTGTAATTTACACTGTCTATGCACAGAACTACAGCAATCTCTTAACTGCTCTGTGCCTGACTTTCCCCAGCTGTAAACTGGTGACACTTGGCTACCTGGCTGGAGGTGCTTGGCCTGAGGCTCGGTTAATTCATGTCTGTGGAGTGCTTTGAGATGCAGGTGGAAATGATGTCATGAATATGAAGTAGTAATTGGTTTTTAGCCTGTGCCTCTGGAGAGACAGATGCACCCATCACCCAGTGCAAATGAAGGGCAAAGGTTTCCTCTCTGGTCCATGCTGCCCCTCTCTTTCCAGCTTCAGGGATTGTCTCTGCACTTCTTTCCCACACAATTCCCACTGACATCACACTGGAATACTAGACAGCATTCTCCCGGATGCTGCCTGTTCCTCTCTGCACAGGCTCGGACACAACCGCCAGTGCAGAGACATGGCATAACCTGACCGCCCACTAGGCGCTACCGTTGCTACACTTAAACATGACCAGCGGAGCCATGATACTGGCCCTCTGCACAATGGTGAAAGGAGCCAAACTGCAGCTTGGACTCCATTAGCGCCCCCCACCCCACCTCCCCGCCAAACTGATCCACATGAAGGATTGTTTGCTTTTAAAAGCTTCTTTGGCTAGAGACTTCAAACTCACGTTGTTACCTGCAGACTGATTGAGAGTAGGACTCCCTGTTGCTGGCAGGCCTGTAGTACAGTTCTTGGACTGAGAATAAAGTTTCTCTTGAGAGTCAGATTTCCCGCTGGTAAATTTCACCGTGTCAACTATCGTGGCATTCTAGATGACTGAAATCTCAAGAGTGGCCAAAGCCTTGATTACCGAGGTCCTTAAGCATGGTTGAGACACATCTCTGCTGAATTCTACGATCCTATTTGCACAGGTAGAATCCCAGCATCTTGCAGCCCCACATTGCTCTGTGGTTGGTCCATGAAAAGCCGAACAGTCACAAAGACAGAGGGGAAGGGAGGCTGATTCAGGGCAAAAAAAAGGAGGAACCAATAAATCTCTATTAATGTAAACGATGTGGTCTTTAAACAGAGCTGTGCAGAGGGTGGGAGGGATCTATTAGCTGCAGTGCTGGTGGGGCTGGGGCAGATGGTTTACGGCTGTAAGGTCAGACTAGGTTATCTCATGCCCTCTAGGGCTAAAGAGCCGACTGTCTGAGCAGGTTTCTATGGCACCGCCCTGGTAACAGAAATGGCGCTAGTGCTCTTCCCTGCAGGCTGATTCAGGTCCCTATCGGGAAAGTTAAGGAAGTCTTTTTTTAGCAATGGAATAAGTGACACAATTAGCACTACTTTCTATGTGACAGAAGGTGGTGCTATTCATTAGACCTGTTACAAATCTAGCCTCGCTTTTGACTGTTCACTGGCTGATCTTGACTTCATCTGAATTTTATTCCTAAGGGTTTTCTTTCTGCAGTATTTCTTTAGAAGAGGACACAACATGCAAGTGTAACTTACTGGGGAGTGTGTGTTACTGTCCTCCCCTGCCTGGTCTGCAGAGGATATTATTTGTCTGGATTTCTGCAGCACTTAGGAGCCTCTGCCATGGCGGGGACCCGACTCTGCTAGGTGCCGTACAATGAATCTGTTGCACACACAGCCATGGGGCTGCCCTGCCTGGAGCACCCTCCTGTGGCAGGCCATGCCATGACAAGTGTGCCTGCCATGGTTTCCCCTCTCAGGTAACCTGAGGACTTGCTGACTTCAGCAGTCCCCTTCTTTGAGGCCAGCTTATTATCAAAACTATAATGTGAATAAATTCCTAACGAAAGACCCCAATATAGTCCATTTATCACCTCAGTGCACCGAGCCCTTAAAATCGCAGGGCAGGATGCCCTGTGTCCCACATGCTGGCACCTTGCGTCACGCCTTGGCTCCTCATCCATCCTCTTCCGGGCCAGTCAGGAGCGGCTCTAACAATTTTGCCGCCCCAAGCAGTCACCGCGGCCCTGCCCCCAACGCAGACAGACATAGCGGGGCCCCACCCCCGATGCAGGCAGATGTTGCGGGGCCCCCGATGCAGGCAGTCCAAGTCCTGCGGCGGCAAGGGAAAAGCAGCGGACCTGCCGCCGCGGTGGGCGAGAATGGGGCGGCAGTCCGAGTCCTGCGGCAGCAATTCGGCAGCGGGAAGAGTGGGCCTGCCACCGAATTGCCGCCGCAGGACTCGGACTGCCGCCCCATTCTCGATGCTGCCCCGAACACCAGCTTGGAAAGCTGGTGCCTGGAGACAGCCCTGGGGCCAGTACTGGGACAGCCACCCCAGCCCTTCAACCTGCTCTCCGCAGCAGGACCCCCCACAGCTTCTCTGCTGGGAGATCATCCTTACCAGGGAAGCGGCCCTCATTCCCCCTGATCCGCTCGCTGTTCCCCAGCTCTTCGGGGTGGAGACATCAGTGGGTCTGCTCCTCCTGCCTCTGGCCCTGGCGTGGGGAGGTCAGCTGGCAAACCCCTCTAGCTGCTCTCCTGCTGTCAACTTAGAAAACTCCTGCTTCCTTCCGGGACCTTCCACTGGCCCTCTGTTCAGAGGGAGTGGCGGCCAGGCCAAATGATGTTGCGACCTGGCACACGGAGAGTCTGTTCCTGTGCAGCGGAGCACAGGGGAGTCTCCCAAGAACTGGACTCCTGGTGGTACTGGCTCATACACTGTATGGGTGAGAGTGAGGGGAGGCTCCCTGAGGGGTGGGGTCCCTGAGGGGTGGGGTGGGGGAATGAGCAAGGACTAGAACGGCATCCCTGCTGGAGTGGAGGTGGGGCCTGGAATTTGCCCCTCCCTCACCAAGAGATGTCTGAATCAGCACCACTGCCTTGAAAGCTAGCAGCCAGGACTCAGACCCGCCGGTGAGCACCAGACGGCATCATTATCTCCAGCCTCTCCCTGGCTTTGCGTTAAAGACCTGCCTTGGCTTTGCAGAACTGCTGCAGCGAGTGGACAGTGACCCAAGAAAGAAAGCTCCCCTGGCCAGCCCCCAGAGGGAATATAGATAACACGGTGCAATCAGTGCTCTTCTGGGCTGTGTCCTGCTTAGGAGCAGCAGATACTGCTGCTCTTACTTACCACATGAGTAGCCTCCATTGATTTCAATGGGACCAGGCCCAGAGAATGGCAGAATGTACCCCTAGAAGAATGGTGCTGGGACATTTTATTTCAAGAGCCTCCTGTCCCTGCAAACCCCAGGCTCAAGGCCTCCACTCTCACCCCAAAATGTAGGTTGTGTGACCATTGTTCCTACTTTTCTACAAATAATGATTCTCAAGTGTCCCCTAGTCTGAAACCTATAGATCAGGGGGCTAGCAACGAGGGTATAAGGGTTTGTAGTGACTTCTAGGCCACTGGTTTGAAGGCAGGCCTAGCCTGTAGCAATGGAAAGTTGTTATCTTTCTGACTATTGTTTGGTGGCCACAGTGAAACAAGATTGGTGGCTTCCATACAGTTTGTGGAGAACATAAATGTCTATCAAATCTTGCCTTTATTGCCATCCCTGCTGCCTGGCTAGCGAGGGACTGGGCCAAAGAGGCTGAGGCTTTGTCTACACCAGGCGTTCTCAAACTGGGGGTCGGGACTCCTCCGGGCATCACAAGGTTATTACATTGGGGGGTGAGGGGGAGGGTCGTGAGCGGTCAGCCTCCACCCCAAACCCTGCTTCACCTCCACCATTTATAATAGTGTTAAATATAAAACGTATTTTTAATTTATAAGGGGGGGTCGCACTCAGAGGCTTGCCGTGTGAAAGGGGTCACCAGTGCAAAAGTTTGAGAACCACTGGTCTACACTACCACTTTTTGTCAGTAAAACTTTTGTCGGTGAGGGGTGTGGGAAAAAAACAAACCATCCCTGGCGGACATAAGTTTCACCGGCAAAAGTGCTGGAGTGGACAGCGCTATGGCGGCAAGAGAGGCTCTCCAGCCGACACAGCTAACACTGCTCATTGGGGGTGGTTTAATTATGTCAGCAGGAGAGTTCTCTCCCGCTGGCAAAGAGCAGCTATGCAGGAGATCTCACGGTGGCGCAGCTGTGGCAGTACAGCTGTGCCCGGGGCCGGCTCCAGGCGCCAGCTGACCAAGCATGTGCTTGGGGTGGCACCTTTTAAGGGACGGCCAATCTTGGGGCGGCGCTCGGGGGGGTGGGGGTTTGTTTTTTTGTTTTGACGGGGCAGCGCTCGGGGTGGGGGGTGTTTCAGTGGGGTGGAGCTCAGGGATTTTTTGTTTGTTTGTTTCGGCAGGGTGGCGCGCGTGGTTTTGTTTGTTTGTTTGTTTGTTTTTGGTTTGTTTTGCTTGGGGCGGCAAAAAAGTTAGAGCCGGCCCTGGCTGTGCTGCTGTGAGGTTCCGTAGTGTAGACATAGCCTGAGCTACCCTTTAACACAGAGCATGGCAGTGAGGGATGGGGGGTTATTAACAGAAATGGATGTGATCATATAACAAAAGGCTGAGCATAAAGCTTTCTTCCCGGCTTTGGCTGTTCCTAGAGTTCCTGCATCAGCACTGTTCAGTCCAAACCCTAGCTCCTCTCTTTCTAGAGGGCTACTTCCACCTCCTTTGTACCTGGCTGTGGGAAAGAGCCTGCTTTTCCATTGGTTAGCGCTCAGTTAAGTCTTGAATCACATGGCTTCCCTCCGCACCCAGCCCCCTTACCAATAATTATCTGAGCTCACGTAACTGGGGCTATTCGCAAAGGGGACAGTTTTGAGAAGTCTTGTTTTCAAAGGAGATTCTTCCCACCCCAATGTCCTGCCAGTCCCGTGGTTGTGAGGATCTGGCCGTGGTTGGACCCAGCTAACGTGTAATAAGTAGAACTGGGTGGAGAAAGGCAATTCCATTTTGCAGAGGGTTGATAGGTCAAAGTTTTGGTTTTTGTTCTGATTTGGAACACAAATTAAAATGTTGAAATTCTCTGCAAAAGAGGATGGAGTCCCGGCTCTGGGGCACTTTGCCTCGTGGGCTGCCCTAGAGCTGGGAGTCTGGGAGCCAGCATTCTCAGTACTTTCAGACTTCTGGTTCCCTGAGAGCCTGCCTGGTGTACTGAAGGGGACCCTGGCAGCTCCCCTCTGTAGCAGCCCGCCTGGTGAGCTGTGGAGAAAAGAGCTTGGCAACTCAGCATAGGAGCCAGGGTCATTAGCTCCCCAGCAGCCTGCCAGCCGGGCAGGTTCCTTCAGAAACCTGCCTGCGTTCTAGGGAAACAGTCAAAAATGACACATCCCCATGGGATACTTTGCTGTTAAAACTGGCATTTCCCATTGGAAAGACCTTCCCTGAAGACTTTCCAGCCGGTTCTAGGGAAACTTGCTTCCCATCAGAAGTGACTATTGCTGGTTTATGGGCAACCAGCGCTTGCATCTCTCCCCTTTCGTCCACTGCTTCTTCTCCCTTTCCCCCAAATTAGGGGAAATAAATCATGAATTAGCCCCTCCCCAGCAGATGAAGGCTGCAATTCGCCTCCTTCTGTAAGGCTGCATTAGGAACAACCCAGCAGACTCCCCTGTCCTGAGGGCAGCTCTGTAACGCTCCCAGCTTCTGCTAGCGCTGATGCCCTAGAATCCAAAGTTAACTAGTATTGCTCCTGTCCTGGGCCCTCTATATGGGCAGGCAATGCACCCACTGAACCAGCAGCCTACCTTTCACTTTACAGTGGACTAGTCTCGGTTGTGAGTTCAGCAGATATAATAAACTAATCACCGTACCTCATGGCCAGAATTTTCTCAAGGAGCTCAGCAGTTGGGGTGTGTGTGGGATGCTGAGCTCTCTTAGGAATCTAAGGATCTTGCAGACATTAATAAACTGAAACTCACAAGAGGTTTGTGCGATAGGGCAATATCCTTGCCCTTTGTTTTACAGATGGAGAAACTGAGGCACGCAGGCGGTGGATAGGGCATGGTCAGGAGTCATGAAACCTGGAGTCTAATCCGGGTTCTGCCACTTCCCTGATGTGTGACCTTTGGCAAGGCCTCTCTGCCTCAGTTTCCCTGTCCACACCTAGTTTATTTATATTATAAACTCGGCAGAGCAGGGACTATCTCTGACTGTACAGTACCGAGCTCAACAGGCCCCTGATACTGGTCAGGTACTTCTGGGCCCCATTCACCATAGTATCTGAGCACCTAATCATCTTTAATGCATGCCTCCCCAGAACCCTCCTGTGAGGCCAGGCAGTGCTCTCATCCTCCCCTGGACAGACGGGGTATGGAGGCAAACTAAGGCCAAGATGCTCAAGGGTAGTTAGGGGGCTAATTCCCATTGATTGATTTCAAGTTTATTGATTTCAAGCGAAGTAAAGCACCTAAATGCCTTTGTGCATCTGGGCCTAAGTGACTTGCCCAAGATCAGAGGTAACAGAAGACCAAATTGAAGCTGGATCTCTTGAGGCCTGACCCACAGGCCTACCATCTAGGCCATCCTTCCCTTCCAGGCATCATGCTATTATGAACGGAGGGGATAAGTGACTTGCCCAAGGCCTCACAACTTACCAGTGAAAGAAAATTCAGGTCTCCTCAATCCTAGTCCTGTTCTTTTACCAGAACAACCTTCCATGCTGCGTCTTGCTCAGTTCCACGTTCAGCCATTGTCCGTCCTGGAGGTTGAAAAGGGGTGATGCTCTCCAGTGGCAAAGCGAAAGATAGAAAGCTGGAAGGAAAAAGGGGGGAAGGGAGAGAGGAAATCAGAGTATTTATTTTAATCACTCTATCTTCTGGGAGATAATTCTTTTAATTTTCATCACACAAAGAACATGTCCTGAACCAGAAGGGGTTTGCCTAATTCATCATGCTTCTTTGCCACACAATACCAGGGCTGACAACCAGAACAGTTTAAAATGAGGGAAGTGGACATAATTAATGCTCATGAATAACAAATGCTTCTTTATTAAAGGGCTTTTGCTTGCCCCTGGACCATCTGCTTAATATCACCGGGCCAGGATCCTGAGGCTATAATAATTTGCAGCTTTAATAATTTTACCTCTTAATTAAAGCTCGGCTCAGAGTGCAGCAAAAGCAGGCGTGGCCCAGTCCAGATTTGATTTGAATGGAGTCCGCCTTGAAGGATGGAGAGTAGAATTTGCCCCTCTTTGGAACTATCCCTCTGACCCAGGCAACGGGGCCTGGGAAGATGATGCCTTCTGTGTTTGAAGCTAGCCCTGGGTGTTTGGCTGGAGCCATTATGGGGGTCTTTGCACCCGCAGCCAGTGTCCGAGGCAGCTGTGCTTTCCGTCGGAGTTCAGCTTAATGCTGACCCTTTTGTGATGTCTGGAGAGAGGGGAGCCTGACACATCCCCCGCCCTGCTTCCTCCCCCATATTCCCCCATCCCCCAATCTCTAACCTAGCAGCATGAGCGAGGCCAGGAGAGGAGGCAGCAACGGAGTATGGGACAGGAGCCGTGTGTGGGTTCAGGGGCTGTGCAAGCCCAGGCTTGAAGAAGGGGCAGAAGAGGGTGCTTGAAACAGGAAAGTCCAGGGACAGGGACGAAGGCAGGTGGGGGGACTCACCAGGTTCCCCCTCCTGCCCTGCGTTGCCCTCCAGAATAGAACCCCTTGCCCCAGTCCCTGTTCATTAGCAACCCGTGGCTTTAGTTATTTGTTTGTATTGCGCTAGTGCCTAGGAGCCCCCGTCATGGCCCAGGGCCCCGTTGTGCTAGGCGCTGTACAACCACAGAACCAAAAAGGCTGTCCTTACCCCCAGGAGCTTGCCGTCTAAAACTTGCTGTTGTTTCCCACCCCCTTGAGTGACGGGACAGCCCCTGTCGGCGTGGCGATAGCCTGCCGCTGGCTAGGATCACATCAGTTCGCACGAGCTGAGCAGTACCGGGCTCTGTCGGCACTTTGGGGGAGACCTCCGAGGAGGTGAGCGGGAAGTAGTGTGGACGAGGGAGACGTTGGCGCTCAACCCATCCTGTTAGTGGGCCCGAGATGCTACCTTTCCAATGGACAGTCTGAGGTGCTGGCTAGGAGGGACTCTTGGTTGGGATTGTCACACTGGCGGAGCGCGGTGGTCAGTGGAGCGTAGGACTCTGTTGGTGTTCGCAGGCAGTGCCAGATGTGTCACAGGGAGGTGCAGAAGGCTGCATAATGGAATGACCTGCCATTGCTGGTCCCTTCCAGCACTCCCTTTTCCCCAAAGGGTTGGGCCATTGCGGCAACCTTTCAGGAGAAGGGGGCTTTGCTGTGTTTAAATGTGATGAATTGACAATGCGTGAAATATGGCGAATTAATTCGCACCTCACTGTTGCTAGACATGAGGCCGAAGGTCGAGGTCCATTAAGAAAACGATGTATGAATTAATACCCCGTAATTCACACATCAGAGAGCCTCTCATGGATAGAACGTTTTATTCTAAAATGTTGTTTTAATTATTTACATGTTAATTGATTGATATAGGTCTGGAGTCGCCAAAGGGTCATTAACAAAGAGATGTTTGCTGTTTGCATCTTGAATGACATGCTGTTTGAAATGTAAAGGTCAATAAATAACATAAGATGCTGTGGGCTAGGCTATGAGATATTAAGGGCTTTCTCACTGTTACAAATGTTCTGAATAATCTGTATATGCCTGTGATTCATTTAATTATTTGTATTGTGGTGGCACCTAGCAGCCCCAACCATGGACCATTGTGCTAGGCGCTGTACAAACACAGAACAAAATGACACTTCCTCCCTCCCCCGCAAAAAAGCTTGCAGGTATAAGAAAAGAAACAAGACGGAGACAGCCAGTGCAAGGTAACAGTGGGTCAGCCCCACAAAATACTGACTTACAAAGGGCATGGGTGTGTTTATAAAAAACAAAACTGATAGCTAGGGCAAATAAAACACTCTAGAACAGGGAACCACCACATATTCCTATGCATCTGCATCTAAAACTGCTCCCTTGCCAGGCCATTTCCATACAGAGTGTTTGGGTGCAGGAGAAAGCAGCTAGTTGTTAGCACAGTTAAAATGAGGAAGGTTTTTTTATATACAGAGAAATGTTGAAATTTGGGATTTGGCTTATCACTGCCAGTTTTCAGTTTATTAATTATTACCTCGCACCCTGAAGCCGTAGTCAGGGAGCGGGGCCCCAGTGTGCTAGGTGCTGCACACATGCACAACAAAAAGTCAGTCCCTGACCACAAGGAGCAGCTGGCAAGGCCCGCTGTGCTTGGGAGTCAAGGGGGTTGTGCTCTGCTACCTCTGTCTGCTATGCCTGGTGGTACAGCATATACCACTTTTCAACTGTGCCTACTATGGCTGGTGGTATAGTGGGGCATGCTGACATCTCTGACCACTGCTCCTCGTGGTATAGAAACACGATCTGCCAGTCATGCTCATCATACCTGGAGATGTGTGCCACAATGCCTGTGCATAATGCATGTTGGCTTTGTGAGCACAACCTGCCAGCCATGCCCACTCAGGCCGGTGGGTCAGCAGAGGAAACTTTTGTATCTAACAGCAGCACAAACGCTTTCAGAACACGCTCCTAAAAGTACAGGGTGGCTGCTATGGATGATTTCATAGCCAGTACCTGGAATATATGATTTTTAGTATTATGTTGATTCAGTTCTTGAGTGATCTCATAAAATTGGGTGCACGGCATAACTGCAGTAGCTGATTTGACAGAATACAGTGGTTGCCACTAAAATGTCCATATGTGCCAATGGTTTCAGCACACTGGTATCTGAGATCACTACAGATTTGAATGGAACAAAACAGAGGTGGTATGTGGCAATGGCTGGCAAATATATACTGTACACAGCAGTGCCAAATAAATGGGATACCGAGAAAAACTAGTCAAATAATGCCAAAATGGGGGGAACAATTCTTAATAATTGTCAACAATTTCCATGAAAAGTTTTTGGTTTACTGACTAAAACTCAAAAAGAGTTGGACTTTGAAAACTGTTTTCAGTAAAAATGTTCAGATTTTGGCTTAAAAAAAAAAGTTTTCTATTACCCAAAATTTTGCTTTGCCCAAACTCTGTTTTGAAGAAAAACCAGAAAATGTAATCAAAAATGATTTTTTTCTTTGAACCTTTTCATTTTCAAAGAATCCCCTTTTTCGCTGAATTTACATTTTGATGAGGAAAAAACCCACAACCAGCTGTAATACATAGATCAGGAGGAATCCCTGTATGTCTAGTCAGACCCAGGAAATTAACTCATGTATGAGTCTAATCTGTGACCCTGCAGATTACTGAGCACGGTGGGGTGCACACAATTACATGAGGAATATCCCAGGCCTGCTCCAATTAAAAATATCTGGCCATACGGCCCGGTGTTATCAAACTGAGAGCACGGGAGAGATGCATGATGGGGAAAGTGCACGCAAACGGAAGTGAATGATCTGCTATCATGGATTTGTCATTGAACTGGTTTGTGGTCCAGAACTCAGCCTTTTTCCTCAAAGGAAAAGAGCCTTGAAAAAGAAATGGACAAAAGAGCCTTTTTCCTTCCTGTGCTGGGATCAGTTTCCCTTTGGTCACAGCCAGTTCAGATGCAGGAGTGGAGATTTGCAGCAGCTGACTTTAGTTCAGAATATTCCTCTGTAGCTTTTGAAGCCTCATGCATTATAGATTGAGCTGTCATGGGAGGGCCCGTCCCGCCCTGGGTGAGCTGTAAATAAACCTGATGTTTGTCTATATCAGCCTATATCTCTGTGCAGCTTAAATCAAGTTTCAAGGGAAACCTTCCCACTGCATATATTTATTGTTTTAATCTGCCTTGATTGGCCGGACACCTTTGGTTCATTGTCAGGAGGAAGCCATAGTGAAATACCGGGGTAATATTCTCTCCTCGTTTTATTTGTGGATGGAAACTAAATGTAGACAGATCAGCAGAGAGAAGAACATGGTGTATCCAGCTAAGCTTAAAGGTGCACCAATGGAGGGATGAACAAGGAACCTCTCCCTCCCCTTGCTCAATGAGCTGGGGTCCCGCACTATCACAGTTTGTGTTCATTCCACTCTGGGGGCTGCAGGGGTTACTGTCTCCTGCTCCCCACCATTCCCAATGAACGGAAAGCTGAGAAAGGAGCGGAGACAGGGAGCAGGTGGGGCCGCGGCTCCATCCTCCATCTGTAGGCTGGCACACTAGGAGGGACAATCTACTGACATTGCTCATCCCACCCTGTGCAAGGGCCAGTGCTGTCTCCTGCCCATCTATGGTGCACTGCACACAGCCTCCTGCTCAGAGCTTGTGGCTTAAAAGCCACTCTTAGACCTTAAAGCTTTGTCCCTAGTTTGAGATGTCTCAGGGATGGAGCTCCTACCATTTCCCTGCGGGTATCAGTTGAGAGACTGTTAGCTCAGACCGTGAGGGTGGTTTTTTTTCTCCATCTTCAGCCTCCATTTGCCTTTTCCTTCATTCCCCCCTCCCCCGTTTCCTCTTGGTAGTGCTCATACGGAATAAATAAGTCTGTTAACATTCTCTCCTTTTAATGCACCCCAGTGCAACACAATGCACTTTCATTCTGCATAGTGTCACACAAACTGTATCCCCCAACTATTTGCAGACGCTTTACTGCAAATGGGCAAGGGTGGGGCGAGGTACCTTTTCAGGATACCTTTTAGGATTGCCTTGCAGTTAAGCCACTGAGCTAGGCCTCGAGGAATCAATGTGCAAATTCTTGCCTCTGCCACACAGACACTGGGTGTGGCCCTGGGCAAGTTACCTAATCTCTATGCCTTAATTGTAGAGTTGGTTGGAAAGTTTTCAACAGAATGTTTTTGTTTTGTCACAAAATGCTGATTTGTCCAAACAAACTTTTTGTGGAAATGGATCCGTTTGGATGGCACTTTAATTGGAAAGCTGTCTCAGACCCAGGGTGGAATTTCTGATCCAAACTAGAGAGGGAGGGCATAGCTCACCGAAGCTATCGCCTCAGGGTGAGCCACTCACCCGGGCTGTAGGAGACAACGGGTTCAGATCCCAAGTCAGCCAGAGCAGAGACAAAACAATTGGTTTTGGGGTCATCCTGATGTGGAATGAAAAAGAATCCCAAAACCTCACCATTTTTTGTGAACCGGAATTCTTGTTTTGTGGCCAGCCCTACCTAATGCCTCACGCGTAAAATGCTGATCGGACGACCGCCTTCCTGTGTTGTCTGCTTAGGCTGTGAGCTCTCTGGGACAGGGACTGTCTGTCACCAGGTGTATGCGTAGCACCCAGTGCCATGGAGCCTTGATCTCCCTTGGGGGCCTCTAGGTGCTGCTGTGATACACAGTAGGGCTGACCCCGAATGTTCAAAACTCCAGAGACTTTTGAAAAGGATAAATGTGGGGTTCTCTCTGTTGGCCTTCTGGCTTTGAAGATTTCAGGGGTCCCTGTTTCCTGCTCTTTGTCCACAACCACAAGGGCTAGAACTATGTTTTTTTTTAAAAAAAGAAACTGACCTGCTCACATAGGAACATAGGACACAGGACTGGAAAGGACCTCCTGGGTCAGTGAGTCCAGTCCCTTGGTATCACGGGCCATGCTGGCATATAATCCCATTTGTAAATTAATAAAGCACCAATTTATAGCTAGTTTGGGTGTTTGCCCCTTCTCCTGTTCTTGGGTGACTGGTCCAGAACCTCTCTCCTCTGGCGGTGACTCCAGGGGCTAAAATGTGAAGAAAAAACACCCCAAATCCCAAAACTTGCAATAAAATCATGAGAGTTGGCAGGCAGCCCCAGGTATAAAGAAGAAGACCAGAAAAGATGCGAAGACTTATTGAGGAGGCGAGTCAGAATGTTATTGAATGTTAATGGCTATTAGCCAGGATGGATAAGGAATGGTGTCCCTTTCCTCTGTTTGTCAGAGGGTGGAGATGGATGGCAGGAGAGAGATCACTTGATCATTACCTGTTAGGTCCACTCACTCCGGGGCACCTGGCATTGGCCACTGTCAGCAGACAGGATACTGGGCTGGATGGACCTTTGGTCTGACCCAGTATGGCCATTCTTATTGATGGGAATGGCATTATAACATATGCCTCCCAAAAAGGATATTTCCAAAATGATGCTGATAACCGATCCCAAATGGAATGAAAACATGGATTTTGCAACAGCAGAAAGCCAAGACAAGCACCTTTCCAGTTTCAATCTTAAATCCCCCCCAAAATTTCAGATATTTGATCCTCATCAAAAATGTCCTAAGTTGACAATTCAATTGAAGTAAAATATTCCCATAAAATGCAGGCAGCTTTTCTCCAAAGGTTGTCAGTACTGCCCAGTGAGGAAACAGGAACAGAGAAAATATCGATGTAATATAGAAAATACAGCAGATATATTCCACACTGGTATCTGCTTCTTGCTTCTGTATTGGTGAATCTTCAAATCCTTTATCAGGCCAATTTGTCTGGACAATTTGGAGGTTAAATTGCTCATCACAAGAGGGCGCAGTTGACCTTTGTAAGCTGGTTGCGTTTAAAAGTGTAGTGCCTTTCATGTTAAGAATATTCGATGGAATTAGGACCTGATCCTGTAAAATATTGATCAGCTCATGAGAGCAGCCTCATCTCCCAAGGAAGGCAGTGGATGCTTGAGGTCGCTGAGCAGCTCAAGTGGCACTCGGCACTTGCAGGATCAAGGCCTTAATGTCTGGTTTGTCAGTCCGAAACTCACACATACATGGGCAAAAATCTGTTCTGGGCTACAGCCCGCATAATTGCAATGAAGTCAAGAGAGAATTTGGCCCTATTGCCTCGATCCAGGCATGATCAGAGCCACTGCAAGCCATAAGCACACTAAGGAATTGCTTAGGGCCCCGAGCAGCTCAGGGGGGCCCCTATTTATTATAAGTATGTGTTGGGGCGGGGGGGAGTTCCTGCGTAGGGCTCCCAATAGGGCCGGCTCTATCACTAGGCGACCCTAGGCGATCACCTAGGGCGCCAGGATTTGGGGGGCGGTGGGCGGCCGCCTCCCGGCTCCCCGCTTAGCCGCGGAGCCGGGAGGCAGGAGGCAGCTGCGGCGAGCCGGGGGGGCGGGCGCAGGGCTGGTGCAAGGAAGTTTCGCCTAGGGCATGAAACTTCCTTGCACTGGCCCTGGCTCCTAATGAACTGGCACCGATGATGATCAGTGATCTGCTGAGCTGAATGTGTAGCAGCATGGAGGCCCAGGAATGTGCAATATATTCCAAAAGAAAAACCGTGCTTTATCCTGGTGTTTAGGTTACCGGGCACTGACTTTTAAATGATTCAAACACTAAATTGACAAGAAATCTGGCACGACAAGCTCTTCCACCAAACTGGAACAGTTTCCTCTTAAATATTCCAATCACTGCACTCACATATAAGTATGCATAAGAAATGCAAACTCACGCACAGCCTTCAGTCTCTGACTACACATATGAATTCTGCTTTTCAGCGCACACCATTCATGTGCCTTGTAAAGGGATTTGTAAAATGTGAGGGTGTTTGGAACTGGGGGGTTGGGCTCACAGAGAAGAGGCCATGCATGAAGTCTAGGTTCAGACCCCAAACTTCCAGGGAATTTGGGCTGTATTCAGATCCTGCATTTTGGTTCAGGCTGATGGCTGGTTTTTCTAGAGTACAGGGCATCATAAAATAGCAACACTTAGCTCTTATCTAACGCTTTTCAGCAGTAGATCTCAAAATGCCTTGGAAAGGAGGTTAGGATCATTTTATAGATAGGGAAACTGAGGCACCGGGAGGTGACCTGAATTGTCCAAGGTCACTCAGCAGGCGAGCTTGAGAGCCAACACCTGAATCTCAGTCTAAGCCTTTATCCGCTAGGCCACAGTGTGAAAGGCACAAGACCCACTGCCTGCTATGTGCAATGATCCCAACCCCTTGGCTTTCAATAATTCCAGTTTACAGGCAGAGCACTGCGGCTTGCTCCATTCCTCCTGGCTCTGCCTCTACAGGTCACAACACGAGCTGCCCCAGTGCCTGATCTTTTGGCTTTCCATGCCATTGAGGTAATCTGCAGTTCCAACGATATCTTAATCATGCTGGAGAAACATGGCTGAACAATTACCTCTTCCAAACAGTGCTGCTTAAATGGGGAAGGGGAAAGGTTTAGGGAACGCGTCTGCAACAGGCTCGGTCAGAGCAGTCTAAAACTGAGCATAGAATTAGAGCTGGTCGGGAATTTGCTGACAATGACACAACTTTCCCTCCCCCCACCAGAAATGCCAGTTCCAGAGAGAGAGACAGACCCACCCTTGAATTGCCAATAAGACAGTGGTTAGGGCTAGGGTTACCAGCTTTGAAATGCAAAACAGCCAGCACCAATCTCACCCCCTCCCCCACCCAAGGCAACTCCGCAACCCCCCCATTCAACAGCCACCTTATAGGATCTAGAGAGAGAACACATCTAGATAAGGTTCATAACATCACACGTCTCCTCACTTTCGCATGAGTTAAATCCTTTCTCACGCACACGCACGGTGTGCTTGTCTGGTGGTGGGCAGACCGCGGTTGCCATAGGCTGCGGTTATAATAGGCCAGGGAAGGCCTGCTGCAGCTGCAGCTGCAGGACACTGGGCTGGGGCCGCTCTGGCCGGGGCTCGGGTTGGTCGGACGGCTGTAGGGTGACCAGATGTCCCGATTTTATAGGGACAGTCCTGATTTTTGGGGCTTTTTCTTATATAGGCTCCTATTACCTCCCACCCCCGTCCCAATTTTTCACACTTGCTGTCTGGTCACCCTAGACGGCTGGGACTGGCCCGGGGCTCCTCTGGCGGCAGGAGGGGCAGGCAGGGGCGCTCAGGTCTCCAGCTGCACGGCCTTGTGCAGAAGGGGTGAGGCAGTGGGGCTAGCCTCACTAAAGGGGGGGTCCACCCGCTGCCCATGGCAACTGTATTTTTGATCTGTTACTGCTTAAACTCCGGCAGTGGGAACACTGCAGCATCTTTAGCTGGACACAGAAACTGTGAACATTAACTATCCCAGTGTATTGGATAATCATGCAGTTCTTAGACCCATGTAAAAAACGCCCCCAGCAGATTAAATTATATAGAAGGTTTATGCTTTTTTTAATAATATCTTTATCATTAAACACTAGGCTGAATAAAATAGAAAAGATCAATCTAGAAATAGGGGAAAAAATTGTTTTCTTCCAAAATTTTCCAGTTAAAACAATGAAACCTACTGAAATTGTGTCAAAAATGGACATTTCACACAAAAACATCCCTTCAAAAAATGGGCATTTTTCCTTGAAATAACTTTTCAGTGGAAACTTGTCTGCCAGTCCCAGCTCACAGTTTTAGAGGCCTTTCTCTTCTGAACCATTTGCTATGACTTTAGTATTTATTTATCCATTGCAGAGGGGGCTGGGTCCTAAAGGTTAATTTGTAGCTAAAATGTTTGTTCTTACAGTTCATTGTTCTGAAGGAATCAGATTCCACAATGATTTCCCATATTTCATCAAAATGGGACAAAAGGAGACTTCATCTAGAGGGTAACAAGTGCAGAGAAATTACATAAGGTAAAAGGAATCATCTTGTTTCTTTCTCCAAATGAGTTATTAATCACACCTCATTTACATATTCATTAATGATAATGTGCACAGTGGTTTTTTTTATTAATGGAGCAAAGAAACAATTACAAGTGAAAAATGGAGCATCTGTTTATTTTGTACAGTAATCACATGCTTAATTTCCATGTTTTTTAAAACTGATGTTTTTATTGTCTTTTTAAAAGGGAATTCAATGTGGGTGAAAGAGGCCCGATTCATAACTGCAGAAAGTGGTGTTCTGTTTATCCACAGAGCAGGGGCTGTAGCGACAGTGCAAATTTCTCCCACATCCACATCCATTTTTCTCCGACAACTACTTGCCATCCTGTGCCATCCTGAGCCAAAAGGCTGTGCCTCTAGATGAGAGAAGGTAGTTCATTCCCCACATCAGCCATTCATTTCTGGGCCTCTCTGCTCAGATTGCCAGTAAGGGGGGCAATTAGGACAAGGGTTTTGTGCCATGGACACTTGTCCTCCCAGTAGGGCTTGCCAGAAAACAAGAATTCCATTTTGCGAAAAAGTTTGCAGTTTTGGAATTTGTTTTCATTCCCCATTGGAACAAAGCTTAGAGCTTTCCAAATTTTCCATGAAAAAAAAAGAGACCTTTACCCCAGAACAGCCAGCAGCTGAGTGGTTAGGGCCTGCAGCTCGGGCGGAAGAAACCCCAGGTCAAGTCCCGGCTCTGAATCAGGCTATAAAATCAGTCTCTCTCTTTCCATCTCTGCTGTTGGACTTGTTCCACTTTCGGTAAATAAATATTCATTGGTCCAGAGAGAGAATCAGGAAGAGCAGAGAGGGGACTTTAGGCTGGGTCTCCCCCATGCCAGGGGAATGCCCTAACCACTGGGCTATTGGCTATATTCTCTCACTTTGCTTTTGACCGGAAATCCCATCCTGGACTGGAGCAACCTTCCCAATGAAAGTTTTGTCCAGAGAAAAGTTTAAATTTTGATGAATCAGCATTTTCTGATGGGGAAAACATTTTGATGAAATATTCCTGACCAGTTCTACCCACCAGCAACTGGACTCTGCTTGTTGCCTCCACTTGGTCACAGCCATTGGCTGGGAACAATTCTGGGTAATTCTTCACCTGGGCCAGATTTGAACAAGTAACTCGAAAGAAAAAAAGATTTGTGCTTCTGACCATCGGTTCTCTGCACCATCATGACTACAATGAACAAAGTTGGATTTAATTAAAAGATGTAATGGGGTTTGCCGTACAAATTAAACCATTGCCAGGTCATTGAAATGCAGATGTTGTTTACAGTGTGCAGCTTTTATCTCAGTAAGAAATGAGCTATTTACTAGGGCTTCATGAAGATGATATCACTGCCAGGCAGTGGCATCAGAGGGTTTCATATATTTTAAGGCCAGAATGGACCATTATGATCATCTAGTCTGAACTCCAATAATTCCTGTATCAATCCCTGTGGTGGGGGAAGCTTGTGTAGGGCTAGGAATGCAGATAAGAGAGCTGATTGGCTGGATGGGCTGTCAATCACCCAGAGAGACAGATGAGGGATTTCCTTTCCTTGAAAAGGGTTCTGGGTAGGAAAGCCCTCTATAAAACTCCTTGGTTTCTGGCTAGGCATCAGAGTCTGGCCACAGAATCACTTGGATGGACTTGGGCCTGCTGGAGTAATGGTATGTAAGGGTTTTTATTATTATTTGAAATAAATCTTGGATTTTGCTTTGTTTAAACCTCTTTGAACTGGGTCTTGCTGCTTTCTGGGATAACCATGCTGCTGTACTCTGCCACAAGCCCAGAATTTGTGGGTGAGCAAGTGCTTGCTTCCTCCCCCGCATCCTCCCCTCCACACACACTTTTGGTGCACCAGTGAAAAAATTAAACTAATTTTTGCTCTTAACAAGATCTCATGATCTTTTAATTGATGGACAAAAACCCACCATCATGCAGGCAAACCAACAAACTTCTTCTTGGAGCTCATCTGTGAAATGGGCTGACCTGGCTCTGTTAATTTCCTACAAAAAGCTCTGTAGCTCAGTTGAGGAAATGTCAAACTTTCATGTCTACAGAGGCTCACCAAACATATCTGCCTTTGGGCACAAGTTCTCCTGAAGCACAATGTGGTAGTTCACACAAACCTTCTGCCCTTGGCACGTAAACTGGCAAAATGCCATGTCTGTGGCTTCCCATGGGGTTTGAAAGAGTCTGTTCAGCATGTTTGTTCTTTATTAATGATATTTTCTATAGACTTCTATTTCTGCATCTCAAAGCTCCTGCTGAGCCCTGTAGGTGACTAAAGTTTCTTGGTGCCTAAAATTTTGCACTAGAAGTTCCATAGGAGCCTATGTTTCCACCTCTGAGCATGAGCACTGCAGCCCCATGCCAGACATCTGGATGCCTAAGGCCTAGGGGATTCATGAAGTGGAGGAAGATAGACATTCCTTTGCCTAACTCATCTGTGGGGCCTGATCTGGTTGGTGAGATTGGAGCATGCCTACCGGATCAGGCCCCATAAACCAGCTAACACAAAATGACACTGGGGGAGAGGGAGGGAGGCAGGTGACGTCAACAACACCAACAATCTGCCTCATAACTTTTTGCCCTTTGGTTAGGGCACTCCGGCGGGATGTGGGAGACCCCTGGTTCAAGTCCACCCTCAGCCTGGGGGAGGAGGGGTCAGAATATTCCATAGCTCCGAGGTTAGACCTTATGGATATCCACCCAGTTGAAATCCCTTATCCCGCTGGGGTGGAGAGGGCACTTGAATCTGGGTCTCCCACAGCCCGGGTGAGTGCCCTAGTCCTGGGCTAAAAGCTCTGAGGGACGTCCTGCTGTTTGCCTCTGGGAATCATAAGCAGAGGGAGGTGCCTCCCGGCAACTTGGCCTGAGGTGCTGTCACCATGCCTCTGTGCAGGGCCAGCTTTAAGCCGATTCCGTGGATTCCCCGGAATCGGACCCTGCGATTTATTTATTTATTTATTTATTTTGCTCAGCTGATTGGTGGCGGGACCCCGCTGTCGTTATTCACGTGGGGCGCCGCACCTGCTAAAGCCAGCCCTGCCTCTGTGGGTCACAACTGAGAATACCAAGTTCAGGACAAATTGCTGAAAAATAGGGTCAACACACCCCAAAAGTGGTGGTTATTCTCCCATAAGATATACCAAACCAGCAACAAAAGTAAACTTCTCTTTCACCACACTGGCTAACAAGAAGTCAGAAAAGCAGTTCCTCGGGTATTCCAGTCCTTGTGTCACCACCAAAAAAACCCACTAGACTTAAAGATGAGTGGTTCTTTAAAACCAATTTAATCAAATAAAAGGTTCTTCTGATCCCAAAGGACCAGCCACACACCCAGGTCAATATATAACTCGGATCTTACCCAATAATCACGCTGTTGCCAATCCTTTAGTATCTAAAATCTAAAGGTTTATTTATAAAAAGAAAGGTGAGAGTTAAAATTGGTTAAAGGAACCAAATACCTACAATAATAGCAAAATTCTTGGTTCAGGCTTGTAGCAGTGATGGATTAAACTGCTGGCTTAAGTCAAGTCTCTGGTTGCTTCCAAATCATTGGTAAGTCCTCAGTCCCTTGGTTAGAATGCTGCCATTAGTATAAATTCATAGTCCAGAGGCTTGAGCAGGAAAGAGGCAAAATGGAGGGGTTTCCAGGGCCTTTTATAGCTTCTGAAATGTGGAGGGAAATCCATTGTTTCAAACAAAAGCTCTCAGCACAGCTAATGGAAAATCTCAGGTGACAAGATGGTGTTTGGAATCATGGGTGAGTCACATGTCCATGCATAATTTTGCTTAGTCACAGCATCGGCCATTACCTATACTTCAGATGGAAGGTTCACAGAAAAGTCCATTCAGTGTAGATGGGTGTCTTCCATTGTGAGCTAAGTGTTCTTTTGATGGGCCACTTAATTTGAATAGTCCCTTCAAGATGTTCAGGCTAAATACCTTGTGGGCATTACCCCAGGAGCAGACATTTGAAATACAGGTATAGAGCCAATACTCATAACTTCAAATACAAAAATGATACATGCATACAAATAGAATAATCATATTCAGCAAATCATAACCTTTTTATAGACACCTTACTTGACAACCTTTGTGCAAGATTTGTTGCAATTATATAACAGTGGTAGCAACAATGGTCTACATGGTCATATTTTATCAGATAACGTCATAGATACCTATCTCTGAGAGGGGTGAGGCTCAGCACACGCCCAATGGCTAACTTAGGTGGGGAGTCATGGGGTGTTCTGGTTCTTGTGAATCCCGTTCTGAGATGCTGCCCTTCCTCATTCAGTGTAGGGGGAGCCTGGGTGCTGACCCCTGGCTTTGTAAATCCCGGTGGATTTTTTTTCTACGTGTCTGAACATTCGCACATCCTTTGTGAATCCCACCCTTCATCTCTCTGTGTCTCAGTTCCCCATCTCTAAAAGGAGGATAAAAGCATTGCCCAGCCTCGAAGGGGGGTTGTGCAGACAAATATCTTAAAGATTGTGAGGGGCTCAAGTGATAGGGTGAGAGGGGCCATTGACAGAAATGGGGGATAGGAAATCTGAGTCTAAAATGAATTCACTTTGGAAGATCTCAGGTGTTCTAAGTGACACAGGTAGGGATCCTCTCATGTGATATTTATGCTAACAGCAAGAGAACAAAAACTTAAAATGGACCTGAGTGATTTAGGAGCTTATATTCCATTCACTTGCAGTAGGACTCTAGGCACCCAAGTTACAGTACTTAGGTGCTTCTAAAAATTTGATCTAGCATCTGTCCACTCTTCTGCACAAAAGGCTCAAAGGAGCCTATGGAAGTTAGGCACCTCAATGTCTGTCATGATTTGTGCCAAGCTGCCCAAAGGCTTTGTGGGCCTTGTGACAGCCAGGAACAGCTAGTGTGGGACCACTCTGACCCCCCCCCCCACCTTCAGAATGCCCCCCTGTGGATTATGAAAATCCCTGGAATGCCCTCTGAAATGGCAGGGCAAAGAGATTACAGCACCTGGGGTGTGGGGGCAGGGGAAGCCCTCTGTGCCAGGGTATTCCTGGGGGATGCAGGAGAGCACTTGAAAAGAGATGTATCCATATATCCTTAGAGGTTCAGAAGATGGTGCTCTGTTGACTCATAGGTAAATGGTGCAGTGTCTGTAAATTAGCCAGTTCAATACAGTTGTCTGGATACCAAGAGGGATTCAGCTAGTTGCACAGGTGTGCCTGTTTTTGTTTTCCCCTCCCTCCGCCCCAAGCCTTTTTCTGGCTTGTCTGTTTAGATTGCAAACTCTTTGGGGCAGGGACTCTCTCAACCCACCCCCCCACCCCCACACACACTATAAGCAATCTGACTTTCGTGGCCTCAGTACCTTAGGAAAACATATTTATACTACTTTTTATTCCTATTAGCTCTCACAGATAGGAGAGAGGGAGCTATTTTCTTCCCTATAATGCTTCAGGGGTAGATCCTCCGCTGGTGTGAATTCTCGGATCTGCCCCTAAATTTATCTCAACATGTACAACTTCAGGCCCCGATTCAGCAAGCGCTCGCCTGTTTGGCTCCAATGGTGGTATTAACATGTTTAAGGATCAGCACGTGATCATTTAGCAGGATTAGGGCCTAACTCTAGGCATGCGTTTGGCATGCAGTTTGTATGAATGATGCCTGCAAAGTAAAGAACTGCTAGCGATTTAATTGCCGACTTGTGCCATTCATACTAAGCTGCTGTGGCGAGTTGGGAAAACTCATTTAAAACACCTTTTTATAATTGTGCTGACTGTGCAATAATTTACCATTAAAAGCAAGACACCTTTACTAAGGTGGCAAGTTGCATTCGTGCACTTATTTCCCCCCCCCCTTGTTTTCATCACTCTTTTCTTTCTCAGTTGAAGCATTAAACAGCCTTGACTGCAACTAGTTGGCGATCTGCGGAAAGCGCCATCCATTCAAAGTGAAAATATGGATGCCTTCCCCTCATTTCATAACACATCTGTGGTCCCTGGTGTCTACATATCACCACTGCCCAGCAGGTCTGGCCAAGAAAAGCACAGGGAAGAAAAATAAATGTGTTGACAGTTGGGTTCTTGCAAATGAGTCCTGGGCTGAAGCAAACCAGAAAAGAACGAGCATCATCTACAGACACGCATAGCTAGGAAAATTAAAGAGAGAGCATACCATATTCACACTTTTGGGGCAAAGGTCTGGGTTGTTCCACCCAAGATATGTTAGCATATACCACTAATGTAGGCAGACTTCCTGTCTAATGCTGCTAGAGGCAATATTTGGGCACAGTCCGATCTGCTGTGTTGCCAGGCACCAGCCTGCGCCATCTGGAGAGACCTAATGCGTGTGCTACACCAGCCATGCAGCACTATTTCAGTGGAATGTCCTAAGGCCTTGGTTTTGAAGGCAGGTTTCTTCAAAAATACAGAAATTAGATCAACCTAGCTATGTGGCTCAGGGCTGTAGAAAAATTTAGCATCCTGAGCACCACAGTTAGGTTGAGCTAACCCCCACCACACTGTAGATATGGCTAGGATGACAGAAGAATCCTTCCATCGACCTAGCTACTACCTCTCAGAGGTGGATTAACGACAGCGATGGAAAACCCCCATCTGTCGACGTAGGAAGCATGTAAGCTACAGCAGCACAGCTTGCGGTGTCAGAGCTCTAGTCGCTGTAGGGGGTACATGGCCTATGACTCGACCCTCCATGCTCCAGTATAGCTGCAGTGTGGGAGACATCAGAAGGTACCTGACTTAGGAGAGCATAAAAATAGTATTCTCTCTAGCTGGTTCTTTGGATAGCAAAAACATGAGAAAGTAGAGCTGGCTTGAAAAAAAAATCAAATGTTACATGTTTTCCATCAAAAAATGTCATGTTTGGCAAATTTTTTTGCAAAATATGGCCCCAGTTTTTGATCATCCTTTTTAGAAAGGCTCCCAAATGAGGGCTGGCTCAACACATGTGAGGGCCGTGCATTGCCATGCTAAAGACCCAGAGCTGATTGCTTGTCCTGGTTTCTTGGGCAAAAAAGAGAAAATGCTGCGTTTTGGTGCATCCGGCTTCACTGTGCTCAATGCAGATGACTCCAGCTAATTAAGAAGTGATGAAGCCATGCTTTATAGCTCCTGCTTTCCAAAAGTGAATGATGTAGTCAAGGTGACTCAGGTTCATGACCATGAACCAGGGCTTCACAGGAGCCAGCTGGAAAGTTTGGGTGTATTTATGGATGGAGGGGGGCAGAAAGCAGGAAGATTTCTCTAAGCTCTGAGAGGGACCTGGAGAAATCCAGCAGAACAAAAAGAATCCTGAAATACTATGCTTCCCATGCTTGTGTTGTAAATCCACTTTGTCAGTGCTTCACAGCTTCTTAGAACTGATTAATCAGTCATAATTTATGGGCTTGATCATGCTCCCAATGAGGTCAATGACAAAACTTTCTTTAACTTCCATGAGGATTGGGGAATGATGTATGGGGAAAAACACAGACAGAATCTGGCTTAAGTCTCTCTTAAAACTAGCTCTCACCTGATTATATGGTGGTAGAAAAGCAGATGCAGTGTGTGACTTGTGATAAACACATTAACAAAAGGGAGAACATCATCACACCTGGTGCAGTTGCTTGTTTTAACTTCTGGGGGCAGGGGACTGGATTGGCCTGAAGTGTGGGAGTCATCTGGTTTCAGATCTTTAATAAATACCTCCAAAACAGCCACTTAGAACATTCAAGGGTGTGAGAGAATTCATTGACTGAGTCTTCTGATTCCCGGAAGGAGGTGTGGGTGGATGGGAATGGTGCTGTGTTCCCAAGATCCCCAACATGCTAATTATCTCCATCCTTACGGCACATGTTGGAGCCACCATCTTTTCAGCTGAGGGGGGCTGGAAATTACTTTCTTCAGATCCCATCCCTTAGACAACCAGAGAGGTGGCTGTTGTACAACAAAAGACTTGTAGGGGGTGGATGTCTAAAGGCTTGGTGGGTTATAGTTTGGATAGGGATCCCAATCTGCTCATATTTATCCAAGCCTTATCTAAAGACCTCTTGGATCTGGTCTGTAAGTGTCCCGAGAACAGGTAGCCTCATGAGGTTATTGGTACTTCCTAATTTTGGTCAGGTAAAATGAAACAAAAAAAAATGTAAATCCAAACTGGGTTTCTAGAGGTTGGGTCAGTGCTGGCAATAGCTGCATCATCTCCATGTTGTCTGAGCTAAAAATGGGGAGGAAACCAAATCTAATTTTGGGAACAAAACAATGCCTGTGCCTTAGGGGTTGGCCCAACTTGCAACGTTCAGGTACAGATCTTAGTTTCCCCTAAATTGTTTGAATGTTCAGAGTTGGGATTTTGGTTCAAGGCCATCTCTCCTTCAGATGTTTTAAAAAAATCATATTTCTGTAATGGTTGCTATTTGCACTATGACTGCCAATCCCTGATGATCTTCCCTAAAAATTGCCATGACAAATTGACGACCTCAACTAATAGATAATTCATGCACCACATTAAGCCATAAAAGGTGATTTCGTGACACTGGCTGGAAAGCAACATGCAGTCCATAAACCTGCAGGGACTTATTGTCAGAGATGCATCTTTCAAACAGTGCTGCTTGTCACGTTTCCATGGCAGACTCCGTGAACCTGGGGTGACAAAACAAGGTAGCAGAAGGCAACTTAGTATAGTGTGACACAACTTGCAAGTCATCACCTTTTAGTGCAGAAAGAAGAGGGAATTAAAATGATTTAAGCAGAGGTGTCCAATACGTTTGCCATTAGCCACGTGGCTAACAGGCTATTGAATTGTGGCTAATGCATGTGGCTTTTTTATAATGTGGCTTTTTATAATGTGGCTAATAAGAAAAATTCAAAACCACAAGTGTGGCTAGCAGTGTGGCTAGCAGCAAATTTCTATCGGCCACTCTGCTTTAATGGATGTACAGAAATCCAACAAGCAGGCAACATGTGGTGGGATTTATTTTGCATGTTGCAAAATCCTCATTAACCTGCTAGATTCTATAGGCCCATAAATTTCAGACCGGTAGCTCTAAAACAGACCTGCAGGGCCACTGATTTCAAAGAGAGCTGGCATGTGCATCCAAGAGGACAGTGTGGCCCACAGTGTTTGTTACATAATAGCAGACAAGCCATTCTATTGTCCATACTCTCTTTTTGGGTATGTGCTTCACTGCCCTCTTCTGGATGGAATCAGATTTGCTCTAACATCTGATTCTCCTACCCACAAACTGGTTTACAAAGGGGCTGTAAGAAGCAGAGTTAGTAGCAACTCACCAATATTCTTTAGCTCATATGCTAGAAGCCTGTGCTTCCACAGCAGGAAGTCTGGCGTCTTTCCCTGTGTGACGTGTGTGCAGTCAAACTGATGACCACAATGGCTGTACACATGCGGCCGCAGAGAAGTTCACCACACTGGTCACCCAGTAGGCGCACTCGTCCCTGAGTCAGATCATATCCTTAAGGGCATGATGAAGAGTGAGTCTGTGACTTTAAAAATCAGGAGTGGAGAGAAACATTCACTTTTTCCCGTGTGTGGGAGCCAGTGGAGCTGCTGAACCATGCGGCTGTGTTCTGAACAGGATGGCTGTGTCATGATCTCACCCTCGGGGTGATGTGTAGGTCTTGAGAGCGAGTGAGAGAGGAGCTATGGGGAAGTGGGATGGAGCTCATGGCCCTGCTAGGGAAAGGAAGAATAGACAAGATGCGCTTTGCATACCTCTCAACCCACTCGGAATCATCCCTTTGCGATAGCCACTGCAGATGCTGGCAAAGGGACAGCCAAGCTTCCAAAGTAGAGTTGCTTGGAAATTTTCTATTGAAATGGAAAATTGGCTTGCAATGAATCTGCAGTGGGTATGTATAATTTCCCTTTTTTTGATAAAATGTATAATTTATCAGAAAACAAACAAAAATTGGGGGTGGAGGGTGGGGGATTTTGAACAAAAGCCTGAACATTTTCAGAAAAAGTATTGATGAAAAACTAAATCATTTTTGTCAATTTTTCATAGGAAAGATATATACTGCCTGATTCACTCTATTCCACTGCCTCCTTTTAAGTGAAGAATGAACTGATCGTTCTTTCAGTAAACGGAAAGAATTAAAAAGAAAAATTGAGATCCCAAATCATTCATTATAGCCTTAGCTGCCATCATTTTTTCTTCAGCAATTGAGTCCTGTGCTCAGAGCAATGTCAAGAGATGACTCCTAAGAGTCTATGCACATTGAATTAAAGGTTACAGACAAGTTTTGCTCTCCCATGTACATGCATGGCTCCTGTTGGCATCAGTAGAGTTCGCATGTATATGTTCAACTGCATAGTTTGGCCCATTTTCAAGGTTTCCTACCTAACTAGTCCTGAGTTCAAGGTTCTCTGTCTGCCTTGCAATAATTGATGAGAAGCGCTGACACCTAAACTGCTAAGGGAAGATGTGTCCAATGTATTTTTTCCAGTATTTCAATTTTTGGTGGAGTTTTTAGCTACAAAGGAGGGATCCCAGGACTCTGAATGCAGGTTTGGGGTATTAACTACCGGACAAATAGTGTTGCAATGCTGTTTTGCTTTGAACTATATCCACTTGTTTTATAAAACTGGGGGCCCGGTTTTCAGTGAAGGTGCCTCTGTGTGTTTGGATCTGTGTGTAAATGCCCTGTTCTATGTCTGTGAATAGTTGTACTGGCAATTCTTCATCTACACTGAGTTGCAGGTACAACTAGTAGCACTTGGGGTATGTCTACACTGCCATTTAAAACCTGTGACTGGCCCATGCTACCTGACTGAGGCTTGCAGGGTTCGGGCTAAGGGGCTGTTTAATTGCTGTATAGATTTTTGGGCTCGGGTTGCAGCCCGAGCGCTGGGAGCCTCCCACTTCACAGGATCCTAGAGCCCGGGCTCCAGGCCAAGCCTGGAAGTCTACACTGCAATTAAACAGCCCCTGAGCCTGAGCCTCTCAAGCCTGAGTCAGCTGTCATGGACCAGCCACCTGCGTATAACTAGTGTAGACATACCCTCACACAACCCAGTTGGTGGGTCAAAACTGCTGGCATAATAATTTGGGCCTCAACTCCGCCTTTAGTTTCATGGGCCCATCTGGAAATCAGATCCTTGGTATTTACTAACTTTTAATATGCAAGAAATATAATATAGACTCTGAAGTATATCCCCCTTTGCATTGGTATTGCTATGGTTTGTATTGCTATGAGTTTATTTCAACGTACTGTGAGCTCACTGTAGTGGGGAAATTTCAGTCTGCTCTGTCCCATGGTGCACGCAAAATATCCTTGTTACAAACAAAGGAAATCAAATTGCATTGCTCAGTATTCCCTTCTAACAAGATTTTAACTCCTACAGCCTTCTGCTGGGGAAAGCAGATGATACACCCCTCAAATGTCTCACTTAAACAGAAGAAAACAGCCTTCCATTTTTGGTTTGACAGCTAATATCCATAGTCCTCCATATGCAGATAATAGGAGGAAAAGGGCCAGCAAAGAGGCCGGTTGTGATCATGGTTTTTGGATGTATGGACGCTGTAAAGTCCTCAGAATACCCCTTCCATATTCCTGACCAGAACTTTGAAAGAACCTCAAAGTCCTTGATACACTGTGAGCCTAGCACGTACTCAATGCTGGGAGAAGGTCTGCATGCTGCAGACATGACCAGTATGGCCCGTGGTCTATGTTCCTTATTACCAAACTTTAATGTCTTGATTTAAGGAGCATCTCCGCGATGAAGGATATAATGGGCAATAGAAACATGATTCAGACCATTAATTCATTTCACGTAGGCCATCCAATGGCTGTCCAACAGTGCCAGTGCTCAGTCTCTTCTGCCAACCCTCATCGTGCCTTCTCTTCGCCATGTGCAGTGTCTGGCACTTGTTCCAACACAGGAGAGTGCAAATAGAAATATTTTTGGTGGCATTAATTGCTGGGGATGTTAAGTAACCACAGCGATTTCTGCAAACATCCTTGTGATTTATGCCCACAGAGTGCTCAGCACATTGACTCTGCTGCAACAAACTGAGCTGATAGAAATACAGTGCCTTACCTTCTTTCCCGCCAGTCTCTCTCCGTCTGCTTGCAATATCCACTTTTAAGTGCATAAAAACCATTAACATCCATAAGAACAGGCCTGTTTTTATCAAGCTGAAAGCGAACAACTTCAGAACAATTACAAGGGTACTGGCCAAAATTACTGGAACATATAGCACTCATCATTAATAGCTTGTTATAAGCACAACTGATGTATATTACTATCATATACTACGCTGATCCACTACATAAATGTTTTCTTTAGTATATTTCTAATGTTGCTAATTTATCTGTTGCTGTCAGTGGGGCTGTTAGCTTTGAACAAATGGCTGGTATTAATCACTAGAGAGCCATTAGGTGCCACAGCCATGGCATTAAATCAACTCAGGAGTGGCACTTGTAGGAATATTCAAACAGAAATTAAAAATTGCCTGGGTAACGTTAGCATGGGTAATGCCTCTGGGATATGAGCCATTTACTGCCTGTGAATACTGATCCTGTGTGCAGAACACATTGCGTGGGGAGCCCATTCATTTAAAAGCTATTAAAAATCTTATTTATTATTTTTTTGTTTAAAAAAAAAAAATAGTGACTAGGAATTGAGTGTTGTGTTCCTGTCCCTGCCATGCTGAGCTGGTAACCGCATGGGCGGCCATTACTCCAGTTTCTTCATGTTGCTCTGCTAACGTGCCTGAGCTGCATGGACACCTTCTCTGCGTCAGAAGAGAGTTCCTTCTCTGATGCCAGTTCACTTTTTGGCCTCTCGGCTTAGGTGGCCATCAAGGGTGCCAAAGAGTGCCATTGATGTGGGGGGCTTTACAATGAGAAAACACCACCTGGGAACTAGACTGAGACCTCCTAACTCAGGGGTCGGCAACCTTTCAGTTGCATCAGAGGGGTAGCCATGTTAGTCTGGATCCGTAGAAGCGACAAAGAGTCCTGTGGCACCTTATAGACTAACAGAAGTATTGGAGCATAAGCTTGCATCTGATGAAGTGGGTATTGTAATACAGCATGGCCAGAAGGCAGCAGGAGAGTAATCTAGGATGAGGAGAAGCCTTATTCCCTGTAGATTAATTAAAAGCACCTGAAACCAATTAGAGCACCTGAAGCCAGTCACCTGATAAAATCCCCCTGCTTCAATCAGCCAGGTGAGGAGTTGGAGCAGAGTGGTGAGGAGTTGGAGCAGAGAGCAGTTTGGAGGAGTTGAATCAGAGTGGATTGGTGTTGGAACAGAGAGCAGTTCGGAGGAAAGCGGAGGAGAGTTTTGAGAAGTGCTGCGGCGGGCTAGGAAGACCAAGACCCTAGGTAAAGGGATACCTGGCTTGTGCAGAGGGAAGGCAGGAAGCCCCACAAGCTGAAGGGCAGGAGAGAGAAGTAGCCCAGGGGAAAGAATCACTAGTATAAGTGGTTTACCTGCTATCCTAGGACCTCTGGGCTGGGACCCGGAGTAGAGGGCGGGCCCGGGTCCCTCCCTCTCCACTCCCCTTCCCTGGGATACTAGTGGGATAGCTGTTACCCCAGTTCAGGGGCAAGAAATGGCACCCTGAAACCACCCCCCCACACACACAAGAAGAGAAAGTGTGGGACCCATCATAGTAGTGCCGGCAATTTGCCACAGTATTCACCCATGGAAGCTTATGCTCCAATACGTCTGTTAGTCTATAAGGTGCCACAGGACTCTTTGTCGCTTCTTTCAGAAGTGGTGTGCCGAATCTTCATTTATTCACTCTAATTTAAGGTTTCGCATGCCAGTAATACATTTTAATGTTTTTAGAAGGTCTCTTCTAAAATATAGACGGTCTCTATAAAATTTTAGAAGGTCTCTTCTTTAATATATAACTAAACTATTGTTCTATGTGAAGTAAGTAAGGTTTTTAAAATGTTTAAGCAGCTTCACTTAAAATTAAATTAAAATGGAAAGCCCCCCATACCGATGGCCAGGACCCAGGTAGTGTGAGTGCCACTGAAAATCAGCTCGCATGCTGCCTTTGGCACCCGTGCCATAGGTTGCCTACCCCTGTCCTAACTCATTTCACAGAGGACACTGAGCAGCCCCAAATACTATCAGTATGGGTGTGAAAGTTTTGCTAGAAGGACAAATGTGGAAGATCGGATGTAAATATGGATGGAGAACAATGTCTGTCTTGGCAATTCAATATAAGAAGCCATTTGCCTGGGAAACTGACTGAGGAATCTTTAATCTCCATTAACCACTGAGAGACAAATTATACACGTGCATCTCACGGTATCTTGTTGAAGTCAATGGGAGCTGCATATGTCTACTAGAGTTGGGCAACATTTTTTTTGGACTAATAGTTTATTTGCTGTAATATGCAGTTTTGGTCGACCTGACACTATTTGTAATTTGACGCACAGTTTCAATTAGTCACAAAGTGGACGGAGCAGGAAGAGTTTTTGTCATTGCTTCCACTACTCCCGCCGTATAACCTTTAGCCTAGTGGTGAGGTCACTCATCTAGGACGTGGGAGATGCAGATTCAAATCCCCACTCTTAAATAGTTGTGAAATGTACTTTTTTGATTCACAGAGTATTCGGGGGGGAAATCAGATTAGGTGCGACTCAAATCAATTTTTGTTTTTTTCAGAACTGCCTCTGAACTGCAAAAGCAATTATTTACCCAGCTCTAGTGCCTACCTAAGAGCAGAAATCTGCACTCCAGTCTTCTCTATGAAGCTATCTTCTTGCTATAAGGTTATTCCATGATTGCTTTGGCCAAGTGGAGTCCTGTTGCAAATCTAGGGTCTGATCCAATGCCAATTGAAATCAATAGACTCCCAATGGCCACAAGGAGCATTGGAGCAAATTCACCAAGGGGTAGCTCATAGAAAAAGCAACATGGGGTTGCAATTTTTCATTCAAAGAATTATTTTGAAGAAAAATGGCTTTTAAATCAAAATGAATATTTCCAGGAGAAATATCCAGTTTGAACAAAATAGGTGTCCAAATCCCTTTCAGCAGCTTTGAAGAGTCACAAGAGTGATTAAAGGATTAGAACACATGAAGATATAACATGATCCAGTGACTGGAAGTTTAAGTTAGATACATTCACTCTGGAAATATGGCATGCATTTTTAATGGTGAGAGTCATTAACCGTTGGAACAATTTACCAAGAGTCATGATGGATTCTCCATCACTGACCATTTTAAAGCAAGATTGGATGTTTTTCTAAAAGATCTGCTCTAGGAATTATTTTGTGGAAGTTCTCTGGCCTGTGTTATGCAGAATGTCAGACCAGATTATCATAACGGTCTCTTCAGGCCTTGAAATCTAGGAATAAAAGCTCAGATCAAAAACTGTACCAATGTTAATTAAGCCTTATAACTAGAGCTGGGCAGGAAATGTATTTCCCTCCCACAGGAATTTTTGAGACTTAAGAAATTTTGGATTGAGATGTTTCATTTTGATAACATAACTGTTTTGGTTTTGACCTTTTTGTTTTATTGTATTTAAATTTTTATCTATACATTAACTTAAATTTTGAAACAAAAAGTCATTTGGAATAAAAAATGGAACTTTTTTCATTTTGAAAATATCAAAACTCAGCATTTGGACAGTCTTGGAACTTTTTATTTCAAATTTTTTGAAATGGGAAATTTGTCAAAACCGACCCTTCCCTGTGAACAGTTTCAGTTTTGATGGCTCGTCAAAAAAAGTTCATTAAAAAATTCCTGACCATCTCTACTCATAATATTTTACTTTACAGATGGGGAGACTGTCACATTGGGTGGTTAAAGTGATTTGCTCAAGTTTACACAGCAAGTCTGGGCCAAATCCAGGAATCCTGACATCTAAGCCTGTCGTCTATCACTACATCACATTACCTAAGGCATCCCTGGAGACTGTAAGTTCTTTTTGTTCTGTGTTTATACAGCATCTAGCACTGTGGGCCCCCGGTCCATGAGTGGGTGCCATTACAGTAAAAATAATATATTTTATGCCCACATACTTGGTAGGCTAGGAAGCACTGCTCCGGTTAATACAATACTTAATGTTCTGAAGGCTCTGCGGAGTGTCTGTTTTCTGCTCTTGCCCACCACTGCAACAGAATCATTTCTAAATCTATGGTTGGCCACTAGTGGAAAACTCTTGGTGGCTGCAGTTAACTTTCAATGGACTTTTGTTCATAGGAAAACAAACCATGGAATTTGGGACCACTGTTTACAGCTGTTTTGGAGGGGTTTTATAATTGGCTTTTGGTCTACCCTTTATATAAGCACTAGCACACTAAACATTTTGAAGTATAAAACCCAGTATTCATAAGGCAGGGTTGTTCTTTCATTAGAACACACTGGTCTCTTCATTAGTGCTGTGAGTAGTTTTAAGGGGAGAACTTTATAAATATTACTTTGTTGGTCTAATAAAAAGGCATTATTCCAGGTCTCGCAGTTTGTGGATAGGGATACATTGTAACTTTGCAGTCATTCTTGGCTTGCTGGCAAGGTGACTATTTACAGACACCTTTCAATGCAGTGCAAGGGAGTTTACACAGAGAAATCCCACGAATGAATTGCAAATAATGGGATTTGCATTTGGATAAGAACTGGATAATGTTCCCATAATCAAGCCCTTGGGGCTGAATTAATTTTGGAGGGTTGCACCAATCATTTTGGTTTTCTGCAGAATTTACCGTGGAAGAGTAAGAAATAAACCCTAGGGAAGTAGAACGTTTTTGTAAATTTCACTTTCTTCACAGTCTTCCCCCGCCTAGTGACCTGTGTTATGTATGTAAATCTGAAATAGCCAGTTATGCTTATTGAGGGAAACAAATCACGATTAAGGTTGAGCAAATCATTTGTGCTGAGGTGCACCTTGTGTCTTAGATTGGCATCAGCTCCTTCACCATCAAAGCCCTGTTTTCTCCACTGCTGGGCAAAGGCCTCACTCTTCTACTCCTGAGCCTCCATTCTTGGAATAAACCTCATTAAGTAGCTTCTACAAGGGCTTCCAAGTTTATCTCTAGAGCTGACTGGAAAAATTCCAGCGGAACACTCTTTCCTTGGAAATTGCTGATTTGGCTGCATCAGAATCTTTCACAGAGAAGCTAGATTTCAGTGACGTTCCAGTGAAGCCAGGCAGGGTGCAGATGGAAACCTGCTGGATTTCCTGGAAGCCCTGGCTCCTAAACCTGTGGGTCCTTGGCAGCCTGGCAAAGCACCAGGCGGACCGCCTGAGAGTCAGGGATCCCAGGATTTCCAGGGTCTGTCTCTCAGGGGCAGCTCACCCTGGGGACTGCCCCAGAGCCAGGGTTCCATTCTCTTTGCAGAGAATATTGAAATGGTTGGGGTTTTTTTCCACATTGGAGTGAAACTAAATTTCAAAATATCACTATATTCCACGAAATGGAATGAACTTTCTACACCCAGCTCTCTTTATCCCCATTTTAATAAATCCATAGATGTATAGATTTTAAGACCAGAAGGGACCACTGGGGTTATTTTGTCTGACCTGCTGCATAATAAAGGCCTTAGAACTTCACCCAGTAATTTCTGCATTGAGCCCACGAAGTTGTGGTTGAATGTGAGCAAATCTTTTAGAAAGGCATCCAAACTTGATTTTAAAGGCTCCAAATAATGGATAACCCACCACATCTCTTGGGAAGCTGTTGCAATGGTGAATTCTCCTCTAATATCAGAAATCTTCTCCCCATGTAGCGTATAGACTGTGATCAAGTGACCTCTTCACTTTATCGCTGATCAGCTAAATAGACCGAGCTTCCTAAATCTCTCACTGTCTTCTTTGCTGTAATGACCTTGGACAATGTATATAGCCTAAATTCCATCTTTTACTGGGGACTGTCTCATTACTACTCTAAAAGAACGAGGAGTCCTGTGGCACCTTAGAAACTAACAAATGTATTTGGGCATAAGCTTTCATGGGCTAAAACCCACTTCATCAGATGCATAGAGTGGAACATACAGTAGGAAGAAATATATATACACACACAAAAGAACATGAAAAGATGGGGGTTACTTTACCAACTCTAATGAGACAAATCAATTAAAGTGGGCTATTATCAGCAGGAGGAAAAATCACTTTTGTAGTGGTAATCAGGATGGCCCATTTCAAACAGTTGACAAGAAGGTGTGAGTAACAGTAGGGGGTGAAATTAGCATGGGGAATTTTGTTTTGAGTTTGTGTAATGACCCATCCACTCCCAGTCTTTATTCAAGCCTAATTTAATGGTGTCCAGTTTGCAAATTAATTCCAGTTCTGCAGTTTCTCGTTGGAGTCTGTTTTTGAAGTTTTTTTGTTGAAGAATTGCCACTTTTAGGTCTGTAATTGAGTGTCCAGCGATGTTGAAGTGTTCTCCGACTGGTTTTTCAATGTTATAATTCTTGACGTCTGATTTGTGTCCATTTATTCTTTTGCATAGAGATGTCTGATTTGTGTCCAGCTGTACCAGCTTCTTCACTTTTCTTTGTTCTCTCACCTATTGGCTGTTCTGCCATCTCGATTTCATATCTACATGCATACTTTCTGCTGGTCTAGTCCCCTTTATTGAAAGGCTTGTCTCTAGGGCTACTAAGCTAATATCTTCACTAAAACTAATTAAACATTTTTAGGAGGCTGGGGAATCTTTCCTTTTGCATAATGAATAGTATAATTTTTCCCCTTAAACCCCCCCCCAAATTGAATTTAGTGCTGCTTCCAGAAGCTGTCGTCCTCTCCCTCCTCAGAACAGGCCCTATGCAGACTATTAGCTGGGCAAGCTTTGTCCATGTTGCCTGACCAATATCCCTCAGGCTTGCTCTTGATGGGCCATCTGTAGGGACGGGAGTGTAGATCAGACTCTATTGCCAGAGTAGTCCTTGGCTGTTGTACTGACAATGCCGGGAATATCACCAGCCCTGGTGGGGTATTGGAGGAGGCGGGTATTTGTAAAATGGGAATCAGGTTGTGACTGCTGTAACAATTCACATCATTTCAAATTTTAAGGACAGTTAAAGGCCTTTGGATCCCATATGCATGTGTAACCGGCTGGTCAGCGTGTGTGTGTGTTACATGTCCTCTTCTGGACCTCATCCACAGAGAATAGGAGTCTGTTACAGTTGTCACTTGAGGGATGTAGGTCTGGAGGATCATGTGCTTATTTCTGGATGTCCCAGGATCAAATCCTGGTGATGACCAATATAATGGCTATTATACATGCTCTATTAAAACAGATTCTAAACCTGCCATCATGCTTTTTCACTGTACCTCTTATGAACTCTGCTGGGGAAAGATACTTGGGTTTTTGAAGGAGGGAATGTATTCTAGAGGCTTATCTTCATGTGTGAAGATGTCCTATTTGTGTTTTCCATGTTCCTGCCTGGTCTGTAGTCTATATCAACAAGAACTGCTTGGAAAAGTTCCGAAGAGGCCAAACACTGGTTCTTAGCGAGTTCACATTAAAAAAACAATTTTGCACTGCTGCTTGTGCTGGATCTATTCTGTGACCAGGGGACTTGAGTCTCCAATCAGATTCCTCTAGCACAGTGGTTCTCAACCCATGGCCCGCTTGCGGCCCAATCAGCACACAGCTGTGTCCCATGTGACATGCTCAGGGCTATACAGGTAGTACTGGATGCGGCCCACATAAAATTGTGGGCCACATATGCAGCCCACAAATGGTAAATAGGTTGAGAACCACTGCTCCAGCATCTTCCACTAGTGCTAATTCACTCCCCCACCCCCATGTTAGCATTTTAACAAACTGTAGCAAATTGAATATCTAAAAATCCAAGTATCCACCCCAAGCGTGACTCTGGATTGATTACATAGCCAAAATCATTCCCAGATCTCCGTTCTTCTTGGAGAGAGTGACATCAATGGAGCCCCTTCTCTGAATGATATAGCCACATGCTCCCTCTGGGGCTATCTGCTGTGCGATACCTTCATATTTGGCGCCAGGATCACTTGTAGGTGAGTCTGAGTGGTGTAGTGCATTAATTCATTTTTTTCTCTTTAATACCAAATTCATAACAGCTTCCATTTAAGATCTCAATCTAATCTTTGCTGGCAGGCAAGGTGCAAGGTTGCAATGAGGTAAAATGCATACAAAGCAGCTGAACTCCCTCTAAATCCCTTTAGAATCTTTCTCCTATCTGGCAGGTAATGGAAACATAAAGCCTACCTGCCTTTCTCTTTCTTCCTCTGTCAACTCAGATCTAAACAATAACTGCTATAAAGCATTAGACTAGAATATGAATCCTGTGTCAAAGATGAAGGGGGAATGATATATTTTTAAGAGGGATCTTAGTGGCTCCGAACTTAAAAGCATCAGTGTAACTTCCTTGCAAGTAATGTGCTCTTAATTATTCATTTTACTTGGCATTGCTTAAAGAGCCAAGTAACAGCCCCTGTCTCTTTATATTTAGTCTATTATTGTTTGAAAAAGGACAGGGGGAGGCCAGAGTGGTGCAGAAATGATATTCACTCTTATATATGTATGACCAACAGCCAGCATAAAGGGGAATAAAATCACCAGCAGCTGAGAGACAATGACATTTTTATAGACCTCCTGGCAAATCTGCAGTGCCTGAAAGCTTGACAGGTATTTGGCTTAGTCTCCTGTGCTTTCAACGACATTCCTCTGCAGACTAACTGCTGGTAGTTTGGTCTGGCAGCAGGACTGACAGTCTCTCTATGCACAATGGCCAAATAGCAGCCGTCTGTTCAGAAGGTGTCATTGTTTTTTATTTACACTGCGCTGGAGGATGAGTGGTGCGAAAGACTGGGGCTAGTTCAGCTGCAGGTGGGGACCTTTCTGCTGAAACATTTAAAGCCTCATGTGCAATGTTCATCTGGATGGGCTTCTAAAAGTTGGTTAATATAAAGGAAACTCCAGTAGCACTGGCTGGATTGGAAGGAGGAGGCACCGCAGAGCTTGTCTGGAGGAAGCAAGAATATTTCAGTGTACAGTCTGCCTTTTAGATCAGACCACCCCATTAGCACAAAATATCAATGCTGCGGGTCTAACAAAACAGTCTTCTCTTCATAAATTGAGCAGCAGAGCCCCAGACGGTGTTGTGGAGGTTCACTTCATCTCAGGAGCACTTCCTGCAGGCTTCTCGAACAATGTCATAGGAAACGGTAGGTAATGTCTCAATGGGTCTGGTGGTTTGCTGTAATCGCTTGGGCCCCAATCCAGTAAAGCACTTAGGCAAGTGTTTATCTTTAAGCAGGTGAATAGTCCCGTTGACTTCTGGGGACGTGAAGGTAAGCCCAGACCTAAGTGCTTTGCTCAGTGGGCCCTGAGAGGTGAGCAGGGCCTTGCTGAACAGTGTTTTAATAGGATTTTCACACTGCACCCCGAATCTCTGGAGGGAGAGAATACTGATGGGAAAGCCTCCATAAAGGGGCATGTCTGAGGTTTGTGTCAGTTCTTATTTTCTCTACATTGTCCATCTCTTTTAGAGATACAAGCCATTCCCATGTGTCCAGAAGCAAACCCACAGCAGCTGTGGACGGTCTCCAGATTGCGCTGTATGTGTGTAAACCATGCTACTCAGCTATGATATGTGTTCTGCCGTTTATCAGAATTTATTACAATTGTTTAGCAAGCATTGTCAGAGCACTCAGCACTGGACAGAGAGTGAAAAGTTTAGTCCCTCAGTTACCTCCATGCCTTCTTTCATACAGACTCCTATGCATGGTATAGCCTCACTGAGTTCATCTGTAAGTCCCCCAGACCATCTTAACAACCCTCTTCTGCCATACTGCTTACTATGAATCGAGCTGAGTTGTATACTAATTCCTGTCTACTCGTCTGCCTTTGCTCTAGTCTGCAATGGCCTGTGCTTCCAGGACATCTTTCTTGGGCATCTTGGAAAGTACCCAGTTATAATGAGTCCTCCCATAAATAAATAACTATTCATACTAAATATCAGAGGGGTAGCCGTGTTAGTCTGGATCTGTAGAAGCGACAAAGAGTCCTGTGGCACCTTAGAGACTAACAGATGTATTGGAAGGAGCTTTACAATCTAAACAGATGCAGCTGACACAGCTCAGCTACAGATGCATGGATTGAAAGTACAGCTGGTTGGGAAATGTGGTGTTTTGTTTTTTTCCTCCCTATAAAAAAATTGGACAAATATTTTTAAAAAATCATATTTGAAAAAAAATTGCCTTTTTTTTTTTAGTTTTGTCGCCACACCAAAAAACAAAGTATTTTTAGTTTCTTGGCAATGGGTGAGTCAAATTTTTCAAGCAATTTTTTTGGCAATCAAAACTGAAAAGTCTTGGCTATCTGGGTAAGAGTTTGTTTTTTACTGAAAATTTTCACTCAGCAGGCTGAAATCGTTTACTGTTAAGTTGTTGAAAACTGAACCTTTTTTTTTTTGTTTTCAATTTTTCAATAAAAAGCCTGAAAAATGCCATCAAAAATGGACATTTGCATTGTGATGAAAAAATCATTAGTTTGGGAAAAAAGTTTCAAATGAAAATTTTCAACCATCCCGTTGCCAATTCAGGCTTCGTGACATTGCCGCTTTAAATTCTAAGTTGGCTCTAGGTTCATCCAAATGATGGCCCTGGCTCAGGGAATAGTTGGTTTTGGGCAAATGTTTCCTGAGTCTGAGTTGTATAAAATCCTCCCAATCAACCAGGCAAGTTCTGTCCAATTTCAGGTTTCAATCCGGAACTTCCGATGTAGCTTTCAGACATAGTGCCAAACAATTTAACACTGATGCTATTTTTTGTAGCCAGCACTTGGGAGGTCTTAATATTCACACTTAGTATTCAGTATTGGGGAGCCTCTCAAATGGCAGCTCTGTTTACTAACTGCAAAACCGAGAGAAGGTGTGAAAGCAATACCACGGGCCAACAGGCTGGAGTGCTTTGCAGAAAGATACCACTGTATGGGCATGTGGAGATGTGTTGATGGTATCAATCTTTGGAGAGAGTCCAAGACAAAGGGAAAAGGATTTACCCCATTTGCAAGATAAATGTGCTGGTCAATAAATGCTACCACTATGGTGTATTTACCTATATTAAATGGTTGCAAAATTTATTGCTTCTGTAGGATGAATGCATGGCACACACCAGCAGCTCCTTTCATCCCTTCATTCCCCCATGTTCCCTGTGTGCCACCTTCCCATCCCCCAGAGCTTGTGATGGGGCCTGTACAGGGTAGCCTGTGTATTGTCTGCATGGGGAATACTCTCCCTGCCAGCTTAGGGGCTTTTAGAGCTGCCTGCACAGCAGTGTGACAGGGACATAGGAGGGAGGAGATTCCCTCTCTCACACCAGTAGTGGAGGAATGTGATGCTGTGTTATAGGAAGGAAAGCATTTCCTCTCCATTTTGGGGTATGTCCCTGGAAAGTCATGGCCAGGAAGAAGTATAATGACTGAAGGGAGGGGCAGTGACACAGCCCGATATTGCTGCAGTTCCTGCATAAGGAAGGGTTGCCATTGTTGGCTGTATCTTGCTTTGCCCCACAATCCCTGTGAATTATGAGCACCCCTGCACCACAAGCAGTCACTCTTGGTTTTTCTTTGCATCCTTCCTCATGGGCAGACCCTGTCCCACACGTGTGTCCAACATTGCTTGAGCAGCAGAAGGATGCTCCTCACTAGGAAAGCTGATATTATTGTTGTGTTGCAGTTTCAACACAATGCAGTGTCTAGAGCAGGGATCGGCAACCTCTGGCCCGCGGCCCACCAGGGAAAGCTGCTGGCGGGCCAGGACAGTTTGTTTACCTGCAGTGTCCGCAGGTTCGGACGATTGCAGCTCCCATGGGGGGCTGTGTTGGCCGCCACTTCCCCCATTGGCCTGGAACGGCGAACCACGGCCAATGGGAGCTGCGATCGGCCGAACCTGCGGATGCTGCAGGTAAACAAATCATCCCAGCCTTCCAGCGGCTTTCCCTGGTGGGCCGCATGCCAAAAGTTGCCGATCCCTGGTCTAGAGACAATTGGCTAGTAAAAGTTTTCTCGGGACGGGTGGCACTCCAGTTTGCATTTGTAATCAGTGTCTTTCCACCATCCACCCTAAGGGGACATAATGTTTTTAAATCCTTTTCACCCCTGCAGCATCCGAATTGTTCTGTAAGCAGAGTCAGGATGAGCTCTACCCTGACATCTGGTGGTGAGTTGTGGAAAGGGATGTCAGGGATGTCAGGGGCTAATCTTGTTTGCATGGACACACCCACCCTGCAAAGCATGATGGACCGCTTGCCCAAATGGTCACTTTGACTGCTGTGGGAGCCCCAGTTTCTCTGTTATTGGGGCAGGAAGAATAAAGTGTTGTTACCCTGATTATGTGAATCAAGGACAGTGGGCTTTTGTTATGATGAAGGGACTCACCATTAGCTGAGCAGCACTTGCTAGGTGAGGGACATGGATTCCAAAACCCAGTGAATTGAGAGAGGTTGGGGACAGGTATTTGTAGCTGGTGGCATGGGCCTCTTCTGAGGGTCCTAAATGTCAATTGCACTTCCTTCTCTCTCTCCACTGTGGAATATCAGAGCTAATTTTGAGTTCCTTAGGAGTCTAATCACAGGCTGCTGAGTTGGAATTACTCTGGACTAAGTGTGCAAATGAGCACACAGGCTCCCCTAACTACAAGCTGAAATCACTAAAAAGCTGAAATTGTTAAGAGCTGAAATCACTGAGCACTGTGTTAAGTAGTGGGGGAGCCAGAAGATATATTGCTGAGCGGCTGGTGGAGCGGAGCTGCTGACAGAGCGGAGCACTTGGTGGGACAGCCGGAGCGGCTTGCAGGCTGGCTGACGGAGCGGAGCTGCTGGCGGAGCGGACCAGTTGGCGGGACAGCCGGAGTGGCTTGCAGGCTGGCTGACGGAGCGGAGCTGCTGGTGGAGCGGAACAGTTGGCGGGACAGCTGGAGCGGCTTGAGGGACGGCTGAGCACAGTGACTCGTGGGATGGCTGGTGGAGCAGAGCCGAGCCGAGCGAGGCCCCACGAAGGGACGGGGCAGTCAGCTTCGAGCCACATAAGGTGCCCCTTACCTCTCCCCTCCCCATTTCTACCCAGACTGGAGGGGGTGTAACACTCTGCAGATGAACTTTTGAACTCTGGGTCTGGACTTTTGGGTTGTTGGACTTTTGGGACTTTGGGTGATTTTTGGGGTTGCTGGACTCAAGAACCAAAGGGAAAGGACATGGCCAATTTGCTGGGGTGGGTCGTTGCTCAGTTTGGTTTACAAATCCTAGATGTGGTGTTTCCCCAGCAAAATGCCGCATTGTTTCCCTCTGTCATTAAAAGGTTTTTCTACACTCAGACTCGGTGCTTGCGAGAGGGGAAGTATTGCCTCTTAGAGGCGCCCGGGGGGGTGATATATATTTGTCCCAGGTCACTGGGTGGGGGCTCGAGCCGGTTTTGCATTGTGTTATTGGAATGGAACCCCTAGATACGGAACCCGGCCCTTGTTGCTGCCGACTCTGACTGGCAGAAGGGTTACAGTTCTACAGCTGTGAAAGAGAACAAAGGGGTCTAGGAATGTCTCCTGGGTTCTGGGATTAGCTTTCGAGTAATAGACTATGCAAATAAATGGTGTGGAGCTAACTTTGCAATTGGCCTTGGATATCTCTCAAATTAAGATCACCTCTTAGGAGGATATCTCATGAGTAGAGCTGGGTGGAAATTTTCCATCAAAATGATTTTCAATGGAACATGCAGTTTCCACAAAATCAATTTTTTTTGTGAACAAATTGCTATTTTGCTAAAAAAAAGTTTCAATTTTCTGTCAGGAAAATCAAAATGAAATATTGCAACTCGGATCATTTCACCACTAAACTGCATCTTCCTATGGTGCCCCAGTGCCTCTTGGGAGTTGTAGTTCAGGTGTTCCACGCCTCCATTCTCTCCTATGGGCTGGGACCTTGACTGGACTACCTCTCCCATGATGCATCACAGTCTTGCCTCTATCCAAGCCAGTGGTTCATCATGGGACTGTGGGACATAATGAAAGCTGTAACTGGAGATTGAAAAAAATTCTCTTTATAAAGAGGTTTCTAAAGCCAGTTCATTCTCCTTTAACAAGTTCTTAAAGGATGACTGCTTGAATGGCTAATTCTCCCATAGTTCTTAGAAATCAGCTAACATAACACAAATATGAAAAGGAAGGCTGAAAGATAGGCAACTGCTCCTCCTCCATCCCTGTCCTCAAATCTGTGCTTGAAGTATCCAAGGTTGTTCCTCTACGATGGTGGGTAAGAATTCACCACTAGCAATAATCAAAAAAGCGAAAGTGAGATTATGATCTTAATACAATTATATTTTAAAACATCTTTTTACATAGTTTTTATTTCCGGTTTTGGGACTTCCAAATATTCAGTATCCTGCAGGGTTCCATACATAGTTTACCTTTTAGGGTTCGCATAGCAGTAGCAGCTTTAGTAATTGGACGGATGGATAGTGGGCCCTATTCACAGTTGCATTTCTCCAGGTGTTCTGACATTTTAAGCTAAAAAAATGAGTCTTCGGAGTAAGAAGCTTTGGACCACAGGAAAAAAGAATCCAGTCCAGTGTGAGCCAAAAATGTGGGAATCCCCTTCAAGTAGGAAGGGATCAGATCTGTTAGAGTTCAGCAGTTGTAACTTATCGCTAAGCATTGGCACAGCTAAAGAGCAACTGTTGGTGGACAAGGTGCTACAGAACCACTGTGAAGAGAAAATTAAGCTTTCTCATCAGACTTGCCTATCCATAATCATTAGGCCAGGTTATTCTATTTATTATAATAGGAATTCCAGCATGAAGCAGCTGCCGAGACATGCACAGCTGGAGAGCATTGAAAGAGCTCAAGGTCTCGGTCCTTATCTTCAAGACATTCAATGCCTTGGGCCCAGCATACTTAAAAGATTGCCTAAAGTTCTGAGATGAGGACTGTGGTTGACAACTTCAACCCTCTGGCACAATGGAACCCTCTATAATAAGGGCAAAGCTCATCGGTACAGGACACAGAACTTTCCCTGGGGAGCTGGTCCAAGACTGTGGAACAAATTCCGCCAGGAACCTCAACACTTCCTGCTCCAAGTGCCAGGTGCACCTCTCAGACCTTCCTTCCCTAACATAAACAAAGAGCAGAGTAGCCCTACAACCTTCCTCTCCCCCTAAAACCCAAACCAAAATGCTCCACTGCACACATAGTTCTCCCCCGGGTGGGGGAGAGGATGAGAGAGAAAATGAACCACATGTGACCGATATTAGTCACATCGCACAATGAGCGACTGGAAGGTACTCAGGAGCTATGGTGATGAGCGATATAAGGAACTATATTGAATAAAGCGAATAGCTGTAGATGAATAAAGTCTGACACCCTTCCTGCGAAAGAAGAAAGAAAATGCAAGTTTATGGCCACGTGTAGGCCTGATCTTGTGAGGCACTGAGCGTCTCGTGCAAGTTAACTGAGTACCTTCAAGTCCCATTGACTTCTCAATGGGCGACACTCAGCGAGGGTCAGCTCCTGATTACCTATAGTGTAGCGCATGTGGTGTAAGGGAAAAGAGTATTTAATTATGCAGTGATACAAGCAGTGTAAGAAAGAGCCATCCAAAGCTGGCTTTAACATGCCAGGTCCTTGCTTTGGTTTGCATCCTTTGAAGAGCATCTTCTGATAAGACAGAGGGAATTGTGGTGTCAGCCGTAAATCTCCTGTCTTTTTCTTCTTTCCTTTAAGGCAAAAGATTGGGTTCAGATAATATCTCCAAATTGCTGAAAGCAATTTTCCAGAGCGTGTTAATTGCAATCTTCTGCTGAATGCCTCGGAGCTCTTAATAACTTTGTAATTAAAGTGCAATTAACAAATTAACTTGTATACATCAAACAGAATGCTAATGTTGTTGTTAATGAGGAGATAATTAGCTTGTGTCACTGAGGGACCCTTGGGGCATCTTCAAGATTAGGAACACTTTCTACACATGTATGAGGTTAATGGTGTCGGCTGAGAATGAGTGAATCAATTGTCCTTTGATGTTGCACAGTTCAGCATGTAAAGATGGCCAGGTAACCATAGCAAGCAAACAGGGCTTTCTCATTTCTAGGCAGCTGGCCAGTGTAATACAAAGCTTTTCTACAGCGCAACTGGATTGCTCATTAAGACACATGACCAGGCTTTGAATGGGGCTTAACAGGTGATGAAACCACTCACCACCATTCAGGTCTGGAAGCAATAGTTTGGCTTCCCAATAAAGCAAAAGTCAATTTGTGTGTATTTCATTCAAGCAGGCACACTGGCAATATGGAAATAATATGGGAACTGTGCCTCTCTGCTCTCACTACAGGGTATCCATATCATCTATCATAATGCATTAGTACTTTATGACTCAAGGGAAAATGTATTTACCTCTATGGCATCCTACCAAAAATGAGCATGTCTGCAGCACACCAGTCATAAATGCCATGACCCTTTCAGCAAAGAAAAATAGGTACCGTTGATGCCCTTGTATGCCTGAGAAACCACAAGCAGGTTTTGGACATAAGAGGAGTGAGAGTAGAAAATCTCCAGAGCAGTGTCTGGATATCAAGAGTCCATCAAATACCCTGAATCGAAGTCAATCTATTTTACAAGGGAAAGGCTAAGAAAGGAATGTCACTGTAGAATGTCTTGGCAGGATCAAATCAGGAAGTGGAGTAGCAAAGGGAGATGTGGCTGGCGTGACCTGGCATGCGGGGAAACTTGGGTACGGAAGTGAGTCTGGGGAAATGTCAACGGCTATATGTATGTAGTGTGACATATCATTGTTCATAAGCAATAGTGGTGCACGGCAAGTTGGTTGCAAATGTACATCAATTTCACGTACGCTTATTATGTTTCAGACAACATATTGCACATGTATGTCAAGGAGTTGTTAAATCACGGGCTGAGCTCAGTGAGGCCCTAAACTCAACGTTATGGCAGGTCTGCTCCGGGGGCAAACGGGAGGGTATGGCCTGTTTGAGAGGGCCCCCAAAAGCATGGACTGTGAGTGAGTGGCAGTGTGACCTGGCATATGGGGGTCACACTGTCACTCAGGTTTGGCCCAGCTGCCCCTCCGTCACGATGGAGGAGTGGCTCAGCGACCCTGTGCGGAGTCGGGCACAGCCCTGTAGGACAGAAGCCACCACTGTGGGGTGAGTGCAGGGCAGTTTCCCTTTCCAACACCCTTTGCCCCCAGGTCCTCTTTGGTCTCCATGGTAACTTTTTTGGAAGGATGGGGGCCTCAGTTTCAGATTTCCCCCCCCCCCCAACCCTCTGTGCCGCCCTGCTTGATGGCATTTCTGTGTCTGTATGTCATGCAACACCTTTTGAAAACTGCCCAATCAATTCCAAAATTTGGGATGCCATTTGGTCACTTGAGCATGGCTCTAACACATGCAGCATCACCTACAAAATGCTCCCAACCATTCACAGGTGTTGACACCACCATTGGATTAGACTTGTGTCAAGCAAGGCTAACCGCTGTGTGGTGCTCCAGGGGGCCCACCTCCACCAGTGCTGGGTGGGAGGGGGATGAGGACTGATGGATTGCTCAAGCAGTGTAAGTAGCCCTCCCATTACCATCTCATAGTGCTTGGGTCACTGCTCATGTGGCCTGTCTACTCTAGCTTCGGTATACAGTTGCTGAAAGCCATTTACCTGTACACATACTGCTGCACATATCATAGAGCTCATTTTGGGCATAAACCAGCTATAGCTCCAGTGTGGTTTGGTGATCCCACCTGTTGAGATCCATCAATTCTCTCTGCTCATGTGCTCTGGCATCACTGTACGTGTTATCATGCAAGCCTCCATGACACCCCTCCCACCATGGTTTTCCCAACATCAAACGTGCTCACCTGGCACGCAACTGTACAAAGCAGTCGGCTTCCACAGGGTAGTCTCCACTGCCTTTCTCCGGGGGACCAGATATTTCATCTCAGAGGTGGGGAGTTTGCAATATATTGCAATACATATATTGCGGCCAGCTCCCCGCAAAGGTACAGTTATGTTTCCTTCCTCATTCTGAAGTTGTGCACCCAGGTCTCAAGAAAAACCTAGTGCTAGAGGCTGACTGTTGTGCCCCCCCAAAATGGTGCTTCACCCACTTGAAAGCAAATCCGCAAGCACTGCACGGAGCTGGCTACTCTACAGGTGAGGGGCGTGGCTGTTGCAGTGATAAAGCCATTAGCTGTCGGTCTTGATCTCTGGCTCCGCTCACATAGGCCCTGCTGGAACACTCCCCATGGCTGTCGTCTGCACCCCAGGAGCAACTGATTTTCAGATGTTCCAGCTGAGCCTTTCTTGAAGAGCAAGGAGCAAGAGTTGACCTTTCCTGACCTCTAGTTTGAGAAAAAGCCTGGGAAGGAATGCCAGTTCCTAGGGATTTCTAGGAGTTTACCCATGGAATTATGGGTATTTGACTCCATCTCTCTCAATCCCCAAGACTCCCAGCTTGTGCCGGGTTGTCCCCCTTAGGACACCACCTGATGTGCTGAGATACCGCTGAGTCTGCCTGTTATGCCAGTCTGGGCGCCCTTTTTACCTGTCTTGCTGATCCAAGCTATTAAGTCTCCTGCAGCACACACACAGGCAGGGCCACACCCAACTGCAGAACGAAACAGACACTGAGATCAGTTCTGGGAAGGCTCAGCTTAAGGAATTTGCCCCAGCACTCAGATGTGCACCTCCCTTGGAGTGCAGACTCAAAGATATATTATGAAATTTGCCTCCTCCCTCAATGTGGAGGAAGGTATGCACAGTCTCTTACCCTCCCCTCCCCCATTGTGAATTGTACAAATGGGGTTACATTATAAACAAGAAATAAGTGTATTAACTACAAAAAGTGAATTTTAAGTCAATATAAGAGATAACAGACAGAACAAAGATTACTGAGCAAATAAAACAAAATGCGCAAGCTAAGCTCAATATAGTTAAGAAACAGGTGACAAAAAGAACTCGAATTGATATGCAAACTAGATTGCATTACCTCAGGATTAAATAAGGACCTCGAATGGCTCGGCCATTACGTTAATTGAATCTATTTCCCTTAAGTTAACGATCCTCATTCACACCTGTGTGACCATCTTGTTTATCACTTCAGAGGTTTTTCTTCCCCTGCTGTTATGGTTCCTCTCAATTAATTAGCCTCTTAAGGTTGGTCTATGCACCTCCACCTTATCATGTTTCTCTGACTGTATAAATATCTGTCTACTGTATGTTTCATTCCATGCATCCGATGAAGTGGGTACTAACCCATGAAAGCTTATGCTGAAATAAATTTGTTAGTCTCTAAGGTGCTACAAGTTTTTCTTTCTTATTTTCGTTGTGCTGACACAGACTAACACGGCTACTACACTGAAAGGTGACAAAATGTAATTTCTCACCCTAAATATTGTCACAGGTAGATTACAGAAAGTCTTGAAAGGCAGCTGCACTAGCCTGCAGCTGGAGACTTCAGGTATTTCCACTCACAGACTGGATGCCCTCCCAGCTTGGGTTCAAACCTTCTCCCCTCTGTTCAGTTCTTGCTTCCAGGTGTTTTTCAGTGTCTCTTTGGGTGGGGAAGCAGAGGAGAACCATGATGATGTCATTCCCTTGCCTTGTATAACTCTTGTGTAGGGCGGGAACCCTTTGTCTCCCAGTGGAAGAACACTGGCTTCCAAGGGGTGGGTCCAATACCAGATGACTCAGACCCATGTCTCTGCAGGACTGTGGCAGCCATTACTGCTAGGCTGTCTGGAGTGTCCACAGGAAGACTAAGCTCTTTCACAGTCCATTGTCTTTGCTAATGGGCCATTAGCCCTGTTTGTCTTTTCCATTGTTGTATCTGAAGGGCTAGTTGGGGGTGACGCCCAAAGTAACACATTTGAAATACAGATACATGGTCAATATTCCTAACTTCAGATTCAGAAATGATACAGGCATACAAATTGGATAATCACATTCAGTAAATCATAACCTTTCCAATTCTATCTTACATGCATCATCTTGCATAAAGTATATCTCAGTTATGTCATATTCATATCATAAGCATATTTTCATAAAGAATATGGTGTGAAATGTCACACAGATGTCCTAGTGAAATTTCCTGCAAGCAGCTACTTTAGGGCACAGCACAGGGAATGGTGAGATGGGTACCTGGCGGGCCGTGCAATAGTGCAATGCAAGTGCGAATGTGGGGCAAATCTGCAGCCTCACTAGCACTGCTGGTGTGGACATGTTGTATGGTTGGTGCTTACACCAACTATCCCATTAGCACAATTATTGATGGTTCAGGTCTCTAGTGTAGACACAGTATCTTATCTGTGCATCTCATTCCTGAGGCATTTGTTCCTGATACTTAGCCTCAATTTTCCTTTGCTCAATTTCATCTCATTACCCATAGTACCACCCCTCTGGCCCATCTGGCAGTACTCTAAAAGGTATTTAAATGTTGCAAAAGTTGGCCAGTTGTCATATTTAAAATACATTACATGCAATGAGCTCATATATTTTCATTCTGCTCAAATTTGTCAAAATATGTTGGGGCTGAGTTCATTGAAAGGAGAATGAACAAATGCATGCCTTTCAGTTCAAAGTCATTTGGGCTATGGCTCTCAAGCTCCCATACTAATGCATCCCAATCCTGCAGCTCCAGGTCTGGCCACTCTCCCCACAAAGTCCTGACCTGCCCATACAGTTCCATCAATCCACTCCATGCCCAACTGGCAGTTCCCTCAGCTATTCCAGTCATTAGGGACTTCTCTGCCAATACACATCGATCTTGAGCTGCTGCCGCCTCAGCTGGAAATTGTTTGTATAGTCCCCGACACTGGGATACATAGGCCTGGTCTACACTAGAAAATTAGGGTGGTTTAACTATGTTGGTCAGGGGTGTGGGGTGGGGTGAGTGGCATAGTTGAGACCTAAGTCCCCATGTAGACAGCCTTCTGACAACCTAGCTATCACCTCTTGGGGAGATGGTTTACCTATGCCAATGGGAGAGCCCCTCCCCTTGGCACAGGTAGCATCTACACTAAAGTGCTACAGTGGCACAGCACTGTAGCATTTTGAGTGTAGTCAAGCCCCAAGTAATAAATCATTTAAATTATTTTCCAGTGTTAACAATTAAATGGCATTCTTACCAATTCAAATTCCAAAGTAGTATCATTGTCTATTATTTATATAACAACCACCATGTGCTAAGAGCCGTACAGAAGCAATGTAAATAAATAATTTGACGAGAAATTTACAAAGTAGGTAAATAATCACTATTATTGTTGTTATAACAGTGCCTGGAGCGCCAGGGACTGAACAGACACATAAGAAGAAAAAGTGTCTGCCCTGAATCTAAATAGATGAAGGGAAAATACAAGATCTGAGATTAAGCCAAGATCACACATCAGAGGAGTGACAGACCTGTGCAGGTCTCATGACTCCTAATCCAGTGCCCTTCCCACTAGGGGACACTGCCTCTTGATAGTTTTTGTGATGATTGTTATGTTATAGAAAGGTATCACGTATCCAGACTAGTGTACAATAAATAGTTTACTGGTCCAGTATAAAAGCTGCTGTATTAGGCCTGATTTTGTTGTTCTTATCTTGCTAATTTTGCTTTGTCCGAACTAGGCCTGCAGCATTGGCCTGTGGTCCACCTCAGGGGTGCTACTCCTTTAACACCATGGGCAACTTGCCAGGTGCCTCATTGCCATCCCTGTGAGGTGCCCTCAGATCCCTCAGGACTGGACGGCATATGTTGCTCAGGTCTTCCCCACACACGCACACTCATTGACTTAAAGGGGCCTACTCCTGCAGGTAAGGATTGCATGACAGAGCACATGTAAGGCCCCTCTTCAGCAGAGCACGTAAACACCTGCCTGTCTTTAAGCGCACACTTAACTCCCATTGCCCTAAAATAGAACTTAAACATATGCTTAAAAGGTGGACGAGCGATTTGCAAAAACACCGTAGTGACTTAGGAGCCAAAGTCACATTTTCCAATGACTCAGGCACCTAGGAGCCCAAATCTGCCTGACTTTCAATGAGACTCAGGCTCCCAGCGTGCCTGAGGGTTATCTCCAAGGGAAAGATTTCCCAGTAATACCAGTATAATTCTCCCGGTGTTGTTACACTGGTCCAGTTATACTAGTGTAACTAGAATCCTGTGTTTGTTGCCAATGCGAAATAACACAAAATAAAACAAAAAACAACCTACAAAAGGAAATAAAGTGACAAACTTGCCCCCTAGCAGAGGCTCCTGCAGCAGTTCTCCCACAGGGCTGGGGCTGGCTCCCTGCTCTGTGTGTTGGGACCTGGCACACAGGGTAACAGCGCTGCTCAGATTTGCCCTGTCTGCCCTTCTGTCATGACACCCAGAGCAGGGAGACAGGCCCAGCCCTGCGCAGGACAGCAGCCATCACTGTGGGGTTAGCCTGCTCTGCAACCCCATCCTCAGGGCCTCTAACCCCCCGGGGCAGGATCCAATCACACCCGCTCAGGGTCTCCCATCCCCCGCAAAAGTAGAACCCCTCCCCCACCAGGGCCTCTCACTCCCTCCTCCCCGCAGGGCTCCCACAATAAAACTACACAAAATAAATTTTCTGGGGCTCTCAGTATAACCACCCGTGGGATACTCTTACTGCAATATAAGAGTGGTAGTGTTTGTTTGTTTTCCATTTTAGCTTAAACCCTCATCCAAAGTGACATAAGCAAAACTGAAAATGCTGTTATACCAGAATAGGAGTGTCCAGTGGGGGAGTTTTATGGGTATAACTGGTTTAAGTTCACACCTTGGCTTATATCAGGATGAGATGGGATGCATAAATCTCACACTGATTATGCACAGGTTAACAGCAGCCTGAGTCCAGTTAAACCCCTGGGTGGCACCAGGAGGGATGTTTGGCATGATGGTGATCAAGCCCAGCTGATGGGGAGCTGGGTCTTCATAAAGGAAGGAGCCCAGTGCAGTGGGAAAGAAACCAGGGAGTAGACCTAGGAGAGGGGTAGCTGGGTGTTTCATTTCTTGGGCTAAAGGCAGACAGAGCCTGGGAGGCTCAGAACCAGAATTAGAGGGGCCTGACCCAAGAGGAAGTCTGGAAGGCTGTGCCCTGAAAGGAGGGCAAGGAAAAACTTTGCAGGGATTGGACTGTGCCCCAGCAAGAAGCCCTGAGGATGGAGGATGTGGGACGTGGAAAGGAAGCCCAGGAAAGTAAGGAGGGCAGGGTAGGCCACTAGAGGCAGGGAAAAGCAGGAGTGTGGATCATTAAAAGGCAAAGGCTAAAGGAGATGATACTGAGATGGGATCCCCGGGGTGCAGCCTGGGACTGTGGGACCGCTCTACCCCCTGAACTCGCCCCAGCCTGGGCTGTCTCTCACAATGCCTTGCTAGTGACCAGCAGCAAACCCCTCCAGGCGCTGTTATCACTCAGCACAACTGCACGTGCAGCCCCACAGCCAGCTAGATTGCATGGATACTCCCAGAGCCACTCATGAATCACACAGAGAAAGGCACCAGAGCCAAACTGCCCCAGCTCCCAACACTGTACCTCAGGAATATACCATCTTCCCCTGCTCAAGATGAGCAGTGCAAATGTATTAATTGGTTCACCACTTCATCAGTGGAAATTGGATATACACAAGCCTTTGCAAAACCTGAGCAGATTTGCCACACACTTCAAGGCAAACTCACTAGTAAAGATAAACAGTAAAACAAATGTATTGGCCACAAAAGGTAGATTTTAAGTGATATTAAATGATAGGCAGAAAGTCGGAGTTAGTTACCAAAAGAAAATTAAATATAAGCACGCAGTCTAAACTCTCAACCCAGTTAGACTAGATTGAGCAGTTTTTCTTACCCCACTGGATATTGCAGGACTTTTACAGATTTCACCCTTGAAATCTGGGCCAGTCCCCTCAGTTGGAGTCTTCAGAGTGTCTTTGTTGCTTGCAGCGTATGTAGGTAAAGGAGAAAGGCCCAGCATGAGGCCACCCTGGTATGGCCTCATGCAGGTGAGTTATTGAATTGTAGCTCCCTTGCTGGACAATGGTTGTTGATGAGTTGTTTGTCACCCCGCCCGGGTGTTGGTGACTTTTCTTGCTGTTGCCTCTGGGGAGCGAATATCTGGCTGATTCCCCAATTTACAGCATGTTTTAGTGACACCCACACAACATAATTCTCATAATTTCATATGCAGTAATGATATACATATATGGATAGAGAAATGACTTTCAGCAGATTATAACCTTTCCCGATACCTTACCAGGTATGCTTTATATGTAAGATCACGATTATATAAAAATGAGGAATATGGGGGTTACAGGATGCTCCCCCAAGGTATAGAATGTCACACTTTCCCCCTCAGTTTATTGCAAGAGGGTTAGTCACTGACTAACTCGAAGGCAGTTTGTGTTATAGTTCTCTTGGTGTCCAGTGTTGGGAGCTGGGGTGATTTGGCTCTGGTGCTTTTCTCTGTGTGATTCATGAGTGGCTCTAGGAGCATTCATGCAATCTAGCTGGCTGTGGGGCTCCACATGCGTGTGTTGACTCAACTAAGTAATTTTTCACTAGGAATTTCTTTAATGACTTCAAGAAGACTTGTTCCCCAGCCCACAACTGGTATTACATGAATAATGTAATTCTATAATTAATCATGAATTACTTACAGGATAAACTACATTTTCGTTTGCATTCAGAACAAGTTTTAAGAAGTTATTGCTTTTTTCCCTCTCTCTTTTTTTAAATGACTCTTTAATCAGCTCAAATGAGGTTTAAAAGTGCTGGAAATATCTGGGTTGTTTTTTTCATTCTCAGCCTGCTCAAAATCAACCTAATGATAACAGACGGGAAAAGCGCGCTTTATTTGCAAACTGGGAAAGGGGACAAAGAGGCATAGAGAGCACTTGCACTTTTCATTTGTCTGCACCCAGATTAAAATCTTTGAGTTACTGGAATCTTTTCTAACTCTGCAGCAAGCTGGATTGTTGTGGAAACCCATTTCTTGTTAGACCTGGTCCCTGTGATTTACCCCTGCAGGAGTTAGGAGGATTTAAGGATGACCCTTAGAAGCTTTGTGTACCAGGATGACACTCATGGCAATCCCAGAAAAGGGAACAATATAATGGGTTTGAATAAATATGCTGGCTCCGGACCTATTTAGTTGCATAGACTCCTGGCCTGCAAGCTACTGAATAGCTGCAGTTGCCATTGAATTCACTGAGTGTTGAAGTTGTTCAGCATTGCCCAGGTGACATGGTTGCAATGCTTGCAAGGTTAGGCCTGTATCCCTGGATGCTAAAGGGATGGGTGAGTGTACTTGTTCCATACACACGCTCTTCCAGAGATTGCACACGTCACATGGGAATTCTAATGCTCTCAGATGTTCTGGAGGTTATTCAGCTTGTCAGCCCCTCCCTCCTGCCTGATGTCAGATTTTGATTTGGCATTTGCCAGACTCCATAAAGGCCATCAGGGTACTTTAGAATTCTGCTATTAGTTGAATCCTCTCTTTAATCACAGTTGCATCTTGCTGAAGTAGTTCTAGGGTGACCAGATGTCCCGATTTTATAGGGACAGTCCTGATATTTGGGGCTTTTTCTTACATAGGTGCCTATTCCCCCCTGCCCCTGTCCTGATTTTTCACACTTGCTATCTGGTCATCCTAAGTAGCTCCCTCCAGGGCTGCTCACAAACAGCCTTCCAGCATGCAAGCCACAGACCGTGTGTCTGTGTGTGATTGCAGCTTGCCAACTACACCCTGGCTCTCACCAGCCCTGGTTATACTGCAGGGTGACCCCCAACACACCCCCAGTTCTGGATTTTCCCCCAGAAATGTATGTCCTGTGCTGCCCAGACCTCCCCTGGACAGTACAAATATTTTAAGTCTGTTATTCCTTTAAGAGAATAGTATACCAGCTTATTGTCTTAAATAAAGTTACCTAGACACTTCAATTTAAATGCACTGGATTGGATAAAACAATAAAACAAGTTTATTAACTACAAAGAGAGAGGTTTCAATGAGTACAAGTAATGAGGCATAAAAGTCAGAAATGGTTACAAGAACAATAAAGATAAAATGCTTACTAGTGCCTAACTTAACAAACTACCTTAGATTCAAGCAAACTTTCTCATCACATGCTTCCAGCAAGGTTACTGACCAAACTCTTCAGGTCAGGACCCCTTCCCCAAAGTCCAATTGCTGTTTCCTTTTGTCTTCTCAGGTGCAAAGGTATCATGGGAGGTTTTCCCCTTCTTTTTATAATTTCAATTGCCCTCTTGAAAAGCATTTCCATCTGGGACCTAGGGGACGTAGGGTGTGTGTGGAAGGATGTTCCCTCTGTTTTATTTTCACCTGTTTGAGTTTCCTTTGTTTTCTCATCCTGTTTGACTCTGTTTTTTGCATTTAAGCAGTATTAAGAGAAGGAATAAATGGCCAGTTCTCAGAATGGAGAGAGGTATATAGTGGTGTCCCCCAGGGGTCTGTACTGGGCCCAGTTCTATTCAACATATTCATAAATGATCTGGAAAAGGGGGTAAACAGTGAGGTGACAAAATTTGCAGATGATTCAAAACTACTCAAGATAGTGAAGTCCAGAGCATATTGCGAAGAGTTACAAAGGGATGTCTCAAAACTGGGTGACTAGGCAACAAAATGGCAGATGAAATTCAATGTTGATAAATGCAAAGTAGTGCATATTGGAAAACATAATCCCAACTATATATATACATTGATGGGGTCTAAATTAGCTGTTACCACTCCAGAAAGAGATCTTAGAGTCGTGGATAGTTCTCTGAAAACATCCACTCAATGTGCAGCGGCAGTCAAAAAAGTGAACAGAATGTTGTGAATCGTTAAGAAAGGGATAGATAATAAGACAGAAAATATCATATTGCCTCTCTATAAATCCATGATACGCCCACATCTTGAACACTGCATGCAGATGTGGTCGCCCATTCTCAAAAAAGATATATTGGATTTGGGAAAAGTACAGAAAAGGGCTACAAAAATGATTAGGGGTATGGAACGGCTGTCATATGAGGAGAGATTGATAAGACTGGGACCTTTCAGGTTGGAAAAGTGATGACTAAAGGGGATATGATTGAGGTCTATAAAATCATGACTGGTGTGAAGAAAGTAAATAAGGAAGTGTTATTTACTCCTTCTCATAACACAAGAACTAGGGGGTCACCAAATGAAATTAATAGGCAGCAGGTTTAAAACAAATGTAACTCCCCCTTTCCTCACTGGGTGACTCAGGAGCAGGCAACACTCCCTGTGTGCCTGGGCGCCTGATGTTGTTGACATTAAAGGAGATCCTGAGTATCCCAGTGTTGATGTTGGATAGGTGGGAATCCTCTATTCACCCCTCTGCTGCAGGGCCTTTACTCCTAAAGGAATTTGAAATTGGCAGTGCCTCTGCCTGACTGGCCCCCGTACACATTCAATGGCGTGTTTTGGGAACCTGCAGAAATAAAGCTATTCTAATAATTATTATTATTAATAATAATATAATCTGTGGCATGGGTGTAACTAAAAATACCATTTATAAATAATATACATCCAATATACTTATATTAGAGTTAACAGACCTTTACTTAACAACTTAAAGAAACAGGGTATAACTGACTAAGGTTAAATATCACTACTAATTTAAATCCACGGGGGGCAGTTGAATAAAATCAATTAACTAATATAGTATACAGTATAAAATCTGGGCAGAGTTCCTCTGGGCAGCGTCCACTGGCTCCCTTGACGCCTTTGAGGAGCAGTGGGCGCTGTCCGGGGTTCTCTGCTCGGTGTCCCCATCTGGTTCACTTCGTTTGACCCTTTGACCACACTCCTGTTCCTATTTTCTCATTTTTTGTCCCCCGGAATCATTTAGTATCCAGGTCCTGTAGAGCCCTCCCCTTAGGCTGCGGGGGGGATCCTTTAGCAGTGGGCGGGCTTTGCCCGCCCACTTCCCGGATCCCAATAGGAATATAGTATACAGTGATAAATTAAACTTATCTAAGGGTACGTCTATACTACAGAATTAGGTCGAATTTATAGAAGTCGATACTTTAAAACCCAAATTTATGGAATTGATTGTGTGTGTCCCCACTAAAGAGCATTAAGACCATGAGGTCGATTGACTGTGTCCACAGTAGCAGGGCTAGCATCGACTTTCGGAGCATTGCATTGCGGGTAGCTATCCCACAGTTCCCGCAGTCTCCGCCGCCCATTGGAATTCTGGGTTGCGATCCCAAAGCCTGATGGGGCAGAAAACATTGTCGCTGGTGGTTCTGGGTACATGTCGTCAAGCCATCAAACGTCCCTCCCTCCCTCCGTGAAAGCAATCTTTTTCGCACCTTTTTTCCGGGGTTTCCGTGTTTGCTACGGAAGCCTGCTCAGCTCACAATTACCGTACATCTCCAGCGTACGCCTGGACATTAGGTCTAGTGGGGATTCAGTCACGCTATAATATGGGCAGAGGGATAGCTCAGCGTTCTGAGCGTTGGCCCGCTAAACCCGGGGTTGCGAGTTCAATCCTTGAGGGGGCCAGGAGATGATGATGGATATCAAGCATATTGTACCATCTGCTGCTAGAAGGAAAGGCGCCTAACCCTTGCTCACCGCATATTATACCATCTGCTGCTAGAAGGAAATGAGCCTAACCCTTGCTCCCACCTTCCTCCGTGAAAGCAACTGAGGGGGGAGCCAAAAATCCTTTCGCGCCTTTTTTCATGCGGGCGCCATATTGCTGACACCATTGTTATCCACCCGCCGCTTCTACTCCCACTCTACTGTCCTGCAAACAGCATACCAGGGAAAGCATGGAGCACGATCAGATCACCGCGGCTGTTCTCGCCGTTATGAACACCACGCGCATTGTCCAGGAGTATATGGAGAATGAGAACAAGGAGCTGCTAGAGCTACAGCAGGCGAGGAGGCGACAGCAGCGCCCTGAGGACAGTGATGAGGACATGGACACAGACCTCTCTCAAAAAAGGCCCCCCCGCAAGGTGGACATCATGGTGTTAATGGGGCTTGTTGATACAGTGGAACGCCGATTCTGGGCCCGGGAAACAAGCACAGACTGGTGGGACCACATAGTGCTGCAGGTCTGGGATGAATCCCAGTGGCTGCGAAACTTTCGCATGCGTAAGGGCACTTTCATGGAACTTTGTGAGTTGCTTTCCCCTGCCCTGAAGCGCCAGAACACCAAGATGAGAGCAGCCCTCACAGTACAGAAGCGACTGGCGATAGCCCTGTGGAAGCTTGCAACACCAGACAGCTACCGGTCAGTTGCGAATCAATTCAGAGTGGGAAAATCTACAGTGGGGGCTGTTGTGATGGAAGTAGCCAGGGCGATCACCAAGCTGCTGGTACCAAGGGTTGTGAGTCTGGGAAATGTGCAGCTCATACTGGATGGCTTTGCAGCAATGGGGTTCCCGAACTGTGGTGGGGCGATAGACGGAACCCATATCCCTATCTTGGCACCGGACCACCAAGCCAGCGAGTACATAAACCGAAAGGGTTACTTTTCAATAGTGCTGCAAGCACTGGTGGTTCATAAGGGACGTTTCACCAACATCAACGTGGGATGGCCGGGAAAGGTACATGACGCTCGCATCTTCAGGAACTCTGGTCTGTTTCGGCTGCTGCAGCAAGGGACTTTCTTCCCAGACCAGAAACTAACCATTGGGGATGTTGAGATGCCTATAGTTATCCTTGGGGACCCAGCCTACCCCTTAATGCCATGGCTCATGAAGCCATACACAGGTAGCCTGGACAGTAGTCAGGACCTTTTCAACTATAGGCTGAGCAAGTGCAGAATGGTGGTGGAATGTGCATTTGGGCGTTTAAAAGCTCGCTGGCGAAGTTTATTGACTAGGTTAGATCTCAGTGAAACCAATATTCCCATTATTATTACTGCTTGCTGTGCGCTCCACAATATCTGTGAGAGTAAGGGGGAGATGTTTATGGCGGGGTGGGAGGTTGAGGCAAATCGCCTGGCCGCTGGTTATGCGCAGCCAGACACCAGGGCTATTACAAGAGTACCGCAGGGTGCATTGCGCATCAGGGAAGCTTTGAAAACCAGTTTCATGAATGGCCAGGATGCTGTGTGAAAGTTCTGTTTTTCCCCAGTAATGAAAAGCCCCGCCCCTTCATTCACTCTACTTCCCTTTACCCAAACCGCCCTGCCCTCCCCCCCTCGATCACCGCTCGCAGAGGAAATAAAGTCATTGTTGCTTAAAAATCATGCATTCTTTATTAATTCGTAAAATAAAGAGGGGGAACTATGGGGGTAACTGCCACAGTCTCCCGGGATAGCTGGTGGAGGAAGGGAAGCACCAGGATGGGTGGTGGAGGAGGGGATGAGGGAAGGACAAGGACACACAGCACTTTAAAACTTATTGAATGCCAGCCCTTTCTTGCTTGGACTGTTCTCTTGGCTTGAGTGGTTGGGTGCACGGAGGCCGCCCAAACGCATTCTTGGGCGTCTCGGGGATGAGGTTATGGGACTCGGGAAGGAGGGCTGTTGGTTACACAGGGGCTGTAGCGGCGGTCTGGGCTCAGGCGGCCTTTCCTGAACCCTACGCCTTTCCTCAGCCATAAGCCGGAGGATTTCCGTTTGATCCTCCAGTAGCCTCAGAATTGCATCCTGCCTTCTCTCTGCACGCTGACGCCACCTACTCTCTTCATCCCGCCGCTGTCTCTCTTCATCCCGCCAGTCATTGTCTTCAGCACGCCACCTGTCCGCACGATCAAATTCTGCCTTCCTGGACTCCGACAGTGTCTGCCTCCACGCATTCTGCTGGGCAGCTTCAGTGTGGGAGGATTCCATGAGTTCTGAGAACATATCGTCTCGATTCCTTTTTTTTTTACTTCTAATCTTCGCTAGCCTCTGGGACGGTGATGAAGGGGGTGGCGTTGAAACATTTGCAGCTGCGGGAGGAAACAAACGGGAGAGGAGTAGTTTAAAAGACACATATTAGAGAACAATGCTCCAAACATTACATATCACATGTGCATTTGGTCCAAGGTTGCACTTTGCCTGTTATATTGAGGGTCTGCCGCTTTGGTGTGAGAGATCACACAAGCAGGTCCGGCGGGCAACAGAATTCGGCTTGCAGGCAGCCATGGTAAGCCACAGTCTATAGGCTTCTTTAACCTTCATAACATGTGGGAATGTTTTCAAACAGCAACCCCCTCATTTCCCATATCAAACAGCCTTTGGGCTGGCAATTTAAAACTGGTTGGCAATTGAAAAGGGAGGGACGGCGGTTTTCGGGTTAACGTGCAGCGCGAACCTAATCGACACCCCCCCACACACACACAGACACACATCCAAGATGTTCTCTGTTCCCCCTCCCCCCACCACGTGGGTCACAGCGGGGAAGATTTCCGTTCAGCCACAGGCAAACAGCCCAGCAGGGATGGAGCCCCTCTGAATACCCCCTTAATAAAATTCCCCTATTTCAACCAGGTGACCATGAATGATATCACTCTTCTGAGGATAACACAGACAGATAAAGTACGGATGTTGCTTGAATGCCAGCAAACACCGGGACCATACGCCGCCATGCTTTGCAAAGCAATGATTCCTGACTACGTGCTACTGGCCTGGCGTGGTAGAGTGTGTTACCACGGAGCACAGGATAAGGCTGCCCTCCCCAGAAACCTTTTGCACAGGCTTTGGGAGTACATCCAGGAGATCTTTCTGGAGATGTCCCCGGAGGATTTCTGCTCCATCCCCGAACATGTTAACAGAGTTTTTCAGTAGCTGTAGCTGTACTGGCCGCGAATTAATCATTAAACACGCTTGCTTATAAAACATGTATTAATTAACAGAGGTACACTCACCAGAGGTCCCTTCTCCTGCATTGAGCACGCCTTGGGTGGGTTCGTAGGGTACTGGCTCCAGGGTGACAAAGAGTTCCTGGCTGTCGGGGAAAAGGGCTTCTCCGCTTCCTTGCTGTGTCTGTGCGCTATTTTCAGCATCATTATCATCATCATGCTCCTCTGTGGTTTCTGATGATCCACATACGGAGTCATACCACATGGGTGGGTTAGTGCTGGCTGCACCTCCTAGAATGGCATGCAGCTCATCATAGAAGCGGCATGTCTGGGGCTCTGACCCAGAGCGGCTGTTTGCATCTCTGGTTTTTTGGTAGGCTTGCCTGAGCTCCTTAATTTTCACGCGGCACTGTTGCGCGTCCCTGTTGTAGCCTCTGTCCTGCATGCCCTTGGAGACTTTGGCATATGTATTGGCGTTTCTTCTTTTAGACCGTAGCTCTGCTAGCACGGTTTCGTCTCCCCATACAGCGATCAGATCGCGTACCTCACGCTCGGTCCATGCTGGAGCTCGTCTTCGGTTCTGGGACTCCATCATGGTCACCTCTGGTGATGAGATCTGCGCTCACCTGCAGCTCACCACGCTGGCCAAACAGGAAATGAAATTCAAAAGTTCGCGGGGCTTTTCCTGTCTACCTGGGCGGAGCATTGGAGCTCAGACTGCTGTCCAGAGCGGTCAAATGTTGCACTGTGGGATAGATCCAGGAGGCCAATACCGTCGAATTGCGTCCTCACTAAGCCTACATCGATTCGGCAATATCGCTTTAAGCGCTAATCCCCTCGTGGGGGGTGGAGTGGCGAGATCGATTTTAAGAGCCCTAGAAGTCGATGTTAAGGGCTTCATCGTGTGGACGGGTGCACGGATCAATCGAAATAACGCTAATAAATTCGACCTAAACTCGTAGTGTAGACCAGGGCTAACTGGCATTTACACTGACACTATTTACTCCATCCTGGAGTATACACTCCTCTGGATTTCAGAGTCCTAGACACTTGCTTGCGTGGGCGCGCTTGAAGATCTGCAGCTGGAGACAGCGCTCTGTTGGTTCTGTGTATCAGTCCAGCCAAAGCAACAAGCTGCACAACCCCTCTGACGATCTGGTCTGACACAGTATGCCCATTCTGATGTTCTTAAGGCAAATATACACTCCTTAGTTCAAGACAGGCCTGTTTGATCAGTTTGGTGCTAGGTGAGTGTTGAACATGCACTCTGAACATCATACAAGGGAATCTTAACGTCACATTACAGTGTTGCCACACATTTTATCAGGACAATACTGACCAGCAAATTGAGTTTTCACATGATACCTTAGGAGGCGTATCTTGTACAAAGACCATTACAGTGGTGTGTAGGGTGTGAATACAGGGGTGTATTTCATCACACTCACCTCCCACCCTGAGAAGAACTAGAGCTCCTTCTGGAACTTCTGAGGCACTTTCACCTTCTGTTATGATACATAGTAGGATTCTTCTTGAATTGCTTGGGCCTGATCCCGGTTTCATTTTAAGGTGCAGATATGAATTTCAAGTACAACCTATAGTCTGGAGAGCAGGAGTATTTAGAACTGGAGCTGGAAGGTTGATTCAGGTCATCTCTAGTTCTACTGGTGTTTCTCTCTCAGATTTGGGGATATTTTCACCATTTATTTTACTGTTCAAATGTGTCCAATGAATAGAGACATTAGAAATTCTCATGCAAGTGGACTTCTCTTCCCACAGCCCTCCTACTCTAGCTGAGACGTGTATCCTAGTTTTGAATGATATATTCACTGGCTTCATAGTACTAGCTTTCCACAGTGTATGGAAGCTGATCTTGAAACCAAGAGGTTGAAGTGGAGGAACCTACTTATACGGCTACTCTAAAATACAGGGGACCTCTGTATTTAACAAGACTCTTGGGAGCAAAGAGGAAACCAATTACAGAACTCATGGGTGAAAAAGTTCTTTCACTAATGAATAATGCCCTCATTACAATGCAAAACCAAGTTGCAATTTGCTATGTTGACTGTGCATGTGAATCTTTTGCTATGGCTTTCTCTGTCCAGTTGAGCTGCCAGTCCACCGATGACTTATGTGGATGTTATACCTTTGCAAGACAGAGGTGACTTCACAATGGGTTGAGCTGTTGCTGCCATAACGGCAGCATCTTCTGCAAAGGGAACTGCCTATTTCTGACCCCACCAGTGCCTCTGCGTGTGTACCATGTGCTAAGCTCCCTGCAGTCCCCTTGATCTCCCCATTCCCCATTGCTTAGTTCTCCTCTTCCCCTGGTGCAATTCTCCCCTCTCACTCAATCTTTGACTCCAGCACCTCTCACACAGGCTGGACTGGGGTCCTCACTTCATAGCTGCCGCAGCTCCTCCTTTTATGGCTGCAGGGCCAGTGGCTGAGTCTTCCTCCTTTCTCTTGCTCTCTTTCCTCAGCTGGCTGTTTTCGTCTGTCCCCTGCCAAGTTAGCCAATTTCCACTTTAGTGTCTGGTCCACATAGTGGATAAGAGCTTTCTACTGCTACTGGCTACCAGAGTTTAGCTCTGGTGACAGAGACCTGTCACTTGGTGCTGAAGTGGTTGTGTTCTGTTCCTGCTTATGTCCCTCTGGTTTTTGGGTGTACTACAGATGCTCTGTTAATAAGATAGTATGAAACTGGTACCTCTATCTGGGCATATCTGGATTTACATCTTTCCCACTCAACAGAACACCATCATTGGCAAGGTGCCTTAACCCTACTCCAGAAGGAAGAGGAGTCCATGCTCACATGATCTCTGCTAAGGACTGCCAACATGGAGGAATAAAGCAGTACTGGTTGTGATGGCAAATCTGTGGCAGGGACCTCTTTCTGTCAGGAGTTGGACTGAGACCCACCCAGCTTATTTCATGAAGGCCAAACAGCTGTCAGACAAGAACAGCTATTGAGCTGGTCCAAATCTGAATGAATGACCTGGAGGTGGAAGGCCACTTATCTCATTACCAATCTCCTAAAACATCCAGTCCCCTGTGGTAGACTCATTTATAATGTACCATATTTAGCTGTGTGATATGCCTATAGTAAGATCCCCATTGACTTAGTCATAGATAGCATTGCTTATTGCAATGCAGGTGAGTGGAATAAATGTATATCCTGAAGAGAACAATGCACAGCATCCGCTGCTGAAAATGAACCAAATCCAGATAACCGTGTGCGCATTTAGACAGTCTTATACTGATGGCTGCTGTTTGTATCTGAATCATCTCCCCTTGGATTTAAAATGAATTTCTGTACTCTATTTCCACAAGTGATTTACCAATGCAAATATTTTTCCCCATAGTGCTTTCGGGCTTCCTTGTCTCTTAGTTTCTCACAACCAGTCCCTTCTTTACGCTGTCCACATACAATGGCATTATGCTCTACGGCCGCTCTGTACAGCCTTTGTGGTTCCCGGTTCCCCCCAAGGCAAACCTTGCCTTATTTATAGGACATCTACTGTAAATCACACACCCACGCTGCTTCCTGCTCTGAGGGGCACTCTACAAAAGGGACCTTCAGAGGCAGCATAATTAGCTCTGTCATGCATAATTCCCCTCTCCGCTACCCTGGGGCTGATACAACTCCATCCAAGAAACCTAGGGAGCAGCTACCAATCAGGCATGTAGTAAAAACTTTTCCAAACTGGGTTAGCATGGCCCACCCCACCAAAGTTAATTGGCTGGGGAGAGGGAGGGGATTTCCTGAAGAAACATCTTGCCACAGAAGGGTAGAAATGTACATTCTGGGCCTGATTCTCCATTGACATCAGTAGGATCGCTCCTGAGTTAGAGGTGTATGCGAGATAAGCGACAGGCTTGACATCTGTAATTTTTAACCAGAGCAGAGCAGAATCCCAAGCAGTCCCGTGGAGGCCAGAAGAACAGAGGCAACCCGATAACGTCCTCGTCTTTCCTATGCTGGTTCATATTGATACAATCATATGATACCTGTAGCAGTTTCACACGTTGGGCCTGATTCTGATGTCACAGTGGCTTTACACCAGTGTAATGACATTAACATCAACGTGGCTATTCCTGATGTACCCTGGTGTGGGAGGAGAATCAGGGTCACTTTCATTCTTCAGAAAATATTGCTAAACATTAGCCCTAATCCTGCAAAACCTCTTGTTCTCTTACAAATATACAACTTCTCTATTGTATTTATTTTGGTGTAAATAATAATGACAGAGATGCCTATACAAAGCTCGAGGCACCTAACCCAGTGAATATCACAACACAAACCCAGCAGCATTTAAACAACCAGGCATACAAGAGCTGGGTGGAATGTGTCAAGTAAAACTTTAATTTTTAGTGAAAAATGTAGCTTCTGTGACAAATGTTTTGTTAATTTATGTTAGTTTCAAATGGTTTCAATCTGGGAGAGGTATTTCATTGAAACATTTCATTTCAACACTTTTGAAGTGAAACATTGTGAGCTTTCAATTTAACTCTTTGTTAAGAAATTTCCTTCAATTTTATTTTCAAAAATGACATTGTTTAAAAATTGCTCGAGATCAAAACAAAATGTTTTGATAGGAACCCCTATCAAACAGAAGGTGCTTGCAGTATGCCTGGTGGGTCATCAAATTCAGGTGACTTCAGACCAAGTAGGAGGAGCAAGTTCCAGAGCCCTCAGAGTGCCCTGCCAGCCTCCCTGTGATCGGCATACCAACCCCACACTGGGCCAGAAAGGGTTAATGATAGCTTGTGGGCTCAATCAGCCCTGCTCTGCTACACCTGCAGTGGGGGGGTCAAGCATGGAGGGAGGAGTGGAAGGGCTGAACCCAGCTCAGGTGGGGGCTGATGAGGAAGGAGAGCAGATCTCTGACTCTCAGGCAATGAGGAAAGCCTGGCTGGGGCCTGGGATCTGAGCTGGCAGACAGAGAAGGCAGGTAGGCAGGCAGGCCTGTGATGGAGAGTCCAGGGTGCTTGGGAAGGAACAGGGCAGGAGGGGAGTCCGCCCAGGGTCCTCTGTGCTGGTGGAGGGGGCTGCAGAGAGCAGGAAGACTCCTGCTGAGCCAGGAGCTGTCTTGCCAGGGGACTTGAAAGAATTCACCTGCAGCAGAGCCAGCAGGGTGGCAGGAAGTGCTAAGAAGCTCTGGAGTGAGCCCGGGGAAAGAGCGTAGGGCTTGTCTACATGGTGTGGCAATGCGCACCAGAGGGGTGTAAATTATGGAGCTCTTTAAAGTGCCATCCTGGGACTGCCCCGTGTGGACCCTGCTGAGGCACTCTAAAGGCTTTTGTTCTGTGAATGCCAACTTGTGTGTAAACTGCTCTGTGCCTACACTGATGTCTTTTTACCTCCATCTCCAGCTGGGATTCCAAGAGGTGCTGGCGCAGGGCTCACAATGCAGAGCAATCAAGTGTCAACCTGGAGGGTCTCCCATTCAGATAGATGCACCGTAGGACAATGAGTTAGCTGCTGCTCGAGGAACCCGTTCAACCAGGTGGGATAGTAACCAATGCATCACATGATGAGGGATTTGAAGCAACTGAGGATAGTCACCTGACGGGGGCAGGGGAATCGTATAAAAGGAAGGCTTTTTTATTGGTGCTTTGAGAGAGACTAGACCAGAAGCAGAAGGCAAAACTGAACAGGAGAAGATGAGAGAGACGATTTGTCCTGGGACCCTGAAAGGGTGGACTGAAACCAATGGACTGAGTGGTAGGGACATTGGAGGCAAGATTTTGCATGTAGATTTTTGTTGTTTTCCATAGATCTCTTGTGCATTGTCTGTGAGTAAAGTGTGTTTGGCTTAGAAATTCCTTTATAAATTCTCCATTACTTGCTTTCACTGTCAAATAATCCTGGAAGAAGGAAACAGTAATCCAGGAATCCACATCTTTGGGAGTGTGCAAAAGTTACCAAGGAGGCTTGGGGGATCTGGCACAAGTTTCAGGGCCTAGGCAGTTGGACTGCAGAGTCCCATCTCTCAGGGAGAAGTGCTAGGTGGATGATCTATACTCTGAGATATGCCTAGAGGCTCAGACCTGCCTTCTCAGACCTAGCAAGCCTAGGGCATGTGAGATCATGGGTTCACATTGGATCCAAGTACAGTAACTCCTCACTTAACGTTGTAGTTGTTCCTGAAAAATGCGACTTTAAGTGAAATGATGTTAAGCGAATCCAATTTTCCCATAAGAATGAATGTAAATAGGGGGGCTTAGGTTCCAGGGAATATTTTTTTTGCCATACATTACAGTACTATAGTTGGGAGGTTCCCCCGCCTTACCTCACACAGGCACAGCCCACTGGCACTGGAGACAATGAGGCAGGCAAGGAGGCTGAAGGTACTGTAGGCTAAGAGAAGCATGTTGTGCAGCAGCGGCGGCAACTTCCCCTACTCTGCAAGCACCAGGGGCGGGAGGCTCAACCCTCAGCCCGCCCACTCCACCCCTTCCCCCAAGCCCCCACCCTTGACCCCGCTCTTTTCCCCCCAGCTCTTCCCCCTTTACTTCACATGCCGCGGCCTCGCTCCTCCCCCCCTCCCCTGCCTTCTGAACGCCGCAAGCCGGCTGATTGCCGCGGGCAGGAGGCAGGGGAGGGAGGGGGGAGGCGCGCTGAGTCCTCGCTCCTCCCCCCTCCCTCCTGAACACCGCAAACCAGCTGATTTGCGGTGTTTAGGAGGCAGGAAGGAGGGGGGAGGAGCGAGGACTCTGTGCGCAGGTTCCCGCTCCCTCCCTTGCCTCCTGCCCATGGCAATCAGCTGGTTTGCAGAGTTCAGGAGGCAGGGGAGGGATGGGGAGCCTGCGCTCTGAGTCCTCGCTCCTCCCCCCTCCCTCCTAAACAGTGCAAGCCAGCTGATTGCCGCGGGCAGGAGGCGGGGGGAGGAGGAGGAAGGCGCTGAGCCGTGGGTCCGCCGGCGGGCGGGAGGCACTGGAGGAGGGGGGTGTAGGGGAGCTGCCAGCTGTGGACAAAGCAGGCAGCCAAACAACGTAATAGCGGAGCATTGCACAACTTTAAATAGAGCATGTTCTGTAATTGAGCAGGGACGTAAGAGCTAAACAGCATTAAGCGAGAGGATGTTGAGTGGGGCATTACTGTACAGCAACTTGGTGAGCATCCACCAGGGGGAGCTCATCCATGGTTGTACCACCATGTGCATTAAGTGCTGAGGTCTTCTGAAAATCTGGCCTCAGGTGACGGATTATTCACTTTCTAATCACACTGTAAAAATACTGTTGGCGTATGTGGAAATTAAAGCAAGGAAATTACACCAAGGAAAGAAGGCATACAAGTGGCTTGATCTATTTCACAGTAGCCTTACTGACCAAAGCACCCAGAGTGAAATTAAACAGATTTAGTTATTTTTGGTGTGTGTGTGGACATTTATTTTGAAATAAAAGTGCCTAAAGCTGATTTAGGAGTAAAAGTGAAAACCACTTTGATTCTGAAATAGGAGTGTCCACACATTGTTTAGGAAACTTTGTTTTGTTAGATCAGTGCAATTTTGTGTGTAGGTCAGCCAGAAAAAGTAGCATACCTGAAAAAAGAGAGCGATTGAACACTATCCCATCCAAAGCACTTACTACTTATGCAAAAACTGCTATAAAGTAACTAACCGTCCCTTTAGAATGTAAACCGTTGAGGTTGTTCTGAGCCTGGCACAATTCATCTGTTTTACAGCAGTGTGAATGCTTATGGCTTGATGTTAATATTATACAATAGCAACAGTTATCCAGGGTAAGGAATATTTTTCGCTGTCAATCAGGCCAGCTGGGATCCATCACAAGCCATCCTCACCTTTGGCCTGTGACTGTACAAACTCAGAGGAGCAATGTAGTCCACACAAGTTTTCTACCTGGGGTAGCACCAGCTTATTCTGCTGTTTTGATCTTCAGAATGTCCCCATCCCACCCCCTAAAAAATCCCCACCCAGTTTCTACTTTCTTTAGTACATGAGTTTAAATTGCATCTATGCTGATATCTATCTCTATCTATCTCCACAGATTTCACAGCCCTAGTTCATCAGTTTAAATCACATCCGAGTGTAAATTGATCTTATTCCAAACCCTGCTTCCACCTCCTCAGCCTTGGCTTTAAATTGTATCTAGTCTTAAATCAATCTTCATTCCAGCCCTCAGCTGCCTCCTTCTTAACTCTTCCATTTCAGTTGGAACTGTTCTTAAACAGGCCCTATTCAAAGATCTCTTCCCTCTCTCAGCAGCTTCTTCCTTGGTGTTTCCATTTAAATTCCCTCTTATATGAACTAGATTTCATTCCCTCCCCGCCCTGCCGGCTTATCTGGTTAGTGTTTTCCTCTTTACATCACATCTAGTTTTAAACCGATGGGATTTTTTAGGACTCCATGATGTTTGAAATTATTTTTCAATTCTTGGTCTCTTTTGAATTCACTTCTGCTCCCTGACACCTTCAATATCTTTCTTCTCAATGATAGTGGTTAGCAATGATTTATGAGATACACTACAACACAAACTAGCACCAAACTGGGGGCAGGTGGGCGAGGGGAAAGATCACAAACATTATAGTACAGTAAATATAGATAGAAGACAACATTTTCAAAGTTACCTCAGTGACTGAGGGGTCATATCCACACAGTGACGCAAGAGACTACCTGCCACTTTAAGTGCCTCAGACTCACATTAAGGCTACATCTATGCTGCATGCCAGAGTTGGCATCACGTGGCTACATGCTGTCGGGGAAAAGCAAGCTGCATCCATGAGTGGTCACTACCCCAGCACAGAGCTGGACTGAGGTCATCCCCAGCTCATTTCACACAGGTCACTGAAGAGCCGTCCCATGGTAATGGCTTTTAGCTGCTACTGACCTGGGCTGGATTTGAAATGGTGACCTAGAGGTCAAAGGCTTTGTGTCCCGTGCCCTGAAGGTGAAGCCAACTTTTCTCCATGACAAAACTCATTACACTCTCTTGAGCACTCAGCATTGTCTTTGGAGGGTCCTTCTTCCACTGGAATTCAGCCTGGCTGAAGCTGCGAAGGACACTCCCACCCCGTCGCTTTCTTTCCCCCAGTGGGTCAGAACAGTAGAAGTGGCAAGCAGCATGCCCTGTTTTGTTGCCTGCAATGGACTCCCCTATAATAGGCTCAACCGCCCAATTTTAATTAAGAAAAATGACTCCACCCCCCCATGCAAGACAGAGTGCCACAGCTCAGAACAATGTGTAAGGGATAGCAGTGGAGGCAGAGAGGACTGGATGTCTCAGGATTGTTAACAGGATTTGGAACCTCGCACCCACATTAGCAGTAGGGCTGGTTGGAAATGATTCAAGCCTGTTTTCTGATGGGAAAATTGGGGATTTTGACTAAAATTACATTTTCATGGAAAGTGTGCTGCCCCCCAACCCGCATTTTTTTAACACAAAGAACCAACATTTAGGATTTTGGCCAAAACTTTTTTGGATTTCAGTTACCAAAAAGTGGGGTGAGGTTTAAAATTTGTAATGAAAAGTTGAAGTTTTTCCTTTAGGAAGGGGAGCGGGGCATGGAGAACCTGTGTTCTGGCCGGCTCCAATTAGCATTATAGGTTGGCGGGCGCGGGGAGAGGTGATGGTGCAACTGAGCAGTTCTAATCCCATCCAGTAGAGGGCAGTGATGCAAATATGAACCGGTTCATTCACTTCCATACAACTGCCCTGTGCTTTTAGCTTATTTGCCAAATGCATTGCTATAAAATCTCTTGGTTGCCCAGCTTTGTCCTCACCTGGCAGTTAGAGGGTGAGGGAAGCGAAAGGCCGTGCTTTAGTACTCTGCAGTTCACATTTGGCCCTGAGGCCATTATACAGCAAGGGTCCTTACATAGCAATAATGAAGAATCACAGAACCACAGAAGCCATAATGAAGAATCATAGAAGCCAGAACCACAGAAGCCATAATGAAGAATCATCAGTCACTGCATGAACTGTTGCACAATTGGAGCACTGGACTCATTTCTTCCCCTAAAACTCAACGCAGTGCAAGGAAAGGCCAGACAAATTAGAAATATTTTCCCAACTCCAAGCTGTGGACAGATCATATAAGACCAAACTAACATGGATTGTTCCCTGCCTGGGGCCTGACACAAAATCCATGGGCAGACTCCTATTAACTCCAGCAGATTTTGGATCAGGCCCTTGCAAACTGGATAGAAATCTTATTGGATGTGTCCTGCGGCTACCACAATTATGTTCTCTATGGGCAGAGGGTATAATATCTGCTAGGATGGAGCAGATTGCTCCCCCCAGCTCATCAGCTCTGTTCTGTGAGCCAGTACAGAGGTGGGGCAGAGCTATGGCCGCTCTTCCTTTCTCCTTTTGGGCAGTTTGCCCCCTGGAGGAAGTAAGGGTCAAGTAACATTTTTGTGTGGGCGCCAACCAAAACAAACAAGTAGGGCTGTCGATTAATCGCAGTTAACTCACACAATTAACTAAAAAAAAATAAATCGTGAATAAAAAAATTAATCGCGATTAATCGTACCGTTAAACAATAGAATACCAATTGCAAATTATTAAGTATTTGTGGATGTTTTTCTACATTTTCAAATATATTGATTTCTATTGCAACATAGAATACAAAGTGTACAGTGCTCACTTTATATTATTTTAGATTACAAATATTTGCACTGTAAAAATGATAAACAAAATAAATTGTATTTTTCAGTTCACCTCATACAAGTACCGTAGTGCAATCTCTTTATCGTGAAAGTGTAACTTACAAATGTAGAATTTTTTTGTTATATAACTGCACTCAAAAACAAAACAATATAAAACTTCAGAGCCTTCTAGCCTAAGGTGGCTTTGTCCAGTATCACTGTGGATGCATTAAGGACACCATTTTGAAGAGTGCTCTGCTCTACCCCTGCTGACATGACCTTACACACACCGTGTATGTGAGGTCATGCCGTTGGGAGTGGATTCACACTGGCAGGGGCAGGACGCACCATTCTGGAAATTCATGCATCTGAGCTGGATGTTCTGTGTTCTGCGGAAGTGTCAGTGGCTACCCTAGTCAACGCAAAGAAAAACTCGTTTCCATTTCCAATTAAATCATAAGTCATGTCTTAATCCCTTAATAGCAGAGCAATTATACATAAACCATGGGGCAAGTCAGAGAGAAAGAGAGAGAGAGAGAGATGTCAATATACACGAGGCAAGCCAGACATGATTTTGGTGAAAGAGAACACAGCATAAATGCAAGAGAAAATACTCAAGCCAATGGCTGGGATTCGCAAAGGTATTTAGGCACCTAACTCCCATTGATTTCATGTGACATTCTTCCTGTGCTGTGTGATCTAGAGAAGGGGTGTCAAACCTACAGCATCAGAGGTAGCCAAACACAGCTGTGGCTGTGTCCAGCTGGCAGTTCTCTGCAGTGAACAAGGTGACCCTGCCTGCAAAGACTCAGGAACTGGGTGGGCGGCGCAAAAGATGGAGCTTGTGCCTGACTGGACATAAGCACCTGACCCTCTAAACCTCCTGCTGGAGGATGTTAGTACATGTGGGGGCGTGCTGCCACCATAATCTGCCACAGCCAGGTTTGAGGGGTTATTTCATGGCATACACACAGACATGTTTGATAAAAACATCAAATCCTCTTGCTGGAAGGTCGCAGCATATGATTACTTTATTGCTTAGAAGCCAGAACCCTGACAGCCAAGAACCAAAACCAGATTGCCAAATCAGGCTTCTCCCTAAAGGGGAGAGGGGAATAACTCATCCCACTTTACTCTAGGCTGTCTGCTAACTGACTGTTGCTAGATCCAGATCGCATACTTCTCCACAGAGCCCCCTAGCCTGCAAGCAGGATCAGGAACCCCCTGAGAATTTAAAGGGATAGCTCACAATTTTAATAGTTTTCAGTAAACCACAGAAGGAGGCCTAGAGCACTTAGCAGAGATGGGCTGCCAGCAAACCCTTTAGCACCAGGTTTGGGGAAGAGATTCCTTCTCAACTCCCTGACCCTCTGTCCAGTTCCTATGCCTCCAGAGAAGAAGACACAAATTAGGGAGACCAGAGACAGAATCGTGTGTGTGTCTGTGTGTGTGAGAGAGAGAGAGAGAGAGAGAGAGAGACATCAGAGAGAGAATCCCTCTTGAAGAGTATGTGTGGGGGACGTGGGGGGTAAGATCAGAGAGAGACTCCCCCGGACGGTTGCAGCAGGGGAACAGCAAAGTGGAGAGAGGAGGTTTCACAAGTGCGTTGTCTAGGTTTTTATTGTCTGTGTATTTAAGGAATAATTTCATTAGCTAAAGAGGCACATTCTGCAGATGGACAAGACTGCAAAATTTGTCTCTTAGGCCTAGTCTACGCTATGAATGTAGACGACAGTATAGCTACATCTCTCAGGGAATCCACAGCCCTGAGAGATGTAGCTATACCAACTTAACCCCTGGTGTAGGCAGCGCTAGGTCAATAGAAGAATTCTTCCATCGACCTAGCTACTGCCTGTCAGGGAGGTGGATTACCTACGCCGACAGGAGAACACCTCTGTCTACACCAGGGATCTCAAACTCAAATGACCAAGAGGGCCACATGAGGACTAATGCATTGGCCCGAGGGCCGCATCACTGACACCCCACCCCCACTGCCCCTCTCCCTGCCCCCACGCTAACCCTTCCATGAGGCCCTGCCCCTGTCCCGCCTCTTCCCACCCTTTCCCTGCCCCCATTTCAACCCCTTCCCCAAAGTCCCCACCCCATCTCCGCCCCCTCCCTGCCCCTATTCCCTCCTGGAAACCGCTAAGCCGTCAAACAATTGGGCGAACTGCCTACAGGTAGGTAGAGGAGTGTGGGGGAGCTTAGTGGCCACAGGAAATAACTCGGGATGGGGAGGGGAGTTTGGCAGCCACAGGAAGTAACTCCGGGGGGGACGCGGGGAGCTTGGTGGGCCACAGCAAAGAACTCCTTGGGCCACATGTTTGAGACCCCTAGTCTAGACCAGGGATCTCAAACTCAAATTACCACGAGGGCCACATGAGAACTAGTAAATTGGCCTGAGGGCCGCATCACTGAAACCTTTTCATACAATGATACAAAAGTATAGTCAAAAAGGAAAAAAATGAAGAGTAATATAGTATTCTATTAAAAGTCAATGTATTACATTTTTTAAAATTGTAATGCAAAGTGGGGTTTTAATAAAATATAAACACTCAGTAATCTTTGGAGCTTGGCTGCCAGTGGAGTCGGCGCCTATGGCGGTCCTCAGGAAATAACTCCGTGGGCCGCATGTGGCCCGCGGGCCGCATGTTTGAGACCCCTGGTCTACACTGAAGCACAGCTGCTCTGCTGTAGCATTTTAAATGTAGACATACCCTTATTGATGAATTTTTGCTCCTGGTCCACAGACTCTAAAGGTAATTCATACCTCACCATGGAATGACTTTGATATCCTTGTTCAGCAGAAGCCTTTTCCACTTGAATTCTCAGAGAGCTCTTCTGCTTCTGAGCTGAGTTCTCAGACTCAGCTGGAAAAAGCCAATAGAATCCATTTTTCCTTCCCCTTGTGTCTGTCTTGCTCTGGTGGGCAGTGGTCTAGTACATCATCACTGTATGTAATTCTCTTTTTCTGTTAGGAACAGTCTAGTTATTTCTTTATATTTTGCTTACATAATTATGACCCAGATTGAGAAGGAAAAATGTCCTTGGGATTAGTTATCCTGATGTGTCACCAGCCTCATCTGTGTGTATCCTTGTTATAGACTATCCATTCCTCCTGGAATTTTCCCAGTGAGAACTATCCCTTTGGGTACCTCTACACTGCAGTTAAACACCCATGAGATGAGAGGTCCCAGAGCCTGGGCTCCAGCCCAAGCCCAAATGTCTACACAGCCCCATAGCCCAAGCCCAATGAGCCCAAGTCAGCTGATGTGGGCAAGCCGTAGGTGTTTAATTGCAGTGTAGACATACCACTAGGGTCCACATGGAGCTGTGTGAATAACGGAGGTTGTGATTCGCTGGGCATTCTAAAAAAAAATTTTAAATTTAATTTCAGATTCTACTGATGGACATTTTTGAAATTTCTGGAAAATCAAACAGTTGAAAAAAAGGGTTTTTGTTTTGGCAAAATCAAAATGTCGTGATTTTAGCCGTTTCAAAACATAGCTGATTTTTTTGAGTGAAATGAAAGGGAATTTTGAAACGAAGGCATTTTGAACCATAAATTGAAACATTTCATTAAGCAAATGTGAAAATGAAATGTTTGGGGGAATTTTTTTGGTTTTTGTTTGGGTGTTTTTGTTAGTTATTTTCCCCAGCCAAAACAATTGGGTGAAACCGACACAAATTCATAAAATATTTTGGTGTTGCCAAATCTACTTTGTTTTTTTTCCTTGTGGAAAGATTTTTAGCCAAAAAATGTATCTCGTCTCTGAGCATATAGTGTCTTGCATGATAATTACAGCCCCATGTTACAGGTGAAAAATGCCTTTCATTGACACATGTGCAAGTGTTGAGCACCTGTAGCTTCTATGGACATCAGCTGGAACTGAAGATGCTCAACAGCTTTGAAAATCAATCCCACTATCTCTGGCCCTTGGTTTCCCCATCTGTTAAATGAGTAAAATACTTGCCTGCCTCAGAGAGGATTGTTTGCAGACCGTTTTTAGATCCTCTGATGAAAGGGAATATATAAACTCAAAACATGATTCTTAGTGCTGCATTATAAGTAAATCCACATTCATACAATCCTCATGGCTGGGGAGACATGGAAGCTTTCTGCTCCCTTTGTGCCACTCTTGCAAAAGGGAGATCATTGTGTAGCTGGGCACTGTGGTTTATGTGGTTTAACCAGTAAGGGTGCTGTTGGCTAGGCTACCGTTTTGCTGTACAGACCCTCTTCAAAGCACTAAGCAGCTGGTTGCCTGCAATTTCTGTAACCTAAAGTGCAGAAGCAGAGCTGGGAAATTTTTTTGCCCAAAACATTTTTCAGCAAAGCAATACAGATTCGATGATGCTGAATGTTTTGTGAATTCATGGCGGGTTCGGGGAATTGTTCATCTGAAAACAAAAACAAAACAATCAAAAGAAAACCAAAACATTCTGACACTTTTGAAATTAAACATTTTGATTTTTTTTTGTTTGAAAGGACTTTTTGTTTTCATTTTTTAAATTTATTAAAAATACAAAAACATTGCAAAATGGCTGAAATCTGAATGAAAAATTTGATTCTTGTCAAAACAAAATATTTTATTTGACCCAGAACATTTTTTTTAAACTTTTCAATATTTTATTTGCCCAGCCTCCTGACAGAAAACACCTACTCTCCATGATAGATGGATGTAGTGTCTGGTATCTGGATAACAACCCCAATCAACATTTGATCTTTCTTCTGGATGCTGCCTTTTCAGTATGAAAGATGAATCGAGAGGGAGCATGTATGTTAGGAGGAAACAGGTTGCGTGATGAGAGATAATGGGAATTCAATAGTTGGAGGGCAGAATCACCACCAACTCCTCAGAGTTGGATGCTATTTGCTTGTAGTTACTGCTGGAATATGCAGGGACATCTGACTACATTGACGCTGTGTAAGCAGCTGGCCAAAATAAAAGTGGGGTTATTGGCCAGAAAAGCAACAATGTAGAGAGAGTAACTTTTTTACTCAACATGCTCCTAGTGTCTTTAAATCCTGACTGTTGTCTTTACTTATGAGAACAAATGTTCACTTTTGCTAGCTCTGCAGGGACTGATACAGCTGTAGAAGAGTGAACTGGCATCTGTTCTGTCTTTGTCATTGCCAGTGTCATTGCTAGACAAGTTCTAAAAGCAGAATCTTTACTACTGGTGATGTGAGAGGCAGAACCACAGAGTTGTAGCAACACCCAGAGCTCAGCTCTCAGAAAACGTAGAGCCTAATTTTCACACTTGTGCACCTAAAAGTAGGTATCAAAATAGGGCATGTGAATATCTAAAACAGCTAATTGGGGTACCTCTCTATTAGGGATATTTGCACCAGTGTAGCTATTTGTGTAATATGCATGAAGCTAGTATAAGCTGTGTGGATTTAGGGGTGAAATTCTGGCCCCTTTGAAATAAATGGAAGTTTTGCTATTGGCTTCAGTGAGGTCAGGATTTCACCCCCAATGTCTAGTTCAAATGCCATTCCTTTTACTATGCCTTTAGCATATTTGCTGTGGTAAGCATTGTGAGAGATCAGAAACTGCAGAGCGAGAACAAACACAGAACCCTGTGGTGTTAGTTTAAGTCATGACCCAAGCCTAATTGTATGGAGGTTTGGTTATCCACAGGGACGTAGTAACCAGTGAATTAGCACTGATTTACAGTATTGCTCTGTATGTTCTAGGCAATGCATGTTTATGTGGATACTCTTTCAGTTATTAAATGCCCATTATCTACACTAATTCTTATATAGGGAGACCCCCATAGAAGTACTATACATACAGCATGTTTGTACATAGCAAATGAATTCATGGTAATCGGCCACTAAAAATAAATCACCTAGTTTTTTCCCCTTTGGTGGAGCAAGGCTATCTGAAATGTGTTTGAAGGCAGCACAGCTCTGATTTATCATCAGACTTCCTAGAGATCAAATAAAAGCTAAATAGGGAATGATGGAAATTACTCAAGGGAGAATCCAGGCTGGGTAATCGGCTTTCACACTTCCCTTTCCAACCACACTGGGGGAAGCCAAGATCACCAGCCTTTTGCGAGGGCTGAGATGCTGAATTGCATCATTCCACTCGTTCTTTTTGATAAAATAATGAATAACCCTTTGCCCAGTGGTAGCTGCCTGGATTCAAGGATCCCACAGCACTCTACAGATATCGGTGAACTAAGCTGCACGATTATACCCCGCCCCCATGGAGTAGGTAAGTATTATAACAATTCCATGGCTGTCTAGAAATTCACAGCTGTCACTGTGCCACAGGCAAAGGCGGTCCAAAACGTCATAGAAACAGGTCTAGACCCCAGATCTTCCTGCTTTAAAACCTCAAAACCCTACCCTGTGTGCTGAAAGGAGAATATTTGTTAGCAGTTCAAGGTTGGATTCCCCCTCCCCTCCGAAGTGCTCAATATTTGGTCCAATGTGGGGACCAAAGTTAAGCCAACTCTGAGTGCTTTGGAAATCCCTGTCACACACAGTTGAGCAGCTCTGATTCTGTCCAGTAGAAGGCACTAGTGCACACATACACTCGCCAGCACAGTGCTCTTGAATACCTTGTTCTATTTAGGTTCTTATATCTGCAGGCCCTGATCTGAAATAGCCCATATTTGTCAACTTTCTAAGTGCCTTGCAGGGCCCATTGTTTGAAGAAATGTAGGAGGGTTGAGGTACGGGTCTGTGTTTGAGGTTGTTAGTATTTAATGATGTGTTGCTGCTGGATAGAAGAGCAGAGTTGATTGCATTGTACTTTGGGCCTTTAAGGGTATGTCTGCTCTGCATTGTAAACCGGGTTCTGGGGACTCGGTGTTCCCAAGCTTGTGGACCGGGGAGTCACAGTCATTCAAGTATGTCCATACTGCACAGTGCACACCTTCTGACTCATGTCTGTGGCTTGAGCTGCGTCCATATTGCAGAATGACTGGGCTTGGACCAAGTAACAGCCGGATTTGGGCTCTGGCACACTCTGCATCAGGGTCCTAGGACCCAGGTCCTGTGTTCTTGCTGACATGAATCAGATGGAGGTGTGTGGACGGCATGGTGGCTTGGGCTCGAACCTGAGTCAGAGCCTGGCTTAGGGTATGTGTGCACTGCACACTAACATTAAATAATTGGTAAGGTGCTCAGAGCCTGTGCATAGGTGCTTTTTGTTTATTCTAAAAGAAAAGGAAATGAATACATTAGACTATTTTCCCCCATGTGTAAAAAGGGGTTAATTTGAGGTGCAGCACATATCCAAACCGGTCTGTAACTTGGGAGCATAAGCTGAAGGGAAGGTGTAGTAGGTTTCAGACTGGACTCACAATTCATGTAAAGGCTTTAGCATCCTGTAGATTAGTTGTTCTCAAACTTGTGTGCTGGTGACCCCTTTCACATAGCAAGCTGCTGAGTGTGAGCCCCCTTATAAATTAAAAACACTTTTAAATATATTTAACACCATTATAAATGTTGGAGGCAAAGCGGGGTTTGGGGTGAAGGCTGACAGCTCGCGACCACCCATGTAATAACCTCATGAACCCCGGAGGTGTCCCGACCCACCAGTTTGAGAACCCCTGCTCTAGAGCAAAGGAGGAAGAGAGAATGTTCGGAGGGAAAGCTTCATCCCAGTTCTCATGATTTGCTGTTTGTCTGGTGCAAAGATGGAAGACCATGATGTTCTGGTGGTCAGATATGGCCCATCCTGGGGCCAATGTTGGGGACATTAGATGGAGGCTTTCAAGAATTAATTTAAGAAATTAAATTATTGTTGGTTAACTGGAGAGCAGTAGCATAGGCAGGTCTGGAGCACAGGGGGAGCGGCACTATAAAAAGCCACCTCCCCAAGCTCCCCCTGTACTCACCCAGCAGCGCCTCCGGCGGCGCACCGGGTCTTCAGCGGCACTTCGGCAGTGGGCCCTCTGCTAAAAAAAGGCGCTGCTTCCTTTTTAAGGTGCCGCTTCCCCTGCTCCCCCCCTGGCTACGCTACTGCTGGAGAGGGTTCAGAGAAGAGCCACGAAATGATCCAAGGATTAGAAAACATGCCCTTAGAGTGATAAGATAAATAGACTGAGGTCGTTGACTCTAACAAAGAGAAGGTTAAGGGGTGACTTGATTACAGTTTAGAAGTATCTACATGGGGAACAAATATTAAATAATGGGCTCTTCGATCAGCAGAGAAAGGATTAACATGATCCAATGGCTGGAAGCTGAAGCTAGACAAACTCAGACTGGGAATAAGGTGTACATTTTTAACGGTGAGAGGAAATAACCATTGGAACAATTCACTCAGGGTTGTGGTGGATTCTCCATCACTGGCAATTTTAAAATGAAGATTTGGTATCTTTACCTAAAAGATCTGCTGTATTGATTTTGGGGGAGTTCTATGGCTTGTGTTACAGGAGGTCAGAGGAGGTGATCACAATGGTTCCTTCTGGACTTGGAATATATGAATCTATGACATTGGGGGTTCTCTTGAAGCAGGTAACACATAGGGAGATATTGTCAGTATTGTTACCTTTGTTGGGTGCTAAATCATAGGGGCTGATTAAGAAGATTAAGTGAGCTTTAATGTAGAGACCCAGTAACTAGGTTTCTGGGACATGAGAACTATGTCTTTGCCATGGTAGAGAAGTTGGGAAGGGTGTGTGTGTGTAGTGAGGAGGAAACACCAAGGCACATTATTCATGGGAGTTTCTAGTGTCAAAATAGACACTCTATAGCCCAGAAAGCTAAAGCTACCAGACAAAAATCTTTGGAAAAGGAACTATCTTCTGTAGAACGTTGGGCAGGGGGAAGGGAAAGAAACACACCAGACAAAAGGGCAGTCTTTGTTTTTGCAGCCGCCTTCACTTCTCAAAGTATCCCCAAAGAGTGCTATGCTGCAACAGTGCTAGGAACCACTGTCCTGGGCACTTTATATTTCCCCCCAGGGCTGAATAAAGGAAGATCTCTCTCTCTCTCTCTCTCTTTTTAAAATGGAAATTCAGTTTTGTTTGATGGAGGCCACCTTGTAGGAGGGAAGAAAATAAGTGGCTGGGAGCGTCACTGATAAGACAGAGAACTAACCATAAAGGTGCATGAGGTGTAGCTAGGCATACGGACCAAATCTGCAGCGGGTGTAAATCAGCATAGCTCTCTAGAGAATAGAGTCTCGGGGGTGGATCAGATCTTGATGAGATCAGAATCAGATGCTCAGCAGATGTGCAACTCACACCTTTTCACCCTTGCCCTCAAGGTGAATGTTACACCAATGATGGGCCTGAGTCTCCGCTCACAGGGGTGTAAACCCATACCCAATGGGCCAGCTTCTCAGCTGGTGTAAATTGGCAGAGCTGTACTGAAGTCAGTGGAGCTAAGACGATATATGCCAGCTGGGGATTTGGCCCAGTGGAGTTGCACAAGGATAGACAAGGAGAGGATCATATCCTTTGACTCTCAAAGGTTGACTGCCAAACTTAGAGCCTGGCTTTTACCACCTTTTCTCATGCTGAGTGGCACTAAGGGCATTGGAACGATGTGTAGAAGCAGGAACTGCTCAGCCCGAGTAAAAGGTGGAGAAACAGACTTAGACTCTCACCCACTTACCAGTGTGTATCTTACGCTACCACATCTCACACTGTCACACGGCACCTCTGTGTTTGACCCTACTCCCCTTCAGGGAGAACAAAGGGCCTTTTTTTCTCCTACGTCTGGGAGCTGTTTGACTTTTTAAATAATCTGTCTATAGGAAAATAAATGCAACATACAGTAAGTAAAGATACAGGAGAGATGAGGAATAAATCTTTGAGAGAATATAGAAAAAGTAGTGATGATAAGGCTATGCTAATAAGAAGACATGGCTCATATGATACCGTATCACAAAGGCAGTGGTATTGTAGTAGGAGTTTATTTTTTCATAGCTTTTCTGTGCCACTGACTATGGTATATTTTGGCCCAGGGGGTCTAGTCACCTCTCCCACGCACATGCCAAACTCACATTAACTGTCCTGCAAGCTATGCATAGATATTGAGAGAACAGATCCTCCTTTATGTCTTCAGGAAGGGCTGGTATATGAATTATGAGCCGGGAGGGGAGTACAGAATATAGAAAGTGCCAAATTAAAGAAGGTCTGGAAAGCGAAATGACAAGGTGAAACCTAGTAGCCTTCAGAATTAATTACTGAAACAACAGGGCCGCAGCAGAGTGATGTGAGCTTGGAATGGGTGCTCCAGCCAGCTTCAGGTGTGAAGGTATATTTGTTCACGGCTCAGGATTTTCATCTCTGTGCTGACAGGGTGATAATTCAATCCCATAAAGTAGCAAATTTTCACTGACTTTTTAGTATTAATTTCCCTCCCCAACAGACAGCATAAAAAAATGAATACCTTTTCCTCAAGGCCTCAGAATAGAAAGAAATTACCATGGCCAGGGATGACTTATAGGTTTATCTCAGAAGGCATCCTATAAATAACACCTGAGGATCTAAAGTCATTAAATAAATCTCATAATTCACCCCATCCAAATTGTACAATATCGTCAATGGCCTTTATAAGAGCATATCTTCTTTTCTCCCTTGTGTGTGCGTGCAGTGTACGCATGTATATAATTATCCACCTCTGTCCATAAAGCAGGATGTACGCTAACACCCACTCCATCCTATAGCACACAAAGGGGTGTGAGGAGGGCGATTTAGTATATGTAGCCCAGCTCTGATACTTCACTGTCATTCTTAAAGAGCCATCATCCTGACAGCTCCATTAATAGGTATAATTTCTCACTCTGACTGGTGGCCTGAGGGCCTGTCACTAAATGCACATATCAAATCAGTGAGGATCATGCACTGGCATTGGCCCTTTGAAGCCTAGCGAAGTCCAGCTGATTGTCTTTAAGCTCGTTTCTTCTGCGCAGTTTCCCAATATCTTTCTCATCCCCCTTTTTTTGTAAACTGTGTTGGGGCCAGAGTTGCAGGCAGTGGGCCTGATTCTCCATGGCCTGGTGTGGTGATTTACAGCGGTGCAACTTGGGATGTGAAACACTGCCAGCGGTGTGAATGAGAGGAAAATTCAGACTGGGTAGCATTTGATACCCCGTTTGGAGGGAATTCATCCGTGCTATGGAGTTGAGGTCAGTTCAGAAACAAGGTAGGTGGCTTGTCCTTCCCCAATTCTGGGGCTTCTGGGAGCTAGCTTGGCTTAGGGTGCTTAGGGTGGCTCCAAGGGTGGTCAGGGTGGCCCCAAAAGCTGCCCTAAATTATGCCCTGGCTCCTATGGGTCTTAGGGTACCTCTATGCTGGAGTCAGGAAAGTATATGTAGGTATACCCAAGCTAACTCTGATCGAGCTAGCATGCTAAAAAGAGCAGTGTAGCCACAGTGGGGTGAGCGAGCCACCAGAGTATGCACCTAGGGTCCCAGACAGGCAGGACTGTACCTGGATGACTAGCCATCACCATGGCTACAGTGACATGTTTAGCAAGCTAGCTCTATCAAAGCTAGCTCTGGTATGCCTATGCCTGCTGCAGTCGCTTGCTGTATAGACATACCCTGACACAGCAGGAGGGTGTGGGAGGCCTCCTCATGCCCTTGGCTTGCTCCCTGCCTACCTCTGACCTGGGATGGAGGCGTGATGCCTGCTTTCGTCCCAGTACAAACATGGATCCGGCATTTAGCATTTGCTGTGCACAGGTGTGAAATAACTACACAATGTGCAAAGCAGTGGAGCCTCGGGCCTGTCCTGACTGACTGTACACCCGCATGAGCAAGCAGCTGTAGCCTTAGTGCTGACGCTCCCCTTTCCCCAGTCTATTGTGCCCAGTATATTACAGCACATGGCACATCCAAATCCCACCTATGCATGCGCCGATCATCATATGGAAACGTGTAGGGAGCATTTATGCCCTTTGACTTCAGTTTGAGAGTCCCAGGATTTGATTTCTGATGAAGCATGCATTCGCCTTTCACAGCTGGGGTCTCTAGGCCAGATCCCCAGCTTTAATGGAGCTATGCTAATTTACATCCGCTGAGGATCTGGACCAATCCTTCACCAAGGCCTGTGAGGGACAGGATGGGTGAGCCACAACCAGAGGTTTACCCTGAGCGGTTTAATTCATTAGGTTTAGCATATGGCTCAGACCATTGGTCCAGCATGTCTGGTATCAACGTTAGGACTAAATGTGAATCTCTGGGCAAAGGCAGGGTAAGCCGGCTTTGTACAGAGTAGTGTCTTGAAGGGATGAATTCCTTCCCCAAGGCCACCACACACCAGCACAGCTGCTTCAGGGCTGCTACTGCAGTTCCCGGGGTTGTGGTAGCAGCTGCAGCCCTTGTGGCCCCCCTCCCCCCATAGTCAGAGATCCAATGGCTATACCCCTCCCCTACGCTCTCCTGTGTGGCTGCCTGGCGAATGCCACCATGGAACAGTGCAGGGGAGCACAGTCCCTCTCTGTGGCAGGAACCCCCAGCCACCTGCTATGTTGCTTTGAGGCCTTCTACAGCTTGTGCCACGAGCCACAGTTTGGCCCAGAGGCAGTATGCAATAAGGTTTCAAAGAAAGGAGCAGATTGCATTTGATGCCCCCAGCCGATCTAGCAGTGCTGCCCGTTCCCTGTGGTGACCAGCTTATGCACTGACTGACCATAGTTGCTATGCTTTGCATAGTCATCTATAACTTTGGACTAGCAATGCTATTTAGAAACCATTCCCCTGCCCCTGTGGCTGTCCAGGCTGCCGCCAGGTGCAGCTCATCTAAGGTGAACATAATTTGTTGGGAAATAGTCAGCATGGTTTTTGTAAAGGGAAATTATGCCGCACTGATCTACTAGAATTCTTTGAAGGGGTCAACAAGCATAATGACAAAGGAGATTCAGTGGATATAGTGTATTTAGATTTTCAGAAAGCCTTTGACAAAGTCCCTCACTAAAGTCCCTCACCAAAGGCTCTTAAGCAAAATAAGCAGTCATGGGATGAGAGGGAAGGTTCTCTCATGGACTGGTAACTGGTTAAAAAATAGGAAACAAAGGGTAGGAATAAATGGTCAGTTTTCAGAATGGAGAGAGGTAAATAGTGGTGTCCCCCAGGGATCTGTACTGGGCCCAGTCCTATTTAACATATTCATAAACGATCTGGAAAAAGGGGTAAACAGTGAGGTGGGAAAATTTGCAGATGATACAAAACTACTCAAGATAGTTAAGTCCCGGGCAGACTGCAAAGGGCTACAAAAGGATCTCACAAAATTGGGTGACTGGGCAACAAAATGGCAGATGAAATTTAATGTTGATAAATGCAAAGTAATGCACATTGGAAAACATAATCCTAACTATACATTTACAATGATGGGTTCTAAATTAGCTGTTACCACTCAAGAAAGAGATCTTGGTGTCATTATGGATAGTTCTCTGAAATCATCCACTCAATGTGCAGCGTCAGTCAAAAAAGTGAACAGAATGTTGGGAATCATCAAGAAAGGGATAGATAATAAGACAGAAAATATCATATTGCCTCTATATAAATCCATGGTACGCCCACATCTTGAATACTGTGTCCAAATGTGGTCGCCCCATCTCAAAAAGGTTCAGAAAAGGGCAACAAAAATGATTAGGGGTATAGAACGGCTTCCGTATGAGGAGAGATTAATAAGACTGGGACATTTCAGCTTGGAAAAGAGGTGACTAACGGGGGATATGATAGAGGTCTATAAAATCATGAGTGGTATAGAGAAAGTAAATAAGGAAGTGTTATTTACTCCTTCTCATAATATAAGAACAAGGGGCCACCAAATGAAATTAATAGGTAGCAGGTTTAAAACAAACACAAGAAAGTATTTTTTCATGCAATGCACTGTGAACCTCTGGAACTCCTTGCCAGAGGGTGTTGTGAAGGCCAATACTATAACAGGGTTCAAAAAAGAACTAGATAAGTTTATGGAGGATAGGTCCATCAATGGCTATTAGCCAGGGTGGGCAGGGATGGTGTCCCTAGCCTCTGTTTGCCAGAAGCTGGGATTGGGTGACAGGGGATGGATCATTTGATGATAACCTGTCTGTTCATTCCCTTTGGGGCACCTGCCATTGGCCCTGTCAGAGGACAGGTTACTGGGCTTGATGGACCTTTGGTCTGACCCAGTATGGCCTTCTTATGTCCTTATGACTTATAGCATTTTGGCTTCCTCATTGCTTGGCTCTTAGCCAGCTGCTGTCAGTCTGCTACATTCAACACAGTCCTGTCATGCAACTTTGATAGAGAAACATCCTAACACTTCTGAAGGTATCAGCTCAGTCTGTGGTAGGCAGCCACTTTGGCATCAAAAAAAGTGATTGTATCACAGCATTTTTTAAAGGTTACTAACTTGATCGTAATGATAAGAAAACAAAAAAGACATCATTAGTAATAATTAGTAATAGATTTTGAATTACAGAAACAACTTCATTACCACAATGAAAATAAGAAAGAAAAACTTGTAGCACCTTAGAGACTAACAAATTTATTTCAGCATAAGCTTTCGTGGGTTAGTACCCACTTCATCGGATGCATGGAATGAAACATACAGTAGACAGATATTTATACAGTCAGAGAAACATGATAAGGTGGAGGTACATAGACCAACCTTAAGAGGCTAATTAATTGAGAGGAACCATAACAGCAGGGGAAGAAAAACCTTTGAAGTGATAAACAAGATGGTCACACAGGTGTGAATGAGGATCGTTAACTTAAGGGAAATAGATTCAATTAACGTAATGGCCGAGCCATTCGAGGTCCTTATTTAATCCTGAGGTAATGCAATCTAGTTTGCATATCAATTCGAGTTCAACAGTTTCTCTTTGAAGTCTGCTTTTCGAGTTAATCTGTCGCAACACTGCTACCCTCAAGTCTGTCAGTGAGTGATTAGGGAGGTTGAAGTGTTCTCCTACTGGTTTTTTAATGTTATGATTCCTGATATCAGATTTATGTCCATTTATTCTTTTGCGTAGAGACTGTCCAGTTTGGCCAATCTACATGGCAGAAGGGCATTGCTGGCACATGATGGCATATATCACATTGGTAGATGTGCAGGTGAATGAGCCCCTGATGGCGTGGCGGATGTGATTAGGCCCTGTGATGGTATCACTTGAATCGATATGTGGACAGAGTTGGCATCGGGCTTTGTTGCAAGGATAGGTTCCTGGGTTAGTGTTTTTGTTGTATGGTGTGTGGTTGCTGGTGAGTATTTGCTTCAGGTTGGGGGGCTGTCTGTAAGCGAGGATTGGTCTGTCCTCCAAGATCTGTGAGAGTGAGGGATCATCTTTTAGGATAGGTTGTAGATCTTTGATGATGCGCTGGAGAGGTTTTAGTTGGGGGCTAAAGGTGACGGCTAGTGGTGTTCTGTTATTTTCTTTTTTGGGCCTGTCTTGTAGTAGGTGACTCCTGGGTACTCTTCTGGCTCTGTCAATCTGTTTTTTCACTTCAGCAGGTGGTCTTGTTTATCACTTCAAAGGTTTTTCTTCCCCTGCTGTTATGGTTCCTGTCAATTAATTAGCCTCTTAAGGTTGGTCTATGCACCTCCACCTTATCATGTTTCTCTGACTGTATAAATATCTGTCTACTGTATGTTTCATTCCATGCATCCGATGAAGTGGGTACTAACCCACGAAAGCTTATGCTGAAATAAATTTGTTAGTCTCTAAGGTGCTACAAGTTTTTCTTTCTTATTTTCATTTTGCTGACACAGACTAACACGGCTACTACACTGAAACCTTTCATTACCACAGTTTCACACCGGTATTTCTCTACTGAAATTACTAAAACAGGAGCAATACAGTGATGAATCCAGTATTATTTTACCTTTTGATTTCCTGTGCTATAATCCGAAACAGCTAAAAATCATTCATGGGGGTTTGGGGGAACACCCATCTGTTAAATTTATTTTAAAATGCTATTAAGATAATCACCTCTCCTCTACTTTCTTTCTTCACTTTGAAAGAGAAAAATAAAGACAATTAAGTTTTCTCCTAGATTAATTTAGAATAAATTTCAGCATGGAGCACGTTTTTATTGCTGAGTATTAAACCACTAAAAGCAGGGATTTACTCTGGAAAGCATCACAGATTTCCAGATTTAGTACCAGTTGGGGAACTGCTGGAATGACAGGAGCACCAAAATAGGGGGTGGAGGGGAGTTAAAGGAAAGAAAAAGGGCTTAGTGAGAAAGAGGCTTTGTGCTCCCAGTTTTCCTGGTATGGATTCAAGTGACACTTTCTGCTGAATATGTTAACATTAGGCCCTACAAGTGATGTGCCAATTCCCTCTGCCCTTCAAAGGTTGAAATAACTTTCTCCTATTGAAAGGGGATGACAAAGGGCCAAGCAAACCCCTTCCAAAGCACATCGAATCTGTGATAAACTTCATAATTAGCTTCTGTAATAAAGTACTTAATCTGAATAAATGCTCTTACTAATTACAACAGGAAGTTTTGTCAGAGCAGTTTACCTACTGCTGAGACTAAGTGTCTCTCCACTGGCTCTGGGAACCAATACCCACTAGGGCCTGTATCTCGACAGGAGCCCCGGGCCTCAATTAGCCCTGGCAATTTGGAATGAAAACAATTCTCCATTTTCTCATTAAAAGATGAAAGAGGAGGGTTTTTTTTTTAAAACACCCAGTGATAATTTTGCTGCTGTGAAGAAGAAGCTGCTCCTTTTTCATGGCCCCTGATTATGAAAGACAATGGGATTAGTTCAAACCGAGTTGAGAGGCCTTGGTGACTCCTTTACCGGCTAAATTGCCAGCGAGGGTGGATAATGGGAGATTGATTAGGGTTAATAGACTTATTTCTGCAGGTCACGCCGCACAGCACTCTGGGTTGTGGTGCTCCAAAACATATTATCGCAAGCCATAAATCAAGTGGCTTGGAGGCAATTCAGGCCGGCCTCCCTCTGAATTGTTGGCTAACAATTGACTTTTGTCTCCCTGTTGCTACTGCCTACGGCTTCTTGCCCCACAACTCCTGGCAGCGCCCAGTCCTGAGTGTTTCAGAGCACCTACTGCCACGGGCCGGGCACCCTCAAAACCCATCACATTGATTGTGGTGCTGGGCATGCTCAGCGCTTTACAGGATCAGAGCCTTCAATGCTGCCACAGGATGATTCAGACAGGTGGGGAGTAGGGGTGTGGGTGGGGAAATGAGGTTTGTTTTAGATGCAGATGTTAATGGAAACCTTCAAAACAGCTCCATGGAATACCAAGGTTGGTTTTCTCTTCATTTCTGGCATGCTCTCCCATGGCTAGCACAACTGTGGAAGGCAGTCAATCTGTCTTGTGCTCAGTGACCAAAATTACTACAGTTGGGTGAGATTTAGAAAATGGGGAGTTGGGGGCGGGAGAGGGGGAGGAGGATGAGGAAGAAGAATTCCCTCATGGTGTGAACACTATTGAGACTTCAGCATGTAAACCTGACTAGAGAGTGGTGGATCATACTTAACATTTGGCATAAATCTGCTCCTGGAATTATTTTTTTAAAAAGTAAAACCCACATTAAACGGAGTGGTTTGTACATCCGTTTTTGGTACTGTATTTTTCACGTAAAGGAAACCAAGGCTGATGCTCCCTTAATAGAAGGGGAAGTTAGAAAGAGCTTTCTCTGTGAAATTTAGAACAACAATTAGAGAATTTTCTCACACGATGAGCCAGATTCTGATCTCACTTGCACCAGTGTAAACCTTGCATGGTGTCAAGTATCAGAGGGGTAGCCGTGTTAGTCTGGGTCTGTAGAAGCGACAGAGTCCTGTGGCACCTGATAGACTAACAGATGTATTGGAGCATAAGCTTTCATGGGTAAATACCAACTTTGTCAGATGCTTAGACTAACAGAAGTATTATAGCATATCAGGTGACACAGGACTCTTTGTTGCATGTAAACTTTGAGTATCTCCATTGCCTCAGTGGAATTAAAAACTGTTTCAAAATACTAGTTATCTGCATTTACATCAGTGTAACTGAGATCAAAATACAAGATTTCCCCCATTTTCTCTTTGATTAGCAATAAACACAAGTTCCACAGCAGGCTATACTGTCACGACACAATTCATTGTCAGACACAAATACCTCCGACCCCTTGCAAAAGAAATACTGCAGTAAAGACACACACACACACTCACCAGCTTGCAACAGTGTTGCTACTACATCATTTTGAACAATTGCTGTTGCATACAACATTATTATTGAAGTGACAGCAGCATACTCAGTTTTGTACCAGACATTGTTCTCAAGACCGTTCCTGTTCTGAGATGGGAATAATGTAGAGCCTGTGCATGCAAATTCAGTACAACAGTTTGTTCCTCCCCAAAAGGCATCAGTACTTTGAAAAGAAGATAAAAGTCAGCAGTAGCATCTTCACACTCATAAGCAACCCTACAATAACAGAGCACTCATGAATACATTGGACAAAAGAATTACAGCAAACATATTCACTTATTTATTATTATGGTGGTGCTGAGAGGCCTTGTCACGGGGTGGCCACCCGCTCCAGCCCTGACAGGGTCATAGCCAGCCCTGGGGGAAAGACTGGAGGGCAGGAAGGTAAGCTCGGCTGAGTGGGGAAGTAGCCTCAGCTGGGGGCCACGCCTGAAACAGACAAGCCTGGCCTTATAAAGGCCAGGGCAGCCAGACACTCTAGAGTCTTCTTCTGCCTGTAGAGGGAGAAGGGCTTGACTGCAGGGACCCGAGCAGGTGCCTAGAGTGGAGCAGGGCTGGTGGAAGGCCAGAGGAGCTAGGGAGCTCCAACCTAGGAAAACCCCAGGCTGCAGGCCTGGTAAGGCCAAAGAGGTACTAGGGTTGCAGGGGCAGCCCATGGGTAGGCATAGGCAGCAGGTCCAAGCCCCCTTTGCCTGTGATGAGTGGCTTATACTGCAGTCTGCCCCAGAGTGCGGGGGCTAGCTGGTGACTGGCAGTAGCCTATGACTGAGGTGAGGTGGGGATAGTGGGTTGGGGGTCACCTGGGGAGGGGAGACCCAGATCTGGGGGGTACTGCCAGGGGGTAGCACCCCAAGGAAAGGGGCACTGGGTCCTGGGAGGGACATGGGGCCAGAGCGGTCAGGCGGATCACCAGCCTGTAGAGGGTGCTCCGGAGGCTGGTGAGCTAATTCCTGACTGAGACCAGCAGGAGGCTCCGCTGAGTGAGTCTGACCTGTGTTAGGCCTCCACTGAATTCTGGACCCCATTGTGTCTCTGTTCCAAGGGGCTTATCATTTAAATAGACAAAGTGGGGGAGAAAAGAAATATTATCCTCATTTTATAGATAGGAAACTGAGGCACAGAGAGATTAAATGACTTGCCCAAGATCCACATTGTCTTTGGTAGAGCCAGAAATGGCAACCAGATCTTCTGAGGCATAGTCTATTGCCTTAACACCTTTTCCTTTTCACAGTTTATCTGCAAACAGACCTAGATTTTATGAATTTGTTCATTATTCAAAATGCATTAGCCTAATGGCCTATGGAAACATTTCAGCCTGTGAGTTGCTCTCAAGCTACTACTGCAACTACAGTATTGTCAGCTATTCAATGTCTGCAGTTTGTTATGTACACCATGTTATTGGTCACCTGAGTTGCATGCTTCTGTAGCGTTTCCTTGACGGGATCCACAAAACTTTCAAAATGGCTGCCTACTTCAGCGCAAATACATATTTGCATGAATTGTGATTTGTAAATACGTATTGGCACAAGTACTTGAGTGACTTCCCCTCTCCTCCCACCCCCCCCCCCCCCACGCACTTTCTTGCAAACACAATTTCCTTCATGTGAATCAAGTATCAGGGGATAACCATGTTCGTCTGTATCAACAAAAACAACAAGGAGTCCGGTGGCACCTTAAAGAATAACAGATTTATTTGGGCATAAGCTTTCGTGGGTGAAGAAATGGGTTTTTACCCACGAAAGCTTATGCCCAAATAAATCTGTTATTCTTTAAGGTGCCACCGGACTCCTTGTTGTCTTAATGTGAATGTTTGTTTGCAAAACTGAATAAAAAGGCTGCCTTTGGAAATTAGTATCTTTTATTCAGATAAATGATTGAATAATTGTTGGCAGGTATCACCCATCTCTGCAACAGTTCAACAGCATGTGAATACTATAGCAACTCCACAGTAACAAATGGGCATGAATACCTCAGGCTATGTCTTCGCTGAAAAAAGAGAGAGCCATCTCAATGTAAAATCCAAGTGGAGACAAGACACAGTTAGTTTATACCTTGATGTAGCTAGTCAAGGTCAACCTTCTACCTCCCGCCTGGGGTTTACCTTGACTAGCTACATAAGAGTAAAAACTACAGTGCCATGTCTCCATGAGAAACTTGCATCTAGATAACTATCTCAATGTAAAACCACTTATATTTATAGTGAGGACAAAGCCTCTACTCATGAGACCCTGTAATAACAAACCAGTGTGCACAAGCATAGCATGTTGGGTGGAAAAATCAGAAGATTTAATTTTCAACCAGACAAGTAATTACTTTAAGCATCCGTAAGGAAAAAAAATGATTTAAATAATGGTATAAATGTCTCCACCTCTCAGTCCTGGTGCTAAGGCCGAAAGAAGAGAGAGACGGAAAGTGACAATGGGGAACTATTTCTACATGTGCACGACTTCCATTGCTGTGCCCTGCAAATTCAGGCTTTGTAAAGTGCTAAGGCAAGTGAGTACTGGGAAGAGGCTAATAAGCAGCTGCATCACAATAGCTTTAAAGAGCTGTCAGGGCCAGCACTGGCAAAGTGGAGTCAATTGTTCATGGACAATAGAGATCAGGGAGAGGAGAGCATTTCAGGTCATCCTCAGCATCCTTGCAAGACAAAGAGGGGCCCAGGCCCCTCTTTGAAAGGAGCCTCTGAACAAGATGAGGCAGCCCCACTCACGTTGCCATTTAGCTCTGAGCACAGCCTGCCTGTTGCCTGCACGGATGAGAGGTTACTGCCATGTCAACTTTTACGGGGCCTGGTCCAGGGTAAGTGTCCATTGTCTTTTCAACAAATGGCACTTCTCGTATAAAAGCCTTGATTGACAATTGCTGGGAGTTAGCCACTCTGCTGTGATCTCTTATGCAAGAGGGATCATGGTACCACCAAGGAGAGGAAACAGACCTGAAAAGGGTCTTAAAACTGTAGCTTGTACTCTGTCTTATCTTCCTGCTGGTACAGTGACCAGAACCCTGGCATGCCTGTTCTACCTAATTCCCAAGTGCATGGATGGAATTAAGCAGGTGGATTTGGTGGAGTGTGCCCTCAGGTTAACATCCAGCTGAAAATTTGGGGACTAAGTGTCTGTATTTACAGGACTATGGGTAAAGTTCATTGGCTCCTTCTGGAGTTTCAGTGCTGACTTCAAAGATAGTTTCACATGTGTAATGTAGCAATAGGAGCAGGATTGTGCCCCTAGATTGAGTTTCATCCTCAGGTTATCAAGTCAGGGTTTGGAGAGGAAGGATGATCCCATGGCTAGGGTGTTTAGTCTGGGAACTAACTCCTGGATTCAATTCCCTGCTATAGCAGAGATTTTCCCTGTGTTTTTGGGTATGTCACCTAGGGGCTGATCTTTAGAGGTGTTTAGGTGCTGTGGGGGTGGGACAGATCCCCATCCCAGCTAGGAAGGAGGGAAAGAGCTCCTCTGGGCACAATCACAATCTGGCACACCTGTGAGACTTGGCAATCCTGGAGATGGGTGGACCCTTAAAGGGGAGGATCCCTGCTCTCTGAGAGTACGTCTACACAGCCCGCAGCAGCAAGTCTCCCAGCCGGTGTTGACAGACTTGGGCTAGCATGCCAAAATAGTTGTGTCGACAGCGCTTTGAAGCCATGGCTTGGGCTGGAGCTCAGACTCTGAAGACTCAGGAGGGGGATGGGCTTCAGAGCCACAACTTCACAGTGCTGTCTACACAGCGATTTACAGAGCTCTAGCACGAGCACCGCTGGCCAGAGTCTGTCGACCTGAGCTTGGAGGCTCCCTGCCATGGGCTGTGTGGAGATACCGAGATGAGCACCCCAGCCCCTGGAAGCAGGCGTGGCTGATTGGGGAAATGGTTTGAGAGGCTTGGCTGCCCAGGCCCCCTCAGAAAGAAGAAGGGCTGGTACTTTTCCTGTTTCTTTTCTTTCTTTGGCCCCCTGAAGGCCTACGACTCTGCTTTTTGTGGGCTGCAGACGCATATTGATTTTTTGTTTGGACTACATTAACTGTCCCCCTCGGGGGGGGGGGCAGGCACCCTGAATAGCACAGCCAGAGGGCTGTGCCCCAAACTCTGAGACAGGACCAGAGCCTGCCCTCTCCTCAAGGGGCCACTGGAGATGCATAGCTTGCTACAAATGCAGAACATGGGCATTCGCTTCCTAACCCGGACATATGGGGAAATTAGAGGGAGACTGAAAGCCCACCTATGAGAGAGACTAGGAACCCAAGCAACATGGATCCACAGCAATGGTGCAAGTGGCCGATAGAGAGCCAGTGACAACAGGCAGCCTAGCAACAACAGTTCCAGCAGCAGTTATTGCAACAGTGGGCTGCTCAACAACAGCTGCAGATGACCCAACAACAGCAGCTGCTACACAAGATGGCCACCTCGCAGAAAGACCTGCAACAAAACCTGGTTCAACAGCTACTGACAGGGAAACAGCCTGCTGGGACAGCTGGGGGCTGCAGTCTTGAGCCTGGGGCCAGAACTTTTGTGGGTACCCATGAAGCTGACTAGGATGAGGCCTGGTGACTCTGAGGCTTTCTTGGCCACTGCCACCCACTTAAAAGTGTTCTCCAGTGCACTGTGCTCTTGTTCTGGCCCCTGATGAGACTGACAGAGCCTAGGCTTGACCCTGTGACAGCATGGGTTTATGTAGTGGTTAAAGCTGCCATCCTGGACTCTTGATATGAGTGAAGAGGCACACCACCACCGCTTCTAGACAGAAGCACATCCCTGGGGAGCATGGCCATGGGTAGTGGCCCAAAAGCTGAAGGACCATTGCTGGTGGTGGTTACGGCCAGAGGAGCAGATTGAAGCTCAGGTGGCCAAGTTAGTACTGGTCGAGCAGTTCATACACATGCTCCCCACTGCGGGATGGGAGTGGGCACTGAGGAAGTGTAATTGATGGAAAATATTGTGGTCACTGAGGAACCGCCAGAGACTGTGGAAGAGGACAACTCGGGACTAAGAAGCTGACCCAGCAGCCCGACAGGATGCCCAGTCAGGGGAGAACACCCTTTGCTGATCATGAATAAGTATACTCATCCTCAGCCTCTTGGAAGTTAGGGTGAGTTGCCATGACAGGTCAGGAAGGGCCTGGTGAAAACCTAACCATGGCAGTTTACCCCAGGTCCCATTACCAAGAAAATACAGACTTTGATGCCTGGTACCCGTACAAGAGGCAGGGTCATCATCAGATGAGGGAATGGGCTCAGATCACAACATGATGAGCTGTTTTTCCTGTGAGCAGCTGGGATGTGTCCAAAGAGAGGACTCCCAGCTGAAGCGTGAGTATGCCCAAATGTGGACAGCAGAGAGCAGAGTGAGGAAGAAAGGACCCGCCAAAAGAAACAGTCCCAGTATGGATCAATGGGATGAAACTGCAAAGTCTGCTGGACTCATGGTGTCAACTCCCTTGGGTAGGGCAGAAGGGACCCCAGGAAGACAATCTTCCACCAGTGCATAGAGGAGATATGAAGGTCTATCCCAGCAGACAACACATGTCCTCCCAATGGCTCTAGCCTCAACATTGGCCTCCCTTGTCATCATTGGTCAGGATTGGTAGAGTTTCTGGGAAATTACTCAGGAGCTAGGAAGACTGAAGACTGGTCCTGGCAAATGGGGCAGGTCCTGGACCAAAAAGTTTAGCAGGACTAGGAGAACCAGAGGATCCCCTCCAGTGTTAATTGGATATAGTATCAGAGGGGTAGCCATGTTAATCTGGATCTGTAGAAGCGACAAAGAGTTCTGTGGCACCTTATAGACTAACAGACGTATTGGAGCATAAGCTTTCGTGGGTGAATACCCACTTCAGATGGATATAGTGTTCATTTTTTACATCCTGTTCCAAACTATCCTGTGGTATTGACATAGCCATTAAACGGATGACATGTTCACCCTCCTCCCCCCCCCCTTTGAAGTGGCTTTATTTCAGTGGTAAAATGTAGTGCTTAGGAATTGGCTGGTGTCCCTTTAAATAGTTGGGAGCCCTCTAGTGTGTTCTATGTTTTGAGAAGCTGCAAAAAACCAGTCAGAGGAGCATATATTCAGACCCCTATGTCCCACCAGCTGCATGGTGCAGAGCTGCAGGAAAGCCCCTTTGTGAAATGCCCCACTTCTCCTTTGTGTAGCTGCCAGTGCGCCCTCTGCAATATATTTACCAAGCCAGTGGTTTGTGCAGAAAAAGACCGTGGAGAAGAAGGTGCAGAAGAGCTGCTATAAGTTGCATGTTTCCTGATGGAAACTGCACAAATTGTGTACAAAAAGTGTTCTGAGTGGCAGATACGTGTGGAGTTAGAGAAGGAATCCTGTCTGGATCATGAAGCAACTGTGCCACGGAGGCTCCTTTACATGCTGCTGCCACTAGCCAGAGGCCCAGAGTATGTAAAACTGCTAAATTTCTTCCAAACTTACGCACTAAAATTCCCATCTGCTTTAATATTTATTAATTGTTTCCAGCAATGCCCATGGTGTGCCAGATGCTTTCCTCTGGCAAAGGATATGCAATCTCTGGCTGAAAGGACTCACAACCTAAAGAATGGTGATAATGGATTGGAACTATGGGTCTTGTCCAGTCAATGACAACCGCAGCCTTCTGAGATGTGCAAGATGCCCATCGGTGGCTGGGTGACCTGCCCAAGGGAGAGGAAAGGTTGGCAGGCTGTAGAAGCTATAATTTCAGCAAAACCCAGCTCCTTACCCACAAGCTAGACAGACGGGAAAGCTACAATGCTTAATTTGTAAATAAAGAACTGCCTCGGCTCAACCAATTAGGTGCTGGGGCTCAAACGATTTTTTTTACATTCATAACTGATGCAGCAAGCCCACAGGTGCTGGGGTTATGAACTGCCAAGCCTAGAGTGGCTGGGGCTCAGCCCTGGCAAGTCCTGGCACAAATTAAGTACTGGGGAGCTAGCTTATGCAAGTGAGAACCTGCTCCCATGCCTAACTCCTCCTGTTTCTCACCATTCTTGGTCCGCACAGTCACAAATATTGTGAGGCCAACTGTAGGCTGGAGCTGTAGCAACCTGCATGGAACTTGGAGGGAGGAGCTCAGTTTGCAGGAGGGAAGAAATTGGAGGAGGCACCAGGAAATCAGTCTGTTTGCACATGGCTGGAATGCTAGTCACAGCTGTGGCACCTCTGTAGTTGTCTTAATAAAGACCCAGTTCATGTATCTAAAACTAGAGTCCTCTCCTGTTATTACCCATCACTGGGGACATGAAACAGGAGTAACTACCTGGGGGGCCTGAAGGAGCACTAGGCCTCTCCATTGACCACATTTTAAAGATGCACGGTCCTCCGGCAGGGGCTTTCCTGCTGCTGGGGGAATCCATTGACTTACACAAGGTTGCTGTATCAAAGACTCTTTCTTCCTGCAAAATGAGTGGGATTTTAGAGTTGATCACTGGGGAGGTGAGTGCATGTGTGTGTGATGGTGGGAGGTTAATGCTCTTTGTACTGCCAAGTCAGAGGTACAGTCCATAGCTCCAGACACGTCTGCTGGGCACTCTGAGATTGAAATGAGCCAAGCAATGTCTGGAGCTATAGAATATCTCCAAGTAAAAGCTCCTTAGTGTGCCCCTTGCTACTTCACGCTCTAGGGGACATTTGTTTTGGCTTTCCCTTGGAGGATAAGGGGCCTGCTCTGGCATTGTGCCTGGGATGAAGGAAACTAGACACTTCAGGACAGTGAGTACATTCAGTGGGAGAAAGTACTGGGTGTTAAAGGCTCAAAAATCTAGTGAAGGAAGGCCTAACATGGACCAATGGCTGGAAGTTAAAGCCAGATAAATTCAAATGAGCACTTAAACACAATTTTCTTAACAGTGAGAGTGATTAACCATTGGAAAAAACTACCAAGAGTAATGGTGGATTCTTCTTCCCTTTTCTCCAGATCAAGATGGGATGCCTTTCTGGAAGAGATTCTTTAGTTATATGGAAGTTGTTGGGCTAAATACCGGGGTAACTGGATGAAACTTTTATGGCCTGTTTTATACAGGAAGTCAGACTAAATGGTCCAAGAGTGGTGCCTTCTAGCATTGAAACCTGGAGGTTAATTTCACAAAGAATGGTAATGATCCTATACTTTCCCATTCCTTTCCCTAATGTAGCGTCTATACCACGTGATGGGGTGCTCTGCTGGGTTCTCTCCCCAGGGAGTCTGAGGCGATTCCATTCAGGTGTTTCTCCTGCGGCGGTTGCATTCCCTAAGGCAGTTGCAATGCCTAATTATGAATTAAAAGGCCAAAGGTTCACATTGGTTTCTGAATCACTATAAAGCCTTCCAAGCCAAGTGCCATGTGCAGGATGTAGGAGTTGCGGGGGAGGAATGGCTGTGAAAATGATCCTGTGCTCTTCTTCAATAATCATCATTAAATGCATTTCAGCTTTTGTGTGGATTTCAACCACCTCAGATCATTCATCAAAGAAGAATCTTGTGGCCAAACTCCCCTTGAAAAAAAGTACAATAAAAACAACTCTCAATTGTTGAGCGGGGAGCCAGGACTAATGAAAGACGAGATACGGGAAGAATCATATGCTTCAAGCACTGTCCTTCATTAATATCTTCAATAAACAAACAGCCGTGCCTGGATAGTACTTTCTCTTACGCACCCACTGTTATCACTTAACTAAATTCCACATGAAAGCACACTTGTCATAAACCATTTCGACTACAAGCCAGAGTTAATATATTAGCGCTCATTTCATTTGCATTTTAATGGTGAGACTACACTTTCAAATAAATGACTGCACTTCATCAAAGAATTACTTCAGTTTGACTGTAATGCTTCCTTCCCATGTGGGAATCATGTGGAGAGAAGCTTGAAACAACCACTCCAGCAGCTCAATCAGAACCCTGGGGTTCAAGAATATCAGCCTCACTCTTTATAGTTTAATTTTTAGGAAGGGGAAGAAAAATAGCAACATAAAAAATATATATGTGATGTCTTTCTTTGTACTGGAGGGTGACATTGATTATGTAATTCCAGTTTGTTATTTACACTGACTCCTCTGGTTCACGTAGAATAACTAAGAATTATAGGTGGCCTTGGAGCAAACCTGTGGGAACAAAGCATTGGGGAATTCTGGATCTAGACAATTCTGATCTCAGCATTGTAGCTCAAGGCCCTTCCCTGTTTTCAAGCTGGCTTCCACAGCAAGTTAATATCCAAAGTCTTTCCACCTTGGACAAGCTGGGTTGGAACCCAGAGTCCCTAAGTGCGTGGATGTGCTATTCTGATAGCTGCCATCTTGGCTAATGTTAGAGATTGAACTGAAGGCTTCCAGAGCTAAAGCACCAGTCTTCATAGCTTGAGCCAAAGAGCCAGGCTCCTATGCTCTGTGGATCAGGCACAATGGACACCAAACTCACACTGACCAATGGGTTACACTGTCTTCTCAGGCATTGGCACCCTAACAGCAGGATTGTCTGGCTATGTAGACTCTCTCCTCAGGCCCTATGCTACCAGCACTCCCAGCTATCTTCGCGACACCACTGACTTCCTGAGGAAACTACAATCCATCGGTGATCTTCCAGACAACACCATCCTGGCCACTATGGATGTAGAAGCCCTCTACACTAACATTCCACACAACGATGGACTACAAGCTGTCAGGAACAGTATCCCCGATACTACCACGGCTAACCTGGTGGCCGAACTTTGTGATTTTGTCCTCACCCACAACTATTTCACATTTGGGGACAATATATACCTCCAAGTCAGTGGCACTGCTATGGGTACCCGTATGGCCCCACAGTATGCCAACTTTTTTATGGCTGACTTAGAACAACGCTTCCTCAGCTCTCGTCACCTAACACCCCTACTCTACTTGCGCTACATTGATGATATCTTCATCATTTGGACCCATGGAAAAGAAGCCCTTGAGGAATTCCACCATGATTTCAACAATTTCCATCCCACCATCAACCTCAGCCTAGACCAGTCCACACAAGCGGTCCATTTCCTAGACACCACTGTGCTAATAAGTGATGGTCACATAAACACCACCCTATACCGGAAACCTACTGACCGCTATACTTACCTACATGCTTCCAGCTTCCATCCTGGACACACCACACGATCCATTGTTTACAGCCAAGCTCTAAGATACAACCGCATTTGCTCCAATCCCTCAGACAGAGACAAACACCTACAAGATCTCTATCAAGCATTCTTACAACTACAATACCCACCTGCTGAAGTGAAAAAACAGATTGACAGGGCCAAAAGAGTACCCAGGAGTCACCTACTACAAGACAGGCCCAAAAAAGAAAATAACAGAACACCACTAGCCGTCACCTTTAGCCCCCAACTAAAACCTCTCCAGCGCATCATCAAAGATCTACAACCTATCCTAAAAGATGATCCCTCACTCCCACAGATCTTGGAGGACAGACCAATCCTTGCTTACAGACAGCCCCCCAACCTGAAGCAAATACTCACCAGCAACCACACACCATACAACAAAAACACTAACCCAGGAACCTATCCTTGCAACAAAGCCCGATGCCAACTCTGTCCACATATCGATTCAAGTGATACCATCACAGGGCCTAATCACATCCGCCACGCCATCAGGGGCTCATTCACCTGCACATCTACCAATGTGATATATGCCATCATGTGCCAGCAATTCCCCTCTGCCATGTAGATTGGCCAAACCGGACAGTCTCTATGCAAAAGAATAAATGGACATAAATCTGACATCAGGAATCATTACATTCAAAAACCAGTAGGAGAACACTTCAACCTCCCTAATCACTCAGTGACAGACTTGAGGGTAGCAGTGTTGCGACAGGTTAACTCCAAAAACAGACTTCAAAGAGAAACTGTTGAACTCGAATTGATATGCAAACTAGATTGCATTACCTCAGGATTAAATAAGGACTTGGAATGGCTCGGCCATTACGTTAATTGAATCTATTTCCCTTAAGTTAATGATCCTCATTCACACCTGTGTGACCATCTTGTTTATCACTTCAAAGGTTTTTCTTCCCCTGCTGTTATTGTTCCTCTCAATTAATTAGCCTCTTAAGGTTGGTCTATGCACCTCCACCTTATCATGTTTCTCTGACTGTATAAATATCTGTCTACTGTATGTTTCATTCCATGCATCCGATGAAGTGGGTACTAACCCACGAAAGCTTATGCTGAAATAAATTTGTTAGTCTCTAAGGTGCTACAAGTTTTTCTTTCTTATTTTCGTTTTGCTGACACAGACTAACACGGCTACTACACTGAAAACTGTCTTCTCAGGTGTCAGAGAAAGCAGGGTACTAAGAGGAACTAAAAATGCCATCTGAAAGGGAAGGAGAAGCAGCTTGCAGCTGTCTCATGCAAAATGGCCACCGAACACCATTTAAAAAATCAGATTCCAGAAGGGGAGGCTGGAAGAGTCTCTTTTAAGACAAAAATAACGAGGAGTCCCTGTGGCACCTTAGAGACTCACACATTTATTTGGGCATAAGCAAATTTGGGATTTGGGTTTATGCTCAAATAAATGTGTTAGTCTCTAAGGTGCCACAAGGACTCCTCGTTGTTTTTGTAGATACAGACTAACACGGCTACCACTCTGAAATCTTTTAAAACAGTAGACTACCGTGGATGATTCTTGGGGATGAAGCGATCACAGAGGGCCTGATCTATTTCTCTCTGAAATCAAAAGACAGGTCCAGGGAAACTGCTCCTAGAGAAGAGGCTGATTTCCCATCTTTTTGAAGGTCAGAGATCAAGAGGGAAGACACTAGGAGTGTCTGAGATAGTTATCGCCTTAGATACGATGTTTCTGCAGTAATAATTTAGATACGTTTTGAACATCAGCTGTTTCTTGTGTTTAAAGTTACCATCACTGTTCACACTCACCGATAAGCTCCTAGTGAAAGACACTCAGACTAAACCACTCGACTACTTAGTAGAGCCAGCAGCCTCTGGAGGCCTGAAAGGAAGAAAAGGAAGAACTACAGGTCTGGCCAGGTGAGACATGGTGCTAGAGCAGAGGAGGCAGGTGATCTTGGAGGTCAGGAGTAAGATGCATTGGAAACTTATGGAGACAAACTTGCATAGAGCACGGCAGAGCCATAATTAGCTGTAGTTAGAGATGCTAGCTCCTAATTTTCTGAAGTAGCACACTTACTCATTGGGGGGGGAAAAGCCCCTGTTTGTAAAATATTAGGTTTTGAACCAGCATGCAGAAAAGGGAAACAAACACAGCGAGTTATATGCAAGAGGAAAACTTCAGAGCAGGCAGGCTCTGTATCTCCAGGTGCTTATGACTAACCCGCTGGTGAGCGTGTGTGTTATAGGTCCTGCTTCTGTGTCCAAGCCACAGAGGAGATGAATTTGTTACAGCCACAGTTAAGGAGAGTTGCCTTTTTAGCCCAAGTGCAGCAGTTCATGCTGTCAGCTCTGGAGGTCCCCGGTTTAATCCCCAGTGTGGCAGCCATTACACATCTACACTGCTTTGGGTGGAACATTGGCTAGAAGTGGCAGGAGTTCAGATTTTCACATAATATTTCAACTACTCGTTTTTCAATCTAGCTGGAAATTCTTCAAGAACAGCCTTTCTTATGGCATTTCATTGTTTCAGGTCCCAGCCTGATTCCAGAAATGCAGAGGGGAAAAGTAGAAGAATATCAGAGGGGTAGCCGTGTTAGTCTGGATCTGTAGAAGCTACAAAGAGTCCTGTGGCACCTTATAGACTAACAGATGTGTTCACACCTCAACTGCTAGAAGAGGGCCTCACCCTCCCTGATTGAACTAACCTCGTTATCTCTAGCCTGACTCTTCCCTGCATATTTATACCTACCTGCCTCTGGACATTTCCACTGCATTCATCCGACGAAGTGGATATTCACCCACAAAAACTTATGCTCCAATACGTCTGTTAGTCTATAAGGTGCCACAGGACTCTTTGTAGCTTCTGGTAGAAGAATAGGTAGCCAAACTTTTTCCAGCCTCTACCTTTTCAGCTGCAGTTCTGATCCTTTCCCAACTGGATTACCCAATGCTGGAGTTTCTTTCTGTTGGAGTTGAGGTACTGAAATCACTTCTTTCCTTGTATAAGGGCAGTGAAAATCCAGACGGCCATTGCACTGTCCTTAAGCGCTACTTCACTGTCACTCAAATGACATCAGTGGCCAAGCAGATACTGATTATTAGTAGAGGTGCCACCAAGCTGCAAAGCTTGGATCTAAGTTAGGATCTGAAATTTACTGTAGTCTGGATCTGGTATCTGATTGGGGCCCATCTCTATATGAAGGAAAATTGCAAATGTATCCTTTCCCACTGCACATAGAGATCCTGCTTAATAGCCATTGGGATTCCAGTAGCTGGAAAAACCTGCAAAACGTAAAACCGCAGGGGCTGAATAGACAACATCAAATTGCCCTTAAACAAACAGCAGAATAAACTTAAATCAATTTCCAGTTCAAATTGGAACAAAACCGAAGTGTCAGCCTGCATTTGTTGACAGGAATGATGCTGGGATGAATGACACGCTTGTGTACAAAAAAATTCATGTGTATTAAACCCTGCATTAAATAAAGACAGGGTAATGTGGAGAGGTAGAGCTATTATTTGCTACACAACCTAGTGATAATGAAGGATGCCAGGAAATAGTAATATTAGCAGAGATAATAGAAATCCCTTGCAGCATTTTTCACCCTTTGGTACAAATTAACATATTGTACTGACAAGCTGAATAAGGAGTCTCTAAAACAACCCTCACTGCCTGTTTGCAGAAGGCCAGTGTTGAGGCCTAAGATTTGTGAGTATCTGCCGGACAAACTGGTTATTGATTCAAAACCACTTTGTTTTAAAGGGGATTTTTAGTGCTGGAGAAATGTACCAGGCTGACAGCCTCAGAGGCTGTTATGGACCAGGGACAGCATAGGCAGCAGCCCTGAGAGCTTCCTGCATGCCACCTCACCCCTGCACTTCCTGCATGCCACACCCAGCCTTATAGGAGTGGGGTACTGCTGGGGGTCAGAGGACAGCTCATATTCCATGCCTGTTGTTGGCTGCTGTCAGTCTTATAGAACACCAATAGCAATAGTGGGGGTTTTTGTGCCCCAGACACCTGACCAATGGGAGCTGGACTCTGACCTTTCAAACCCATTTTACACAAGATGCAGGATAGATGCAGGGAAATAATTACTTTTAGTCACTACTGCCGGTGTCTGGCAACAAACCAGCTGGTGTTGGTTGATTTGGAGGTTCATGCAAATCTCCAAAACGTATATCTTGTTCCTTCCAATTTGCCCTCCCTGAAGCACCTCTTCTGCCCCCCTATTCCTTTGTCTGATCCCCTCCCTTTCCCATTCTCTCTCAAAGCCAGGTGCCCCTACCTATGGTCTTCAGGGAGTGATGGGTGGCTACATCCCATCTTTATGCTTTGTCAGGGCAGCAGGGGTACTAGAAAGGACAGATGCCTCTATTCTCATTCCATTATAATCTTTGAAGGACAGGAAGTGGTCTGTTTTCCAAGCTACTCCCACCCCCCACTCCCAGGAGGAGAAGGGGAAATGCTGCTAAGGATTATGGGTATGTAGTCTAGCTCTGTCCTAGTCCAGTAGCTGCTGCAGTGGGAGGGCTTCCCAATGTCAGCTGCTCCATGGTGGTAGAGATGGCTGTTGAAGGTTAAGCCACTTTCTGTCCTGATGGGTTGTGGAGATAGCAACAAACCCACCTGGCAAAGGTGGAGGATAAGGAGCTGCCAATCAGCACCCCTGAAAGACTGCAGGAGGAGAAATGTATCCCCATGAAGGAACAGGGTCACCAGCAGCAGGATGGCCAGACAACTTCCCTACGCAGCTGATCTACAAGGCAGGGCCTGAGGGGCACTGAGAGAACCAGCTTTCTGCTAGGCTTGCCTGCTTTTATGTACCAGTCATTTGACCCCCTTTCATGTGCGCCGCTTGAAGCTGTCCAGAGGTCCTGAAAACATCGGCGTCAGGTGTTCAGTTCAGTTTGTAGGAGGACACAGGAGAGAAAGGAGCTCACAATAACCTGCCTTGATTTCCAATGGTAGGTTAGTCACAGCCAAATGAGCTGTACCAGCTCAGTAGAGAGGTCGAGGATTGAAGGAGCATGAAGGCTGTATTACCCTTCCAACCCTAAGAGGGTTGGGGGCCTATCAGTTAGGGGAAGCTCACACTGCCACTCTCCATACTGAGAGCCTCCACAGTTCTCAACTGTCACCTTTTATTGGCACGTCCCATCCATGTAATACAGTATTTTAATTGTTATTCATCACCGTATTTTAATTGTTATACTTGTTAACTTAGGCGTCAGATATTTCTTAAACACCATCTTTGAATCCCTCAAATGTGTTAAAAATAGTTCCTGTGTCTGGAAAGCTTTGTTCCACGTTCCGCCCTGGTTATATGTAATTCCACCAAAGTCTGAGGTGAATATGGTGGATTATATTTACACCATTGAATTCCCTTAGCATTGCTTGGGCTTTTAGTTATGTAATTCCCACAGGACGTTACAAGGGTCTGCTGAGCTGAAACACCCACAGCACTTTGGAAACCTGCCCTATGGCATTGCAGTGAGATGCTGTTTCCTATACACTGTATGTGTTTAGACCTAATATTCATCTCTTTAGGAGCTGGCGGCTAAAACAACTCTCATCTACCTCCCACGTGAAGGACCTTGGAAAAATTCCTTTGCCATAGCATTTTGCATGTATTTAGGGGTTGGTTGCTCTCTGGTTGGGGACTCTGACATGTGCAGAAATTCGCCTTGCTAAGCTGTGTTTGAATACTACAGCTCCCTCTGGGATTTCTGGGATGGTCTCAGAGCTCAGCACTCGCTCCCTCTTGGTTCAGTTGATGTCCCTGATTGGCAACAGCTGGCCCCATCTCTCTTGCCCTGTCCCCTCTTAGACCAGTGATTTTTAAATGCCACCCATCTTCTCCTGAGCTTGACAGGGCAGAGAGAAGACAGGCTGGGAGTGGGTAGCTCATGGATGTTGGGGGAGTTCTTCCACCCTCTCTTTGCTAGACTGTTTTAGAAGAAATAGGCACACTTTGTTTAGAGCACTGAGGATTGAGACTAACTCTCCATGAGTTTCGAGGTGGGCATGGAGGATTGACTTCTTACTTTCCCCCAAGTGAACCCATCCTTTGCATATTCTGCTTTGGTAGCTGGGACTGTTGGGGACAAATGTACGGAACAGTTTGTTCTAATCCAAGAGAGGAAGAAATACTCAGGGAACACCTCATCAATATGGGGGAAGCTCTTGCTCAGCCTGCATGTATGTCCCTCTCTGTGTGATCAATGATGGGTTTGGAATCTGTTATGAGCCTGTTACTTTTCTTGTTGCATATCATTTAAAGAAAAACTGAAATGATTAGGGTTAATGCTTTAGATAACTACATTGCTCCTGGGGGAATTAATGTGCCAAAAAATTAAAAATTCTGCACACAATATTTTAAAATTCTGTAACATTTGGCATATTTTATTTGACAAAATAACACAATATAATCATTCCAGTTTCAATTATTTTGGAAATTTATTTCAAAATACCTGCCAGGAGCTATATCTGTAACAATATAGACAACAAAAAAGATTCAGGAAATGTTTTTTGACAAATAGATTCCTTACTAGGCATATTAATTCAGAATTCTGAGTAATAATTCATTTACACTACAATACAGAAACGTATTTCCTGCACCCCTCAGAAAAAGTGCAAAGGCTTGGGGGAGTCAGAGGTAATGCAGGAGCTGAGGGAGAGGGAAGTAATTACTGGGAAGGAGCCTGGCTGTGAATTTGGAGGGTTGTTAGGTGTGGGTGGGAGAAGTATGGAACAGGGGTTTTACTGGGGCAGGGAGGGATTGTCAGGGAGCCTCCACCATGCAGACCCTGGCTGACCCATAGCCTCTCTCATTCAATCAGGCACATCTGCCCCTGTCCCCATGTGTCCCTGCAGACCCCATCCCCATGTGTCCTTACACCTGCATACAATCCCTCCCCACATCCCCATGTGACCCCGCATCCCCTCCCTCCTGTCCCCATGTGGCCCTTCACCCCTAGTATTTTTCTGTAGACAGTGTATAGCTGTTCAAAGGCTGGAACTAGTACAACTAGTGTCAGAGTAAAGCATTGGCATGTCCATGGCCACTTATGAGATGACACTGTTAGCTGTCTAGCTGATGAGACATTAATCGTCATCCAGGTCAGAGGCTTTAACATTAGATTTAGGACAAGGATTGTCTCATTTCTAAATTTATATAGCGCCTAGCACAATGGAGCACCAATCACAACTGGGGCCTTTGGGTGCTACAGTCGCTGATGGATGAAGTCATTGAAGGGTGAAATAGCTGTAGCAAATTAGGAGCTCAGTTCTGATCCTCTTTGAAGCCAATGGAAATTTGACTTCAGTAAGGGGCAGGAGCTGACCCTAGCTCTGTAACGATACTTGGTTTAGTAAAAGAAGTTATGAGTTTCTTGCAGTAATCACTTGGTGAAATTCTCTGGCCTGGCTTATGCAGGAAGTCAGACCAGATGATCATGATGTGTCCCTTCTGGCCTTTACATCTATGAATCTTCGAATAAATAATTCTAGTGGAGGTAAAGAAAATGCAAGAAGATGGGTCAAAAGGCCCCTTTTCTTTAAAATAAAACCAAGCCCATCAGTTTGAAGGTGGTATTTTTATTATCCCAAAAAATTAAAGCTACAAAAAATAAACTCAGGTGACAACCACCCCCATTTTGCTTTTGAGCCAGACTTTAATCCTAACAAGGTCTTGGGTTTGAATGATTGCACTGCACTGTCTTTGCATTTAAATGGGAAGGTAGCTCACGTTTTATGTGTTGCTTTTATGGGGGTTTCTTCGCATCCTTAATGCCTAACCATTCAATAATACTCCACTTTGCAGGACCCAGGAGACAACCTTCCAAGCAGTATTGGTTCTTTTATTTCCAACACAGGAGTAGTTAAGAAACTGTCTACACATCAATGACAAATTATTGCAATCCGAACAAGAAATAGGGTAATAAAGATCACACTGGCTGAAAACTTAAAAGAAGCTACAGACAGAAAAAGATAAAAAGAAGAAGAAGAAAAATCTCTAACTCTCTCAAATGCAACAATGTAGCTAATTGGTACAAATGAGAAAAGCTTTAAAAACAGACCTGGAGATTAATTGCAAAGTTCTCGTCTTTCTAACATTAGTTCCAGTGGCTCTAAACTCAGTGCTGCTAAGGATCCATCAGCCCTTTCCAACAAAAGCCTCTCATTTCTGAGCACTCGTAACTCAGCTGTGAAAGTGCACAGCTCTGAGCTAAGGCTTGGAGTGTGAAATCTCACTCCTGCAGAAGCATGTTTCTTTATATATTTTGTATACCAACTAAAAACACCCAGGTGGACTCTCACTCTATGGTGGACTGATCTGGCCACTTCTTAGGATTATAGTAAAAATAGGGGGGCAAGACTTCACATTTCATGATTCATCCTTCCTAACACATCCTGTCTTGGTAGTCCCTTCTGAGGCTTGGTAGGGCTTGGTTATGAAGTTGAGAAGAATAATTGCCTCCACTGCAGGAACTGCTGGGTGAAGGTCTATGGCCTGTATTATGCAGGAGGTCAGACTAGATGATTGTAATGACCCCTTCGGGCCTTAAAATGCATGGATGAAATTCCAGCCCCACTGAAATCAATGGCAAAGCTCTCATTGACTTCAGTGGGACCAGGATTTCATCTTGTGAATTTATTAATCCTGTTATCAAGGGTAGGATACAGTCTTCCAAGAGACAATGTGTGAGATATTAAACTGACACACTACATTCAGTCTTCTCCGGAATTGCCTCTCTTTACTTTCTTCAATACCTTGTCTTTTGTTTCACCTTGAGGTGTGTCTGTTAAGCTCATTGGGGCAAGGACCATCTTGTTCTGTGTTTGTACAGCATCTAGCACAATGGGTTCCTGCTCTATGACTAGGGCTCCTAGTGCTACAGTAATACAAATAAATAATAATAATGGTGAGTCATGGCCTATGAACATTTACAGGTTCAGAGGATTGGTTCAAATAAGCACTCAGAAGTCCAGATAAGGCTTTGGGAAATATCTAAACTATTCTGACCTCTTGGGCCTATCAAATGAGGCAGGGAAACTTATGTGAATGGTTTTGCTTGTAAGATTTCTGGTACTCCTTGGAAACAGTGAGGTGAAATCCTGGGCCTCTTGAAGTTGAGTGGATGTTTTGCCATTGACTTCTGCAGAGCCAAGATTTCACCCTAGGAAAATAACTTTACTGTTGTGGGAACCAGATAATTCAGAGGCAGCTTGAAAATGAAAAATAATGAACGGGGCAGCAGAGGAGGAAAGATATTTAAACTTTTTATAACCTCAACAAAAGTTTGGGGGAAATTTTGGGGCAAAGATCTGGGTTGCCTCTTATTGCATTCATACATGCTGGTTTGCTCACCCCTAGCAGAGAGTTCAAACATGGTAGAGTTCTTCTCTCTGGGTACATAGAACAGATTTGAGGGAATCCTCTGCCCTAGACAAACCGGTTCAGCCCTGTTGGTGTGATTTGACGTGTGGATATGCACTCGAATGGAAGATTCAGTGAGGGGAGATTGCAAGGCAAATGCCTCATGCATTATCCTGAAATGGAGATCTCCAAAACAAATGTTTGGCTCGAAATGTTCATTAATCCTGGATTTGAACATTCCCGATCTTTGGAGGGGTTCAGAATGTGAACCCTCATTTTGATCCAAATTGTGCAAAAGGTCCCCTGTCTTTATAATGGATGACACCACAACTCCAGTGCTGAGTCTCTAAACTTTGGAGAGCTTGAGACCTGGATTGGGATCTGATTTTTACAGACTTAATGCCTATATTTAGTTGTAATGACAGTTACAACTCATCACCAATCCCTTTTTGCTTTTCAATGAAATCTTAGATCCACTGGGAGATGGACATGAGACTAAAACGCTTATAGAAGCAATAAAATACCTTGGCAAGTACTTGATCTATACCTTATATGAACATTCCCAACTACAGCTGAAGAGGATTCTGTGCTGGGGTTTCTTTTCTGTTTATGCAATATCAAGAACTCTGTGCATATAAAAGAAATAATATTTGAGCTGATGGACAACAGAGTGGGTGAGTCAATCTTTCTTGTGTATTTTCTTGCAGGAAACAATGAGTATGGCAGCAAAACTGATTATGTGTCTTGCAACAATTCCCCTTGGGCCTTCACAAGGATGGGAAGCCATGCTATGATCACAGGTAGAAATATTCCAGTTAACAAAAGGGTAGCAGCCTTCTTCCTTTTCTTTTGATCTGATGCTTTTAAAGTATGGCAGTGTAAGACATATGTCAGAAATGTATGCCACATGAGCGCACAACCTGAAGGCAATCTGGGGGCAGGGAATCTGTCTGAGACAGTGGCACGGGGAAACAAATGAAAGCACAAAGCAACCACGTCATTGCTCAAGACACAAACTGTGCATTTCTGCTGACAATTGGGCTATTCAGAGCCAAATTCTAATCCCTGCAAACAACCCTTTGCATTGCAGTGAACCTACACTGGGCTGGGAAAAAGAAATCCTTCCTCCTGACATGGAGCCAAGGTACAGAGCTGAAGATGTGGCTGCTACTGCAGCCAGAGGGCCATAGAAACTAGAGTTGTGTGAACAACAGATTTTTTTTTGTTTTCTGGCAATTCAACCAAAACATCATTTCTGTTCAAACCAAAACCAATTTTTTTTCACTATTTTCAGTTAATCGAAACATTGTTTTAAAATGACATCGTTTTGACTGGGTTGAATTAAATGTTTTCTTTTACCCGAACTGAAACATTTTATTTAGATTTTGAGCGTTTTTAATGTTTTTTAATTAACAAAAATAAAATTAAAGTCAATTTTGAAATGAAAAGTCATTTCAAATAGAAACATTAAAACACTTTGAAACAAACTCTTCTGATTCTTTTCAGAATGTTGTTTTTCAACCAAAACAATTTGGCAAAATCAATACAAATTTGGGGAATGTTTTGGTGTTGCTGAATCTGCCAATGTTTTATCCAAAATATTGTTTTGGTCATAAAATTATGTCCATCTCTAATAGGCACAGATGTGGCATTTGAAGCACCCTATTTACAGGGATTTTGGCCAATGGAAATTCAACCCGAACCTTGAAGTTCTGTTTCACTTGAGTGTGAAACCCTGAGATTTGCACTGTATATTGCCTTGGGGTCCCTTGGAACTTGACCCAGTTTCATTCCAAACCTTGCAGAGCCTGACCTGGGTTTTGGCTTGGAAACTAAACTGAAGCTGGGCAAGTCTAACTTGGCCTTGGGTTTCATTGCAGAGCTCTAGCTGTGGACTATAAATCAAATACGTCATAAGTTTACAGAGGATCTGGAATGTGTCTGCAGATAATAAGGATGCCATTATATAGCCCACACATGGCTGCATGTGTGACAAGGTCATCCTATCTCAGAAAGATACTATAAATTTAATATTCTCAGTGCACACAGAGGAGTTAGAGATGTTGGAGTCATTAGACTGATCAAAGCATATAGAGATTCCCTGTGCAGTTTATTTACTGCCCTAGAGTTCTCTGTCTTCCTTTTAAATCTTCAGTCCTATACTCCAGGAAAGGCCTCGGGCTACTAACTAGCATAAGGTCTAATCCCAAGAGAGACCAAACAGCCTCATCTTCTGCTGCAGGAAGTTGTTGGACCTCAGCATTGGGAGAGGGAATAGAAGTCACTCTATGCAGAGGAGCAGGACAAGGCCTATGTACTTTATTAGCCGTCTTGTGAGGTCTTAAGTGACTCATAGGCCCTCTGCACAGGGATGAATTTCACCCAGAAGGAGTTCAGAACTTTGAAGGTTCAGGTCTTTAGAACCCAATATTGCTCTCAATGAAATCAATGGCAAAACTCCCAGGATCAGAACCTCAAAGGTATTTAGGCACTTAAACTCCATTGATTTCAGTGGGAATTGGGTACCTAAATACCTTTGAAGATCTGGGCCCCAGTGACTTCAGTGAGAACAGGCTTATGCTGACAGTTTGGACTTCTTCCCATCTTACTTGATTTCCTGCTGCATTGTTGTAATACCTTTTGCCGCTAATATTATTTTAAGTGCCGGCAATTTCCTTGGGAAGCCGGTTTTCATTGATTTAAGGCCATTATTGCACATTCCTCCACTGGCCATTCAAGCCTGTTTCTCCAGGTAGCAGTGAAGTGATGATGGCTGGAAGGTTTGTTCACTCCTGAACTCTGTTGTGTAGCTGCCCAGCTGCTTCCTGATGACCTAATTCCTCTGTATTGACTATTTCAGCGGGAAAGAGGAATAGCAGTTCATAAATTCAAGGTATAAAGACATTCAATCCACTTCACATTCCTGCACTAACACTTTGAATCAGAAGTCTACTTCTCTCATTTTTTAACCCCACCACAAAGATTTTTTCTCTCTTTTTTTGCAATAGAAGATTTTGGTGTTTGCTGAAACACAAGAGAAAAGCCACACTGTCCACTATTGCTAGCAACTTTCTATGCTGTACCAGATCAGATCAAGGTGGCAAATACAAATGTTTTTAATGATGCAAGGGACGTTGATGTGTTTGTTTTATTCATAATGGGTTAAGTCCTGAACGTCTCACTCAGGCTAATCTCCTGAATTGAGCATGGTCTTCAGGATTTGGCTTAATCACATTACCAGGGGCAAAATGAGGTGCAGTGAACTAATCAGCTAGTCATTTGCCTCTGGAAACCTGTATTCAAATTCTGATTGAGTGAAAAACTGCTTGATGATTGCCTGATCCTCTGGTTAACATTGATCTACTTCGCAAAATCCCCACCCTGTATTGAAACAACTGGGTCTAGATTCTACCATGAATTCAACTGTGCTGCACAGTCAGAACAGATCTGGTTTTGGCTTAAGAGAAGTCTGTGACAAGTACAATTATTTCCAATCCAAACAAAAATTGGCTGAACTTTTGGACAAAGCAGCCGATGTCTTTCAGGGCGGTATCGAAACCTTAAAACATATGACCGCAAAAACTGTGGTGTAGCTATCACACAGTACTGTTCTTGTAGGGTTTTGGTGGCTTCTAAAACACAAGACAGGGAGGGCCACTACAGGGCTCACAAACTATTTAAAGGCATACCACCCAATTCCTGTATGCAACAGTGGAGAATCAGACTCGTTAACAGTTTCAATGCCAAATTCTGTGGTCAATTTGGTCAATTACACCAGTGTACAAGCGAGTGGAGAGTTAGTTTGGATTTACACCAGAGTAATTGAGGCTGTAATGTGCCCTTCTTTGTGTTTAATAAATAACAAACCAACATTCATCTGATCTTGATCTTGGACTTCTTCTGACAATAATTTACATGGTCTCTTTCCTGCTTGGACTGGCTTTATTTTGGGTCTTTATTTGGAACATGGGTTGGAAAGGCCTCATTATTGAAAATGAAAAGTAAGAGCCAACATGAGATTCACCATAAGGCATTACACTGAGGCTGATGTTAAATAGGCATGAAATATGGAGGAGTGATTATTGCATTCCTGCCATGATATTAAAATAGATACTTCAATAATGAATTAGATCTTGTACTCAAAATGCCAATATCAATTTGGGGCCATTTGCTTTCTTTTTATTGCTCTGCAGCTGTGCTTTTCTTGCTCCTAGGGCATCTTTTTAGGACAAAAAGAAATTATTCAGCATTACTCTGTCATCTGGCTAGATCACTGCCAGCATGCTGTGGCTTTTTGATATATTTGTGTGCTAGCTTGCATGCTGTCCAACTATTAGCAGCATGTTCAACCTCTCCCAAGGCAGCAGGTTGGCAGAACATTTGGAAGGATGCTGTGAAAGTAAAGCTCAGTGCACTTTGGAATGTTTATGCCAGACTGCATACTCAGAAGAAGGTCTAAAATTGAATTAGGTTTGGAAGGATTAGATTTTTATTGGTAAATGTGGATTTTACCCTCCATGCATCAACAACAAAAAATTCCAATCAAAATTCACAGATAGGCAAAGTAAGAAAAATGCCGCTTGAAAACTTGTTCGAGTTTATTTAAGGATATTGACTCTTTATATTTTGATATGTGGTATTGACAATTTGTGTTTTAATGGTTATAAAGCTTTAACTTTTTGTATTTCAACATCAGATAATAATTATTTAAGATCAGATCACTTCCCCCATAATTTTGAGCAACTGTGGAAAACTTAAATAGATTTTAAAAACGATCTTAAAAATAACCCCCCCCCCCCCAAAAAAAAAACGAACAGCAAAAATGTGTTAAGTACATCAGAAGCAGGATGCCAGCCAAATAATCAGTTTGGCCCCTGGATCATCAAGGTGCTAAAGGAACTCTCCAAGTAGACAACGCCCTTGCGGAGAAGATAAATTAATTCTTTGCAGAGGATGTGAGGAAGATTCTCACACCTGAGCTATTCTTTTTAGGTGACAAATCTGTCCTACACTGAGGTCTCAGTAGAAGAGATTTTGGAACAAAATTCATGAATTAAACAATAATAAGTCACCAGAACAGATGACATTCCTTCAAGAGTTCTGAAGGAACACAAATATGAAATTGCAGAACTACTAATAGTGGTATGTAACCTATCGCTTAAATCAGCCTCTGCATCAGACGACTGGAGGATAGCTAATGTAATGCCAATTTTTAAAAAAAGTCTCAAGAGGCAATCCTTGCAATTACAGGCTGGTAATCCCAACATCAGTACCAGGCAAATTGTTTGAAGCTATAATAAAGAACAGAATTATCAGACAGATAGATTAACATGATAGGTCGGGGAAGAGTCAACATGGCTTTTGTAAAGGGAAATCATGCCTCACCAATCTATTAGAATTCTTTGAGGGGGTCAACAAGCATGTGGACAAGGGGTTTCCAGTTAATATAGAAAGCCTTCGACAATGTCCTATACCAAAGGCTTTTATGCAAAATAAGCAGTCATGGGAGGAGAGGGAAGATCCTGTCATGGATCAGTAACTGCTTAAAAGATAGGAAACAAAGGGCAGGAATAAATTGTCAGTTTTCATAGTGGAGAGAGTTAAATAGTGAGGTCTGCCAAGGATGTGTACTGGGACCAGAACTGCTCAATATATTTATAAATGATATGGAGGAGGGTGTGAACAGTGAGGTGGCAAAGTTTGCAGATGATACAAAATTACTCATGATAATTAAGTCCAAAGCTGACTGCATGGAGTTAGAAAAGTGGATGGCTGGGCAACAAAATGGCAGATGCAATACAATGTTGATAAATGCAAACTAATGCACATTGGAAAACATAATCCCAACTATACACACAAAATGATGGTGTCTAAATTAGTTGTTATCACTCAAGAAAGAGATGTTGGAGTCATCATGAATAGTTTTCTGAAAATATTGCTCAATGTGGAGCAGCAGTCAAAAGAGGTAATACCAAGGGGTAGATAGTAACACAAAAAATCTAATGCCACTATATAATTCCATGATACCCCTTGAATACTGCATGCAGTTCTGGTCACCCCTTCTCAAAAAACACATATTGGAATAGGAAAAGATATATAGAAGGGCAACAAAAATGATGAGGGGTATGGAACAATTTCTGTATAAGGAGAGATTAAAAAGTCTGGGACTGTTGATCTTAGAAAAGAGACTATTAATGGGAGATATGATATAGGTCTATAAAATCATGACTGGTGTGGAGAAAGTGAATAAGGAAGTGTTAATTACCCCTTCACATAACACAAAAACCAGGGATCACCTAATGAAATTAATAGGTAGGAAGATTAAAACTAATATAAGGAAGTACTTTTTCACACACTGCAGAGTCAACCTATGGAACCCGTTGCCAGTGGATGCTGTGAAGGACAAAAGTATAACTGGGTTCAAAATAGAATTAGATAAGTTCATGGAGAACAGGTCCATCGATGGCTATTAGCCAAGATACATAATTGCTTAAACAACTGCAAACAAAGAGTAACTATTAATGGAATGATGTCAGATTAGAGGAAGGTCTCATGTGGGGTTCCACAGGGATCTGTTCTGGGTCCAGTGTTTTTTAACATCTTTATTAATTACCTGGATGTAGGAATTGAGAGCATATTGATCAAATCTGCAGAGGACACAAAGCCATGGGGTGGGGAGAAGAGGGCTGTGTGTGTGTCTAGGTAGGGGATTGCCAACACTATGGAGGATAGAGCTAAAATTCAAAGGGATCTTGATAAATTGGAGAACTGGGCTATAGGCAACAAAATGAAACTCAACAAAGACAAATGTAATGTACCACACTTAGGGAAGAAAAAACAAATGTACAAATGCAGAATAGGGGATAACTGGCTTGGCAGCAACACTGCTGAGAAGGATCTGGGAATTGTGATGGATCACAACATCAACATGAGTCAACAATGCGATGTTATAGCAAAAAAAGCAAATGCGATTTTAGGTTGCATTAACAGAGGCATAGGTGATAATATTGCTCTACTCGGCACTGGTTAGGCCTCAGTTGGAGTACTGTGTCCAGTTTTGGTCACCAGTATATAGAAAGGATGTAGAGAAACTGGAAAGGATCCAGAGATGAGTGAAAAAGATGGTCAAAGAGGTAGAATGCAAACCATATGAGCAAAGGCTGAAGGAACTGGGTATGTTTGGTTTGCAAAAGAGAAGATTAAGGGAGGACATGATAGAAGTCTTCAAATACTTGAAAGGCTGCTATAAAAAGATGGAGAAAAGTTGTTCTCTCTTGCCACAGAGGGCAGGACAAGAGGCAATGGGTTCAAATTACAGAATAGAGATGTAGATTAAATTCTAGGAAAAACTTCCTAACTGTAAGAACAGTAGTACAATGGAACAGACTGCCTAGGGAGGTTATGGAAGCTCCTTCACTGGAGGTTTTCAAAAGGAGGCAGGGGGTTAGACTAGATGACTCTTGTGGTCCCTTATAACCCAGTGGTTCTATGATCAGACACACATCCCAATACCATGGGTGCCTCTGAACCAGGGCCATCCTTATGGGGGTGTGGGGCTCAGGACATAGGCACTGAGTTTCTATCTGCTAGGGGGTGCTCACCCCAGCTATGCCCAGGCCCTGCCCCCACTCCACCCTCCCCACAAGGTCCCACCCCCGCCCTGCCTCTTCCCGCACCCACCCCGCCTCTTCCCCGCCCAGTTACACCCCCTCCTCCAAGCATGCTGTGCCCTTGCTCCTCTCCCCTCCCCCACAGCACCTCTAGAGGCAGCAAAACAGCTGATCAGTGGTAGGTGCTGGGAGGGAAAGGGAGCCGCTGATCAGTGGGGCCTGCCGGTGGGCAGGAGGTGCTGGGGGGAGGGGGAGGTTTGTAGGGGGACTCCTCCTCGCCCCTCCGCCTGCCTCCTCACAAAGTGTGGGAGCTCCCAAGCGCAGGGAAGTTACCCCAATTTGCTGTACCCTAGGGATGGCTCTGCTCTGAACCTCTGATTGCTGGAACCTGGGACTGGACAACAGGGGATGGCTCTCTCAATAAATTGCCCTGTTCTGTTCATTCCCTCTGAAGAATCTAGCACTGCCCACTGGTGGAAGACAGGATCCTGGGCAAGATGGACCATTGGTCTGGCCCAGTATGGCCATTCTTATGTTCTTAAGATTGATATTATCTGTCACAATTATAAAAATAATAACAATTGAATTATGCCAAGCCTAAGTACAATGCAGGGGATGCATCCCCGGGCTACGCAGCTTTTAACTCTAGCACTATATTTTCTACCTGTTTAATTATTTTTGGAGAGAACTTTATGTTGGCAAACCAAGTCCTGTATTTACCTACAAGAAAGGTACAAGAGAGGTAACAGCAACACAAGCAACAAGTACCTTATCTAGGACTGTGCAGAATTCACTCACAACATATTCAGCCCTTGGCCTCTCTGGTGTGCCTGTGAAGAAGGAGATGTGGCCTACTGGATACCAATAGTAGGCTGGGACTCTAGAGACCTGGGGTCTATTCCTTGGTTTGTCAGTAATTTGCTGGGTAAAATATAGAGTTTGAAGCTAGAAGGGACTATCTGATCTCCCTGACCCTGCCTGCAACCCCCCCAGGGGTAACTATTTAGAGAATCTGTCTATGATACACTTTATGAATTCTGTGTGAGATTATGAACCTGTATGTGTCTTTATCAAGCTGCAAACTCCATTTTGCATGTTGGGTTTGCTTGCCTTCTCTGTTGTCATTTTACCTCCATGTTGCACTGAAGTTCCAAGGGGTAGGGCTAACAATAGAGGATAATTAAATCTTGATGGTCCTCTATTCAAAAAGAAACACCTTGAGAAAGGCTGTCTTCTACCCAGGAGAACTAGTTTGTCAGGGGAGAGGTTGCCTGGCAACAAAATCACCGGCTAGGGGGTCTGTGATCACCTGAGGTGGCTGATCAGGAGGTCACATGACAGAAGGAGACTGCAAGGTTATAAAAGGGCAGGAACTGCTGTGTTATTGGTCTTTGACTATTTTCACCAGCTTGAGCTGAGCTGCTGCAGGAAGTTGGCTCTAGTGATTTAGGGATTTGGGGCAAAAATTGGGGATTGGTCCTGCTTTGAGCAGGGGGTTGGACTAGATGACCTCATAAGGTCCCTTCCAACCCTGATATTCTATGATTCTATAGTGCCACACAGCTGGACTCCGAAGAGAAGGGTGAGCCAGAGTGAGGGGCGCTGTGTTTAGCATGTGTGATGTTTGCTAAATGGCTCTCCTGTGCTTTCTTTCTGAAGTAAAGTGCAATGGTCTTTTAGAAGCCTGTGCAAAGTGTGCTTGGGAGTGTCTGTGGGCATTTACTGCTGTGTCCCCTGAAGAGGTAATCCTTACACCAGAAGGCTCACATCTTTAGTGGGACTCTGGAGAACAAGCAAGACTTCCTGAGGAAGGTTGGAGGAAACAGCATCAGTTTCTGGGCCTATGCAATTAGATTGGGGCTGCCAAGAGCAGGGCTAGCTCCAGGCACCAGCAAAACAAGCATTTGCTTGGGGCGGCGAATTTGTAGGGGCGGCAGGGAGCCCTGGGAGCTGTAGTTCCTTGGTTAGCTCCCTGCCTATAGAGTCAGCCCTGGAGCAGGGAAAGAACTACATTTCCCAGAATTCCTTGGCAGCTATTAACAGGAAAGGGAGGGGGAGGGAGTGAGATAGCTGAGACACGCTGTAGCTTGCTGTGTGAATGGAAAGCTGACTGCTGTGAAAGGTAGGGATACCATATTTTAACATTAAAAAAAAAAAAAGAGGACACTCCACTGGTGTGACCTCACCTTGCAGCCCCCAAAGAAAGAATTGGGTGGACTAAATGGACAGTGCACCTCTCTATTTGAAGCCTAGCAAGGGAGGTAGGTGGATCCCACTAGAATTTAAAATGAAAAGTAAGGGAGGGGAGGCTCTACTAGAGGACCTGGGCAGCTTTAGGTACTGTAAAGCACGTAGGAGGATTTCCATTTCTGAGCCATGGAAGCAGAAATTGACTTTTCCTTTCCAGATTTAGCTAAAATGAATCTAGCACCTGTATTCCAGATTTGAACACCCTCAAAATTCAGGAGTGCTCAAACTCAGTGTGGGCAGCTGTTACTTCATTTCTCCCAAATCAAATATACTGATCCACTGTAACTTGCTGTAGAAAAAGTAGGATAAAATTGAGCAAGAAATGCTTCCCAGTGGTTATTAGCACTGGAATTGCTATTTTCAACAGCCATTTTTTATTTTTTTTATTTTTTAGTTTTATTTGTTTAAAAGGAAGACAGTGATATTGCATTGGCAAATTCCCTATAGAAACACAGAGTGGAACAAAAGAATAATAAATGCACCTCAACTTTTCCTCATTAATGTTGGAGAGTCTTATAATATGCATCCTGATATCCTTCGATCTCACATGCTGAAAATTGTTCCACTTTACTGCAGTTCTGTAACCATATGGGAACCAATCCTATCTGTGTTCTGTGCACATCCAAAATTCCTACTGAATGACCTGCCCTGGGACCAAGTTACCAGTGACCCAGGGCTGGGGCAGCAGGAGGGTGCAGTTGGGGTGAGAGAGCCCAAGGCTGGGGTGATAGGGGGTGGGGTGGGGGGAGAGCCTAGGGCTGGGGCAGTAGGGGGTGCATATGGTGGGGAGGAGAGCCCAGGGCTGAGGTGGTAGGGAGTGGGGGGGAGACCAGGCCTGGGGCAGCAGGGCGGTGCAGGGGGGAGACCAGGGCTGGGGTGGGGGGCAGCCAAATTTTTTTTTGCTTTGGGCAGCAAAAAACCTAGAGCTGGCCCTGGCCAAGAGGGGTGTCAGAGATAAAGTCTGCACTGGGAATGCCTGCCTGGAGGACCAAAATAGGGTTGCCAACTTTCTAAAGGCACAAAACTGAACACCCTAGCCCTGCCCCTTCCCAGAGGCCACACACCCTGCCTTGCCCTTAGGGTGACCAGACAGCAAGTGTGAAAAATCGGGATGGGGGTGAAGGGTAATAGGAGCCTATATAAGAAAAACCCCAAAATTGGGACTGTCCCTATAAAATCGGGACATCTGGTCACCCTACTTGTCCCTTCCCAGAGGCCCTGCCCTCCTCCCCCCACGCCCTGGGCTCACTACATTCCCTCTCCCTAGGTAGCTCACTTCCCCCACCCTCACTCACTTTCACTGGGCTGGGGCAGGGGGTGAGGGCTCTAATTGGTATGTGGGCTCCAGGGTGGGGCTGGGGGTGAGTGGTTTGGTGTGCAGGAGAGGGCTCCAGGCTGGGGGGTGAGGCAGAGGGATTGTGGTTGTGGGAAGGAGCATTCTGGCAGTGTAATAGGGGCCTTAAAGTGGGTGTGACTGTAATATACCCCAACTATAAAGCCCCTTTTACACTGCCAGAATGGAGCAAAGAGGCCTTAGTGTAAATGACAGTCAGGCCCTCTCTTCAGAATAATCCACTGAGCTGCCATCACATTGGAAAGACCCTTTCTTGCTGAAATATTAAAAATTACTCTCCTTATAAATTTAGGGTAAGTCAGAAGTCATCAATCAGATTTTAATATGTGTATGCTGCCTAGAGCTGCAAAAGAAATACCTCCATGCTAGCCACAGCTTGAGGGAGGAAGGAAAACTAAAAATCTCCATTGCCATAAACATCATCTCCTGTTGTACTTTAACGCTCTTAGAACACTTACACATGTATCTTCAACACATTCAGGCGTATGGAGCAAATCAATTCAAGTAACTTCCTGTGATTAAACTGGTCATTACTTCAGCCTAGCTCTGAATGTGTAGAAGCTACTATGGTTAAATAGGGATCAAATCAATTATATTTAAACCTGCCCAAATCAAATATAATATATGATTTTCATAGCTCCCCACAATGCTAAAATAATGCATATTCTCCTTTTTAAGCCATTACTTAGGTAATGGGAACAGCAATAATGAGCAAAGATCATAGATGAAGCGAGGATATAAAAGTTGCATCTATTATATCAGTAACAGTTGCCATGGCTTTTTCTTCTACATTTCTTGCCTTTAAATTTCCCCCGCAGTGAAGGAGAGTCTTTCTGGCCTCTAAGTTGTCCTGATATATTTCTGCTCTTAAAAAAATGTTTCACCTCACCCGGTCTGTGGAAAATAAATGTCTCATTCTGAGATGTGCTGAGCAGATCTGGGGAAATGCTGTAAAAATAATAAATAAATCTGGGACTATTGCCTTGGATTTTTAAACAAATCACTTTGAGTTCATGCCCCTGTTAGATTCCCTTAGGGTTTGAGCCAAAGACCATTGAAACTGATGGGAGTCATTCCACTGACTTCCATGGTCTTGGGATCAGACCCATAACAACTGAAATCCACCTTTGTGCAGAAGCCTATGCATCACTTAAGCTCTCAAAATGGAGCTTATGTGGTGCATGGGGCCTTGAACAGGTTCCCTATGCGGGGATGAATTTCACTCAGTATGAGTGTTCCAGACTAGATCCTGCCACTGGATCCACCCATGCACACCCCTGCAATTTCTTCCAGAGTCACACTGTAGTGAATTCCGTGTAAATATTCTAACTAGGTCCTTACACTGCTCCCAAACGCTGAGTACCTTCCAGTGATGCATTAACCAATGTGACTAGAAAAGAATATCAGTCAAAGCTCCTATTTCACATGGATAAGAACATACAGGAAGTAACTCAGACAACCAGACGCAGCCAGATTCTGATCTCCTTACTCACTTTTGGCCAGCCTGTGAATCCCTTATTCCTGTTGGCTAGTGGGTTATGCCCAAAAGTAGAATAGTCCCATTGAAGGGGTCTACTCACGGAGTGACTGCTCAACAGTGGGAGGAAGGTATTCACAGTCTGGGTCTTTGTGTAGTACTTTTCACAGTGAGTTTCCCCACATAGCTCTATTAGCACTATTTGTGGAGTAAGGTGCTATTCAGAACTAGTAATGTATCAGAACTGGGTCCATATCCACTAGTTCCAATAGAACTCTTCGAGATCCTTGGATGAAAAGGATTTAGCCCCAGATCCTCAAAGGTGTTTAGGCACTGAACTCCCACAGGCGGATCTGGGGCTAAGGGCAGAGTATGGGCCAAATCCGTGGCTGGTGAAATCAGCATAGCTCCATTGACTTCCCTGGAGCTATGCCAGTTTACACTTGCTGAGGATCTGACCATGTTATTTTTAAACAACAAAATCTGTAGAAGCAGCAGGAAAACACCCAGCAGCAACACCTGTGGCAAGTGGCAGGTATGTTCCAAAAGTTACTTAAAAGCTTGCTTAAAGGATGCGCTGCCTGCCAGATTTAATTTATTTTTAAAAGCCCAATCAAAATTTGATTTGCAAGTGCAATCCTCCCATCTGCTTTCGGGCTTTATCTCTGGAGTTCAGGAACAAAACATATGTCTTGTGGCTAATAAGAATTTGTTTAAATGGGTCATATGACCAGGTGATTGTACTTATTATAATGATAACATATGGACCTGCTGTCCAACCCCAACACATCACTGTGAAAAGAGCTCATTAAATGGGAGATGAAAATTCCTGTGGTTTAGATTAAAGCAAATGGGTTGAGAAACTAGCCACAAGCGAGCTAAAATTTACTGCACAGTGAAATGAGCTTTATGTAGCTCTATTTATCTCTGTGGGTTTGTGTCTATGGCCAAAATCTTCAAAAGCGGGTGCTCCGATCAAGGTGCCTAATTCCTTATTTAGGCCCTTACCTAAGGGGCTTGACTTTGGAGGTCTGGGAAGAAGGATGATCTTGAGGGTAAAGCAGTGGGTTAGGAGGCTGAAAGCCCAGTTTCAGTTCCATACTCTGTGATCAGACTCCCTGAGTGACAGTGGGGAAGTCACATAGGTGAAGTTTTTCAAAAATAGGAGCCAAAAGTTAGGCCCCTCTTGCCATCAGATGGTAACAACGTTTTATCATTATTGAGCTGGGCTCGAGGAGGAGCTATACTGGGGTAATTGAGAGCCCATCACCCTTTATACTCAGTGGGTCTGATTCTGATCTCATCACACAACCACAAATCTGGAGGAGTTCCACTGAAAGCAATGGAATTTCTCTAGACTTATATCAAATGTAATTGAGACAAGAATCTGACCAAGTCAGTTTACTCTACTTGAAAGTCTCTTCCTCCTTTTGAGTTCCATCGCAGTTCTCCCACTGCAAATCCTCATTAACGCCTTTGACTTCAGTAGAAGTACTCCAGATTTCTGCCAGGGTGACTGACAGCAAAACCCTACCCCTAAAATTTACAATGAATTTCTCAATGGCATTTTGTTTAATGAAGAATTCAAATTCAAAGTGGTTTATAGTATTTGCTTTCCTGATTCACTGGCTGTGTATTAAAAAAATGTTGTGAACTTTATTGCTTGGCAGGTATGCAAAGCAGTTACTTAAGAGGAAATTCAACCTATTACAGAGACCTGTGATTATGTTATCATCGTTTTCGCTGCTTTATATCTTCTCATTTCCCCAGTTCATAGTGGGACCTTAAAGAGACAGCAATTTATTCGGTTGATTTTTAAGAACTAAGTTTGTTTCATGGCAGGAAATAATGAAACATTATTGCTTCATGTATCCCCAGGGGAGATGGTGGAGTTGATCAGGTGTATGGTCCCAAGAGTCATAAAGGAACACAAACCGGAACAGGTAACTGGTGTCATTTCAGCTTTGATCTGCTTTTCCGATATTAACATCATGCTAATCTTTGGAGTGAGAGGTCAGTGAGAGGTTACAGCCTCAGACATGGCAAAGTTGCTTGAAAAGGAAATCATGTCTGTCTGTCTGTGCATGTCTATGTAGGGGCATATGAAATATCGATGATAAAAAGCAAAAACTATGTTTTCCCCTCATCTTGTTAAGACTCCTCAACTGGGCCAATTTTTGCAAAAGGTTAACTGGGTAGGCAATATTTTTACAGAGAACTTGGTGCTTCTCTGGGGCAAAAATGGGACACTTTTTAAGTGAAAAGGGCCCATTTTAGAGCAAAAAGGGGCTTCCAGTTGAGAAGGTGAAGAAGTTGAGTTTTTACTGTTTTTGCTGTGGGGGGGGGGGTACATTTTCTTGGTGGTGAAATTGCAAAATGGGAAACAATGGCAATTTCCCCCAAAGGTGGCTGGAGTGGCGGGGGGAGGGGAGAGAAGAAATGGTGACCTTCTCAAAGCACTCATCATATCCTGCATGCATCTGTGCAAAACCTGGGAAAGCTCAGTAGCTGGTGTTAACATAAAGTGCTAAACTCTCCAGATAGAGTGGTTTCTGTTTATCAGAAACCTTATTACTTTGCCTTGTAGAAAACTAAACATAAGCTCAATTAAGACGGACTTACCTTGAAAGTGTCCAAATATTTATTGCTAGGATGCCTGTGAGGTTTATTACTTTTGCTTTCAACCCTTCTTAAGTACTCACAGCCTCCCTTATCTACACACTCTACAATATCTTTCATTCCAAACTGAGGATTCAGACTTACATTAGCTTCCCCTCCTTTATGGAGCAGTGGTGATCTCTCTCAGCCCTGGTGGCAGGGAGATATTTGGGCTATAGGGTAGGCTGCAGCTATTTGGCTGAAGTAACCTGCACCGTGGCACTCCCTCTGAGCCTTCCTTCTGTCTATCTCCAATCCTAGTGCACTGTCTGCTAATGTGAGGGCAGGCCCCTGGAGTTGTCTTAGTCTTGCTGCCCACTTTTGGCTGTTAGTGTCATAAATTCCCTCCCTTCCCCAAGAGGTATCTTATTCATTAACTTAGAGGGTAATTTTTCCTTTAGGGAGACGCCTTGAAAAATAAGGGCTGGGTGCAAAGACGCTGACTTCAGATGTGGGTAAAGCGTGTCTGAAAATGAGGCGGCAGTTTTCTGATTGGACGGGATGTTTATACTGTTTGCCTACAGTGCAATCCAATAGTCTTAAAAATGGAAACAGAGAAAGAGAGCACACAGTAGATTTTTCCACTGCCTTCTTCATTATCATCACAAGGGGCAGACAGATGGGGACAATTTGATCAGCCGAGGAAATGCTGTGCCAAGTTGGATTCCTTCATCTGCTCTGAAATATTACATGGCATATGGCAACTGGTATTTTCTGATGTATTCCTAAGATGGCATTGCGATGACAGCATCTCTGTGGTGAGAGATATAAAATAAAACAGGCTGTGTGGCCGAATTCCAGAGAGTAATTTGAATGAAAGGTTGGGCTGACCTCATCGCCAGTCAGAAGCATGTCACTGAGATGGTTTATTAATGGGGTGAAGGATTGTGAGGCAGTTACTTATTTAAATGACATGGCCCATATGGTTATTTTTCACTATGCAAAGAGCTCTCTGCTAAACAGAGTGGTGGCTCCATTCCTGAGCAATGTGCCAAAGTAGCAACTAGGGTAGTAATGAGAGCTGAGCAAAATTTTTCAGTGGGAACTATTTTTCAGCAAAAAATGCAGATTCAGTTTGACAGAAGCATTTTTTAAATATGTCAATTTCTGTGAATTATTTTGGTCAACAAAAAACCTACACAAAATCTGAAAGTGCCTACGTTTCATTTCAACAGGCTTTAAATTAATCAACTGTTTGATTTGAAATGAATTTTCATTTTGAGATTATCTTTAATTTTATTTTAAAAAATTCCAAAGAAAATAGCTCAATGGAAATGAAACATTTAGTTTTGGGTGGAACAAAACATTTTGTTTGACCTGAAATGAATTTTTAAAAAACTTTTCTGTCATTTTGGCTGAAAATTCTCAACCAGCTCTGCTGGTAAGTCTTGCTGAACAAGGCTCTTGGAGATGTTGGCTGCTATAGTCAAAAATTGCCTGTGGTATTTGGGCCATGTGGCAAGCTGGATAGGGTGCACAGTGTGTTTGTGTTCACAGCTATGCAAAACCATGATTGTATTGCTGTTCCTAGAGCGGGTCAGGAAATAATTTCCACTCTCCCCTCCTCCCGCCCCCCCTCCTCCAAATGTTTTGACAAAATTGAAAAGTTTTTCATTAAACTCTTTATAAAAAAAATCCCAATTTGATTTCTTTCCCCAGGTTTTGATAACTGAACGTTTTGGATGAGAATGGAATTTTGTTTAGGAAAATGTGTATTGTAGGGGGGAAGGATAGCTCAGTGGTTTGAGCATTGGCCTGCTAAACCCAGGGTTGTGAGTTCAATCTTTGAGGAGGCCACTTAGGGTCGGGGCAAAAATCTGTCAGGGGACAGTACTTGGTCCTGCCAGTGAAGGCAGGGGACTGGACTTGATGACCTTTCAAGGACCTTCCAGTTCTATGAGATAGGCATATCTCCATATATTTAGTATTTTGAAAGCTAGTTTTGTCAAAATTAAGTTTTGATGGCAAACTTTTGACCAGCTGTACCGTTACTCTGTTCTCACCCTCTCCGTGCACCCATACATGTGCATAGTTTTTCATCCACTTCTTGGGCCTTGTGTTATAACACAAGTTTATAACCTTTTGAGGTCGACATGTCCTTTGTATTATAATACAAATACATCATCATCATGGCAATAGTGAAGTAGAACTGCCAGCTCTCATTGATTCCCATAGCGACTCAGTGGGGACTGCTCTCCCAACCACATAGTGTGCAGGGGAGTAATGGGCCCCCCCTTGTACCGGCTTACCCCCCTGCCTGCATGGGAAAGGACCCAGGATTTTGTTTTCTTTCCTTCAAGCAGACACACAGCTCTTTCCTATAGCAGGAAATACATGTGGGACGTGTCAACAGTGCTGGATTGACAGTCGTGGACACTGAATGCCGACACTAACCCACAGAACAGATCACACCCATGCAAGCAATGCCCTGCCAAAGACCCAGTTCTGCCCTGGGGTGAGCAGCTAACTCAGTCTCCATGGCCCGTGCAATCCTCACTGTCGGGACTTCCAATGACAGAGCCAATTTGTCCCAACTGTGATGGTGGTTTTTATGATGTGGGTGTCTGTCCACTAGGAAGGAGACGGTGTCCCACCAGTTCATTTCAGTGCAGTCCATCGATGTACCACAGCTCTATGCACTACATAAAGACATGAGTGGGAGGCAGAAAGAGCCTGTCGAGGGCATTAAATAGCCTTCAGGTGAATGGATATTCAGTGCCAGACCAACCTACCCTGGATTGGAGCCAGTGACCAAGAAGTGAAAGGCTTTACTGATCCATGCAGTCCCCCACCTCCATCTTAGGTACTTTTATGTCCCTCCTCCACCCCTTATTGTAGGAATGGAATCTTTCACTCTTTTTTAATGTGTATTTCTCCTCACAACAGCCCTGGAGGCAGGGCAGGGGTATTAACCCCATAGTACAGAATGTGACTTGCCCTAGGTTTCAGAGGGGGTCTGTGGCAGAGCAAGGAACTGAGTCTCTTAACGCCCAGCTTCTCGCTTTAACCACTGGACCATCATTCCTCAGGCTTTTTCTTACAAGCTGGCATCTCTTACATTTCCCTAATATCTCACTTCAGGAGGCTTACTGAGGCCTCTTGATGCCGTCAAAGCACCAAGGTGCAGGTGGGGGAAAGCTCCATGTCTATTGTTAGGCAATGCGCAGCATTCATCCTGCATGGTTGTCAGATTCCTTCTTTGAGAAAAAGCCATTTTCCATGAGAAAAACACAGCACGGGCCCCTACGGTTCCTAGATGATAGCAAGTTTAATGTAAATCCATAACTTAATGTAATGGGGGATAAAAAGGGAGGAAAGTTTCATATCCAGGCTGTATAGGGTTCATCAAAAGCAACAAAACAGTGCTCTGCAGATAAACCTGTCCATCACACAAGCTCCAAATGGAATTTATTAAGAGTTAACAACCCTGGGTTACACTCAAAACTCTGTATCTAATTCACAAAGGAAAGAGGGGGTTTTCTCCCTTAAGTTGGGCTCAGTAGTAAATTCCCATGTCCTATAAACTCACCACATCGAATCAGGTGAGAGTTCCTTCCTTTCCTTGGTTATTTTGTGTACAGTCCTAGCTCACTGGGCAAAAGGGCACAGAGGAACTCAGCAATTTGTCTTGACAACTAATTCTGGTGTATTGATCTTTCATGGAATAATATCTCTTGGAAACAGACTCCGTGTTTCCGTTAAATTGGGCCTCTTCACCACGTGAACAGGCTGGAGAAGCTGAGTGAGGCAAAGGAGTTTTCTTCTATAGATTTTGCAGTTCCCCCAAGAGACGATGTGTATATTTCTTAATATGATTGCTGGTGTTACATTAATAACATATTGCCTGGAACAATGACACTAAGGACCCAATCCTTCCGCCCACTGAACTTACTGGCAAAACTCCAGTGGCTTCAAAGGGACCAGAATCATGTTCTGGTTTAGAATCCTGCACTGTTCCAATTCACTGAGTTAAATAGGAACTATGGATGCTCAGCATCTCACATGAGGCCATATTAATTTTTAAGCAGAGCACAGCTGAGACAGAGAAGTAACCTGTTCCAGGCTTACACCTGGATGGGTTGCCGGCAGCAGGGACTGAATTTAAGACCTTTGGATCCTAAAGCATGAGTCTCTACTGCCTGAGCTACTCACCTCTGTTAGTTAAGCCAATAACAGCTTCATCATCAGATAGACTTATGTGCAGTGCTGTGGAGGAGTCAGTGGTCTTGGGACATGGCAGGTGCCAGTGACATAGGGAAAGGTAGGAATGAGATCCTGGAAACCAAATGTAGGCTGCTAGGTAAGAGATTAAAGTCTAGGACCTCCAAGGTAGCATTCTCTGAAATGCTTCCAGTTCCACACGCAGGGCCAGTTAGACAGGTAGAACTGCAGGGTCCCAGTGCATGGATGAGACGATGGTGTTTAGAGGAGGGATTTGGGTTTATTAGGAACCGGTGAACTTTCTGGGAAAGGAGGAGCCCATTCAGGAAGGATGGGCTCTACTTAAATCATCATGGAACCAGATTGCTGGCATGTACAATTAAAAAGATGATAGGTGAGTTTTTAAACTAAAGGCTGGGGGAAAGCCATCAGGTATGGAGAAGCACACAGGTTCCAACAGAGACATCTCTTAGGGGAGGATTTATTAAAGGGGATAATCTATATCCTAGTAAAGAAGAGAGGATGGAAGTTAATAAAGTACAGATGGGAACTGAAAAGAAACAGACAAATGAAAAAGAGACCCATTCAATTACATCATATGAAGGTAGACAACTCAATATTGGCAAATTTTATAAGTGCTTTTTTACAAACGCTAGAAGTCCTAAATACTAGGATGGGTGAACTTGAGTGCCTGCTATTAAATGAGGATATTGTTATAATAGGCATCACAGAAACTTGGTGGAACAATGATTATCAGTGAAACACAGTAATACCAGAGTACAAAATATATAGGAATGACAGAATAGGTCATACTGGGGAATGGGGGTGGAGGTGGCACTATATGTGAAAGAAAGCATTGAGTCAAATATATAACAAAATGTTAAATGAATCAAACTGTGCCATAGTATCTCTATGGATAGAAATTCCATGCTTGAATAATAAGAGCATGGCAGTAGGAGTATACTACCGACCACCTGACCAGGCTATGGCGATGATTGTGAAATGCTCGAGGAGATTAGAGAAGCTACAAAACATAATAATGGGGGATTTCAACTATTCCCACATTGAGTTGGGTATATATCACCCGAGGACAGGATGCAGAGATAAAATTTCTAGACTGTCTTAATGCCTGCTTTGTGGAGCAGATAGTCCTGGAACCCATAAGGGGAGAGGCAATTCTTGATTTAGTCCTAAGGATGTGGTCTAAGGGTACGTCTACACTACAGAATTAGGTCAAAATTATAGAAGTCGATATTTTAAAACCCGAATTTATGGAATCGATTGTGTGTCCCCCCACTAAAGAGCACTAAGACCATGAGGTCGACGGACTGTGTCCACAGTAGCGGGGCTAGCGCCGACTTTCGGAGCGTTGCATTGCGGGTACCTATCCCACAGTTCCCGCAGTCTCTGCCGCCCATTGGAATTCTGGGTTGCGATCCCAAAGCCTGATGGGGCAGAAAACATTGTCGCTGGTGGTTCTGGGTACATGTCGTCAAGCCATCAAACGTCCCTCCCTCTCTCCGTGAAAGCAGTCTTTTTCCCACCTTTTTTCCGGGGTTTCCGCGGTTTCCGGGTTTGCTGTGGAAGCCTGCTCAGCTCACAATTACCGTACATCTCCAGCGTACGCCTGGACATTAGGTCTAGTGGGGATTCAGTCGCGCTATAATACGGGCAGATGGATAGCTCAGCGTTCTGAGCATTGGCCCGCTAAACCCGGGGTTGCAAGTTCAATCCTTGAGGGGGCCATTCTGCCTGAGGCTGGTAGTCGCGGGACTACACAGCATAAGCTCCTTGCCTTCTAGCTGCAGATGGTGCAATAGGCCATAAATGATCGTAGTCGCGGGACTACACAGCTGCAGATCATACAATATGCTTGAAATTCGTGTGCTCCTGGCCGGCGGCCTATGGTGTGGCTGGCCGGGGGCGCTTGGACATAAATGGGAGTGACCAGAGTGACTCTGGTTGTTCTCTTTTTTACGTTTTGTTTAAGGGAGATTCAGTACTGTCTGGAACACGGGCAGAGGGATAGCTCAGCGCTCTGAGCGTTGGCCTGCTAAACCCGGGGTTGCGAGTTCAATCCTTGAGGGGGCCAGGAGATGAGGATGGATATCAAGCCTATTGAACCATCTGCAGCTAGAAGGGAAAGTGCCTACCCTTGCTTCCCAGCATATTGTACCATCTGCTGCTAGAAGGAAATGAGCCTAACCCTTGCTCCCCCCTCCCTCTGTGAAAGCAACTGAGGGGGGAGCCAAAAATCCTTTCGTGCCTTTTTTCATGCGGGTGCCATATTGCTGACACCATTGTTATCCACCCGCCGCTTCTGCTCCCACTCTGCTGTCCTGCAAACAGCATACCAGGGAAAGCATGGAGCACGATCAGATCACCGCGGCTGTTATCGCCGTTATGAACACCACGCGCATTGTCCAGGAGTATATGGAGAACGAGAACCAGGAGCTGCTACAGCTACAGCAGGTGAGGAGGCGACAGCGGCGCCCTGAGGACAGTGATGCGGACATGGACACAGACCTCTCTCAAAAAAAGCCCCCCCGCAAGGTGGACATCATGGTGGTAATGGGGCTTGTTGATACAGTGGAACGCCGATTCTGGGCTCGGGAAACAAGCACAGACTGGTGGGACCACATAGTGCTTCAGGTCTGGGATGAATCCCAGTGGCTGCGAAACCTTCTCATGCGTAAGGGCACTTTCATGGAACTTTGTGAGTTGCTTTCCCCTGCCCGGAAGCGCCAGAACGCCAAGATGAGAGCAGCCCTCACAGTAGAGAAGCGACTGGCGATAGCCCTGTGGAAGCTTGCAACGCCAGACAGCTACCGGTCAGTCGCAAATCAATTTGGAGTGGCAAAATCTACAGTGGGGGCTGTTGTGATGCAAGTAGCCAGGGCGATCACCAAGCTGCTGGTACCAAGGGTTGTGAGTCTGGGAAATGTGCAGCTCATACTGGATGGCTTTGCAGCAATGGGGTTCCCGAACTGTGGAGGGGTGATAGACGGAACCCATATCCCTATCTTGGCACCGGACCACCAAGCCAGCGAGTACATAAACCGAAAGGGTTACTTTTCAATAGTGCTGCAAGAGTGGATCATAAGAGACGTTTCACCAACATCAACGTGGGATGGCCGGGAAAGGTACATGACGCTCGCATCTTCAGGAACTCTGGTCTGTTTCGGCTGCTGCAGCAAGGGACTTTCTTCCCAGACCAGAAAATAACCGTTGGGGATGTTGAGATGCCTATAGTTATCCTTGGGGACCCAGCCTACCCCTTGATGCCATGGCTCATGAAGCCATACACAGGTAGCCTGGACAGTAGTCAGGACCTTTTCAACTATAGGCCAAGCAAGTGCAGAATGGTGGTGGAATGTGCATTTGGGCGTTTAAAAGCTCGCTGGTGCAGTTTATTGACTAGGTTAGATCTCAGCGAAACCAATATTCCCATTATTATTACTGCTTGCTGTGCGCTCCACAATATCTGTGAGAGTAAGGGGGAGACGTTTATGGTGGGGTGGGAGGTTGAGGCAAATCGCCTGGCCGCTGGTTATGCGCAGCCAGACACCAGGGCTATTACAAGAGTACAGCAGGGTGCGTTGCGCATCAGGGAAGCTTTGAAAACCAGTTTCATGAATGGCCAGGATGCTGTGTGAAAGTTCTGTTTTTCCCCAGTAATGAAAAGCCCCGCCCCTTCATTCACTCTACTTCCCTTTACCCAAACCGCCCTGCCCTCCCCCCCTCGGTCACCGCTTGCAGAGGAAATAAAGTCATAGTTGCTTAAAAATCATGCATTCTTTATTAATTCGTAAAACAAAGAGGGGGAACTATGGGGGTAACTGCCACAGTCTCCCGGGATAGGTGGTGGAGGAAGGGAAGCACCAGGATGGGTGGTGGAGGAGGGGATGAGGGAAGGACAAGGACACACAGCACTTTAAAACTTATTGAATGCCAGCCCTTTGTTGCTTGGACTGTTCTCTTGGCTTGAGTGGTTGGGTGCACGGAGGCCACCCAAACACGTTCTTGGGTGTCTCGGGGATGAGGTTATGGGACTCAGGAAGGTTACACAGGGGCTGTAGCGGCGGTCTGGGCTCAGGCGGCCTTTCCTGAACCCTACGCCTTTCCTGAGCCATAAGCTGGAGGATTTCCGTTTGATCCTCCAGTAGCCTCAGAATTGCATCCTGCCTCTCTCTGCATGCTGACGCCACCTACTCTCTTCATCCCGCCGCTGTCTCTCTTCATCCTGCCAGTCATTGTCTTCAGCACGCCACCTGTCCGCACGATCAAATTCTGCCTTCCTGGACTCCGACAGTGTCTGCCTCCACGCATTCTGCTGGGCAGCTTCAGTGTGGGAGGATTGCATGAGCTCTGAGAACATATCGTCTCGATTCCTTTTTTTTTTTACTTCTAATCTTTGCTAGCCTCTGGGACGGTGATGAAAGGGGTGGCGTTGAAACATTTGCAGCTGCGGGAGGAAACAAACGGGAGAGGAGTAGTGTAAAAGACACACATTAGAGAACAATGCTCCAAACATTACATATCACATGTGCATTTGGTCCAAGGTTGCACTTTGCCTGTTATATTGAGGGTCTGCAGGTTTGGTGTGAGAGATCACACAAGCAGGTCTGGCGGGCAACAGAATTCGGCTTGCAGGTAGCCATGGTAAGCCACAGTCTATAGGCTTCTTTAACCTTCATAACATGTGGGAATGTTTTCAAACAGCAACCCCCTCATTTCCCATAAGAAACAGCCTTTGGGCTGGCAATTTAAAACTGGTTGGCAATTGAAAAGGGAGGGGTGGCGGTTTTCGGGTTAACATGCAGCGCGAACCTAATTGACACCCCCCCACACACACACACACACAGACATGCATCCAAGATGTTCGCTGTTCCCCCTCCCCCCACCGCGTGGGTCACAGCGGGGAAGATTTCCGTTCAGCCACAGGCAAACAGCCCAGCAGGGACAGACCCCCTCTGAATACCCCCTTAATAAAATTCCCCTATTTCAACCAGGTGACCATGAATGATATCACTCTTCTGAGGATAACACAGACAGATAAAGAACGGATGTTGCTTGAATGCCGGCAAACACCGGGACCATACGCCGCCATGCTTTGCAAAGCAATCATTCCCGACTACATGCTACTGGCCTGGCGTGGTAGAGTGTGTTACTACGGAGCACAGGATAAGGCTGCCCTCCCCAGAAACCTTTTGCACAGGCTTTGGGAGTACATCCAGGAGATCTTTCTGGAGATGTCCCCGGAGGATTTCTGCTCCATCCCCGAACATGTTAACAGAGTTTTCCAGTAGCTGTAGCTGTACTGGCCATGAATTAATCATTAAACACGCTTGCTTATAAAACATGTATTAATTTAACAGAGGTACACTCACCAGAGGCCCCTTCTCCTGCATCAAGCACGCCTTGGGTGGGTTCGTAGGGTACTGGCTCCAGGGTGACAAAGAGTTCCTGGCTGTCAGGGAAAAGGGCTTCTCCGCTTCCTTGCTGTGTCTGTGCGCTATTTTCAGCATCATTATCATCATCTTCCTCTCTCTGAAAATGCTCCTCTGTGGTTTCTGATGATCCACATATGGAGTCATACCACATGGGTGGGTCAGTGCTGGCTGCACCTCCTAGAATGGCATGCAGCTCATCATAGAAGCGGCATGTCTGGGGCTCTGACCCAGAGCGGCTGTTTGCATCTCTGGTTTTTTGGTAGGCTTGCCTGAGCTCCTTAATTTTCACGTGGCACTGTTGCGCGTCCCTGTTGTAGCCTCTGTCCTGCATGCCCTTGGAGACTTTGGCATATGTATTGGCGTTTCTTCTTTTAGACCGTAGCTCTGCTAGCACGGTTTCGTCTCCCCATACAGTGATCAGATCGCGTACCTCACGCTCGGTCCATGCTGGAGCTCGTCTTCGGTTCTAGGACTCCATCATGGTCACCTCTGCTGATGAGATCTGCGCTCACCTGCAGCTCACCACGCTGGCCAAACAGGAAATGAAATTCAAAAGTTCGCGGGGCTTTTCCTGTCTACCTGGGCGGAGCATTGGAGCTCAGACTGCTGTCCAGAGCGGTCAAATGTTGCACTGTGGGATAGATCCAGGAGGCCAGTACCGTCGAATTGCGTCCTCACTAAGCCTACATCGATTCGGCAATATCGCTTTAAGCGCTAATCCCCTCGTGGGGGGTGGAGTGGCGAGATTGATTTTAAGAGCCCTAGAAGTCGATGTTAAGGGCTTCGTCGTGTGGACGGGTGCACGGATCAATCAATATAATGCTAATAAATTCGACCGAAACTCATAGTGTAGACCAGGGCTAAGAGATGAATTTAGCTGAAACGCTCAGTAATAGTAACAATAATGTAACTATATTTAACATCCTCGTGGGGGGGAAATACGAAAGAAATCCACCACAGCAACATTTAACTTCAAAAAGGGGAACTACACAAAAGTGAGGGGATTAAACAGAAATTAAAAGGAACAGTCACACAAGTGAAATGCCTGCAAGCTGCATGGGAACTATTTAAAAACACCATAACAGAGGCTCAAACTAAATGTATACCCCCAAATAAAATAAAAAACTAGTAAGAGGATGAAAAGAATGCCAGCACGGTGAAACATAAAGTGAAAGAGGCAGTTAGAGGTAAGAATACTTCCTTTAAAAATTGGAAGTCAAATCCTACTGAGGAACTCTGGTAAGACAAGTTAAAAAATATAATTAGGCAGGCCAAAAAGAATTTGAAGAGCAACTAGCAAAAGACACAAAAACTAACGACAAATATTTTTTTTAGTCCATCAGAAGCAGGAAGCCTGCCAAACAATCAGTGGGGCCACTGAATGTTCGAGGTGCTAAAGGAGCACTCAAGGAAGACAAGGCTGTTGCTGAGAAGCTAAATGAATTCTTTGCATCAGTCATCACTGCAGAGAATGTGAGGGAGATTCCCACACCTGAGCCATTCTTTTTAGGTGACAAATCTGAGGAACTGTTCCAGATTGAGGTGTCAATAGAGGAGGTTTAGGAACAACCTGGTAATTAAATAGTAATAAGTCATCAGGACCAGATGGGATTCACCCAAGAGTTCTGAAGGAACTCAAAAGTGAAATTGCAGAACTACTAACTGTGGTATGTAACCTATAACTTAAATTAGCCTCTCCACCAGATGACTGGAGGATAGCTAATGTGACGCTGATTATTTTAAAAAGGCTCTGGGCATATCCCGATGTGCTTCTGGGGCATCTCTTTAGTGCACTGCCTTAAAATAAGGTCTGTGGCAAAGTCACCATGTAGCCCTAGAGGAGTAATCATTGTGCTCAGTACAAGTTTGACATGATTGGATGTGGAATGAAATGATGAGTAACTCTGAGATCCATTTTATTAATTAACACTCTTGAAGGCAGAGCAAGTCATGGGCAATAAATGGTTATGAGCACACAGAATATCCAAACAAACCTAATAAGGACCATGGAATTTTCAAGCTGTTGCTTGCTGAATTTCCTCCATAAGCAAATGCTCCAGTGCCCTCTTTCCCCTCTTCTAACTAAATAAATACCAGTGCACTCACCAGCAACCCTGCAGCAATATGACGTAGCAATAATATGGCAGCACTTTTCTTCTGAGCCTAGTCAGAGCATTTTACAAACATTAATGAATCCTGCCTCACAATAGCTCTGCTGGGAAGGTATCACTAGGCTAAATTTATAGATGGGGAAACTGCCCCACACAGATGTGAGGTGACTCATTCAAAGCAACAGAGCTGGAAATAGAAACCAGAATGTCTGTCTTCCCATACCCTGCTGTAGCTAGACTGCTGTAGACAGACTTATTCCCATCAGAAAGTTATGTGCAAGTTGGGGGTGGGGATAAACTTTTGGTGAAGGGAAGAGATTTTTAGTTCCCAGCTTCCAAGGGGTTATTACAGCCCTAATGTGGCCGTGCATCTTAAACACTATGACAAACACCTTGACAGTGTCCCTTTCAAGTCAAAGCCCTAAGTAAGGGAAACTTACTGGTGTATGTTTTTATCAAAGCTCTTCTCTGTTATGGTATGCACAGTAGCTTACAGAAGTTAAGAAGTTAATGGGGGAAGCAGGCATTAGATAGAAAGATCAAATACATCAGCTCGTAGCCAAAGGGATGAAAACGATACGGCACCTGAGAGTGGCAATAAATGTAAAATGCTTATCTCTCATTTCAGACGTATGATTAACTGTTTCTAAATATACTGTGGATTGAACAATAAAGGGGGAAAATGTGGATGGCTGTAATGCAGTCAAAATGTTTCACAAATTCTGACCGAACAGCCCATAAAAGCAGGACTCTGGGGCTCTTAACCATGGAGGACACATTTTCTCTTTAAGGCTGAAGAGAAAAATAAAGATGTAGGGGTTTATAAATAATTGTTATGATGGTGAGGTTTCAGAGATAAAAGATAGTAGTGGGGATTAACCCAAAGCAATGAAATGGGAAGGAAGAATTATTGGGTAGCTCATATTGGAGCATGGGGAATAGAGCAGCATTGAAATTCCATTAGAAGTCCCAGTGCTTATTATTACTCATGTTTTATTACGGCAGTGCCCAAAGGCTGACCAAGAATGGGGCCCCATCGCACTAGGTGTTGCACGAACATAAAGTAGCAGAGGAGGGTCCCTGCCCCCGAAGAGTTTATAATCTAAATAGATCAGACAGAGACATGGTGGGGGAAGAGGTAGAACACGCAAGCAGAGTGAATAGTGTGATGGCTGCAAATGGCATGTTAGTGGGAACATGCCATTTGGGTGGGAATTCACTTAAGAGTGGATCAGTCAGCTACATGGAAAGAAAAAAGGAGGGGAAGGAGGATTGAAGGGGATGGCAGGGTAGCAGAGTATAAAATGGGCAGGGGTGGAGTGAAACTGAGGTGAAGAGACGAGGGATGGAGCAAAGAGTCAAGCAGCACAGGGCAAAGAAAGCCTCGTCAAAACTATAGAAAGTTCTCTGAATATCCAGAGGTCCCTGCTTTGGCTGCTTCGGTCTCTAGTGGCTGGGGCTTCTGGCTGGCTTCTCTGTAGGCAAATGTTTTTATTTTCCTTTCTTTCCCATTCTGAAGCTGTGCTTTGTAGAGCACAGGGATAAGGTTGCGGAGATTCCAACCTCACCTGTACATAGAGCCTTTGGTCTCCCGAAAGCATGTTTGCAAATGTTATTTCACAGCGTGGATTTCTCGTGCATCTCTCTGGGCCGACGAGTCTCATCAAATGGAAAGCAGCTTGTTTGAAATATTTTTAAATCAACATTTTCAGTTTGTTGCAGCCAAATACTTTGACATTTGCATTTATATTGATAACAACACTTTGCACTTCTGTAGCACCTTTCATCCCAGGACATCAAAGGGCTTTGCAAACAATTGATTTAGCTTTTCGACACCCCTCTAAAAATATTTCACAGGGAGAGAAAAAGAGATACTGAGAGCTTGATCTTCCACTGCCTCCCACTTTGCAATGTTTAACACCATTGCAAAGTGTGTGTAATATGCTACAGAGCTAGAATTCTCCACTCAGCGGCATGGCAGTACATGGTGCTCATATTGTACAGGGATCACCAACTCGGTGAGGCAGCAGAGAACAGAATCAGGGATTAAAAGGGCCATCAAGCAATGTGATGGCCTTTTGCACGTTTTGAATTAGGTGGTGGGGAAAGCAGTGCTGGAGTTTATTCCAGTTCAGTCACCAATCTGGGAGCACAAGCTTTCTGGAGGCTCTGGGCCTGATTCTCAGACCTATTTATGCCACTCTGGCAGTGGAGAGTGGCCAAAAAGTGGGTGTAACTTACTCCTACTCTAAGGCCAATTTACACGGCGAGTATAGTGTAACGAGGCCGTGGTGTCAATGAGAATTCAGGCAACTAACTCCAGCTGTGTGCTCAGCTGCCAGGATTTTCAGAATGCAGCTATTGCTGTGCCCACCTGTTACAAAATGCCAAAGTGTCCCTATGCTGCTCTGGGCTCCAGGCTATTAGCAGCAAGTCATGTGGGATGACCACTGGCTAGTAGGAAGAACCCACCCAGACCCTGGTGTGACATCTTGCTCAGGTCACCCACTGGGTTACTGCTCTGCCTCAGCAAGAGTGAGCTTTGCCGCTGCTAAGCTCTGGGTCAGCGCCTTGACGGAACAGCTTGTCTGCCTTGCCAGCAAGCTCTTCAGGATTCAGTCAGTCCAAACCTTTCCTTGCAGTGAATTCCAATTCCCAAGCTCCCCAGAGACATCCTTCTGCAGCATTCAGTCCCTCTCACCGGATACTCATAGAAGTTAAGTTTGCTGCCTCCAAAAAAGCAGAGCACACATCAGCCAGGAAGGTTAGCTGAAGACCTACATTTCACTTCAGTATCTTCAGTACAATCTTTGTCTAAGCGGGTTTCTCGCCTATAGTCAGCTCCCAGAGACGTTAACTACCTTGGTTGAAGGACCCACCTTTCTCCGATGTCAAGAGCTCTGGCCTCTTTTGTCCCTCAAATGATGGATGTCAAAATGACTTTGTTTCTGCTTATTATTTCCCAATGTCGGTTTGATTAGTTTCCAGAGCCAGGAAAGCTTCCCAGCAGTACAGCCTCCTTCTCCCGTCGTGGTTGTTCAGTGATCCCCGCTTGCCAGTTTGATGCCTTTATTTATCTTTTATGTAAATGAACTTCCATTGTTTCTGTCCTCCGCTTGCTCAATTTACATTGGAGACACAGTCAAGCAGGCAAAACTAGCTTATGCACAGCTGGGCAAACACATTTTAAGAGCAGATTTCCAGCACACATCTATAATTCTTTATACTCCCCCTGTACATACATCACACAATAATAATAATGACCAGTGTGTTATCAGTTTGCATGTGATGCCTTACTTGAGACCTTTTAGATACAGATTATGACAATAGTGAGTTGGGGCAATGAGTGTGTCAGCCTGACGTGAGTTATGATATAGTGTGACCTCAGCCAGCTGGCATTGAGGGGCTCCTGGGCTCACACCAGGAAACATACATGATGCCAGAAATCACAACACCTGACCACTGCTTGGACAGGTAGGGGCAATTCATCACATACTCTTACTATACCCACTCCTGCTAGCGGCAGAAGAACTATTGCAGGAAGAAAGCTACAGAGTTGCTGCCCCATACTTTGACCCAAAATTGATACATTTCAGATAAAAATACAATGAGCCATCCTTTGCCAGAAACATCTAGAACTAGTAAACAGCACAGAAACCTAGGCATACATATGTGATTTGCAAATGGACCCTGGGACAGGAGATGAAACAGCTATGGAAAACAGTGTCCTCTTGTTACAACCTTGCTGAGACCCAGTTAGTCCATCCAATAGTCCACTTGATTTTGGAAACTTGCCCAAGTCACATAGTGAGTTAGTGGCAGAGGGGAAAACTCTTCAGGCCATTACTCTTATTGTAGAGCATACTTCCTGCCAGTATGAAAATACTGGTATATGATGCTGGCAAACCAAGTACCAGCTCTGGCCAAGGCCTAGGCATCAGCTGAGAACTGACAAACTCACCGCTGGAAGCCAGGCCAATTCTCTTGTGTATTAGTATAGATCAAAGTGATTGTTAACTGTATAAGAATGTATTTGGTGTTTTAAACTTCATGAAAAGTAATAGTATGCTGTATGCATTGTTTTCACTTCTCTGTCTCCTGTTAGAATGTAATTGCAAACATTTGCATTGTATAGACCCCTGTAACTAAGTAACTCCTCAAATGAGAAAGAAGCCTTGTGTAATGCAAATTAAGAACTTTAATAGACAAGTGCTAATTCTTGCGCATTGGAAGGCAAATGGTCATTGGGTGTGATGATCAGAGATCAAAGACTCTAAATGCGCTCCTCTCTCGCTCTGCCCTCAAAGAAAGAGGTCATGTGGGTAGTTACCCTGCCAACTTGTTTACTTGTGTCCATACTTAGAGCTTCTTCTCACAGTAAAGATTCTTCATCTCTAGACTGTTTGGATTCTAACAGGGCAGAATAACTGAACGAGAAGACACAGATCCCCAGAGTGATTTTGGTAGTCCTGAGAGACTTTGGGGAAACTGGCAGATGACTACATCTCTGCTACTTTTTGAAATTATAGACTGACTCACCTGTACATATGCTTTTACCTGCTTTAATCTCTCAGCAACTCTTATTCCCTTTTCTTAGCTAATAAACCTTTAGTTAGTTTACTACAGAATTGGCTACCAGCATTGTCTTTGGTGTGAGATTTAGGATGGGAACCGACCTGGGTGAGTGACAGCTTTGTTAGGACTGGGTGTAACCTGGAATATTTGTGATATTTGATGTAAATGACCATTTATCACATAGTCCAGCTCGCCTGGGTGACAAGATAGATTGCAGAGTCTAAGGGGATTGTCTGTGACTCCATGGTAAGACAAGTTATAGTGTTCAGGAGTTCACATTTGGTACTGGCTTGGTGAAATCTAATTATAGAAAATACCACCAGTTTGGGATGTCTGCCCTGCTTTTGATAGTCTGCCCTGAGGTAGGCACTCACCGCCGTGAACCACCCCAGACAGCGTGACAATTTATGGCACTTGCAGTTCATAGAATCATAGAATCTCAGGGTTGGAAGGGACCTCAGGAGGTCATCTAGTCCAACCCCCTGCTCAAAGCAGGACCAACCCCAACTAGATCATCCCAGCCAGGGCTTTGTCAAGCCTGACCTTAAAAATCTCTAAGGAAGGAGATTCCACCACCTCCCTAGGTAACCCATTCCAGTGCTTCACCACCCTACTAGTGAAAAAGTTTTTCCTAATATCCAACCTAAACCTCCCCCTCTGCAACTTGAGACCATTACTCCTTGTTCTGTCATCTTCTACCACTGAGAACAGTCTAGATCCATCCTCTTTGGAACCCCCTTTTAGGGAGTTGAAAGCAGCTATCAAATCCCCCCTCACTCTTCTCTTCTGCAGGCTAAACAATCCCAGTTCCCTCAGCCTCTCCTCATAAGTCATGTGCTCCAGCCCCCTAATCATTTTTGTTGCCCTCCGTTGGACTCTTTCCAATGTATCCACATCCTTCTTGTAGTGTGGGGCCCAAAACTGGACACAGTACTCCAAATGAGGCCTCACCAGTGCCGAATAGAGGGGAATAATCACGTCCCTCAATCTGCTGGAAATGCCCCTACTTATACAGCCCAAAATGCCGTTAGCCTTCTTGGCAACAAGGGCACACTGTTGACTCATATTCAGCTTTTCGTCCACCATAACCCCTAGGTCCTTTTCTGCAGAACTGCTGCCCAGCCATTTGGTCCCTAGTCTGTAGCAGTGCATGGGATTCTTCCGTCCTAAGTGCAGGACTCTGCACTTGTCCTTGCTGAACCTCATCAGATTTCTTTTGGCCCAATCCTCTAATTTGTCTAGGTCCCTCTGTATCCTATCCCTACCCTCCAGTGTATCAACCACTCCTCCCAATTTAGTGTCATCTGCAAACTTGCTAAGGGTGCAGTCCACACCATCCTCCAGATCGTTGATGAAGATATTGAACAAAACCGGCCCCAGCACCGACCCTTGGGGCACTCCACTTGATACCGGCTGCCACCTAGACATGGAGCCATTGATCACTACCCGTTGAGCCCGACCATCCAGCCAGTTTTCTATCCACCTTACCGTCCATTCATCCAGCCCATACTTCTTTAACTTGCTGGCAAGAATACTGTGGGAGACTGTATCAAAAGCTTTGCTAAAGTCAAGAAATAGCACATCCACTGCTTTCCCCTCATCCACAGAGCCAGTTATCTCATCATAGAAGGCAATTAGGTTAGTCAGGCATGACTTGCCCTTGGTGAATCCATGCTGACTGTTCCTGATCACTTTCCCCTCCTTTAAGTGGTTCAGAATTGATTCCTTGAGGATCTGTTCCATGATTTTTCCAGGGACTGAGGTGAGACTGACTGGCCTGTAGTTCCCCGGATCTTCCTTCTTCCCTTTTTTAAAGATGGGCACTACATTAGCTTTTTTCCAGTCATCCGGGACCTCCCCCGATTGCCATGATTTGTCAAAGATAATGGCCAATGGCTCTGCAATCACATCGGCCAACTCCTTTAGCACCCTCGGATGCAGTGCATCCGGCCCCATGGACTTGTGTTCGTCCAGCTTTTCTAAATAGTCCCGAACTACTTCTTTCTCCACAGAGGGCTGGTCACCTCCTCCCCATACCGTGCTGCGGAGTGCAGCCACCTGGGAGCTGACCTTGTCTGTGAAGACAGAGGCAAAAAAAGCATTGAGTACACTAGCTTTCGCCACATCCTCTGTCACTAGGTTCCCTCCCTCATTCAGCAAGGGGCCCACACTTTCCTTGACTTTCTTCTTGTTGCTCACATACCTGAAGAAACCCTTCTTGTTACTCCTAACATCTCCGGCTAGCTGCAACTCCAAGTGTGATTTGGCCTTCCTAATGTCACTCCTGCATGCCTGAACAATATTTATATACTCCTCCCTGGTCATTTGTCCAATCTTCCACTTCTTGTAAGCTGCTTTTTTGTGTTTAAGACGAGCAAGGATTTCACTGTTAAGCCAAGCTGGTCGCCTGCCATATTTACTTTTCTTTCTACACATCAGGATGGTTTGTTCCTGCAACCTCAATAAGGATTCTTTAAAATACAGCCAGCTTTCCTCGACTCCTTTACCAGTTACCTCCATAGCTTTCAGGAGCAGGTCAGCATTCCAGAAAGTGACAGGCAGGCAGGCCTTTCTGAATAAGGGTGCAGTGGGGACATAAAGCTGATCTGACTATGAATATAATGCTCAGTGGATAAGCCTATCACATGCCTCTTTAATTTTTATATCAGACAAATCCCGAATCACTTAGATAGGAAAAAGGATAACACCACAAATAAAAATGTGATTTCCATGTTCATGTCCTAGCCAATAGTCTCACTAAGGCTGTAAGGACATTTAAGTGGTGGTGGTGGCGGGGTTGCAAGTCTTTGGTTGGAGAAGTTTATTGAAGATGAGTTTGGCCTGGTACTGAAAAGCAAAACTGCCTGTGTTCTAAGAGAAACATAGGGACCAGGGCATCCATATGGGCCAATAGCCTGCCTCCAATAGTGACTTGTCCCAGCTGCTTCAGGGGACGGTGCAAAACCACTGTAGTAGTAAGTTATGGGATAATCTACCCCCAGGGGAAGTTTCTTCCTAGCACCCATTAGTTAGATGTTGCCTTGTCCCTTGAAGCATGAGGAGAGTGATGTGAATAATAGCATGACCTGTCCTGGAGAAGATACCAGGTCATGAAACAAAATGCAGCACTGATAGCCAAAGACTCACTGGAGACTCTCCAAGGCGCATTTGTCATAGCTTTCATTGATTCAGTGGTTTGTGGGCATGCAATTTCACCTGAGCTTTGAGGCACTATCTGAGCAGAGGAGACCTGACTGCACTGTTCTAGATCACCAAGAGGCTCTTCACAGAGAGACAATTATTCTAGCTCTATTATCCATTGCTTCCAGGGCACTATAATCCTTTTTGTGAGGGACAGACTGACCCTTCTTAAGGAACGGGGGCTGAGAGGAATGGGGAGCAGGCCAGCCAGTGAGGAAGTGACCCGGATGGAGATTTCTGAAACTCACCAGTTTCACCTGCACCCTCCCTTCCTCACAGATTTTCCTGTCTCCACACCTTGTTGTCTCCTGGAGGAGCAGCTGCCTGCAAGCTGCAATTCATCCCCTCACTCTAATCCTTTTTCCAGGGAAACCACAAATCCTTCTGCCTCTGCTTGGAATCTTTGTGGGGCAATGGGTGTCTAACGCACCCGAACATTCAGAGAGACCCTCTGGTGCAGCTGCTACATCATCCCAGCCTGAGATCACTGAGAGTCTTGTTATTGGGGAGAAGGGAAGCCAGGGGCTACTTAAGCGTTCCACCACACCTGGCCCAGTGGGGTAGGAAATGGTCCTGCTTTTATGGCAGCTGCCAGCTGAGGAGCCGGTCCAAAGCATATTGAAGTCAATGGGACTCTTTACCTTGACCTCAGTAGACTTTGGATCAGGCTCTGAATGAGCCCAGGGGCCTGAGATGCCACACAATCTTTTCATGATAGAGGAATTCCCTAGCTTGTCCATAGACAGGATGCAGGGGAAGGAAAGATACGACCTTCCCCAGAGCCAAAGAAAAAGAGAAGGGGAGTCCCTCCCTCTTCCCTGGAAAGGTCATCTTAGCATCACTTAGTTGTGGTAGAGCTTAGCATCCAAGCATCTCCAGACACTTTGCATTGTACAAATGGGGAAACTGAGGTGCAGAAATGCAAAATTACTTGCCCAAGGCCGCACAGTGTGTGTGTCAGTGATGGATGCAGGAAGACCAACTCTTCATGCAAAATGCTTCTGAAGGCTGCAAATTTCCTAAGGACTGAAGAATGTAGATTCCTTAGAATCATAGAATATCAGAGTTAGAAGAGACCTTAGGAGGTCATCTAGTCCAACCCCCTGCTCAAAGCAGGACCAATCCCCAATTTTTGCCCCAGATCCCTAAATGGCCTCCTCAAGGATTGAACTCACAACCCTGGGTTTAGAAGGCCAATGCTCAAACCACTGAGCTATCCCTCCCCCCACTGTAAGTTCTGTAAGTTCTTTCGAGCAGGAACTGTGTGTACAGTGCCTAGCACAATAAGGTTCTAGTCCATCACTGGGCCTTGTAGATAATACCAATAGAAATAATAAATAACATGAAGAGCAGAAGAATAAGTTTATGGGCATCTTATCTATGGTACGTCAGAGCCAGGCCAGACCTGACCTGCTTTCCACCCACCTACCTAAATAGATACATACGCTAGGAACGTGCTGCTTCCATTCATACCAATGTGATGCTATTGATTTCAGTGGGGAGGCACCACTTTAAGGGAAGTCTGAATGGGCCCTAATGAACAATCAAGGAAATGAAATGATACATGATAGTCCGTAATGGCTGGAAGAGTGGGAGGCCATTAGGGGGCTGCTGTGCCAGTTATTATATGGAGACATGGTGATAGATTGGACCGATATGTAAAATAAAGTAAACCAGAAATTCAGATTTATGACAGGAATCCCAGCTTGACACTCCAGTCTTTACTCCTGTGGGTCCTTTGATTTTTTTCCCCAGCACTGCGAAATAGGGATGAAATATGAGTCGTAATTTTTTGCCTGAATTTCCCTATCCTTCTGTGGTTTTAAGTTGGGTCCTTAATATGACCTTAATGTATTGTTTGATGGTTTAATGCATGGCGCAGTTACTGGGCAATGATTAACAGTGGTTTGCTATGACAATGCAGGAGGTGTCTTTAATCTTCGCAGACTTGGCTTTCAGATGGGAGGTGAGCTGGTAACAGATCCCTTAGTAGAGGGATTGGAATCCCACAATTCACCTGGGGCGTGGTCTCTGAGCCAGCCATAGAAATTACAGAGGCAGTCAGGGATTGACAACAAAAACATGCCCTAGCATTTGATACCATTGATGCCAGACGTTAGATTCACTGCAATTACCCACTTGCCCTCAGAACTTCTCTGACACAAGGCCCTGAAACATTCCTCTCCTGTGCTGCAGGAGTATTAGATTTCTGAGAGTTAACAGGAGGTGAAGCTGATAACTGAAAAATTTGTAGTCCTCATTAAAGCCATTGGCTGAGTTTGGGTTCAGGCTGGAAACAGAGATGGATTATGGTTATATGGGGCCCTGGGCCAGAGCAAGTGGGGGTCCCTCCCCACCCCTTCTGCCTGCAGTCCCCCCCAACCCCCTCCTCAGCGCTCCTGCTGGGGAAATGGGGCCGGGTTGTGCTGGACAGAGCGAGGCAAGCCCCTGCGCCCTGACCTTGGTCTCTGGCAGGGCAGAGCGGGGTATGGCATGGGGGTGCCCATTTTTATGCCCCTCCCCCCCAATTGGCCCAGTGGCTAATCCACCACTAGGTGAAAAGACTACTTCCCTGAATCTAGAGGGGAAAGTTGCTTGGAACGTTCCCTGTTGTAGTTTGTCTTTTGCCCAAAGTCTCACTATCTATTGCTCTTAGGTATTCTTGTGGCCCCCCTCCTGTTAGCTGAGCACCTCCGTTGGGGAGTGCTATCATCTCTGTTGTACAGATAGGGAACTGAGGCACAGACACTAAGTGACTTGCACAGGACGTTTGTAGCAGAGCAGGGATTTGAATTGGGATCTCCCAGCCTAGCACTGTAACCACTGCACCATCCTTCCTCCCTGTAATGGCTGGAAGAGTGGATGGCTATTAGGTACTACTGTGACAAGTATTATATGGAGAGACAGTAATAGATTGGACAGATGCATCCAAATAAAATAAACCAGAAATTCAGGATTACTACCCTGTGAGATGTGAGGACAGAACAAGGATCTAAACCCTCGATAAGCCTCCTGCTAGCACTGCTTTTTAAGGTATTTATTTTTCAATTGTAGTAAATATTTCAGGTGATAGTCGCCCAGATTCAGTATTTGAGGAATACTGGAACCCAGTTTCCATAGAGAAGAACACAGCTCATAGACGCTGCACTGAACTTTTATGTTAGACTGCCTGTATGTGCCCCATTGGAGAAACTGGCATGCAAATTGATCTCTCTGGGTAGATTTCTTTGCCTGCATGGAGCCCCACTGACATCAACGGGAGTCTGCCCAAGGGGAGCAGTCTGCAGACATGAGTCACTAGAACTCTGATAAAAAATGACCCCCATATAGTGGTGACTAGAAAATGCCATTTATTAGTTGTTGTTATCTGTGCCCAATAGCACCTAGAAAATGAGGTGCTGTACAAACATAACAGGGAGACACGATAGTTATAAACATCTCCCCACTTTCTCTTTTACAAATCTCTTTGAGCGGAATCCAGGCCTCATTTTAATGGTCCATTCGTCTAACTGAAAAGTGAGGGAGTTTGTTTTCAGTCCAGACTTTCGAGATCAACAATCCATAAAACTCCACACCGCTGACCTAATGTTTACCCGGCGATGCCAAGGCGGCTGGCCCAGTGTGGGGTGGCGGCAGCTTCTGTGCTGTCCTTCAGAATACTCAGCTGTGCACCAGATATGGTCAAACCCAGCATAGCTTCCAGCCAGTGCTAGTGCAGCGTTTGGAGCTATTGCAATATGCTTTAGGATTTGATTTAAGGGCTGGGCTCTGGTCCCCCGGGGACTCTGGGCTGGGGAGATGGGGAAAGGAGGAGAAAGCAGAGGCTTAGATGAGTTTGTTTCTTTCACTGCATGCCCTGACAGTAGACTTGTGGAACATCAGGCAGCATGGTGCAATGGTTAGGGCATTGAACTGGGAACCAGGAGACATGAGGCATGATTCTCTGCTTACTTGTGAATTTGTAGTTTTCAAGCCAGAAGGACCCGTTGTGATGATCTTATCTGGTCTCCTGTGTAAAACAGGCCAAAGAATTTCACACAGACATAAATCTGGAGTAACCCCACAAAAGTCACCGGCATTATATCAGCTTAGAACCAGTCCCTAGATGTTGGCTGTGCCCTGGGCTCACTGTGTGACACTGGGGAAATCACTTAGCCTCTCCGTGCCTCCGTTTCCCCATCTGTTAAATGGGGGTAATAATTCATACCCAGCTCTGTGAAACACCTTGATCTCTATGGATGAAATGTGCTACATAAATGTTAAGATTTAATTAGTATTGATTGCTGCTATTATTATTTCCAGCATCCCAGGATAACATCCCTGCCTCTGCTGCTGGAAAAAAATGCAAACACGATGATTTACACCATTTACCTTTCCTTTCTTTACATCCAGACAGGCGAAAAGGTCTGAAACTTTTTTTCTCTTGGGACACAAGATGACGTGGAGAAGGTGAGAACCCCGAGTCTATTGTATAAGAAATGAGGAAAGGTTCAGTGGTTAGAGCACTCGCCTGTGCTGTGGGAGACCCAAGTTCAATTCCTGCTCCGTCACAGACATCCTGTGTGACCTTAGGCAAGTCAGTTCAGCCCAGATCCTCAAAGGTATTTAGGCACCAAATTCCAGTTGAAAGCGATGCCAGTGTGAGTTCAGTGTTTGTAATCAATGGGAGTTTGAGATCTAAATACCATTGAGGATCCATGCCTCTGTTTCCCCATCTGTTAAACAGGGGTTATAGCACTACCCTACCTCATAAGAATGGTCATACTATCAGACCAAAGGTCCATCCAGCCCAGTATCCTGTCTTCCAACAGTGGCCAATGCCAGGTGCCCCAGAGGGAATGAACAGAGCAGGTGTAATCATCAAGTGATCCATCCCCTGTTGTCCATTCCCAGCATCTGGCAAACAGAGATTAGGGATGTTCAAATCACGGGGTTGTGTCTCTGACCATCTTGGCTAATAGCCATTGATGGACCTCACAGGGGTGTTGTGAGGAAAAGTATGTTAAAGATTGTGAGGCATTTGCATACTGTGGTAATGGAGGGCCAGATAAGCACCTAATAAAACAGGAATTGTGCCAGCACAGAAATAGAAGCTCCAAAATGAAGGGTGAGGATGAGTCGATGCTGGCGATTGCAGGAGGAAGCAGCAAAACCAGAAAGCCCGAGATGCCAAGGACTTGACTGAGAACATTGATTTCCCAAGAGCATGGCTGGCAAAGGGGAGGGGAGCGGAAAGCTGGCTTTGATTGTTTTCCGCCTGCGGTTAAACAGACGAGAGATGGCAGCCTTTACTATTAATCTCCTGCCCTTTGTGAATCTTTAGATGAAGCCTTTGAGTAAATGAAGAAGGATCAGGAAAGGTCTTCATCACTCTTTCTTTCATTGTGATGGGCTCCCGGCTCCTGGAGTAAATGAAAACCATCCCAAACCACAGTCAGCTCTGCTTTGGAACCAGAAAGTAAGGCAGCACAACATAAATTATAAACCCGTTTTGCCATGAACCTGTCTTCTTATCTTAACTCATGCAAAGCTGGCTGGATCACAGCCTTGGTCGCATTAATCTCATCCTAAATGTCTTAGACATGTTCGCTCTCTCTTTATGTATATAATTTCAAACCCCTCATCTTATTTGGGATAATATGGTAATACGTTTTTTTTTATCTATAGAGCTTTGAAGTTTTTAAATACGAACGCCAGTGCTGTTAGCAAGAGAGAAAACACACTCTATCCCGGGAGAAAATTTAGGGAGAGGAAACACAGATAACACAATGCCTGGCTTAGCATCTGGTTACTATTATTTCTATTGCAGTAGCACCTGAAAGGTGTAGGTCCAGATCCTCAAAAATATTTATGCTTCTAACTTTCATTAATTTCAGTGGAAGTTAAGAGGCTAAATACATTTTGAGCATCTGGGCTCCAGTCCTGGACCAAAACCCCAAAGTACTAGGTGCTGTACAAACACAGACCAAAAAGACTGTCCCTGTCCCAAATAGATTACAATTGAAATATAAGATAAGAGACAACATCAGGATACAAACATAGATGGGGGAGGGCCAGGAAGTAATGAGATTGATACCATGGTGATGGGTGCTTGCTAGATAGATTAGATTCAGCAGAAGAATTTGAAATAAGTCAAATCTCATTCGTCAATGGCATTTTAGAAATCGCTCTGCTAGAGCTTTTGGAGAGGCTGACTGTGCTGTAGCCCTGGCTGATAATGCCAGGGATACAGACGCAGTGACACAGTACTCCCCAGTTTATATTTAGCTTTATTAAATGCATATTTTTATTTGTGCCCAGTTTACCAAGTGATGCAGATCACTCTGAATCCGTGACCTGTCTTCTTAATTATTTACCACTTTCCCAGTTTTTGTGTTATGTGATACAGGAGGGCCAGGGAGCAGCAGTAGTAGAGTGTGAGAGGGGAAATATATAAGCCCTAGGCTAATTAAGGCGTGGTTCCCTGGAGACTAGGGAGGGTGGCTACAGGTTAATTGGAGCACCTGCAGTCAATTAAGGCCTCTCAGGAACCTAATAAAACCCCCTGCTTCAGGCAGACAGGGGAGGAGGAGGAAGGAGTTGGAGCAGAGTGGTTTGGTGGTGGAGCAGAGAGCAGTTTGGAGGAAAGCAGAGGAGAGTTTGGAGAAGTGCTGTGGCAGGCTAAGAAGACCAAGACCCTAGGTAAAGGGACACCTGGCTTGTGCAGAGGGAAGGCAGCAAGCCCCACAAGCAGGAGAGGGAAGGAGCCCAGGGGAAAGTATCCCTAGTACAAGTGGTTTACCCACTAACCTAGGGCCCCTGGGCTGGGACCCAGAGTAGAGCCTGGGTCCCTCCCTCTCCATTCCCCTTCTCTTGGATACTAGTGGGACAGCTGATACCCCAGTTCAGGGGCAAGAAATGGTGCCCTGAAAACCCCCCACAAGAAGAGAAAGTGCGGGACCCTCATAGTAGTGCCAGCAATTTGCCACAGTCAGCTGTGAACTTTATCTGTGATGACTATGTTTTCTTCCAGGTGATTGATACAAACTTTAAATAGCATAAGGCCAAGAACCAATCCCTGGGAGACCCTACTCGGAAACACACACGATCAATGACTGTTCCTCATTTACAATTACATTTTGTGACCTATCATTTAGCCAGATTTTAATCCTTTTAATGTGTGCAATGTTAATTTTATATCTTTCTATTTTTAATCAAAATGTTGTGCAGTAGCAACTCAAATTTCTTACAGAAGACTAACTATATTAGACTCCATTACCTTTACCAACCCAATTTGTAATCTCCTCCAAAAAAGATATCAATTCAGTTTGACAGGGTCTATTTTCCATAAATGTTGATTTGCATTGATTACATTACCCTCCTTTAATTCTTTACTAATTGAGTCCTGTATCAACTACTCCATTATCTTGCCCAGGATTGATGTCAGGTTGACAGGCCTGTGATTACCTGGGTTTACCCTTCTGAAAAATTGGCACAACTTTATCTTTTTTCCAGTCTCCTGGAACTTCCCCAGAGCTCCAAGACTTATTGAGAATCAAAATTAACAGTCCAGCAAGCTCCTCAGACAGTTCTTCTAAAACTCTTGGATGCAAGTTATTTGGACCTGCTGATTTAAAATGTCTACATTTAGTAGCTTCTGTTTAACATTCTCTAGAGAAAGATGATATGACATGATGAGACTCTACCACCTGTTTTTCCCCAAATACAGAACTGAAATATTTATTAACACTTCTGCCTTTTCTGTGTAATTATCAATAACTCTACCATTTCCATCTAGTAATGGACCAATACCACTGTCAGGACTCTTTTTGTTCTTAATACATTAAAAACACTCCTCCTTGTCCTTAACTCGGCTGGCCATAGATTGCTTCTTGTGTCCCTTGGCTTGCCTTATCAATTTTCTACAATTCCTAATTTCTGATTTATATTCATTACTATCAACTTCCCCTTTCTTCCATTTGTTAGCTATTATTTTTATAGCTGCCTTCACTTCCCCTCTAACCCAGGTCAGTTTTTTGACCGGTACAGTCTTCTTTCTTGATTGTGGGATTATGGCTTTTGGGACATCTGGTAAGGTATTCTTAAATGATTACCAATCACCACTCACGTTTTTTGGATTATATTCTTCCTCCCAGCTGATTAGGCACGTAATTGTTTTCAGCTTTGTGAAATTGGCCCTATTAAGGCACCAAGTGTATATATTAATAGTCTGGACTTTATTCTGCGTCCACATGATGAATGTGATCAAGTGGTGATCACTTGTACCTGAGCTACCATTAATTTTTAGTTCTGTGATCAGTTCCTCTTTATCTGTTAAGACAAAGTCTAGTACAAAATTCACCCATCTCAGGTTCAGTCCCACTTGTAATCTCTGGCTCCTTCCTTCGGGGGCGCATTCTTTCCTGTGCTATGCACAGTCTCTGTTTCTGGAACCCTTCCCGGTTCTGTAAGCAGGAGTCCCCAGCTCTCCTGTCTGGAGCTGAGCTTGTGTGTTAGTCCCTCACTCTCTCCTTAACCAGGAGTCTCTCCAGCTCTCCCCTTTGGAGCTGGGTTCTGCTAATCAGATTTGCTGGTCCTTAAGCAGAAGCCCTCAGCTCTCCTCCCTTAACCTGCTGTAGGGCCTTTGCCAGCTTCTCCCTCAGCTGGGCCCTTTTCCTTAATTAGCGCTCAGGTTTCAGGGTGCTCAGCAGGCCAGCCTTTCCCTGCTGTTGTTTCCTGGTGTCTGCCCTGCTACAAGAGAGGAAACAGTCTTTAAGATGGTCCCCTACTCCCAGTTCCTCCCCAGTTGGTTGGGGAAGTGGGGTGACTTGCTCCGCCCTCTCCACAAGGCTCCTTGCCCAGGCCTTTAAAGATACAGGGACAGGATTTCCTCCCATGTACCATTCGTTCTAGGGACTTCTTCCTCTCTATCCATCTCCCCCTGATGTCCTTATCTCCTTAAAGGGCCATGCCATGTGATGAGTGGGCTGACCACTAGACCCTGTTACCATTAAGGGCAGAGTACCCTCTCACAGAATGTCAAAGCACACTATGGTACTTTTAATGCCCAATAGCAGGGTCTACATGGCCACTTAGTGTATGGCAGCCTACAGCACAATGGATATACACCCTGGCTTGCTGCATACTAGCTCTCCGTGTAGACAAGCCCTTGTGCTCTCCTAGCAATAGGCTTCTGTTCATCCCCAGTGAGGTAGGGATGGATGGCCTAGTGGATAGTGCTCTGGAATGGGACTTCAGGCTGCCTGGGTTTTGTTTCTGGCTCTGCCACTGGCCTACTGGGTGACCCTGGGCAAGTCACTTTGCCGCTATATGCCTCAGTTTCCCCATCTGTAAAATGGGGATAATGATTCTGACCTCCTTTTTAAAGTGCTTTGAGCTTTACTGATGATAAGAGCTTAGTGATTATTACAGATGGGGAACTGAGTCACAGGGTAGATTATAAATACAACTTCTAAAAGCACCCATCTTAGGTCATTTAGACAGTTTTGAAACTATTACCCTTATGCTCCTGGCTGCCTAAGTCACTTTTGAAAATGGGATGACAGCTCCTAAATCACTTAGGTGCTTTTGAAAATTGTACCCCCAGGGTAGATCCACACTGCAATCATGGAGTGCGTGCAGCTCACGTAGACATACCTGGGGTAGCTTTAATCTGGCTGGCTTGGATCCTGGAGCAGTGACGCTGGGAAGTGCACGCTTCAATGCAGGCTGTCCAGGCCTGTCTAGAACCCTGGATAATTACTTGCAGGGTTAGTCCATGCTGAAGCCCGTGCTGCCATGGCTTCACTTTCCCAGGACTTGAGCTAGCTTAGGTGTGTCTACGCGAGCTGCAATCACACCCCGTGAGTGCAGTTTAGACATACCCTACGTGACTTGTCCAGGGTCCCACAGGGGAGTCTGTGACAGAGCTGGGGAATGTGAATGGAGATGTCCTGAATCCAATGTCCCATGCAGAGAGCATCTTTCCTATCCATTCACTCCTTGGCCTCTCTGAGACGACCACTGGTGTAATGTGGACTCCTGTTTCTAGGGACAGGACAGTGATCACCACCTCCTGCCCAAAAGCCATTGCGTGTTGATAAATTTTGCTCACTGCTGCCTTGGGCTGAGCTCATCTTGGTTACCCGGAGGTGAAAGTCTCTTTACCCCATTTTCACTCCAAATGGCCATTCAGCCTCCCTTCCTCGCTGTATATTACTTTTTAAACAACATGATTAATTGTCATTTTTCCTGGGAATGAGACCAGGTAGCTCCATTGAGGCAGATAGAGTGGCAATTGGTTAATAGTCCCACAAAAGTGCTTTTATGCTCTGTATTTGCAGTTGTAATTAATGGTTATCTTGTCAAAAAGGTTTCTACTGTATTAAGAAAGCATTCTACCTAGCCCGTTGTGATCCTGCTCGCAAAAGTCTCATTACTATGCCAGCAATAATAGTGTCTAATTAAGCAGAATAAAGAGAGATGAAGCATAATGGTTAGTGGATAGAAAAGTTATTTGTCAGACGGCGGCAATAAATTACCCTGAGCCTTCCATCCCGGGATGCTGTGAAAGATGCAATGTAAGAGCCGACGCCGGAAACTAGTTTTTCTTTTTGACAAATTGACCATCTCTAGATTTTTTTTTTTTTTCCATGGAGCTTTTTCTTTCCTTTAATGAGCAGAGTAAAGCCAGTGAAGCTGGAGAAGGGAGAATAATGGAGGGTTCAACCGGTCGTTATAATGGGCTGAATTGTGTATTGCTATGTGGCCAAAGAGCCAGAATGGCCCATAGAAGATCTTTTACCTGGCTCTGTGCCCTGGTAGGCTTAGCTTCTCTTCAGCATACTTTAGCTCTTGAATTATTGCCGGGCTGTTACCCCTTCCCTGAAATGGAACTCTGCAAACAGCTACCCATGTATAGCACAGTGGGAGAAAGATGCAAGAATGTCATTAAGGTCACCCCGAGAGTCCCATGCTGTGGATAAAGAACAATTCCTGACAAAATGAGGTGGTTGGAGCAGTGCAGAGATAAAAACCTGCCTGTCATTCTGTTGCATGAACCTATATTCCAATTTTATCTGCTGAATGCGATTCTCTTTTATCCGGTTTGCTGTTTGAAGGGATTTGGAGCAGAATAGATAATCCTAACTTTGAACATAAATCACTGGGCTGCATGGCTGATAGATGCTTTGCACTTTCTTATGATAATGTCTGATTGGAGACTGGGAGGGAAAATGCCAGTAGCTTATCTCTGTAAAGCAGCATTCGGAGGGGGTGCGGCTGGGCTCAGACAAGTGGCGGGGGGGGGGGGGCGATGTGAGGTGGAGTCTTCCGCTATTGATTGATTTTTTTCAAAATCTCAACTTGAGCAGAGATGCTGTGGGACACACCCTTGGGAATGCCGGGTCTCGGGGACTGGTGATGTCAGGCAAAAGGCATCGAGTTATCGAGGCCAGTGCAGATATGACCTGTGGGAACCTTCCCAGTAATGGGGTTTGTTCACTTTGAGGCCATTGGGGTTAGCACATAGTGCATTATTTTAACCTTTGAATGGTTTGGCACTGCCTTGGCTCCCTGGTTCGCTGTAGGCTCAGGGTAGAGTTGGGGGTGGCGACGTTTCCTGGATACAAAGCCTAAAATGGGTTAAGCATGACATAATACCCATAATACCGGGGATCATGGATTGTTTTTGTTCTGCTAAAACCAGCTTTTTTAAAACGCGACTCCTGCTTTTTCATCATCTGCTGGGTAACGGACAGAGCCCAGAAAGTGTGGGATGGTCCTTCCAAGGGACTAGGTGATGGGTAACATTTTCTAAACTACCTAAGTGACTTAGCAGTACCATTTTCAAAAGTGACTCAGGCATGAGCATAAGCCTCATTGAAAGTCAATGGGATTTGGGCTCCTAAGTACCTAAGTCACTTTGAAAAATGGGACTCAGGGTGTGTCTACACAGCAATTAAAAACCCACAGCTGGCCCTTGTCAGCTGATTTGGGCTCATGGGGCTCAGGCTGTGGGGCTGTAAAATTGCAGTGCATGCATTTGGGGTTGGGCTAGAGCCCTGGTTCTGGGACCGTCCCCCCTCACAGTGTCCCAGAGCCTGGGCTCCAGCTGAACCCCAAATGTCTACACCACAATTTTACAGCCCTGCAAGCAGAAGGCAGCTGACACGGGCCAGCCATGGGTGTTTAATTGCAGTGTAGACACACCCTCAGGCTCCTAACTCACTTAGACATCTTTGAAACTCTTACCCGATGGATTCTTTATCTTCTCCCACAGGGATATTATTGTGATGATAGCCTCTTGAAGCTCCACTGGACTAGGCACCGTGAGCACACCTATCAAGAGAAAGGCCCTTACAGTCTAGAGACCAAAATGGTGTGTGGGGTAGGGGAGAACCACCATCACAGGGAGTTGATGTGGACAGACTGACCCAGTAAGTCACTGGTAGAGGCTAGTCTAGAACACGGATCTCCTGTGTCACAGGCTGGTATGCAACCTACAGGAGCCCACTGCCTCCCAACAGAGCAGCTCCATTACGAGTCATATGGAGACTGGGCCCTCCACGGGTGCACAGACCTGGGGAAGTTGCAGGTAGCCTTCCCCTTGTGCTATCTAAACAGGGGTCAGCTGCAGATATCAGAGCAATGTTCAGAGGGGGTGAGGTGAAGGTCAAGTGCCTGGCCCCGTATCGTGGGTTGAGCTGGCAAATGATAAAGGGCAGGACATAATGCTGCAAACTCCTAAGACAAGGTGCTTTGGACATGGTCCCCCAGTACAACCTTCTCCCTGATGCTTCTGCTGAGGTGCATTTTGCCATGATCAGCTGCCCCAGTCTGACCTATAGAGTATTTTCTGACCTCAGGACAGATGGCTTGAAGAGGTGTGAACTGCCCTGTTCGTCTCAAAGAGGGGCTAACTCAAATGCCCAGTGGTGATGATTTAGATGTCAGCATTATTAACTATTTCATTGCTTAGGTACAAAAGGAGAGGGAGGGACATGGATCCGCACAGCTTACTGTGATGTCTCATTTTGGTGCCACAAGTGGGTGACATATTGGAGATGCTACTGTTCATTTATTTCAGTATTTAAGAAGGAGCCAAGCCCAAGAAGCCAAAAATCAATTTTTTTCCACCAAAGGTGGGTACTTTTTCTTTAAAAAACCAAACATTTTGTCAAAAACCCAATTTTCCAGTTTGAAAAAACAGTTTTGACAGAAATGTTTTGACCGGCCTTTCTGGTGATTCTATTGCTATTTCGAGTGGGCCTATGATGACTACCTCTATTCTGTGAGCTAGGACTGTGATTGCCAGCTCACGTGTACATACTCATGTTAGCTCAATGAGAGCTAGCACGGGTTTAAATAGTCGTGTAGCAGCAGTAGCACAAACAGCAGCGGCAGCATGGCTTAGCTGTGCCAAATACATACCCATGAGGTTCAGGCAGTCGTAGCTTGTAGTGCAGACGGAGCCTAAATTGTAAGACAGTAAAGTATGTCTCTGAAAACACTGAAACTGATGAATGCCCTGTAAGGGACAGTTTGACTGATGAAATTTGCTAATGTAATTAATGTTTACATGTGTGATAAAATGTATATAGAGCTTTAACGGAACAACATTTTCTCGTTTTGAGTTGACTAGAAAAAATTAATTTCCTTTTTTATGTTTTTCAGTGGCTTGCACATTCTTTCAGAAACCCAGTTCTTAAGCTAGTTTTAGCTGCAAGCCCAGTCAGAATGCCACATCTGAACGTGACGATCTGAATCTCTCGACGGTGCAGGAGGCAAATCCAAACACATTTTGGGATGTTCCTCCAAAGAGCTGTTTCCACTTAAGTAAATCACAGTGGGAGCTTGTTAAAGAATCGTATTATCGGCTGCACATTTTAAACATTTAAACGGGGCAGTTCTGAAAGAAAAGGTTGTGAAAATTCCCTAGCTCTGCACATCAGAATGCCATCTGAGTCATTTTCTAACATCTGAGTCATTTTCTAACTGCTGTTGCTGAGCTGCTGGCTTTGGTGCAGTTGGCAAAGTTGATAACTCTACAGTATCTTTATTTTTCCACTGCCATCCCTCAGGCTAATGAAATCTCCCCAAGCAAATACATAAATAAAACAGGACTGCAATTTTTTCTGCTGTTACCAACCAGGAGAACTGAGAAAATGGCCCAAAAGATATTGACAGTGTGCAAAAGAAAATGGTATGAAATGGGAAGAGAAGGAAAAATTGAAGAGGGCTGGGGAGGGAAAGAAGCGGGAGGTCATTAGGACCATTCTGAACATATTGATCTTAGGAGGAGAGAAGAAGCATGGTCTAGTAGTCAGAGTTGCAGAAGTGCTCTATAAATTAGATGTCACTTTACACAGAGTTCTTAGTGGTTACAGCTCTGTATATGAGGGGAAGGGAGGATAGGAAATCAGCTTTTTATTCCAGTCTTTTTCACTTGACCTCTTTGTCCCTCAATTTCTTCATCTGTACAGTGGGACAATAACATGTACCAGCCGCATGGGGGGTTGTGAGGCTGAATTCATTAAGGTTTGTAAAGCACCTTAAGATCCTTCTTTGGAAGGTACAAAGTATCCTGTTTCTTGCTGAATTCTCCCTCTAATCATTTAGAGCTCATTCGTGAATCCTGCTGCATAGCTGCACATGGGGAGATGTGCAAGCTGTTTGCATTGTTGGAGCCTGAGATGGGGTGGAGAGCAACTACTGCCAGGCTGCTAATCTCCCTCTGGATCAGGTGGCTAGGAAGTGGGAAGAGTCTTGGCTCTAGCTCCTGCCCAGTGCCTCATAGCCTGTGGTGCCACTTGCTTCTGCCCTGGAGCAGAAGAGAAACAGGAATCAGATTGTGACTCTGAGTCAAAAAGTTTGACAAAATCGATGCCTTTCTGCAAAATGCTTCAGTTTAATCAAATGCACTTTTTCCGATGGCAAAATGTTTCATCAGAAAAAATTTGACCAGCTCTGCGCCTTACTTACTTACAATCCACTCTTTAGAGACCAATTCAGATGTGGTGTGAGTGGGAGTCATGTTTTACTGTAGTGATGTTGCCTGAACTCAAACCAGATCTTAATCCAAACTAAATTCAGCTATTTGAGGTCTTTCTAGAGCTCCCATCAACGGGTTTTTTTGGGCTAGTTTTCTATCTTTGCGTTGTGTGTCGCTGACATTCTTTGCCTTTGGTTACCATGGGGAGGCTCTGGAAAAAAGGTGAATCTTGCAGCATTCTCTAGAAAGAGTCAAGTTGAGCCTCTGCCTTATTTCCTCCAGTTGGATATTCCACAGTAGTGTGTTGTCGAAGGAGAGTGCCTTATCTCCAGCTCCCGAGAGCTTCACCCTGGACAATGTCCAGAGGGGGGGCAGGAATCTCAGTGGGTCATGGGTGGAGAGGTGACCCATCAGGGATCTGGGCCAAAACCTGCTGCAAGCCTTCTAGGTTGTTTATGCATTAATGCCATTGGTGACTACAGCACTGTTCTGGGAATACAGAATGGATGAAGGTCAATGGACACAGATGGAGCTCAAGCTGTTGGTTTTGCCGAGACCAGGGGTTCTCAAACATTTACATTGTATGGGCCACATCTTCATAAAGAGATTGTCTCATGGACACCTCCCCTCCCATTCACAATTGCAGGGACCATTTCTCCCCCCATTCATGACTGCGTAACATTGCAGTGGAAACTATAGCAATTGCCTACATAGAAAGGTAATGTCACAAAAGAAGTTGATGCGTCTTTAGCATTTTCTAATGCTGTTTAGCAGTTGAAAACAAGGAGGATCCAGCTATTCACTGAGAAGTACTCTGCAGACTAGTGTGAAAACTGCTGGTATGCAGGGTGAAGGGGTAGTAGCTCAAAAATGGGTCTGGACATAAAGAAGCCATGGATTCAGATCTTGAAACTGGCTCCCTTTTGGCCTTGGTCAAGTCATGTAACTTTTCTGTCTCACTTTGCTTATCTACTAAACAAGGATGCTATTTCCACACAACCTCACAGGGCTGATGCAACTAAGTTAGCTAAAGTTTGTAAAGTAATTTGTACACGAAAAACGATACATGGTGCAAATGCTAAGAGTCATTCTAAACAGTGGCTAATTGTTTTCCCTTTTAATTTTTTTATGGTCGATATTAAATATATGGATCAGTGATACTCAAGCTGAGGCTCACAAGCTGCAAGTGGCTCTTTAATGTGTCTCCTGTGGCTCTTTGCAACACATGATATTAAAACACTCTGTGATTTAATTATTAACCAGTATGAGGGCTTGTCTACACTGGCACTTTACAGCGCTGCAACTTTCTCACTCAGGGGTGTGAAAAAACACCCCCCTGAGCACAGCAAGTTTCAGCACATAAAGTGCCAGTGTAGGCAGTGCACCAGTGCTGGGAGCTGTGCTCTCAGTGCTGGTAGCTACGCTGTTAGCTACGTTGCCAGTGTAGACTAGCCCTAAGTTATTAACCAACCAGGATGCTTTTACTATGTTATTAACCAATTGTCGTGGATAAAATAATAATACTTGGTCAGTCATTTTGCTGTGAGAATAATTTATAGATATATATATAAACTAAATACTTCCCCATCACTGTTTAAATATGACTATATAGTACTATAGTAAATGAAACAATGAATTCACATTCCTGTGGCTCTTTTGGATAATGTTGATTGCTAATTTGGCTCCTGAACCACTGAGGTCTGAGTATCACTGATACAGATGAATAGATTTTAAGGCCAGAAGAGACCATCATGATTCCTGCAACAAGCCTATAACTTGTGTTTGAAATAAAGCATATGTTTTAGAAAGACACCCAATGCCTACTTCAAGAGTTCTAGTTATGGAGAATGAATCACATCCCCCAGCCTTCTTTCTCTCTCGCTCTCTCTTTCTCATTATTTCCTTTTAGGCTTTAACGATTTCAAGGTAGGTCAAGTTTTGGTCTTAAAGTATCATTTGTTTCCCTTTTTCCTTTTCCTCAGTTGCAAAAGTCCTGATTGTTTCCACACAGATATGAAGGTTAAAAAGAAACAAACACAAAGAAACTGACAAATGAACTCTGAAGGATCAAGTCTCCCTTATGGTTTATAGGTTTACATTCAGGAGACAAGACTTCTATGTGCAAGTGCCCATGCACCAGGTACCTAGATGCATTTAAGTCTCCTCAAGTCAGGCGCTGGAAAAACAGAACTAGTTGCGCTATGCTGTGGATTTTTGTTCTTTGTTTTTTTTCCAGGCTGGCTAAATATTTGGCTTCTAACGCAAAAAATGCAACTTGATTGAAAATCTAACCCATCACCACCCAGATATTGAGGCCATGGGTATACAAGTGTGATCGTGTTACTAAAGGGGAATTAGCCCAGATTACAGCTAAAACAATGGTGGAGCTTGCCTTTCCTGGTGACATGTGGCCTCACACTCAAATGTCCGGGCCCTCCCATCAGACTGGACAGCTGCTCCCAGTTGGCCTCAGACTGGCTGGCGTCCAGGGAGTGGCCTGCTGGAATGTAGTATGGGGCACCTGCTGCAAATCTCACCAAAACAGCAGGGAAGGGAACTACTAATACAAACCTCCCTAATCCTAGGTGCTGCCCTGCCTGCTCTTAGTGATCTACCATTACTGGAAAGGAAAACAACGTGCCCCAGGAGACAGGCTTTGCTGAGGTGTCTGATTGCAAAACGATATGGCCGCACGCTCACCCCCTTTCACCTATGGAGTCAACTGTAGATAACAGAGTAAAGATGACTATCAACCACTGCGCTCCACTTCTGAAGGGAGAAGTTACCCAGCCCCTCCTCTGAAAGATCCCAACTGTTATGATGTTTTGGGGGTAGCCTCGCAGTGATACAGATCAAACCAAAGTCTGGGATTCCACAGAGGAGAAAGCACTCACTGCAGATTGCTGGAGCAATGGGTCTATCTCAGAGGCCTATGGGGATACACTGTGCAGCGAGAGAATCACTTTATCCCATTGGGTTTGCCACATTGGATCAGACTATTGGTCCACAAAGTTCGGAAGTACAATAGACATTGGATGCTATAGACCCTCCCCGTCATCCCCTTTCCCCTGCAGATGCTAGATATGGGGAGGAGGGAGCTTCTTCCAGACCGGTGATTGAAGGAAAGTAAATAAAGGGCAGGAGCTGCCCAGATTTGTAGGCCGTTGTCATGGATCTCCACACCATGCAGCGACGCGGCATGGCATCATCTTGCAGTGGTGGGATGCAAGAGGAAGGAGATAGTGACAAACAATGGATTTGAAAGGAGATCATGTCCCCCAGCAGGGCCACAGCCAGCCAAAGACGAAGCGTGTGTGTGCTGGGGCGGCAGGAGGGACAGTGTGCGGATCAGAGGCAGAGTGTGGTGGGGCTGTCCATTGCCCCATTCCTTTAAATGTCATTGTTTAGATTTGACCACACTGCGGAGTCTGCAACTGGTATAAAAATCATATGTTAAAACAGGAGGTGGGCAGAGACCTGGTGGCTCTTCCCCTGGCCATTCTGAAATATCTGACACGATTTCCTGCATTTTAGAAGGGCTCACACCCCAAGAGAGATTTTGCACAGTATCTATTGTACATTGTGTGTGTATCTATCCCCCTGAAGAGGAAGGGAAGGAGAGCCGGCATGGGCAGAAAGGCCTGGTTTGCACTCAAAGGTGTACCAGTTTAGGAAAAGGTATGATTTTATACAGATTTAGTTACACTGGTGCAACTTTGTGTGTGGATGCTCCTATATCAGCTTAAACCCAGTTTATATCAGGATTACAGGCATCAGTAAATTGACAGGTGCAAGCTAAACTGATATAAGAGAGTCCACACATAAAAGTTGCATGAGCTTAACCAAACCAATTTAAATGAAACCAGTGCAACCTCTATGGGGGTATCTACACTGCAGCTGGAATCATGCTTCCCAATTTGGGTAGATAGACAGAAACGTGCCAACTCTGTTCGAGCGACCATGCTAAAAATAGCGCTGCTGCTGGGGTAGCATGGGCTTTGGGCTAGCTGCCTGAGTAGCTACCCAGGGGGTTCAGCTGGTTTGCACTCAGGTGACTCGGGGGAAGAACTCTACAGTCCCTCTCTGGTGGCTAGAAACTGGAGGAAAGGCCTGGAGAGAGTCAGACACACAGGCAGCCCAGGGTGGGGCTGGGGGAAAGCCCTGTAGGAAGGCCAAGTTCAGGGAGGCAGTGAGGAGCCTGAGGCAGGAGACCTTAGCTGCTCTCCACAGGATCACTGGCCTGGAGCCCAGAGGAGAGGGATGGCCAGAGTTCCCTTACCAGCCACCAAAAAAGCTGGGGTAGAAACACCTGGGGAGAAGGACTATTGAGTTTGAAACCAGGCCTGCAGGGAGAAAGCTCGGGGTGGTGTCACGCCCAACAAGAGTGGGTCGATAACTCTACAGAGCCAAGGAGTGGGGAGGAGTTTGAGTTTAGTGTAATGTAACCTGGGCTAAGGGCTGAATCATGGAGAAGAAGCAGACCACCATAGGGCTGGAGTAGCTGTCTGCAGGGATGCTAGAGAAGGAAAGTCTGCTACGCCACACCCAGACACTAGGGATTGCACCCAGTTGTGAGTCCACTCTTCTACATTTTTGTTTTGATAAGGTAAATGTTTTGTTTTGACTTTTATATTACATAATTATAATAGCCCCCCCCCCCAAAAAAAATGTTTTGACCGTATCAAAAAGAAACATTTTGATAATTTCTCAGGGAAAATGTTGATGAAAATATTATGTTCCTGTGAAATGTGGTGTTTTTGTTGAATCAACATTTTCTGCTGGAAAAACATTCTGTGGGAAAAATTTTTAACCAGCTCCAGTGAAAATGACTATAAGCAAAGTGCTCTCAAATATGGAAGCAAACAAAAAGGGGAGAAAAACATTTTTTTTTTCTGGCATGCCTTTCCATTTCCGGCATCTTAGGTGTTACTTGTGACAACCGCAAATAAAAACATTTCAGACAGAAGTCTGGTGTAAGATGACTGCGTCGCTTGAAATAAAAAGAAAACCTTCAAAACAGGAAAGTAACTGATTGTTCTGTACAACCTCTGAAGCCGTTGACTGAAGACGTGGTTATAAGTGTGTTTTTGGTATATGTACTAAAGGGATCCTATGGGTTTTGATTAACATAGTCTTGGGTTCTAGAGGTGACATTCTCCCTTTGTATTTTGTGACATCAGTTACCAATCAGAGCCAGAATGTGTGTACATATAAATGGTGTCTCCCCCCGCACATATGATTAAGGCACCATTTGATCTCAAAGATAGAAGCTGTAATTGACTTCATTTAAAGATTAACTGAGTGTAATGCCTTCTGAAAAGAAAAAAGTTATTATTAAAGTTGTCAATCAACGAATTGAAGCTTTTTTTTAAAAAAAATACACAGGCTGGAAGTGTTCTAATTTTAATACCCAAAGCAAATTATAAAGCTGAAATTAGAGATTAGCAATTTCCAGTTTCTGTTGCATATCTTACCTTACATCTTTCACCTTCTGCCAGGAAAAATCACTCTTTAGCATGGAAGGGAGAAACAGTTGCTGGGATATATTTATATACTGCCTTTGTAGCTTGAGGTGCTGCATTTGGGATTGGAAGCAGGGAGAAGACTGAGAAGCATGATCAAGTTTTTGATTGATTTCTGGTGGCTTGCAATGATACTATTATTATTTTCTAGAGAAGAGGTTGATGGGTACTAGGATGCAAGCTTCCAGGCTCCAATTCAGCCAAGTGTTTAGGCATACCTTTGTGAAGAGCTTGTAGATGTGAGAGAGCAGGCATATAGGGCGGTAGTTCTTAAGATTTTCTCGATCACCCTTCTTGTTCAGCAAGATGGTATTCGACTCCTTCCAGCTTGATGGTATTTTTCCTTCTTCAAGATATCGACTGAATCTTAAAGCGAGGGCCTTCCAAAGTTTTTCGCCTCCTGCATAAATCATTTCTGACGTTATTCCATCTTTGCCTGGAGCTTTTCCCTTCTTCATCTGGTGTAGTGCGCTTCAGACTTCGCTGACGATTATTGGGGGGACGCGTTCTTCTGACTCTTTGAGGGTTGGGAGGGGGACGTTGATTTTTGATTTGAACAGTTCTGTATAGAAGTCCTTGCAGACCTCCTCCATCCCTGCTCTGTCGATTACTGTCTCTCCATCCTTGTTCTTCAATGCTGTTACACTCAATCTATACTGCGTCAATTCCCGCTTGCATGTCCTGAGGCTCTTGCGTGATTCAGCTGTTTTAAGCTTCGCAGAGTCTGGATGAACAACAGCCGAGAGAGCAGGCAGGGTTTTGAAGAAATTTCAGTACAATCGACCATATATTTACCCTTAGCCAGCTCCTAGAAAGAGCGAGGGAATACAAACTCCCGCTGTGCATTGCTTTTGTCGACTATGAAAAGGCCTTCGATAGCGTTGAGTTAACGCAATATTAAAGGCGCTCGCAGAGCAGGGCATTAACACGCAGTACATTAGTTTGTTGAAGGAAGCGAATACTGGATGTACAACAGACATTACTCTCCTTGAAACTCCCCTCCGCATCCCAATCGAGAAAGGCGTAAAGCAAGGAGATACAATTTCACCGAAACTATTCACCGCCTGCCTCAAAATGGTTATGAACAAGATCAATTGGAGGAGTGGTGTCAACATAAACGGAGAGAGATTATCTCACCTCAGATTTGCAGATGACATTGTACTAATTGCCGAAAGCACCAACCAACTGCAGAGCATGCTACGAAGACTCGACAAGAAAAGTAGTCAGGTCGGCCTGAAAATGAACCGCTGCAAAACGAAATATATGTGATCAGACGTCTTACGAAAAGCCCGAATAACGGTAACAGGAGAAGACATCGAAGAAGTGGAACAGTACATATATTTGGGTCAAGAAGTTAATATGCGCCAAGACCTGAACGGAGAACTCTCGCGAAGGATTCGGGCAGGATGGTGTGCGTTTAATTCCATCAAGGACATCCTCAAAGGAAAAATTGACAAGACCACACGTAAAAATATTTTCAAGTCAGCAGCGCTGCCAGCCATGCTGTATGGCAGTGAAACGTGGGCACTGACGAAGAGAGAAGAGCAACAGCTGTTGGTAGCTGAAAGGGCAATGGAACGAGCTATGTTGGGACTCTCCCTTCTGGATCGTATACCAAATGAAATCATCAGAGAACGCAGCGGTGTGAAAGATATTGTCGTGGAAAGCAGACATAACAAGATGCGATGGGCGGGCCACACAGCACGGCTCACGGATAACAGGTGGACCGCAATCATTGCTGAGTGGTACCCGCGAGAACAGAAAAGACCCCCCCGGTCGGCCTCCAAGAAGATGGGAAGATGACATCGTTAAACGTTTCGGACGAATGTGGAGAAGAAAGGCAAGAGTGCGAGAAGAATGGCAGACGTGTTGTGATCGGCGCAGTCTTAACGACAGCTGAAGTCCGATCGATCCAGGTGATCCAGGTTTAGGCATACGCCTAAGTCGATCCACAATCAGAAAATCACTTAAGTAGGTCTCAACTTTAAGCACATGTTTAAGTGCTGTGAACTCAGGGAGGGCTTCAGCATGTCCTTTAAATTAAGCACGTGCTTAACATTTTCAGAAATGTCTAAGTGACTTACCCTAAGTCCCATTAGGCTGCTATGTCTACTCTGTAGTCAGAGGTATGATTGCAGCATGTGTAGACATACTCAAGCTAGCTTGAATACCAATAGCAGTGATGCCACAGCAGCATGGGCTGTACAAGTCTGCTTGGGACCCTGGGTCCTTGGGCAGCCAGCCTGCACTGAAGTCCATGCTGATGTGGCTTTGTTGTTATTGGCATTCAAGCTTTAATCCAGCTTGCTAGCTCAGGCATGTGTATGTGCGCTGCAATCACTCCTCCAACTGCAGTGTTAAAAGTACCCTTAGGCTAGTGAGAGAGGCACATAACTCACATGGGCATATTTGCCAGACTCCCATTGACTGACTTGCAAAGGCTGATGTAATTCCCACTAGGCACCTATCTGCATCTTAAACCACCTACGCGCTTTGGTAAATCTGGGCCTCAACAATATGTGGGTGCTCTTGAACATGGGACTTGGGCACTTACGTGCTTTTGAAAATATTACCCCAAATGCTTTGCTGAATTGTGACCCCAAGGGGCTGGTTCTGTCAGAGAATGATGGGTCCTGCTTTCCTGTATGGTCTAGTATTTCCTGCATACGTGAGGAGCTGTACATTTCTTTGTTCAGAGTTATGCAGAATAACTGGCATATCCAGGGTATTCATAGAGTCATAGAATATCAGGGTTGGAAGGGACCTTAGGAGGTCATCTAGTCCAACCCCCTGCTCAAAGCAGGACCAATCCCCAATTTTTTTGCCCCAGATCCCTAAATGGTCCCCTCAAGGATTGAACTCACAACCCTGGGTTTAGCAGGCCAAATCTCAAACCACTGAGCGATCCCTCCCCCCCCCCCCCCCCATTATTCCCTTAATGATACTTGGTGTGAGAGTGTTTCTGTAATCATTACACCATTTCCCCACCATAATCCACTAATTCATCTTTCATTTCCCCTGGGTAGGAAGGCTCTTTCCTCTTATTGGGCTTAGTTTTCCAATCAGAGCTCCCAAGCCCGCATCTGATGCACTGTGCCTGTCTGGTGCTTGTAGCGAGGTCAAGGGTTCACCGCTGCGGCGCCTTCTGCTGGTCGTCTTGGAAATTAGCTCTTCCAGCCTTTGGAGTGCCCTCTGCCAGCGGGTGTCTCACCTGCCTCAGGCCCCATGTCCCTTTCAGACCCCAGTGCCCCTTTACTTCAGGGTTCTGCTCCCGCCAGTACCTGTTTACTCTGGGTTTCCCCTCCCAGGGGAACCCCCAACCCTCTATACCCACCTTGCCTCAGTGGCCACCCTACTGCCAGTCATCATCTAGCCCCCGCTCATTGCAGTGTAATGGCCACTCATCATTGGCAATGCGTTAGCACCTGCTGCCTTTGCCTATCCCCGGGCTGCACCTCTGCGGCCCCAGTACCTTCTGTAGGCCTTTAACAAGGCCTGCAGCCTGGGGGTTTATCAGGCTGGATCTCCCCAGCTCCCTTGCCCTATTCCCCAGCATCGCTCCAGTTGCCTTCCCCTCAGGCAGCTAGCCCTTCCCATTGCCGGGCTACAGTGAGACTTCCCCCAGTTCCTGGCCCTCCAGCCCTCTTATCAGGGCCAGCTGGGCCCTGATTGAGCTGGTCACACCTGTGATCAGCCACTCCCTCAGCTGCTTTCACTCCTTTTCCCCAGGAGTGGGGCACCTGCCCCACTACACTGCTGTTGTAATAAATGCTTCACAAAAGCGGTTATTTGGCATGGAGGCCAATCAGAAACTTGAACAGGAGTGTTGGGAGGGGCATGAGATTTATTGCCTTTGTGCCTGGATTCAGATTATAATCTGTAGAAATTACTTGACCATTCCCCTGATGCGAGTGGCTTATGCTATTGTATATAAGGCCTGCAGCAACCCAGCCCCAACATATCCTTGGGAGTACTGATGTCTTGTGGTGGAAGTGAACTTTTCAGATGATGTATGGTGCCTATCTCAGGGTAGCGGTAATCCTTAAACGACAGGCCATGAGTGCATTTTGCCTTGCGTTGGGGTGCTACATTTTACCAGGCCCATTTTTCTGTAACAATGACTGCTCTTCAGCCAATACAGGCAGCGTTTCCATCCCAACTCCATTGTTTCAGGGGTTCTAGAACCCAGATGTAAAATGTCATATTGCCTCTATATAAATCCATGGTACGCCCACATCTTGAATACTACGTGCAGATGTGGTCACCCCATCACCAAAAAGATATATTGGAATTGGAAAAGGTTCAGAAAAGGGCAAAAAATGATTAGGGGTATGGAACGGCTTCCATATGAGGAGAGATTACACTGGGACTTTTCAGCTTGGAAAAGAGACGACTAAAGGGGGATATGATTGAGGTCTATAAAATCATGACTGGTGTGGAGAAAGTAAATAAGGAAGTGCTATTTACTCCTTCTCATAACACAAGAACTAGGGGTCACCCAATGACATTAATAGAAAGCAGGTTTAAAACAAACAAAATGAAGTATTTCTTCACACAATGTGCAGTCAACTGTGGAACTCTTTGCCAGAGGATGTTGTGAAGGCCAAGACTATAACAGGGTTCAAAAAAGAACTAGATAACTTCATGGAGGATAGGTCTGTCAATGGCTATTAGCCAGAATAAGCAGGGATGGTGTCCCTAGCCTCTGTTTACTAGAAGCTGGGTATGGGTGATAGGGAATGGATCACTTGATGATTACCTGTTCTGTTCGTTCCCTCTGAAGCACCTGGCATTGGCCACTGTTGGAAGACAGGATACTGGGCTAGATGGACCTTTGGTCTGACCCAGCATGGCTGGTCTTATGTTCTAAGTGCGACTCAGGCTGAAGCTGATTATAAAATCTAAGTGAGAATTTTTTTTAAATGTGCTTGGTTTAAAGCAGTTCAGCTCTTTTAAATTAGTCATACAACTGCAAAACTAAATATGCCATAATACATAGTAGCAACTCCACTGTCACTTAGGACCATGATCTTTAGGAGCATCATACCGTGCTGTACCACTGTGAGCACTTAGAATTAGTACTTTTGAACACAGATCTTCCTGCTCTACCACTCTAGAACCCTACCACTTGAGCTGAAGGAGACTCTCCATTATGGCAGTGCAGGGCCTATGACACACAGCTGCTGTGCTCTGATTCTATCTAGTAGAGAGCAGTAGTGTCTCACGCACGCTAGCCTGCTCTTACCATGCATACATTTTATGGTTCAAGAGGCTTTTGTGGTGATTTGATTTTAAATATCCTTGTAAACCATGCCATATTCACAGCCCAGGCATCTGGAGCCCTCGTTCATCCACAGAAAAAGCACAGTACTGCAGCCGCTATGCAGCTTCTCTCCACATTGCCCTGCTAATGGCTCTATCTACATTATACATTTCCGACCATTCTACCAGCAGTGCAGTTCCGCTAGTGGAAACATTAGCATAGACTGACCCTCAGCATCTCTACCACCATGGCGTCCATGCTCAGAGGAAATTCATAGAATCATAGAATCTCAGGGTTGGAAGGGACCTCAGGAGGTCATCTAGTCCAACCCCCTGCTCAAAGCAGGACCAATCCCCAATTTTTGCCCCAGATCCCTAAATGGCCCCCTCAAGGATTGAACTCACAACCCTGGGTTTAGCAGACCAATGCTCAAACCACTGAGCTATCCCTCCCCCCTAATTGAGATAATGACAGTGGTTACAGCCACTAGCACCAGGATAGGGCTGCCACTGTTGCTACCTACACTAGAGATAGCAACAATGAGAAACTTGAGGAGAAAATTCCCATAGACAAGACCAATGTATGTCAAACCTGCCCTTCTCTAGGGGTAACAACCTATTTCAGTCCCAGTATTCATTTAGTTTTTGGCCTTTCTGATACTTCTGGTTAGTTGCATCTTTGGTAAAATTTTGGAGAGCAGAAATAGCTTGTTGGTATACACAGTGGTTTGTGCTGAGAAGATCCCTGCTTTGTCTGCAGGTGGTCACATCCTGGCTAATCTCTCATGGCAGTGACCAAAGTTCTCCTGTCTTTAGGAGAGGGAGGAGGATCCAGTGGTTAGGGGACCCAGGAGAGCTGGGTTCAATTTCCCACTTTGCCACAAGCTCCCTGTGTGTCCTTGGCCAAGTCACTCAATCACTGTGTGCCTCTGCTCCCCTTCTGTATCATGGAGATAATAGCTCTGCCCTACTTCACAGGGCTGCAGTACAAATACATACATTTAAAAATTGTGAGGTGCTCACATGCTGTGGTCATGGAGCCATATAAGTAGCTAAGGCAAACAGAGCCCAAAGGGGAATAACTGGAATTTCTGGCTAGACATTTTCCCATAGAAAAATGTTGATTAGTGGAAACTGAAACTGTTGGCAGGAAAGGGTTGGTTTTGATGAATTTCTCAACTGGAAAAAATGTTGGGAAAGAGTTTTAACATTGTTGAAATGGAAAATTTTGCCCTTGTCCTCCTGTCTCTCCTTTTCCTTTTCATGTTTCATTCCTCATGCTCTAGCCATGGTGCTGAATTTGGAAGATGTACCACTTTGTCCCACCTGTTAGGGCAATGTCTAATGTTTTTGGTTTGTGTTCCTCATGCTCCTACAGCAGGTATGAGCTGGATTGCATTTCCCAGTGAACCATTGGTCAAGCTAAATGGGAAAATGGACTTCGTTTGCACTGTGTCCATCTTACAGTTAGAAGTAAAAATAAACATTAAATGGGCCAGATCCTCAGCTGATGTAAATGGACATAGATCCAGGACGGTACTGGAGTGACACCAATTAACACTAGTTGAGGATCAGGCCTGTTAAATACAACAGAGAACAGATGATGCTGTATGATGCCCATGTACAGAGACAGAATAATCAACTCTGTACAGGCAGGTGGATGGTTCACAGGCTCAGTAATAGGTTATAGAGTCACTCAGCTCTAGGCTGCTGTTTTGAATCCCACCAGAGCCATCTAAGAGCCACTCAGTGGCCTATGTGAAACAAGCAAGGTATCTTTTCCCAGTCCCCAGTGGACTGATGTCCACACTGCTACACACTCTAATTAACATAGCTGTGGGCAATGTCAGCAGATTGGCCATGGACTGAAAGGGCATGGAGACTGAATTGCCTCCTGTCTCCTAGAGGTGGTCCCATCAGATCAGGGGATAGGGACAGCAAGGGGATACGTATACTGCTGCTGCCCTATCTCTGCTATGGATAAAAAGAGGCCTTCCGCTTCCAGGGTTTTCAAGCTGGCATCTTTCACTAACACTCAAGCATCAAGAAGGGAGGGAAACAACACAAAACAAAAGGTGCATTTCTACGAGGCATGGTAGCCTCTACCCAGCCAGCTGGATAGTGTGTGTCTGTGGTCGAACTGCTTCTCTTAAATAACAGGGCCAATGGGTGTGTGGCTAGATATGCGGGAGACAGAAAATAGAGGTCTCACTGTCAGTATGCACATGGAGCACTGTGGCAGTGAATGTGTTTGATTATTACTTTGGCTGGGCAGCTTTTGTGTGTCTGTATCCTGGAGTTGTCCTGAAACACTCAAGCCATCCCATGCCCTGGAGCAGGGAGTATACGGGGCAAAAGGAAAGTGTACAAAGGCTCTGCAGCTATAATGGGAATTTTCATCCTAGAACAAGTGGCTTTTGTCTACAGAGACGATTGTGTATAGGAGGCTAACATGAATTTGAGCAACCCAGAAAGGACTGCGGTGTAAAGTGAGCAGTGATGTACTGTTATGCATGGAAGAACCTTGTTTGGTTGTGGCTGTGAGTAGACTGTGTTCTGGCTTACGCAACCAGGGCCGGCTCCAGGCACCAGCTAAAGAAGCAGGTGCTTGGGGCGGCCAGTACCAAGGGGCAGCACTCCGTCTGCTATTGGGGCAGTACGTCCGGGTCTTTGGCGGCAATTCGGCAGCGGGTCCCTCAGTCCCTCTCGGAGCGAAGGTCCTGCCGCCGAATTGCCGCCAAAGAGTGGAGTGGTGCGATTGCGCCGCTGCGGCTTTTTTTTGTTTGTTTGTTTTTTTGCTTGGGGAGGTAGAAAACCTGGAGCCGGCCCTGTATGCAACAATATGGCTGGTAGAACAGGAAGCTACTGCTTATCCTTCTTATAGATTGTTTGCTGCTCCATCATAGGGCATTCCAGACAGACACAGGGGCTTTTTATACCTAAGAGAGTAGTGTGACCTTTAGCCTTACACCCCCTCACCTTCTGGGAAACGTAGTTTATTAAATGGGTGACCACTTTGTTGCAGACATTGTATGTGATGAGTTTGATGAACGAACATGGTTTTATTATGGGAATTTGGGGCTATTTAAAGGTGGCAATGAGTATATTTATGAAATGTACCACAGCAGTGGTTCTCAACCTTGTTCCTTACAACGATCCTTTATTCCATGCTGTCCCCACCCTCAAACCCTCTCCCATTTAGCTGGGATCTGGCCTGGATCCTCCTTCCATTTAGGAATATGGGCAGGGCACTATGGTTGTGACACTGTTTGCAATCCCATTAACAAATACATTATTGTTAGTCAGTAGGTATTAAAAAGTGAAGTCCATTTTTTTCAAATGCTGGAGCCTAAAGATAGGCACCTACTCCACCATCAATTCGTATTTAAGTGCTGCAATAAGCAGCCTGTTTCTCGGAGACACTGAGCACCTGCAGCTCCCATGGATTTCAGTGGAAACTGTGGGTGCTCAGCACTTGTGAAAAATCAGGTCACTTATTTCAGCTCAGAATACGTCCAGTCTGGGATCCTTTAATGGCTAGCATAGCTTCAGTGTCTCTTGGGAGGATGTAATATTTGATTTTCTGGATTGGATTATCTGGAAAGGCTGGTGTCATAGAATCATAGAATCTCAGGGTTGGAAGGGACCTCAGGAGGTCATCTAGTCCAACCCCCTGCTCAAAGCAGGACCAACACCAACTAAATCATCCCAGCCAGGGCTTTGTCAAGCCTGACCTTAAAAACCTCTAAGGAAGGAGATTCCACCACCTCCCTAGGTAACCCATTCCAGTGCTTCACCACCCTACTAGTGAAAAAGTTTTTCCTAATATCCAACCTAAACCTCCCCCTCTGCAACTTGAGACCATTACTCCTTGTTCTGTCATCTTCTACCACTGAGAACAGTCTAGATCCATCCTCTTTGGAACCCCCTTTTAGGGAGTTGAAAGCAGCTATCAAATCCCCCCTCACTCTTCTCTTCTGCAGGCTAAACAATCCCAGTTCCCTCAGCCTCTCCTCATAAGTCATGTGCTCCAGCCCCCTAATCATTTTTGTTGCCCTCCGTTGGACTCTTTCCAATGTATCCACATCCTTCTTGTAGTGTGGGGCCCAAAACTGGACACAGTACTCCAAATGAGGCCTCACCAGTGCCGAATAGGGGGGAATAATCACGTCCCTCGATCTGCTGGAAATGCCCCTACTTATACAGCCCAAAATGCCGTTAGCCTTCTTGGCAACAAGGGCACACTGTTGACTCATATTCAGCTTTTCGTCCACCGTAACCCCTAGGTCCTTTTCTGCAGAACTGCTGCCCAGCCATTTGGTCCCTAGTCTGTAGCAGTGCATGGGATTCTTCCGTCCTAAGTGCAGGACTCTGCACTTGTCCTTGTTGAACCTCATCAGATTTCTTTTGGCCCAATCCTCTAATTTGTCTAGGTCCCTCTGTATCCTATCCCTACCCTCCAGTGTATCAACCACTCCTCCCAATTTAGTGTCATCTGCAAACTTGCTAAGGGTGCAGTCCACACCATCCTCCAGATCGTTGATGAAGATATTGAACAAAACCGGCCCCAGCACCTCTTCTTCTCTGGAAATAGCAATGAACCATTGTAAATTCCACATACATTTTCCATTGGGACCATTCACACTGTTCTCTTCGCCCTGGGGAAATGCCAGGCTCCTGCCCCATTTGGCATTCTCTCCTCTCTCTCCTGTGTGACCTTGAGGCAGCCAAACAGAGATCTTTTTGCTCAGAAAGAAAAGGGGGAGAAAAACCCTGCCGGCACGGCAGGGGATTTTTAATGCTGTTTGAGGAATCATTTCACTGGAAGTAATGCGATTAGGGTTACAAGCATTCATTCATACACTCCATCGGAGTGTTCATATCAGGCACCCCTACTGTCACCACATGATTTAATGGTCTTCTGTTTGCACACTTAGTTTCCTGTGGGTCTTTCTGAGACCTGATTAACCTACTGTCCTCTCAAAGTACAGGATGGGATAAGAGAACCGACATAGTATTAGCAAGTGAGGGAGAGGTTATTGTTTATTGGTGCATTCATATTTCTCATGCGTTTGCGCTAGAGCAGGAGGGAGGAAAGCTATGTAGACTCTGATATGGTTGGATGAAGCTGGTGGCAAAGGGCAAAAAGGGACTTCACAAAATCAACAGACCTTCTCAAGAAGTTTTATGAAATCTTGTAGACCAGTTTTAGGACTATGGGGCATTGTTTTCCCCAGTGGAAATGACTTGGGGATACTTCCTGTGCATGGAGATCTCTGTCCTACTGACCCAATATTTGGGAGCAGAACTGAGCCCTCACACTGAATGCAAACAAAAGATAATTTCCTTCTAATGAAATAACTGTTTTGCACCTTGCAGCAGAATATCAAAATCAAGGGGTGTGGATGGGGAAAGTCTCTGGGCTACGTTCTTGGTCCTGCTATATAGCTCCTTTGCAAAGGGGCCATAAAGCCAGCTTGACCAGTCCATGGGGCCTAGAGCTGGAATAGCCATCCTGTCCATGGCCCCGAGAACAGAAAGCATCTCATGGTGTGTGGAAAGGATTATAGTCTCTTAGAAGTGAGTAGCATAGTTGCCTAGTCCTGAATCATCTAGGAAATTGCCCCGATATTGTCAGTGGTGTTTGCTAACTGTTGGGACCACCCAATCAGCTGAGCTTCATCCTGCTTGTAACCATGACAGAGACTCATCTGGGTCCCACTTGATGATCCGCGGAGGGACAGAAGGAACATGTGAGCTGTGCAAAGAAATGGCTACCGCCTGGAACAAACTCAGCCATGGCCCCTCACGACTCATTGCTTCCATTGGGTGCACATGGCAGAGTGAAGTGCCCGGAATTAAGTAGGTCATTCTCTTCTCCCTCTGCACTGGAACTAAAATTAAACCTAGACTTTAATCTGGCTTTTGCAAAGTGCAGACTGCAGTCCATCCCAGCAGATGCTCACAATACTGCCAGCTATTGCATAGAAGAGAAAACTTAATTGGGAGACATGGGGTCAAATTGCTGCCCTGCCACAGACTTCCTGTGACACCTTGGACTAATCCAGGGATCTCAAACTCAGATCACCAGGAGGGCCACATGAGAACTAGTAAATTGGCCCGAGGGCCGCATCACTGAAACCTTTTCATACTTTGTATCATTGTATAGTCAAAAATGAAAAAAATGAAGAGTAATATAGTATTCTATTAAAAGTCAATGTATTAACTTTTTAAAAACTGTAATGCAAAGAGGGGTTTTAATAAAATATAAACACTCAGTAATGTTTGAAGCTTGGCTGCCAGTGGAGTCGGCGCCTATGGCGGGCAGCAGGAAATAACTCCGCGGGCCGCGTGTTTGAGACCCCTGGACTAGTCACTTACTCACTCTGTGGCTCAGTTCCCATCTGTACAGTGGGGATCCTAGCATTGCCCTGCATCGCAGTTGTGGGGATAAATACATTAAAGATTGTGAAGTGCTTTCAGATCTGCTGATGAAAAGGGTGAGGCAGGTATTATTATTGTTACAAGGGAAACTGAAACCTTCATCAGCATGTTTATCGTCAACATTTGAAAACTTGGTGAAAAATTTTCTTTAAAAAAATCAAGCTGGAAAATTTCAACTTTCTCCATTCATGAAGAAATGTACTAATCATGGCCCAGATTGTAATACTGTTCATATTAAGTAATATTTCAGTCAGTGAGACTATTTGTGATGTTAGATGCTATACAACATCATTAAGGGTAACACGATCTGTCCAAGGGCTATTTACTATTCATCCACCTCTGCATTTCACAGAGGCCTCAGTCAGCAAGGTACTTAAGAATGTGTGTAACTTTAAGTACATAATGAGTCCCTCTGGCCTCATTGAGAATAGTCGTGTACTTAAGTTATGAACATTCATAGATTCGTAGAGTTTAAGGTCAGAAGGGACCATTAGATCATGTAGAGTGACCACCTGTGTAACACGGGCCAGAGGATTTCTCCCAGTTCCCCCTGTATTGAATAGAGCTGGGCAGGAAATGGTTTTCTTGTCCCATAAGAATTTTTGAGATTTTGAAAAATTTTCCCTGTCCCAAATCAAGACAAAGTTGAAAATTTGAAATTTTTTGTGAACCAAAAATAATAATAATAAATTGTATTGGATCAATTGAAATGTTTTGTTGTTGATTTCAACCTTTCACGAAGTTTTCTAGAAACGTTTTTTTCCCTATAAATCTATTTTAAATTTTGAAACAAAAAAGTTTGTAACTGAAAAATGCAACTTTTTGTTTCCAAACTTTTTCAAAATGGGAAACTCGTTGAAAAGTTTCCATTTGGATGAATTAGTATTTTCTGATGCGGGGGAAAAAAAACTTTTAATTGAAAAAGTTCCAATCAGCTCTGGTATTAAGCACATTGCAGAAATGAGGCCAGAGTGGAAGGTCTACAAAGAATTACAAAATAAGACAAATGTAAGTTAATTTGTAAATTTTTGAAGTGCCTCAAACCCTGATAACTTGAACCATTTCACGCAGAAATTGACGAACGTGAGGGTTGGTCTGCACATGGAGTTTGTACTGGTATAACTATGTTGGTTAGAGGTATAATATTTTTTACCTGCTCTAGTTTTATACAGGTAAAATGCTTAGTGTGGACACATTTATACTGGCATAAAGATGGCTTATACTAGTATAGCTTATTGCCCTTCCCATAAGGGAATAAATAAGGTCCTTCATTTTCAGTTTTTATTGTGTTTAAAATTTCCTGGGAATGTATCAGTCTTTATAAGAAAAAAAAAAAGTAAAAATGGTGAAAATCACTGAAAATGGAGGGCCAGTGGGAGGGGAGCCTCCTTCTCTCTACAAGCCTGTCACTGCAGCAGTCAGGTGATCGTGGAAGCCAGGACCTGGTTCCCTGCCTGTCTCACTTCCCCACAGCACAGCAGCAGACCCCAGACCCCGCTGTGTGCAGGTGTGCTCGTCTATCTAATGGGCACTTTGCGAGGTGGGAGTCGGGTCTGGGGAGTTCCAGCACTTGCAAAATTTGAGTTAAAATAGGTAAAACTCGACCACTTGCTTTTCCAAACCCGGGGGGAAATTCAGTGAACAATGACAAAGAAGGGCCTTAGGAAGAAACTATATATAGCCATCTTTTTATTGGTATAACTGCGTCCACACCAGGGGAGCAGGGAGAGGTTGTACCTCTAAGTATAGACAGGGCCTCACTGTTACAAAATGAAGAGAAATGGAAGAAACTCAGGCAGAAGGTGACTGTGCTGAGTTGGAGCCCAATGAAAGCACAGGTGTGCAATGAGAGGCCTTGGTTTGGTTTAATTAACCGAACAAAATTTGCTAATTAGTTTTCATTAGTCTCCTACTAAATGAGCATAGGACTGTTTGGAGCAGGTCTGTGCAATTGTAAGGGATGCATGCTTACTGGAGGTGCTTGGAGAGAGAAATTCTTGATGGTCCCCTGGTGGGAGATAAATCTAAAATGAAGGAAAATGTGTGTATTACACTGAGCCTTTTAATAGTGCTGTGAATTGTCTCCTTTCAGTCCTGTGCTGAATGCAAAGATGCAATAAGAGAAGAGAACAGGATAGACCTCTTAAAGAAACTGATTATGCGACCAATTTACCAAAGAGCCATCCATAAAATATAGTCTCTTCAAATGCTTTCTTAACAGTCCTGTTTGTTATGTGGGAGGCTGCTAATTGTGAGCATATTTGCTCGACTGTAAAATATGTTGTTGGCGCGTGATGATAGAGTATGTTACATGTTCAATTAGCCAAACTAATCAAATGTGCCCCCCAAAAATGTGACAGGAGCCAAGCCCTGACCCTCACTTAGGTTTGGTCTTCAGCTGGCTTCCTAGCATTCCTGGGCCCCCAGTTTAATATTGGTAACAGAGATACCATAGCAAATCTATGACCACCTGTGACAGCATGTTATCACTGAGCTACATGCCATGGGCTCACAGGATGATAACTCAACTCCCACTCATCCTACAACACCACCATGCAGTACAGAGGGTGTTATCGCCTCTCTTACAGTGTCAGAAACTGAGGCACAGAGAAGTTAGCTGACATGCCCAAGATTGGTGAGTCAGTGGCAGAGTTATGGCTAGAACCCAGGGGTGGAGCATAAATGAGATTGGAATCTGGCCCAGATCTCCTGCCTCCCCATCCAATGCTTTTACAATTAGACAATATGCATGCTGGGAGCAATAAATAATCTTTCAAATCATTCATAGTTCATACAGAAAATTACAATCTAATAGTGGCTAAGCCAGTGGTGCTTTGTGATTATTGATCCTGACTGGCTAACACTTGAATGCATTCAATATTTGTTTGTACAGTGTCTAGCAGAATAGGTTGCCAACTTAGCTGACCTCTTGGTGCTACCACAATGTACATATTAACTAAATTAAAAGAATGTGAAGGTTTCAAAGACCAGCACTCAAGTTTGGAACTGCTGGAATTAAGGATGCCTGTGCAACCTTAATTTGGCCCCCATATGCGTATGCATTATGATAATCTTTAATTACATGATCAGACACTGTTCCTAATGGAAAGTGTTAGCCAACCTTAACTATAGGTCTAATAAATGCCTATAAAAACTGTCACAATCTTTCTTACAAGAGAGGTCCTCCCATGTGTGGAAAGGCAAGATCGAACTTTCACAGCTTCTCCCTTAGCTCAGTGAGCACCTGCCCACTATTGGGAACTGGAGCTGTACATGTGTACCCTTACAATGGCCATAGAAACTCTACTCTGTCTCTCCAGATCAATGGGTCTTTCACAAGAAGTTGCTTTTTCCTGCCACTAAGTGGCTCCAGATGTTAAAATATTCAACAAAGTTGCTTTTTCCAGCCCCTGACTGAGTTTAAAATATTCAGTCTGTAGCATGGAGAGCCCAGAACTTTCCCCATTGTGACACACCAGATTGAAATGGTAAATACTAACCCAAAATAGGAGATCCTATTTTCAGTTTGATGCTATTTTTGATTTTTAAGTTACTTCTTTTGCCCAACCATGAGTTCGCTCTAAATATTATGGGCTAGATGGTGTCTTTGGGCACAGCCCTGCAATGTGGGGAAGGGTGGGGGGGAGGGAGGACCGAGTATGTTGCACTTCCCCAGGAGAAACCATGCTTCCAAAGCACCCTGCTGAGTCACGGTTCTCCCTTGCTTCCTCCTTGCCTTTGGAGCAGGAGGTGGGGGAGTAATTTATTGCTGACGTACACTGGTGGCTAGTTACACCCTTGACACCCATCCCATTCCGGCACTGTCTTTGCTACTCTGGACAGCAAGTTGTCGGAGTGGTGGGTGGGGGCATCCAAGGCACTGCAAATTCCCCCTCACCTGTTCCAGGGAGGGAAGAAATGGGTGAGTAGCCTGGCTCGCTCCTAGACCACCTAGACACAAGGTGGAGAGGAAGTCTGCCTAGGAGCAGAAAGGGGGTCGTCACTCAGGTAGTCCAAATCCTAATTCAGTTTGACGGGTCCACTTCGGACATCTTTGAGATGAAAAGCAGAATGAAGCAAGGATGTGTTCTTGCCCCTACGCTCTCTGGAATCTTCTTCTCAGTACTCTTGAACTGTGTGTTTAAGGAGATGAAAGATGGAGTGTATCTCCACACAAGATCAGATGGGAAGCTCTTCAACCTGTCCCAACTTAAGTCAAAGACTAAAGTCAAAAAGGTGCTAATCAGGGAACTTCTATTAGCTGATGATGCTGCCCTCATAGCTCACAATGAAGATCTACAACAAGAACTCTTGGACCGCCTTTCAACTGCCTGTCAGGCATTTGCTCTCACCATCAGCATCAAGAAAACTGTTTTATTAGGACAGGGGGTTCAACAAGACCCTTCAATTACCTTAAATGCAAACCAGCTAGAAGTAGTCACAAAAGTTCAGCTGTTTAGGTTTTACAGTGACCACCAACCTCTCACTGGATGAAGAATTAAATGTTCACATTGGAAAGGCTGTCACCACCTTTAGCAGACTAACTAAAAGAGCATGGAACAACTCATAGCTGACCAAGGCCAAATGCTAGTGTACCAAGCCTGTGTTGTCAGCACTTTCATGTATGGTGGGGAAACATGGACAACTTATGCTCATCAGGAGAAAAGGTTGAACAGTTTCCACCTACGTTGTTTGCACCACATACTCAACACCAAATGGCAAGTTAAAGTCACTAACGCAGAGGTTCTTCAAAGGGCAAATTTACCAAGTGTGACAGCCCTGCTCAAGCAAAGACAATTGCGCTGGCTGGGCCATCTGAGTAGGTTGTAAGATGGACGCACACCCAAGGACATGCTATATGGGGAGCTATGAGAGGGAACAAGAACAACAGGATGTCCCAACCTTCGCTATGAAGGCACATGCAAGCAGGATATGAAGGAATTTGGAATTGATCCGGACCAATGGGAAATCTTGGCAGTGATCATAACAAGTGGCACCATCATCTCCATCAGGGTATCAAAGTCCATGACAGGAGCTGGCTCCTACAGCCTGAAGAGAAAAGAGCCCGTAGGAAGCAAGCCGCTCCGAACCAAAATACAGACATTTGCAGTAACTGCCAAAGATCATGCAAATCTCGGATTGGCCTATTCAATCACATGAGGCATTGCAAACCATCTACATTATGGACTGCAGTTCCCACCATCTCTCGCAGATGAAAGGATGCCAACAATCCAGTCCTGGCTTTTTTTATTACAAGGGCTTTTTAGGGTTTTCACTCAGAAACCCAAGCCCAGAGGAGGGGACTGATTGGCTGAGAGTCTGGAGAGGGGCCATGTAGTGAGGCAGAGTGGCCTCCCTCCAGACTAGAGAACGAGGGAGCACTACACTCCCCTTGATGGGAGGAGCCAAGCCCTCCCTGCCCCCCTCGCCCGAAGTACCAGGGCAGGGCAGGAAGTATAAAAGGAAGGCTTTGCAGCTCAGTTGGGCCGGAGCCAGTGGAGGAGACGGACACCTCTACTTTGCTGCAGCACCCAGGAGCAGAACCTGCGCTCTGCTGTGCCCTGCCCCCAGAGGAGACTAACTTAGCCCTGGGCAACACTGGGGGGGGTGTCGATCTACGATACGCAACTTCATCTACGTGAATAACGTAGCTGAAGTCGGCGTATCGTAATCAACTTACCTGGCCGTGAGAACAGCGGCGAGTCAATCGCTGCCACTCCCCCGTCGACTCCGCTTCCGCCTTTCACCGAGGTGGATTTCCGGAGTCGACGAGGAGTGCGTTCGGGGATCGATTTAAGAGCGTCTCAATGAGACGCGATAAATCAATCCCTGATAGATCGATTGCTCCCCGCCGATCCGGCGGGTAGTGAAGACAAGCCCTTAGATGAGGAGTTTCCGGGATTACTGTTGGCTATATACCCCAAGGAGCCCGAGGACCTGTGGAGGCCAGAGCTACCAAACCCTGGGGAGGTAGGAAGTAGCCCAGGGGCAGCCGATGACTGGGCGGCTACAGGGCTGACCGCGTCTCAGTTGGCGTGTTGCAGCTGGATCCCCGCCGACCCAGTGGCAGGCCATTCTACCCCTGTTAGGGCCCTGGGCTGGGACGTGGTGGAGTAGGGCGGGCCCACATCCCCCTGCCACCCCAGCCCCGGGGTGGCCAACTCCCCACCTTAGGCCAGGAGTCCTGTGCACCATGAACCCCCTGCTAGCACCCTAGACTGCCTGCTGTACAACCCCCTTTCAGAGCCCCTAGACTGGGTGGTTGCTCCCCCGTACCTGAACCCCAAGACTGTGTGTGTTTGTTGGCTGCCTGAGCTCCAAGCTTAAGCTACAACCTGCTCCCTGCTCTGCCAGCCCAAAGGGCTAGAGCTTATTGACTTGGTGTATTTGCTGGCTGCCTGGGCCGGGAGGCTTAGGCTACAGCCTGCTACCCACCCTGCCCAAGGGCTAGGGCCCTAGGCTGTTAATTGCTGTCAGCCCTGTTGAGGGGTTACGAGCTAGAGACTATGCAGGGCTCTGCCCAGGGGTGTTGTCTGCTTGCCTCTGTCAGATGGGCACAGAGCTCTAGACCGTTTATGGCTCGGGCCCCCCTGATGCGACCCGAGCCTGAGGACTGAACCTGAACACGAGGCAGAGTGGCCTCCCTCTGGACTGGACAGCAAGGGAGCACTACAGGCCACTTCCCTTCTGTGTACCCCAGACAAGTCAGTAGCCACCAAACCTTATGGTCAGCTGATGTCGTTTGGTGGCTGGTGTGAGAGGAACTGGCAGTTTTGGGCTGGGTCTCAGTGGACTGGTGTTGACACCAGAATCCAAGACTGGATGCGAGGGTGGGGGGCTGTTGGTTTCTCTGCTGCTATTGGCTGGGTGGTGGGGGGAGAGACATTTTGTGGTTGCTTTAGCTTTTTACTGCAGGTGCGCCTAGAAAGAGAAGGTTTAAATGTAAGGGCTAGCTTGTGACTAGCACTATGCACCCCTACAGGGGTGCAAGGGGGAGTAAGAACCCACCTTGTACTCCATGGGCTCCCTGGACCTTGAGCCATGGGGCACGGGGCTTCGCTGCTGCTGCATGCCCACTGCTCCCTCCAGAGAAAGTGGATGTGGGGGAGGGAGGGAAGGCGAGAATGGAACCGGGCTGACCCCCCACTCCAGTGCTTGGGCCTGCACAGCAGAGCTGGGGGACAGGGGGGCTGTTCATAATTTGCTGCCGATATAGGCCAGTACCAAATTACTTCCCTCGTGGTGCAAAAGGAGGGAACTATGTCTCTGAGGCTACCCCATGCTTCGAGCTAGACGTGTGAGTCCCAGCTCACATAGTCATACTCGCACTAGTTCTCAGAGAGCTTGTGCTAAAAATAGTAGCCTAACCACAGTGGCACAGGATAGCCACCCTCAGTACAAAGCCAACTAGACGCCGTAGGTATGTACCCAGGGTGCCTAGACCGTGCCACGTCTCACCACTACCTGTGCTACCCAAGCTATGCTGTTTTTAGCACACATGCTCGACAAGCGCTAACACGAGTATGTCTATGCAAGCTGGGATCACAGCACCGACTGCACGCGTGGACAGAGCCTGTGGCACAACGCCTCTTGGCACTGCTCCTGAGATGGTGCAGTTTATACACCTCCCCTTTGCTCAGGGTTGTGCCTAAAAGCATAGTCCAACCCTAAATAGATTGTGTTGCTACAAACAGCAAATATAGAATCAGGTGCCCACTGATACAGCTGCTTTCCACCGTCATTCTCACTAGAGCTGGCGGGAACAGGATTTTCCATTTTTACGGGAAATTTCTCAATGATTTCCAGCTCAAAAAGGAATGAATAAATAAATAAAAAATCAAAATTTCCTGCAAAACGGAATCCCGAGGAAAAAAATAATTTGGGGTTGATCAAAATGTTCCGTTTGTGATTGTGATCATTTAAAATAAATTTCTCAGTGAACAATGGAAAGGTTCCATTCTGGAAATGCCAAAGCTGAATGTTTCAAGCTCATCAAAGCACGTTGTCATTTCCCCCCTATACGAGATTTCTCCGAAAGCAGCATCTCTCTGTGAAACACATCGCTATGGATGAAACGGGCTGAAAAATGTTTTGCTGGAAAATGTCCAAGCAGCTCTAATTCTGACACCTAGCCGTGGTCCAGAAGGGACAGGATCAAGCAGACAACTAACACCCACAGCCAGAGCCTCTATGGAAAGCATATGGAACTTTTGGGAAGAGGCAGAGCAACACAGCTGCTCCAGAGCCTTTTTCATATGCTATTGCTCCACCTGGCACCCCAATTGGCTCTTAAATACAAACAGTCTGCTCCACCTCATATTTAGTTTGGTTGATGGTGACGGGTGTTTGTGTTGGAAAGTGCTGGCACGTCCCCTGAGGCTCTTGCCCTTTGCTACTATAGCAAGCTTAATACATATGGTGGGGAGGAAACTGAAAGGAAGGGGAGTTCCCTACATTAAATATTTACCAGACGAGCCTCTGTGTTTCCCATCTAGTAGAAGATCTGTTTGCCTATTCGGGCCTTGGTGTCTGCCCAGCTCTCTGGAGAGCAGCGTGAAATGAGCTGCCTGGGGCAAACCTTAATAGACAAAGTGCATGTTGTCTTCTTTCTCCGGTGCCTTTCTGGAGCCCCAGAGCTCCGTACCTTGGTGTAAGGCACGGCTGCCAACAGCTCCCTCTGAGGAATCAACCCATCAAGGCGCGCTGTGTGTGTTGGACCTTCTCTGCCTAACTCAGCATCATTCATCCAAAGCAACTGGAGTCGGAGACCAAGAAAAGCAGTATTGAAATCAGAGAGGCTTGAAAATTCACGGAGCCTAACCTGATAGGGAAAGGGAACAGAGCAAGGAATGAGTCCCCTTCTGAGCTCTCTTTCTCTGTACATCTAGCAACAAAGAGGCCGGGTTTGTGTATAGGTGGGGGGATGCTGAAGAAGATGGGCAGGAGAGAGAATGGGGTGTGAGTGAGCCCCACTCCTGAGAAAGCATGTTAAGTTCTCTTATGTGAAGTCATCCATGAAACTGACACACTGCAAGGGCTTGGTCCCCATGCAGAATGCTCAGTCGTTTACTAGGTGGGGAATTTACAGCCCAGAACAAGGTGAGATGGAATTGTCAATTGAACTCCTGATCAGCCTTTTCAAATACACCTTTCTCTCCCCAGAGCATGCCTGTCATGGGGGGATAACACACCGTGCAGTAAGGAAGTAGCTTTGACTTGGCTCCCCCAGTAGGCACTAGCTCCCGTCTGTCACTTCTTCTCCTGCAGAATTCCTGTCTCAGTGCTTAATTTGTAATGAGAGGTGCCGGGGCTCAAGTAATTTTTTTTACTTTCATAGCTGACGCAGCAAGCCCAGAGGTGCCGGGGCTATGAACTGCCAAGCCTAGCGGTGCTGGGGCTCAACCATGGCACAAATTAAGCACTGTCCTTCCTCCTTCTCCATGATCTGTCCCTCTCCCTGCTTCAAAGCAGAACCCCACCAAGAAGCACCACATATGCTCTGAGGGGGATCCCAATCCTCACCCATATGCTCTGAGACACCAGCGAGGTTCTGCATGGAGCTAGATTGGCCTTAGGCTAGGCGCAGAGAATTAGTGGCCCCATCTCCCCAAGGCACATCACCTCCCTGCTCACTTTTTCCCACCCAGAAGGGCAGGAGGGAACTGAAGTGGGGGGAGGAAATGAGGTATAGTCGAGAAGGGGATGAGGAGGTTTCTGACCAGCAGAGAGTACAGCCAGTCAGAAATCCCTCTAGGCGAGAGTCCTAATCTGCCACTTCTCAATGCCCAACCTGCATCCCGCAGGAGCAGGCCTGTGCTACAGCGTTTAATACCATGGGAGTAGTCGGTGCCCTACCTAAGGGTTAACCTTTCTAGGAGACTGCTGGCATCCCATTTACCACGGCCAAGGTTTTTAACGTTGACCAGCAGCACCAGGAATGAGCTGGAAGGAGAGAATTTCACACTTGCTCATGTACAAGCCACACTTCTAGCTTTCCTCTGTTGCCGACAGTGGAAGGGAGGCGCACACGGATGTCCGCCGGATCTCAGAGTCTGGTAACTGCAGCACCTCCTTTTGATCCATAGCTGCTGGCATCTGCATTTACTGTTGATGGCTCAGTCAGGGTATGAAACCCAGTGTCGGTGCTACTGATAAAGGGCTCTTTCACTTTCAAAGGGGGGATCCTTGCTCTTGCTGTGGGGCTCCTAACCAAGCTCAGGGTGTTTGTTGTTTTACAGTCCTTGTCTCTAAATGCTTTACTCCTACTGTTAACATTAGACAATGCTGTGCTTTAAGCTTGTTGCCCGGTCACTATACTCATCACTGGTTGGACTTACCAAGGGAAGAACCACAGGTGCCGAACCCAGTCAGATCTGCTGCCTGTAAGCATGGTTGATCACTAGGACACTATAGCAAGGCCCAGTCTGTGAGTAGAAAAATTGTACTTTCACCCCAGTAGCGTGATACCTGAGGGGGTTCACTCAGAGACCAGAGTGGGGACAGAGATGCAGCCAGCCATCTATCCAGTTCTGGTCCCATCACTGCAATATCACACAGTACCCCCGGGCCTGTCTTCATGTTACCTAATACTAGCGCTCGCACAAAACTGCAGGTCTCCGCACCGTGACACGCAGGCTTGCGTGAAGATTCCAGTTTTTCAAGTCCTCGGCCATGTTGAGGTGAAAGCTCTCATCCCTTGTCAACTCTGCTGGCTCCTGCCTGGTTTCAACCACTCTTTTCCTCCGCCCTGCTCCATCTGCGTGTCTGTGAGCTCTGCTTCTTGGATGTCTCTTTCAACTTTATTGTGAGCGGTGTTCTGAGCTCAGCCACTTGTAAGAAACTCAGTGGCTTTGATCTCTTTTAGCAGGGCTGTCATGGCAGCATCTGCCACGTAGCCAGTGGGGCCTGCAGAGCCTGTTCCTCATTCCAGACCCTTCCTTGGAATACTGATCGCTCAGAATATTTTCGCTCTTGCTGTCTATGCTCTCTCTCAGTTGGGGGTGTCCTGTGATGGCGCCCTCCAGTGGCTGCTCACAGAGAGGATAAAGGGCCTAATGCTGATGGTGATCTCTTGAGGCTCAACATATAAAGACCTGGGCTTCTGTAGCTGAGGGACCAGCCTCTAGTGCTAGCTCAATATGTACACATGTGATTTAGACAATAATGGCCTGATTCTCAGAGCTGCTGACACTCATTCCCATTGACTCTCTGATCCATCCAGCCTGTGAAAACCAGCCCGTCATTGTCTTTAGTGTACACAGTGCATGGATTCCTCATACAATCTATGGGGGAAAAGGAGCCCAAAGCACTGATATCAGGAACATGTGAGCCCAAGGAAGAGGTCCGTTCCACCCCATTGTGCGATCAGGCTGTAGTAATCAAAATCCGGAAATACTGTGGCTGCCGCTGCTCCTGCTGCCCTTGGTGAAGTAAGGTGGTGGCTCTTCCCCACCCTCTGCAGTTTTTCTGATAATTCTCCAACCAGAATCATAGAGGGCAGGGATGGAAAAGACCTCTGAGGCCACATGATCCAGCATCACTTCGATCTGGTCCAGAGTCTTAAGAACCATTCTGTCTCTTATGTGCTCAGCTTTCCCTGAGCCAAATCCCACAGCTCTGCTAAAATCAGACAATTCCTGCCAGAACCGCAGACGCGCTCTGACCCATCCCTCTTGTGAAAGTAGGGCCATGGGATGATCCTGATCTCACGCTCACTGACTGATGGAATTATTCCTGATATACACTAGCACAGAGGCAGATTGAGTCCCCCACAGCGATTGTCATATTTTCGCGGAACTACTTCAATGTTATTTTCCCTAAGCCTCCACTTCAAATTAAAATCCTGTCCCTGCTAGTACTGACATGTGTGCTTAACATTGTGCATGGGAGTAGCACTGCTGAAGTCAGTGGAGATAGTCACTAATGGGAAATTAAAGCACGTTCAGAGTTGTTTGCAGGACCGAGGTCTAAAATGACAGAAATCTCTGCTCAGCTGTTCTGCCTGTGTCTGTTATCCATCGAACTAACTAGTACTTCTCCCTCTGCAATGTTCAATTAAAGAGAAGGGACCTCTTTCTACTCTGGCCTAGTCATGGATGATGCTCTCTGATGAGCTACATTAGGCTAGTTTCCAGAGTTAGGAGGCATGGCAGATCTTTCTCTGGTTCCTGACACTGTGTCACAGAAGATTATGGAAGTAGCTTTTATTTCGTTCACACCAAAATCCCCCAGCAACAACTGAAGATAATCCACCAAGGGATAGAAACTGTGGAGATACTTCTTTCACTTCACACTTCCTCATGGGGGAAAATAACCCCTCTTCACCAGCACACTGAAACCTAGCAGACTTTGATGATGTTGCTGAGGACAGAGCTAAGGTTTGGCGTTGTATGACAGGAGCAAGCGATGTGATGGGTTTACTGTGATACTGTGAATGGTTTTTTACAATGAAGTGGCTCCTTTTGCTCTGTATCATACGCTATACTGTTAAACAGAAATAACTCAGTCCCTGAGAGTGTGAGCCAAAGTGGAGAGGGATGGTTGGGGGCAATGTTCCCTCTAATTTTTGAGAGGCCGTGTGCACAAAAAATTTCTTCTGTGCAAATTTTTGACAGGTCATGTGTGCAAAAAATGTCTTCTATGCAAATTGTTGTGCTTCTGTGCAAATTTTTGTGTGCGCGGTGTTTCGCCGTGTGCGCGGGGTTTAGGATCTGTGTGCACACGCGCACAGCTTAAAGCTAACAGTGGTGGGGGGGAGAGGGGTGTAGAACGATGGGTAAAATTATCACAAAACACCCTGAATACACCAAACAACCTTGCCACCCCCCCAAAATATTGCAGCTTACTTCCAAGTTTTGCAAGCTGCAGAACAACTAGAGCTGTTAAAAAAAATTCCAATGACTTTTTCTCGTCTAGAAGAAACAAAAATGCTTGTGGAAAATTTTGTTGTTCTGAAAATTGTCAATAATCTTGAATTTTTTCTCTTGAAATTGTGGGACAATGTCCACCTCAGTTTTTTTATTTAATCTGCACTCCTTTTTCCAACTAGAAAAGTGCGGGGAAAGTTTTTAAAAGTTAGTGAAAGTTACATTTTCACTTTTCAAAGTCATACTTTCTTTAGCTTTTTAAATGTATTTCTCTTTAAAATAGTAAAATGTGAGTGGCATTTTTCTCATTTCTCCCACCTGTCTACTTTACCTTCCTCTGGGTGCCGGATGTTGAAAACAAAGAAAAAACAAAAGAAGAACGTGGGGTTTTTTTTGCACCAAAACAAAATGAAAAATTTGAAACAAAAGGTTTTTAAACAAAATATGTAGTAAAATTTAATATGATTTTGGCAAAAAACATTAAACAAAAATGAAGTGTTTTGATTATTTTCAAAACATTTCACAGAGATAAAACATAAACCAAAACCCAGTTGTACTTAGCTCTGAAGGCAACACTTTTGGATATCTAGATGTGGGCTAGCAGTGAAAGCAAAAGGCTGCCAATGAGGACTTGTGGGTTCTTTCTCCAGCACTATCCAGGTGACCTTGGTCAAGTCAATTATCTTTGCTATCTTGTCTCCCTTTTCTTAAACGGGGACAATACACTCCCCTGTGAAACTGGTAAGTGTAAAGAGGCTGACCTCATTATAGTTTGTGAAGCACATGGGGATCCTGAAATAAAAGGCTGTCTAGAACTGTGGTGTATTACTTCCTTCCCTTGCTTAAATGCAACTCAGTGTAGAATCCAAAATTTGGGAGACTTCTGAAAAATCAATGAAAGACTTTTCAGTAAGGGCTTGCTCCCATTGAAGTCAATGACAAATGTTCTGTTCCCTTTAATGGTGCAGGATCAGACCTGAAAGGCCCGATCCTGAGAGCTCTGAGCACCCACAAATTCAACATCTCTGACGATCTAGCCATGAAAGTGGATTTCCCAGACTTCTGCTTTGGCTTTCTCATTGGTGCCATCTAAAAGCATATAGGTGAAACTGGTCAAGCAAGTGGGGAACTCCAAATGGATTTATAGCAGCAGGTACTGATCAAAATGCATACAGTTCAAAGTAGAGTAGTCATTGCCCATCCCAAGATGCCTCCAGTGAGTAGTAGAAATGTCAGAGTTTGTAACACGAAGTCCCTCTTATATGTGCTTCAAGTTGTATTTGCCATAATATTCATCACTAGAGGGCACTTGAAACTCAACAATGCCTTGCAAAACAGTGTTTGATGTAGGCATTTTATTAATTTCTTTTGTCACCAGTTAGTTCCAAAATATTCCAGGCAATCTTCTTATCTCATAAAGTGGAAAAATCTAATATTGTCTGATGAATTTAAAGGAACCAAAAAATCAGACGGCAAAACTAAGGATCTTAGAGAGAATAATTAATTGCCAGCAAAATGATTCACAAAAGGGTTCTTTACTCATGTCAAGATGAAACATAATACAAATAGTGCCCACACTTTCTCACTATCCATATCATAATACAGAATTCATGAATTAATGCGAGCTCTGTTGAGTCCTTCTACACAAGGTGTTCCTTTCACATGGTCTTATTAGCAATGCTTGACATTCAAAAGTTTCAGTCTGGTCAACCTCACAAGGTTGGATGTTTACTCAAAGTTAAACATTTACATTGGGGGAGGGATAGCTCAGTGGTTTGAGCATTGGCCTGCTAAACCCACGGTTGCGAGTTCAATCCTTGAGGGGGTCACTTAAGGATGGATGGATGGGGGGGAATAAAATTTGTCAGGGGACAGTACTTGGTCCTGCTAGTGAAGGTAGGGGACTGGACTCGATGACCTTTCAAGGTCCTTCCACTTCTAAGAGACTGGCATATCTCCATTTAAAAAAATAAATAAATGTATTAAAACCTCCTTAGCCTTTGGGTGGAAATATGGTGAGGACAAGGCCCCCGGTCACAGGTATAATGGGAGTTAGGTGCCTAAATGCACCTAGTACCTGGGACAAGGTTCCTTGTAATTTTTCTGCTATGTCTTGGCCAACTTAGAAATAACACATGAGAAGACAGTCTTGTAAAACTAAGATACATACACTGAAATCAGAGGTGCATGAGACATTAATTAACTGCATTAATTAATAAACAAACCTTGTAACTAAATGTTTCAAACCTTACACAAAGTTTGGGGTGGATTCACCTGAAGGTTTTGTTCAAGATCTGTATCAGTTCTCCCATTTCTGTCTTATCTCTTCATGTGCCAGCGGCCACAATTGTGTGTACTCGACAACGAAATCTCATTCCATTGTATCTGGATCCTGAAATCCACCATTCTCGCCATTATTCCAGATGTAGAAGGTCCATACTTGCAATTAGTTTCTGATCAGCAAGAGAAATCAGCTGATAAATCTTTACCTGTTGGATTGCCAGTCAGCAATCATGATTCCTCGCCATTCTGCTGTACGTTCCATTTACACAAAGTGGTTTGTCCCAGTGAGATCCCCAGAATGCTGCAGATTCCCATTTGCCTGAGGAAGATCTGAATTTTCTTCCAGCAGGTGTCTTCCTTTATTATGGCTCCCCAAGGATATTCTCTGCATAAGTAGAAGGAAGATGATTTATAATCAATGAACTCATTCAGCCGAGGACACGTCTTTTGACAGACTGACACCTCCTCTGTCCTATGAGGGCCAGAATCCCTTTTCTTCACTTGGCACTTTACCCTGCAGCACGTGGCCCCTTCACCTCTGTCTGTCCGTCTGTCCACTGGCCCAGGGTCCTCCCATGACAGTCTGAAGCAAACCAGACTGGTGAGGGGCGGGATGTGACATTTGTCACCCACTGTTGCTGTGTGCATGACTGCTTAAACCCCTGCAGCTTCCCAGCAAGCTTTTCAGAGGTATTTGGAATCCAGGGGATATTTCCTATTAGATTTATTTAATAGTTTTGAGGTTGGTTAAATAGAGACTGACAAATTAATTCCAATTTAACTACTTCCCTCTTGGTCTCTCTGCCTCTTGCAACTCCCTTGCAGCTCCTTTAAATGAGAACATCTGGACGTGTTGGGTAGCTTTGGCAGCTGCCAATAGGTTCATGTATTGAACCCTCACTACAGGATACATTCTCCTCCGATTGTTAGCGTAGTGCATGCCTGTCTGCTATCTTCTCAATAAGATAGAGCATGTGCCATGCAGCAGAAGGGGAAAGGGTTGATTCTTGTGCCATGTGGCAAAGACAGACGGGATCACACTTTATTTAAGGTACCATTTATAAAGGGTTAATACATTATAGGTGTCTTATTAAATGGTTAAAAGATTGTTACAGAGTCTGGCAGATCCGTAAGCTGAAGCTAGACAAATTTAGCCAAGAAATATGGCGCAAATTTTTAACGGAGGGTAGCTCACCATTGGGAGCCTTTGACCCAAGGATAGTGGTGGATTTTCCATCACTGGCCATTTCTAAAACCAGATTGAATGTTTGTCTAAAAGAGAGATGCTCTAGTTCAAACAGGAATTAATTCAGGGAAGTCCTGTGGCCTGTGTTATAGAAGAGTCCGACTAGATGATCACAATCGTCCCTTCTGGCATTATAATCTGTGGATCTGAATAGGTTGCTGATAACAAGGCTTGTCAGAATTCCTTTTTTTATATTTGTATAATTTCAAAAGCAAATATCAATGTTTATTTTTAAGTATTTTTTTATTTGTATTAATTTAAATGTTCTCAATTGTGGGAAATTGAGGGGGGGTCAGACAGTGGGTGAGTCAGAAGGTGATTATTTAATGACACTAGAAATTCAAGAAGTTAAAGGTTTCTAACCTTTAAAAGACAAATTGTCAACACCACATGTCAAAATAGACAAGATATATGTCCTTGAATGAAACTCTGATAACTTATCAGGCAGCAATTTTCTTCCTTTGCCTATCTGTACATTTTGATTATTATCGATGGAAATATTTTTGCACTGGTTCATGTGCACATGGTGAAATTGACATTTGCCAACATTTACCGATAAAAATCTACTCCTTCCAAGCCCACTTATAACCATCTATAACACCTTCTACTGATGTGCTAATAACTAAAGCTGGGGAGGAAAGTGTGAGTGTGTGTGAGGGGGGGGGGGCGGGGGAGGGAGGGATGTTGTTGGGAAATGCTGATTTGTTGGGAAGATTCCCCGGGATGGAATTTCTGGAGTGGGGGGAGAAAGAGATCTCTTTCCCAGAGTAACTCATGGCTCAGTGGTTAGGATATTCACCTTAGATGGGGGGAAACAGGTTCAAGTCCCTGACCTGAATCAGGCAGGCTATAAAGTCAGTCTCTGTCTCTCAATCTGTCCTCTTGGAGTTGTTCCACTTTGTATACATAATTGAATATGGTGAGTGCCCTAGCCACTGGGCTATAGAGTCAGTCTCTTCCTGGCCCACTGAATATTTAGTTATTTATACAAAGAGTAACAGCTCCATGCCCTTACCATGGCACTATTGACTCTTCTTGGGGGAGGGGCAGGGCTTAAATTCATCTGGAGTCATCCAGAGCAGAGCTCCAGTAAATATTTTCAAACCTGCAGGAGCCCCTGTACCTCCCGCGGGGCTTAAATCCAAGCTGTAGTGCCCCCCCATGGGGTGGCATCCACAGCATCCCCCCCGCACATGGTCTAAAGCCCCAAGCCCTGGCACAACCGTCTGTGGGGCTAAAGCCTCGAGACCCCACACTCTGCAGCTGAAGTCTGGCACCCAGACTGGGGGAGGGTATGAAGGGCTCTGGGACATAATCTCTGAGAATTTAAGCCCTGGCAAGGGGGTCTCTCTCTCTCTCTCGTGCACACTCTGTTCCCGCCCCCCCCCCCCCCCACACACACACCCCGAAAACTTCAAAGGGTCTTGGTTTTGTTCCACACTGGAATGGAACCAAATGTTGCCACCTCCATTTTTTTCACGAAATGAAGCTTCTGTGTTCCACCAGGCCTACTTATAACTATTGATAACTCATCTCTGAAACAGGCTTACAGCAAATATTGCTAATAATATATAAGCAGAGTCAGGATGAGCTCCACCCTGACATCTGGTGGTGAGTCATGGCAAAGCACTCCAGGGGACGATCCATTTGCATGGGCACACCCACCCCACTGGGTGCAAACCCATGGTAGCCTAGTGGGCACATTGGGCTGCTGTGGGATCCCCAGCTTTCTGTATTGGGGCAGGAATTTCTATTATTGGGGTGGGAAGAGTGGACTGTTGTTGTGCTGCTTATGTAAGTCGGGGACAGTGGAGCTGTACTTGGCCTTTTGTCATGATGAAGGGGAGCTCGCCATCAGCTAGGCAGCGCTCGCCAGCCAAGGGACATGGGTTCCAAAACCCAGGGAAGGGAGAGAGGTTGGGGACAGGTTTTTTGATTGGGTCTTTTGGCTATAGATCAAGCCCCCGGTGAGGGTCTGAGACACCAATTGCACCTCCTTCTCTCTCCAGTGTGGAATACCAGAGCTAATGTTGAGTCCAGACTGCTGAGTTGAAATCCCTCTGGGCTAAGAGTGCAAATGAGTACTAAGGCTCCCCTAACTACAAGCTGAAATCACTAAAGAGCTAAGAGTCTTATGAACTGAAACCACTGAGCAGTGCGTTAAGTAGTGGGGGAGCCTGAAGATCTATTGCTGAGTGGCTGGTGGTGCGGCACTGCCAGCGGAGCAGTTTGTGGGGACAGCTGTAGCGGGTTGCGGGACGGCTGGCGGAGTGGCCCGCGGGACGGCTGGCGGAGCAGAGCGAAGCCCCACGGAGGGGTGAGGCAATCATCTTCAAGCCACGTAAGGTGCCCCTTACCTCTCCCCTCCCCATTTCTGCCCAGACTGATGAACTTTTGAACTCTGGGACTGGACTTTTGGGGACTATGGGTGATTTCTGGATTGCTGGACTCACGAACCAAAGGGACAGGGCATGGCCCAATTGGCTGGGGTGGGTCTTGCTCACAGTTTGGTTTATGAATCCTAGTTGCAGTGTTCTCCCAATTTAATGCTGGTGTTGTTTACCTGCTGTTATTAAAGATTTTCTGTTACACCGAGGCTCTGTGCTTGCGAGAGGGGAAGTATTGCCTCTTTGAGGCGCCCAGGGGTGTGTGTAAAGATTTTCCCAGGTTACTGGGTGGGAGCTCGAGCCAGTTTTACATTGTATTGTTGAAAAGGGAACCCCTATGTACTGAACCCGGCCCTTGCTGCTGTCAACTCGTCCTGGCAGAAGGGTTACAATATATTAACCCCTTATAAACTGTATTAATAGTGACAAAAAACACTGTGAAGACACGCAGCATAATTGAACAACTGCTCCACTTTTGTTAGGCTCTGAGACTGGTTCAAGGAGCTCAAAATAGGCCCTCAGACCCTCCTGTCAAGCCAGGCCTTAAAAACCTCTATGGATGGAGATTCCACCACCTCCCTAGGTAACCCATTCCAGTGCTTCACCACCCTCCTAGTGAAATAGCTTTTCCTAATATCTAACCTAGATGTCTCCCACTGCAACTTGAGACCATTGCTCCTTGTTCTGTCATCTGCCACCACTGAGAACAGCCTAGCTCCATCCTCTTTGGAACCCCCCTTCAGGTAGTTGAAGGCTGCTATCAAATCCCCCCTCACTCTTCTCTTCTGCAGACTAAATAAAGCCAGTTCCCTCAGTCTCTCCTCATAAGTCATGTGCCCCAGCCCCCTAATAATTTTTGTTGCCCTCTGCTGGACTCTCTTCAATTTGTCCACATCCTTTCTGTAGTGGGGGGCCCAAAACTGTATGCAATGCTCCAGATGTGGCCTCACCAGTGCCGAATAGAGGGGAATAAACACTTCCCTCTATCTGCTGGCAGTGCTCCTACTAATGCAGCCCAATATGCCGTTAGCCTTCTTGTCAACAAGGGCACACTGTTGACTCATATCAAGCTTCTCGTCCACTTTAATCCCCAGGTCTTTTTCTGCAGAACTGCCACTTAGCCAGTCGGTCCCCAGCCTGTAGCAGTGCATGGGATTCTTCTCTCCTAAGTGTAGAACTCTGCACTTGTCCTTGTTGAACCTCATCAGATTTCTTTTGGCACAATCCTCCAATTTCTCTAGGTCACTCTGGACCCTATCCCTGCCCTCCAGAGTATCTCTATCGCTCCCCAGCTTAGTGTCATCCGCAAACTTGCTGAGGATGCAATCCATCCCATCATCCAGATCATTAATGAAGACGTTGAACAAAACCAACCCCAGGACCGATCCCTGGGGCACTCTGCTTGGTACCGGCTGCCAACTAGACATCGAGCCATTGATTACTACCCTTTGAGCCTGACGATCTAGCCAGCTTTTTATCCACCTTATAGTTCATTCATCCAATCCATACTTCTTTAACTTGCTGGCAAGAATACTGAGGGAGACCGTATCAAAAGCTTTGCTAAAGTCAAGGTATGTCACAACCACCGCTTTTCCCATATCCACAGAGCCAGTTATCTCATCATAGAAGGCAATCAGATTAGTCAGGCATGACTTGCCCTTGGTGAATCCATGTTGACTGTTCCTGATCACCTTCCTCTCCTCCAAGTGCTTCAGAATGGATTCCTTGAGGACCTGCTCCATGATTTTTCTGGGGACTGAGGTGAGGCTGACCGGTCTGTAGTTCCCCGGATTCTCCTTCTTCCCTTTTTTAAAGATGATATGCCAGGGGTTAATGGCTCAAATCCTCTATGTGAGAGGGGGGAGGGATAGCTCAGTGGTTTGAGCATTGGCCTGCTAAACCCAGGGTTGTGAGTTTAATCCTTGAGGGGGCCATTTAGGGATCTGGGCCAAAATTGGGGATTGGTCTTGCTTTGAGCAGGGGGTTGGACTAGATGACCTCCTAAGGTCCCTTCCAACTCTGAAATTCTATGTAGTTCTTGTCTCATCAGCTCTTTCATTCCTTGAACAATATGTCTTATTTATGGCATTATATTCACACCTCTTTTCCCTTACTCTGTAAGGGATCAGTGAAAACCCCCAGCAGTTTCAGTTTACAGGGCTTCATGTGAATATTTTCTTTGATTTGGGTCCTTTTTGCTCCAAAGTTGAGCTGAGATGGATCTAAACCAGAACACCAGAAACCCAGATTTGCACATCACACTTATCTATAAAATTGGCTGAATCCAAACGCCCAAAACATGAGATCAGATGTGGATCCAGAGTATAAAACCCAATTTGTTAGAACTGGGGGGTTGGTTCGGACTACTGTGATGGGGGGCCAATTCTCCACTGCCCTGCATTTCCATGTTGTCATTTAAAGCAGTGCAATGTGATCAGACAACACTTCCTGATCGGAATGGTAATATTTCGCATAATTCTGCACTCACTTTCCACGGGTGCAATTGACAGCATGAGGCGCAAAGCTGGGGAGAATCAGGCTCAAGAAGTGTGGTCCTGGAGTTACTATGAGAAGTTTTGGTTTGGTTTCTAGTCTTCTGAATCTTAGCGAACTTTTCAATGAACTTAGGCTGGATTCCAGCTTTCATTACAAACATGCTTTACGACACCTACTCTGTGTGTGTGTGTGTGTTTGTGCATGCACACGTGTGCACATAGACAGCTACAGTATGTACACATATTTCTAGGGTGCCAGTCATGATGGCATCTACACACACAACTCCAAGCCCTTGATCTCACACAGAAATTATACCACTTTAACTATACCAGTCTAGTTAAAATGATACAGCCCAGCTTCCCGCCCCCCCACCCCCGCCATATGAATGCAGTTATACCACACAAAAATGCATGTACTTCTATAGCTTATTCCCAAATGGAACAAACTATATGGGCATGAGCACCTTTATACCAGTATAACCACACTAGGGTCTGCACCAGTATAACTATATTGGTAAAAAACCCCACACCCTTAACCAAAATAGCTATACTGGTACAAAACCTGTGTTTAGACCATGCCAAAGTCTTTGAGTATGTAAGGGTATGTTCCCTCTTGAAATTGGCTATTGCTTCTCCTTTACTAAGGAAACCGTGCTGGGGATTATTAAGGGCCATTTCTTTTGAAACGTTCAGCCATTGTCAGCAATCTGATGGTCTTCACGAAGCAGTCAGTAGGTGCATGGGATGTGCACTCCTGCCCTGCTCTCAGTCTCACTGTAACTGAGGATATCTTTGCTAGCATTCAATGGGGGAGCTTTGGCTCATTGGTTTACAGTAGCAAGCAGGACTTCTGTGGAATCTGCACATGGGTGCCTCAGCTGGCTCATGAGGCAGATGTGTTCTGCAGTAATACTCTGATTCAGAGTCCTGAGACTTCACGGGCCAGATCCTGCACTTGTGTGAAGTCCTGTAGGTAGCCCAATTGAAGTCCATAGAGCTAGGACATTTGACACCAGCTGAGGATCTGCCCAAGTGTAGTGGTTTTATCTAGAGCCCTGGAACTCAGCTCTGGATTTAGGACACTCCAAATTTCCGTTTTGATTGTGGACTCTAGTTTTAATATTCACTGGAGAATTGGGAAGCTTTCTCTTGAGGTGTCTGGGCTGAGAGAGATTGTGGCATCAGAGAGGAGAAAACACCCTTGAAAACCTGACCACAGCAGCAGAAGGTGATGGAACTTTTTTTTTAAGTGCATTGATGGCATGTGTACATGGTCAGCCTTGAATTCCTCTTAGGCTTTTAGGAGCTGAAGGCCATGTAATATTACTAAGGTAGTTTTCCATGGAGTTACAATAAGGTCTCAAGCATGACCTTGATTTGATCTCCTTGAGGATAATACATAGGCAAGTCAATGTCTGATTTTTAAAAAAAATTTACAATGGGGTAGGGGTGTAAATTCCCTGCGAAACCGGGGGTGGAAGGATGGGGGAGGTACTAAGACCTGACCAGGGAAGAGCTGGCTCCAGACTGGGAATGAGAATTCGAGAGGTTCCCACAAGCACCCAGGCCCATTCCAGCCCCTTTGGGTTTTGCTCCCTTCTCTCCAGGCCAAGCCTTGGCCTCATAGTGGCCGCTCCAGCTCCTCTGGGGCCTGGTCTTGCCTCCCCCCCGCCCCCCATCCCCCTGGGTGTGCACAAGTTTACATGGGGACAGAGCCCCCATGAGATTTCCATTGTGGGGACACTAGCCCCTCCCTTGCCCCCCCTGCTTCTGCTGCCCCTGATTTACAAAGCTGAACTCTTATCAGCTAAAACTTTTTCATTTCTCAAATTTAGCATGTTTGCACCAAATGCACCCATTCCTTAGCCAGCTAGCCCTATTAATAATATTTATAGTATTGAAGGGGAACAGAAATCCCACTGCCAGCTAGTGAGATGAAACTGTCATGTTTCAGGGCTGTGTCACTAGAGGCTTATTTACAGCCTTGGCATATAATGATATGCATCTGTGGTTCGTGCGTTCACACTGAGGACAAGAACTGCTATTTTCGATGGTAGCTGTATGAAGCAGGTTCTCTGAGCTTTCCTCACCGTCTCTTTCTTGAACAAAAGATGTGTGTCTTGTCCATTGGACACAAATTTAATTTCACTAGAACATCACAAGCCCTGCCCTGTCTTTTGTTTTTTCAGTGTCCAACATGCTTAATATTGCATAAAGAGAGAGAAATAATCAGTTTGGCCTTCAGAAAGGTGCAATGCTCAGGATTTTTTTCTGTATCATCCAATATATTTTATTCCGTTTGCCATCATGGTTGATTTTTTTGAGGGCTTAGGGTCTACAGCCAGCAATTAACATCACTTAACAGCTTTTCAATAGGATTAATCGCCTGTTGTTCTTCACGCATAGCTCTCATTGAAATGCTAAGCGCTGTCGAGGCACTGCTATCCACACATTCCCAAGCCAGGTATACTCTGCTCCAGGCTGGATGCTAAGACATTTAATGGGCCGTGTTGTCTCTGAACAGCAGTCACAAAAGGAGAAATCTCCTGAACAGGATTGTCCCCGAGGAAGCCATGAAAGTAATTCCCATCAGTCTGTGTGGAGGTTTGTTTGGTGTTTTTTTTTTTGTTAGAAAAAGCAAGATTACGGGGAGCTGGACAAAGGAAGAGAATCCAGCATCCAACTGTAAATGAGCTGGGAAGGGTTCAAATTGTGCTGAGTCAGTGGGTTATCACCAGAGCAGAATTGGATGCGCCCAGTCACCTGTTTGTATGTGGCCTCAGTATTTGCCTGCAAAACTGTGGATTTTCAGCAGGCTTTGTGAATTGCATCCAGGTCGAAATGTTGCCATTTTCTCTAGACGTCACAGGGACTGAATTCCCCACCTGGAATTTACCTCAGCCTGCTAACATGTCTTGACATGACAACTGTTTTGTCCACACTACCATGTTACCACGTGGGAGTTACTGTGTGTTAGTGAACACAGGGTAAGAACACACCTACTGTTCACCTTGACCTACTAACCTATGGGAGAACTACCAAGTTCCTCACTCCCTGTGTTAGCTAACGAGAGTTAAGAACCAACCTTTTTTCCTAGAGAAGACAAGACCTTAACATTTGTACAGCATCTAGGACAATGGAGCCCTGGTCTTAGCTGAGTCCTCTAGGTGTAGGTGTAATATAAATCAATCCTGTTATCAGTGTGAACTGAGATGCTAAACTGATGCTTCTCAGCAGATCTAGCCCAATGAGAATTTTGCCAGAAGATGGTATGTTGGATTAAGCCTTGGATTTGCATATCCAGCAATGATGTAATCCTAAACTGCAGCATGTCCTTGCTAGCCTGTTCCGCTATCCCCACCCCAACGCTGCTGTAACCCTGCCTCTCATGTTACTGGTGACGGTGTGGTGTAGTGGAGCCAGAATGCAGTTCTGATTCCACTACACCATTGATATTAAGGAATTATTTTATCCACCATGAAGAGGCAGGCAACTCTGTGGTGGAATATGGCAGCAGTTTAATCCCCCTCAGCGATGCTCCTCAGCAGTTTAGAACAGGAAGTGAAGAACACTGAAACAAGTGTTCAGAGAGACGATGACTTTCAGGCTATTACATGAATTGCCATACAATGTCATTTATAAAAAAGAACCTATGCCTCTGAAAATTTTTAGCAGTTTAAAATAATATTTGTTAAAAGGTGGCACTGGGGAGGTAATGTCGTGGGGCTTTTGTTAGGGTTTTATTTCTTTTTTCAGAGGGAAAAACTCTGCCCATCCTTCTTGAAGGTCTGATCCTGCACAATGTACTCAGATAAACTACTAGGGAAACCAATGGAAGCTGTACTTGAGTAAGGACTGAGATGAGGATGAGGATTTATTTGTATTGCTGTAGCACCTAGGTGCCCCAGGAACAGATCAGGACCATGGCACTAGGCACTGTACAAATACAGAACAGAAAAAGCTTTATTTGCCCCAGACACTTATCTTCCCTCATACACTCTAAGCCCTCATGTCTGGCTTGGTCCAGGCAGGTTCCATAGGGAAATTAAACTGATATCTGTAGGGCAAGATTAAAAACTCTCTGGGCCCTGGGCACAGAATATCCTGAGCCACCCCCAATGCTGGTTAAAAAAAAGTTCTTGATATGTTTAAAAACATGTCATGTAAAAGAATGAACAGGATGAGGGAGCAACACGTGCACCATAGCTAAATGTTAAGAACTGGGTTTAACTAGGAATTAGTATTTATAGCGAATAGGTTTCCATAGAAGCACTGCCTGCTAGATACTTAGGGAGGCCTCTTTTTGGCGGTGATTTGTCCCCTTCTGGTACTGAGGAAAGCTTCAAATTGCTGCCTCAAGGCATCCCTGATCCTTATGACCCCATGCTGCGCCCCTCTAATAGCCCTGGTCTATGGCTGTTCAAATTCAGCCTCCAGATGCTGAGCCCCAGCGGTCAAGTCCTGAGTGAAGCTTTCACCCTTCCCCTCACAAATATTATGGCGTGTACAGCACATGGCTATAAGCATAGGAATATTGTCATCAGCCAGGTCCAGCCTCCCATATAGGCAGCACCACTGGGCCTTTAAATGGCCAAAAGCACACTCAACAGTCATGCTGCACTTGCTCAGCCTGTTGTTGAACCACTCCTTGCTGCTGTCAAGTTGCCCTCTGTATGGCTTCATAAGCCACGGCATTAAGGGGTAGGCAGGGTCTCCCAGGATCACAATGGGCATTTCGACTTCCCCTACAGTGATCTACTGGTCCAGGAAGAAAGTCCCTGCTTGCAGCTTCCTGAACAGGCCAGTGTTCCAAAAGATGCGTCTTTCTGGACCAGCCTGCGTTAATGTCCGTGAAACACCCAAGGTGATCCACAAGCGCCTGGAGTATCATTGAGAAATACCCTTTCCGATTAATGTACTCAATGGCTAGATGGTCTAGTGCCAGAATTGGAATATGCGTGCCATCTATCACCCCTCCACAGTTAGGGAAGCCCATTTGTGCAAAGCCATACTCAATGTCATGCACGTTGCCCAGAGTCACGGTCTTTTGGAGCAGGATGTGATTAATGGCCATGCACACTTCCATCAACACTAGTCCAATGGTCGACTTTTCCACTCTGAACTGGTTAGTGACCGATCGGTAGCAGTCTGGAGTAGCCAGCTTCCACAGTGCAATCGCCACGTGCTTCTCCAACAGCAGGGCAGCTCTCATTCTTGTGTCCTTGCTGGGGCAAGCTCATCACACGGTCCCATGAATGTGGCTTTCCTCATCCAGAAGTTCTGCAGCCACTGCTCATCATCCCAGACATGCATGACAATGTGATCCCACCACTCAGTGCTTGTTTCCCGAGCCCAAAAGTGGCGTTCTACTATGGTTAGCACCTCTGTGAATGCTACAAGCAGTCTCGTATCATAGCTACTAGACGTGGCGAGATCAATGTTGCACTCCTCTTGCCTTAATAATTTAAGAAATAACTCCACTGCCACTCATGATGTGTTAGTCAGAGCGAGCAGCATATTGGTCAACATTGCGGGATCCATTTCTGCAGACTGAAGAGGCAGAGCGTGTAGTACACAAACTGTTGAAAGATGGCACCAAATGCAGACGGAAGCACAGGGATTGCTGGGATGTGAATCAATGCATCACAGGGCATTGGGACAGGACCCAGGAAGCCCCACGACCCCCTCTATCTTCCCAAAATTCTTAGCAGCAGAAGAGGAAGAGATGCTCTGTGGGATAGCTGCCCAGAGTGCACTGCTTTTGCACAGATAGCTGACAGTGTGAACACACAACAGCGGTTTCCCTTCAGTGCTCTCTGAGCGGCGCTGTAGCTGCCGGCGCTGTAACTCTTGCCAGTGTAGACATACCCTTAGACACAAGATACTTTAGCAATTCCATTTAAGCACCAATAGAGGGAAAAGATACAAGAGCAAGAAAGTGAGCAATTTGGTTTCAAGCATGGACTTGAAGCCAAGTGTAGTGCAAAATACATATAACAGCATTTACTAAAGCGGAATTTATGATCACCTAAAATTACTACCCAACTTTGCGCAGACTTCGCCTTATCTGTCCTTCTTCTAAATGAAGTATAGAAAAGCAAAAATATGCATTGGTATAAAACAACTACCTCTGGAAATCTGGTATACACTATTTTGTTTTCTGATATTTCATATAAATGTAATATTACTGTTACAAAATTAGCATGACTATCTGTAAAGAAGAGTGGTCATTTTCAAAGATACTTAGAATAAACAAACTGAGATCCAAAATGCAGAAAAGCCACTTGAATGCCTTGTCCCTCATGCGGTAGAAATGGAGTCGGTCCAGCAAACAGTCCAAATTCTAATTAAATTTATTTGTCAAACTTTTAAAACAATACAGAACAATTAATACTTTTTTAATGAAATTGTTTTCTTCTTAGCTGTAAGCAAATGAAAGTCGGTGATTAGGCATCAAAGTTCATTTCGGTGACAAAAAAGGTTTCAATGCAAAATTGGTGGCTTCCTTCATGTACTGGATCTGCCACGTCAGACTCATCCTCAAATTGTTTTCTTTTATGAGGACAACACAACTCATGTTGATAGTATCAAAGTAACGCTGCACATTGTCTTTGCCCTGAATTTAAAATCCTCAAACTATTCACGCAAGATGGCAACAAATATTTCCAGGTATTGCAATAAATTGATTTTTGTCCATTTTCTGTAGGTGAACGCCGGTCAGTTTGAACCGCTGAAGCACAGTGTTCCAAAAATGTGCCGTGAAAACGGTCTCCAAGTGTTCCATTTTCTTCTGAAGAGATGCTGCATTTTTAAATGACTGTCAGAAGCCTGATTGGTACCTTTTGACAGATCCTCCAAGGCATGTCAAAAAATGCTATAGTTTTGAAACAGTGCCAGGCTAGAATCAGCACAGCTACACCATCACATATCTGACAGACTTTGGAGAGTCAACGATTTCCGGCTAGTGTCAGTATTTTCATTGTGGAAAATAGTTTTCCGTTGATATGTCGATGCAGAGCAGAAAGAGTACAGTGACTGTATACCCCCCCCCTCCCCCAAATTGGCTGCACCTGAGCAACTGTTAATTAACACTCTTGACTCCAACTACATTTAGGGAATGTGCAGTGCAGAGCACATACTGTATTAGTGTATTTTTTCCATAGCAGCCGGGCCTGCAGACCATTGTAATGACCAGCCGCATTACAGGCATTATCCTATGATTGTCTGTGGCAGTTGCATACATCCAGATTTAGGTTATTTATCATAGCCAGCACAGCTTCAGCCAGGTTTGCACCTATGTGGTTCTCAAGTAACTGAAACCCAATGAATCGCTCAATTATTTGCCTCCTCTGAATTAATAAATCAGAAGATGAATGTGAGCTGGTCTACATGTGCTACACATCAGGCATTAAATCAGCAATTACAGAGAAATATTTGGTGTGCTGTAATTCTGCTACAGCGTTTTTGATTTTCTTTCCCATCAGTTCAATGAATTCGCCACATATAGTTTGACCAAACTGCCTTTTCCAAAGGAAAACTATTGTATTGAACACTTTATAAACAGCTCTTGTTATTACAATAGTATGTGTAAGATGCAAGGCTCTGCATTAAGGATCAGATTTTGCCTAGTTTCTCTGAAGCTGCACAAGGGTAGTATATGGCACCAGAAGTCTCCTCATTATCCTATGCACAGCAAGCAGGCACCATCACAGTTCCTGTGCTCCCCAAAGCCCAGGGGCTCCTCTCTTCAAGTGTCATCTGGGCTTCAAGACACCCCAAAGGGGCAGAGAGGAAGCAGGGAAGGGGGCCTCCATTCTTGGCCCCTGGCCCCCTCAGCTGGTGGGCTGCACTAGAGAGCATACTGTGTACCCTCCCATGGGATGCTGCAAGCATGCAAAGAGCTCCAGTCCATCCCAGATCCCAGTATCTTTGTTTTCAGTGATTTGCTGGATGCATGTCATTTTCTCTGCCTGGTGGCTGGAAAGGACTTCAGTGCCCACTGAGCTCAGTCATCAGCTATCCCTCAATCCTGGGCTGGCAAGGGGCCAAAATGGAACCATGTCTAACTTAGAGCAGCCTCAAGGTTGTTCTAAGACACACTGCCTCCCCCAGCAAGGTAGTCTGAACCAGGGCCCAAGACTGAGCCCAAAGGCTGCTATATTCAATAGCGCTGATAGACATTGGCCTACATTTATTTCAGAACTTCTCCTTAAGAACTGAGGGCTCTTCGCTTCAGTTGCTCACTAGTTAGCCCATCTCATATGAGGCTGTCAGGGAGGATGAACATAGCTATTGTTGTTATCTTTCTTTCCGTGATACCCCTGGGGTAATTAAACACACAGACCATCTCTTCACTAGGGGGAAAACAGGTGTAATTTCACTGAAATCGACAGAAGAACAGTGCAAGTGAGAGGAGAATGAGTCCTACTGTGTCTGAGGGCACAACAATGGAAAGATCAGACTTCCATGGGCTCTGGATCACTCCGTATTTGCTGAGACACCTGTGTTCCCAGTGTGCACAGTGGTGTTCTTGGAGTGATCTGTCTCCAGAACATGTCAACACCACATGTCACCTGCCTGATTTAGGGGGGACTGGCAGAAATTCCATCCCAAGGATAGGAAACCTCCTATCTACTTCTCACTTCTCTCCCATTTCCTTCCTCTCTTCATTTCCCTGTATGTTCTCCCTTCATGCTTCATGATGGAGGCTGACAACACAATTCACCATGCAACCCCAGCAGGGTTCCTTTTGAGGCAATTCCTTTGGCTGCCTTAATTGCTCACCCCTTTGCTTTTGGATGGCACTGGGCAACTGGGTCAGATTATCCCTCTCCCTGTCCCATGCACCAGGATGGAGCTGGCTGGAATGAGGCTACCGCAGTGGGCATTCATCCCGATCAAGTGCCCGTTTTGCGTTGCAATTCAAACAGTGCCAAAGCTACCTGTTTGCCAGCCTGCTGCTTGGGAAGGTGTGGGACTAAAATATCCCAGGGCAAGTGGCTTCCTTAGATGAAGCAATGAACAGTTGAGTTGTGGCGCCTATTTGCAGAACACAGGAACTGTATAAAAAGTGCCACATTCTAAAGGAATCCACGGTTCTCTGGATGCATTAGTGAGCAGGAGAGAGAGAGAGATCATTTCGCAGCCAAGTTCTCCTGAAAAGTCCCTTTTTGACCATCTTGTTTTTTGCAACTTTGGGAATTATTCCTTCCCCACCCCCACCTGCCTCCTTTGGGGGCCCTATTGGTGTACGTAGCCGTGGGGACACCACTAAAGATTTATCCGTCATTCCCCCGCACCTCCCTTTGTGTCGCTTTTCCAGTTTGATTTCATGTTTGCCCGTCTCCAGCCTTCAGATGCCAAAGCTGCATTCCATTCTCACCCATGTCCTCCCCCTTTTTTTCCTCCTCCCTCCCCTGCCTTGGGGCCTTGTGTGACTTGTGTAGTGGAGGCAAACCAAGAAAGGCCTGTGCGACTTCCATGGAAACAAAAGCCTGTTTTCAAACACTGTTAAGAGAAACTGTTTCTATCTTAGGCCTTTAATGACCTGAACTGTCCCTCTTTGGAGAACAGCAACAACAACCAAAAAAAAAAAAGCAGCTTCTCTTTTCTGCTGCGCTTAATTATGATTATTCTTTGCAAACCGTGTATTGGCGGGTTCTTGGTTATGCACAAACATTTACTTTGATAGGATATTAACAAAAAATGAGTATTTTGTGCCTCCCGGCGATTATTCCCAATAGCGATCGATGGACTCATTTTCAGCGGCAGTTTATATTTTCCCTGTGAGCGGAGTCCTTAGGTATTTCAGTGTTGAATAAATAGTTCTTCATGGTGTGTGCAGTGGCTCAGGGGCTCCCCGCTGAGATCATGTCCTTAATACAAACAATACACCACATTTATTCTAAGCTGACCGCACTGACCCCCAAAAGTTTGTTCCCTCCACTGGGAGTCCTCAGCCCTTTCACTCAGCTGAATGGCCCACACAAAGACCTTGTCTCATCTACAGTCCCTTCGTAAACAAAACTGGGAGGGGAGGGGAGAAGAAGGAACAGACAAACCTTGACCCATCCACCTAAAAGAAAATTAAGGAATTTGCATTTTAAACCTTAAGTGGCTGTCCCTTATCCCATCCCCCCTTCCATTTTAATGCTTTCTTTTCTAAATGCCTGAGAAGTTGCAGGCCCACATCATACTGACTGAGCTGATGTCCCAGCAAAGATCAGAATCCCTACTGGGATGAAAGACTCTTCTTTTCTCTCCTTTACATTCTTATTTATCTGGAGATTTAGGAAAAAAATGCTGCTACTTAAAGAAATAGACTCTTTCTCCTTCCTTTCCCTCACTACCACTTTTTTGGGGTGTGGGGGAAGGGGCACTGATGTCTGTCTTTAAAGATTTCACTGAGTTTTCTCTCTTGCTTTCCTCTCCATGCTAATTGTTTTTTAGCCTTTATAAATGGCAGATCTTCCCAGGCAAGAAGTTTATGAGTTGAGAGTGCAAATGTCCTATGAAAGTCTGATCCCATCTCCTTCCCGCAGCAATCTCTCTCTGAATGGTGGTTTTGTTTTTGTTTTTTTAATTAATCCAAACAAACGGGGCTTACCCTGCTAGGACTTGAAGGAGCGCCTTTGCAATTTACGAAAGGCTGGCTGACATGAAAATGGCCCTTGGATTCATATTAGCACAGGGTGATGTTCAGGAGGGTCCCACAGAGCTGGATCAGGATTTTGGAGAATTATTGCCAATGTAGGTGCCGCTTGAATTCTATTGGGCCTGCAAAACTGACCATGAGAGCCAGACTTTCCTTGCGTCTGCAGTTCCTTCCAGCCACTTGCTGGCTTTGGATGGGCTATGTTAGCAGGTGATAGTCCCACTCTGTTATTAACACAGTCAGGGCAGGTCTACACTTCAAACACTGCATCAGCGCAGCTGTACTGATGCAGTGCTTGAAGGAAGACACTTCATACCAATGAGAGAGAGAGAGAGAGCGCTCCCTTCAGCATAGTTAATCCACCTCCCCGAGAGGCGGCAGGCAGTATGTTGGTGGGAGAAGCTCTCCCATCGACATAGTACAGTCTACATTGGGGGTTAGGTTGATATAATTATGTCGCTTGGGGGGTGTGTGGATTTTTCACACCCCTGAGCTACATAGTTATACCGATATAGTGTGGAATAGACACACACACACACATACGCTCTCAATATGTCTTCACTGCAGAGTTAACTTGCATGATCAGCATCTGAGTCTCAACCACAGGCTTGGGCTCACCTGGGTGCGATCAGCCACATGCAAAAACCCTACCTGAGTTACTGTGTCCTCACTGTTACAGCACTCCCCCGCCATGTATGTCACTAGGACTTCTCCAGACTTGGTTGGTTGTGCTGACCTGCTCTATGATTCTTTCCCAGTTAATTGTGGGAAAACTTGTTTGTCCTTCTAGGCACATGGGGGATTCGAGGAATGGTGGGAAGATATTGGAAGCCCATCAGCACTCGAGTGATTTAAGCTGAGTCCTCACTGCAAAGATGGTGAGTTGCCAGCTTAACTGTAAAGCTCACTCTACTTTTAGCCTACAGCCACAGAAAAGCCCAGCTAACCTGGGTTGAATGCACCACTAAACTTGGGTCAGAGCCAGAGGGCTTTGGGTGTAGATGGGAGGGGAGTTAGAGATACACCTGAGTAAGAGCCTGGGCTAACTCTGCAGTATCTGGTTCACACTTACCCCATTTCTTTGGTTTACTTTATTATTTTAAATACCAACAAACCAAAAGAGTAAAGTTTTCTCCTGAGCATGGCTGTCCTTAGGGCTTTCCCTGCTGGACCTTGGCCCAGCTCAGGAAGGGAAAGAACATTCAACACTTTCCCTGGAATGGAGCCCCATTTGCTACTGAGTAGCTTGACATTGCTCTGACAGCTCCAAATTAGAACAGGGTTACTTGGAGAACAAGCCACATCTTGAGGTGCATTCATAATGAGGCTTGGCAGAATTTGGTTTTGATATGTATAATTTTGACTGATAACATCAGTATTTATTTTTAAGCGTTTTTTTTTTCAATTTTTATCAGTTTAAATGGCCACAGTTGTGAGAAGTGAAGCAGGGGTTGTCAGACAATTATTTCATGAGAGTAGATGTTGAGATTTAAAAAGTTAGCAGCTGATGACCGTTAAAACACAAATAGTCAATGTCACATGTCAAAATATACCAAGTAAATATCCCTAAATCAAACTCTAAGTTCTCAAGCAGCATTTTTCTTTCTTTACCTGTCTGTAAATGTCAATGGTTATCAATGGAAATATTTTTGTTGGTTTGTGTGTGTACCATGAAATTGACATTTATCGACATTTACTGATAACAAATCGAATTCTTTTTAGTCTATGCCATACCAAGCCAACACATGTATTTACTCCTCTCTTCCCAGAGTGTTTGTTGCTATCACCAGCCATGTTTTGACTGATCACAGAGTGCATTGGTATTGTCAGCGTCAAGCTTTCAAAAATCATGAATCAGGCCACGCGTGAAATCATGGCATTTGTTGTTTGAAAAATCACAATTTTAAAAAAAATTATAAATGTTGGGTTCTTTTTATTGGTTTTATGGTTATGAGGTTTCAGGGTCCAATGGAAAAGAGAGGGAGTACAAAAATGAGAATAGGTGGGAATTTTACAATAATTTTGAAATGAAAAAAATTGATGGTATTACCCCCACCCACCTCTCCCTGCAAAAAAAGTGTATTTTGGTTTGTTTTGGTTTGATGTTTAAAAAGCCTTTTGAAAACAAGAATGTTGACAAGCAACAAACATGTTTTGTGAAAAAATTCGATGGAAAATTCCACCAGCTCTAAAAACTTACATTTTCTTAAAATGGAAGCTAAAAATCTCCTGTGCTCACATGACTCCAGGAACTGGGGCTTTGAGAAAAAAGCTCTGAAAAATCAGAGTTGGCACCATTAGTGAACACTCCTCAGTGTTGGTCCCTTGTGTTTTATTGGCCTCTGTAGTGTCAAGTAGATGTACGGTTGATATATAATAAATAAATAATACTTTAAGCTCTTCAGAGCAGACCCATGTGCACCTCTGTTTTTTGTACAGCACCTAACACAATGAGGCCAACCCTGAACAGGACCTCTGGATGTTACTCTATAAGAAATTAAATAATCTTACAATACTTGAGCAGTGCTGGTTTCCACAGAGCTCAGGATGGAGGAGAAGGAAATCTCCGGGTATGTCTACACAGCAAATAAAAGGCGTGTTCTTAATTTGGGTTAACTAACATGTATGACCTAGCTCAGGTTAAAATAGCAACGAAGACACAGCAACTTGTCTTTTAACTCAGGTTAGCAACACAAGTTCAACCCCAGGTTACCCTAGAGGCTTGAACTCGAGCTGCTAATTTGAGTTAAAGATGGGTTGACATAACTTCTTTGCTATTTTAACCCGAGTTAGCTAATGCCAAATTAAGTACCCATCTCTTTCTGCACTGTAGACATACCATTGGGGTCCATAAACTGAGAAGGAATGGTGGGATTTGGTAGCAGGGAGAAGTCTGGTAGAATAATTTGCCAACCAGAGGGAGAAACTGAGATATGATTAGTGTTGCAATGGGGCGTTTTGGTTCAGCGGGTGGGAAAAGGCTGAGTGGTCTAGATATCAGACTCAGATCTAAGCTGTGAAGGCACCATTCAGCCCTTCATCCTGAAGGTAGTTTGTTGAATTCCATGCCTTTTACTGAATGGATTTTTCAGATCAAACCTTAAGAATGGAAGGCCACGTTCTCAGCTAGTATGCATCAGCATAGCTTCTATGAAGTTTGTGGCATTATGATTTACACCAGCTGAGGATCTGGCCCTGAGAATCTCTAGAACCATGATTCCTTTTCTAAATGCTGCAGATGTTTTGGAGCCAGATCCTCAGCTGATGTAAATTGGCTCCAGTGACTTCAGTGGAGCATTTCTGATTTACACCAGCTGAGAAGCTGACGCTTTTCTCTTCAGAAAACTACAGGATCTGGTTCACCTCTACATTACTCCAGTTTTACCCTCATGCAACTGCACTGATTTCAATGGGGTTACGCTGGTGTTAAACCAGAGTGACAGTAATGAATCATACCCACAATGTCCTAGCTGTATTTTTTCCCTCCCTTAAGTTATTGATTTCTATTTAAAGCCTTAATGCCAGCTCAAAGATTTTGTCTGGGAATTTAATTGTGTTTGCCTGCCTTCTATTGAATTATGTATCTTTATGCTGCAATACAATACAATTTTACTTAGCATCTGGTAATAAGAATCGGTGACTGCCAATCAGTCCTCTAACATCCTTTTCACGTGCTATCACCAACTCAGGCCACGTCTACGCTAGGGACTCTTCTTTGCTGGTATAGCTGTACAATGCTGGAAAGCGACAAAGAGTCCTGTGGCACCTTATAGACTAACAGACGTATTGGAGCATAAGCTTTCGTGGGTGAATACCCACTTCTTCAGATGCTGGAAAGCACTTCTAGTATGGACCCAGCGCATCCTAGCAAAACTACACATTTGCTAGTACACCAGTAAAAGCACAGTTTTGCTGGTATAATCGTGTCTGCAACAGGGCCTTTGGCCAGCACGGCTGCATCAGTCAGAATCACAACTTTTCATACCCCTTCTTGCAGACGTTTGTAGTGTAGATAAGGCCTCACTGTGCAGCCTTTGGCATGTCACTTCAACCTGGTCTAAACGTAAACCTTTTACTGGTCCAATGATTTTTGTTAGGGGCGTGATTATTTTTTTTCTGAAATAGTTCTATCCGTACAACCCCCCTTGTGTGGATGCAGCTAAACTGGTATAAGGGTGCCAGTATAGCTTATTTCCCTTCCCATCTGGGAATAAATAAGGCACCTTTATACCGGTTTAACTGTGTCCACATTAGGGTGAATTGTACTGTTTCAACTATACTAATTAAATAATTAAAATGGTACAACTTTTTCTAGTATAGACAAGCCCTTAACCTCTGTTCCTCAGTTTGCCCAGCTGTAAAAGGGGGATAATTGTATCTATCCCACAGGGTGGATGTGAGCACGAATTAGATCATGTCTGCCATGGGCTTTGAGAGTCTCTAGTGAAAGGTGCTCTTGAAGTATCACATATCCCGTTGTTTGTTTCATATGATGTAGATTGTAAGCTCTTTGGGACAGGGACATTTTCTCACTAGTTGTGGCCTCTAGGTGCTACCATAATACACATAATTAAGACTAACACTAAAACGCATACAGCCCGTGTTTAGAATGCTTTACAGAACTCCGGCCAGGTCTACATTAGTAACTTTTGCCCGTACAATAGTAATGTTGGTTATGGGTGTGATTTTCTGCTGACATTTCAATGCCAGCAAAAGTCCTAGTGTAGACACAGTTATACCGGCGTACAAGTGATTTTGCTGAGATAGCTTATTTTCCTCAGAGAACCGGAATAAATTGTACCAGCCAAAGCTTCTTGCGGGGGGAGAAGGGGAAAGGTTTGTTGGGGTTATTTTTGGTGGATATAAACTTGATGTATGGTAGAAGGGGCTGCCTGTGTAGCTATACTGCTAACATTACACCAACGTGCCTTTTCTGCAGATCTAATATAAATAGGAGCAAAGGGAGAAAGGCTGCATGTTTTCAGATCAGAAAAGAAAGAGGGAGTTGATGCCATTTTGTCTACTTCAGAATTAAGCTGCATGTAGGTAGGCTGGTCTTATGGTTGTCACTGCACAGGCACACAGGAGAGATGGGTTAAAGTCTTCTAAAATGTTGATAACAATGCTTCTTTTCTGTGCCTTATCGGTTTAGCTTTTCTCTATTTCAACAGAGCCTAAGGGAGTTAGGTACCCGAGTCCCACTAATATTCAATAGGATTTGGGCACCTACCCATGGGTTCCTTTAAAAAAAAATAGCCTTGGATTATGTGTATGTACACCTAATACAAATGTGGCTCTGATCTCAGCTGGGGTCTCTAGGTGTTACTGCAATGCAAATAATGAAATAGAAAAATAACATGTGCCGTGACATAGCAGGCTGGAGGTAGTGTGTGTCCTCTCCAAGCTCTTTGTGGCAACATTTCAGGGATTTCTGGAGAAAGGAGCAGGTTCCCCAGGTATTTTTTTTGAAAAACCTTCCTCCTCCAAGAAGAGTTTGCCATTTACTAACTGCTTTACCCCTCCTCACACAACCATGTTTCTGCTCAGTTCTCCGCTGCTAACATAGCCCTCAGCCTCCCAGAGGTTTTCTGACTTCTCCTTTGCTTACCCAAGGAAACTGCATGACCATTTCTGTTTGGAATTTGTTCTCTTTTTCCCTTCAGTGCTTTTCTTTTTAGGCTCATTAAGAAATCAATAACTGGCTCAGCAGGGCTTCGCTTAACCTGATTCTGGGAGTATTTCTAACCCCTGAAACGTGAACTGAGTTTTCAAATTGACTTAGCTGGTTTCGCTTTTGCTCATTTCCACTTGATAATATTTTCTGTACTACATCCCCCTCCTCCCCAAATACACACACAGATTTAGTGCCAGGGAAAAGTCCTGGATTGACAGCCCTGCCCAATGAAATCCTTGGCTTAATCACAGAACAGGTACAGCAGGAGCAGCAGTCTCTGTGTAAGTGTCCTGGCAATCCTCACCCCAAAAAATGTCCATCTTGAACCTGGCTGCGTGAATTAGAACAATCTTCTTGCCCCATTCATCCTTGGCCTTTCTGTTGAGACAGCCACTTAGATGCCGATTGATGCAATGGTTTTTATGATGTGGACACATGTCCTCTAGGACCTGGACTGACGTCACCAGCTGGTTTCACACAGCACACCAAACAGCCCTTAGATGGTAATGATTTAGTGTCACTACTGTATTGGGACAGAGCTAGAGGCAAAAGGCTCTTTATCCCTTTACCCTATATTCCACATGCCTCCTCTGGCTGCATGTTTTATAGCAATTGTCTCCTCTGGGTATAAGCGAGATGCTATCCCCATGCTGATACCGATAATTAGCTCCGGCCTCCCTGACATTGTTCCCCGCATCATGGGCCTTGTGCTAGAGCTGTTTGGAAAATGGAACATTTCTCCTGGGAAAAATTTCAGATTTTTGATGAAAGAATTCCAAGAAGAAATGTTCATTATTTTGTTTCAAATTCAGATTTTTGTTTCAGTTTCTGAAAATCCCAGAAATGTTAGTTTTTAGGTTTTATCGCCCTTTATCTCTCTTTTAATTTCCCTTCACCCTTTGTCCACTGGAAAAGGTGGAAAAATAAAACAGGGAGAAAGTGAGGGGAAAATCCTGAGAAACCTGTTCTCACTAGTGGAGCCAAATTTTCAGAAGAGCTCTGCACCCAAAGTGCGCTGAACTCTTAATGAAAACCTGGTCCACATTGTGCATCACCTACAACACAGCCATGAAAACCCAGATCTCTGGTGCGATGGCATATGGTGCACAACTAAATATGAGTCCAGAAATATCTCTCTCACACACACCTAACAGCTAATCACAGATGTGCTCACACAATATCACATACAATAACTTAGTCTCTGTCTCTCATACCCATCCACGCACACACATTTTGATATGCCACGCATGCAGGCTTCTTCAAAGCAATTAAGTTAGTCCATCATACTCCTAGCAAGCAAACCCAAATGTTGCAACTATGCTGTGGCTGAAATCTACTACTTCAAGAAAGTTACTCCACCAGTCCCTCTCAAGATGGGAGGTCAGACAGATTGGAGTGACCGTCTCCCCTCTCCAAGGTCTAGCAGCTAAATTCCATCACTGAAGACACTTGCGCACTCTGACATTTTAAATTATTTTTCCCTTCTGATTCAGAACAAAAAACAATTTTGAAATTCCTTTAAAAAACAACATTTTGGGTGAATCTAAACATTGCATTTCAATTTTGATTTTACTTTTCTATTTTGATCTTTTTTTCATTCTTTTATATTTTATTTTCATATTATAAAGTGACAGAAAATAAAAAAATTGAAAATAAATGAACTGTTTCCACCTTATTGCAATCATTCATTTCAACTTTTTAAAATTGAAATGTCATCAATATTGACATGGTTTTGCAGCATGGTTAGATTTTGACAAATCAATGATTCCACTAGATCATTTTTAATCAGCTCTAACACCAGGTTTTTCAGAAGGGCTCAGTTCCCATTTGGGCACCTGCCTGGACTGGGCCAGATTTTTAAAAGTGCCTTGAACCAAGTAACTCCCACTGTTGTCTAGTGTAAAAGAAACAAGGGAGCAGGGTCAATGTGTTATACAAGTACTGGAGCTCCCAGCCTTAAGTAGCTTCCAAGGGTGGCAATGGGACCAGTTTTAGATAGACCCCAAAAGCTCGACTCCTGAGAGATTTCACAATGCAAATGTTGTCATTCTATTTGTTCTTGGTGTAACTAAATTAAGCACCAGGATGCTTTGCGATGCAGGACAAACTCAGTTCTAGTCATTTAATGCAACTATTTATTTCAAAAGGACACATTGAGTTCAACAAGATGACGATGTATAAAGCAGCATCATTTCTTCACTGGAACAACAATCCTGGTATCTCAGCTCTTTGTCAGCTCCCTTCTCTGTCATTTCCTCCTCCAAAAATATCCCTATTTCTTTTTTGTTTTCTTTATTTAAGGTGTTACAATAATTTAAAAACAAAAACAGTTGTAGATGTCTGCAACAGGAACTATTAGGCTACGTCTACACTACCCGCCCGATTCGGCGCGTCTCGTCTAGACGCGATAAATCGATCCCAGAGCCGCTCCCCGTCGACACCGGAACTCCAGCTCCGCGAGCGGAGGAAGTGCTGTCGACAGGGGAGCCTGCCTGCTGCCGTGTGGACCGGGGTAAGTACTTTTAAAAATCGATCTAAGATATTCGACTTCAGCTACGTTATTCACGTAGCTGAAGTTGCGTATCTTAGATCGACGCCCCCCCCCTCCCCCCCAGTGTAGACCAGCCCTTAGATTACAAGCCTGTGCTGCAAATCCACTTGCATTAGCAACACTGACAATTTAAAGGAAGAGCTTTGGGGAAATATTTGTTGCAAAGATTCCTGGGATATATTTGAGCTCCAAAAATGATAATGTCATGTGACTGAGCAGAAACAGGGACTTTCTTTTGGAATGGGCACTGGGAGAGCAGATTGATCTGAAATTCAGCAATTGGAGAAGAATTTGGGGATAGTATGTTGGTATGTAATTACTCTTTTCATATCCATTTTAGATGCTGCATGCTAGGAAATTGCCCTAGACTATATCACAATATATGGAATTGTGATCCATCTTAAACAGGGGGTATTAATTAAAGAAACAGCTACAAACTACGCATAAGTAAGCAGACTTCCACACAGCTCAAGTTCCAGCTTTGTCTCCTTTGTTTGCCATGGACCATGCTCAGGGCTGGCGCACCTACTAGGCGACCCTAGGCAGTCGCCTAGGGCGCCGGGAGCCAGGGTGGCGGCTGGCCGCGGCTGCCGCCCACCTCCTGGCTCCGCAGCTGAACCGGGAGTGGGGGGCACCTGGCCGTGGCTGCCGCCTGCCTCCCGGCTCTGCGGCTGAGCCAGGAGCCACAGGGGCACCTGACCGCGGCTGCCGCCCGCCGTCCAGCTCCGCGGCTGAGCCAGGAGCCGGGGGGACCGCCTGTCCGTGGCTGCCCCCCGGCTCCGGGAGCCGCGGGCGTTCCTGGCTCCGCGGCTGAGCCGGGAGCCGGGGCGGGGGGCGCGCCTGGCCATGGCTGCCACCCACCGCCCGGCTCCACGGCTGAGCCGGGAGCCAGGGCAGGCGGGTGCCTGGGCACGGCTGCCACCCACCGCCCAACTCCACGGCTGAGCCAGGAACCGGCCGGCTCCACAGCTGCCGGGAGCCAGGGGGGCGCCGCGGGCGGGGGGCTGAGCTGCGGGGGGAACTCCGTTAGCTAGGGGGGGCAGTGTTAGCTGGGTGCGGGGGGGCGCAGGAGGGTGGATTGCCGCGGGGGGGTGGATTGGCTGGGGGGGGCGGTGTTAGCTGGGGGGGGGGCGCAGGGCTGGTGCAAGGTTTTTTGGGGGTTTTTTGGGCGCGAAACTTCCTTGCACCGGCCCTGACCATGCTCTATTTAGAACTATACAGCCCACAGAGACATCTGTGGCTGAATAGTATACTAACAAATACCTTATTACAAGCCATGGTCCTGGTTCACCATCTTTCTGTATGTTATCTAGTCTTTTACACCTGTGCAAAATGGATAAAATAATACCATTTGGATTCAGTACTGCAAATCCCCTTTGCATGGGTGTAAACAGTTACACAAGGTGCAGGGCAATAGTGAATGGAGCTCTGTGCCTCGGCTGGCCTTTCTTGTCAAGCGTTTTATAATAATCGTGGGATTGTCAAAAACATGGAGCAGATTAGCACCTTCTGTGGGCAACAGGTGAGAGGCCAGTATATTTCTGCATGTCAAAAGTCTGATCAATCCACTCTTCGATCTTGTGTTTGTGACAGAGAACAGAGATTACTCACCAGACCCAAAGAAACTGAAAGACCCAGTAGAAGCCGGTCCCTGTCCATTGTCTTGTTTTATTGAGAACAGGTTGTCAGAGCTGCGCTCCTTCAACATAACACTATATGGTTGTAGCCCCCTCTCCCCACTCCCCACCATTCCACAGTCAGAAGTTGCTGCGTAGGGGACTGGGTTAGAGAGAGAACTACGTAAGAGGAGAATATAGTTCAAAAGGACTTTCATCTTGTCAGACATTTAATCATGGGATTAAGGAGATCTGCTCTTCTGGAATGCCTTAATATAATTCTTTTCACTTACAGCTGTGACAGATATTGCAATCCCATGCAATATCTTTGGGGGCCATATTGTATTATGTTTGTGTGTCACCACGGGCCAGGGATTGTATGAAACTCCAGGAGGGAGGGTTACCACAACTCCTCTATGAACCAAAAACAGTGGAGAGTGATTAAGGTGAATCGCTTAGGCTGTAAATGCCTTCCGAGGGGCAGTTTGCATAGACTGGTTCAAACTGTGTTTTCCAGAGACCAACAGACAAAGAAAGGGCTTTTGGCATAAAAAGGCTGCATTTAAACTGACTTGTGGGCCTTCTTTCTGATCCAGCAAATAGACAGGACCTGCTGTCCAAGGGGTCTCCAACCCTTGTGGAAGAGTTGGAATGATTTTGGTCTTCTAGGGCCCCATAATATTGATGGGTGACCTCTGCTAAGCTTTTTGCATGCTTATGGCAACTTTTATTTAGTTTTAAAATATGTTTTCTCTGTAACGCTTTCACCTTAAGAACCAATGTGCTTGCTTAGAGGGAGCTGTGTGGTAACTTGTAACAGCTGGTAATGCACTAGTCACAGCCATCAGGCAGACTGGCTTACTGGGAATGTCACAGTGTAAGGCAGGGGGCTGTGACAAGAGTCTCTGCCCAGAGACGGGATGGTTAGGGATCTGAGGCCTGACCGGATATTGCTGGAGCGGTCAGCGGAGGGGGTGGAGGCAGGAGCAGTTATCTTGAAACTGTGATAACAGCATCTGATGCTTTCCGTGTGAGGATCTCAAAGCATTAATCCATGCAGCTCCATAGCACTGCGGAGCGACAAGGATTACCACCCCATTTTGCAGGTATCTGAACTGAAACAAAGAGACTTTCTAAAGATCCTATGGCAAGTCATCGGCAGATACAAGAACAGAACCCAAACGTTTTAGCTCCTAATCCCCTGCTCCAAACCCCAGGTCACTCTGCAGGAGCTTGTTCCAACCTAATACAGGAAAGACAACCTCTGCCTTTCTGAACCAGCCAGGGCAGCCCAAAGCTGGAGTCTGACCAGTGGTGCCTAAAAACAAAAGGCAGGGCTGCAAAACTGCTTTCCTCTGCAGCTTCCTGTGTAACTCATGGGGTCTCCACCCCATGCAAGGGAAGTATGACTGCAAAAAGCATGTGAAATTGTAATGCCCGTAACCAATGAGGAGCAGTTATCTGTCATCCCTGTCTCTAATCAAATATACTCTGGGTGCTTCCAACGTGGGATTTGGTGGGGGAAGGTTTCTATTCTGGGGTGGGTTTTACATCTTATTTTTTGCAGGGCCTGGAAGGAACAGCCTCTCAACTTTAAAAGCGTGGTAGGGGAGGGGAATGGAGAATGAAAATCCCTTTACTGCAGCACTGTCAGCCCCTTAGTTTTCCTTCAAGTCTGGCAGGCCTAGGATGAAAGGTTTGGTGACAGCGGCCTGACAGTGCACATCAACAGCTTTGAATGTCTTAACAACCCGGCTACTGGAGATGCATTCAGAAGAGTCTGTGAACTGCTTTTCCTCTTTAAAGCTCTTGCTAACCCATGTTGTCCAGTGAAATCTTTTTTAGTTAAAAACGTGTAGAACTTTTTTTTAATGCCTGTGTGCACACAAACACAAAATGGGTTACTCCCTTTCCTTAGGTTTTTTTATGTCTGGCTTTCCTTGAATTGCTTTTCCGCATTAAAAGTTTCCTTCTTAGACAATATAGTGAATTTTTATCCTTTAATTTTATTTTAAAACCTTCAGCTGGTGTAAACCAGCATAACTCCACTCAGTTGAGCTAAACTGATCTACTCCAGCTGAGGATCTGGCCATATGTATGAGACATGCAAAATGAGTTTTCAGTCAAAGGGAAAGGAATCTATGATCACACAGCATTCCAGTTCTTGGAATTTGCACCATAAAATATAATTCACCAGTTATTACATTTACATGTGTCTTGAACTGATAGTCATTGATTGCAATAACCATGGTATGTTATTATTTGTGATACATAATAATTAAGTTTACATGGTGTTGTGTCCAGTCGTTGGCAGAAGTGGATATGTTTCTATTGCTTCAGTTTCCAGGCAGCAAAGTTTAATTGATTTTTTAGGGAATTTTTGTGGAGTCATAGGCAATATCTAGAAATAATGGAGTAGCTCCGAAGTCTAAAGGCTTCATTCGACTAAGTACCTCAGCTCTGGATGCTTTCTCTGCTTTTGGATCTGCAGAATGGAAGTGGAAAATCGCATGAGAAGTATTTCTTACTGTGGGCTTGACTGTTAACTTACAATGTAGCCATGGCAATGCTGTTTGAAAATGTGTTAAGTGGCCTTCTTTAATCCTAGAAGTGAACGAAGGTTCTCCTTTTGAGGCCTATGCTTTAGGATTGGTGTTCTGTCTCTGCTGCTGTTGTTGTTCTAGAACACCTTCCAAGGGGAGTTAGTGGAGGCAAAAAACCTAACTTGTTTCACAACTGAGCTTGGTAAGTTTATAGAGGAGCTGCTGTGATGAGGTCGCCTATGGCCCATCCATGACTACTATTAGCAATTCTCTCCACCAGCTGATTATGGGGCACTAGATGGTGAGGGCTCTAAGTTACTACAGAGAATTCTTTCCCAGGTGTCTGGTTGCTGGGTCCCGCCCACATGCTCAGGGTCTAACTCATCGCCAGATTTGAGGTCAGAAAATAATTATGAGCAAAATCGGCTGAAAGAAGGAATTTAAATAGAGAATTGTGAATGATAACTAGGAACTATTTAAGTACATTTTACTCAATATCCAAACCGCCATAATTGAGAAAGGAAGATACACAGATTAATAAACCAGGCCTGGCTTAGTGGAGAAGTGAAAACAGCAATAAAAATATACATATAACAAATGGAAAAAAGGGGAAGTTAATAGCAATTAATATATATTAGAAAATTGATAAATGAAGCTAAAGGATTCAAGGAGAAGTCTATGGCCATCAGAGTTAAAGAAAATAAAATAATATTTTGAATATATCAGAAAAGGAATCATAATACTAGTATCGGTCCATTCCTAGATGGAAATGCTAGAATTGTCAATAAAAGTGCAGAAAAGGCAGCAATGTTCAATACATATTTCTGGTCTGTATGTGGAAAAAACCCAGGGTTGTGAGTTAAATCCTTGAGGGGGCCATTTAGGGATCTGGGGCAAAATAAAAAATAAAAAATTGGGGGTTGGTCCTGCTTTGAGCAGGGGGTTGGACTAGATGACCTCCTAAGGTCCCTTCCAACCCTGATATTCTATGATAATGTATTCATCTCAGATGATGATGATGAAATACTTTCCAGTCCAATAGCAACCAAGGATGATGTTAAACAGCAGCTATTAAAGTTAAACATCTTTAAATCAGCGGGTCCAGATAACATGCATCCAAGAGTTTTAAAAGAGTTGGCCAAGGAGCTTTCTGGCCTACTAATGCTGATTTTTTTTAAAAAATATATATATATATTGGAAAGCTAGTGAAGTTCTAGAGGACTGGAAGAAAGCTAAAGTTGTGCCATTATTTTAAAAAGGGTAAATGGGATGACTCGGGTACTTATAGGTCAGTCAGCCCTCTAGGTAAGTCATGCTCCACTGAAGTTCTCTTACTGGCCCTACCCCAGGGCCTCCACCCCACAGAAACCTAATCTGTTCCTGCAAAGTTCCTCTTATGTTGCTTCTTGTGTAGTTTAAGGCTCTTTTACACATCATGTTGTGGTGTAAAGCACCTTAGATAAAGGAATATCTGGTCCAGTGGAGTTTTGGCCTGTTATATCAGGTCTGAATCTGGCCTATAGGATTTGCATATCTGAACCGGCCGATAGAGCCCACTATCCTATCTATTGCACCAGCCAACGCTTGATGCATCAGAGGAAGGTTTAAAAAAATCCCCTTTATTCCATAATGCACCTAATCAGTTGAGCAGTGATATACGTGGTGGGAGAAGTGAGGGTAGGTAATCAATTCCTCTCTGACCTCCACAGATGGCCAGCTTGTGGGATGCGCTTACTTTTATTATGTTAGCATGTAAGTTACGTTTATTAATGGTCATAAAACTCTCCAGCCTGTCTTTAAATCCAGCCAACAGCATGACTCAACCACCGGAATGTTTGACTTGAAACCACCACAAAGGTTTTGAATTACTCATGGTGGCAATAAAAACATTCTTCTGGCTAAAGCTGTGCTTTATGGTTGGCTTTTTTTTTTCTGCCACCAAGATATAAATGGTTGAGTCTGAACTTCCCACTCCCCTTCCCCAAAATAATAAGAGCCAGGAACAGACAAAGTGAACTCAATGGCTGGAGCAAAGTAGCTGGAATTGGTGGCTAGTTAATGAGACACATGGATACGTTGGTGTTAAATGCTACTTGCGGAAATGAGTGTAAGTTAAAAGGCCCTTCTGCTATATAACACCTTTAGGAAAAGTTAGGTGTCTACAGCAGGGATTTTCAAATGGCCCCAGGGAATTAGGCACCCGAATCATATTGCCCCTCAGTTGCAGTTGGGCACCTAACTCCCTTACACGCCTTTAAAAATTCTACCCATAATCTATACTCAAGCACATAATCAAGAGATATACGTTGAGTATTATCTGTTTCCTCTGCTGCAGTGAATGGCACTATAGCCGGGGAGTGCGGTATTGCTCAGCATGAGGTGGAGAGAACGTCTACGCTGCAATAAAAAACCGTTGGCAACAAGTCTCAGAGCACAGATCAGTCGACACAGGCTCACAGGGCTCGAGCTGCGGAGCTAAAAATTGGCAGGTAGATGTTTGGGCACAGGCTGGAGCCTGGGCTCCAAGACCCCCCCCCCCCCCCCACTTGTGGCTCTAGTCTGAGCCCAAACGTCTACACTGAAATGTTTAGCTCCATAGCCTGAGACCCACGAGCTCAAGTTAACTGACCCGAGCCAGTCACAACTATGCCCTGGGTCTTTTATTGCAGCGTAGTCATTCTCTGAGTGTCAGAACCAGGGCTGGTGCAAGGAAGTTTTACGCCCTAAGCGAAACTTCCACCTTGCCCCCCGCCCCCCACCCACGGCAGCTTTCCATACCCGCACGGCAGTTTGCCAGCCCCCCGCCCGTGGCAGCCTCCCCCCGGGGGCAGCCTCCCCCCCGCCCGTGGCAGCCAGCCCCCAGCCAGCGGCGGCTCCCCATCCCCTGCGGCAGCTCCCATCCTCCCCACGGTAGCCAGCCCCCCGCCTGCGGCGGCTCCCCATCCCCTGCAGCAGCTCCCGTCCTCCCCACGGCAGCCAGCCCCCCGCCTGCAGCGGCTCCCCATCCCCTGCAGCAGCTCCCGTCCTCCCCACGGCAGCCAGCCCCCCGCCTGCGGCGGCTTCCCACCCCCCTGTGGCAGCCAGCCCCCCGCCTGTGGCAGCTAACCCCCCACCTGTGGCAGCTCCCCACCTCCCCCGCGGCAACCAGCCCCCCGCTTGCGGCAGTTGCCCTACCCGCGGCAGCTAACCCCTTCCCCAGCTAACGCCGCCCCCCACCCATGGCGGCTCCCCACCCCCCTGCAGCAGCCAGCCCCCCACCTGCAGCAGCCCCACCTCCCCCCCGCGGCAGCTCCCACAGCAGCTCACCTCCGCTCAGTAGCGGTGCCAGCAGCTCCTGTGAAGCTGCGTTCTTGGCGGCATTTCGGAGGCCCCTTTTCTTGCCGCCGAATCGCCGCCGGGGATTTGCCATCGCCGAAATGCCACCCCCCAAATCCTGGTGCCCTAGGCGACCACCTAGGGTCTCCTAGTGGAAGCGCTGGCCCTGGTCAGAACCTGGCACCTAGTTCCTATCTGCATTGAAGAAATTTGCAACAGCATCATGACATCGATGTAGCTGCATTGGCACAAACCTCTAACATAGACGCGCTGCACCGAGGCTTACCTTGGTGCTGTTTGAGCCAATAACATATTGGATTACACTGCACTGGTATCAGCCCCACTTCGCCCTGGGGCAGCACATCCATGTTAAGGGTGTAGTTGTATCAGTGTGCTTACAGTGGGGAAGATTTCTCGAATGTGCACAGGGCCTAATTGCCATGATTGTCACAGGTGACAAGGCCTTGAAGTCAATGGGAGCTGCAGGGTGCTTTGTAGCCTGGAAAAGCAGGCTGAAGGGGACCACCGTTGACTGCCAGAGGATCCAGGGTGGATGGGGGCGGGGGAAGAGAGTGGTTAGAATCCAGAGCTGAATTTTCAGCGGAGGCCTGTCAAGTTCTCACAGGGTTTTTCCAGGAGGCGGGAGAAAGTTAACAATTATTATCTTATAAGAGTTGCAATGCAGGTAGCAGAAAATGAATCCTTCCCTGCTTACAAAAATGAACGCTAATGCCCTGGATAGAATTTACATGTAATCCAAATGATAAATCAGAGCTTCAAAGCTTGAACCTGGAGAGCCCTGCGTTTCATGTATACAAAATAAATACAATTAATGTGAAACCAAATAGCTGCTCAGATTTCCTTTTAACATCCTTCCTCTCCCTCCCTGTTTGCCTTTGAACCGATACTTAAAAGGGTCCCCCCAAAATGTTTGATTTATCCCCTCCTTAGAGAGACATAGTCACATGGGCTGCAAGAAACATAGGGTATAAAAACAGTGGGACCTTTTTAAAGAACAAGTCCATGGTGGATGGTGAGAGGGGAGTCCCATAGGATGCGAAAGCCACCTGTCCTACAGGAGCAGTAATGCAGGAGCAAAGCAGCGGCCCATGACTGGGATGGGATATTGAGAAATGAGGCCATTGCCACCATGTTTAGAGTGACGTTTGAAATATCTAGCTGCAAAGTCACCTTTGCAATGCAACCTTTCTTGATGTGATGTGGATGTTGGATGTCCCAGAGATATAATGTATCAGGGATGACTCCACAGTGCTTTCCAAAATAGCATCCGTCTAGGACTTGAACTGCTATCGGCCTGCAAGGTTCAGAAGAAGCTTGTCCTTGAGAGGTGTGTAAAACACAGCCTTGTGTGCTTTTTTCATGGTGCCTACTAATATTCATGATGTCCACAGTGGCTGATTATATAACCAAGCCTGCTAATTTCTCATACTTTATGTTGTTCTCCCATAGTTCAAGTGATAGGGCTCTGTGGTTTTGGTGCAGAAGGTCTCAGGCTCTATTTCCCACTCATGACTGTGGCATAAAAAGAAAACCCTACAACTCCAGCCCAGAAGTTCTGTGGAACCCGGAATTACAGACAGTATCGAAAGTGAGGGAAGGGTGGGGGATGTTGGATGTCATTGCCAAAGTGAAGAAGGAGAAAACCAACCATAAAAACGTACCACATGGGGCTGCTGGCAATTTGCAGTTATGAAAACTGGGATTTTTAGTGGAGCCTGAGGGGATTAGGCACCCAGTTTAATGGGAGTCAGATGCCTAATTCCATTTGTTCCTTTGAAAATCCCAGCATTTAATATTCCTCCACACTTTTTCTAAGGGCTTCTCTACACTAGCACTTTTGTCGGTAGAACTTATGTTCCTCTGGGGTGTGAAAAAACCACGCCCCTGAGCGACATAAGTTACACCGACAGAAGCGCCAGTGTGGACAGAGCTTCTCCCGTCGGCATAGTGCGGCTACAAGAGTGATCTTACAGCGGCGTAACTGCACTGGTACAGCTGTGCAGCCATGAGCTCGCTACTGTAGACAAGCCCAAAGAGTAGGCATGTTAGCCGCAATACTCTGGCTAAATCCCAACCAAGATGGCCATACATTGCCTCCCTACAACTTCTGAACCCAGATGGTGGGTTCCTAAAGCTGTGGTTCCACATTTCCTCCTCCCCAGCCTGCCCTAGTCCCTAGTAATATGAAGCACACCACCTGAAACTCGGCTCAGGAGAGTCCCAGGAATCCTACCCCTGTTCCTTGCACAGCGGAATCTTACCTGTTCTGCTGCAGGTAAAGCTCTCCATGGTGGCAGAGGGGTAGCAGGCTTGGCACCACAGTACAGACAGGGACCAAGCTGGAATGAGTTATAGAAATCCTGAAATCCTCTTAATAAAGGACACCTAAAACCTGAACTGAAAATTAATCAGTGAGCTGCTAAAAGCCACTGTTGCTCTCCACAAACCCAGCTGTTACATACTAGTGACGTGCAGTGGGAAATACAGCACATTAACTCAAGAATCCCTCCAATCAGGCAGCATCTGGGGAGTTCTAAAATACACACCGGATAAAGGTGGCTCTTCCCAATCTAGGCCAGCATGCGTCTGAGTCTGAGTGATGGACAGGAAGGGCGAGAAGAAAACCGGCCTGATTTGGCAGGCTTGGAGAGCTGGAGACACCAACCCCCTTTCTGTGTGCGCTCAAAGCGTTTGCATAAAGGCATCTCCTAAAGGGGGCATTTGTTTGGTTTGGACTTCATTGAGTGAAAAGCTCTCAGCCCCATGAGTGCTTAGTTATTCTCTTGTCTAGTGGCTCCTCTACAGCTCCCACCAAATGGGAGGAGGCTTCCTATTTGTAAGAGTGGCTCTGCTTGTTCAAATTCTCTAGTGACTTAAGTTTATTGGTTTTTCCAGAGGTCCAGTCATTTGAATTGCAAACAACAGCTGACTCCCCCACTCCACCCCACCCCCAGCCTGAACAATGAGTGGAGCCGAAATAAAACTAGGCAACGGACACTCTTGAAATGGAGCATGATTTCTTTATGCATGAAAGGGGAGGGTGGAAGTTTGCTCCCTTCCGGTCTCGCTCATTGTTCCATGGGATGTTTATGAAAGAGGAGGGTGGGATGGAAGGGAGGGGAGTGAAGGAGGCTGGCTCATGTATGATAATCAGAGATCCCTTTCGTTTCATTTATTTATTCCCCCTGCTTAAAAGTCACTCCTGAGAGGAGATTAATGCTGACAAATCTGGTAGGCAAACTTGAGGAGCATGGGGAGTGGAGGAGTGTATGTGCTGTGAAATAAACCTGTGCCTGAGATAAATTGCACTCTTGTCATACTCTTGATGGAACAAATCCTGCTGTGCAAATTGGGTCAGATTCTGATCCCAGGTTAAAAAAAAAAGTGTAACTGTTGGAACTGATGGTGTTATGCTGGCTATGCTTGTGTGGATGAGCTGAGAATCTGATCCTCACAAAGGCTACCCAAAAAAAAAAAAAAAAAAAAGACTTTGTCATTTAAGGTCTGACTTCTCCTCTCACACTCCTTTTATATCCAGGTAGATGCACTGACCTGTGTGGAGTTTAATCCTCGCTTAAGCAGCTGGAAGAAAAAAGAGAATCGTCCCCTCGAGCTGCCCCATCGCTGTTAGCCAATTAAAAGATTTGTTGTGAATTATATTAGCAACACACAACTCAGGATTCATTGTTTTAAAGTCATGGAAAGTTTCCCAAGTTGCACTTTTTACAGGTTGTGTTCTCATGGAAAAGCAAGCCAATTTCTTCTGCTAAAATGAGTGTTGGAGGGTAGCTAAAATGTGCATCTTTAAAAAGGCATGCCTGAGTCCTCACTTTGAGTGAATATGCTTTGCCACATCTGTTTGGCTGGTTAGCCTCTCCACTACACTTTCCGAGAGGTTGTACTGATGAAGTTAAAAGGAGAATCCTGGAGTGTAAATGTGCCCTTTGCTCAAAGCTTCATGCACATAGTGGAATACTGAACATACTGGCTCCACAGCAAATGTGGCTCTCCTATACAACACTGTCCATCCATTAGGTACCTCCAGGCAGGGACTTAGGGATGTGGTGTGCAGTGACTTGTGAAGGGGAATCAGGCTTCACTGACCCAGCACCCAATTAAACGTACTATGAGGTCAGGCTGGTGGCCCCGTGGAGAGTGCTCTGTATATTTCACATGACATTACTTGCCTCTGCGGTATTCTAGCAGTAATCTAGGAGGACCAGGGCTATGCAGTGTGTATGGGCGGGTTAGCAGCTCTAGGCTCTTGCCCCTGTTTGTTTTCCAGTTCTGGCATCGCTTACAGATGATAATGATTTTGATGATCTCATTTTAGTCCCCGGCATGTCTCCTTTGTGTTGTTTGACATGAATTTTGCTGTGTTTGCTTCATAAAGATCCAGGGCTGGAATAACTGGGGGATGGATGGGAGCTGCAAGTGAGGATTTGGGGGCATTAGTGGTAGAACAGAGAGCAGGAAGCCTGCCCTGTGCCTGGCTCAATCCAGTGTTGTTTTGCGTTCAAATTTGGACATTTTGGGCTACAGTCATCCCTGGTGTAACTCATTTGGCCTGCCTGGTATTGCACCTCATCCGAGCTCAGCCCTGTATCTTTGCTAATTAATACTGGGCTACCAGTCTTCTCTCAGCTACGAATAACAATGCTTCATCTTCATATGAGAGAAAGGGCTCCAGTATGGCTGCACAAAGGGCGAGGGAAGGTGCAAGGAGTGTCTCCTGTGCAAGAGCAAGGCACGCTGTGGCTAGAGAATACATGCCCTGTATTCCAAGCACGCCTCCATATAGCCAATGAGGGGAGGCGTGAGGGCCAGGCCATGGCACTGCTCATCCCCTATGCTCAGAGGAGGGAGTGTATTGCACTGTCATCGAGCGTGGTGCTGCCACACTAGCGTGTGCCGCCACACTAGCGTGTGCTGCCCAAGAGCAATTCTCGCCCAGTCAGTGAAAATCCCTCTTGAGCATCCTGGCTCTGCCCCTGCAGTCTGCAACACACCTAGGGTGACCAGATGAAAGGACCCAAAAATCGGGACTTGTCCGAGCCAAAAAAAGAAAAAAACCCATCTCTCCTCGCCGGATTTCTCCAAGCTCTGTGCTGTGCTTCATTTCTGGAAACCTGCTGGCTCAGTGGGCTTTGTGGCACGAGCTGGCTGGGCTCAGCTCTGGGTCCTAGGAGAGAGGCTAAGGGCTCAAGGGGGGCCACAAGGCAGAGTCCTGTTGACAACTTGGCTTCCCTGGTTGTAGCTGCTGTATGGCTGGAGGGTCCCTGCACCTAGGCCAGGGGCTGCAGCCTCTCTCCAGAGCCACATTCCCAGGGCTCTTCTCTGTCACCAGTGCCCCCATCCCACTCCTTGGCTGGCTGCTGGGCTGGGGGACAGGGCCCTGGAAGTGCCCAGAGTTCCCCGTGCATCTTCTCCAGCCCAGCCATACCCCATGCACTCCCCCAGGCAGGTGGGGCAGTTCCTGCCGCCCAGCTCTCACCAGAGACCGGAAACAGCTCGTTAAACGATCTCCAAGCAAAAAAAAAAAAAACCCACCGGAGATCTCCGAGAAAAAAAAAAATCCTGCTGGAGTTCTCCGAGCCCCGCCGGAGATCTTTGTGGGAATAAGGAGATCTCCGAGAAAAAAACAAACAAACAAAAAAATGAAGCCCCGATATCGGGACAAATGGTGTCCCGACCATGCATTGGTCGGGACGCGGGACAAAGGAGGAAAAATTGGGACAGTCCTGATTTTATTGGGACGTCTGGTCACCCTAAACACACCTGAGGGTGCCAGCGGCACATTCCAGGCCTGAGAATGTGAAAGGCCAAATCTTACTCATTTACGGGGGTAGGGATCAAGTCGTGGACAAGCCTCTATTGTGCCAAGAGTTTTGCCTGAGCAAAAGGCTAAGGACTTGGAGCTCCGTTTTGTCTTTGATCTGGCTTGCCCCTTCTGCATCCTGAGTTAGCCGTTTCGCCTTTTAGTGGAGGCAGGACTCATTTCCAGCGAAGCTTCCTGAATCCATTCAACACTTGTCTCTTTCTTCCGTAAATTTCAGAGCTGGTCTGCATTCTCGAGCACCAAAGCTAACACATTCAATCACACTAAACTTTATCTGCTTTACAGGGAGTTGTCGGTTCCAAAGGCATATTGCTAGCCCTTACTCTACAGGATGTAACCTAAGCAGAGATCAGATATGCTTGTTGTCTGGTGGATGAATTCCTATTTATCTGATCTTGACGCCTTGGCTTTATCTCCCCATGGGCTACTAGAATTGCTGGGAAAAGACAGTCCTGGTCATTTCCCCAGAGCCACAAATCACTGATTTAAAAACCTTCTGCTCAGTGGGGAGAAAATAAAGCAGGTTTTAGTTAAACAGAAAAGAAGGATCTGTCAAGCGAACTGGCCCTTATCTTAATAAGTGTCTAATGAATGGCCAAATGTAGCAAGTGGCAGAATGCTGCTCCTACCAGGGCATTCCTTTGCCGCAAACCTCGCTGGAGTCTAGTTTTGCCCCATGACTAGCAGCAGTGGTGCTACTGAAATGCTCTGAGAGAGGCTGTCCTGGTGGGATATTCAATACAATCAAGCCCCCAGGAGCTGCTGGAAATCTTGGGAGAAAGGTTGATGCTGTGAGGGATCCAGTCTGATTTCCACTGGTTCTAGTGGTTCTTCAGATACACATCAGAATCAGAAACAGAGCGTAATTTGCTGGTTTATACAGACCCTACCATAAAGTCCATGGTGGGGAGAGAGGCTGTAACAGCAAAAGAGCCCACAACCAGAGTGGTGCTGAGCTGAGGTGATGATGACACAGATTGGGTGGTTCTAGCCAGGAAGAGGTGGGGAGTGTGGTTCTTTGAGTAGCTAGAGAATCTGATGATTCCGTGCATCCACTCAGAGGCTGTATTGAAGATGCCTGTATGGAACAACAGCCCAGAACTAAAACTGTCCCCCTTTGGATGGGAAAACTTGAGGGAGTCAGTAACGGTAGCAGGGGGGAGGCAAGGCTAAATTAAAGCAACCTGGGCCTTTACGCACACCCCACATGGAGCCTCTATAGCCCTCTTCATGTTTTGTGGCCCCACCTCCCCTTGAGGTGAGAACAGGTTTCAGAGTTAAGATGAATGAGGCAGTTCACACCTCTTGGAGCTATTGTTTCAGGCTTTCTGCAAACTCAGGCAGGCACCAGTTACAATTGGTTCATGTTTTCAAGCTTTTCTTTGCATCTGTGAGAGCTTGTAACATTTTTTTTAAATAAGAGCTGAGCTTCCGATCTTATCACATGTCTCCAGGAGCTGGGACTCTGTGACCAGGCCTATAGTGTGTATAGGCCTGGGCACACTATAGGGGTTGGTGTCTTGCTTTTCCCATGCCTATCATGGTTATAACTGTACTGATGGCGCAAATCTCACATCATGGCTGTGGAGTTTCAGTCCCCCAAAGAGAAGCACTCTCATTTAATTCAATTAATTTTGAAGCTGTTTTCCTCCTCCTCTTGGGTCCAGAAATTGTCATTCAGGCCAGCGAGGTTTGGGAGACTTAATGAACTAAAGATTGTAAAGTACTTTAAGATCCTCAGACGGAAGGCTTTTTATAAGTTAAAAGTATTGTTGTTTTGTAGGCACTTTCCAGCTTACAATATTTGCAGCGAAATATACCTTCACTTTCTGTGGGTTTTCAGCATTTGTTTCTGGGTTTCTTTCAGACAACGAAAGACCCAATCAATTAACAAGAATAATACTTTGCACCATTCATCTCATCCCAAAGCAGTTGACAAACATTAAGGAGCCAATTCAGATACCCTTAGGCTTTGGCTACACTGGCGCTTTACAGCGCTGCAACTAACTCGCTCAGGGGTGTGAAAAAACACCCCCCTGAGCGCAGCAAGTTACAGCGCTGTAAAGCGCCAGTGTAGCCAGTGCCCCAGCGCTGGGAGCCGCGCTCCCAGCGCTGTAAGCTATTCCCCTCGGAGAGGTGGAGTACCTGCAGCGCTGGGAGAGCAGCGCTGGCGCGCGCTCACACTTGCACTTCAAAGCACTGCCACGGCAGCGCTTTGAAATTTCAAGTGTAGCCAAGCCCTCAGACTCTGCCTTCACTAGAAATGCTGCCTTGGCACAGCTGTAACACTTCAGAGTAGACACTCACAATAGTGACCGAAAGGATTCTCCCATCACTGTAATTAATCTACCTCCGCATGAGGCCGTAGCTATCTGGACAGAAGAATTCTTCTGTCAACCTAACATTGTCTACACCAGGGGTTAGGTGGGCTTACCTATGGCACTCAGGCTTGTCAATTTTTCACACTCCTGAGTGATCTAACTTTTTAGTGTAGACCTGGCCTTATTCATTTTAAAGTATAGTACTTTAGGTCTTGATCCTGCAAGGTTCCATGCACTCTGGCCCTGGTTCAGCAAAGGACTATGGCACATGCGCTGTCTACACTGGGGTTTAGGTTGGCTTAACTACATCTCTCAGGGGTGTGGATTTTTCACACCCCTGAGCATCGTAGCTGTTTTGGATTAACTTTTTAGTGTATACCTGACCTGGGTGTCCATGTGTAGACAAGACCAATGAGACCACACGTAGTTAAAGTTACTAAGGTATGCCAACTTCTTGAACAGAACTGTGTCTCTTTTCAAGACTTAGGGCTTGTTTACACTACCCGCCAGATTGGCGGGCAGTGATCAATCCAGCGGGGGTCGACTTATCACGTCTAGTATAGACGTGATAAATCAACCACTGAGTGCTCTTCCCTTGACTCCAGTACTCCACCAGAACAAGGAGCGCAAGTGGAATCGATGGGAGAGCATCAGCTGTTGACTTACCGCAGTGAAGATACCGTGGTAAGTAGATCTAAGTTCGTCGACTTCAGCTACACTATTCACTTAGCTGAAGTTGTGTATCTTAGATCGACCCCGTGCGGTAGTGTAGACAAGCCCTTAGCATCAAAAACATGCAGGTCTCCACATTTCAATGCATTTCCAATGCAGAGAGAGAAAGAGATATTTTGTCAACATTTGGTTTAAAGTGAAATTTACAAAATTACATGGAAAGATGAGAGTTTCGGTGTGAAATTCCACAAAATGAAAGTGATGCACAGTGCCTGATCCCCTGCTCAAACTATTAGACCATACGCCTACAAGGTGACCCTACCAAAGTCCCTGTTGTGCATTATGCATTTTAGGTTGGTCTAAAACCTCTGTCCTGCTCTTCCTGCTGAAGTTGTTTAGGACTACATTGGATACAAAAACAGCAGCCCTCTTCGTCTGATATGATAGGATATGATGGGGAAGACATCGGGAAATGAATATGTAAATAGTTATATGATCTCCAAGGGATCATTGCTTTGTTGTAAAATAGTCTCACCAGGAAAGCATAGAAACATGACAAGATGCATTATGCTTTGGGGATAGACAAGCAGCCCTAGATAAACATCTGAACTATTTCAGACGTTGTCAGGATTTGATTTGTGGAATTAATGTAAAAACGCCGCTCTATTACATCTGTTATTTAGTGTGACACTGCACAGCTTCATGCTAACTCACTAGCATGGTAAGAGGCATTTTGTTTTATCTGATTGGATAGAGAAAACTCACAGCCTTAGCCTCCAGCAACCGTCAAGAGTTAACAAGCTCCACATTTGATTGATAAGCATTGTAATCCTCCAGAGCTTGGAATACTGGAGTTTGGTCATACTGCAAAGCGCTTTCTCCTAGGGAGGGGCAAACTAAACTGATAAAATAAGAACCGACTTGTGCCTTTGCCCCAAACTCAAATAGAATTTGATGCCAAACCTTTATTTTGAGGTTGAAAAAAGATGATTTCTTGACTTTTTGTTTCATTTTTGTTATGTTCATAGTCTCTGCACTGGGGCAAGTCCTGATTTCAATGGGAAGTTTACCTACCTATGGACTGAATAAAAACTGAATAAGCAGTTGGCCCCAAAGATGGACAGCACACCTCTACAGGTTCAGCATTTGGGTTTGATACGTTAAACACCTACACGTTTGGATGCTTCTGTGTCTGTCTGTCCTTCCTTCTAGCTACAGTGTCTGTCTGCCTGCCTGCCTGCCTGCCTGTCCATCCTTCCTTCTAACTGCAGTGTTTGCCTCCCTGTCTTGCCTTTTATAGCTCATTTGTCACCAGAGCATCTGAGAACCTTACCGCTTTAACCCGCCCACGTTCCCTCCCCACCCCACCCCCAAAACACACACTTAGCATTGCAGAGTTATATCCAATCCCTACAAATTTATCCAGCCTGCGGAATTTGCCTGAATATCTTTGGGGAACAGTTCTCACGAGTATGTTACTTCCAGTGTTTGAGTGGCACCATTGCTCCCTATGGAAAGCCCTGGTGCTGCATGGCACTTCCCCTCCTAGGGTACGGGGCTCAGGAAAGTGCCAGCGTCCCTCCTCCCAGCCTGCAGTGCCAGAACTCCGGTGGGGATGTGGGGTCCCCCGCCCTTTACCTCCTATCTTGGTGGTGGGTGCCTGGCCCCCGGGCTGCCCACCCTGCTGTCTTGGGCATGGCCAAGAAGGGAAGCAGTGGCTGCCGGGTTTCCACCCAGAGCCATCCAAAGTGGGGGCCTGGCTCTCCTCCTTCATTGTGCCTCTGTTCCTGCCACCCCTATGGTCAATGCCACTGGCACCCCCTTGTTCCCCCAAGGCGGGGGGAGTCCTTTTCTGCTGCATTGGCTGAACTGTCCTGGCAGGAGTGTAGTGATAATACTCACCCTCATCTTTGCTGCCCCCGAGTGAATGGACCTGAACTGGTGTCAGCAGGGCTCCAGGGGAGAAGTGAGCTCCAGGACTTCTCTTTTTAGGACTCAGACGCTGGTCACCTCCTGTCCTACCCCAGCTAGAACCTACAAGTATGTAAATGGGAGAGACTTTAAAAAGTGAAGCAAATATTTCAGAATCTTAACACAGCTCTGGGGCAGCTTCAATCCCGGATAAAGAGTCAGGGTGAATTTTATGAATTGTTTTGCCTTCCTTGCTGCATATTTCCTGGTCAAGAGAAGTAGCAGAAGTACAGTAGGGCGGTAACATGGTCTAGTTGATAGGAAACGATGCTGTGCTTGGGTACAAATGATGTCATGCTTATGTGCAAAGAGGTGAAATTTTTGTTATTCTCGTCTGTGTATTTGTTTTATAGCCAATGACGATTTATTTCCAAGGCTTGTTTAGCTCAGGTGCTGGCTATCTGCAATGCTCCATTTTCTAGGAGAAATAAAATGAATAAAACGTTTGAACAGACAAATTGCTGGGTGGAGGACAAAAATGGCAAACTGCATTGTGCCTCCCCAGTGCCCGGTCTGAACTTAAGAGGGTCAGGATGGCAGAGATTGGGAAAGTGGTTCACAGGCCAGTAAATGCTTTTATTGATGCCAAAGCCCCCACTTCGGTCTGAAAGAGACACACTATTTTCAGCCTCGGCCAGTGATTTTGGGACAAAATCAGGTTTTACAGGGAGTGCATTCTTTGGAAGTGCTCTCTCTCTCTCTCTCTCTCTCTCTCTCTCTCTTGTTCATTCACTCTGTTCTTTTATTTCGTTTCCTCTTCAAAAGGCCAAGTTGTTCCTTTGGAGCTCTTTTGAGGGGAGAGAACCATGGCGGAATTCTTGTGTTGGCATGGCTGATGTTAATGGGTAACACTGGGGGCAAAGGTCCCTTAAAGCCCCCACATCTGCAGCTTTGTACAGGCCTCACCTCCGAAAACTCCTCAAAGCGTGTAGCCAGGCAGGGCCTAATGTGTATTAGCAAGACAAAGGCCTGGGGAGGGGAGGAAAGGGGGATGAGCTTTAATTTAGTGAAGATTTATTAGGCCTCATGAAATCGGCCTGAACCACCCATTTTCTATATCATCTGCCCACATCTAAAGGGGGCGGCTTTGTTGTGGGGAGATGGTCATTTAGAATTATCCAGCAACAAATCTCGCCGGCATAAAAGGGACATGGACAGAAGCAGGACGTAGCGGAGAGTTCACGCTCTGTACACAGAGCCCCAAATCTGGAAATATGGAAATGTGGGAATGCCATTCAGGCCTCGAGCCTGCCTTTCCCTTCGACTTTTGTTTGGGGGATGCCGGCTGATGTGTGTTCTTTCTCCTAAGCCTTGTTTACTCAAGCAGATGAATGAGGGTTTGGGGCGTGGGGGGAGGGGATGAGACAACACAGAGGTGCTGAAATCACGTGAAGATTTCGAGTGTGGGGGAGTGATTTGTGGAAATTAATAATTATTAGGGTTTTTTTAATAAGACCCTTTCCCACTCAACTATTTGTGCCTTGTTTGCTGCAAACATAAGCTTGAATATAGGGGTGCCATACAGCATGTCCAATGCAGCCTTAATGGCAGAGTTGTTTGAATAAGTCTTCTTAGAGCCATCCACTCCCCGTGCTGCCAGCTCTCATGATACTATCAGGAGTCTTGTCATATTTTTTCTTAAAGCCCCAGCTGCTGGAATCAAGTTATTACCTGAGAATTTCAGCTTCCATTAAAAATTAAAAGCAAATTTCTAGCCCTCATGGTTGTGGAGAAAAGCATGAAATGGTGAACCCTAAACACTCCTCCATCAGAAGGCCTACATCAAAGAGAAACCTACATGTATTATTATTAGTGTTTTAATCTCATGATTTTTAAGCCAATCTCAGGATTTGGGGGGGGGGAATGACACATGATTTTTGAATGTTTGCACTTGACGATATCGCACCGTGATGTCATAACTTGTTTCCTTTTTCCTGTTTATCTAATGCTCTCATCATTAAAGAAAGCCTTTGACTCCTCTGGGAAATGCCTTATTATTTAAGCAAAGCCAATCTTTCAGATTGCCCAGCCACACAGCAGTAATAGGCTTGTTATTTCATTATTGGCTACTAGCTTGGCCGGAAAACGAGTGCTCTCACTTACACCACAATTCCAGATGAGATACACTGGTCTAAAATAAGTGCAAGTGACGTCACAATTATGCCCCTAGTCCAAAATTTCCCAATGATGTTGGGAATCTCTATTTTGGGTTGCCCAACTTTAGACACTTTGGGGCCTGATTTTCAATAGTGCTGAGTACTCACCACTCCAGAACTTTGCCCCTGGCCTTTCCTAGGAGGGAGACCCATGGCATGACGGAGAGTATCCACTAGGAGGAAGTGGAGAAAAGGAAAATCCAGGGCCTGATTTTCAGAAGTGCTGAGCACCAGTTGAAGTAAATGGGTGCTCAACCTCTCTGCAAATCACACCCTCTGGTTAAATAGCAGGAAACATTTCCTAGCGTTGAGATCTCTTTGACAGAAGAAGTGGTGAAAGCCCCATCACTTGACTGGTGAGAACACTGAAGGATAGGCAGGAGGGAGCCATCCTGAACAGGCCATAGAGGATTGAGCTGGAGGATCTGATAAATCTTTTCTATCTCTAATTCCTCGGATTCTGTGAAATCTCTATTGGATGGGAACCTCTGGTAAATAACCCTGTGCCAGAGCTCAGCGCATTGTAGCAGGTGTTTCTGTTCAGTGACAGCAGTTAATCTGTAGAGAAGGACATAAGAGCTGCCATACTGCGTCAGACCATGGTCCATCTTGCCCAGTATCCTGGCTCCAAGCATGGGGTTGTGTCCCTGATCCTCTTGGCTAATAGCCATTGATGGATAGAGCCTCCCTGAACTTATCCAGTTCTTTGTTGAACCCAGTTATACTTTTGGCTTTCACAACATCCCCTAACATATTTTTAGTCTCTCCTTGTATGGAAGCCGTTCCATACCTTTGATCATCTTTGTTTCCCTTCTCTGAACCTTTTCCAGTTCCATTGTATCCTCTTTGAGATAGGGCGACCAGTACTCTGGCAGTATACATGGAGGACGTGGTTCTCACGTACACTAAGGCTTTGTGCACTGCCAGGTGCACAAAGTGATGAAGCAGGTCCCATCTATGTCATTGTGCAGATAAGTGCTTAACTCTAGGAGGACTGGGCCCAGTCCATGTGTGTCATTTGTGCAAAGGTCTCTGAGAAAGGTAGGGAAGAAGTGAAAAGAAAATGGAAATGTTGGAAAGTAAAATTTCCTGAGAAGAGAAGCCGCACGAAGCTGGCAAGCGATGGTTTGAAAGCATCCATCAGAAAGTCTGTTTGCATGGATTTAATCATCTTTTTGCTTTGAGCACTGTAAAGTCACATCAGTCTGCATCTGTCATTAATGAGATCTCTTTCTGGCATGAAGGTACAGTCACCCTCTAATGCAAATTAAGCTACAGTTGTCTTGTCTGTAATTCTCTAAAGTAGCCAATCCCTCTTCCTTGCTGAGCAAACTCCCCGCTCTGTTCCCCTGGAGGGCTGTTATATGCTATGTGCTTTGTCTCTTTCTTCTGGCTTTCCTGAGTATGTGGTTATTAAAGGGATCTTTCTTCTTTCATGCAAGCAAATAAGGGCCAGATTTGGAGGACACACATGAAAAAGATGCATTCTGCTGGCAGTCTTCAAAGCCATCTTCAGACATTAGCCAAGTTACCAGAGATTTTTTCCTCTTCATTTCAGAGCTGTAGATGGAAAACAAATTCTAGTTCCCTTATAATCTAAAGAGGCACCGGGGCAGGGTTCAGCTCTCACACGGGTGTAAATCAGGAAGATTGAGATGAAGTGCATGGAGTTACAATGGTGTAAAATGGGTGTCAGAGGAGGACCAGCACCAGCGTGTGTTACAATGAAGGCCGTGTAACTGATGGACTTTAGTTAGAAGTACCTTTATTGCACCTCATTTTATCGTGCAGGATGCGTCCCTAGTGTGAAAACCTCAGCAATGATCCCCTTTTTATTAAAACACACATCTTTCAAAAGGAAATATTAAAAGGAAAATATCATTGTTATAAGCAAACTTGATGGTTATTTGCATTTATTTATGGAACAAGAGAAGCGCAGTTTTCTATTCAAATTATTCAGGCTTCTGACAGAGTTCCAGCTTGGCATGCAACGCCGCAAAGTTGCTTCCCAAGTATGGATAGCATCAATCAGATGGTTCCTTTATAGCCCAAATCCCTGTTGATGTGAACAAAGTTCAAAATACTATGTCACAGTAAAAATACGCGGTGTAACGGAGGGTTTTGAGGAGGCGTTTGGGCTTCACCATGAATCAGCACACAGCCTGTTACTAGTCATAATTGGCATAGACGACTGGTGCCTCCCCAGAGTGGAGGGGCACAATCTAAAGGGGAAGACACGTAACCACCCTACGTGTCTCCCCTGCCAGTGACTCCTCTCCCCACCCCTGTGCCCAGCCTGGGGCCACCATGCTCTCCCCGCCCCACATTACCTCTGTGGGGGACGGTTCTGTCCTTCTCTCCCTGTGCCTCCTCCCGCACATTTGACCACTCTCCCTGACAGCTGGGCGGGGAGCCAGAGGGAGCTGCTTCTGCCTGAGAGAGCCTGGCTGGGAGGCAGCGGTGGCCCGCTCCCTGCCCAGGCTCGGCTGCCAGGGACAGGTGCCCAGCATGCCAGATGATGGTCCAGTCCAGTGATGGACTTTTTAAGTAATCAAATCCAAATGGAAGGTGTCACAAAGTTGATCTGTGCAGATGATATTGTGTAATAGCTGATAATGAGGGATTTGGTCCAGGCGATTGATGCCTGCAATAGGGAACTAACAAACTATGGCGTCAAAATGAGAAAAGACTGAAGTCACATGGGTGGCTCACGCAGAACCAACACAGATGAATAGCAACATCAAGGGCCAGCGCCTAAATCAAGTTTTTGCATTTCAGTACTTTCGGGGCTGGTTAGCGGCAAATGGAGAAATCAAGAGAGAACTGCAAGCAACACTGCTGTGAGCGGGGGAAATCTGGCATAGTGGAGTAATTTATGATAAACGGATACCCAGACTACTGAAGGGACAACTACACAAAATCATGATAAGATCAGGTCTTCTGTATGGATCAGAGACATGGGCAATCAAAGAGAGGCACTTAAGACAACTTGAAACCTTTGAAATGAGATGCTTGAGGGCAGTGACAGAGGTGACGCTGCTGGACCACATGCAGAATGATGCCATCAGCAGCGAGACCAAGGTCTGCGGTATCAAAGAGGAGCTGCAAGAGAGGAGGCTGAGATGGTACCGGCATATATGAAGGATGGATGAAGGGAATCCTGTTAGGGAGACAAGAGCTCAAGGGCCAAGAACATGAGGATGGCCAAGAAAATGGTGGCTGGACTGCATATGGGAGGTAGGGTGACCAGACAGCAAGTGTGAAAAATTGGAACAGGAGTGGGGGGTAATAGGAGCCTATATAAGAAAAAGACCCAAAAATCAGGACGGTCCCTATAAAATCGGGACATCTGGTCACCCTAATGGGAGGACTCAGTGGACATGGAGTGAGTGATGAATCAGAAAGCCTGGAAAGGACTGATTCAGCAACCCAACCCCAGCTAGCTGTGAAAAGGGGAAGTAAAACACACACAAACATGAAAGTGGGACTGTCCACATGACCTGGGTCTCATCAGTGTAAAGGTTGCTTGGTTGGACTCTTAAGGATTTGAATGGATCAGAACCTTAATTAGCAATAATAAAAAATGAATATCAGTAAATACAGTAGAATAGGAAAACCTATGTACACATTAATTTTTATGTTCACTTGTGTTATTTAGACGCTAATGCTTTCCACCATAGAGGTGTCTGTATTAAGGTGATGGGTGAAATAATCCATGTATAGATCTCAGTATATGAATATATAGATTATTACAGTGGTTCCCAATCTTTTCCATCTAGCTGGGATCTCTCTTCCATTTGGTAATACAGGAAAGGCAGGATGGTTATGATTCCCTGGCTCCTCCTGGGGCTGGAGACCCACCCCAGGCCGAGAACCCGGAGAATATAATATATATTATGGTATGCAGATTAGTCTGTAAATTTATCGAGTACTTTGCGATATTTGGATGAAAGGCACTGTGTAAATTACTGTAGTTCCTGCTACAAAGTCATCACATAGATGATAACTCTTGCAGCTATTTCTAATACATTAATATGTACTCCTGATGGCAGGAAAAATTAAGGCATAAGTGATATCACCCAGTGTTACTGGGTCTCTGTACTAATGCAGAGATTCCCAGTTTCTCAGGATTTGAGCCTTCCTCTCTTTGCTTCCCAGCTAGCTGCCTTATTCTGATTTTCCTGCTCTGGTGAGGGGGCTGCACATGCTTCTCAGAGGGTTCTATTGACAGGGAAATAGCATCCAAAGCATTGACTCAGTGTGGATTTGGGTTTAGAAAGATGTTCCTCCACCCTCAGAGCAGGAGGAAGGATGAATGGCCAACAGAAAGGATAGGAGGGAATGATCAATCAGAGCAAACATGTTCCTTTGGAAAGCCGTCAAAACAAGCTGAAAAGCCATCTTAGATAGGGAGCTGAGCCTGATGCATCCAGAGAAGTCAAAATAGACTGCTCAAGTACTTCACTTCAAAGCCTTCAACACCTTCCATTCCCAAGCATCCCAGGAATGCCATTGCTCTTCAAAGGTGGGAGGGAGCAATTGCTGTGTGTCACGCACTTATCTCCTTTGTACCAAGAAGGCTTAGCAAAGCCTTTTACAGAACACTCAGTGTGCTCCCTCCCCTATGAGGCTGGTAGATCTGAATTCCCTAACTTCAGTCTGAATTTTCATGTTTGGAGGCTGATTTTGATCTCATACTAGGTTTACACTAGTGTAACAACAGTGGAGTTAATCCTGATTTACACTTGGTAGTTGGGAGAAAAACAATACTCATTGGGCTGCCATGGACTTACTCCCGATTCACACTAAATGAGATCAGAATCAGTCCCTTAAGCTTTGTCTATACCAGGGGTTCTCAAACACGTGGCCTGGGCCACATGCGGCCTGCGGAGTTATTTCCTGTGGCCCGCCATAGGCGCTGACTCCACTGGCAGCCAAGCTCCAAACATTACTGAGTGTTTATATTTTATTAAAACCCCTCTTTGCATTACAGTTTTTAAAAAGTTAATACATTGACTTTTAATAGAATACTATATTACTCTTCATTTTTTTCATTTTTGACTATACATTTGTATCATTGTATGAAAAGGTTTCAGTGGTGCGGCCCTTGGGCCAATTTACTAGTTCTCATGTGGCCCTCGTGGTGATTCGAGTTTGAGATCCCTGGTCCATACTATGAAAGTTACCTATTGCTGACAATGGGTTTCAGCAAGCGCAGCTGAATCGGCACTGAATGCAGTTCAGCCGCAAGTGTACACCAGTTCCGCCCTAGTTCATTTACATCCATTGCTGGTGCTAGGGTGGACAGATTAAAGGAACAAAATATCGGGACACATGTGGGGAGGGTGTCAGGGCTGAGCTGCCAAAGCAAAAAAACAAAACAAAAAAAACCCGGCCGCCGGAGCTGCTGAAGCAAAAAAAAAAAAAGCCGAAGCCACAACATCAGGACAAATAGCGTCCCGACCGTACATCGGTCGGGATGCGGGACAAATGTCTAAATACCGGGACGGTCCCGATTTTATCAGGACATCTGGTCACCCTATCTGGTGCCCACTGTCAGCAGTGGGTAATTCCTGTGCCATAACCAGGGCTCTGGACTCTGTCTCCTCTCTTCCCAACACATATGCACATTCACACTTTTGGTTTGCTCCAAACAAAAGGATCGAGTTGAAAATAATCAATTTGCTTATTAGTCAATAAATTGGTTATTTTCTCAGGGGACAATAATAATTTGCATGTCTGTACTTTTTTTCATCTGAGCATCTCAGAGCCTTTGTTATAATCACTCATCATCCCTTTGAGTTCTCCGGTATTGTATAAACAAACCACCATCTCTGAGGCTTTGATTTTCCTGCATTAAAACAGCCTGTGTCCTCTGAAATGCACTATGTTAACAAGAGAGGAAATGTGTGCGCTTTGCCAACGTGGTCGTTTGTCCTTTTTCACCAGTGATGCATCTGGCCCTTGACTTAAAAGGGTATACAAATATTTTAGCGACTTCCTTGTTGCACTCTCTCAGCTGTACTGCAGCTGCCACAGGCCTTGCTGTCCTGCTCTGCTCCATACTGATGGGGCCATAGTAAATTGAAGCCAGAGTGCATGTTGATTTCCCGGTCACTGAAGTTCAGCAGCTGGTCACTGCACATCCTGCTTATTGTTACTGCAGCACTAATGGGCTGTTCTGGGGAAAGGGCTAACAAAAATCTCTGTTTCATTCAATGCAGACTTTGCAGGCAGTTCCTAGTGCAGGGACGTAGGGAATGGTTGCCAGGACTCTTGGGTTCTGTTCCTGAAATTGCCACACCTTAGGCAAGTTACTTAACCCTCCCCACCTAAAATTTTCAAATGTGACTAGTAATTCTAGGGGCCCAACTTGAAACACCATCAAGGGGCCTGATTTGCAGAATGTGTGGAGCCCCCACCCTCTGGAAATCAGCACCCTCTTAGGCATCCCAAACTGGCCACCTGAAATCACTGGTCATGTTTGGAAATGTAGGCCTCTGGGTTTCAGTTTCTTCATAGAATATCAGGGTTGGAAGGGACCTCAGGAGATCATCTAGTCCAATCCCCTGCTCAAAGCAGGACCGATCCCCATTTAAATCATCCAACAGATTTTTGCCCCGTATCCCTAAATGGCCCGCCTCAAGGACTGAACTCACAACCTTGGGTTTAGCAGGCTAATGCACAAACCACTGAGCTATCTCCCCTCTCCCATTAAACTATAATCTGGATTAATAATCTACCTCACTAGAGTGATGAGACATGGCTGGAGGGTTGGTGTCGTCATGAGGAACTGCCAGACACAGAGCTAAACAGTGACTGACCAAACCAAAAGGGGAAACTGGGGCAGCCTTGCCATAATGCCCACTCAATTGCAGTGAGTGCCAGTGGTGAAAGCAGACCTGGACAGTTGCCCTCTTCATGGCCATGCATGACTGAGTGAATGCTGCTCAGAACAGAGAGTTTGCCTGCTGCACCTAGCAGCGGGCTCTGGTTGGCGCCCTGTTCAAGGGATGCAGAGTTAAGAATAAAAGAGTGGATTTGTTTAACACAAGCTCTCCTTGTGTTAGCTTGGAGAACAGCATGACTCTCGCCCCTGCTGCCACGCAGCACCAGTATTAGCAAAATGGAGAGACAGAAAACGACTAGGCTAGTGTGGGCACAGTGATAGCGAAGATGAAGGTTACAATTCAACCGAAACCAGATAGGAAATTTGAGGCGTTCGAGGCTGAATGGAATTGCTTGTGTTGGAATACGCCCAGCACTCTGGGGTTAACACCTCTGCTCCTCTGAAAGGTGCTGTAGAATCTTTAATATTGATAAGGGTTCAGGATCTGGTTTTACATCCCATCCATGAAATGGATTTCAAAAATACCCCAGCTACTGTTGCCACTGCTGCTGGGGGCTCTCATTTGGCAGAGAACTGACAGGCTGGGCATGGAATTGGCCTGGGGGAACATTTTCCGAAGGGCCTTAGTTGACTTAGCACCTAAAGTCTCATTTTCAAGAGTGATGTAGGCCCTTAGGAGCCCACATCTCACTGAAAGTCAATGGAACTTGGCTTCTAAATCACTTAGGCACTTGAAAATTTTACCCCTGGTCACTTGGGAGATATTTGTTTTCTATGGGGTTCACTACTTTGCATGACAGTGGAGCAGGGTAATTCAAGTTGGATGAGTTACATTGGCAAGAACAGATACAAAGTAATATCTTTTATTGGACCAACGTGTGTCAGTGAGAGAGACAAGCTTTCGAGCCAAATGGAGCTCTTCTTCAGGTCTGTGAAAGGCACTCCCAGTGTCACAGCTAAATGCAAGGTGGAACAGATTGCGTAGCATAAGCAGTTAGCACATATTGTAAGAGACCATTCAAGGTAGAGTGGCCCATTAACACCTCTAGGGTCATAGGACAAAGAGGGGGTTAGTGGGTTACAGATTGTTGTAATTAACCATAAATCCAGTGTCTCTGTTCGGTCCATGATTTTCAGTGTCTAGCAGAGTCATGAATTTCAGCTCCCAGGCTTGTCTTTTGAAAGTTCTGTGCAGGTTTCCTTTGAGGCTGAGGACTGAGAGGTCAGATGTAGAGTGATCTCTCTGTGAAAAGTGTTCACCTGCAGGTGATAACAGGGTGTCTTTGTCTTTTTATCATTTTCCTGTGTGAGTTCATTTGCTAGCCTAGTAACTGTCTGGTTTCACCCACGTAATTGCTGTTGAAGCATTTAGTGCTCCGAAGAGAAAGTCTTGAAAGGTGTGTTGTGGGAGACGTTGATCATTGTAGCAGTGCAGATATGGCTGCAGATTTTGCATCTGTTCTGGCAGGGTCCGATGCTGCCTTGAGTTGGTGGCTCCTGGTCTCTGGGGAGCTTGCTTCTGATGATGAGCTTGGAGAGATTTGGGGGTTGTTTGAAGGCCAGGAGTGCGGGTTCAGGAAAGATTTCTTTCATGTATTTTTCAGCTAACCGTGCTTAAATGTTTTGCTAGATCAGGACTGCAACTTGCAGGGTTGAGCCCTTAGTAGATACATGGGGAAACTTTAATAATGGGCTTGTAACAGGGTGGCTTGCCTGTGGGCTGGAGGGCCTGGGGCTAAGCCAGCCCAGGATGAGCCCCACCTCAGTGGGATCAGGTGATTTCCCCTATGAAGAGTAGCTGCAACCTGCTGGGGAGAGGGGGTGAAGATGCTCAGGGAGAGTAGAGCAGGGGGAGGGTCCCAGAGCCCGGGCTCCAACCTGAGCCTGCATGTCTACACAGCAAATTGGAGCCCTGCGTGCTGACCCGGGCCAGTTGTGATTGTGCCGCAGGTCTTTTATTTCAGTATAGACGTCCCTTAAGGCTCCTGTGATGAAGGACTAGGAGTAGCCTGCTAATGCAGGAGAGATGTTGAGCCGCAAGCGAAAGAGGACAAAAACTCTCCAGGCAGGGAGGCCTGTGAGAAGGAAGAGAAATGCTTGTTTGTGGACCTTTAATTTGGGACTTTGAGTTTCATTTTGAGTTATTTTCTGTGAATAATCTCAGAGCCCAGAGAGGGTATTTCCACATCCGAAGAGCACATGGCGTCTGTGTAAGAAGCCTCTCAAGGGAGAAATTATAAGCAAGGCACCGCAGAGACACACCTGGCCACAAGGGGGTGCACAGGAGGCAGCCAGCTCTGTTTACAGGGCTCTTCAATCTAGCAAAGGTCTAACAGGAGTCAGTGGCTGGACGTTGAAGCTAGACAAATTCAGTCTGGAAGTAAGGTGTACATTTTTAACAGTGAGAGTCGTTAACCACTGGAACAACTGACCCAGGAGTGGTGGATTCTCCGTCACTGACAACTTTTAAATAAAGTTTAAAAGCAGGGGGAGGGATAGCTCAGTGGTTTGAGCATTGGCCTGCTAAACCCAGGGTTGTGAGTTCAATCCTTGAGGGGGCCATTTGGGGATCTGGGGCAAAAATTGGGGATTGGTCCTGCTTTGAGCAGGGGGTTGGACTAGATGACCTCCTAAGGTCCCTTCCAACCCTGATATTCTATGATTCGATGTCTGTTTGAAAGATCTGCTCTAGGAATTACTTGGGGGCAGTTCTCTGGCCTGTGGTATGCACTAGGTCGGATGAGGTGATCACAGTGGTCCCTTCTGGCCTTGGAATGAGCCTCTGACAGATCCTGCAAGATGCTGAGCTCTTCTGATGAGTGCTGAGCCCCCTCAACTCGCAGTGTCTTTGCTGGGAGGCGAGGGTGCACGGCCCCGCTCAGAAGTACTGAACATCTTGCAGGCTTCAGACTCAGAGACCCCTGTGTAGAAAGAAACAGCCTGAAGAGCTAGCTGAGCAAAGCTTTGTATCTGCTCTGTGCCAGTCCCGGGTTGGTACGTCCGCCCACAGAGCCTGCGGGACTAAGGCTGCTGCCCTTGGTCATGTAGCATTTTGCATGATAAGACCTGGGTGTTGCTTATAATGGAGCTCAGCATAATTGATGGGCGCTGTCAGCTGTGGTACAGTTACAGAAACTGTCTTACAGGGGAGATTTACTGTCTCTGGAAAGAAGCCCAAACTCAAAAGCCTATAATTGTTTTAATAGCAAATTAGAGCAATGTAGGATGTGTTCCTTTGCTAGGGCCTCCTGTGTCACTGCCCAATACAGGCTAGCATGGAGATAGCCGAGATCTCACTACCCAGACAGCATTGCAACTGCATTTATTAATGATCCGTCATTAATATATGATGACACCCAGCAGGAGAAGAATAGTCAAGGGTTAAACAAGTGCTGCCCGTCTTCCTTGGCCTCAGTCTAGTTAGTGGAGGTGTGGGCCTGATGCAGAGGTTATTGGTGAAATCCCATGACTGTGTTATCGGTCCCTCACTTCTGGCTTTAACATCCAGGGCCGGCTTTAAGTCGATTCCTCCAATTCCCGATTTTTATTTTTATTTTTGCTCCGACAAGTCCGGCAGGAGGGTGCGGGGCCCCGCCGTCATTCTTCGTGTGGGGTCCCGCACCCGCTAAAGCCGGCCCTGTTAACATCCATGAGTCTGCGCTTCACTTCACGGGTCTGATCTTGCTTCTATGGATGTCCATGGGAGCAGCGGGTGAGCAGCACTTCTTAATATCGGGCCAGTTATGTGGGCTCCTAGAGGTGGATTTAGATGGCTAACATTAGGTAATCCAGTTTTAAAATATTTCTCCATGGCTCCTCTGTACAATGGAGACAGTGCTGCTAGCAGGGATGCCGGAACAGGGGGTCCAAGGGGCCATGGCCCCATTACCTTTTACCGGCCGGGGGGAAAGGGTGGAGAGGAGAGAGTGGGGAATGGGGCCTTTGGGGGAAGGGGTGGTGCAAGGGTGGGGCCTCAGGGGAAAGGGTGGTGTGAAGGCAGAGCCTTGGGGGAGGGGGCTGGGGCCACAGTTCAGGTGCCGGTGGGCCTCCCCCAGACTTTTAGGGAGCTTTCGTCACTCCTGACTGCTAGCCTACTTGCCTAGCTAGTTGTGAGGCCTAATTGATATTGGTAAAAGACTTTGAGTTCCTCGGATTAAAAGTGCTGTCTAAAGGCAAAGTATTCCCATTAGCTGCACATGAGTGGGCCAGTTCCCTAGCTGGTGCAAATCATTGGAGCACTGTTAACCTCAGGGGAGCTATGCTGGTTTGCAGGTACAGCCTTTCCCTTATGACTGGGCATTAGAAAGTGTGTAAAGGAGAGAAGAATTTAGACCTGGTCTAGATGCTTTTAAGTGCACCCTTCGTCCTGCACGTCAGCTTCTGATGACCCAACAAGGCTGCTCACCAGTGCCCGGGTGCTCAGGCAGTGTGAAAGAGTGCAGGTCAGCAGTGGGCAGAAGAGCTCTGGGGAAAGGCACTCGGGGTGAACCTCTCACTAGTTGGTTTCAGGGCACTTTCGTGCTCTTACTCTCTGTACTTTCTTGCACCCAGGGAAATGATCAGGCCCACATACAGCATTTTCTAACAACTGCCGGATCTTGCTCCCATTGACATCAATAGCAAAACTGCCTCTGAAGTGCAAGAGACACAAGGTGGGGGAGGGAATATCTTTTATTGGCCCAGCTTGTGTTGGTGAGAGAGGCACGCTTTTGGGTGCAAGATCAGGCCCGCAGACAGGGAGGAATAGAGGAACAACACAGCTAGCATTGGCTTCACCTGAGATGCTCCTGGGTGTCTACAGTAGAATTCCTTCTATACCAGTATACCAAAGCAGATGGCGAGACTCCTGCTGTGTCAGCAGCCTCTCTAGAATCCATCTCTTCATACTCCTGTACCATCCACTGGTAACTCAAAAAACTCTGCAAGCTGGAAATCCAGACTCAGCTCCTGTGTCTCCAAACGGCTCCATGGGCAAGCAGAATCCCAGTTCGGACGTCTCCCAAATGAATCCTAGGCAATCTTTTTCCCCCTTGGGTGTTGTATATCATTAGCTGGTAGGGGTGAGCTTGGCTGCTTAAGCTTATTAGCGATTTCTAGGGTAAGAGCTTGGCTATCCTGCTACCTCCTGAGCCAGTGGCGATTGCTGCTCCACTAGTCGCCCGCAAAGCTTTCGGGGATGATGTGGTGGAAATTGGAGGAGCTGGAGAGGAACTGCCTACTCCCCAAAGTGCAAGCGAAGGAAAAGGTTGCTGACTCAGAAGCTTAGTGTTTTTAGAAACATATTCCAGTGCCATATCCTGCAGTTCATTGGCCTTTCCATGTCAAGATGATATTAACTACTGTGGTGAACTCACAGTCTCAGGCGCACATGTGGTATTTCTCCCGCTTAAAGATAATAAGGGGCAGCCTGCTGAGTTTTCTGTGGCTACTCCTGTTTAGGGATGGGCCTCCTGGCTCTGGTGAGACTTGCTGTGTGCCCTGCTGTACCCCGACATGTCTGTATTTGGGCTCTGTGTGGGTGGGTAGGGAGGCAAATAGGTTGCTGACTACCATTGTTCTGCTCTGTAGCTTCCACAGTATTGCAGACTGTACAACTCTGCCGGGACCCTGGGTAGGTACTCCAGTGACTAACCTGCACTGCTGCAGCTTCATTGCCTTGATTGTTAGAGCTAGTTAGATCAAGTCTAGCTTGGATATAGAATCATAGAATCATAGAATCTCAGGGTTGGAAGGGACCTCAGGAGGTCATCTAGTCCAACCCCCTGCTCAAAGCAGGACCAAACCCAATTAGATCATCCCAGCCAGGGCTTTGTCAAGCCTGACCTTAAACATGCTGCTGTCACACCTCCGATTGCACTGTAGATGTACCCTAAGTTGCAAGAGCCCATCTGACCCAGCTGCATAATGACCAAAAGTTGCCATCTGGCAGCTGGTCAGCAGCCTGCATGAAATGAGTTTGGTGATTTCAGTCCTTACCACGCCTGAAATGAGCATTAATTGGTAGACTTGCTGACAGCTTCACCCAAAGACTGAGGGCCAAACTGTGTGCTTGTGTAAATCAGTGGCACTCATTAGGGGAAATGGAGGCAGTCAATCCCTCCTCTCCCAGGTTTTTTCATTTCCTCAGAGTTCCAGAGGCCATGGATTCAGAGGGGCCATGGTTCAACCACTTCTGAGCAGTGGTCCTGTGCTAAATCAGTACAGCTGCTGCCGAAGGGGTCTGGAACATCGCTCTAGCTGCATGGTCACAACACCACTGAAATCTGACCCAGCTGCCCCTTCGTTTGGATAGGGGGCAGCCAGGCCAAATTTCAGTGAATGGCATTGCGACCTGACCCATGGGGTTATAATGCCACTGAAACTTTGCCGAGCCCCTCCCCCCTTTGGCAGGACCAAATGATGTGGCAGCCTGGCTCAGGGGCAGGGCCGGTGCATGGAAGTTTCGCGCCCTAGGCGAAACTTCCTTGCACCAGCCCTGAGCCCTCCCCAAGCCAGCTCCCCCACCCGCGGGAGCTAAGCCCCTGCCCCCCGCAGGCTGCTGGAGCTCAGCTCCCCCCCCCGCCCCCCCGCAAGCTGCGGGAGCTGAGCGCAGAGCCGGGAAGCCGCTCATCGCGGCTGCCTCCCGGCTCCCCGTTCAGCCACTGAGCGGGGGGGCAAGGGGACGGATCGCTGCGGCTGCCTCCCAAATCCTGGCACCCTAGGCGACCACCTAGGGTCACCTAGTTATAGCGCAGGCCCTGCTCAGGGGAGTGTGTTACTGTACACTGGAGCACCGGGGAGTCCACCAAAAAGTCGACGCCTGGTAGCACCGGCTCATGCACTGTGTATAGGAGACTCCCCGGCTGAGGGAGACCCAAGGTCCCTGCAGGAGGGGGAGCAAACAAGTGGGGACCGGAACTAGGTCCCTAGCGGGTTGGGGGAGAACTAGAATTTGCCCTCCCCACGTCGAAGAAATATCTGAATCGGTGCCACTAGTGTAAATGATGGCAGTTCCACTGACTACAATGCCATTTTGCCTCTGTGCTGTGTCATGGACTCTGGCTTTCAGTGTGACTGAGTATCTTTTCTCTCATCAGATTGGTGGCCCAGGACAGAACTGAGGCCCAGGCAACTCTAACCCCTGCTAAAAGATGCTGTTTTTATTCTGTGGCTAAAGGAAGGACTTCAGGGCCAGGCTTTCAAAAGCGCTTATAGCACCCAGCGTCTCCCACTGGGAATAATGGAGGATTGTACCTTGCTTGCTTCCCCTCTGTTGACCCTAGTAGGAACTGCTGAGTGGCTGAGCACATCTGAAGATCAAGCCCTCATTTCCATGGCTTTTAAACCAGTACCTTTCATGAGCACTGAATGCACATGAATATTTAAATACTTAAAAATAAGCACTGCCCAGCTACCCTTGTTTGGAGTTAAAAATATAAGTAGCGTTTTTCTATTAATTGTTACACTCCCATAGGTGGCGCATGAACCCCCCCTTTGGGAAGGCTAGCCCCCCAGCCCTGTGCCTTCTGCCTGAGGCCCTGCCCCTTCCTCCCTCCTCGCCCACCGGCTGGCCTGTGCCACCACCAGCCAGCCCAAGTGCTGGCCTGCCCTGCCCTGAGCTCTAGGCCACCAGCCAGAGCTGAGTCCCTGCTGGCTTCGGGGGAACGAGGGTTGGGCATTGGGGCAGAGCATGGGCAGGGCCACGGCCTGGGTTAGGGGAGGCGTAGCCTCTCCTGGCCTATTATACTTGCCATCTATGAACATTCCTCTTCATACCTAGCTTGGTTTTGGTCCAGATTGGAAGCAGAAATACTAAGTGAGAATCACAGAAAGGGCTGTTCCCAGTGTATTTTCAGCCCAGACCAATCTAGTAAGAGCTGGAAATCTCACATAAAATGCCTTGTTAGTTTTCCAGCTCAACTTCTAGATCAAAAAGCTTCAGAATAAACATTGAAACCACATAAACTTATCACTTTGCCCATCACTAATGCTAATGAAATCCTTACAAGTACCAGCTGTATCTACTGATATTTCTCAGGCCTTGTATACACTGGCAAGTTTCTGCGCAGTAAAGCAGCTTTCTGGGTTGTAACTCACGAGGTGTACACACTGCCAAGCCACTTAGTGAGCAGAAACTGCGCAGTTTGGTCCATTACAGAGCTGGGAATGGCGTCCGGGAGGTGTCCCACCATGCCTCTTCTCGCCTCTCTGGTCATCAATTTGAACTCTACTACCCTGCCCTCAGGCGACCAACCGTCATCCCCACCCCATAAATTCCTTTGGAATTTTGAAAGTCCCCTCCCTGTTTGCTCGGTCTCAGCGCATCTTTCCAGGTGACCATGCCTGCTCCATGCACTGAGCGATCCCCCACTTGGAGCAATGCCGAGCTGCTGGACCTCATCAGCATATGGGGAGAGGAGGCTGTCCAGTCCCAGCTGTGCTCCAGTCATAGGAATTATGATACCTATGGACAGATTTCACGATGCATGACAGAAAGGGGCCAGGACCAGGACACACTGCAGTGCAGGGTCAAAGTGAAGGAGCTGCAGAACACCTACCACAAGGCGCAGGAGGCAAACTGCCGCCCCGGTGCTGTGCCCACGAGCTGCCGGTTCTACAAAGTGGCGACCCCACCTCCACTACAAAGGCCACTGTGGATACTTCGGTGGCTCGTGTGCCAGTTGAGAGTCGCCCGAGCGAGGAGGAGGAAATCTTGGACAAGGATGTGGAGGGGGAGGGGGACCCAGAGGCAGAGGAGGACTTGGAGCTTAGAGATCCATGCAGACAGGAGCTCTTCTCTACCCTGGAGAAGGCTAGCCAGTCACAGCTGTCGGAGCTTGGTGAAGTGCAAATAGGAGAGGAGGCCCCTGGTAACTCTCGTGGAGGTACTGGGCAATCTGCTGCTTCAGGTTCTTTGGCAGAGCTGCTTTGTTTCTTGCCCCATTAAGGGTAACTTTCCCATGACAATCTGCTGTCATTGTGGGGGGAGGGCATTGCTGCACACAGGCAAGCCGCATAAGGGCCAGTGCATAAGCCGCAGTCTTGGAGAAGACCCTCCCTTGATTCCCTGCTCACCCTCAGCAGCGAGATATCTTCCATAATGAACACAGCCTGTGGAAAATGTGGGGACAGGAATGATTGTAAGCCCCCCTGCTCCCCATACAGTGCTGGCTCTCCTCAAGAGCCACGTGCCCAGTGTACAGTACGGTCCTGGAACACTGATTTCCCCTGCTCCTGAGGTTACTCACCATTTTGGGGGTCTTGTGGCTCATGTGTGCTTGCTTGGGATCAGCCAGTTAGTGCCAGGTATGAGAATAGTGGCTGTGTTTTAAATCGCTGAATCAGTGATCTCTGTGTTGCAAACAATACTGCTTCTGTAAAATGTTCAAGTTGCCCTCTGTATGGCTTCATAAGCCACGGCATTAAGGGGTAGGCAGGGTCTCCCAGGATCACAGTGAGCATTTTGACTTCCTCTACGGTGATCTTCTGGTCCGGAAAGAAAGTCCCAGCTTTCAGCTTCCTGAGCAGGCCAGTGTTCTGAAAGATGTGTGCGTCATGCACCTTTCCGGACCAGCCTGCATTAATGTCCGTGAAACACCCACGGTGATCTACAAGTGCCTGGAGAACCATTGAGAAATACCCCTTCCAATTAATGTACTCAATGGCTAGGTGGTCTAGTGCCAGAACTGGAATATGTGTCCCATCTATCGCCCCTCCGCAGTTAGGGAAGGCCATTTGTGCAAAGCAATCCACAATCTTACGCACCTTGCCCAGAGTCAAGGTCTTTTGGAGCAGGATGTGATTAACGGCCCCGCACACTTCCGTCAACATGAGTTCAACGGTCAACTTTCCCACTCTGAACTGGTTAGCGACTGATCGGTAGCAGTCTGGAGTAGCCAGCTTCCACAGTGCAATCGCCACGTGCTTCTCCAAAGGCAGGGCAGTTCTCATTCTCATGTATTTGTGCTGCAAGGCTGTGACGAGCTCATTACACAGTCCCGTGAAGTGACTTTCCTCATCCGAAAGTTCTGCAGCCACTGCTCGTCATCCCAGATGTGCATGACGATGTGATCCCACCACTCAGTGCTTGTTTCCCGAGCCCAAAAGCGGCATTCCACTGTGGTCAGCACCTCTGTGAATGCCACAAGCAATCTCGTGTCATAGCTAGTACGCGTGGCGAGATCAATGTCGCACTCCTCTTGCTTTTGTAGCTTAAGGAATAACTCCACTGCCACTCGTGATGTGTTAGTCAAAGCGAGCAGCATATTGGTCAACAGTGCAGGATCCATTCCTGCAGCCTGAAGAGACAGAGCACACAGTACACAAACCATTGAAAGATGGCGCCAAATGCGGACAGAAGCACAAGGATTCCTGGGATGTGAAGCAATGTATCATGGGGTATTGGGACGGGGCCCAGGATGTCCTGCAACCCCCTCTGCCTTCCCACAACTCTTAGCGGCAGAAGAGGAAGAGGTGCTCTGTGGGATAGCTGCCCAGAGTGCACCACTCCGAATACTGCTGCAAGTGCTGCAAGTGTGAACACGCTATTGTACAGGCAGCTGACAGTGTGAACGCACAACAGCGGTTTCCCTTCAGCGCTCTCTGAGCAGCACTGTAACTGCCAGCACTGTGACTCTGCCAGTGTAGACATATTTCTCAGAATCAACGTTTGATTATTGTTATCAGGCTATGTATAAGGAGGATATAAGTCACCAGGGTATTTAATATAAGCAGACTGAACCAGATCTAAACTGTTTTCCCTTAAATTTTGAGGAAGACTTGGGTCTGAATTTTGTGTCTTGGGCTTCTCTGAACACTCCCAGATTTGGAATCCAAGCAGCATCAAGCTTTGTCCAGATGCTATCACAGCCCCATCTCTAGTACCTGTATTACCCCAAATGCCAGAGAGTGGGACAAGTTTAGTGGCAACCACCCTGGACTGGGACACCTACCAACAATTCAGTGAACTGTAGTAAAAAGGAGTGCATTTACTTTGATCTCTCAGGTTTTATCATTTGTAAACATCTCTTAATTAGCTGTCAGGCCCAGATCCTTATCATCTTTCAGTCTAATTTCCCCTCTTCGATACATTTCCTCGGCTATAAAAATACCCATCACCCATCCCTGTCAGCACAGATTAAATCTAACGCTCTTTCTTTCAGCTCCTTTCTCCAGTGAGGTTGTAAAGCTGTCAGCTCCACAGCTGACAAGAGCCAGGCTGCCTTCCTTCCCTTTGTCTCCTGAAGAAGGGAAATATTGAGGTGTCATTGGCTGGATGGCTGCTCTGGAAGTCAACAGATCTCAAACCAATCCATTGATCTGAGGCTGTAAGAGGGGAGGAGGGAATAATTTCCACCCTGAGCAGCTGTGACATTCCTGGCACAAGGAGGCCAAGCGCGCACCTCCTTCCCAAATGGCATCTCCGGGGCCCAGCATCCCCTGCCCTGTCTATCAACATGCTTAAAGCGCCTCAATTGTCTGCATGCCAACAGTGCAGCCTTAGGAGAGGGGAGCTGACAACGTCAAGGGCTTCGGAGAAGGCTTCCAGGAGGCTGAATGTCAGCACAGCAGGGCAGCTGCTGCTGCTGCTGCAGCCATCTGAAGCCGCCAGCCACTTGCATAAATAAGATGTCTAAACAGCCTTCGGATCTTGAAGACGCTGGCTGATTAGGCAAGAGCGGACAGAACGGAAGGGCACAGCAGCTCTGTTCAAAGGGGAAGTGGGTCCCCAGCTTGAGAGCCAAATGACACCTATTGAACCCTAAGATGTAGCCCTTAAGTGCAGGATGAGCATTACTAGAGTACTTAATGCCTGTCTATAGGTAAATGGTTAGTAGAGAAAGTGTTGGTAGGTGATGCTCAAGAATATGTAGCCTAGTTCCTGGGTGTTGTAGGACCTGTAAAGCGTCTTGTCACTGTGCACTGCAAATAGCTCCGTTTGAGTAGCCCTCTGCATCAGTTCTTACTGGCTACAAGCCTGTCTTGGTGTTTGTAGTGATGCTGCCCTCAAACAATAAGTAATTTCCCTTCGTCTGTTAAGGAAGCCACAAAGGTCACGCTTTTCCACACATGGCAAATTAAACCAATATTTTCCACTGGGAAAATGGTAAATGCCCTGAGCACGTGTGCGCGTCACCCCTGTAACCTGCTGAGGTAAATCAGGGAACAAAATGGCTGCTGTCTGGTTTATTTGCAAAGTAAAGGTGCAGTACACAGAAAACAAAAACGTCCCGGTATCAGGCTGGGAGAACATGACTAAGGCTACGTCTTCACTAGAATTGCGGCAGCTGCGCTGCTGTAGCGCTTCAGTTTAGATACTCACTACGCCAACAGGAGACAGTCTCCCGTCGCTATAGTTAATCCACCTCCCCAGGAAGCAGTAGCTAGGTCAACAGATGAATTGTGCTATTGACCTAGAGCTGTCTACATTGGGGGTTATGCTGGCTTAATTACGTCACTCAGGGGTGTGGATTTTTCACACCCTTGAGCAAAGTCACTGGGTAGACGGAACTCTTCAGTGTAGACCTGGCCGTAAGTCCCTTGGTCTCCTAGCAAATTGCCAGTGTGTGGCTCCCAGCGGAACAGATCTTGGGTAACTCCTGTCATGAATACAACAAAGCTGTTGGTGTTTTCATGTAACTTGTGACATTAGGCAAAGGGGCCTAACAATACATTTAATGCACTGTTAGGGCTCCATTAAATATTGATCAAGCCTAAAGAAATGATGCGGCCCAAATTGAGGGAAGAAAGTGCTTATTTTGTTAGCATGTGTTTTGACCTCATTGGTTGACTTGTGATAAAAGCTCTCAGAAGCAAGGTCTTAGTAAATAGCTCATTGCAGCTTCATTTGTGTCATGAGGACAGTATTAAGGAATGGGGTTTCCCATCCTCTAAGCCTTTTTGAGAATTTTAAAACTTCTTCCATCCCAAATTGGGATGAAAAGTGGATTGGTTCAGTTGAAATGTTTTGTTTTGCTAACTTTGAAGCCTTTTGTTTTGATTTTGACCTTTTTTTAAAAAAAATTAATTTATGATAAAAATGTTAAATTTCTATACAAAAAAGGTCATCTTGATGGAAAGAATGGACCTCTTTTTAAAAAATGGGATATTTTAACCATTTCAAAACTCTTTTCAAAAGTTTTGAGGAATAAGAAATTTGTAAAAGTCAACCCTTTTCCAAGAACAGTGTTGGTTTTCACAAATTAGTATTTTTCCTACAAAAAAAGCTTTGAAAAATTCCCAACTACCTCAAGACAGGATTTCAAGTCTTTATTAGTTAATTTTTATTCATATTAACCTAGAGACATGGATCAGGGGAGGGGGAGGGATAGCTCAGTGGTTTGAGCATTGGCCTGCTAAACCCAGGGTTATGAGTTCAATCCTTGAGGGGGCCATTTGGGGATCTGGGGCAAAAACAGGGGGTTGGACTAGATACCCTCCTGAGGTCCCTTCCAACCCTATGATTCTATGAAGTGCTTTACCACATATAATATACATTAGTGCTTGCTGGAGCTGGTTGGGATATATGGAGGGTCCTGACTGACAGTGCCCTCCTCTCTCTTATCTCAATGGTATGGGGGAGGCATCCTCACCCTGAAGGAGACTGCTCCTCCCCCAGATGTCCCCTGCCCTTCAGAACTACCAGCTGGCACAGTTCTTCAGGGTGTGTCCCGTTTATGTTCTTCTGTGACTTAGCTGTGGGGACCCCACACTCCCTCTGCAGAGTCAGGGAGGGACTGCACCTGTACAGTACCACCCTGCCACCATTCTGGAGCAGTGTCCTAGCCTCTGCTCAATGCACACGGGGAAGGGATAGGTGACCACATAGCAGGTGTGCTTATTATTATTAAGTTTTTGCTTATTAACATGCCTGAGGGGCCCATGACCACAGTACCTGGGCATCACACAGTGGGTACTATGCAGCTATCTGTGAACTGGCATGCCCTCATTTATGGGCACAGTCACGGTCAGCTGAAGGGTTTGAAGAGTATTAGCCCCCCACTAGCATTGCTTCTCTCTCTTCTTCTCTGGCAGTTCTTTCACTGTGTGCCTTCTCTCTCTACATTTGTCTTCACTTTGCCTGACAAAAAGCTGTTTTTAATAATGTATCACGCAAGGCTGTTTATATACTTTTACAACATCAATTATTTAAGCCTGGTGCTTGTGCACTTTGTTAATAATGTTTGTTCTGGTTTAATTTTTCATGTGAAGTTAGTGCTGGTGGAAGGTATTTGCCCCCTTCCATGGAGTAGGTGCAGCAGGACAAGCCCCACCATCACACACACAGACACGACCTTACTAAACCTGGGCAGCACCCTAGGCAGATCTGCTGCTAGGGCGAGATCAGCCTCCATGGTCTATTCACGTCTGCGTGGCCAGCTGTGTTGCAGGCACCTGCTTGTTGGGAATTGGACCAACAAAATCATTTCCCCTAGTCAGCCATCAACCAGAGACAGTTTTCTCTTGCTATTCAGATTGGGTAGATCTGAATCAGCAGCCTAGAACTGAAAACCTATATAACCCTTTAGTCCCCTGAATGAACATCTGAGACGAGCCCAAGCCATCCTGCAATTAGAGATGAAAAACACCCCTGTATCAACAAGCCACCTGGGTTTATTTTCTTTTGATGGGGAGGGTGGTTGGATTAAATAGGTAAAATGTAATTCAGCATCCCACATTTATATAGATGGGTACATGAAATTAACACCAGTAGGTTACTACGTTGTTGTTACTGCTCTTCTGTATTCGACACTGACTGAGTTTTCTGGCCTGTGGAAGATATTATCTCTGCTCTAAGGCATTCTGACAAGTGAGGATGGTCTGGTGGTTAAGCCCTGGAACATAAAGTGAGTTCAATTCTCAGCACTGCCAGAGACTCCCTGTATGATAAATGAGACTGTCACTTAACCTACCTGCTTAGTGAAAATAATGATTCTTCCTTTTTCTCCCACCATTTGTCTGTCCTGTTGATTAAACTGTAATCTCTTTTGGGGTAGAGAATGTCTCTTACTGTGTATCTATATGGTGCCTAGCACCAGGAAACCATGCTCTTGGATGGGGTGTCAAGGTGCTATTGTGAGCTAGGACCTTGTATTTAGAGCTTATTGAGAATTTTTCAGTGAAAGTTTCTTCATTGGAAAGGCTCCTCAGGTACAGGATAGGCTGTCTGAAATAAAACCAGCCCACCCCAGAGCAGGCAACAGCATGGTAAATAGAGCACTCACCTAGCATGTGGTACACCACATTTTAGTCTCAGACTCAGGCAGGGACTTGAACCTGGATCTCCCATGAACTGGGGGAGTGCCCTGACCACTAGGCTGTTAGTTATTGTGGGGAGGGAGCACTTTCATTGTGACCAGATATAAACATTAAGTAATTCAACAACATGCCTGTGAAATAGTTAAGTAAGCATCATTACCAGAGCTGGTGGGGAAATGACTCTCTTTTTTCGTCATGAGAATTGTGACAAAAAGGACAATATTTTTTCTCAAAATACATTAGGTTGTTATTGAAAAACAAACGTTCCGTTTTCCCAGCACCCCCTCCCCACTTTTTACAGTAATGTACTTTCAATGGAAATATCCCTGTTAGTCATTTTCTGTTTATATAAAAAAAACACTCAGCAGTCCAAAATCTTTTGTCTATAGTTATTCCCCACATTTTATAAATGGCAAACTCACGCACAGGGAGGCAAAGGCCTGTACCCTCTGAGTTCCCCATTTTGAGCTGCCTCAGTTGTAGGGTACCAAACGTGAGAAACTTTTGAATATTTTGACCTTAGTGACTTGCATCGACTCACAGAATGAGTCAATAACTGAGCCAAGAGTAGAGGCCAGGCATGAGTTGCCTACAATAACCACAAGACAAAACAATAGTTTGGGTCCTTTAGCATTTCCAGCCTATCCTCTTACTTGTTTAAAGCAAATTTAGTGTTGGTGAAAATTACCAGGATTAACAATTCTGGAAACTGAAGTTTCGTCTATCCACAGGCTGCATAAGCTTCCCTGTCCTAGCCACCCAATATGTCTCAACCCTTAGCCTCTCTGATGAAGCAGACAAGCAAACTGTCAATTAGTACCACTTGTGATGGTGGGAGGGTCTGGGAGGTGGACATCTTTTAATTAGAACAAGAATGAACATGAAACTCCCAAGCTCATGAATAGCCATCAGATGGTATTGACTTACCATCACTCCTAATCGGGGCAAAATTCTAACTGGTGACCCAGAGGTGAAAGGTTCCACATTCCATGAACAGTCCCCTGAATTTGTCAGTCTGACAGAGAAAGATTCCCTTAACTGAGCTGTTTCTTTCCCCGAGACTTTGCCAAGCTCTAACTTCTGGCAACAGTCGTACCATTCCCAGTCACTACACCACTAATCCTCAACAGTAAGCACTTTGTGAATGAGTAAATAAATTACCAAGAGGGCAGCGTACACCTGCTCAAAAACTTATGTCAGCTGTAGAGTGCAGTTGTTATACAGCAGGGCTTGGGAATTTCCGACAGGAAGAAAAAAATCCAACCCTAAATGAGGTGAATTAACTTTAAACTAAGGGCAGTGGTGCTGGAACAATTTGTATAGTGTGGGTACTGAGAGCCATTGAACCAAGCTGTATATAATGGAAACCACTTCAAGCCAGGGGGTGTAGCAGCACCCCCAAGCCCCAAGTTCCAGCACCTATGACTAAGAGTGTCTTCACAGGGTGGGAGGTGGGTTCTGGCCTGGTGTTACCTAACACATGGTAACGGACACGATGTAAAACACTAATGAAGACAAGGCTGAAGGGTGGGTAAAAGTGCTTTTGGATAGAATCAACCCCAAGATTTGAGCTTAAGTCCTTGTTTTCAGACAAAGGAGGTTCTTTGTTTTCTATCCTTCTGTCAATAACAATGTACCCCTTGGACTCATCACTGGATGAGTCTCATGTGATTGCTGGAGCAGAATATCACTCCTCTGATGCCATCTCATTAGTTTCCATCATTATTTTGTGCTCTGTCCTGAGCTAAATGCTGCTGGCCAGTGTGACGGTGAGACGGGAAAGGCAGGCCCGAGTTCTCAGCTCCACCCATTCTCCTCTACCCTCTTTGGGTTAGCTGCATCCCGATGGTACCAAGTGGATGAGGCTCACAACTTGACATTAGTTGTGAAGTCAGGAAATGTTATTGTGAGCCAAACTCAGGTTGGAAAAGCCTACTTAGAAAAGCTGCTCCCCAAGGAATCAAAAGCAGCAGTTGAAATTTGACTAGCAGCTCTGTATCCTCCCACTTCAAAGGTGAGCTGGGCCAGGCGGATTGGGTGGCTGAGAGCACCCTGGCCTTGTGGTGATTGGCTTGTTAGGATGTTCTGGGTTTTTTTAAATTATTCCCAGGCAAAATGGCACGTTATTCAGCAATACAGGCAGAGAGGCCACTGCGGGCAGCAACAGTGCCCAATGGACTCATTCTGGGTGGAGATAGGGTTTACACTAGCATGGAGTTATGTACGTCATAGTTTGCACTTGGAGCACAGCTTCCTGCTCTGTGACCTAGCCGGACTCACTTGGTCCCACCTCAATTTACCCATCTTGTGGCAACAAGAGCAAAATAGAGTCTGGTTGGGTCGACGGAGAACTAGACTGGGCAGCTGGGAGACCTAGATTCTATTCCCAACACTGAGCTGTTGTGTAAGCTTGGGCAAGTTACATCACCTACGACTTAGGGTGGCCGCTGACACATCCCCAGAATACAGGAGAGCCTCTTGGTTGCATGATACCAGACAAAACCATGATCTGGTATTAGTCCATACCAAACAGGAACAAACCTTACAAAAACAGAACTGTTCGGCTTGAAGCTGGACAAATGGCCCGCCTACCTCTGTTGCCCCTCCCACCTTTTATTTCTTTAGATTGCATAAGATCTTTGGGGCAAGGACTGTTTCTTATTTTGTGTTTGCACAGTGCCTAATGTCTTGTGAGGTCCCTAGGTGGTACCATGTTGTAAGTAATAATGTGTCTGCATTTTCAGGCAGGTTTGGCACAGAACTCTTAGAGGAGGCAGGGACAATTACCACACCTGTTCCCAAGAAGATAGCGAGAATACTGCTGTCTCAGAGAATTCAGTTATATTCTTTGGGCCCTGCTTCTCTCTTCTTTACAACTGGAAAGGAAATAGGTACAATTTCTGCTTCAGATGCTATTAAAAACCTGACTGAAGTGTTGATTTGCCCTCCTATGTGGTCATCTGGTGCCTTGGCTTCTCTTGAGAAAAGGCCAGGGAAGTCAGCTCAGCACATCTCCCACTCCCATAATGAAAGGCAGGCGTTAAAGTGATGGCACAGAATGAATTTACTTTGTTATGTTAATCCAAACTCCCTCATAGTTTCATACCACTGAGAATTAACAAGATGAAAATTCCCATGTTGCTACTCTGCTAGCAGTAATGGGGGATGCTTCTGTAGTTTAAAGATAATACAGCATGTCCATTGCTGGCCAGAGGTTTGATTACACAACACACCTTATTTAAACACCAGACTTGGCTTCAATCTCATCCTCTGTGTTACAAAAAATGAAAGGTGCTAAAATTCACATGGAACAGCTGATCTTTTTATCGCTGCCGTGCCAAGCTTTGGAATGCAGGAGTGTGGGTTGCCAGTCAGTTAGAATAATAATACTTGGGACTTCTTTAGTGCCTTTCGCCAGAGCACCACATTCGCCAGAGCATCTATTCCTGATTAACTCCATGTGTGGATGCTCTTGTTCCAGAACAAGAGTGTCTTATTCCCACTCCACCACCCCCCAAGGAGCCTTGCTGCCTTTTCAGCTCTGGTTTGTAGCCCAACATTCACACTCTGCTCCTCCTGTCTACTACAGCTGCAAACTACTTCCCAAGCTCAACTAAGGTGTAACCCTTTGTCAGACAGCAGTGCTTCATGGGCTTTGGCGTACACAAAGACCCAGGGTCTAATGGCCTAGATATTGTGTCAATGGGCATTATAGAAAACGCTGAAGTGCACAGCTAGTAACAATTTCTTACACTCTCATTGTTGCAGTGACCCAATACTCGGAGTCAACGCAAGCCTTTTCGATGACTTCAGCGGGCTTTAGATCAGTCCCCATGTGCAGCGTACCATCAGCTATATAACTATGTCCAGTCTATTGCCCAGCTGATTAAAAGATTAATGTAAAGGAAAGAAACTCCCCTAGTTAGAGTTTAATTAGCCACTGGGCACATCTCTTCAGATCCAAAACCAGCCTCTTCTGAGGGAGACTATCTGTGTACTTTTAAGTCAGAAAGGTAATGGAGTTAAATTATCAGTGGCTATTTAAATACAGACAAGATCTAAGCCATTTCTGAATTGCAAGTTAGTCTCCTGTGGAAATTACTCTTTCTGCCCTGAATCCCTCATTTTTTATTATGCTACATTGCCCTCCGGGCTTTTGCATTCCCACACCACTTGACCTATTGACTCTGTTATCTCCATCTCAGAACAAACAAGAACCATTTTATTCCCACCAGCAAACTGTCATTCACATCAGCAGCTTCTGCTGGAAGTTCTTGGGTTGTTTTTCTGTGACTGCTTTCCTGCCCCAGTGGGACCTGTGCCTCCCGCTAGGTGGAAAATACAGGCATAATCAATCTGTTCTTCTTAATGCTTTCAAACCACTGCTTTTCCTTAAAGTGGCAGGGCAGATTTATGGAAAAGTTGTTCCAAATGGATTTATTTTCTTCTCTTCCCAGATACCTTTCAATTAGTCATAGAGATAAATGGGAAGGTACAAGTGAATGCAACATCAGATAACAGACTGATCGGTCAGTTGCAGTAATGACAATTAAGATAACTCCTAAGCAACATCTTGCTTTAGTTCCTTCCTCTAAGGTTGGCTGGTGAGAGGGAAATAATTGTACACACCAGCTCCAACCTTAGCCAGAAAGCAAATCTTATAGCACTGGCTCATTTAATCAATCCCAAATGGATTTACAGTATATTGATTGCCCTTCCAGTTCAATAAACAACTCATTTTCAGTGCTGCACTCTCACAGGTTAGATCTGCAGTCTTGCAGTAGGAGTTTGGGAAAATCATCAGTTAACCCAAATGAATGACTGAATTAAGGGTCTCCGGGTAAGTCTTCTCTGCAAAGTTAGCTCAGGCTCTTTCCAGAATGTCCCCCTTATGCTCTTTCTGTCCACTCACAATCTCTCACCTGAGTTCATTGGTGCTTCCAGCCAGACTTGCTGGCCTGTCTGGGGTTATAGGCTAGAACACAGGTGCCGCTTTTACTCGGGCTGGTAACCCACCCACTTTGCAGTGAGGATGCATGAAAATCACTCGAGTGCTGATGGTCCTCCAGTGGTGTCCCACAATTCCCCCTGTGCGCCTAGAAGGACAGACAGGTTCTCCCACAATTCACTGGGAAAGAAGAATAGAACAGTTCGGCTTACGTCAGCACAAAGCTCTGTGGGATATGCCCCCCCAAAATCCTAACACCACACAAGTATGAGCAAAGTACCAGTGAGGACATAGTAACTCAAGTAGGGCTTTTCAGTATGGCTGTTTACCCACAGGCCAGGCTATCCCAGGTGCTCGGACCCAGGTTAACTCTGCAGTGAAGACATTAGTGACATTGGGGCTTGAATGGTGAGTCATGAGTGAGCATCCAGTCCTCAAGTGTCTAAATGCACTGGGCCAGATCCTCAACTGCAATAAACTGGTATAGCTCCACTGAAGGAGCTGACTAGTTTTGTTTGTTAATTTCCTCATATTGGGCTGCAATATAATGCATCATGGCTGACACAACTCAACATCACAGTCACAGTGCAACACCTCGGCTTAAGGCTTTGAGTGAAAAGGCCCCTATGGCTTCAGCTGGGTTTCTGGATGTAGCCCAAATGCAGGCAGTGATTGCATAGTGACAGTTTTGTTGGACCGGCCAGATTTCATTCCGCTTTTAACAAAGGTATAGGGATCTATGGCATTGGAATACAAGCCTTCTGTGCACCGAGCTCCCATTGAACTCAAAGGGAATTCCACACACAGAGTGTTTCTAGGAGCAGGCCAATAAACTGTAGGGAGCAATCCTGCATGGGCATGGGATGGACTAAAGGGGATCAAATATGGAGAAAGGATGGTCTTGTTGTTGAGGCACAGGACCGGGAGTCGGGACATCTGGATTTTATTTCTGGCTCTGCCACAAACTCCCCATGTGACCTTGGGCAGATCACGAAATCTCTCTTTCTCTCAGTTTGGCCATTTCTGCAATGGTGGTAATGAGGGCATGATGGCTGCCATCTTGTCCGACACTCTGTGCATAGGGTGACCAGATGTCCCGATTTTATAGGGACAGTCCCGATTTTTGGGTCTTTTTCATATATAGGCTCCTATTACCCCCCACCCCCGTCCCGATTTTTCACACTGGCTGTCTGGTCACCATATGTGCATTGAACCAGAGAGATCCAGAGCTAAAAGCCCGAGCAGGCATAGGTTGAGCTAAAGCTCGGTATGTGGGAACTGTAACAATGTATTCTCTGTGGATCAGTACAGAGGAGGACTTGTGGCACACATGCTCCAGGGGAGTGAGGTGCTCATATACTAAGGCTTGGTCCACACTAAGCCCCCAGTTCGAACTAAGATACGCAACTTCAGCTACGTTAATAGCGTAGCTGAAGTCGAAGTATCTTAGTTCGAACTTCAAGGTACTTACCGCGGGTCCACACGCGGCAGGCAGGCTCCCCCATCGACTCCGCCTACTCCTCTCGCGGAGCAGGATTACCGGTGTTGACGGCGAGCACTTCCGGGATCGATTTATTGCGTCTAGACAAGATGCGATAAATCGATCCCAGAAGATCGATTGCTTGCCGCCGAACCAGCCGGTAAGTATGGACATACCCTAAGGGGGTGAGTGCCATGAAGATACCTACAGATAAATCATATTTCTACCTGTAGGGGCCCAGTAATGCTCCCTTGGAAATGAATGGCAAAATTCCTATTGATTGCAAAGGGACTTGGCCCAAATATTTGTAATATATTCCCATATATTCTCATAGCCATATCTCCTTGATTTCCATAACAAGAGGTATGAGATTCTTTTACTTTCTTTACAAAGAGTTATTCAAAAGCTGGCAGACTTCCCAAATGCATCAGGCACCAACCAGTCTCCCTTTAGCTGCACGTAATAATATCCCCAAGCACAGGTTCTTGTTAGTGTCTTGATGCAATACTGTACATGCGCCATGAATATGCATCAGGGATATGATTGGGTTTTGTTGCCATACAAAGTGACTTTGTCATTTAAAGGACAATTTACAGATCTCCAGGGCAGTTTTAATCAACATGAACATTTAGCGTGTTAGCCTGTTCCACTTCACTGGGTATTATTTTGTTTACAAATATTTTGGCAGTCACTCAAATGTCTTATCCTAGCTCTGTCTCTCTCCTCTGCACAGTCCCAGGGTCTATGGTTTGCATTTCTTTGTCATGAAGGGGCGGATCAGATTTACCCTCCACCAAGTTTTTCTTTGCTTTGCTCCATTTAGTGATGATATGGCGAGAGGACTGCATGAATTAAATCTAGAAGACCACATGAGGCGGGAGGTTAATGCATTTGTCTCTTCAGCAACCTGGCTTAAAACATGGCCTGGATGGAGTTACATAGAATCATAGAATCATAGAATCTCAGGGTTGGAACGGACCTCAGGAGGTCATCTAGTCCAACCCCCTGCTCAAAGCAGGACCAAACCCAACTAAATCATCCCAGCCAGGGCTTTGTCAAGCCTGACCTTAAAAATCTCTAAGGAAGGAGATTCCACCACCTCCCTAGGTAACCCATTCCAGTGCTTCACCACCCTACTAGTGAAAAAGTTTTTCCTAATATCCAACCTAAACCTCCCCCTCTGCAACTTGAGACCATTACTCCTTGTTCTGTCATCTTCTACCACTGAGAACAGTCTCGATCCATCCTCTTTGGAACCCCCTTTCAGGTAGTTGAAAGCAGCTATCAAATCCCCCCTCATTCTTCTCTTCTGCAGACTAAACAATCCCAGTTCCCTCAGCCTCTCCTCATAAGTCATGTGCTCCAGTCCCCTAATCATTTTTGTTGCCCTCCGCTGGACTCTTTCCAATTTATCCACATCCTTCTTGTAGTGTGGGGCCCAAAACTGGACACAGTACTCCAAATGAGGCCTCACCAGTGCCGAATAGAGGGGAATGATCACGTCCCTCGATCTGCTGGCAATGCCCCTACTTATACAACCCAAAATGCCGTTAGCCTTCTTGGCAACAAGGGCACACTGTTGACTCATATTCAGCTTTTTGTCCACTGTAACCCCTAGGTCCTTTTCTGCAGAACTGCTGCCCAGCCATTTGGTCCCTAGTCTGTAGCAGTGCATGGGATTCTTCCGTCCTAAGTGCAGGACTCTGCACTTGTCCTTGCTGAACCTCATCAGATTTCTTTTGGCCCAATCCTCTAATTTGTCTAGGTCCCTCTGTATCCTATCCCTACCCTCCAGTGTATCAACCACTCCTCCCAGTTTAGTGTCATCTGAAAACTTGCTAAGGGTGCAGTCCACACCATCCTCCAGATCGTTAATGAAGATATTGAACAAAACCGGCCCCAGCACCAACCCTTGGGGCACTCCACTTGATACCGGCTGCCAACTAGACATGGAGCCATTGATCACTACCCGTTGAGCCCGACCATCCAGCCAGTTTTCTATCCACCTTACCGTCCATTCATCCAGCCCATACTTCTTTAACTTGCTGGCAAGAATACTGTGGGAGACTGTATCAAAAGCTTTGCTAAAGTCAAGAAATAGCACATCCACTGCTTTCCCCTCATCCACAGAGCCAGTTATCTCATCATAGAAGGCAATTAGGTTAGTCAGGCATGACTTGCCCTTGGTGAATCCATGCTGACTGTTCCTGATCACTTTCCTCTCCTTTAAGTGGTTCAGAATTGATTCCTTGAGGACCTGTTCCATGATTTTTCCAGGGACTGAGGTGAGACTGACTGGCCTGTAGTTCCCCGGATCTTCCTTCTTCCCTTTTTTAAAGATGGGCACTACATTCGCTTTTTTCCAGTCATCCGGGACCTCCCCCGATTGCCATGATTTGTCAAAGATAATGGCCAATGGCTCTGCAATCACATCGGCCAACTCCTTTAGCACCCTCGGATGCAGTGCATCCGGCCCCATGGACTTGTGTTCGTCCAGCTTTTCTAAATAGTCCCGAACTACTTCTTTCTCCACAGAGGGCTGGTCACCTCCTCCCCATGCCGTGCTGCGGAGTGCAGCCACCTGGGAGCTGACCTTGTCTGTGAAGACAGAGGCAAAAAAAGCATTGAGTACACTAGCTTTCTCCACATCCTCTGTCACTAGGTTCCCTCCCTCATTCAGCAAGGGTCCCACACAATAATGTCAGAGTCCACCAGAGCTGATCCTTGGTTGTTTTAGTAGGAGCTCTGTCTTGATCGTAAACAGATCAGCAGATCACTGATCCACCTAATCCAGTATCTTGCCCCAAGCATGGGACAGTGCTTCAGAGGAAGGTGAAAAAAACCAAATTGCACCCAGCCAATAGTGCAAAGCTCTATTTTATTATAATTTTTTGTACTTCTGCAACACCCAAGGGCCCCACTGTCCTGGGTACCTCACATTTAGAAAAATATGATTCGTCTCCGCAAGGGCTCACACACTAAGAAAAGACACAACAAGGTCCATGGGAATATAGGAGGGAAGGGTCGGGGGCAGAGGATGAAGGAAGTGGTAGTAAAAATGGGCAGTTGCATAAGCTAACCAAGTATACAGAACTTGATGCTGAGGAGGCAGCAAGCCCTCCTGAGGGGAAAGGCAATGAAGGCAATGAACTAGGTTTCCAGGTATCAAAGTCAGACTGACTGGTCTACAGCCTGTGGTCTTTGGCCACAAAGGGCAGGACAAGAGGCAATGGGTTCAAACTACAGCACAGCAGATTTAGATTAAATCCTAGGAAAAACTTCCTAGCTGTAAGAACAGTCGGCCATTGGAACAGACTGCCTCGGGAGGTTGTGGAAGCTCCTTCACTGGAGGTTTTCAAAAGGAGGCTGGATAGCCATCTGTCATGGATGGTTTAGACACAACAAATCCTGCATCTTGGCATGGGGTTAGACTAGCTGACCCTTGCACTACCTTCTAACCCTATGGTTCTAAGGGACAGTTAGAAGAAAGGATGGGGAGAGTAGGGAAAATGAGTGCAGAGATGTAGGTAGGGCAAACAGGTGACAAGGAGGAGCTTAGGTCTGATCCAGTAAAACAAAGGAAGTCAATGGCGGGATTCAATGAGGAGGCCGGAGGCAACATGGAAGTAGCATGTGGGGAGCGGAAGATGAATTTAGCACTGACGTTTGGGACAGACCAGATATAGCCCATAGGATTATTTTGCTAGCTATTATATCCAACTAATCCAGCCAGCCGTATCAAATAATAGATTTCTTTTTCTGAATTAATCCATTTCATTTTTATATTTTATCTGTATTAATTCCTTTGAATTTAGGATGTATTGAGGCATGTGTTTCCTAATAATAAGTTTTGCTGAAATGCAAGAAGCCTACTGGCCTGTAAAATCTGGTAAGATCCACTATATAGCTAAAAGTATAATCAGTTAAGAGTAAGTCAGCATAAAAGCTGGTAACCTTTGGCATAGATGGAAATGGTCCCTGAACTTTGGGGAACCAAAGGGAGGAACTATACACAACACTGAGTAGGTTTATCTGGCATCTACAACCGGTTAGTAACTGCAGGGTACACCACAACTTGGAAGTCACCAAGAGAGTTTAGGTTGGCAGTTTTTGGAATGAGATAATCTTTATTAATATAGAGAGAGTAAGTGTCATAATCCACTAGCCTATAGGATAAGGGTACCCATACATTTCGTAGGGTACGGAAATAACATTTGGGTATAGTAGGTTGGGCCTGAATTACATAGTGTCAGGATCCTATAAAATACCTTGTACGGAAAAAGTCGGGAGTGCTTTTTTCCTGTAGCTCTTTCTTTTCTTTGTTCTCCTATATTCTATAGACTATCTTTTTATCTACCTATCATTAACAATATCAGCTCAGCTTGTGCAGTATAGTATAACTACTCAACATTCCTAACTATTGGGAAAGCCAGAACCATCATTTTATTGCATGCCAGGAGTAAGGCTGGTCCTTCACCTCCTCTTACTGGGTCCTCAAGGAAGGGTGTGAGTATGTTAAGTTAAGGAACTTATAATAGGAATGTTACCACCAGGAGTTTTGGAATTCTTTTACTGTTTTGTAGTTATAAGTTGCATAGCATTTATTATTCTTTTGTTAATCTCATTAAAGTTTTTATCAGTTTGGTATTGTCCTCGGTGTAAGTGTTTTTGCCAAGCACCCCGAGAGTCCTCTCCCAATATAGACAGTGGCGTAGGCAGGTTTAGAGCACAGGGGGAGTGGTGGTGCTATAAAAAGGCGCCTCCCCGCTCCCCCTGTACTCACCCGGCAGCGCTTTAAAGGGCCCAGGGCTCCAGCCGCTGCGGAGCCCCCGGGCCTTTTAAATCCCCGCCCGAGCCCGGCTCCGGCAGCGGGGCTTGGGGGGGAGTGCTTTAAAGGGCCCCGGCTCCCCGCAGCGGCAGGAGCCGCCGGCCTTTTAAAGTGCCCCCTCCCAGCCCAGCTCCTGCAGCGGGGCTGGGGGGGGGGGGGGGCGCTTTAAAGGGCCAGCGGCTCTCGCAGCGGCAGGAGCCGCCGTCCTTTGAAAGTGCCCCCCCGAGCCCAGCTCTGGCAGCGGGGCTGGCGGGGGGGTGCTTTAAAGGGCCAGTGGCTCCCCACAGCGGCAGGAGCCACCGGCCTTTTAAAGTGCCCCCCCAGCCCCGCTGCCGGAGCGGGGCTGGGGGGGCGCTTTAAAAGGCCGGTGGCTCCTGCCGCTGCGGGGAGCCGCTGGCCCTTTAAAGCGACCCCCGAGCCCGGCTCCCGCAGCCGGGCTCGGGTGGCGCCTTAGCGCCGCTTCTCCTCACAGGGGGAGCAGCCGCTCCCCCTGCTCCCCCCGTGGCTACGCTACTGAATATAGAACTCTCTGAGTTCTTGAACCCTGTAGTCTGAATTGAACAAGAACCTATAAATCTTCTGGTCGGGTGCGATCAGTGGTGAGCCATAACTAACTCATCAAATTCAGGTCAACACAGAATGGGGAGAGGTGTGAGGAACATCTATAGTTCCTCAGCCTGAGCTCCAGCCCGTATAAGAAATGATCCTGTCATGTCCACCACTTAGGAGAGGGTCGTGCATATGTGTGACTATCTTCCCTGGTCTTTAGCACAAGCACTTTTCCTTCTAACACTCACCAGATCCCAGGCTTTGGAGGAAAGGTGCCTGCCAGGAATGCTGAAATAAGTATTCCGCCTGTGCTCAGATGACTTGGCATCGTTCCCATCACAACTGCCAAGATGTCCGGACCTGAAATGAGCAACACAGCATCTTTAATAATTCACCAGCGGATGCTTTTTAAAACTTTGTGGTTTATATTCATGCCCACTCCATTTCCCATTCCTTGCTCCCATCCTTCTTCCTCTCCTTTTCTTGCAGGTGGTCTAGTTCATTTTGGTTTCAAGCTCCTGCCTCCAGCTTCGGTCCAGGAAAGTTATGTGTCCCGCCCTATTCACTTCATATTCCCCAAATCCTTCACATTTCCTTTCCCCCTTAAAAAAAAAATCCCCACTCCCAAGCTGAGACATTTCCCCGAGTCTGTATAAAATCTGGCCTCACTTATACCTGTGAAAACAGTTGGCTCCCACGGCAGGAAATGGCTTGCTTCAGCACATGAAATTTTTAAACATGTCAGTTGTTTTTTGTTTTTTTTGTGGTGAGAATATGACAAAACTCTGCCCGCTTTCTGAAAGGGGTGGCTAATTCCCATTTGTGAGCTCCGGATGCATGGTGTGCGGGTGGAGAGGATGGGCTCAGTGGCCCTCTCTGGAGGGCAACCAACCATTATTATTTGAATTACGCTAGCACCTAGTGGCTGCAAGCAAGATCAGGACTTCTTTGCGCTAGGTGCTGTACACACACCTAGTAAGAGACAGTCCCTGCCTTAAAGAACTTACAGTGTAAATAGAGAAGGCAGACACAGGGGTGGAGAAAGGAATACAGTGATCCCCATTTAACCACTGGGAAACTGAGACACAGAGCAATTGAGTGACTTGTCCCAGGTCACACTGGGAGTTTGAGGCATCGCGTGGAATTGATCCCAGATACCCACACCAGAGCCAAACATCCCCTCACACCATCCTTCCACTATGCACTAGAGAAGAGGAGAAGGTGCAAGTGATGCCTGAGGGCCTTATAACTTTGTATGGCTTTGAAGCTGACAGGAGCAGGGTGAGGGGCAGAACTTGCCGTATCTTGGAAAAGATATAACCAGTGCTGCTGCAGTGCTGCTTCAGGGGAGGGGGAGTGTGGGATGTGCTTCTCCAAGACAACACCACTGCTAGCAACCATAATCTTCCCACTCCAGAGAACAGCAGAAGCACAGCCATTGGCTGGGAACTCCTCCTTGAACAGTGGTTATCAAACCTAAATAGACAAGAGTGAGGAAGGGCAGGGGGAAGGGAGTATTTAGCATATAATTACTGGTGGTCCAAAGACTGTAGGACTCCTAGAACCAAGTAATGGTAAAACAGGGGGATTGGGTGGGTGAGAGGATCCTTCCCATACACAGTGATCTGCAGAATGAAAAGGATGGTGCAGCCCCATCTTAGATGATGGTCATGCCATATGTCCACGGAAAGATCTTAATATCATGAGAGTTCATAATATATACTCAATATCTCTCTCTCTCTCTGGTATAAAAGGTACTATATATGGATTTGGGCGAAATCCTCAGCCGATGTCAAATTGGTTTAATCTGATATTCCAGTATTAAATTCTACTCCGATTTACACCAATTGAGGATCATGGCCTACTTTGATTGATTGATTGATATATAATGGCGGTGTTAGGTGATTGTTAAGTTTGGACTCAATGTTTTACATAAAACAGAGATTTTTTTTTTTGAATTAAGAATACAGTATAGGATCCCCAAACTGCCCTGCAACTTCAAAACACAGGACCTCAAAAACAAAGAAATGAGAAGTTAAGCCACCTAACGCTATACACCTCCTACTTCTCCACCTATAAGCACGCACCACTGCACAGCCATTGCATGCCACAGACCTCACATCACCATCTTAACGCTGCTCCCATGGAGGGGCTGGAAGGAAGGGGTTGCTTGGTAGAAGGAGGTGCTAAAAGTCTGTCATCCCTACGGGTACAGAGTTGAGGTTGCGGTGCTTTGTCTGTGATGTGTGGTGGTTGTGTTAGGGGTGAATTCTGTATCTCTGGGTAGAGGACTAGTGGATGTGCACTGATAGTTGGCTTAACTTTTCATTTCCTTCTGTGGTTTGGCAGCCGGTATAGTATGTGTAGGCCAACCTTGACTGATACACAATGCAATGTTTTTGATGGATGGAGGATTTGTAAAAGTGGCCAGTGATTTTGATTACCCAACCTGAGACCCCTTACTGGGTCTTATTTCCAGAAAATGAGTGTTCAATGTTTTCTGAAGAAAACAAATATAATATATATCTCCTCCTAATATTTGTGTGGCTGGTAGTCTGAAAAATACTAGTGTTTAACAGTGAAAAAGATAAAGAATGGGCTTTGCTATCTCTTTGGACCCGCAAAACGCTAACTAGTGAGACCTCCAATAGTGACCTGTTGTGACTTCCCTCATTTCTCAACCATCGCCTCCCCTGTTTATGAAGCAGACAGCTCAGTTATTCTTGTTTGCCGTTCAGTTACGTAACGGAGCTGTGACCGCAGCTCTCACAGCTGCTGGTTCCTGTTCAGCTTTGCAGCAGTGTTAATAAGGGGAGTGTTTCAAGGCCTAAGGGGATATGGGAGCAGAGAGGCTAAATGATTTCCTTGGAAAGGAGGCAGCAGTTTTTTTCAGGCACGCCTTCCCCATACTCACACTGCCTGTGTGTTCAAAGGGGCTTTTGAGCCAAATGCAAAAACGATTTTCTGTTTTCTCCTAAAGAGGAGTGAGGACGGGGAAGGGAAACTGAATGGAATTCAGCTAGTGGATACAAGGCCAGATTGGAATTCTGGGTATGGGGGGAGAGGGGTGAATGACAAAAGTCTTCTTGTTAGAGGAAGTGACAAACGGGAGGTGGGAGCTGCAGTCAGGTCAGGTGCCTTCCTCCATCCCCCATCTTGATTAGATGAGTCTAACTTGTGAAATCGGTTCTCCCTCCCTTCACCATGTTATGGTTGAAGCCCCTAAGGCAGCGATTTAAAACCTTTTTTCATCTGCGGATCACTAAAATATTTCAAATGGAAGTGCAGATTGACCCGTTTGGAAATCTTATACATAGTCTGCAGACCCCCAAGCGTCCACGGACAAACAGGTTAAAAACCACTCTTCTACGGTAATGACAGTCTTTCGTGGACCCCTTAGACATAGTCTGCGGACCCCAGGTTGAAAGCCACTGCCCTAAGAAAAGAGCCTAACCAGGGCTTAAGGACTCCCAAGGAAATGCCAGGTTTGACACAGCCATCTTCCCCCATTCCAGCTATCTCCAGGCTTCCCATACCCATCTGTGTTGATGCTTTTCTCAAAAATAACTAACCTGTGTATGGTCAAAGCAATGTACAGTAGAGATGGTCAAAATATGGGGAGGTTTTCCCAGGGAAAATTTCAGATTTTCATCAAAAAAAGAGAGAACATTTTGTCTGAAAACCACACTAATGTTAATGGTAATGTTCCCATTTAAACCAGGGTTGATTTTGGCCCTATGGTGAAATTATGCAGTGCAATGTTCAGATACTAAGGTTAGTGGACACTATAGAAATACCATAGATAGATTTTCTAAATCAGGAGTAACGGCTTGGTAGTCAATGGAATTACCCTGGACTGCAGAGGTAATAAAACTGAGATACATTAGAAAAGAATATGTCCCCCTGGGTGTTCCATTTTGGTCAGAGTGAAGGAAGGAGTTGGGGTGTGTCTGATGTATTTAGTTCACTTCTGTGACTGAAGTACACTACTGCAGAAAAACTGCTCAAGTGGATTATAGAGGATTCCAGCTGAGAACAAAGAGTATGATGATTACCCCTTCTATGAGCTAACAGGCCTTTCCTCCTTCATTTCTGCTTGAGATTATGCCCCCCTCTGCAGGCTTGTTCATCGGATGCTCTACCCATTCTGTTTTTCATGGTGGGCTGAGGAGAGATTTTGGAATCACATACAACCTGGATGTTGGCTTACACTTAGCAAATGTGCACAAAAATTGTGTGCAATTGAAACGAAGCAGTTGGATTTTACTGTAATGGGTTTTAAGACAGTATGCCCTACACTCTGTCCTTAGTCACATTCATCCAACCTTGGTAAAGTCAATGGGGAAGATCTAAGGGCAGTGTTACAAACTTAATACCCACCCTTTGTTTAAAATAAATTAATCACAAGCACCAGCACCAAAGACAAAATGGTCGTGTGAGCCTGCCCAGAAATTAGCACCATGTGGATGGAGGTGCCAATGGGTATTGTTTGAGCCTAAGTGTGTGGCTGTGTGTGTGACAGAGACAAGGTGAAGGAGAGAAGGCACAGAGAGATGTTGAACAAGCAGCTGGCATCTCAGTCCTGGAAAAAGCCTAGTGAGCTTTTGAGGTGCTGGCTGAAAAGAATATTCTGGGTGCTGTGAGCAAGGATGCTGTCCCCTCTTTGGTTCCTTCCTTTTGTATATTCTTTGTAAACAAACAAGCCTGCATCAAAGAAAATACTCATCTCCATGGTTAATTTCTATCCTCAGCTAGAACACCTGCTGGGCCCAGGCAGGTCAAAAGGGGTAACAGGCAGCATGGCTAAGGAATAGTTTAGTGCACAATCCCTTCTAAATTTACCATGAGGTACATCTGTCCCCATTGTGCTGGGGTTTGTACAAGCAAAGCCCCTGCCCTGAAGAACTGGCTATCTAAGCTATGCAAACATTTGGGAGGCAGGGGCTCAAGAGTAGCATGCAAGCCAGTTAAAGTGGTGCTGATCAGCACAGTTTTGTTAGTTATGTATTTTGCTGTTGCTAGGTGTAAAGAGCTCATTCAGGTTCCCATCAAGGTCAGTGAGAGCTGTGCTTAGTCTGCCTGTCAAAATAATTCCTCTGTCAGCCCTGCAGTTGCCACCTGGGAGGTGAGCACCCAGCTGTGTTCTTTCTGCCTCTTCCTCTGTATCAGGACCAGCAGTAAAGATTCTGTCTTCAGAACTTAGATGTGAGCTCCCTGGATGGCATCTGAGCCAGAATAAGATGCAGCTGGGTCTCCAATAGTTGTATCATTGTTTCAGGGCTAACAACTTGTCTCAATGTCCAAAAAGAAGTAAGCAGATGATAACTCAAAATGCAAAGTGAGCAGATAGGATAAGGAAGATGGTCGTTTTTACATAGTCATTTTTCTTACCGTGGTAGAGAGGCAGTGTGGTCCAGTAGATTGACTCAGGGACCCAGGGTCTCAGAAAACCTGTTGTGCAACCATAGGCAAGTCACTTCACCTCTCGGAACCTCTGTTCCTCTCCTCCCACCCTTCATTTGTCTTTAGAGCTGATCAGAAAAACGTAGGCGGGGGCATATTCCAATGGAGATGTGTTCTGTCGACACTATGAGATTGTGCTGACTTTGCCAAAATTTCATTTAGGAGAAAAACTGAGGGATGGGGGAAGTGTTGACAATGTCAAAATATCTGACATTGTCGGAACGAAATGACATTGTCAGAACAAAATGTTTTGAGTTTTTGTTTCGAAAGGACTTTTCATTTTGAATTTTGAATTTTGCATTATCGTATATTTTACAATGGACTATGCAATTAAAAAAGGGTGAAATCAAAACGAAACATTTTGGAATTCTCTTTCCTGAAGAATTTTGAATTTTTTGGTTTTCATTTCTAATCAGAGCAAAGACAAATGTCAAAATCTCGAAATCCTTCGCAGAACAGAATTTCCTTCCTCCACACAGCTCTATTTGTCTTGTCTATGTAGATTGCAAGCTACTTTCACTTACTAGGTATCTGTACAGCAACTAGTACAATGGGGCCCGGAGCTTGGTTGGGGCTGCAGATCTTACTATAATACCACTAACAGTAATGATTTGAAGATGAAGCTGTCAATCTTGTTGTGATGGACATGGCAATTTCTTGCTTCTCCTAGGAACACCTTATTGAATTAAGTCATTAATGCAGTTGATTCTATTAAACACAAAGATTATGTATTATTGTGGGCTGGGATTGCATGTAACCGCTCTTGGGGAGATGGGATGTGAACCTTGGGAAATGTTATGAACTTCTAAGGACAAATACTGAAGAATAGGCCAGACGAGAATGGATTTTTGGGACAAACAGTATCAGGTGGTTTGCCTGGGGAATCTTTAAAGGGAGATGAATGCAAATTCCTCACCTCTGGCAATGCAGAACTCCAGCCTTTTGAAGCTATGCCCTGTGTAGGGGACCATAAGCTGCTGATTACCTGTTCCTGGAGTCTCAAGATTAAAGGTCCAAGCTGTAGAAAGAGAGAGACTGAACAATTCATGGGGGTGCTAGTCCTGAGCTAATGCTGTTTTGAACTGGTAACCATGGGGAAAAGCCCTTGGTGGGGGTTGAAGGACTGACTCCTACCACAGCCCTTGTTGGAGTTGGGGAGCGATCTCTGGTAAGCTTATTAGCGTGCATGTAGGGGTTTTTTTTATTGTTTTCAGTATGTTTTCTCAGCAATGCTTTCACCTTAAGAATAAATGTGCTTGCCTAGAAAGAGCTGTGGGGTAATTTATAACTGTGAAGTATCAGAGGGGTAGCTGTGTTAGTCTGGATCTGTAAAAGCAGCAAAGAGTCCTATGCACCTTATAGACTTCTTCACACATGCATCTGAAAAAGTGGGTATTCACCAATTAAAGCTTATGCTCCAATACATCTGTTAGTGTATAAGGTGCCACAGGACTCTTTGCTGTTATAACTGTGAGCAATTGTACTGTTCATTGCCTCTGGGGAGAAAGCAGAGCAGGCTTGCTGAGGGAGTCCGACACACACTGTAGTCAGGGAACTGTGCAGCCTGGAAATACCCGTGTCAAGAGGGAGGAAGATGTGGTTCTCTACCCACCTCCATGAACCAGGAGTGGGTGCCCTCCAGGGACCATGGAGGGAGAATACAGGTGTAGTTGCCCTGAGCTGTGACACACGTAAAAAGACTCAATTGACTCGTACTGGTGGTTCTGTTGCATGACATGGCAATCCCTCTTCTAGCGGCAAGAGGCTCTTTTTGTGCCCTGTGTAACACTGAAATCATAGTGCTGGAGTGAAAAACAACTAGTGCTTTATCCACTAAATCTCATTCTTCCTTCCCTCATGATTTCCTAATGCAGCAATATTCTCGGAAGTCCTATTAATATAAAACGTATGGATTTTATTGCTATAACGTGAAAACTTGTGTGACTCAGCATTTCCCCTCAAATCATTCTCCCTGAAGAAAACAAGAAATGAATCCGGCTTCGTATTCATTAGCCTTAAATAACGTAGTGGTGAAAATGAGAGTGATAAGATCAACTATATATGCTGCGCAGGTATTTATGCTGATGGCTTGACTTACAGTAGACATAACTACTTAATTAAGGTCCACTCTCAACACATTTTCCCTCCATCTGCTAGACAGCAATCAGTGTGAGGACTGCAGGCCTAGAGTTTTATTCTCTGTCAAGCTAAGAATCTGTCACTGTCGAGGCATTTGAGAAGTCCTGTGCTAAGTGTGAGTCACAGACCTAAGGAAGCATTGTCTAGACAGGACCCCCCTGGTTTTCGAGCCACAGTTATAGTGCAAGAAGAGAGAGAGAAGCAAAAATGACAGCGGGAGAGATGGGCCCTCAAAGCTCAGATGTGTTTGTAAACACTGGATTATCCTGGTGCCTGACTGCCATTTCTTCTAGGAGAGGAATTCACTCTCCATTGCAAGGTAACACTTCCTAACAAGTGCTGGCTGATAAGGAGAAGGGTCCAGACTCTTACAAGAAATTCACTAAATATTTAGACAGAGCAAGTGGTGGAGGAGTGTCTTGATGGGCTCAATGCTGGACTTCTGTTTCCTCATGCAGTTCCCACTTCCACCCCCTTCAGAAACGGGCAACTGCAGTGGTAGGACATGGGGAAAGAGGTGTGTCTCAGCCAGGATGGCACCAGGCTGTTTAGGGCTTTATAGCTCAAAACGTACATCATAAATTACACCCAGAAGTTCATAGGCAGCTAGTGCAAATTGTGGAGCACTGGGGTCATTTGCTCACAGTGAAGTGCTTTGGTTTGATAAGTGGGTTGCTATATTCTGAACTGGCTTCATCTTATGAATGGATTTAAGGGCCAGATCCTTGCCTCTTCTCCAGCAGCTATGGCCTCCTGTGGACTTTCCCAGTATGGGGAAACCCTCTTGTGGTATAGAATCAAAATGGCTGTTCCTACATCTCCCATTCTGGCTCTGGTGTAGGGGCATGGCTGGGGAAAAGAGAGATTTGCATATGGTCATGTAGTGCAGAGCAAAGATTCAGGTAAGTTCTTATATTATCTGAACCAGTTGGCCCACAGTGCTACACTAGGAAATTACTGTCAATGGGTGCAGCTGAAATGGTGGTGAAAACAGTTTAACTACAAGTTAAACCTGGGAATTACAGGGCACAAGAAGCTAGATATGAGTCAGCAGTTTGCCCTTGTTGCCAAGAAGGCTAACGGCCTATTGGGCTGCATTAGTAGGAGCATTGCCAGCAGATCAAGGGAAGTGATTATTCCCCTCTATCTGGCACTGGTGAGGCCACATCTGGAGTATTGCATCCAGTTTTGGGGCCCCCACTACGGAAAGGATGTGGACAAATTGAAGAGAGTCCAGGGGGCAGGGGCAAATGACTTATGAGGAGAGGTTGAGGGAACTGGGCTTATTTAGTCTGCAGAAGAAAAGGGGGAGGGGATTTAATAGCAGTTTTCAACTACCTGAAGGGGGGTTCCAAAGAGGATGGAGCTAGGCTGTTCTCAGTGGTGGCAGATGACAGAACAAGGAGCAATCGTCTCATGTTGCAGTGGGAGAGGTCTAGGTTGGATATTAGGAAATACTATTTCACTAGGTGGGTGATGAAGCACTGGAATGGGTTACCTAGGAAGGTGGTGGAATCTCTAACCTCAGAGGTTTTTAAGGCCTGGTTTGGGGATTGGTCCTGCTTTGAGCAGGGGGTTGGACTAGATGACCTCCTGAGGTCTCTTCCAACCCTAATCTTCTATGATTCTATGTAGACAGGACAAACTGTACCCAGCACAGTTGGTCGGTTGTGTGTGATTTGATTTCACCATGTCTGGTCGCAGTAAGGGTGGTAAAGGCTTGGGGAAGGGAGGTGCCAAGCACCATCGTAAAGTGCTTCAGGATAACATCCAAGGTATTACCAAGCCAGCTATTAGTTGCTTGGCTCGACGCAGGAGGTGTGGGGTGTGAAGCGTATTTTGGGGTTGATCTACAAAGAGATCCGGGAGTGCTGAAGGTGTTCTTGGAGAATGTGATCTGCGATACTGTTACTTACACTGAACATGCCAAGCGAAAGACTGTAAAAGCTATGGATGTGGTTTCTGCTCTGAAGCGCCAGGGTCGTACTCTCTATGGTTTTGGTGGCTAAATGGGTAACTAAAGTCAACGGGACCACTTAAGAAACCCTGGTTAAGCTCTGCTGGGAGTAGTTAAACCGTGTCCAGTGCCACTTCACCTGCACTCATTTGCTAACATTTAAAGATGATCAAAAACTGGGAAAATATATTGCAAAAATATTTGCAAAAAAGTGTCTCTTTTAAATACTGTTTTTGATTAGATTTTTCATCAACATTTTGAAATGTGGAGAATTTTGACTAGATCTACTGACATTGTCATATATTAGTAAAAATTTCCTAACCAAATCTTTGAAATCCCAAATGTCTTCTTCTACTTCTAAACTACTCAACTTGGTGGAGAGTGAGATTTTTCCAGACACACCCAATTTTAGAGACCTGAATGGAATGTGGCTATTTTACTGATTGTTAGTTCATAGCCAAGTCAACTGCTTTGTTCTGAAGAGCTGGGAAACTACTTGACCCAGCTAAAAATCTCTTTCTAGGTGAAACCCACGGAAGGGGATCCTTTTTCCTTCTGTGAAGGAGAAGACTGTAATATTACTATTTTTTAAAGAAACCAACAAAAAACATTTGAAGCCCAGTTATAGCTACACAAATAGCTGAAATTGAATTACATCTCCTGAGCCACAGATTTTTTTTACTGCTTAATACCTGATATTTTGAAAATCTTTGAAGTTTTCGGAGAGCTCCTTAGAGGATATATACCATATTTTAATATAAATTATCTTAAACTGTATTTTAAAGGACAACGTGGTGTGGAGAATGTAATTATATATGCTTTTGATATAATTGGATAAATATCCCCAAGTTAAAAAGCCCACGATGGTCATTTAACTTTATTCTAATTTATACTCCTCTGAAATCCATCTGACTTTAATTTCTTTGTGCATTACCCCTGAAAAAGAAATAGATCATACTTCCCTCCATATCTCCATCCATCAATCTAATCTGATCTAATCTAACATAATCATATGCAGGTAGACGGCCCCCGCAATCCGAAGACAATGAAGTTTAGGGTATTCATGACCCACACCTGGGGGGAAACTCCCATTGACTTAAGTGGGCCAGAATTTCACCACTGCCTGTTGTAGATCGTGCTAATCATATCCAAAATATACTGTACACATATTTATCATGGAAAATGCTACATTGAATTTGCATGGTCAAACACTTAAAAATCAAGTCATTCCAAAATTACATTTATATGCATACCCTTATGTGACTCAAAAACCCCTCAATGCCAACTGGCAAGTTGCCATGATGGAGGGGAGGCTGGGCCAAACATGAATGGCACTGCAACCCCCTGCATCAGGTCATAATGCCATTTGCTCAAATTTGGTCCAGTGACGCCTCCGTCATGATGGAGGGGCAACTGGGCCAAATTTGAGGGGTGGGGCACTCTGAAGTGTTGCCTGGCATAGATTATGTTGACCAACCTCTGCCATTTACTATGTCCTTTCCATACAAATGACTTTCATTCACTGTGTTTGACTGGCATGCACAAAGTAGTGCATACTGGGTACAAGGTATCCATGTATAAACTAAACTGATGTCCTTATAGCTGTGTCCCCATGTGGACACTCTCATTCTGGTATAAAAATGCCCCTTTTTGTTTTGGCTTAAATTGCTTTGAAAAGCGTTTAAACTAAATGGGAAAAGCTCCAGAATAAGTGTCTCCATGGGAAGTTATATTGGTGTAACTATATCGGTTTAACTATACTGGTGTAATTTTACTGGCATAACTGGTAAAACTATCCTGTGTAGACAAGCCCTAAGTGTATAGAAAATAAATTTGAATTTACAGGTATGGTAGTTATAGTATTGTCTTCTGACTTGGAAACTAATTTGCTGTTGACCTAGAAACCACTGGGGGGAAAATAACTATGAAACCCCTATTTTGCATTTGCAGGGGCTCACTTCAGAATAGAGCCAGGGTTTTGAAGAAAGAGAACTCTTAAGGGATTTTTTCTGTAACACTGACATCTCTTCTTATGACTGTCCCTCGTTGTTGAGCTTTGTTTTAATCCTCAGGGCCTGATTCTGATCTCAAAAGGAGTAACTCCACTAAAGTCAGTGGATTTTACCTGGGTGTAGAATTGATGTATGGGAGATTGGGATTGGGCCCTCAGTGTTTCAACCCTTATGTAAAATATTTAGCATGAGTCAGTCCCTCCATGTGTTCTCCCTCCACCAAGGCCATACACGGCAGTATACAGCGTTTGATCAGAGTAAGGATGAAGGATTGGAGAAAGCCATCAGAAAGGCTGGTGAGTGTGGTGCTCTGTTACTCGCTATCCAATAGTCTGAGGGGGAAAAGCCCTGTACACTGGTGGGTCGGGAAGGACACTCTACCTAGTATTTGTCATGAGGCATTGACCATTTCATGGGGTTTTCAGGGGGGAACGGGAGTTGCCCTTAGTACGCTATGTCCAGGCTACCGTCGGGTTGCACCCCCATCATTCCCACTTCCTCCTTGCTTGCCAGGGCTCAGCTTTTTGGGAGCCTAGACGTTTACATTCTTTGTTGAGCCCTGTGTTCGTTTCTCAACAATATATGGACCGCTCTCTCCAGGTGCTGAGCAGACTCTGAGCACTCTTTGCCGGTGCGTTGCCTCTCTGCACCTCTCCGATCAGCACCTAGAAGCCCATTGGGTTGAATCCATAAACAGCAAGGCTTGAGCAGTAAGTCAGGACAGGTCAACTGGTTTTACCTAGTTTCAAAACCACTCAAACATTGTGGGCTTGATTTTGTGTCCTCCAAGCCTGAACACAAAATGGCTGCCTGTCTCAGTGGATAGTATCGTCCATAAGATTTGAAGACATAGTAGATAGGAAAACAAAGGCATAAACTGCAAAATACATCGCCAAGTCGATGTACTATAAATAGGAGGATCACCCAGATCTGGAGGGGATGTTCTTATGTCTCTAAGGGTACGTCTATACTACAGAATTAGGTCGAATTTATAGAAGTCGATATTTTAAAACCCGAATTTATGGAATCGATTGTGTGTGTCCCCACTAAAGAGCGTTAAGACCATGAGGTCGATTGACTGTGTCCACAGTAGCGGGGCTAGCATCGACTTTCGGAGCATTGCATTGCGGGTAGCTATCCCACAGTTCCCGCAGTCTCCGCCGCCCATTGGGATTCTGGGTTGCGATCCCAAAGCCTGATGGGGCAGAAAACATTGTCGCTGGTGGTTCTGGGTACATGTCATCCCTCCCTCCGTGAAAGCAATATTTCTCGCGCCTTTTTTCCGGGGTTTCCGTGTTTGCTACGGAAGCCTGCTCAGCTCACAATTACCGTACATCTCCAGCGTACGCCTGGACATTAGGTCTAGTGGGGATTCAGTCACACTATAATACGGGCAGAGGGATAGCTCAGCGTTCTGAGCGTTGGCCCGCTAAACCCGGGGTTGCGAGTTCAATCCTTGAGGGGGCCATTCCGCCTGAGGCTGGTAGTCGCGGGACTACACAGCAGGAGCGCCTTGCCTTCTAGCTGCAGATGGTGCAATATGCCATAAATGGTCGTGGTTGCGGGACCACACAGCAGAAGCTCCTTTCCTTCTCGCAGCAGATTGTACAATATGATTGGTATTCGTGTGCTCCTGGCCGGCGGCCTATGGTGTGGCTGGCCGGGGGCGCTTGGACATAAATGGGAGTGACCAGAGTGACTCTGGTCATTCTCTTTTTTACGTTTTGTTTAAGGGAGATTCAGTACTGCCTGGAACACGGGCGGAGGGATAGCTCAGCGGTCTGAGCGTTGGCCCGCTAAACCCGGGGTTGCGAGTTCAATCCTTGAGGGGGCCAGGAGCTGATGATGGATATCAAGCATATTGTACCATCTGCTGCTAGAAGGGAAGGCGCCTCCTTGCTCACCACATATTGTACCATCTGCAGCTAGAAGGAAATGAGCCTAACCCTTGCTCCCCCCTCCCTCCGTGAAAGCAACTGAGGGGGGAGCAAAAAATCCTTTTGATGGGACTCCATCATGGTCACCTCTGCTGATGAGATCTGCGCTCACCTGCAGCTCACCACGCTGGCCAAACAGGAAATGAAATTCAAAAGTTCGCGGGGCTTTTCCTGTCTACCTGGGCGGAGCATTGGAGCTCAGACTGCTGTCCAGAGCGGTCAAATGTTGCACTGTGGGATAGATCCAGGAGGCCAATACTGTCGAATTGCGTCCTCACTAGCCTACATCGATTCGGCAATATCGATTTAAGCGCTAATCCCCTCGTTGGGGGTGGAGTGGCGAGATCGATTTTAAGAGCCCTAGAAGTCGATGTTAAGGGCTTCGTCGTGTGGACGGGTGCACGGATCAATCGAAATAACGCTAATAAATTCGACCTAAACTCGTAGTGTAGACCAGGGCTAACAGAGAGCTCGGGCTGTCATTCTGGCAGAAAACCATGGACCAGATTCTGATCTAAGATACCCCCGATTTACACCAGTGTAACTCCACTGACTTCACAGGAGTTATTCTATGATGGTGGAATAGAGATTAAACTCTGATTCCATGTATTTAATATTGAATCTCCCTTAGGAAAAGAACCCCAGCCACAATGGGTTTTAGTTACAGAGAAAAGGTTGGTGAACTCAAACTAGTTCTGTGAACCCAAAAAACAGAGATTTTCATGAACCCTCGAACTCCAGCAGGCTCAGCTGGGCCTAATGGAAAGCCTTCAACTTCTAGTCATCCCCTTTTAGTTACTTTTGCTTTCTTTTATTGGAGGGGAAGCACAGCTGTACAATCTCCTCCTTCTCAACATAATTGCGTTAGACATGTGGAGGCAGTCAGATTGCCATTCAAGCTGGTATATAATGAATTTACTTGACATGCACAGGTCCTTATGTCACAAAAGGTTTTCTCATTATATCAGAGTCTTTAGTTGTTTATAAAAAGTCTCCAAATCCTCCCCCATTACCTCCCTGAAATCACATATTTGGTGCTGGAGGACAGCTTCTTTGTGTTTAATATTGTCCAGAAGTGTCCCTATTGACAGTAACTTCACCAGGTTTTTATTTTTCAGTTTGCCAAGATATTAAAAAGTATTGTTCACAGGAGTGATTAGGGCAAGGAGTTAGTACAATTTCAAACTTTCTCTCTGGCATCTAACAGCAGCCAAAAGGACAGTGTACAGGGGTGAACAGGGCTGTAGAAAGGGATGGAGAGTGAATCGGAGAGTAAAGAAAACATTATCACTAGTCTATTGGGCCAGTTCCCACCTGGTGTAATTCAGTTTAGCTCCATTGAAGTGAATGGGGCCAGTTCCTCAGAGGGTGTAGATTGGTGTAGAGATGGTGTAGAGGGTGTAGAGAGGTGGCATAGAGGGTGTAGAGAGATCGGTTGAAGTCAATGGGACCAGATCCATTGGTGTAAATTGCTGTATCTCTAGTGAGTTCAGTGACTAGCAGAACAAAGCCTCTGGAAAGCTGCCCTAAAGGGGCAGCTGACAATTCCTGTGGCAGAGGGGAATTCCTGGGTGATGTAAAGCTGGAATAGCTAGCCACCAATACTGTACCCCAACACAAGAGGTGTAATGAGGGAGGGCTGGCCCATGACAAGGCATGACAGGGTGTGATGGCGAGGTGTCACACAGCAGTGTGCTCTGACCAATCCCCACTGACGTAGTGACTGCTCGGCGGCCATCACAAGCCAGTGTACGTTAAATTACCCTGGGCCCTGTGGTTACTCCAACTTATTCTGGGGGCTAGTTTGGTCCCTGGTTCATCCAGGACTGGAAGAATGGAAAGGTGGCTTAGAACCACCTTTGTCTCCCTCAGCTATACGGAGCAGGAAGATCGAATCTGTTGCACCTAACTTAGTTGCCTCAGACTCCCCACTCCCTGCCTAACCAAGCCATGGTCAATTTTCCCACCCTAACAATCACCAAAGAGCCCCCTCTTTCACATAGGACTGCTTAATTCTTAGAACTGATGTTAAGGAGGGCCAGTGATCAATCTCACTAGAAATGTCTGCTTTGAGAAGTAAACATCTTTAGCACAATAGATTTACTTCCCACTAAGGCATAGAATCATGGAAATGTAGGGCTGGGAGGGACCCTCAAGAGGTCATCAAGGCCAGACCCCTGTGCTGAGGCAGGACCAAGTAAACCCAGACCCTCCCTGACAAGTGTTTGTCCAACCTGTTCTTATAAACCTCCAATGATGGGGATTCCACAACCTCCCTTGGGAGCATGTTCCAGCGCTTAGCTGCTCTTAGCCCTGGGCTACACTAGAGGGGCGGGGGGGGGGGGTGTCGATCTACGATACGCAACTTCAGCTATGTGAATAGCGTAGCTGAAGTCGGCATATCATAGATCGACTTACCTGGCCATGAGGACGGCGGCGAGTCGATCGCTGCCGCTTCCCCGTCAACTCCGCTTCCACCTTTCACGGAGGTGGATTTCCGGAGTCGACAGGGAGCGCGTTCGGGGATCGATTAATCGCATCTAAACGAGACGCGATAAATCGATCCCCAATAGATCTATTGTTACCCGCCGATCCGGCAGGTAGTGAAGACAAGCCCTTAGAGTTAGAAAGTTTTTCCTAATATCTAACCTAAATCTCCCTTGCTGTTGATTAAGCCCTTTACTTCTTGTCCTAGCTTCAGCAGGCATGAAGAGCAATTGATCACAGTCCTCTTTATAACAGCCCTTAACATATTTGAAGACTATCATCAGGTCCCTCACTGGACAATCAGTGGAACCATAGTTTGCATATGGCAATGCGTTGGGATGATTTGGGATTGTCATTCTGCTTCCCTATAGAATTTAACAATATTTGAGTTCACCCGGGTCAAATGTTGCCCTCAGATATAAAAGCCAGGGCAATTCCTATTGTACTCATTACATGCTGAACACGCATACAACACATGAAGGTAAAATACCATCCAATAACTGGGAGTTGACAAACACTGTAACATGAATAGGAGCTTATTACTTGGAGAATTCTTGATCCATACGCTCTACATCCAGTACTTAGTTAATTGGTCACGTGTAGCATCAACTTAAAATATTCCTCAGTGTTCACTAAATACAATCTCAATCTTTTTTTTTTAATCAAGGGGGAGCATAGGCAATCACATTTCATAATAATGTACAAAATATTAAGGCAATATACTGTACTATGCAAAAACCCACATAAGAGTCATATAAAGGACCTAATTCTGCGTATGTGTTGCTCACCATAATGGGGTACTGGCCTTAAAGTAGTGGGAGGGGCTAGTCATCCCATTCCAAATTTCCAGAATAATCAAAACTGGACATAAAGTGAGAAGAAGATGGTCTTGGGAAATAGTTAGAGTCTGGGAGGGAGAAGATATAGGAAGAAACCCAGGCTGTTTTTCCTTTAAGGGACTGGGACCAGGAGTCTTGCAGGTGTTGCTGAGGAGACTGTAACTGAAGGCGCAGACCAAGAAGGAGGACTGTGAGACCTTAAACTTGATGGATGATCTATGGGCTGGGAAGGCTGGGATTTAAAAACCACAATCCCAGGGCGGAGGATTGTGAACCCTAAATGTGAGGAGTGAGTGGGAAGGGACCTTTTTCGGATCTGAACTATAGTCAACATTTTGTCCCCAAGAGAGGGGGACTATTGTTTTAATGACTCTGGGTGTATGTGAATTATTTTTGGGACTCAAAGGGAAACTGAGGCAGGATGCCTTCCGGGCCACCCTAGGTCACAAGGGAGTGCTGTGTGATGGCCCTTGTCTATACTCCCATATATTGTCTGCTCTATGGAATTTGAGAAAACATTCCCACTATTGCTAACAGCAGTTCAGCTGCACCAGGATTAGTGAAGTTGGGAGCCCTACTGTAACTGGTTCTCCACTCCAGAAGAAATTTCATCCCATAGGACTATTGTCAAGGCAGTTTAATTTCAAGATCTGACAACCTTGGGAGTGTTCTCTCAAAACTGGCACGAAGAACAGGTTTAAACTGGGGATTTTCCCAATGGTTGTCCCAGTATGAGCCATAATGAAGACACAGATGTTGGTGGATGTCTTTTTGTCGAGACTTTTTTCAACAACAAATGGCAGTTCAACCAAAACAAAGATTTGCAGAAATTTGTCATTTTCATTGAAGTTTTCCACTTTTGAAAACAAAGATAACCCTAAAATCTGTTTTTGTTGTTTTTGTAAAAAATGTTAACAGAAAAACAAAATTGTTACTGAAAATGTTTTTCAAAGACCGAAATGTTTTCATTTTCTTGTTGAAAAACTAGGAAATTTAAAAAACCCACAAAAATGTTTCAAACTTGGGAAAAAGTAAATATTTTTCCAAGTAGTTTCAATGGATGGTCAAAGTCACTTATCACCAAAAATGGAACTGGTGTTCCTTTTGCTGGTTTCAAGGAAGATTTTCTGCACTAAGAGTTCCCACTAGTGATGACTGGTAGCTGTAACTGGGGCGAATCCCCTCTCTAGACAAGACCTAAAAAAGATTTCTTTTTCAGCTTCTTTGCTGTTTTTTTGCACAGTGTCTGTCTATGCAGCCTTTAGAGAGGAAGAGAAAGCTCCTTGTCCCTTTTATTAGCCTCTATCTAAAGCCAAGTCAGTGTTGCTACTGGTACCTCACTTACAATTTCTCTGCACTATTGTCTCTGGGTTTTCTGTGTTTGACGTAACATTGTTGCTTCTCTGCAACATTCCAAGCTGACTGTCTGGATCTCTCTCCTCCCCCTCCCCCCACCCCAGATTGGGGGTGGGGGGTGAGGGTGGAGGAGGGACAATGTCTCACATGAATGAGATAAGGGAAGACAAAGCAAATGGGGAAGAAAGGAAGCTTGTAGCTTTTCAAGTTCAATGAGGCTTAACAGGGTTTTGGGGGCCTCTTCAAATCAGAGGCCTAGTTAAAAGAACATGCAGAATTCAAAGCCTGTCCTTTTGCAGGCCCTCTGTCGGCTTGGAGAATCCTCCCAATGCATGTTTGCTCTTGTTTCTCTTCCCCCCCACCCATTACTTCCAAACACACACACCCCTCTTTGCAACTTGCAATTTCCCCAAAATTTGTTAAAAGTTGCCCTGTGTTTAACCGTTAGTAGTGGCTCTGCCCAACAGAGGTAGCAGGTGTGATGGCTGTTTCTATGCTCCCAGCTCCTGAATGTGAGATGTATGCAAATGGAATCTAATGGTGGGCAACATCAGAAAAGGGTACAATAGATCCCCTTAATCCCTCGTTGCCGAGAGCCGTCTCTCTCCCCCAAGAAACACAGCATCAGAATGGAGCATAAACAGTTCCTCTCTCATTGTAAACATTAAAGTGTTTCTTTTCCTCCAGCAGACACATACTTTAGAAAGTTGTGGTGATGGGAGACACAAAGCCCTGGGCCTCTTGATCAAAGGAATTACAGTAGGAGCCCAGCTTTTTCTGAGGAATGGTGGGACGCAGATGGGGAGTGCACTGTAAGGGTTGGGAAAGGCGCCTGAGCTGCTCAGCAGCAGGGAATTCAGGTATTGCTACGGGCAGGAAGAAACAACACACGGTATTTTTTTTTCCTTTAGGGATGCGGCTCAGACATGACTGGTCTGAGAATCTAGATCCACAGAAGTAGAGGGCTATTTAAATGACATTCCGGCTGTTTACACTTTGTGTAAAATGCTGGCATTTTTATCCAATCAAATATAGGGCATATGAATTGATGATGAGGCCTACCAGCCAGGGACACACAGGGAAACAGGAACAGTCAGCATGGGCCCGATTCTGATCTCACCGTTTTAAGGGCCCGATCCTGCAAGATAAAACTAGCTTCTGATTGCTGCTGAGTGTATTCTCCACCCTCAGTGGGCCAGAGCCTCAGCTGGTGTAAATCAGCAGAGTTTCATTGACATTAATGGAGTTACATTGATTTACCCCAGTTGCAGATCTGGGCTGGTGACCTTAATGGCAATAGAATGGATTCAGTGCTTCTTGGAAGTGTTCATTACCAAGCCCTAATCAGGAGTAACTCCACTGAATCAGTGGAGTGACACCACTCACTGTAAAACCAGTGTAAGTGAGACCAGAATCAGACCTTTTGATCAGCTGTCAGAGGCAAGAGTGAACCAAACCATAAAACAATAGATCGGGAGGATGTTTTTTCTGGGGACTGGTACCAGGACTCACTATGTTGTCATTTGTGAGATCTAAAACATAATAATAAATAATGCTTTGCAGCCATATAGTACTTTCCTCCCAACAATCTCAAAACACGGTTACAAATATGATTTAATTCTCACACTAGTCCCATGAGGTAGGTAAATACCATTATTCCCCTGTTACAAGTGGGAAAATGAGGCCTAAGTTCATAGAGGAACCAAGACGAGTTTCCAAAGTCCAGTGGGTATTTGAGGAGAAACCCCTTGTAAGAAGGAGTAGCCAATGAAAGAGCATCTGTTTCCCCAGGAAATCTACAGAGTATGTGAGGAAAATAAAAGGAAGATTTATTCATAGAGTCTCAGATTTTAAGGTTAGAATGGATCATTATGACCATCTAGTCTATAACACAAGCCCATGTCACCAAGCCCATCACTTCTGTTGAACCCAGCATCTCTTTTAGAAAGACATCCACTCTTGACTAAGACATCAAGAGATGGATACTCCACCATCTCCTGAGGTAAGTAGTTCCAATCATTAATAACCCTCACTATTACAAATATTCATTTTATTTCTAGTCTGAATTTGGCTAGCTTCAGCTTCCAAGCATTGGACCATTTTCTTGGAAGAATCTTTTGTGTTATCCCAGGATGAGGAAGAAATGAATAGTAGAACCTGGGAACAATCATATTATCTGCCATTGTTTCTTGTGCATTATTAAAAATAGAGGAGTAAGTAGGATTCTTGTCCTTCTCTCATTGCTCTATTCTGGTAGCAGGGCAGAGAACAGGTCTGATTCAATGGAATAAATTGCCTAGGGAAGGCATGGAAACTCAATCCTTGGAGATTTTTAAGAGCAGGTTAGACAAACACCGGTCAGGAATGGTCTAGATAATATTTAGTCCTGCCATGAGTGGAGAGGAGTGGACTAGATGACTTCTCGAGGTCCCTTCCAGTCCTATGATTCTGTGAATGTGGCCTTCCTCCAGTCATATGCAGGCATGTCTCCACTGAAATCACCAGGAGTAAAACTTGGAGTAGTGAATCAAGTATATGAGATGCACAGCCAGTGCAAATCGGTGTAGCTCCACCAACTTTGGTGGGGCTATGTTGATTTATGCCAGATGAGGATCTGGCCCTCAATGCTTGGAAACCCAATAGGCCCCTTTCTCCTTCAGGAAATGTTGTCCATAGAAACTGTCCTATATAAGAAACCATGCCATAGGCTGGGGGCAAGCTATTGCTAACATTTCTGTCTTATTGCTTCGGGACTCAGTGCATAATTAAGGACACTGGTAGAGTTAGCCTTCAGCTGTTTAAACTGCCTTCACTTGGTATTATTCACTCCCTGCTTTACTGGGCTAAGGGACAAAGATCTATATTTTTGTCCTTTTAAAAAGACAAAGGAAGCAAATGTACAAACACAAATCTGAGACCCTGCTCACCCCAGTGCAGGTATGAGACACACCTGACATGAAATATGTTTGCAAATTGTCTATACAACCTACCATACAGGCATGTAGTGGGGGGGGGGGGGGAGGGGGATTATGAGATGTGACGTTCCCTTATTGAAATAACCTTTTGTGTCATTTTGAATTGTGATGTGAAGGAAGATTATGTGTATCAAACCCCAATGTTGAAGTCTGGCTGATTAGTAGTGACTCGAGAAGCAAATATGATTTTGCTTTACACCTGGAAGAAAGCCCAATTGGAAGGAATCACAACTTTTTTTTTTAAATTGGGGTTATAAAAATGGATGTTGAACATAGTGCCTTCAAAGACCTTGTCGGATGACATGAAAGATTTGCACGCCAGCTAATGGCACTTTTTAAGGGTTTCTCGAGGGAATCAGCAATTGCAGCATCAGAGTTTTTCTCCCCTTCCTGTTCCCAGCTGTACAAATTAGCAAAATGGATTAGGAGGGGGAGGGAAAATGAAATGTGACAATTATGCTGGGTAGCAAAAGTAAAAGGAAAGAAAGGGAGTTTAGCACTTTGAATGTGATTGATGACTGACCTGATTCACCACTGCATTCTGCCTGTTTTAGGCAGGGGTAACTCCACTGACCTCAGAGGAGTTACTCCAGTGTAAAGCTGGAGTGGCACAGTGGTGAAAAAAGCCCCACAATTTCAGCTGTCAGTAATCAGTCGGGTGATTGGAGACGAGTTCCAGTTCAGGGCTGATGGAAGTCATCATAGCTCTATTGACTTCATGTGACCCATTATCAGCATTGTGTCTGTTCCTCCGAAAGCAAGGATCGCTTGGGATGGTTATTCTCCAGGCTGGGAAAGAGATTACTGTTGTGTCCTGGCTGTTCGCTGGAATATGTGGAGGTTTTGTCACTCACTTTGCTATCCCCAGTGCATTTTTTTCTTCCATTTGTTATTGCAGTTTATGTGAATCTGCTGCTCATTAAATTGGAGGTGACTGGGGAAGGCTTAGGCAAAGAGCCAGATATATACCTCAGCTCTGCCCTGAAGACCCCAGCCTCATTATTCTAGTCCTGTACCCCCATAGGGCGCTGCCTATAAACCTCAAACCTGACCTGTAATATCCACTGCTGTTCCAGTCCTGGACCACAATGGAAATTTGCCAATGCACCTTAATCCTGACCTGCAGTGTTCTCCGCTGTTCCATTCCTGAGCCTTTCTTGAGAAGAGACCAACAGTCAGGCTGGTGGTTTTATGATGGAGATAAATGCCAGGAAGCAACTTGGAAGACCAACAAACCTATTTGCACTGAGGTATTGGAACTCATGTCTCAGGACATGAAAGGCTAATACACTGTACATCAGAGACCACTTTGATGAACTTTACACATTGTTATAAACACAGGGGGCCTGATTCTCTTTTGCTCTGCACTTTGTGCAGTCATTTACACCAAGGCAATGGGAGTGCAAAAATTACCATTCTGATTCAGTAGCATCTTATGCCCATTTCTGGACTCAGTTTGCAGTGGTATCAATGATGGCCCAAATTGCTGGCCAATGGAGAATCAGGTCCTAGGTGTTTGTAACAATGTGTTCTGAGTTGTTACTGGTATTTGGTGCATTATCAGCGTAGAAGTTATCTAGTTGTTCAGAGCATCACAAAATTCAATAGTACATATCAAAATTCTTATCAGTCCTGTCCCCAGCCACATGATTGTTTTAAGCAGCTCTGAAGTTAATAATGAAGCCATGTCAAGGAAAACCGGTAAAAAATCCCCCCCTGGAAGACAGGGGCATTGTTCAGTCCACAAGAGACCGGAGAGCTGATTGTTGTTGCAGAATGACTACATTTCTGTGTTTACTCTGATCTGTGCATATCCAACAACCTTTGAAAGTTTAATGTGAGGATCCCATGACACCAAAGCCCTGTGAGTGACTAGAGCAAAGATGAAACATTCTGAGAGAGATGAGGGATGTATGTTGCGGTCATTTTTGTTCAAATATAAATGGTGAATTTTGAATAGTGATTTTTACATAGGTCTTCTGATACAGTGAAGTATTCAGCAGAGCTGGGTTTACATGTGCTGAGAATGAAGGGGTATACCTACTAAGCCTGGGCATGGTTTATTGAGATGGGCCAGGACACAAGGGGGTGTTTTAGATGGGTTGCTGTGTAATTAGTTCCTGGAGTTGGAATTCAGTTGGGATACCCTGCCTAACACCCATGCTCTTACAAAATGTGCCATGGGATCTTTAGTGACCATGAGCATCATTCAAAAGATGGCATCCCCAAGAAGAATGATTTTTTTTTTAAGGGGTGAATTGCCTGCAGATTGATCCAGATTCTGGATGCACCGAATGAATCTAATTGGTGCTTGTAGAATGATTGTCAGTCAAAATAAGGAAGGTCCCATCTGGGTGCCCATCTTCCTAACCTGGTGCCTAGTTTTGCAGAGTTAAATGGACATTTAATTTGATGATGACGACAACAGGGAAGAAGGGAAATGTGGGAATTACAATGTATACTGTATGGAAAGAACTTCATGAACCTATGTCTAGACAAAAATTTCCCAGCACTACCTAGAAGTTGTTACTATTCAGTACAGCCCAGCTATTAAGGATCTGCTTCTGTTACACAGCTATGAAGTCTCTGGGCTAAATTACTCTCCGGTGTAACTCCATCAACATCAGTGGAGTTAAATCGAAAGAATTTGACTCTGGGCATGTGTGTTTTATTCTCCATAAAGTAAGATGAATTCTTCTGTCTAGTGTAACTCCATAGACAAACAGTAGTTGGTAAAACACATATGAGGGATATACAAGGTTATGAGTACAGGTTTTAAACCAAAATGGTTGAGAAGGGAAAAAGCCCTGTACCTAATGGCCAGTTTGAGAATAACTGCACGATTAACAAGTATTCTTGTTGGGGATGGATTTTGGCAAAGTTCAGTAAAATAGCCACTGGAATGTGAAATATACCTATATAATACATACTGAAAAATCACTTAAGGTTAGGTTTATTTGGGATGAAACAAACTAAATTCGGACACCAGTGCCAGAAATGAAACCATAGACATTTGGCTAGCTTCAACTTCAACATGTATAGCTCCGTTTTACACCTTCTGTAAACATTCCTTTTGCAAGAAGTGGATCCTCTTTTTGTTTTGTTTTTTCTTCTGTTGTCTGTACCAGCGAGACAGAGAACTATATTTGAATAGTTTGAATGTAGACATATATTAGCAAACTATTGCATTCTTGCGAAAAGCAAATCATTTTTTATTAAATCCAAATTTGTTCCTTCTGTTTTCTCTGAGTCTGACCTGATTTTGGCCTCCTATTTTAGGAGCACTGGTGGGCACCATATCGACTATTGTTACTCTCTTTTTGACCTGTGTGGTTAGTGAAATTCAGGGTCCCATGGGTAGTTTCTGTTAGGAGGAGAAATTGATGACAGAGTCAGGTGTTTTCCTTGATGCAATCCTGTTTATTTACATAAAAAAACTACAAAGTCCTGATTCCCTGAACCCGGCAGGTATCAAACAGGAGATAGTTCATTTGCTATAGTTCCAAGCTGCTTTTCAGATAGCAGCAACCCAAAGTTTTCTCTGTAGGCTTTTCTCAGGAACTGCTTATAGTGCTTTGTCAGGCTGTGTCTTTGGCATTCTGTTCCTGCTTCTCTGGTATTTTCTCTTGCTTTTCATAAACCTTCACAAAACAATAGCTAATGAAACCTCTCTACTCCCATGTGTCTTGCCTGTGCCTTGGTTTTGGGCGGTGGCATGTCTGGGTTTACGTGGAGGATGATATGGGCTTGAGTGGAGCGATCTGATTTCATAAAGGAGTTTAACTGTTACAACTATCTTAAATGAATGGTGGTGATTATGCCCAACCCATATTTTTAGAGTTGGAGGTTTTGCTTTTTTTGTCAAATATTTCCAACACTAATCTCCAACCACTCTTTTTTTCCTGGTCAGATACAGATTTGTTCTCTGACAATGACTGGGCTCCAGTTCTGCAAATACTTAAGTATGTGCTTAATTTTACTCCTTTAACTGAACAGGATTACTGATATGCATAAAGTTAGTCCCATGCATAGATATTTCTGAGCTCAGGGCCTCAGTTTATATTACAATATTACCATCTTAGCAGATGTTTGGATAGTATTATGTTTTTTCCACACATAAAGAGACACTGGAATCTACAGAATGATGTTTATTTGTAATTAAGACCACAGAAAACAAGAAAACGCTAAAAGTAAAGTCTCCAGGAAGGATCAACAGAAATTTACAAAGCAAAAATGTCTAGTTCCTCAGATCCCTTCCTGTGTCACTTGCCCGTCCTCCTTGTTTCTAGTACAACTGGTTGACGAGGCTTCAATATCCAACATAAGTCATATCATTCATCCCAGTAGATACCATCTGGGGAGGAAGCCAGGCATTACCACGTAATATGTAAAATACACATGACTTCATGTAGAATCACTTCCTTGTGCTCAGGCATTGCTGCCTGACAAACTTTGAGTTTTGTTCTGAGGTAGAAGTCAATTTGAATTAAATATTCTTACCCAGCTCGTCTCAGGCGTTCGCCTATGTCAGCCTTGCAGCTTTGGGGGAGACTAGTACATTATAAGGTGCCTCAGACTGGGATCAAAGATATGAGACCTTTGCACCTATTTAGTGAGTGTTCTATCTTTGGTGCCCCCATGCAACTGCTCATCTATAGTACCAACAAGGGTCGCCTGCTTTTAGTGCATAGTTTGGGTAATTTACGTGTCTGTTGTATAAATAAGCCAGCCTTTTAGCCGATGCTGCTGTCCATCTGGATCTGAAGTCTTTACAAAGATCACTGTAAATTTTAAAACTGCCCTTGACTTCCTCAGGGCAGCAGAAAAAGTCCCTTGGGTCTTCTGGATTTTCTATGCCAGCTACTCTCCAGTTTTCTGAATCCAGTGTTTTCTTTCTCTTTGCTTTTCCTCATGATATCCACTGAGAACAAGCCCCCAGACCTGAACACAGCCCTGAGCACTGGGAAACTTTGGGCCTGCATACAAACTTTGCAGGTTGGGTCCATATTAATTACAGTGTCTCTTTTTCCAGGCCTTTCTCGAGACAGAAGGTTGCAGCCTTCTGGATCTCTAGTCAAACTGAGTACTAATTTATAATAAAGCCGGTATTGATGCAGTATTGAGTGACTGTTTCAACCGTTTCTTCAGTGCAATCTCAGCTGATGGCCAGCCAGTGAGTACTGTATAAATGACACATGCTTTACCACCAGATAGGCAACTGAGATCACAAGCTCCTTGGTGTAGGGTCTTTCTCTACATTGACATTTGGACAGTGCCCAACAAAACTGGGCCTCGATCCAAAATGGGGCAAAATCTTCATAGTTTCTGTGAACAAGGTTTTGTTTGAGATTTTTGCATATGCATTTTAATGCCAGATCTGAGTGTTGTCCTTTGGTTAAAATGGGGCATGAGAGTCAGCACTGGCTTCTACTTATGTCTCATTCAAGATGCCATTCTTGACTCATTAAAGAAATGAATCTAACCCCATCACAATTAGCAGAAAGACTCATGCTGAATTCAGCTCGAGCAGAAGTATCATTTTGCATTGCCAATTGACTTCCTTGGATATATTTGGTTTTAGTTTTAATTCTGTTTTCTTACACTGGTTTAGAATTCTGTTTGGATCTATCAGTTCATCTTATGGGTCTCAGTTCTTCTCTCATTTAGGGCTCAATCCTGCATAGTGATGAGAACTCTTGCCCTAAGGCAGCGATGCACTGAAGCGCACAGTAATGGGACAAGCCATGTGCTTAAACACTTGCTGAAATGCTTGGTTGGATTTGGGACCTAATAGTGTTTTAGCAGATGTGCAAATCTATTGACTTCAGTCCTGCTACTCCTCATTTATAGCAGTATAAGTGGGAAAAGAATCAGAACACAAGGGCCCAAGTCCTCAAAGGTAGTTAGGTGACTAACTCCAATTGAAATCAATGGAAGTTAGCTGTCTAAATACCTTTTACAGATCTGGGCCAAGATGAAAAACAAACCAATGTTGGGATCATTCTCAGTTCCCTAAAATTAAAAACAAAACAAAACAGTCATTTGGAAAGGACTGAAAAACGGAGGAACCCTTTGAGGAAATTCTCCCATGCATGAAGCTTTCTGTGTGCAAACTGTACTGCCACCTGTCAGTAAGCAGCTTGGGAAAATTAGTTTAATTTTCCATAACGATACTCTTACATTAGAACAACACATCTTGCTGTACTTGCTAATCTATGGCTTTAAAAATTAGTCCAGACAGCTGTGGGTTGTTGTGTTTTTTTAAAGAACTTATAGTTCTCAGTAATTATAGATGGTGTTGGGGCATACGGATAGTGGAAAATAACAGTACAAAAGTGACCTTTCTGATGGCCCTTTCTCTGAAGAATGGCTCATTTCCATGGTCTGGGCAGCAGGATGGCAATGCTCATGGCTGATAACCAAACTGGAAGCTATACCACTCCAAGACCCTACTGGAAGAAGAGTCCTCAACTTTAAATATCCTGCCATATCCTTCAATTCTGCAGTCCGAGCATGGCTAACAATATCATCCTGTGATGCAGGGAACTGGTCAGGATTTTTTTTTGACGCAACAGTTTTGTTGGAAAATGCTGATTTGCTGAAAACAAAACTGGTGGAAATGTATCGATTTCAACTAAATTTTCTCAAGTCCAGGATGCAATTTCTGGTAAAAAAAACAGAGGCCGGGAGATTTTACTGGTCAAAATCAGCAAGAAAGAGTCCCACTCCAGAACAGCCAATTGATTAGGACATTTACCTGAGAAGTAGGAGACCCAGATTTAAATCCCTTCTCTGCCTAATTTAGAACTGGGGCTTGAACCTGTGTTTCCAATATCCAAAGTGAGTGCGATAGCCACAGGCCTGGGTCTCCCTGGCTTTTCAAAAAAACAATGTGAATGTCCCAATGCAGAATGAGAATTTTTTTTTGAAATCTTAAAAATGTTCACAGGACAGAGAACCCATTTCTCACTGAGCTCTAGTGATAAGTGATTCCCTTTGACTTCAGTGGGAGTTGAGGGATCTCTGTGCTTCCTAGGAGGTGCTTGGGTCTACTGTAACCTTGTTCCAGAAGAGGACTAGTCTTTTTTTCCTTCAGACTGAGGTCAAATTTCCACAGAGCAGGAATGAGGTTGGATCTGTAGCCCAGCTAAACAGCTAGGGTGACCAGATGGCAAATGTGAAAAATCGGGACGGGGGTGGGGGTGGGGGTGTAATAGGAGCCTATATAAGAAAAAGACCCAAAAATCAGGACTGTCCCTATAAAATTGGGACATCTGGTCACCCTAGGGCATGCCCTAAACTGCTCTGTTGGTTTGTTTTATTTAAAAGATTGTAGAACACAGCTGGATCATCTGAATGCAGCTGTCTTGTATCAAATGTCTTAGCTCTATTATTCAATGCACTCTCATCTGGAGGTTAAAGATGGGATCCACTTATTGAAGAGAAAGGAGCCTCCCTCCATAAATTCCTTCATGTTACTTTGGTGCTGTTGTTATTATAATCTGAGTACAGCATGGCCAACCTAAAAGGATTTAGGTTGGATGTGGTAGGTTTTTTTACAACATACCAGACACCTTCTTTGTTTTGTTTCTTCTGTGGTCTCCATAGAGTGAAGCAAATAGGAATGCTTCGGGTAGATTTCATGTGAGTTTGAGGATGCTGCTTTCCCTCAGAGGTGTCCTAACAACCAAGTGGCCAAGTGCAGCATATTATCACTAGGGATGGATGAACTCACCTTTTCCCAGAAGTTCTGATGTGTGAATGCCAGCAGCAGTGATGGGCCCACGCTACAACATTCACATCTGGAACCAGATCCAAACTTCCACAACGTTCTAGCATGTTTGGATCCAGGATTTGGGTTCTGGCCCATCTCTAGTCACAAGGTTTAGAGACTCAGATCCAGCTACATCTGTCCAGTGAAAACCAGGAGTAACTGCTGAAGTCAGTATAGCTCAGTGTTACAAAACTGGAGAAAGGAGAATTGAGCCCTCAGTATGGAGAAACAACCATAAGTTTGAATGGTTATTGGAAGGCTGTCTAAATTTATCCAAATCTCTTGAGTCTAGAGGTGGTGCTGGAAATCTCATGAGAATAGATTTTCCTGTAGGATTTTCTTTTGTTTCTGTCTGGGATGGAAGCAGTATTTCTCAAGGCATTTCACCTCTTCCACTTCAGGTTCCATTCACATCCAGCAAGTCAGAATTGCAACAAAGACAAGTATTTCCTTATGGAGTTACATCATGTGCTTCTCCAAAAGATGTTGGATGATGATGGCCACTGTGCAAGGAGGTGGTCTCAGTCTAGTTTCTGCTGGAGAAATTAATCCCTGTCACTAAACCAACACCACAACTGGAATTAGTCATTAGAGAGGCCAATAACTGAATGTGCCATGGAGACTGAATTCCTCTCTCAGCCCCAGAGGTGTCCCCTATGGGGTTAAGACTGAGACACAGAGACGTAAAGTGGAGAAGCTTGCACTGCCACTGACTATAGCACACTTGTTCTGTGGATAAACAGAAAACTCTCGTCTCCAGAACTGTCAATACTTACACTCTAATTGGTCACCTTTCACAAGCACAAAAACAGCTAGGAGGTCAAGAGAGGCTAAAGTAGAGGAAAGCCATTCCTTGCAAATACAGCACAGTCTACAGTACATTATTACAATGACATCATATTTTCATGGGGACCCAAAGACATTTATTGCGTAGCCCATGGGTTTGAGCTCCACCAGGCCAGTTCTTGCCTGTTTTCTTTTACACAACTGTCAGTTGTTTCTGCTTAGTTTTATTTGTATATCCCTGTCTGTAATGAATTCAAATAGGGCTTGTATTTACTGTAAGATTAGAAATGAAAGCTGCTCCTCCCATGACTTTAAAAATGTCTGAAAAGATGGAGATGACTAGAATTAAAGTCAGTGTCGCTAGATTCCCAGGCAAGCTGACATCCCCAGGTAGATTGCACCAGGAATCCTGTGCTGCTGTTTATATTAGTGTCCATCTTCCTTTACCTCTCACACTTTCACTGCTTTCTGCCAGTTGGCTATTAATGTTTACAGGACTACAGACAATTATACCTGTCAAGGGCATGCCAAAGTATTTAGCATTTATGGGTTTTGGGAGATTACATTCTAAATATTAAAAGCAGACACAGAAATGGCAGCCCTTCCTCTCAGGATCCTCATTAGATCACTGCTTTGCAATGCTACAGGGATGCTGTTGTGGTTCACAGGTGTAAAGTTTGATCACCCTCCTCCACCGAACAAACAAACAAGCCCCTCCCGCACAAGTGTGCCCACGCCTTACAACTTTTGTTGCCACCTACCCCTGGGCAAAGGGGGTGCTAAACTATTCTGCTCTGGTGGAGTCTTGCACCCACTTTATACAGATGTAAATGGATGAGAAGAATTAAGAACACAGGTTTTTGCTTTCAGTTTGTTTCTCTGATATAAATATAAGATTTTTCAACTGCCAAGGAAAAAATGGCATGGTTCAATGTGTGTTCATCTTGCTGGCTCTTTCTTTCTTTCTTTCTTTCTTTCTTTCTTTCTTTCTTATATTGGTGAAACGTACTGGCCTAACAGCCCTGGAGAGTGGTGGCCTTTATTTCAGGAACATTTGCAACACAGCAGTGGTATTGGAATGTAAGTCTCCTCCAAGCTGGAGCGTCTCTAGAGATGTGAGGGAACTTACTCCAGTATCCATGGCCATTGAGTGCTCAGCTTTCTGATGAGATAGGAAGTATAGACTAGCAACAACATAGTGAAACTGACAATGTTCAAAAGAAACAAACTGCAAAAATAGAGAATTTTTCTTTTTTCTCTGATCTTTCAGTTGTCATGCCTTTAGGGGTTCCTTTTAACAGCAGTAGGCATAGAGATTTCCTAGAGTGTCCCTTTACATTCATTTACTTTTCCCTGGGGCCTTACATCAATAGTGAATTTAAAAGCCCAAGAGCTTCTGTTATATTGAGCTGCTTTCCTCTGAAGTATACATGGTGAAGGTGTGGCTACAAATTGAGGGCATCTTTTAAATGAAAATCCATGATGCTTAAGGATGCAGGGAATATTCCTGCCAGATTACAAAGTAGGAAATTATATAGGGACCTTTCAGATTTCCATTGCACACCTGTGTTTTCAAAGGTAAATAGATTTGATTTGGAGGTAACTGAAAGAGGCAGTGCAATCCAGTGGGCAGACCCCTGGATTGGGATATGGGAAACCTGCGTTCTAATCCCAACTCTGTCACTGACCTGCCCAGTCATCTTGAGTTCTCTCTCTTCTCTGCTTAGATTATAAATGTTCCAGGGCAGGAGCCGTCTCTCACCATGTGTTTTTACAGCCCCTGGCACAATGGGGCCCAGATCTCAATTGTGGTGCTACCGTAATAATCATCATCTCATCATCATCAAAAAGGCTTCTTGACATTTTGCAGAATACTGCTGTGTTCCATCTGATTTTCGTCCAAACCTATGAATCATCTCTAGACTTACTCAACACTCAGCTCAGACTCATTGGAAACTGCCCCCAAAGTTTGTGAACCAGACCCAAGTTTCTGGTATTAAGGAAGGGTTTCCTTTGGAAGGTTTAGCATAGGTCTACGTGATGATCCAAAGTTGTGCCTAAAGAAAATGGATTAAATTCAACGCCTGGCATATGCAGGTGTAACTCCTATTAGACTCTCTGGGAACTGTATGCATTTATGGCCAAATATTGTCAAAGATGGTATGATCAGTGGTGGCTCTCACAATTTTGCCGCCCCAAGCAGGGGCAGTGGCCTCGCCCTTGACGCAGGCAGACGTAGCGGGGCCCCGCCCCCGACGCCTGCCTGCATCGGGGGCGGGACCCCGCTATGTCTGCTTGTGTCGGGGGTGGGGCCCCGCTACATCTGCCTGCGTCGGGGGCGAGGCAGTCTCAGCCCACGGCAGCAAGGGGAGAGCGGTGGACCTGCCGCCCCATTGCTGCCGTGGCAGGCGAGAATGAGGCGGCAGTCCGAGTCCCGCGGCAGCAATTCGGCGGCAGGAAGAGCGGACCTGCCACTGAATTGCTGCCGCGGGACTCGGACTGCCGCCCCATTCTCGCCTGCTGCCCCAAGCACCAGCTTGGAAAACTGATGCCTGGAGCCGGCCCTGGGTATGATCTTTAGTACCAGGCAACACACCTGTACTTGGGGACAATTGCTGCATTTCAGGCTTACCTCTGAATGTGCCTGCTTTTGTAGGGTAAAGTCAGATTCTTATAATGGGTTTGATGGTTAGGGATACTTTTCTGATGGTGTCATCTCTTAGTAACAGCACATAGCTCTTCTATGGCACCTCGCAGCCAAGAATCAAAGCACTTTACAAGCATTAGAGATCTGATCCAAAATGCAGGGAAGTCAGTGGAAAGATGCCCATGCTTTGATTTGGGCCCTAAATAATTAAGGTTCACAATACCCCTGCCAGGAAGTAAAATTTAAATAAGACTCATGTTCAATCCAAAGGCAAGAACCTATTTCCTTGGCCTTATTAAACCAGGATCAAAACACTCACGGCAAAATGTTAAAATTTCCCTTGGCCTTTCCAGCCAAGCTGCAACCAGGTTTGTCAGATAACAGCTATTGTAGCTCTGTAGGCTGTTTCTTGCCACTCATGGCACTGTCATGCAAGGGGTAGAGGTTAGATCCTCAGCTGGTGCAACTCAGTGTACCTCCATTGACTTCAGTCGAGCTATGCCAGTTAACACCATCTGAGAATCGGGCCCTTATTGTTTACTCATTCATTGTGTGTTCACCCTCCTACATCCAAGGAGGGAGGTCAAAAGGGGCTGCGGGAGGGGTCTCTCTGACAGTGGCCTTGAGAAAAAAAACAAAAAAAGAACACCAAACAAAGAAGGCCAATCGTTAAAATGTACTCCCCTGTGACCCTTCCACAGCTGCCCTGGAGATGCCTCCGTGATGTAAATGTGTGTCACACAGGGAGAGAGGGGGTTAGCCCACCTTGTGAGCATAGGGTCCCCAAAAAACCTATTTCTCTGACACTAATGTGGTTAAAGAATAAAGGGCCTCATTACTGATTCCTACACGTATTCCCTGACTCCCTCCGCAGGCACACGGGCTCAGCTGCGAAAGCATTTCTAGGAGTCTCGTGTTGATGTCAGTGGGTCAGGTTCTGCCCTCAAAAGGGCATGTGTCTCCCCCGTCGGGCCAAATTCAGCTCTGTTACACTGGTGTAAATTTAGAGTGACTCCATTGTTTTCATGCAATGTGCGAACAAGCACATTATTGAGTTCAATGGAGTTCACACAAGGGAGTTACTCCAGATTTAACTGAGAACAAGATCTGGCTTATTCATTCCCCCAAATCCCTCCCCTCTGCATCCTTGCTTATCCAGTACTTGGATTGGGAACAATGGGCCAGATTTGCTGATGAAACCAAAATCCATTTGGAAATTTCTATAGAATTCCACCTCCCCAGAGGAAATAGGATGCAATAGAACAGCCTGGCTGTGTTCACTTTTCGGGAGGTGCCATCACTCTAAATAGTGAGGGCATCTTCCAGTGTTCATAGGGCAATTAGTAAGATTGAGTCAGACAAGGTCATTGGTTTGGAGGATAAGATGCTGCACAGATGGTCCAACCATAGTTATTCACCAAAACGGAGTTTTCTGTCCCCAGTTCTCCAGGGTATACCCGGTCAGTGGCGTAAGTTAATAACATCACATGAATGTGAATAATCATTTCAGGAGTTGCAGTTTCAGCGTGACAGAAGCGTCTTGATTACATCAGCGAATGAGTGCATGTTGGCCCTGCCAGGTGAGCACCATAGAAACTGTGGAGGGAGAGGAGGGTTCAAGGACTTCTTTGTGGAGTTTTGATATCAGTCGAACTGGCCTTAGCACAATACATTGTCTGATCTGAAAATACAGTATCTGCCTCCCGGGTCTGCGGCTGAGCCGGGAGCCGTGGGGGCGGCTGGCCATGGCTGCCGCCCGCCCTCCCGGCTCCGCGGCTGAGCCGGGAGCTGGAGAGGCGCCACAGGCGGGGGGTTGAGCTGCTGGCCCGTGGGGGCGGGAAGCCGCCGCGGGGGGGGAGGGGGGACTGGCTGCAGCGGGGGGGTGCGGTGTTAGCTGGGTGGAGGGGGGAAGGGTGTGGGGGGGGTGCAAGGCTGGTGCAAGGAAGTTTTGCCTAGGGCGCAAAACTTCCTTGCACCGGCCCTGTCTCTGCCTAGTAGTTGAGGGCTGGATTCTGCTCTTAGCTACACTGGTGAAAAGGGGGGAGGGATGGCTCAGTGGTTTGAGCATTGGCCTGCTAAACCCAGGGTTGTGAGTTCAATCCTTGAGGGGGCCATTTAGGGATCGGGGGCAAAAATTGGGGATTGGTCCTGCTTTGAGCAGGGGGTTGGACTAGATGACCTCCTGAGGTCCCTTCCAACCCTGATATTCTATGAAATCAGAGTAACTCTGCTGAAGTGAGTGAAAGAATGGAGCTGACTTCAGGGGAGTTACTCCATTTCACAGCAGTGCAGCACAGGGTGGAAGCTGGCCCCTTTGCTTTTCTTGGAGAAATGGGACTCCATAAGGCTTCCGCCGTGCTGTCTCTGTGCTTCCCAGCTGGAGATGACACCAGCCCGTTGAATAGTGCAGGCACCTCCCAGCATTCACAGGGGAATTAAAGAGAGAGACTCAGACAAGGTTATTGGTTTGGAAGATGAGATGCTGCACAGCTGATCCAACCAGGGTTATTCACCAAGACTGAGCTCCGTGGACATACCTCCAGGGCATTCCTGGTCAATGGGATAAGTTAATAATGTAACATGAATGTCAGTAATCTCTTCTGTCGCCGAGTCAGCAGACAGAGGCCTCTCCTTGATTTCACTTGGGAACAAGTGGATCCTAGCAACCCTAAAGCAGCAAAGTGGGAGGGGAGGGTTTCAAGGACTCCTTGCCTCCCGCAGAAGCTGACACATCCCATCAAGGTACCCTCGGCCTGACATCTCTTGATCTGCAAATCAAATCCCAGCAGAACCTGTCTCTCTCAGGAGACCCAGTCTAAATGGATTACAGCAACGGGCTGCTGTGGGTCTGGCTGGGACCGATGCAGTATGCTCATTTCAAAACGTGATGGACCAAGTGGAACAGATGTACAAAATTCTTCCAGGAAAATGGCTTCTGGGGGTGAAAATGAGGACAATGCTGGTCTGATTCAGGAGAAGGAAGCAACTCTTTTCCATGCTGCCCAATATTATGATTATTTATTAATTTTATTATGTACATTAGAGTAGTGCCCATCATCCCCAATCAAACTTGGATGCCCATTATGCTAGACACTGTACACATACACACAGCAATAGACAGTTCCTGTCCCAAAGAGCTTAGAGTCTGTTACATAAACAAGGAAGAAAAGGGAAGCAGATACACAGAGGAATAAAATGACTTGCCTGAGGTCACAGAGCAAGTCAGCAATCAAACACAGGTCTCCTGGTTTCTACTCCAGTATGTGATCTCCACTGGACCACACTGTTTCTCTACTGTGTGTTTGTAAAATAGAATCCTAATTGCTGATCCGCTATCAGTGCCTCATCCCCAAACATCAGCATGTTGGTTTCTAACTGCACTCAGCAGTAGGCAGGAAGAATTCAGGGAGGGGAGGGTCGCTTTAAAGCTGTTCCACAGCAATACTTCCAGCCCTCTTGGAAAAGTCAAACCTCCCCCGCTGATAGTTATTCTTTTAGCGCAGCATGGCAGGTTACAATGAGGCAACTGAGCACACAAATCGAAACAGGTGGGAGCTTTCTCTGGCTATGATGGTGTGTACGGAACACAGAGGTTCCCATGGTTCTGGGCTCGCTGAGTTTTTTTTAATGTGCTCAGAAAATGCTTGTTGAGCAAAAGTAAATAATTCTCGCATGGCCTTTTCATTGTGCTAGTGAAAGTTGTTTATTTCGTTTGATCGATGTATTATGGCCACACAGCTGTTGTGGGAGATTACTTCTCATTTCAGCACGATGAAAGCAGGTAGAATGTATCTGAAATAACAAACCAGGGGACGCGGGGGCGGGTGGGGGGTGGAGCAAACATAAGCATAAGAAAAAAAACAGATCATAGCTCACACATTTCAGATCTGATAAGACAGAGAGTGAGAAACCACATCATCCCACCTCTCCAGGCCTGATCCTTCACAGACTTCCTTCCCTTTCCCCATTGTGAACACTCCCACGGAAGCACAATTGAATATTGTTGAATAGTCACACGTCATGCTCACATCTCTCAGGTGCCACCAGCGTCTACTAATGAGTACCATGGGAAAGGCTGAACTTTCCAGTCCTGATGAGTTGTGCAGACCCAACAAAAATCCTTGGTTAAAGGAGAAGGATATTACTTATTGTTATCCACACCAACCATCTTGAACCTTTTGAAGCATCTCCCTCATGGATACACACACAAAAAACCTTAGTCCTCAGTGATGCACGCATGCACACCCATACACATCAATATACAAAGGAGTGGTGAGAAGTTGGCCCTCTGTCAATAATAATAATAGCTGGCATTGATATAGCATTCTCCATGCCAGAGCCACAAGCACTATATATAAAGGTACGTGAGGCACAATTATCCCCATGTGACATGGGGAAAATAACAACAATGTGCCCTTCTGCTGGGTCATGTGACAGAGCTGGGACTAGCTGCTGCTCTTCTGGTCCCTAACCAGGCTCCCTCTCCAGTGAACCATTCTGCTGCTCACTTGCTAAGGCCTTTTTAAACCATCCCTAAGCTTATGAGCCAGCTCAGTTATTGCCACTCCTTCCTGTTATCTGTTCACGCTGCACTCCACGTTCTGAGCCTAAGGGAGCCAATAGCAGCCAGTACAGGGAGAGCATATTTATATACATCAGCTGAATAATGAATAAACAGTTAAAAGAAATATCTTTTTGCCTAATACATTATTATAAGTTGGGCCGTGGTATGGTACAGAGACAGATCTAAATGATTTATACACTCCAATTTGAAGTCCTTTGTTACAGGTGTTTCAGGCATCTATTAGAGTTTATTAAATCATTTGTACCTGTCTGTATGAGGTGTTGTAATAGTAATAATACATTGTAGATTGTTTTATTACAAGAGTGTTTTCCATTCATCATTTAGGCAACCTGGCCATATGTACAAGTAAAGGGGCCTTTTGACTGGCTGCACCAGGCATTAAGAGTCCCGAGGGGTGTGGAGAGCCATCTCCGTAGGTGGGTGGAGAGTGGAAGCAAACGTGGCTCTGTCCCTAGCACCCCTTGAGTAACTGACCACAGGCCATGCATAAGCATTTCTAGGGTTGTAGTAACTTACTTCCAACCCTCACAAAGAGGTGAGGAATTCAGCTGCTCTGAGTCATAATTCTTCCCCTGGGTTCCTGCTGGGGCAGAGCAAGGATGCGCTATGAAATTAATTGTTGGGTTGAGTTTGTGTGGCTGTTTTCTCTGTTCTGAGGAATGAGGTAAAGAAAAGCTGACACCAAACCCAGGGAGTTACTTATGTTAGAAGTTACTACAGAGAACTTTTTCCTGGGTGTCTGGCTGGTGAGTCTTGCCCACATGCTCGGGGTTCAGCTGATCGCCATATTTGGGGTCGGGAAGGAATTTTCCTCCAGGGTAGATTGGCAGAGGCCCTGGAGGTTTTTTGCCTTCCTCTGCAGCATGGGGCACGGGTCACTTACTGGAGGATTCTCTGCACCTTGAAGTCTTTAAACCATGATTTGAGGACTTCAGTAGCTGAGACATAGGTGAGAGGATTATTCCAGGAGTGGGTAGGTGAGATTCTGTGGCCTGCATTGTGCAGGAGGTCAGACTAGATGATCATAATGGTCCCTTCTGACCTTAAAGTCTATGAGTCTATGAGTTTTGTAAGGACGGACATAAAACAAGGTGTGGACCCAAACCAAAACATCGCCTTTCAATATATTCTGATCCACATCCAAATTTCACAGTTTGGGCACCTCTCTATAAGAACCAGAACTGCAGCTGCAACCTCTAGCCTCCCTCCCATGTGTTGGGAAGGTTGGAATCTAGATTTGGTGTTTGCACTTCAAATCACTCCCTATGAAATAGATTGGAACTATAACATTAGATGCAACTCCCCTGAAATGACTGAGTCCATGTTTCATTGTTTAGGCTCATACCTATATGAGTGTTCCTTGTGTTACTGAATAAAATGGATTCAGATTTAATGACTCTGCTAACAGGGATCCTTTACTCAGGATGCTGCACTGGCTGCTAGAGTGACTAAACATAGGTTGGGCTACCTAATGTCACCTCACGCAGAGTCTCCGTAAGCCCTGGTTTGGGCTAAGCAGACAACTGGCTGAACTGTATGGTGAACCAGAACATCAGAACTCACCCCTTTCAGGCTTTGGATATGTTTGTAATCAGAGCTTATCTTTGGCATTTTCTGTACAAATGGTTCAAGGCTGGAAGAGCAGAGCCAAACTTCGAGAATAGAGTTGCATCTCTGGATCTGAACTTCATAGCTCAGTCCCCTCTCTATAGAGACAACTGGACAGAGTTTTCAATGCCAAATTCCATTCCAGTGTAGATAATGAAGACATGCTGAAATAGTTCTTGACCTCCAGGCTCTATGAGCTAATCATTTCATGCTGAGGAAGGTCAGGTGAGGGGGAAGACTTGCCCTTCCATCCCCCCTTTATTCCTTTTATCTGTCCTCACCAGACCCGTCCTTGCCCTCGCATTTAAGAAGCTCCTGCAGCCTGACAACTGTTCTTTGTTTTTGTGTGGGTGTGTGCATGTGTATTTTTCTCTCAGCTGTACCTTGTGAGGGACAATTAAGGTGTCTGAGCTGCAGTGTTTTTAACCCAGTTGTCAAGACCAATTATTTCTGACAGCGCTTGACAGATCTTAGCTTTTCTTATGGTTTTTCAAGGGGATTTCTTTTTTTCTCTTCTAATTTTTGTTTCAAAGAGGGCCAAGGAATGGAGCACTTGGGAGGAGAGGAAGAAAAAATACCTTCAAGAATGCTTTGGACTGGACAGTTTCCTTTAGAGGAAGCTGATTCTCATCCCCCCTCAGAAGTCTTTCTCTGGGTTAACAGAGCCAGACAAGAAGCAAGTATTTGCTTTGTTGAGAACAGTGATGTTTGTCTTATGGGTAGAAGAACTTATTTTGTTAACAGAAGATGTCTACGAGACCTTGGGAGTGTCCTTTACCAGCATACGACCACACCTGAAAGTTGAGTTTTAAAAGAAGGGCATGGAAAACTTTGAAGCGCTCAGTAGGGACAGAATTCTGCTTCTCTTTTATGTAATAATATATATTATTTATGCCACTTCTGTCAAAATATCCTGGGTTTATTTGTAATAAAACTACAGTAGATCATGGTTAGCATTTTCAGTAGGGTCTAAAGGAGATAGGCCCTCAGCTCAGTGGAAATTCAGCCTGGGGGTTACTCCTGTTTTAGAATTCTATGGCCAAGTTTACTGTGTGTGTGTGTGTGTGTGTGTGTGTGTGTGTGTGTGTGTGTGTGTGTGTGTGTGTGTGTGTGTGTGTGTGTGTGTGTGTGTGTGTGTGTGTGTGTGTGTGTGTGTGTGTGTGTGTGTGTGTGTGTGTGTGACATAGGACAAATTTTACAAAAGCCCCTAAATGGGGGTGGGGATGGTTTTCAAAATACTTTCCCATCCTGAGTTGGGATACAAAGTCAAAATTTCTCACAAACTAAAAATCCTATATTTTTGTGTTGAGGTCTATCAAAACATTTCATTTCCATAATTTCAAAATGTTTAATTTCAGTTCTGACCATTTTTATTTTTTAACTTCATCCCCCCCCCACCCCCCATAATTAGCTTAAATTTCTAACTGAAAAGTTATTTTGAATTGGAAAACTATAATTTTCTTTTAAAAAATGTTGAAACAAACCATTCGGACAATTTGAATAGTTTTAAAAAAATTCAAATTGAGAAAGTCATTACAATAGACCCTTTCCAACAAAAAGGTTCCGTTTCAACAAATTGGCATCTTCTGACCAAAAAAAAATCTTTTTTTTCTGAAAAATTCCCAACCACTTTTACCTATGAATTTAGGAATGTAGGAACAAATTCAAGTTGAATGAAAAGATCAATTTTCTAACTAAACAGGTCTGGCTGTCTCAAACAGTCACCCAACACTTTCCAAGGTGCTACAGTGTTCTGCTCCAAATGCCTACCAACTTCCCTGTGAGAATCAGTTGACGCAATGAACGAGACTGATAGACAAGACACCCACCACCCCCGAAAAACCTAAAACAAGATGGCTGGATGGTGCCAACACACACCTGACCCTTACAGGCATCCTACCCTGTAATGTGCCAGATTTGACTCAGGACAGAACATCATGTTTGCACATAATGCATTCAGTGGCCTCCACACTGTCCAAGCAACAGCATGAGAACTAACCTCTACTTAGGAGCCTAAGTGCCATTGATGCATTTGAAATTTTTGCTGTAAATTATATGGAGGTCTAAATCAATCAGAACATGGGTGTTAGTGTTAGTGGCAAAGCAGTACAATTTCCACCACTTTGGCATTCAGTGGGTCAATTGTTGCTTTCATAGAATCATAGAATATCAGGGTTGGAAGGGACCTTAGGAGGTCATCTAGTCCAACCCCCTGCTCAAAGCAGGACTAAACCCCAATTTTTGCCCCAGATCCCTAAATGGCCCCCTCAAGGATTCAACTCACAACCCTAGGTTTAGCAGGCCACTGCTCAAACCACTGAGCTATCCCTCAATCATCATGGTGTTGGTGGAGCTCATTGGATCAATACTGGCATACATGAAAGCAGAATTCAGTTTCAAGTTCATAAAAACAATAAACAAACAAACAAAAACCCTCTTTACTCTGCCGACCAACCTGTGTAGTCCTCCCATCCTGGACAGCAAGAGAACCTCAGCCAAAGTTTTCAAGTTCGGGTTTCTAAAGCTAAGCACCTGTAGCCATCAGACAGGTCTGATTTTCAGATGTGACTTGACCAGAAGCAGGCTCAGGGGCCCAGCAGTTATGTGACATTATTTCCATATATTTTTTAGAAAGAAGTATATTGTGTTGTACATCACAAGGGCTGGTCAGAGTGTTCTGAATTTTTAAAATATCATCTCAGTTTCAAAATTAAATTTTGAAAATTAAGGAAATAGGAAGAAGTTCAGTGAAATATTCACAATTCCTCGCCCTCCCCTCCAGATATTTTTTGACTAGCTGTAGGACTGATCAATATTTTTGTCTAATTTTCACATTTTTTAATTTCAAAAATTTGAATGATTGAATTTTTTAAAAGGGGAAATTTAAAAAAAATCCGCAACTTTCCTCAGCCCCATTTTTTTCCTCCCAGCTCTCTATATTGGATTACATCCAGTATCTCAAAGCTTGAGAATGTCGTACTTTCTCTCTCCTGTAAATAGCAAATCTCCACATTGCACAATGTGCATATAGAGATTCAAGAGGAGAAATATAACCATTATAAAACAAGTCATTGATTGAGTTAGAAAAGGCCCTTTGATGAATTGGATTGTATTCCTTCCCTTGGTGTTCTAAAGGCTGTACAGATGTTACACAAAAAATGGATAGGATTGAAATGGGCTGTATGCAATGTGAGAACTTCTAGTTTTATGATTTGGAGCTTTTTACATGAAAGACGTTTGTGCCTAGCTTCCATTCTTATCACACTGAAAAGACGGTTGCGCAATCTAGGGAAGAAAAGTAAACTTTCTGCCTCTGTCCCTGCTCTCTGAATCTATTCAAAGAGAAGAATAGATCATTAGTTGGTTTAAGCCAGCATGGCTTCGCTGAAGTCAGCACAGGTATGCCAGTTTGAACCAGCTGAGGATCTAGCTCAAGGAGTTTTGGAACATCCAAAGAGGGCTGTTTTCCTCCCTCTCTTTGTGTTTCTTTGTACAATTTCAATCACTGTATATGATTTAAAGCAAAACCACCTTCTGATTCAAAATGGAGATGGTGCCAGCTTATCTCCATTTGTGCAAACAGTTGTCGGGTTCATTTGCTACAGTAGTTTCACATATCAGTAAAAAACATATCAGACACATTTTGGTTGACTCCAGTTGTATTTTCCTCTGGTTGTGTAAAGTTTGACTGGGGAATGGGTGCTATATGTAAAATATTGTTCATGCCACAGACATTAAGCACTAAGGATTTGCTTTCAGGTCAGATAAGTCACCTCCACCTGGGAAATAAAGCACAGTCATTATTGTTTATTATTATGAATATATAGTACAGTTGTACCTAGACATACTACAATTGTACCCCAACATAGATTGTACTCCCGTTGTGCTAGGCACTGTACATGCATGTGGTGAAAGACAATCTCTGTAGTGTGGCCTAGTGACTAGAGTACTGGAATGGGATTCAGAAGACCTGATTTCTATTTCTGGCATTGCCACTAGCTTGCTGGGTGACTTTGAGCAAGCTGCTTCCCCACTCTGTGCCTCAGTTTCCCAATCTGTCAAATGGGTATAATAATACCGACCTCCTTTGCAAAGTGTTCTGAGATCTGTGGATGAAAAATGCCATATAAAAGCTAAGTATTATTACTGAAGAACTTATAGTCTATATAAGCAAACCAGAGAAAGCAAATATTACTTATAGATGAGGCACAGAACAGCTAAGTGTGTTGTGCAGCGTCACATAGGAAGCATTGCACAGTACCAAGAACTAAAGCCAAATCCCTTGAGTCCAAGACCAGTGTCTTAATCACAAGACCCTCCCTTCTCTGTTAGAAGTGTTTCAAAAGTAACCTGGGAAGAACAACAAAACTGGGCGTGTACCCTTTTTAATTCCTCATGATGTAGGAAGAACCTCCAACTGCCAGAAGCTGAGACAGGGGATGGATCACTTGATATAATTACCCCTATTCTGTTCATTCCTTCTGAAACATCAGGCACTGGTCACTGTCAGAAGACAGGATACTGGGCTAGATGGACAATTGGTTTGACACAGCATGGCCGTTCTTGTGGTAAGAACCCCTGGATTTTTTTTTTCTATCTTAAAAAGTTTGTCCTTCCTGCTTGTTTTTATCCCGTAGAAATATTATTTTGAGGGAAGTTTCTAGCATGTAGGGCAAGCAGGAAAATGGAACTGACAGGTACTATAAAGTCTAAGATGGGGATTTGCCCATATATTTCCCCTCTCTGTACCCACTGGTTTTCCCTGACAGTCACAACCTATTTTCTTATTTCCAATCCCCTTGGACACAAAGGCAAAATCTAATGCCAGCCTGGATTTCCTTGCATAGATGTCATCCCTCCACATTACACTTACTAACTTTCCTAGTCAGACTGATCAGTGACAAAGGGTTTGATGAAGAGTTTTCCTCTTCTCTAAAGAACATTGTTGCTGAAGGACACCTAATCCATTAGGATAAGGAAAGGTGTCACCATTCACTCTAGTTGTCACTTTACATCTGGCCAGCGGTGCCAGGAATGAAATCCTGGTCCAGGAGAGCAATATTAATTTGTTAATGAATGACATGAAAAAGCCCTATTGCGTGCAAAGTGGAGATGGGGTGGAAGGGGGGGGAGGAGATGAGGGGAGAGGAAAGCACTCAAATGCTCAGATGTGCAGCTCACATGAATCATTGTTAAAGAAATAGGTGTTCTGATGCTACAATGATGAACGTGGGAGAGAGAGATTAGATTAGATTAGATAAAATGATATTCTCAGAGCTAAATTGTAAACTATAGCTTAGTTAAGCACTGGAACAGGTTATCTAAGGAGGTTGTGGAATCCCCCTCATTGGAGGTTTTTAAGAACAGGTTGGACAAACACCTGTCAGGGATGTTCTAGTTTTACTTGGTCCTGCCTCAGTGCACAGGGCTGGACTTGATGACTTCCTGAGGTCCCTTGCAACCCTACAATTCTACGATTACTATGATTCCATGATCTTAGAGACATAAGTTTCCTCTTTAGTGAATCACTATTATTTATTTAGGGTGATATTTTCAAAGATAATTTTATTGGGATTTTTAATGTAATGTATTGGGAGGCTTTAAAAATCTCACCCTTAAACAACTGACAGGAGATGAGTTTGTGTGTGTGTGTGTATGGTGGAGGGGGAGTTCAGAGAAACTTGTCCATGCAACGGATAAGACTGTGCATGTATCTTAGCCTGAGATTTTCAGAGACGCCTACGGGTGTCAGGCACCCAGCAGCTGTTGAATTCCATTAGGATTTGGGCACCTAATCATTTTGGGTCAACCTGAAAATGGAATTTTCCAAAACTTTCAACAAATAATAACATAAGAGCAGCCATACTGGGTTAGACCAATGGTCCATCTAGCCCAGTATCCTGTCTTCTGACAGTGGCCAATGCCAGGTGCTTCAGAGGGAATGAACAGAACAGACAGTCATCGAGTGTCCATCCCTTGTCGCTCACTCCCAGCTTTTGGTAAAAAAGAATATTTTTTTCCGGTAAATCAAAACATCTCATTTTGATTTCAAGCTTTTTTCTTTGTTTCTTTTTTTACATTTTTAACATAAAATTGAAGGAAATTTTTAAACAAAAAGCCATTTTGAATAAAAAAACGCTATAGACTCATAGACTTTAAGGCCCGAAGGGACCATTGTGAACATCTTGTCTGACCTTCTGCACATTGTAGGCCATGGAACCTCACCCACCCACTTCTGTAATTGACCCCTAATCTCTGGCTGCATTACTGAAGTCCTCAACTTATGATTTAAAGACTTCAAGCTACTAAGAATCCCCATTTACACGTTTTGTTCGAAAACTTCACCCAGCACAAGTCCTAAGCATGTCGAGAGGTAAAACACGTGGCTGTAACATAGTATTAAAAGCATTTTAACATACAGTCATTATTCTAAGTAGGTTTATTGCTATAGCTGTGACATAGCCATTAACACAACACCCAGTTATTAGGCAAACATGACATTTCTTGTAATGTAACAGCCACATCGTTAAATATTGTCTGTATGCGCCTTATCAGAGGGTTGTTAAAACTCCAGAAATTCATGTTAAAATAATTGATTGGCATTTGTTTAATATGCAACAGCGTTCCAATAAATCTCCTTTAAAAAGAGGGAATGTGTCTGGGACACGTAAATGACTTTTGATGTGTGTAGCGCGCGTTGCTCTCAATGAGTAATAAATTGCTCTAGATGACTTGTTGTTATGGATGTGATATTGCATGATATAAAATTTTAAGGCATACCTTCAAAATACAGAAACTTTATGGACTCTCATGCTTTATGTTCTTGTAATCTCAAATCCTTCGTTCTGCGGACTGCAGTTTTTTGCCATATCTCCAAGATTACCATGTGTATGTTCATTTTCAGCACTGTAAACTGATTTTCCCAGCCTTTCAAGTCAGTTTCCTTAATAGATATTAGTTACCACTGTGCTGGAATATAGCAGCTGTAGACCATATTTCCTAATACCTAACACTTTACATAGTGATTTACTGTTCTCACATCCTGTATGCACATTAGGTAACTAATTAATCCTGCTGAGTAGCATATTAATTCTTTTTAATTTCCTACCTTACTTAAGGTGTAATATGGGTCTGAAAGTAATCCAATGGTATCAGAAAGAAGTTTTATAGGTTGTGATTTTCAAAGTCAACTTGGGGATGCTGCCACCCAACTTTGAAATGAATGGGAGTTATGTGACTAAATCCCCCAGGCTGGCATTGAAAATCTAAACCAAGATGTGCATCTTCATTTATCTGTGAACAAAACAGTATTGTCGTAGTCCCAGGATATTGGAGAGACAAGGTGGGGGAGGTAATATCTTTTATTGGACCAACTTCTATGGCTGAGAGAGACACGCTTTCGAGCTTCCACAGAGCTCTGAGTAGGTTTCCCAGACCTGAGTAGCGTTTCCCATTGGCAACTGCCAGTAGCAAAAATCCCCAACGGCTAGAGATGGGACAAGATGGGGAGGGCTCTGAGTTACTACAGAGAATTCTTTCCCGGGTATCTGCCTTGTGGAGCTTGCCCAAATGCTCAGGGTCTATCTAATCACCATATTTGAGGTTGGGAAGGAATTTTCCCCCAGGTCAGATTGAGATTCTGGGTGGGGGTTTTCGCCTTCCTCTGCAGCGAGGGGACTAGTCACTTGCAGGTTTAAACTAGTGTAAATGGTGGATTCTCTGTAACTTTAAGTCTTTAAACCATGATTTGAGGACTTCAATAACTCAGACAGAGGTTAAGGATCTATTACGAAGTCAGTGGGTGAGGTTCTGTGGCCTGCAATGTGCAGGAGGTCAGACTAGATCATCACGATCATCCCTTCTGACCCTAAGGTCTATGACCTATCTTCTGTCACTCATGGAGGTGACTTTTCTACAGTGATGGAAAAAAACATCTGTCACTGTCAGCCATGGGCACATGATGGAGTTATGACACCATAGTTACTGAGCCATGGCTAAGCCACTGTAGTCCCTGGAGTGTAGACAAGCCCTAAGCCCCGGTTGGCTTTGCAGACTAGCCATTTTCTTGCCTGTGGGGCCCACTCTGGCAGGCATGCTCAGACCATGCCTGACCCGCACAAACAGATGGGGGTGAGCAGATTGGGAATTTGGGGGACTGGCTGGTGGGTGTTTGTTCCACAGTAGCCCAGTGGTTAGGGCATTCACCTAGCATGTAGGAGACCTTGGTTCAAGTCCCTACTCCAAATCGGGCAGAGCAGGGATTTCCCTGAGAGAGGGCTGACCTGGCTCAGGCACTGAACTTCTGAAGAGGGTTCACGACTGAGAATTCTGAATGGCGGGAGGTGCCTCTCTCTGTCCTAAGGCCCAGATCAGTGGGAGTTAGGTGCCTAAGTCACTTTGTGAATCTGGGCCTTGAGCCCCATCCCTTTCCTCTGCATTTCACTGCTGGCTAGCCTAGGTGGCTCCCTTCTCAGATTGCTAGTTTCACAGAATCCCTTTCTTGGGCACCTAACTCTGGCCATACATTGTCTGAGGCGCCTGGGCATCGAACTCAGGGCTGTGAATGCCACAGGAAGTAGAGTGCCTAGAAGCTAGGTGTTGCAATGCTGAACACTGCACCACCAAGGTCCCTTTGTGAATCTAGCCCTAAGCTGTTTTTGAAAATAGGACGTAGGCTCCTGAATCACCTAGGTGCTCTTGAAAATTTTACCCAGAGTCACTTTTCAGATTACAGTGGCTGTTTAAATAAAATACAACTGTTTCTGGCCTTTGCCAGAGTACAGAATTTGCTTTGGTCAGTGTATCACGCTTGCACACAAAATCACTCTTATTGCCCCCTGATGAGTAGATCATGCCAAATACTTTCCCCTTGCCATTGCAATAATCTGTTGCTGGTCAAACCAGACACTTCTTGGTAAGGTGTGGAGACAGCTTCAAGTACAACACACTGTGTGAGGTTAAACTAGTTCTTAATAAAGCAACAATTATCATCCAGTTTGATTTATCTGTTACACTGGTAATAAATCCCCACTTACTGCGTGCCTGAATTATACTCACTCAGAATTCAAGATCTTGTTCAGAGCAGATCAAATACTTAAAGACCTGTTTCTGAACAGTTAGCAGTATTAGGGCTGATCCAAGCACAAATATTGCGCCATTTTAACTATACCAGTAGAGTTAAAGTGGTACAACACCCACTAGTTTGGACGCAGTACTGGTATAATGGTGCTTATACTGGTGTAGCTTATTCCTGTGTGGTAAGCGGAATAAGCACTAGTACAAAGCACCTTTATACTGGTATAAATGCACTCACACTGGGGGCTGCACTGGTATAACTAAATCAATAAAAATAACCCACATAATTATATTGGTGTAAAATCTGTGCGTAATAAAGGCCTTAGACACCAGGGATAAGAACCTGCATCATTGAAGTCAATGCAAGTTTTGCCATTAACTTCAATGGGGCTAGATTTCTTGTTATCCCCTTTCTTATTACATGTTTGCAACCATTCATACGAGTGAAGTTTTGTTTGTAGGAATTTTAAGGCCTTCACTCAGATTTGTTTAAGCAAGGAATGGAATTTGTGTCTGATGGAAGTAACAGTTGATATAAGATATAAAGTGGTATCGTCTAGTCAGGATAAGAGCTACAATACCATGCGACATAGATGGCCAGTCATAACACTTAAATTGTGAATATTTGAGCTAAATTCTCAACTAGGCTGATGCGGTGAAGCTCCGTTGAAGTGCAAAGAAGTGGACTGACTTTCCCCAGCTGAAGATCTGTCCCAGTGAATTCCAGCATGGCCAGCCCTCGCTCCTGGATCACGAGCCTCATAGTATTGGGGTTTCTCTTTAAATCCCAGTGGCGATTATGAGAATCTCAGCTTTTATTTAAAAAGAAAAAGTTTCCAGACCTTGTGAGTGCAGAGCTTCAAAATGTGACCCGAGTGCATCCTCAAGGCTCAGACAAAAAGAAGGCGAAGCTAAAGGTCTCATAATACATTTTTTTTTAAAAAAAAAATAATCTCATGGTTTTCAAGCTGATCTCATGATTTTGGGGTCCTGGCTTATGATTTTTAAATGCTCAGTGTGGGCAATTCTATCATCCAACGTTTCAAAATGTTAGACTTTTGTTCTAAAATAGGCCATTTGGGGCACGACTAGCTCAATTGTGTTGGTGGGGGGCAGTGACAATCCACAGTGGGTTGTGAAATGTCACCATTTTCATGCATTTTAAATTAAGTGTATTCTCATACTTCAAGCTTTTTCAAATGGCAAATATTTCACACAGTCAGCCCTACCTGCAATCTACAGGGAGGCCTGAGCAAAGAGAGCACTGGGCATCCACAACACCTGAGATCCAATCTCAGATCTGTCACTGACTCTCTGTGGCCTTGAGCCAGTCTTCTTATTATTTCTATTATGGTAGCACCAGTCCAGTACCAAGGCCTTGATGGGCTGGCTCCATATAGACAAATAATCTCCAATATACTGATGGGGAGAATCTTCTTATGGTATTTTCAGCCTGACTAGAACTGAAAGGATCAGAAACCTCCTGAGAGAGCTTGTCTGTGCCCTGCCCAGCCCAGCTTTGCAGATCTAAGTGACTTGGATGGTTTCAAAAGAGGCTGGGATAAGCAGTCAGACCTATTGATGAGTCTTATAACCAAACCCCTGGGTGAAATTCAGGACCAGCCCAAAGTTTCAGACTTAAGTGGGACTTAAGTAGTACATAGTCTTCTGCTGTCTCACCTTTCAATAGGGGTGAATTCCAGTCAGTATAAAATGTGCTCTTAACCACTCTGCTCCTTATTTTATGTTTTATTTCCTTTGGCAGAATGTGAAGATGTGTTCTTCACACAGGTTGGGAGAGGTACGAATCCTCGGGAAGTGCAGAAAGGTTATCCGGCTCATTGACACCCATATTTTTGGTATCTCAATTCTCCCAGGATGGTATTAATTGTTCTTTCCATTTGAATGACGGCTGTAGCTGTGCTCCGACAACCCTGCCAACCAGACCATTCCAGAAATTTATGACTTTTTGCATGAAAAGTTCTACCCAGGGGCTATTTGAATTTCATTCTCCCCCCCCCCCCTTCTCTGTTCCTAATTATGCCCTTTGGTCCTTGTCATTTGTGCTGTGTTAGAAATAATGTGATTGACATTACATTTTCAGAGGGTTTTTTTTCCTTTTTTTTAAGATCCTCTTCTCAACATTTTGAATGAGCCATTTATATTTAAAGGGCATCAGACTCATCTGAGTTCGAGATAACTTTCCTCTTCACTTGGCAAGCTGGGACAAGGCAATGTATCCTTCCAGTGTATTCAGGGCAGTTTTTTCACTTTGAGAATCGTTCTCCAGCCTGGAGCTGGGTGATTGCTGTGAAAAGAATAAAGCAAAATAAAGTATTTGTTTCAATAAGTGCCAGAGATCAGTTTTGGGCTAGATTATGAGTTGGCTGGCATGCCCGCAGGTGAATAAGAATCTCTCTTGTACCTCTAATACGGGCTGGCCAGTTCTTGAATCCAGGTGTGCACCTTCTTATTCATTTACTGAGAGACCTGAGATACTAGCATGAGCTGAAAAACACCAGCCTCCATGTGCTCCAGCAGAAAACTAAACAGGAAGATCCCCTACTGGGAAGATTCTCAGTTTATAAAGTTTCTTATACAATATTTCCTAGTTCACACTGATAACTGGGGGGCCAAGAACTCTATGAGTTCAACGCTATGTGTTCAAGTTTGTATTGCCTCTTTATTTGGCAGCAGTGCAACTGCTGCTGGAATGCTGTGTTCACTTCTGTGCCCACAATTCAAGAAGGATGTTGATAAATTGGAGAGGGTTCAGAGAAGAGCCATCAGAATGATTAAAGGATTAGAAAACATGCCTTATAGCGATAGACTCAAGGAGTTCAATCTATTTAGTTTAACAAAGAGAAGGTTAAGGGATGACTTGATTACAATCTATAAGTACCTGCATGGGAAGTAAATATTTACTAATGGGCTCTTCAGTCTAGCAGAGAAAGTATAACACGATCCAATGGCTGGAATTTGATGCTAGATCAAATTCAGACTGGAAATAAGTCATACGTTTTTAACAGTGAGAGGAATTACTCATTGGAACAATTTACCAGTGGTTGTGGTGGATTCTCCATCAGCGGCAGTTTTTAATTCCAGATTGAGCGTTGTTCTAAAAGAGCTGCTCTAGTACAAACATTTTGGGGAATGGGTGTTTTGGGGAAGTTCTATGGCCTGGGTTATGCAGTAGGTTAGACTGGATGATTACAGGGGTCCCTTGTGGCCTTGGAATCCATGAACAACACCACTCTCTTCCCGGAGGAGGTGCATGACCACTGCGAACATATTAAAGATGGAGAATAGGCTCTGCCCCACTGTGTATGGGTCATCATATCTGAGCCAGTCCAGAGGCAGTAGCAACTTAGTGCTGGTATTGGACAGGAACAAATGATGACCCCCTCAGAGGTAGGAGGAAACATGAAAGGAATTGTGCTTACCAGAGGTGTCTCTGAGCCTTCCTGGGTGGTGGCTACTGGCTCCGGTGTGGAAAGTGACAAGTAAACCCCTGCAAGTTGCTGCAAAAGTTATAGTAAAACTTTCTTTTCTTATTCTTTCTTCACCCCTCCCCCTTCCGCTTTTCCCCCTCAACAATTGCTGGAATGTGGAAAAATGTCAAAAGCGGGAGAAAATAGTTAAAAATTAAAAAAGAGAGACTGTGAAAACTGGGGTGGGGTGGGGGGGTGAATGAAAAAATAGTCTATTTTGAAATTTGCAAAACAAAACCCTTTTTTTTTCTAAATAGGTTTTTCCCTCTTTTGACTAGGTCTGTTAACATGGTATAGACTTATGAGCATAATTAAATTATAATGTAACAGAGACCCTTTCCGTTCGAAATTAGATAGATAGATAGACTGGATATAGATATAGATAGATATAGATGAACTTGGACTGAAGCAAAGGAAAGAAATAACATTCTTTTCTTTTTATTGAGCCAACTGGGTTGTCTGGAAGGGAAATGGGCACATCAAACACGCCTGTCTCTCTTCACAACTTCACTTTTCCTGAAATTTCTGGGCATTTAAAATAACCCTCTCTTTCCTCATCATAATGTTCTTTTTTTCTCCTTTAGTAAACTAGAACAATCCTGGGGGAGGGATTGAAGGTTGGGATCCAAAAGAGGAACTTCAGGGCATTTTTGTTTGTTTCATTTTGTAATCGAAAAGAAGTAATAAGAAAGGTAGGACTAGACTGTAATTCTCTCACCGTTACAACCTGTAAGCTGAGGGCCACTGTAAAACTAACTGATTAAATCGATCCATAACGCTAGGCATTTGTAACATCCACTGTGGTCTGAGTGTGGATGGCTGCATGTCTGGAAGGAGAGAGAACTGAACAGAGAAAACTTCTTCAATCAAATAAATAAGCATAAAATAGACTGAAACAATATTAGCCTCATGGCAAAGGGAAGTGTTTGGTATGGAAAGAACCAGCAGTTTAGCAAGATCAAATGTTAAGCAAAAGGTTGTTGTGCTTTTGTTTTTTTAGCATCTGTATTGCTACTGTGTGCAGGCATGTGGCTAGGGGTTAGTTTGTGTGGGCTTGGGGTGTGAGTATATGTGTTTAAGGGGGTATATACAAATATATGTTAGGATGTGCTTGTATTTGAGTGTGGGTGCGCGCATACATGGTTATGTAGTGGGTGTGAGCGTGTGTGCATGTGTTCAGTATTTGACAGTGGGCATGAATGTGGAGACAAGTATATGTGGATGTGTGTGCAGGTTTGTTTATATATGCTTGGGTGTTGTATTTGCATCGGAGTGTGGGTGTGTAAACTGTCACCATTCAGATCATTGTCCCCCTCTCTAAGACACTTGCAGAAACATAGTTCCTGCCCTCCCTTGTGCACACCTGCACTGTCTCTGTTTTATCCTCTATTTGATGGTGAGGCTTCCATGAAAATCCTTTGAGTTTCTGAATTCATGAAAATGACAGAGTAGAATGGAAGGCTGGAACAGCTCAGGGGGCCTTGAGACAGGCACTTCCTAGCCCCCAATATTACTGCACTATCATGTTGCACTTAATTATTTCAAAGCGTAGCAAATTGCATTAATTAAAGTGGCACATCTGGCCTTGTTATCAGAGTTGGTGCAGTTCTGGTTTTGATCCTGAAGTGACAGAATCAGACGCTATCAGTGCTGCAGGGTAAACATTCATTATGCGAATAGAATGTTTCCTTTATTTTCTGGGAAGCCTAAAAATGTGTCCAGTGGAAGTGTAGGGGCTTCGTGTAAGCTCTGTAAGGAAAAGATAGTCAGTCATTAGCAAGATTTAATCACCATTGGTATGTTGACACTAACAAATACCCTCTTCAGAAATCTTGTGTTTATGACTGCATACAAACCCAGTAACCTTTCCTCCTCTCTTCTCACCAGTGCAATGAAATCATCCTGTGCGGAATTTTCAGTGGTGTGTTTTAAAAAGTCATTGAATAAAACAATCATAAATGTAAACCCACTTTCTACTTACCTTAGGTACTCTATGGCCCCCATTGTCCTAGTATCTGCTCCCCTCAGAACCTTTTCGGTATTTAGCCTCATAACAACCCTGTGCGGTAAGGCAGTGCTGTTATCCCCACGGGGAACTGAGGCACAGAATGGTTAAGTGACTTGCCCATGGTCACAGAAGAACTTTGTGGCAGAGAAAGGAGTTGACCCCCAGGTCTCCCCTGCCTAGGCTTGTGCTCTGGCCACTGGACAATCCAGCCTGTGAGCTATTTTCAGAAGCTTGTTGCCTTCACAATGCAGCTAAATGAGTCTGTATTTGCTACTTTGTGTAAATACTTTCTATTTAAATAATAAATGCTGCAAGGAGCTAGATTATCCCATTTAATGCAAAGTACACAAAAATGTGCTGTCACCAGAGACTTGGACACCCATTCACTTCAGTGGTGATACTCCAGTGTTGGCCCGGGTGGGGTATAAAAACCTCGGTAAATTAGAAAGAGAAAGAGACAGAGAAAGAAAGAGAGAGAAATCAAATAGGAGCGGGATTAGACTCAGCATGTGATTTCAAAACTAGGCCTTGAGTTTGGCTTTGTCGAACATGGCACTTGATAGCGGGCTACACACGAAAACACACACCTAGCCACACACACATCACAAAAGAATGTGCTTGCCTCACAATTAGATTAAAATCCAGAAAGGCCTAGTTAGAGTCAACAAATACAATGTGTTTAGGGAGCTGTCAGAAAATCATTTTTGAAAGCCTGTAATTTCTGTGCTAATGCAATCAGCTCATCTCTAGGGTTTTCAGCCTGCTTTCAGCACTGCTTACTATTCGGTTTAGCCTTATATCCAAAAAAAGCCCCAAAACTTAAAAAACCCTCTCTAATGAGCTAAGAAATGACCATGAGTGCTACTTGTGATTGCTTGGAAATGGTAGATAATGACACAGTACCCAGAGCAATTACTCCTCCCAGCTAATCCTCCACTGCCAGGGCAGTTCTTCCTACTGATTTGCTGCATGTGCGGAGTGCTCTGAACAGCCCAAGGTTTTGGTCAGGCCATCAGCCACTCAGATTTTGTGCTCTTTTGCTAGAAGCATGAGTGCACAGTCAGTGCTCAAAATCACCCAGGGTACCACACTTCAGCAAAAGGTGGACAAATTGGAGAAAGTCCAGAGGAGAGCATCAAAAATTATTAAAGGTCTAGAAAACATGACCTATGAGGGAAGATTGAAGGAATTGGGTTTGTTTAGTCTGGAGAAGAGAAGACTAAGTAGGGACATGATAACAGTCTCCAAGTACGTAAGAGGTTGTTATAAAGAGGAGGGTGATAAATTGTTCTCCTTATCCACTGAGGACAGGACAAGAAGTAATGGGCTTAAATTGCAGCAAAGGAGATGTAGGTCGGACATTAGGAAAAACTTCCTAACTGTAGCGGTATTTAAGTACTGGAACAGGTTACCTAGGGAGGTTGTGGAATCCCTGTCATCAGAGTTTTTTAAGAACAGGTTAGATAAACACCTGTGAGGGATGGTCTAGATAATACTAAGGCCATGTCTACACTAGCACTTATGTTGGCAAAACTTTTGTCGCTCAGGGGTGTGAAAAAACACACACCCCTTAGCGACATAAGTTTGGCCGGCATAAGTGCTTGTGTGCACAGTGCTATGTTGGGGGGAGACCCTCTCCCGCCGACATAGCTACTGCCACTCATTGAGCTGATTTTATGTCAATGGGAGAGCCCTCTCCTGTTGGCATAACGCGGCTTCATGAGCGATCTTGTGTATCGGTACAGCTGTAAGCATGTAAGTGTAGACGTGACCTTAGTTCTGCTTCAGTGCCATTGACTGGGCTAGATGACCTATCGAGGTCCCTTCCAGCCCTACATATCTGTGATTCATTGATTCTGCATGCTCTCGGGCAGGGAAATCAGGTAGGACACTCAGTATTCTGTAGATTTATTTTTCTTTAGTGAACTTAGTGCACTGAATATGCCAGAGCGACAGCGCTGGAGACTGGAGTTCTTTGCTGTGTGTCTGGAAAACAAATTGAACACAGACAGCGGCAGTGTAAAGGTTTCAATGCCTCCTGACAATTTTTGGTAGCCCTGTTCTGAAGGGACCGTCTTACGGAGGTAAGAGCTCCCCTTTCAGCACTTGCCCTCTCCACTAAGGATATCATCAAAGATGCGAAGCCATTTTGTTGGAGGGGGGTGGGGGGTTGGTGAGCAAACACCTGTGCACTAGGTATTGTTCCGAGGCAACCTTGGACCCTGGGATGGTTATCATCACAACAGAACAACTTTCCATATAGTCCCCTGGGGCATTTAAAAAGGAAAATTATTGAGTCCAATTCTTGTCTCTAACATGAAACAATCTCACATGGAGAACTTTGTCTTTCTACAATCAAGCCCATTTAGGGAAGACCTCAACTACATCCTTTATATCCCATCAGTTGTTTTCTAAACACACCAGGACAGCTCCTCAGTTGGCGTAAATGGACAGCTCTCCACTGATTTCAATGGAGCTACCTTGATTCACACCACTGGATGATCTGTCCCAGTAAGTGCTCAGTTAAATAACCGAGAGGCATGGGTCTGAAACATAAGCACAGAGGTCTAAGAATGTTTCCACTTGTAAATTCCGTCCCAGCCAAACTCCTGTGTGAGGAACAGTCACAGATACACAGTTGCACAAGGCTGTAATAGATTCCCAACTGTATAGGGTAAGTGTTTGCTTCACCTGCTCTGTATAATTGCTGTTACTGATATCATTACAGCTCTCTCCCCTTGGCACAGCAGTGTGGGAGTTCACTTGGCAGCTCCGGTCAGGCACAGGGTTTCCCAGGAGCAGCAAAGATCTGTGGATTTTTTCCTTAAACACACGAATTGAGGCTAATTAGCTGGGCACTTTAATCAACCTTCACTTCAGATGTATTCACTGCTAAGGCTGTAGAAGGCTCTGAAGATCCCCTAATGCGTGAAAGCTTATTGGGTTTTTTCAGGTAGAGTGGAGTTAAATTGCATTGCTTTCTAAACAGCAACGTTCTATCTTAAGGCTATCCTCCTGCTCCAAGAATATACAGCATATCTCTTAATGAAATGAAGACTAATCAGGAATCCAGATTAAGGGAAACGCAGGAGCTGTATGGTGTGAAGTAGCTCAACACCCACCATGTTCGACAGAAGAAAATAATTCTTGATCGGGGAGCTGAGAATAAGTTGGGGAACAGAAGGGCTGCCTACTCAAAGCAGTCAGTGAAGTCAGCTCTTCTATGGTGTGCTGGGAACACTTTCCAGTATCACACAGATACGATCTTAAATTGCTTTGATTTGCTTGGCCTCCTGAAATCCACAGTTCTGCCTTCAGCCCCTAGTCCAGACAGATTGTTCAGTGAGAAAAGATGGGGCTCCCAGCCTTATGTCATCTGCGTTACCTTGAAGAGCTCCCTCTGTCTTACAGGTGGCAGTTAATTAGTCTTAGTACTAACAAACACGTGGATTCAGATTGGGGTTTTGGAATTTCAGGGATGTTTGAATCCATGGTTTTGATTCAGGCCATTATGGCTACAAAATTCAGATCTGTTTTTGGGGTGGGATTCTGAAATGCCCTCCCTAATGTTTGGGGGTGTTCAGCTCAGGGTGGCCGTTCTCTGTAGATATTAATAGCATGGAGACATTATCAATGTAAATGAATTTAGATAATTTTTTCATGACAACGCTAGTGGCGTTCTCTGTTGCTCCTGTCTCCGGCCATCCCTTTCTGCCTCCAGGACATTCAGTGGTGGTCAGCTCTTACTTAGATTGTAAACTCTTTGGAACATTCTTCCTTCTTGACTTTGAAAGATCATTTATGTCCTTACAGATGAACTTCACTTTCCCTGTCATCAGACTGTGCTACTCTGCTGTCTTAGAGGCTTATAACACCCCTAATTGCTTTCATAACCCTGCTGGATGGTCAGTTTATTTCCTGTAGAAAGAACAGTGGATTCTCTACCCTCTGACACCCAGGGCTCATTCATCATAATGAGAACAGAAAATCAGAGTAAACTCAAACTAAACTGACATTCAACCTGATTCAATGCACCACTCAGAGCTGTTTGTTAGTCAAAATGAAGAACCTGGGGTAGGGAAAAGCCTCTGAAGTACTCAGACTATATAATGCACCTGGACACCTCCCAGTAAGAGGTCCAAAGCAGCAGGTGCAGGACTTAACTGAATATCTTAGCAGCCACAGCAAAGCACTTTCAAAGGTGCCACTTAGGGTACGTCTACACAGCAGGTGGGCATGGGTAGAAAGACACTCGCTAGCTCTGCTCAAGCCAGCACATTAAAAATAGCAGTGTGGCTGCAGTGGCATGGACAGGTGCAGGCTATCGCTCCTGACCACCTGGGTATGCATTCAGGTGGCTAGCCTGGGCTGCAGCCCATACTGCTACAGCCATGCTGCTATTTTTAGCTCATGTCTGTCTACCTGGAAAGCACCATTCCGCCTGCTGTGTTGACGTACCTTAAGTGATGAGATAAGGCAGGTCACAGGACTCTACTTAAAATGGTGACTGAGGCTATGTCTACTCTGCACTTTCGTCGCTAAATTTTTGTCGCTCAGGGGTGTGAAAAAACACCCCCCTGAATGACAAAAGTGTTAATGACGAAAAGCACTGATGTGGACAGTTCTCCCGGCGATGAAGCTACCGCCCCACTGGGCGTGGTTGTATTTTGTCATCGGGAGAGCTCTCTACTGATGATACAGAGTGACTACCCTGTGCACCTTACAACGGCACGGCTGTAACTGCTCAGCCGCGCCATTGTAAGGTGTGCAGTGTAGACATAGCCTTAGATCCATCATTGGGAATGAGGTTTGTTTCCCCCTCTCATCGGCTTCTACTAATTTGTAGACTGGTGAACAGAGCTCCCATTAAAGTCAATGTGACTGTCATACACAGACAGAGAATGCACATTATAGGCCCCTGATGTAGCTCTCTTTATTTACTACAGTTGGCTGACATTTTTCAAATGTCATGGTTTTGATGGGGGGAGATGAAAATATCCAGCGGAAATGTTAGAGGTTCCTGACCAGCTCTAATATTTAGTCACTTTTCCTTCAAGAGCCTTTTAAAATCTAGCTATGCCCCAGCACTGAATCAGGGTCATTGATCAGGAAATCAGATCCCCGGTGGTTAACCACCCATGTTTGCAAAGGGGTGGCATGGGACCACTCAGGGTTCCCTTCCCACTCTGAACTCTGGGGTACAGATGTGGGGACCTGCATGAAAGACCCCTAAGCTTATTTCTACCAGCTTAGGTTAAAAACTTCCCCAAGGCACAAATTCTTTCCTTGTCCTTGGACGGTATTGCTGCCACCACCAAGTGATTTAGACAAAAATTTAGGAAAAGGACTACTTGGAGTCCCCTTTTCCCCCAAAATATCCCCCCCAAGCCCCTTTACCCCTTTTCCTGGGGAGGCTTGAGAATAACATACCAACCAATTGCCTTTAATATAAGTACAGACCACACTTTTTATCTTTAGGACACTAAAATTAATTAGATTCTTAAAAGAAGAATTTTCTTATAAAGAAAAAAGTAAAAGAAGCACTTCTGTAAAATTAGGATGGAAGGTAACTTTACAGGGTGATAAAAAGTTTTAAAGCACAGAGGACTCCCCTCTGGACTTAGCGTCACAGTTTTAAAAACAGGAATAAACTACCTTTTAGCATAGGGAAAATTTACAAGCTAAAACAAAAGATAATCTAACGCATTTCCTTGCCTTTACTTAAAATGTTTGTAATTTTAGATGTATCATTTCAGGTATGTTTTTAGGAGATGGTTTACCTGCTTGGTCTCTCTCTCGTCCAGAGAGGGAACAAACAAAGAGAGCATAAACAAAACCTTCCTCTCCCCCCGCCCCCCCCCCCCCCCCCGCACTCCGATTTGAAAGTATCTTCTTTCCTCATTGGTCCTTCTGGTCAGGTGCCAACTGGATTAATTGAACTGATTAACCCCTTACAGGTAAGGCAATTCAGTACAGCTGCTCTGTATATATTTATGACAGGACCCCGCTTCTGTTTCAAACTTATACATCTCTTAGGTTACTGTACTACATCACCAAGATACAGGGGCACCAGAATGGGGGAAATAGGGGGCCTTGGCCCCATCACTTAAAAGGGGAAGCGGTGGCGCGGGAGCAGGGCCTTGGGGGAAGGAGTGGCCCCCCACTTTTAGATTGCTTCCACCACTCCTGCCAAGATAGGATGGTGACTCATGCTCTGTAAAGATAGATAGATAGACAGACAGACAGACCCACCCACCCACCAAAAGGGACCATTAGATCATCTAGTCTGACCTCCTTTATAAAACAGGCCATAGAATTTCATCCACTTACCCATGTGTTGAGCCCAATAATTTGTATTTGACTAAAGCATCCCATCCAGAAAGGCATCCATCCGGTCTTGATCTGAGGACATCAAGAAATGGAGAATCTGCCACTTCCCTTGGGAGTTTGTTCCAATGGTTTTAATCACCCTCCCTGGTTAAAAATAAATAAATAAATTGTGCCTTATGACTATTTTGAATCTGTCTGCTTTCAGCTTCCAGCCACTGGTTCTTGCTATTCTTTCTCCACTAGACTAAAGACTGCTTTAGTACCCAGTATTTTCTATCCACGAAGGTACTTGTACACCATAATCCTGGTGCCTGTGGTCTTCTTTTTGATAAACTAAACAGACTGCGCTCCTTAAGTCTCTCACTGTAAGGCTCCTTAAGTCTCTCACTGTAAGGCATTCTTTCAAGCCTTTGGATCATTTTTGTGGCTATCTATCTATCTATCTATCTATCTATCTATCTATCTATCTATCTATCTATCTATCTCCATGTGCCCATATTCTTCTCTCTGAGCTATATTCCGAACCCTTTATTCACATTGATGAACAAGTATCAGAGGGGTAGCCGTGTTAGTCTGGATTTGTAAAAGTGACAAAGGGGCCTATGGCACCTTATAGACTAACAGAGGTATTGGAGCATAAGCTTTCGTGGGTGAATACCCACTTCTTCGGATGCAAGCAGTGGAAATGAACAGTTGATGAACAGTTATTCACATGTGTAATCCACTGACTTCAGCAGTACTACTCACGTAAGTAAGTTCTCACGGATGTGAATCAGGCCTGTACAATCCAGCGCGCTCTTGCTCTCTCTCTCTCAAATTATTTGACTCCATAATTCCACCTGGAAGTGATTTTCACTGATTGATTATATGTGGAAACATCTCCTTTTACCCCGCCAAAGTGGCTGGCAGTATTACTTGCTATACTTAGCAGTCATCTCTGGCGTCGCTTGTGAAAACCACTACAGTTTTACATTAAAATTTGCATCACGAAATGCAGACTTGCCAACTGGCAGAAGCAACAGCGACTCTCTTCCACCTCCTCTATTCAGCTCTGGCCCCCAGCCAGTCAGGAGCTTCATTTATCGTAATGAATTTGTGTCATTAATATGTTGGATATGTGCAGCAATTGCAAAGTAGTACATTAGTAGAAAAGCTATTGCTCGGGATGCCAGCATTTTATTGCCACGGCTGATTTACAGGACAATAAGCAACTCTGCAGTCGCCCTTGAGGACAGGAAAAGGACAGGTAGTGTGGCAGCAGCAAGGCAGATAAGTCCTGGGAAGGGCCAGAGGAGAGGGTGAAATTTTCCAGGACTCGCAGCTGGGGGTGGACTTGATGATTTCATCTTTTCTCTTTAAAATGTCTTTGCCTTAGTGTGAGCACTCAACAACTCTAGAACTGGGGGCGAGAGAAATGCTTTAGAGCAGAGCCGCTGTGAAAATCTCAGGCATTTGGAAAGAAGATTAAATGCATTTGCAATACTGTAGGTTTGCAAGCTTCTACGCGACCAGCTCTTTCATCACTTTATGGTAAAGATACAATAAGGACAGGCATTATATGGTGTTAACATTCAACAGTCATAACTTAACTTTCAAAAGACTTTACAGATCCAAGTCAAGATGAATTGTTTCTTTTTGTGTGTTGACTCTGGGGCTCAGATACCAGGCTACAGGAATAGCTGCAGCAGAAATGGATTAGATTAGATTAGATTAGATTAGATTAGATTAGAGCTGGCAAAAGAATCTCTCTGAGAAGATCAACCCTAGAAAAGGTTTCAGAGTGGTAGTCGTGTTAGTCTGTATCAGAAAAGTGATTTAAAAGAAGCATGAGGTGGGACTGAAATGTACAACAAACTTGGTTACCAGGAAAAGGTCAGATCCTCACCACCTCTAAGGACTTGAGCCTGCACCGATGGAAATCAGTGGAAAAGCTCCCATTGACTTCAGCTCCAGCTGCACAAAGGGCACTTAAAGCTGCCCCATGCAGGCAGCTGGGAATTCCTCTGGCCCAGGGCAATTCCTGAATGGCCTAAAGGCATCATTAGAGGCTCTATATCACTCATCCCCAAGATGACCCCACCCTTCAGCTAGGGTGACCAGACAGCAAGTGTGAAAAATCTGGATGGGAATGGGGAGTAATAGGAGCCTATATAAGACAAAGACCCAAAAATCGGGACTGTCCCTATAAAATCAGGACATCTGGTACCTTACCTTCAGCATAGAGAGCATGCTGGGAGGGTGCCAAGGATGGGAGGGTCATGGTCAGAATGTGCTCCTGCAACCTACAAGCTTCACAATTTAGAGAAGACCCAATCAAGGATCTGAAATTTCGTGTGCCACAGTTCCAGCTCCTCTTATGCCAGACAATGCTACCTTGTACTGTGCACTCTCGTTATAATCAGGAGAGGAGTATTTGGATATGTTTGTTGTTTTTTGTGAAATGAGGCATGCAAAGACCAAAAGCATCAAAGTATCTTCCTGCCTTTTAATCCCTTTCTTTGAAGACGTCATCTGTGGAGATGAGCATTTATACAAGAGATGGAGGAACTGGGTTACCTGACATAAGGAGTAACCTGGACTACCACCCCATAGGAACCCACACTTCGTAAAGTCTGTCTAAAATGAATATAAAAAGATACTCCCAAGCAAGTATCATTTTCTAAGATCCCCAGAGTTACTGCCAGAGTTTCCATCTTGAGCAAAACCCATTATCCTTAAAGGATATTGTAGATATTTCAGAAAATATGTTTTCTTTGTTTACACAGAATTGTGAAATGAGTCGCTTTGTAAAGAATAAGAAGGCTGTAGCATACTGTGACACCCCAATCCCATGGTGGCAGGCACTATATAAGCACCTGGATAGATAGATCAGCATATCAAGATCTAGGGATGGAATGCAGTAGCATACTGAAATCAAGGGAGGGAGGGATTGACAGAATTCTGTAAATGCTAGAAATTCTGCTCTTTACAAAGTCATGGCGGAAGCAGTGCTGAGCCATGATGGAACAGAAAAATTACGTAGCACAGCATGTGAAATTGCAACACCAGAAATTAAAGAACTGCAGTTAAGAAAGGAGGAAAGAGGACATGATTTCATGGCTACTGCTTTAAAGAAAAGGCTGGATGGGAGTGGAGCTCCCTGGAGAGATCCACTGGAAGTCAGACAAGGAGCATACTAGATAAGCAGGCAGCAAAAATGGGCAATCAGCAGTTTGGAAAGGTCTCTTTACAGAACGCTCTAGAGCTTGCTGAGTAGGTAGGGTTTGAAAGGTCTCATAGCACCTAGGATGTTTGGTCCACTCAGCTCCCACTGACTTCTTTTGAGGGCCCCCAGTAGCTCCAATGATCAGGTTCCTACTTGATAATCACCATATTTATGGTGAACTGTTAGCCACCTCCTCATCCAGGGAAGAGAGAACATGCAATTCACAATTAGTCTGTGGAACTCATTGCCACAAGTTTATCATTGAAGCCAAGAGCTCAGCAGGATTCTAAAGAGGATTGAATATTTATGTGAATTACTAGTGTATCCAAAGATATAATAAGAATTTTTACAATACCAAGAGTCTGGGAATGGATATAAACCCTCCAGCTTAAGGTCATAAATCAAACTTTAACTATTGGGTGGTCAGAGGAAACTTCCCTTGGGAGCAGAATATCCTATGACAGCTACTTTGGGGTTTCTCGCACCTTCCTCTGAAGCAGCTGGTACAGGCCACTGCTGGAGATGAAATATTGATCGAGGTGGAGTACTGGTCTGATCACATCTGGCAATCTGAAAGAAAGAAAGGAAAGCTATAACATTTCATAGACTCTGGAAAAAATTCAGTGGGCAGTCCAACTTCAAATTGTCTCCCCAGCTCTTAATTACTATTGTCAGCTTGTCTTTTTTAACTAATTAATGATGCTGTCCTATAACTGCATTTCTCGTTGACACCATTGCATTCTAATGGAATGAGGTATTGATTTCACTGGCTCTCTTCCTGGTTTATGTTTGTTTGTTCTTCCAATCAAAAGTCAGACAACAGGAAACATCCAACTAGAGCCCAGCAGAAAATCAACAGTGTTATCTGAGAGCCGTATCAAGTAGACTTAGGCCAGGAGTGGCCTAGGACTCAGCTGCTGAAAACCTATTAGCAGCATCTCAGATTTCCCATGCTCCTGTGGGTTAGGCTGAATGCAGATTAACATTGCCCACAGCTTGTGGTTAATTACTGTTTGTACAGTTACAGTCTGCAGTTATGCTTGACAAAATGCCCATAAAAAAAACCTTTCTGATTTTGGATAGATGCCACCTCCCCCGTTCTCCCCCCCCCCCAACACACACACACTGGGTGCCAAAAAAAACTTTACAGAAAATAGATTTGCAGCGATGTGCAGCTCTTGTGTTAATTGCAAACAGTGGCACCTGCTGTGGCAGTGTTAGGAGTGAGGATCTCAGATTGCACTGTGCACTGGAGCTTTGCAGAGCTATGACCCACTAATGCAAGATAACCCAGGGCAGGCATCACACAAGCCCTCTCTTGCTCTCCACCATGCCTGATAGAAGCATCTGACTTGTAAGGAGCCTGGTATATTCTGGCCCTGTGTAGTTTTCCTTCTCAGTTAGGACTATGATGCCAGATCCTCAGCAGGTGTAAATTAGCCTAGCACCATTAACGTCGGTGGAACAATTTACCCCAGCTGAGACTCCATCCCCTAGTCTCTTTCTAGCACTTTAATATCTTTTTCATCTTTCCTTGGTTACCTGTTATTAAGGACAAGTGAACTGGGTCAGATAAAACAATGACTGACCTGAACCTCTGCCCAAAACTCAAGCCAGCCCTGCCTCAAGTGTTGAAAACTTCAGGCAATTTTCCAATCTCCCTCCATTATTTTCCATTTGCACTCTGCCTCTGCATTTTGTGGTTTGAGCTGGGACCAAAAATGCAAATGTGGAAATATCATAAGAAAACCTATTCTCCCACCATTTCCAGTCCAATTTTACAGGATCCAAAGGCGCGGTCTAAATTGGCGTAATTCTAGTGATACAAGGTGGGAACAGTAATAATACCTTTTATTGGACCAAGTTCTGTTAGTGAAAGAGACAAGCTTTCAAGCCACGCAGAACTCTTCCTCGGATCTGGGAAAGCTACTCAGACCTGAAGAAGAGCTTTATGTCACTCAAAAGTGTGTCATTTTCACCAACAGAAGTTGGGCCAAGATAGAGTGACCTGATAGCAAGTGTGAAAAATTGGGATGGGGGTGGGTGGTAATAGGTGCCTATATAAGAAAAAGCCCCAAATATTGGGACTGTCCCTATAAAATCTGGACATCTGGTCACCCTAGTCCAAGAAAAGATATTACTTCATCACCCTTGTCTCTCTAGTATCCTAGGACTAACATGGCTACAACAACACTGCAAACAATAATTCTAGTAATGTCTGTTGAGCTGTGTCTATTTATTCCAGCTGGTGGCCTGGTCCTAGGTGCTCAGATAACTTCTGAATAAGATCCAAACTCTAAATCCTGATGCCTATGAAGTCAATGGGAATTTTGCTTTGACTTCATTGGGGCCAGGATTTCACCATACGTGTGTATCTAAGTTTAACCATCTAACCTTTGGAGTTTCTCCATCGTTATCTGTGAGCCCCACTAATGGAATCTCCCGCCCTTTATTACCATTATTTTTCTTCTCCTAACTTCTAATACCTGAAACTTTAATGGCAGCTGCAAGGACAATTTGCTTATTCTCCTCTCTTCTAATCATTGCTTCTAAAAGCCCCGTTGCATTAAAGAACAAGATGCTCTTCTGTTGGGCTAGAGGCATGGCATTCCCAAATTACCCACAGGGCTTTACATCACCACAGATCAAACATTACTCTAGTCTATGTTAAGCATCAACAATGTACAAGACACAGGGCCAGACCCTTAGCGTATGTAAATCAACATAAACCCATTGCCTTCAGTGGAACTATGCTGAGTTATGCCAGCTGAAGTGCCATGAGATTGTCCCACCCCTGGTGAATTTATAAAATAAGACAGAGATTCTCAGCCTTTCTCTTTCTGAGCCCTTCCCCCCGCCCCCTCCACAAACATGCTATAAAAACTCCACTGCTCACCTGTGCCACAAGAACTGGTTTTCTGCATATAAAAGCCGGGGCCGGTGTTAGGGGGTAGCAAGCAGGGCAATTGCCTGGGGCTCCATGCCACAGTGGCCCCCCATGAAGCTACATTGCTCAGGCTTTGGTTTCAGCCCCAGGTGGCAGGGCTCAGGACCCTGAGCTTCAGACCCATGTGGAGGGGCTTTCTGTCCTGGGCCCCAGTGAGTCTAACACTGGCCCTGCTTGGCAGACCCCCTGAAACCTGCTCACAGCCCCCCAGGTGGCCCCAGACCCCTGATTGAGATCCATTCATCTAAGAGACCGAAACAGAGAAGAACGGATGCAATTGGAAACCCAGAGGAAGGAATAACTTGGAGGAAATTATTTGACGCCTTTATTTGCTTTGGTGTACCTCTGTGGGCCTCAAGAAGGGAGTCCTCTGAGGGATTTGAGCCTGAGGAGAGGGTGGCTGGATGAAGTAGGATGGAGACAGCATTCTCTGCCTAGCATGACGGATGGAGAAAAGCACTGAGACAGGAGTGGGAGAAAGAGGTAAATGGAACATTGATGCTGGTATCATTGATGGGATGAAGGCGAGGTGAGGGAACCAGAGCTGCAGGTCAGCTCTTTGTAGGGTCTTGATTGGGAGAACAAAACCTTTAAAATTGATACAGTACACAGTGCAAGGATTCAGAGAGGGTGTAGCTAACTAGTCCTCATACACCCTTGTGAAGAGGAAGACAATCATTAATCCCATTTAGCGATGGAATATCTGGAATATGCTGCGAGATAACATGGCTTGTCCAAGGCCAAACAGCTAGTCACTGGCTGAATCAGCATTACAGTCTAGGAGCTCCTGGCTCCTAGCCCATGCTCAGTTCACGAGATCTGTGATGCTCCAATCCCATGGCGGCAGGCACTATATAAGCATAAGTCCTATATAAGGACTACATAAGTCCTCTGAGGAGGGTCCAGCTGATTGAGGAAATATGCTTCAGAAGACCCATGGTAGGTAATGGGAGTAGGGTCATGACCTCCTCTGGAGAACTGCGGGTGACCCCCCTCAGGGGTCGTGATCCAGAGGTTGAAAATGACTAATGGAGAGATTTATGCCTTGTTAGCAATAGAACTGAGCAATCAGCATAATGAAATTCACGCTTTGCATTAATGAATGGAATGGGGAGAGGAATCGGTGCCAAGGCTTCTATAGCATCTACCACTTGGTTCAATCCCATTACTGTCTTAGGAACAAGGACAAGATGCTGCACCCAATGAGTCAATAAGTGTTTTGTTACATTCTTCAGTGAACAAAGGATCAGGCTTATGGAGGTACAGGGAAGCTTATGAGACCAAATCAGTCTGATTCTGCTACCCCGTTAGCAGCATTATGCACAGACAACTTAATAGTAATACCCTGTCCTACTAGAAAGGGATTGTTGTCTTGTGGCTAGTACAGAGTACTGGAAGTCAGGACTGCTAGACTCCATTTCCAGCTGTGCTCTGATTTGTTGTGTGACCAAACACCCCTCCCCCCACTCTGCACCTCCGTTTCCCCATCTGTGTAATGGGGATAATTTTTTACAGATATCATCTGCTTTTCCATGGAAGATTTCTATTGGTCATTGAAAAACTGAAAGCCCCAAACCAAAAATATTTTGATTCTGAAACGCATACGTGATACTTTATGGGAGCTGTAGTTCAGACACCTCATGCGCCCAGTCTCCACTGTGAGCTAGGTTCCCAGGCCAGACTGTATCTCCCATGATGCATCACAGCCATGCAACTGCCATGATGCACTGCTTCCCCCACCAAGAGCAACTTTATAACTTGGTGCTGGAATGGGTTAGGACCAGGCCTGGGAGACCAGCTGAGTGATTCAGCTGTCAAGCTAGTGTGTCTCCTCACTGAGGAGTGGTAAAGTCAGTGACACACCACAACATTGTTAATTCCAATCATGCAAACTTCATGAATCAGGCCTCCAAAATTCATGAGATTGGCTTAAAATTCAAAGGGCCTTTTTTAAAAATTGCAGGTTCTGTCTCTTCTGGGTTTTGGATCCTTAGGGTGCACTTGGATCATATATTCAAGTAGAGCTGGTCAGGAATTTTCAGAGTGATTTTTCAATAGAAAATACAGTTTCAATTTTTTTAAAAAAAAATCCATGATTTTGTCAAAGCTCAGAAAAAAAAGAAGGAATGAAATTAAGAGTGTGTGTGTGTGTGCGCGCGCGCACGCACATGCTTCTTCTCCATTTACTTTCAGAACAAAACCAACTCTCTCTCTAAACCCAGGGAGCATGCCCTGGAATGTAAAGATACAACATGAAGAAAGTGAGAAGCAACACAGTTTCATAGCTGATGCACCTCACGTTTGCAGCTAGAGCTGAACCCAAACACTCTAAAGTTTGAGGGGGTTTGGAATCAATGTTCTGGTCATGAGTATAGTCTGGAGGGTCCCATTTCCCCCCCCCCCCACACACACACACACAAAACTGCAAGCCCTATGGTTCTGGTTCGGTCACAGCTCTGACTGGAACATGGTGCCGCAAGCCCATTGATTGTGCCTAGGCAGCAGGCCAGAGCATGAAACTTTGTGGGTTTTTATAAAGATTGGACCACAGCCAAAACATCCAGACCCAGATCTAATCTGGAGCTCAGACCCATCTCCGATTTGAACATGATATGATAGAGTAGGTTCTTCTACTGCCCTTGAGCGATCACCGTATTCTCTGTATCCAGCAGGACTGGGAAGCAGCACCTGAGATAAGTTTGGGGAGTGAGTGCATATGGTTGAAAGAAATGGAATCTGGTTTTTTTTTTTACATATTACTTTTAATTTTTAATGGCAACAATATCCACACACAGGAAATCAGCTGAACTCCCAGGTCATGCGTCATTAAGGTTCTGCCATCAATTATTCAAAACCCTCTTCCAGGAAAGTGATTCTTCTTCAGTTTTCTTGGATTTGCAGTTTGGTTGTTTTCAATCAAACTCAAGAGAGTTTGATCCTACATCTTAAGTGCCAATTTTACTTTCACTTATACATATGCAGTGTGTGTTCTTTCCTTCAACCATGGAGACTCTGCAGTGTTGTTAGTCCTTGTGTCTCTGCTGTTCATGCATTCGTTCCCATCCCTCTCTGATTGCACCGCGGTAATGCACAGGAGATGGCGAGTCAGTTTGTCAAGCTGTTTTAGCCAGTTGGTTGTCACAGGGGAAATTCAAGGAAAAGCATGTTATGTGCTTTGTGTCCCAAGATCTGGAGGTGGCAGGAGTAAGAAAGAAACTCGGCAGAGTCAATCTGTTTGTCTCAGCGCTTTTCGAAATAGGAATATGATGTTGGAGAAAAGCTGTTTAAATACCGATCGGCAACTGCCTGTCTGTATGTCCCTGTGAAATGAAATCTCTAAATAGGCCTGCAGAAATCTATCTGTAAAACATCAGTGGTTAACTAGTGCCATGGGACCAGGCGAAGGTTAATCTGTTTCCATTAAGGATTATTAAGTAGAACTTTGATGTGTCTGGGGATGTGTGCGTGTGTGTATGTGCATTCTATCACTGCATTAGTCAGTGAGCTGTGCACATTGTAAGAACGAAGGTACGGGTGCACACACAAATATCCACACACATTCATTCACACCAACCTTTTGTGCATCACCAGGAAACATCCCATCAGCTTTTCGGTTTTTTATTTAGTTCTCTTTAGCCTCCCACCCTTATACCCTACAAAGGTGCAAATAAAGCAGGATTCCCATTGGCGTTGAGGGAGAAAGTTGTGAGGGAAGAACTGGAAGCGTAAGCTTCACCCCTAGTGTCATTAGTATAAATTACATTTGTGCAATTTATATTTTACGACAGGCGTGTCAATTAGTGTGTGAAATTTAATAACCCAATTGAGCATCCCTCGCTCAAACCTAAATTGAAATCTGTTGCCTGTTTCTGAGAGGGAAAGGGGGAATCGTGGATGGGAGGTCAGGGGAGAGGCGTTATTCACATTGATTAAAAAATGAATAGGTTTGTCTGCCATGCTCACTGGCAGGGTGATTGACTCCAGCTTTGCTCATATAGTGCAGCTGATTTTTTTAGCATGCTGACAGGTTGAAAGAAAGGAGCTGGAAGGGAGACGCTGGAAAATATTTATTTGATTACATTTGCTTATGTTTCTGGTGGGGGGTAAATTACAGTCCTAATGACTTCAGTGCTTGAAGGCGTGCACTGAATGAGCCCAGCGCTGAACACCTGGAACCTTTGCGGCTGTGGAGAAAGAATGCCTATTAACTGTAACCTTCTTCTCAAAGGTGAAAGGCAAAGGAAGCCATTGGTGTCGAGTAAATTCCAACCACGGCCAAAACGCTGGAGCGTAAATACACTGCAATTAACATGGTCTTGCCAACCCTAAGCACACACAAAGCACCAGAAATTATGAAATTGGCTTAAAAATCATAAGCCTTTGACATTTTTGTTGTTGTTCTTTTTATTTGCTACCTGTTATTTCAGACATGAGGGTTTGTGTTTTCAAGCTTTTCTCCACAAGCATGAGGCATAGAAATGTACTTTTTTTTTTTAATGGGAGCTGATATTTTCACCCAGTCATATGACTCCAGGAGCTGGGGCTTTAAGACAAAACCACAATATTTTAATGAATCTCATGCTATTTATTGTTTGTATAAAAGGCCCAGATCCTGAACTCAGGTGCACAGTTGGGTGAGATTTGAGCACCAGTTGCTGGATTGGTGAGATTGTATGAGAATCCCAGCTTTCATTTTTTTTTTGAAAAGGTAGTTTTCTAGCACTCGTGGTAGAGAGGAAATCTCTAAAATGTGAAGTGAGTGAACTTTGATGGCTTAGAAACCAAAATAAAAAGAACCCAAATTTTTAATATATTTTTAAAACATCGCAATTTTTAAGCCGATCTCGTGATTTTGGGGGTCATGTCTCATGATTTTTGTATATGTGAGGCTGGGGGTACTGAAGTTAGCAACATTTTTCGCCCCAACTACACAGTGTCTATTTACAGCCAAATCCTATTCTACTGAACCACAGTTCATTTAAATATTATTTTCCTCCTGGCATGGTAGCATGGGCCATCACCTGTTTACCTGAAACCATGATGTTTTGACACATTGGTTGCACATTTTAAAATGTTTGGTGAAATGTTTTTGTGAATAAAGCTGGTTGAAATGTTTTGAGCAAAATCTTTTTCAGCAAAAAATGCAGATTCAGGTCAACCAAAACATTTTGCAAATATGTGTTGAATCACTGAATTGTTTTGGTTCAAAACAAAATAAATTTCCAGAAAATTCAAAACATTTTGTTTTAATATTTCTGAAACAAAATGTTTCAATATTTCTATTCCAAATGACTTTTTCTTTTGAAATTTCCTTAAACTGTATTTAAAATATTTTCAACATTACAAAATTGACATCTTTCCATCTAAACAAAACATGTTAGTTGTCCTAATATTATTTCTGTTTTATCTTTTCTGTTTGCTAAAAATTTCAAAAAAGTTTCATTTTTGTCAACTTGAAATTTGTTTCAATTTTTCAGATATGCCAACAAACCAAGAAGTCAGTTATTTGCACAACTCTAGTTCAGACATGCCAAACCCGCGGAAAAAAATGCAGAAATTGAGCTTGTTTTGGGTTTAATTGGCTTGTGAGTTGCTTGTTGGCTAGTTTTTGGCTTGTAGCTTATTGCTTGTTGTAGCTTGTTGCTTCTTTTTTTTTTATAAGCTCCCTGTAAGCAGGGGCAAGCAGGGGCAAGGGGCAAGTAGGGGGAGAGTCAGAGGTGCACTGTGGGCCCACCACAATCCCAGACTACATTTCGGGAGGATCTAGTCACGTAGAATGTTGGGGTTCTTAGTGATTGACTTGTTTTGGCCTTGTTTTGAAAAGGGATTAGCTTGATTTTTGGCTTATTGTGAAAGTTGGGATGCTTATTTACCATGTGAAAGTTGGAAACTCTGCTCTAGTTGTGTGTTCCCAGTGATTCACAGCCAAAGAGCCACTTAGTTTATCAACCTCAGCTGCGGAGAATCACAGTGCTATAGGATCAGAAAAATGCAGGCCTCAGATGCATCTGAAAGTGATACTGAATTCCCCAACAGGACGGTTTGGTCACTGCCTGGCTACTTGTTTGTGTATTTATTTATGGTGATACGTAAAGCAGTTCAAGCTGATTACATCTTAGGGGACTTCCGGTATTTTGTGCATTCCCTATGAGAATAAGGAAACCATTTTGGCACTTTTGCTTATGGTCCGTCCCATCCAGAACATGGGAACGCAGATGCTTGAGAAAAAAAAAAATAATAATGGGAGGAAGTGTTCCCAACGCCAACCTTTTCAAAAGAAAGGGCTACTAGTTTAGGGGTGTCTCATTTTGTGGGTACCTAACTTGGGGCGCTTAGGTCCAGATCCTCAAATGTGTTTAGGTGCCTAACTCCCATTGGGCATCTAAAATACCTTTGAGGATCTGGGTCTTAGAAACTGATGTCCAGAAGTGTTGAGGACTCACAACTTGGGCTGAAGTCAATGAGATCTGTAGGTGCTCAAAAACTGAAAAAATTAGGCCCAGGGCGGGTCTCAGTTGACATTAAAATGGTGATGCCCCCCCAAAACAGTGGCCATGTCTTTTCAAACCTAAATGAGGATGGTGAAAGTTCTGAGTAGGTCTCATTTTAGCTATTTTGATTATTTATTTAAAAAATAATAATTAGCTCCTGATTTTGATCTCTGCCTCAGTTAGGCCTCCCCCTTGGGCCCACAATGATTTTAAGCCATTTGAAACATCTGAGGACCTGGTTGCTGGTGTAAAAAAAGAAGCTCTTTATAATTATATTGTCCATTATTACTTAATAGAAATGGGCTTGACCCATAGACTTTGAAATTAGCTCCAGAGGTGTTTAGATATGTGGGTTTGCTTCAGGTCTTGCTCTTTGATAATGTGGGAATCTTATTCTAGCTAAACTGGTTTGCTAAGGCCTGCCTTCTTCCATCAATGGCAGGTAGTAATCTCCAGCCAGACTTTCTGCTTCAAACACCTCATGTGCTACTGGTTCCCAAAGTTCTCTAAGGAAAGTGAGACCCATTACTCAGGAGCAAACTGATCAACGCTGTCCAGCTAGGTTTTCTTTAATGAAAGTGATACAAAGGGATCTTCTTCAGCAGCATCTTCTCCTCAAACGCTAGTGAAAACATAGGTAGCAAGCGGGAAGCAGTGAAGAGATGTTTATGAAATCACTTTCATGGGCATTGCAGATGGGATGATGGGTTTGTAAATTAGGTCATGCAGTTGCCTGAATATATGTGCAATGTCCTGGATATCTAATGGCATAAGGAAGTAATTGACTTCAGCTTTTAAATGTTGTGAAAAAAGACATTGCCTGGGCTTGAAGGGAACTGTTAAACAATATTGAGTTACTGTCCTGAGACACCAACTGCACAGATACAATCAGAAGAGGGAACCTGACCCTTCCGGGATTTCCTCTGCATCAAATCTGTATAATTTCAGCCCACAATCTGGAGCACACATCTACGTTTCTCTTCAGCCTGCTCAGGCGAATAAAGCAAACCATGTAGCTCCACCAAACATCAGGAAAGCAGCAGTTTGCTACAGGAAGGAAATTCTAGGAGGGAGGATTGGCTGGGCATGGGCAGGGAGAGCATTTCTAAAGCGTCTGAAATGTCAGAGTTCAAGTCCCCAAAATGTGGACATAAAGAGAAAAGGCTGCCTCCTAAGGCTCCCCTGAAGGGGTTCGGCTTGGGAAAATAAAGAATGAAAATAGGATTTGGGACACAAAAGACGCAGATACATTTAAGAATCAACAGCAAGATTCCTTAAGAGCATGGGGCTCTAGCCATGTAATTAGCAAACAGCCTGTATAATAGGAAAGAAAGCAAGCTGCTGTTAAATTGAAGCTCCAAATATGTTCTGGACTATTGAATTACCTTGTCTGCTCCTGATTCCATCATGGACCAGATTTTCAAACTAGTCCAGCTCTAGAGCTGATCAGAAAATGGATTTTCTGTCTCATGACAACAATTGAGCCTTTGAAAACAAAAAATCAGCCCAATTTGGGATGAAAGGCCAATATTTTGAATTTTCCTGACAAATGAAATTCGGGGGAAAAATAATTCAGGTAAATTGACAAGTTTCATTTTAATACATTCAAAATGTTTCAGTTTCCACCCTTTTTTATTTTTAAAATTTTAAGAGAGCTGACCATGTAATCTGCTCCCCGATGAGCTTTCCTGGGGATGTAGGGAGTCATTAAACTCCCCAGTCCCCTAGATGATAGGATGTGAAGGAAACAAGGCAACTGACCATCCCTGGAGCTTCAGGATCTGGACTCTGAAGACACCTGACGGTAAAAGAAGGTGCTTGGGCTTGTTGGGAGGAAGAAGGTGGGTGTCCCAGACATGTTGACAAGGTTAGGCTGGGGAGAAGGTAGTGTCCCACGAGCCTCTTGAGGGGATGGAGTCACGTGCAGAGTGTGTGGGGAAGGGGTCTGCATGGCAGAGTTGGTCAAAAAGTTCCATCCGAACATTTTTTCCATAGGAAATGGCTTTTCAACTACAGAGAAATTGTCACCAAAAATATTCCATTTTCAAATCTTTTTCAAGGATTCATTTGAAAAAGATCCTGAAAAAAAAACAACTGAAAATGTTTTGGGACCCGAGACTGAATTTATTTATTTATTTATTTATCTACTGTACATTTGTGATGAAACCCCACAAAATGTCAAAGAAAACTTTTGACGGAGATGAAAAAGGTGCGTGGTGGGTGGGGAATCCTTTCCTGACCTGCTCTTCTGCCTGCAGGAGGTCCATCTCTGGAAAGAAGGAAGCAGCTGGGTTACCATGCCAGAGGGAAGAGGTGGTGCCACTCAGTAGCTTTGTTACAAAACTAGGGAGTTTCAAGGAAATGTCACTTGGAGTTTTCCAGTTCAGAGAAACACTGAACTCCAAGCAAACCCCAGGCCCTGGACAAACCCAACCCACCAAAATTTGCTAACCAAAACCAGTACCATAAGTGCACACTTGCTCTCTTCCTCATTTTCTGTATCTATCTCATTATCAACATTCTCAAGTTGCCTGATGTACCATTTATGACAGAACTAACCTGCCTTGGCACTGACACTTGAATTTCACTTAAGGTTCATCATGTTATTAATGACAAGATCAATATTACCAAAGCTGTAATAAGAGCTTTTACCATTCATTCACCTCCCCTACCCCCTTCTCTTATGACGCGCCATGCTTTTTAATATTCCATTTCTCCTCCAGGGTGTTCGGCTCAGAGCTGGTGAGGCGAAACCTCCACTGCAGTGGATACTTCATTCAATTCTTGACAGCCGTGTTGACGTATTTCTTCTGCGCCTTGGAACCTGAGTGATAAGGCAGAGGAGAGGAATAACCCAAAGACTTTGTCTAATCAGAGCAACTGCAGTGGCCTTGCTGAACTCTCCCGGTACAATTAGGTAATCATGCTGGCAGACAAGCTTGATTCATATCCTTTTACCATCAGTAAAGTGATATCTATCACCTTTCCGACAAGACCGTTATTGTTGCAAACCACTTCAGCCTCGCTTTGCTACCCGGTTAAAAACCCCTTGTAAAAGCGAAAAAAGGACTTGGACATATTTTATGGCAAATTAACTTTTAACATATTATTTCCCTCCTTATATTAAGATCCCATTCCGAGCTGACACTTGCAATAATCTTAGTGCTACTTCACAAGCCGTGAGGGTGATTATTGGACGGTGGGTTGGCAGCTCTCCCCCAAAGTGCTAGCGAGATTTAGGAGAAGGGGAAAATGTGCGCGGAGGGTTAAAGAGGCTCTTAGAACGGCCTGGATGACTACGTTAGAAAGTATGGTATATAGCTGTCACTCGGCTAGCAAACTCCTTAGGGCGAGGATCGTGGCATAAAGCCATAGACCTCTCTGGAGCTGTAAGAGGCGGCGTGCAGAGGCTTTCCACTGCGCTGGGGGTGCCCAGGAGGAATTCTGGCTGACTCAGCCAGAATCCTGAATGGGAGCTGCCTGCTGCAGTGACAGTTTTGTTACCACAGCTAGAGTGTGCTCCACTCAGTTCACTGGAAGGGTTCAAAGCCTGACTGAGCTCACCAGTGCAAATTAGTTCAGTAGCTCTTGGCTTTATTTTCATCCTAATCTCAGACCGGGAACCACTGCATGATTGCTAAGGCTAAGATTTAATCATGGGTATTTTTAGTAAAAGTCATGGACAGCTCACAGGCGATAAACAAAAATTCACGGCCGGAGACTTGTCCATGACTTTTACTGTAAATACCCCCTGACTTAGCTACCCCTAGGTTGCTGCTGCTCTCGGGGGATCCAAGGGCTGAGGGCAGGCCCCTGCTCTATCGGCGGGGGTTGGCTGCCTCCATCCACCTGCTGCTCTAAGGCCTTCGGGGACCACTCTCCGATGGCCACCAGGGCCACCCCCAGGCCACTGCTCTGGTCACCCACTGGCCACTGCTCAGGGTACCCAGGGGGCAGCCCCCAGGACTGCTGCTTCTCCGGTAGTCCCCAGGGCCGACCCCAGGATTGCTGCCCAGGTGGTCCCTGGGGCCAGCCGCATGGGCCACTGCTCAGGCAGTCCCCGGGGCCAGCTGCCTGAGGTCGCCCGAGCAGCGGCCGGTGCGACTAGCCACGGGGCCACCCAAGCGGCTGGCCCCATGGCCACTCCAGCAGCAGCCAATGTAGCTGGCCCCAGGGTCAATTGAGTAGCTGGCGCCAGCCGCTGCAGCTGTGAAAGTCACAGAGGTCGTGGAAAGTCACAGAATCAGTGACTTCCACAACCTCCATGACAGACTTGCAGTCTTCATGATTGCACATCTCTGCTTGGCCAAGGCCTAGCCAGGATGGAAGATGTCTCAGACTTGGTATTAAGGCCATTCATCTAACACACACACACACACACACCATACTAGGGGACATGATCCAAAGGCCACTGGAGACAATGGGAAGACGCCCATTTAGTTCAGTAGGAATCAGTGAAAAGCCTTCCATTGACTTCTGCAGACTTTGGATAAGGTCCACAATGCAGCCTGAAAATAAGGTCACATTCCACCCCTACAGTGCAGGCTCCCAGCTGACATGGAACCAGACAAGGAATTTATCATGCTCTGGGGTCTGTTTCAGATACTACTCCCACCTGCCCATCTAATAGGGGCAGACAGCTCTCATCTGTAATGGGCAGATTCTCAATGTTCTGCTTTGCTATTGTTCTTCAAAGCGAGGCCCCGATCTTGAAAATGTTTATGCATGTGCCTACTTTGAACTCACATGCATAAAGTTACTCCTGGGTTTACATGTGAGAATCTGGGACTAAATCCGCAAGGAGACAGAGAGAGTGTCTATAGTGATAGTTAGTCTGGCAGTGCTGCCGGCAGTTTGGCTGCAGTCCTAGGCAGCTGATTCTCCATTGCCCTGCAGTCATTAACACCAGTGCAAAGTGTGTGTGTGTGTGTGTGTTTAAAATGTTAGCAAGTGATTTCTTTATCAGCTGTTTAATAATGAGAATATTACTGTTCCTTTATTCATTTTAAAAGGTCCCTCACAATCACCAGCGGATTTATTTGCCAGGCCTATTGTTCAAACAGGTAGAGTAAAGTAACCACCAGCCTGGCTTATTGGTACAGATGTTTCATCAGCCATTTAACAGTCTGATTCCTTTTTAGTGACTGAGCCTGTCAGTGGGAAATAAATTGGAATGCCAGTTTGGGGCTCAGTCAATGCACACACATAGCTTGTAACGGGGAAGTCCATGTCTGTTCTTCGGGTATTTCTTGGCAAGGGTTTGACTGTGTATGTGTTGTTTTACTGCAGGGTTGGGCATTGTTGAGGAACAAAAGCCCTAAAAGGAAATGGGTTAAACAGTTCTAGAGAAAAATAAAAATGAAAACGATGCAAAAATTGTTGGTGCCTGTATAATAGAGGTCTGAGACTGAGTCTCTAGTGCTCTGCCTCTTGTGAGGTCATTTACACCAGTACAAAGTGAGGGCAAACTGGATGTAAACGATAGGTAGGTAGATCAGAGAGATAGATAATGGGGGTATGTTCTTGTCTCAAGGTGCAGGGGATGATGCCTTAGGAGGAGAGTAGTGTGAGTCTGTCTTTGCTGAAGGGAAGAAATTAAGGCTCCAGCCTCTTCTCTTCAATTGACTTGACACTCGTCACTTCTACTTGAATAGCCGCTGGAGTGCAGCACAAGATGTTTCAGTGTAGAAGGTAAAGCCTGGTTTACACTCTTTTCTTTGTCCACCTGGGATGGATGAAAAAATGGACAAAATCAGAAGCTGTATGGCCAGATGCTAACTGGGGCCTGGATCCATAAAAGCACCTACTGAAACTTTCTCCTTTGCCCCCAGTAAAGGCTCTTCCATGGTCTCGCTCCTCACAACCTGCAACTGTTTCCTCTTCCCCAAATAGTCTCTCATGGTCCTCCTCCCAGCCTTCCTGTCTCCCACTCCTGGACACTCTTTCTCTCAGTCCCCAAGGATGGATTTTTATGCCTGCTACTTCTGTTCTTGATCTTCCTGCCATATGAAGAGGCCAGCAGGTACCTGGCTGGCCCCATTCAGTTAGACCTGCTCCTCTACCTCTGACTCAGTACTGTGTCAGGACCCCCTGTGGCCATAAGGTCTTGAATACAAACATACAGCTTCATCCAACCACCTCAGAGTTGGCTTGGACCAAATAGAACCCACTGGGTATCTCATAGGAGAGACTGATCTTATGAGATTTACAGTTTGATCTTCACAAGGAAAAGGATCAGATGACTTTGGATAAACATAGATGCTCGTGGTCACTGTACCTCCAAACTTTGGAAGCTCACACTAGATTTAATGGTCTCTCCAACAGCCCTGTGAACTCAGAGACAACATACCCAAATCTGGGAGAGGAGACGCAGCACTCAATATAGCTAAGAGGATCAACAGACAGGCAGATCTCTGCTCTGTTGTAGATGGCAAGTTTGTCACTGGTTAAGTTTTGCTGACAGGATGCTCTTGGCAACATAGAGAAAGTGGAAAAGGAAGAGCAGAATATGGAAGAAGGTAGAACATAACATAAGAACGGCCATACTGGGTCAGACCAAAGGTCCGTTTATCCCAGTATCCTATCTTCCGACAGTGGCCAATGCCAGGTGCCCCAAAGGGAATGATCAGAACAGGTAATCACCAAGTGATCCATCCCATCACCCATTCCCAGGTTCTGGCAAACAGAGGCTAGGGACACAAATCCTGCCCATCCTGGCTAATAGCCATTGATGGACCTATCCTCCATGAATTTATCTAGTTCTTTTTTGAACCCTGTTATAGTCTTGGCCTTCACAACATCCTCTGGCAAGGAGTTCCACAGGTTGACTGTGCATTGTGTGAAAAAACATTTCCTTTTGTTTGTTTTGAACCTGCTGCCTATTAATTTCATTTGTTGAAGCACTTGAACATCGGGCAGCTTCTCTGCAGCTCATCTTGAACGGTCTAAACCACTTGGCTTTGCAGAATTGGGCTACAGACCTCAAGGCCCTTATGTACTTGACAAATAAATGGTCTTATTGCTAGACATGGGTTCTAGCTAGAAAGATCCAAGCTGGATCTGAACCCGCCCAGAGTTTGGGATGTTCAGGCCGGGGGCACTGACTAGGGACCATCTCTACTTATTGCTGGTGATGTGTGTAATGCTAATAGTTTGGCTTGGAGGATAAACACCAAACCATGTGACTGCTCCTCTGCTGAGCTTCTACGGTCAGCAAAATTGGACTGAAAATCTCCTGAGAAAAACTTCTAGCATTCCTTGCTGCCGTACAGGTGCAAAGCACGTGTGGGTGAGTAGGTTATTTCAGTCCTACCTCAAGCACTGGAAAAATAGACCTTACCTCCTTCCGTACATACTACTCCATAACTGCCTCCGTGACACTGTGGATACAAGGATTGGTTTATCAGTGCCCTAGAGCCGATTGGTAAGTCTGAGATAGAAGGCAAGCCAAAGACTTTACATGCCAGGCTGGGCGTCATGAAGAAGGAAAGGGAGCAGCATGTAGGCAGCCGACAGAGAACAAAAAGGACACACAAGGCAGAGTCCTGGGTTGGCTGAGACACTAAAGAGAACTACTCCAGTAAGGTCCCTGCTATGATACTAAAAGTCACTGCCACCCACATCACTGGCATTATTCTCAAAGGTACATCATTTTGCATATTATCATAACATGCCATTGAGTCAAACATCCATAGTATAATCTGCAAGGCATCATTGAGGTGCTGGCAGACTAAACCAATTTAGTAAGTCTCTGTGTTGACTAGAAGGAGATGCTGATGAGTGATGGGAGATAAGCTTGAAGAAGCAAGATGGCATCTGCCACTAAAGAGGTGCTAACAAAGATGAGTGCATTGAGCGATTCATTCAGGCTAGGCCTGATCTTGCTCGCAATGAAGACAATTCCTGGCACAGTCAAGGAATTATGATGTAATTGGAATAACAGAGACTTGGTGGGATAACTCACATGATTGAAGTACTGTCATGGATGGATATAAACTGTTCAGGAAGGATAGGCAGGGCAGAAAAGGTGGGGGAGTTGCGTTGTATGTAAGAGAGCAGTATGACTGCTCAGAGCTCCAGTATGAAACTGCAGAAAAACCTGAGAGTCTCTGGATTCAATTTAGAAGTGGGAGCAACATGGGTAATGTCGTGGTGGGAGTCTGCTACAGACCACCAGACCAGGGGGATGAGGTGGATGAGGCTTTCTTCCAGCAACTAACAGAAGTTACTAGATCACAGGCCCTGGTTCTCATGGGTGACTTTAATCACCCCGATATCTGCTGGGAGAGCAATACAGCGGTCCACAGACAATCCAGGAAGTTTTTGGAAAGTGTAGGGGACAATTTCCTGGTGCAAGTGCTGGAGGAACCAACTAGGGGAAAAGCTCTTCTTGACCTGCTGCTCACAAACAGGGAGGAAATAGTAGAGGAAGCAATAGTGGATGGGAACCTGGGAGGCAGTGACCATGAGATGGTTGAGTTCAGGATCCTGACACAAGGAAGAAAGGAGAGCAGTAGAACAGAGACCCTGGACTTCAGAAAAGCAGACTTTGACTCCCTCAGGGAACTGATGGGCAAGGTCCCCTGGGAGAATAACATGAGGGGGAAAGGAGTTGAGGAAAGCTGGCTGTATTTTAAAGACTCCTTATTGAGGTTGCAGGAACAAACCATCCCGAGGTGTAGAAAGAAAAGTAAATATGGCAGGCGACCAGCTTGGCTTAACAGTGAAATCCTTGCTCGTCTTAAACACAAAAAAAGCAGCTTACAAGAAGTGGAAGATTGGACAAATGACCAGGGAGGAGTATATAAATATTGTTCAGGCATGCAGGAGTGAAATTAGGAAGGCCAAATCACACTTGGAGTTGCAGCTAGCTGGAGATGTTACGAGTAACAAGAAGGGTTTCTTTAGGTATGTGAGCAACAAGAAGAAAGTCAAGGAAAGTGTGGGCCCCTTGCTGAATGAGGGAGGGAACCTAGTGACAGAGGATGTGGAGAAAGCTAGTGTACTCAATGCTTTTTTTGCCTCTGTCTTCACAGACAAGGTCAGCTCCCAGGCGGCTGCACTCCGCAGCACGGTATGGGGAGGAGGTGACCAGCCCTCTGTGGAGAAAGAAGTAGTTCGGGACTATTTAGAAAAGCTGGACGAACACAAGTCCATGGGGCCGGATGCGCTGCATCCGAGGGTGCTAAAGGAGTTGGCCGATGTGATTGCAGAGCCATTGGCCATTATCTTTGACAAATCATGGCAATCGGGGGAGGTCCCGGATGACTGGAAAAAAGCTAATGTAGTGCCCATCTTTAAAAAAGGGAAGAAGGAAGATCCGGGGAACTACAGGCCAGTCAGTCTCACCTCAGTCCCTGGAAAAATCATGGAACAGGTCCTCAAGGAATCAATTCTGAACCACTTAAAGGAGGGGAAAGTGATCAGGAACAGTCAGCATGGATTCACCAAGGGCAAGTCATGCCTGACTAACCTAATTGCCTTCTATGATGAGATAACTGGCTCTGTGGATGAGGGGAAAGCAGTGGATGTGCTATTTCTTGACTTTAGCAAAACTTTTGATACAGTCTCCCACAGTGTTCTTGCCAGCAAGTTAAGGAAGTATGGGCTGGATGAATGCACGGTAAGGTGGATAGAAAACTGGCTGGATGGTCGTGCCCAACGGGTAGTGATCAATGGCTCCATGTCTAGTTGGCAGCCGGTATCAAGTGGAGTGCCCCAAGGGTTGGTGCTGGGGCCGGTTTTGTTCAATATCTTCATCAACGATCTGGAGGATGGTGTGGACTGCACCCTTAGCAAGTTTGCAGATGACACTAAACTGGGAGGAGTGGTTGATACGCTGGAGGGTAGGGACAGGATACAGAGGGACCTAGACAAATTAGAGGATTGGGCCAAAAGAAATCTGATGAGGTTCAACAAGGACAAGTGCAGAGTCCTGCACTTAGGACGCAAGAATCCCATGCACTGCTACAGACTAGGGACCGAATGGCTGGGCAGCAGTTCTGCAGAAAAGGACCTAGGGGTTACGGTGGACGAAAAGCTGAATATGAGTCAACAGTGTGCCCTTGTTGCCAAGAAGGCTAACGGCATTTTGGGCTGTATAAGTAGGGGCATTTCCAGCAGATCGAGGGACGTGATTATTCCCCTCTATTCGGCACTGGTGAGGCCTCATTTGGAGTACTGTGTCCAGTTTTGGGCCCCACGCTACAAGAAGGATGTGGATAAATTGGAAAGAGTCCAACGGAGGGCAACAAAAATGATTAGGGGGCTCGAGCACATGACTTATGAGGAGAGGCTGAGGGAACTGGGATTGTTTAGCCTGCAGAAGAGAAGAATGAGGGGGGATTTGATAGCTGCTTTTAACTACCTGAAAGGGGGTTCCAAAGAGGATGGATCTAGACTGTTCTCAGTGGTAGAAGATGACAGAACAAGGAGTAATGGTCTCAAGTTGCAGAGGGGGAGGTTTAGGTTGGATATTAGGAAAAACTTTTTCACTAGTAGGGTGGTGAAGCACTGGAATGGGTTACCTAGGGAGGTGGTGGAATCTCCTTCCTTAGATGTTTTTAAGGTCAGGCTTGACAAAGCCCTGGCTGGGATCATCTAATTGGGTTTGGTCCTGCTTTGAGCAGGGGGTTGGACTAGATGACCTCCTGAGGTCCCTTCCAACCCTGAGATTCTATGATTCTATGATTCTATGACAATGGGAGTTTTGCCATTGATTTCAAAGGGGGCGAGACGGGAATCTAAGTTACTCACCCTATTTCTTGTGCATGGCTTTTGTTCCCTCAAACAGCTCTCTTTCCTTTTGACTTTCCATCAGGTAAAAAGCTCCCAAACCCTAAACACAAAAATATGTTCTGAAAATAAAAGCTACCCCTAAGAAAAGAAGTGAAAGACAATGTTGTTCGTGTCAACTTCCCTTCTAGCCAAGGGAGGAATGAGCATCACAGAGATTTCAGAAGAGAAAGATCCCTTTGGAATAGCTAACACACTGAACACCTTCAACTTTGATTCAGTTGCAAATGACTATAGATATCTAAGATGTACTGGTTAAAGCACAGTTTGAAGATTGTGCTCTGAACATATCTCAAAGCGTTCTACACCTGCGACTTAAACAGTATAATTGCAAATGGCAATGATTATACATAGGATAATATTTCACTCATCTAAGCATATTTTGTTTTGTTTTGTTTTGTTTCTCAGTGGGTCTAATTCTGCAAAGTGCTGAGCACTGATTAACTTCTATTATTAGGTATCTCACAGCTTTGTGCTCTTTGTAGATAAGATGTATAGTATTTATGTGTATGTATATTTGTATATAAAATGCATAAGATTCACTCATATTTGGGTAGATCTACTATGCTTAACAATAATCCAATCTGCGAAAGAAAGAAAGAAAGAAAGAAAGAAAGAAAGAAAGAAAGAAAGAAAGAAAGAAAGAAAGAAACTTGATCTCTATATATCTAAGTGGAAAATATCAAGGGAGAACACAAAACAGGAAGTGGAGTCAACATGGGTACAATAGACTTTCGTTGTGACTTTTACTATTTTTAAATCAAAACAGACTGATCCACCCGGTGTCCAGCTTTTTCTGAACATTGAACAGTCCCACAACTGCTGCAATGATCCCATAAAATTTTATGACAAGAAGGGGTGTTTTTTTTTAAAGTGCAATCCTCCGTTGGTCTAGTCCTGAGACCTCCAAGAAACCGACATCAGGCTAAATAGACGTGACATAACTCAGCAGATTTTTCCTGAGCTCTAATTGAATTATAACCCATTACTTTATGACTGTATGATCCAAAGCTCGCACACTCCCTGCGCAGCAGAAAATAATTTACTGTTGTAACAAGACACAATGAGCTCATGGCCAGTTAGTGGGTAGTGTGAACCACATACCTTTTGGGGACTATTCCAGGTTACTGATGGAAAAGCAATGTCTGACACATGAGTGTTGGTGCCTCTAAGCATTACAGGCCAGTGTCTCTAGCCAGACTGCAGATCTGTAACCAATTGCCTTTGCATGTTCATTTAAGTGAAACAGAGGGGGAAACTCATGACACACAAATGGCTGCTTTAGTCTCCATCCTAAGATAAATCAGTTATCTGTTTTTTCTCACCATTCGCGGCAATGGCAGTTTATGAAGCAGCCGTCTAAAAGGAAATTTACTGGACAATTAAAAGTGCTGACTTCCAAGCTGTGCTCTCAGAGGTGGAGTCTGAAATTATTGGGTGTGAAATGCAACTAGATTTAACAGTTTTACTGCTATTTATATGACGTTCACCCGTTCCCAGCTATTTCCCTCCCTTTTGCTCTGATTCTACATGACCCAACCTTCACAGATTTTAACAATCTCAGACACATGTAAGTAAAATAAGAGCATGCACCAAGCTTGAACTTACCCAAATTAGTGGTGTGCATGTAGTCAGGGTGGCGCAGGATGACCAGATGTCCCGCTTTTATAGGGACAGTCCAATATTTGGGGCTTTTTTTCATATGGGCTCCTACTACTCCCCACCCCCTGTCCCAATTTTTCACATTTGCTATCTGGTCACCCTAGGGTCACCCTAGGGCAGAAAGTAAGATGGATCCCAAACCCTTAAAAATAATAATTTAGAAATAAACCAGGAATTATGCTGAGTGTTGGGACTCTCCCACAGTCCTCTAAGGCAGATCTTATTCAATAATCCATTGGGTAGCGCACAACTAACAAGCTTCTGGGGTGATCACAGACTGACCAAACCAGTTGCTGCGTCATTTCAAAGATTTAGATAAATTCACGGAGGATAGGTCTATCAATGGCTATTAGCCAAGATTGTCAGGGATGCAACCCCAAACTCTGGGTGTACCTAAAACTCTGACTGCCAGAAGCTGGGACTGGACGACGGGATGGATCACTTGATAATTGCCCTGTTCTGTTCATTCTCTCTGAAGCATCTGGCACTGACCACTTTCAGAGGACAGGATACTGGACTAGATGGACCATTGGTCTGACCCAGTACGGCAGTTTAAATGTTCTTAACTTAATCCTAATCCTTGAATCATAATCTTCTTCGATTTCCAAATCTTCAGGTACTCTAGCTCTCATTCAGATTTAGCCAAGTACATCTTTTCTCACATGAATGACCAAGTGCATGAAGTTTACACTGTTCCAGATGGTGAAACTCTTATGGAAACGTGTGTTTTTGGAGATTTTTTGCCTTGTCAGGACTGCCATCTTTAGCGAACAGCACATGACATTTCTTGAACCACTAAGGGTACATCTTCACTACCCGCCCGATCGGTGGCTAGCGATCGATCTTTTGGGGAATCAATTTTTCGCGTCTAGTGTAGACGCAATAAATCGATCCCTGATCACTCTCCTTTCGACTCCGGTAATCCACCCTGGCGAGAGGCGGAAGTGGAGTCGACGGGGGAGCAGCGGCAGTCGACATTGTGGTGTCCTCATGACATGGTAAGTCGAGAGAGGTACATCGACTTCATCTACGTTATTCACGTAGCTGAAGTTGCGTACCTTACATCAACCCCTGCCCCTAGTGTAGACCTGGCCTAAGTGTCTGCCTTGATCCTTTCCCTGATTAGACCTTGATCACGAATCCCAAACCTACTCTAAACCTATTTTGAATCCAGAGCCACACACTTACTCCTCTGCTTAGTTCTATACTTAATAGCGGGGCAATAAATGAAGCTTTGAATCTCGGCAGTAAAAGGGCTTCTGCAACTTCCCTTGCCAGAGCCTGTCTTTCCCTGCATGGTTTATATAATTAAAAAGCAAAATTCAAAAACGGGTACCAAAGTGAACATACATAAGTAAGTAAGTGAGTGTGTGTGCGTGTGTGCGCACGCTAATAGTTAACTGCATGAGCGCATGGATGGATATAAACTGTTCAGGAAGGATAGGCAGGGCAGAAAAAGTGGGGGAGTTGCATTGTATGTAAGAGAGCAGTATGACTGCTCAGAGCTCCAGTATGAAACTGCAGAAAAACCTGAGAGTCTCTGGATTAAATGTAGAAGTGTGAGCAACAAGGGTAATGTCGTGGTGGGAGTCTGCTACAGACCACCAGACCAGGGGGATGAGGTGGACGAGGCTTTCTTCCAGCAACTAACTGAAGTTGCTAGATCACAGGCCCTGGTTCTCATGGGTGACTTTAATCACCCCGATATCTGCTGGGAGAGCAATACAGTGGTCCACACACAATCCAGGAAGTTTTTGGAAAGTGTAGGGGACAATTTCCTGGTGCAAGTGCTGGAGGAACCAACTAGGGGAAAAGCTCTTCTTGACCTGCTGCTCACAAACAGGGAAGAAATAGTAGAGGAAGCAATAGTGGATGGGAACCTGGGAGGCAGTGACCATGAGATGGTCGAGTTCAGGATCCTGATACAAGGAAGAAAGGAGAGCAGTAGAACAGAGACCCTGGACTTCAGAAAAGCAGACTTTGACTCCCTCAGGGAACTGATGGGCAAGGTCCCCTGGGAGAATAACATGAGGGGGAAAGGAGTCGAGGAAAGCTGGCTGTATTTTAAAGAATCCTTATTGAGGTTGCAGGAACAAACCATCCCGATGTGTAGGAAGAAAAGCAAATATGGCAGGCGACCAGCTTGGCTTAACAGTGAAATCCTTGCTCGTCTTAAACACAAACAAGCAGCTTACAAGAAGTGGAAGATTGGACAAATGACCAGGGAGGAGTATAGAAGTATTGCTCAGGCATGCAGGAGTGAAATTAGGAAGGCCAAATCACACTTGGAGTTGCAGCTAGCTGGAGATGTTAGGAGTAACAAGAAGGGTTTCTTCAGGTATGTGAGCAACGAGAAGAAAGTCAAGGAAAGTGTGGGCCCCTTGCTGAATGAGGGCGGGAACCTAGTGACAGAGGATGTGGAGAAAGCTAGCGTACTCAATGCTTTTTTTGCCTCTGTCTTCACAGACAAGGTCAGCTCCCAGACAGCTGCACTCCGCAGCACGGTATGGGGAGGAGGTGACCAGCCCTCTGTGGAGAAAGAAATAGTTCGGGACTATTTAGAAAAGCTGGACGAGCACAAGTCCATGGGGCCGGATGCACTGCATCCAAGGGTGCTAAAGGAGTTGGCCGATGAGATTGCAGAGCCATTGGCCATTATCTTTGACAAATCATGGCAATCGGGGGAGGTCCCAGATGACTGGAAAAAAGCTAATGAAGTGCCCATCTTTAAAAAAGGGAAGAAGGAAGATCCGGGGAACTACAGGCCAGTCAGTCTCACCTCAGTCCCTGGAAAAATCATGGAACAGGTCCTCAAGGAATCAATTCTGAACCACTTAAAGGAGGGGAAAATGATCAGGAACAGTCAGCATGGATTCACCAAGGGCAAGTCATTCCTGACTAACCTAATTGCCTTCTATGATGAGATAACTGGCTCTGTGGATGAGGGGAAAGCAGTGGATGTGCTATTTCTTGACTTTAGCAAAGCTTTTGATACAGTCTCCCACAGTATTCTTGCCAGCAAGTTAAAGAAGTATGGGCTGGATGAATGGACGGTAAGGTGGATAGAAAACTGGCTAGATGGTCGGGCTCAACGGGTAGTGATCAATGGTTCCATGTCTAGTTGGCAGCCAGTATCAAGTGGAGTGCCCCAAGGGTCGGTGCTGGGGCCGGTTTTGTTCAATATCTTCATTAACGATCTGGAGGATGCAGAGTCCTGCACTTAGGACAGAAGAATCCCATGCACTGCCACAGACTAGGGACCAAATGGCTGGGCAGCAGTTCTGCAGAAAAGGACCTAGGGGTTACGGTGGATGAAAAGCTGAATATAAGTCAACAGTGTGCCCTTGTTGCCAAGAAGGCTAATGGCATTTTGGGTTGTATAAGTAGGGGCATTTCCAGCAGATCGAGGGACGTGATTGTTCCCCTCTATTCGGCACTGGTGAGGCCTCATTTGGAGTACTGTGTCCAGTTTTGGGCCCCACACTACAAGAAGGATGTGGATAAATTGGAAAGAGTCCAGCGGAGGGCAACAAAAATGATTAGGGGACTGGAGCACATGACTTATGAGGAGAGGCTGAGGGAACTGGGATTGTTAAGCCTGCAGAAGAGAAGAATGAGGGGGGATTTGATAGCTGCTTTCAACTACCTGAAAGGGGGTTCCAAAGAGGATGGATCTAGACTGTTCTCCGTGGTAGAAGATGACAGAACAAGGAGTAATGGTCTCAAGTTGCAGAGGGGGAGGTTTAGGTTGGATATTAGGAAAAACTTTTTCACTAGTAGGGTGGTGAAGCACTGGAATGGGTTACCTAGGGAGGTGGTGGAATCTCCTTCCTTGGAGGTTTTTAAGGTCAGGCTTGACAAAGCCCTGGCTGGGATGATCTAGTTGGGTTTGCTCCTGCTTTGAGCAGGGGGTTGGACTAGATGACCTCCTGAGGTCCCTTCCAACCCTGAGATTCTATGATTCTATGGACATATCAATCGATTTCATCTATCATACCATGACTGTGATGTAAGTGCTTACACTGGTAAATACAAATGGCGATGTCCATAGTGGACTTCACAATGAGTTTTCTCTCCACCTTGCCAGGTTTGGGGAATCTCTGATTTGCTATATGTCTTTATGCTTCTGCCTCTCGCACTGGCCCCGAACTGCAGTCGTGATGGGAAAGCTTTGGCAAACAGTTTGCCCTTGCAAAGCCCTTACGTGTAGTCAGAATGGGACTTACTTCTTCTGGGGCTCGCTTCACAGGCAAGCCCCTGGTGTGTCCTGGGTGCAGAGGTGGAACACTTGTACCTGCACATAGTTGGTTCTCTGACATCTATGCATTTTGCACATACAGAAGCAGAGTCTTCCCCACACTCCACTCCCTTTCCTCTGGTCAGGTGGCTTAAAGGGACAAGAGGCTGCTCACATGCCTTAGCCAAAGATTTGCACTGTAGCCAGGGTCCTACACTATCTCCCTGCAACCGTGGCATATGAGCAAGGCATATGTCTGGTATGAGAAGAAGGAGTGGCTGGAGCCCACTGAGCTCTGGCTGTCATCATTTGGTGTATGGTCGCTTGGAGACAGTTGCCAGCGGGCACAGGTTTAGAGCAGTCGTTAGGTGGCTTTAACCTGTGCTGCCAGGTGGGGCCAAGCAGAGAATGAAGGAGCCAGAACCAGCTCCCTGCAAGTCCCCTGCCCAACACACACACACCTTGCTACACCAAACATAAACTCAGCCAACCAGAGACTCTGACCCTGCTTGCACCTGCGTGTGACTATTTTGCGGGTGCCGCTTCCATTAACCCATAAAGATTTTCCTAACTTTTCCTCGCTATGAAAACTAAATCCGAGGCTGCAGAACAGCAGCATCTTGTGCTCTTAGACCTTTCGCATTTTTGCCCACCTTAGGGCACTTGCATTCCTGCAACTTGACCCATCAAGACAACCCACCCAAGCTTCCTCTCCTCTATATAATAAATGATGATACCCATTCTGCCAGCTCTTATTTCCATGCAATGGCCTGGAGGTATTTTTTGGCTCCTGTGCGATAAGGAAAATCTCACTTTTGATTCTGAACTGAAGTTTGCCAATCTGGAAAGGTTTTAATGCCTTTCTGATGAACTTGTCCTCACCGAGCCGTCCAACTGGCAGGTGCATTTTGAGGCTCTAGATCTAGATCTCTAGCTGTGTGTAGATCATACAGGCACATATAATTATCGTTAGCAGAAAAAAATGAACAGTATAAGTCTGGGGACCCAGTGCTTGAGCAGATCATGACTAAGATGAGATTGTGCTTTCAATGCAAATAAAAAGCATAGATCAGTGAGGTGGTTTTTGACTACAAAAAAGCCATGCTACTACCAAGGGCATTTTGCTAGTAATGCAGAACAGATGCAGTGCGTGACTCTGGAGGCAGTTGCATTTCAGCCAGGGCAAGGGAGCAGGGAATGATTTCTGAATAATTTAGATTACACAGAGCTTGATACTTTGCATGGAGTGCTCACTACGAGTCTGATCCAGCTACGACTGAAGTCAGAGAGAGTCTTTCCATTCACCTCACTGTCAACTGGATTGGGCCATAAGCTATTAACGGCCATTTTTTGCCCTTCAGTGTGCTCTTGGCTCCCATCAACCCTACATAAATAATAATCAGAAGCTATTTGCTATGTAGTAGAAAAATAATAATACCAAACTCTTATATAGTGCCTTACAAAGGAGGTCAGTAGAATAATCCCCATGTTATAGATGGGGAAACTGAGGCATGGAAAGGTTGCAGTCATTTTCTCATGGTCTCCCAGCAGGCCAGCAGCAGAGCAGGTAATAGAATCCAGGTTTCCTGGACCCCTGTCCAGTGTTGTAGCCACTAAGCTAGTTTGGAATGTCTTATTTAAATTGCTTTTGACATATGTTTTTTATATTATATTATTATTATTAATTATTACAGCAGTACTGGAAGCCACCAGTCAGGGATCATGGCTCCATTGTGCTAGGCACTGTACAAACATCCAGTAAAGAGCCCCCCTCCAAACACTTACAATCATGGTTAACGACAACATGCAAAATATAGCTAAACTAAATAAATGGTTACAGGTCATGGGGAAAGGTCAGGCTAGGTAACAATAACACAATATGTAGACTAGCTGCGTGTGCATCATATCTCACCATCTGCATATCCACATCCTCCAGTCCACTACCAGGGGTGGGGGTGGGTGGGTCTGATGCTTGACATACTTACACCTTTGTAAATGAGGAGTGATTCCATTGAAAGCCATGAAATTGATGGCTTGTGTTATAGAGCTGGATTGGAGAAGAGATTTCCAATTTCACAGGAAGTTCTGCAATTTCAAAAGAATGTTCCATTTCGGAACAGAAAGAAAACAATGCATTTCAAAAGTTATCACACAATAACGTTCTGGAAAATAAATAGCTTGGAGCCAATTGAAACATTTCATTCTGATTTTTGTCCATTTATAACTTTTTAATTTTTTAATATAACAATGAATTTTGGTTTGAAAAGTCATTTCTAAATGGAAAAAAATCAAACATTTCGATTCCAAAAATGTCAAAATAAGATTTTTCAATGCTACTGAAATGTTTTATTTCACTTTTTACTATAAACTTTCATCATAGTTGACACATTTTTCTCAGTGTGTCAATTTTGCCAAAACCAGCATTTTTCATTGAAAAAACAGTTTGACGAAAAAAAAGATCCAACCAGCACTTGTTGCAAAGCCACTGTAACTGAGCGTAGGGAACCAGGCTTTGGGGAATTTTGCCTCTTTTGCTGTGAAATAGTGTTTCTCAGTTTCCCAGCTTCTGTCCTTACCCTTTTCTCCAGAAAGACCAGAGTGTAATATATTCCATGGTATTTTTTTTTTATAATTTTTTTTGATTGCTTCATAATTTCCTGTTTTCACCATCCACGAAGGAGAATTTGAAAAAAAATAAAATCAAGCTTGGGCTGCATGTAACTTGATATTAATCAGAACAAATGACTATAACATGGTCTGAATGGGGAGGAAAGGAAGACAGAGAGAGGCTGGAACGGTTATAAAGTTTGCCTAGGCCATCTAGTTTCCTACTTGCCAGTTTGTCAAAAGAATATCAGGCTATGGCACTGAGTGGGAATAAACACACCCTCGGGTCTTGTGATGATTACGCAGGCCCAGCTGTGAGCTCCAGCCTGAACTTTGAATGTGAGATGTAGCCAAACTGCAAGAGAGGAAAAGTTTAAACCAAAAAAAGCAGCATTTTTTAGGCGCTGTCAGGGCGAAAGGACAGGCAGATTTGTAGCTGTTGGAAGGGTTTTGCATTTGATCTTTCTGGGTGAAAAATCCCCAGATGGTGCTTGCTTTCCAGCTCTCTGTGCATGAGGTCTCCAGGCTCTCTAAAACAGTATATATACCAACAGAGGGACTCATCAAATTTCTCAGCTGCAGCCAGATCATCATTCCCAGTCATTTTGGTTAGTTTGGGGTGAAATTCAACAGCCAGCGCTGCTATGTTTGTCGAAGGGCTGTTCATGGGCTGAGATTCTTAACCCAGCGGTTCTGAAATTGTAGTCCATGGAAATTGTAGTCCAGTACTGATCCACAGAGCCCTTCCGGGGGCACCGTAGATTGAAAGATTTTAAGAACCATGCTGTAGGTGAACAGGGAGTAGAGCTGGTAACAAAAAAGAATGACAACACAATTTTCCATTGAAAAATGCAGGTTCATTGAAATCAGAATGTTCCATGGGAACATGTTGATTGTGATTTTAAAAATTTCCACAGGAAAAAGTCAAAACATTTTTGATGATGTCAAAATGTTTCATTTTCATAGTGTCATTTCATTATTGTACTTTTATATTATATTAAAATATGATTTTAATATTATATTCGTGTAGCTATATTTGACATGGTATATAATATAATATAAAAGTCAAAAGAATTATTTCAAAATGAGATTTTGACATTATTTTTCATTATGAATTAGAAAAATGGATCAAAAAATGACATAAAAAATTTAAAAATCTTTGCCATTATCTGAATGAAATGCTTCAAAATTTCAGAATTTTTATTTTGTGGGAAATTTCAGCCTTTCATTCCAGTTCATAGTGAAAAATAATTTTGAAATCTCAAACTTTCCTGTGCAACAGAAATTCCAGTTTCTGACCAGCATTGTGGGAGCTTGGTATGGAACATTTGTCTATGAAGGGATCTCTCGTCCAATGTCGTCTTGAATGAAAAATATGGAGGCCTACCAGTTTAGCTGACGTTCTTGGGAGTTCTCCCATACCCAACTAGAATTCCATTGCTTTATAAGTATACATTTCCTCAACTGGGCAATGTGGTTACTTTGAGAATTGAAACACGTCATAGCATCAGCCTCCAGCTTGGCATTGAAAAGAAGCCACCAAAATTAAATCGAGGTGCTTCTGGCTGGCAGGATCAGTGTAGTGAAAATTAAAGACTTGATCCTCCGCTAATGGTAGGCAGCAAAGTGACTGTATGTCTTCTGCTCCCAAACTGACGCCCTGGTACTTGCCCAGGATGCCAACTGCCAGAGCTTCAAAATGAGTCTTACAGCCGCAGCATACCAAAGCATCTGTTTTATTAAGACATTCCCATTTCTTTCCTCCTACTCCACCATCCAGCATACTCAGTGTTACTGGGAACAATAAAGAGAGGGTGAACATTAGTGTGGTGGCTTCAGAATTCCAAGAAGCTGCTGAGATCTGGCCTATGGCTACCAGAGCCGGCCCTTGCTTTGGATTCTGAGCTAAAAGATGCACATGCTTTCTGATTTCACGGTGCAAGATCATTCTAGTTATGAAAAAAATAAGGTAAAGCAGGCGGGAGTGCTCTTTGTACAAAGATGCTTAGTTCATTGAATAGAAATAACGTGATATTCCCTAATGTAATCAGCTGGAATAGGGAGAGTGAATTTGGAGAGGATTCTTCTCCATTGGCTTGGTGCATTAAATATCCGCCTTTGTATGTTTGAAGATCACAGAGTAATATAAAATAAACAAATAAATAAATATAATATAATATATGAGAATAAGAAGTGAAACCATCTTTCCTCAATGTGACAGTGACTTAAAGTAGTTCTCAAGCATTGATACTTGATATGTGTACTGCTACTGGTGCTTCTGCTTTTGTGGGTGGGGAACTGAGCTCCCCCTGTGTATTTACTAATGAGTCTCTCATATGTCCAGCCTCCTCTCAATCCTACTGTAATGACCAATTGCGGCCTGTTTCCTATTCAGCGGTGAGTGCTCCATATACAGAGAACCATGGATGGCACCAAATCCCACTTTGCAATCATGAGCAGCCCAACCCTGATTTCAGGATGGTCTGACTTTATGGGAGCTGCCAGTAGCGGTAGCAGCTGCCATTGCAGGGGGTCAGATTCTGCTCTCATGTACATCCAAAGAAACTCTGTTGACATCAATGGAGTCCCTCCTCATTTATGCAAATGTAGTGATAGTAAAACTTGCCCCAAGATCTGGTGAAAGTTCAGAAGCCACCTACCTATTGGATGTCTAGTGTGCGGTTATAAAAAGCGCTCAGCATTGGCCTAACTGGGCTCACATGGATGTCAGTGGTAAAACTCCAAGGGGCGTCAGCATGACCAGCATTAGATCAACACCGAGTGCTTTTGGAAAGGCTCCCCCCGCCTCTGCCCCTCCCAAAAAAATGGTTAGACTTTCAAACGACTGAAAAAAAGGAACTTTGGTATTTTTTCATTCCAAAGTTATAGAAAGAAAAGAGCGTGTCCTGATTAGTAGCTGTCACCCTTGAAAGAAAAAAACAGAGGCTGACATTCTTTATCTATATGATTCTTTCAAGAAACATGGCCATTTAATAATTAATGTGTATAAGTGCCTAGCTATGAAAATGCAGAATGAAATATTAAATACGGTTAGTGCCAAATGGAAGGGCACGAAAGGAAAATGGAACGGGAGGAACGTTGTTCTCTACTCCCATCAAATAGATGTAATGATCTAGAGCAGAATGAATACAGCTGGGTGAATACAAGGTATCTGGTAAAAACAGGTGAGTCTATGATATTGACATTGAGGGACCTGGCCATTCACAAAAATGAACTAAAAATGACTCAAACAGCAAAATATCTCCAAGCAGAGCTAAACAGTGGCTTCCTACGACTTTGAACATAAAGAGGGCGTGTTGGTGTTTTAGAACCACTTGGGATTGAGTAGCAAGTATACATGCGATTGCTGCTGTCTCGGTTGCAAAGGGGAATTGAAACAGGCATCTCCAGCGCTAAAGCCATGAGCTAGAGGTTAGCTCTTACTGCTGGTACGCATAACAGCTTCATATCCTCCGTGGACTGGGCAGTGAAGACCGAAAGATGTAATATGAATGTTCTCACCTGATCTTTGTAAAGCTCAACCATTGGCTTTTTCTAAAGAGGTACATGTCCTGGGAGCGAGCAAGCATATAACAGCGTTTAGTGATGATCACCTTGTAGCCAACTTGCCTTGAAGGACAGCCTTCAGGTGAGAGAGCACTCTTTCTATGGCTACATGCCTTGCATTGCCATCAGTCAGAGCCATGCTTACTCGCCTGTCTACCAACTGACTCAAAACTGCAGAAGAATTGGATTTGGAAATCAAGAATATTCAGAGTTCTAAGCAATGATAACAAAAACATTGGAAGGGATATTAAACCTGATGCTTTGTGGATTAAGCTAATCTCGAATAGAGACCAGGATGAGACCTTTTGTGGGGGGCAGATAACCACACATCTGTCTGTTGTGGCGCTCTTATACATTCTCCTAAAGCATCTGGTATTGGCCACTGTCAGAGACAAGATATTGGATTAGCTGGATCTTGGGTCTAATTCACCCTGGCAGTTCCTATGTTCCAATGTTCCCACAGCAACACCTTCTCTATGGTGCCTCCAGGAGAGCTGCCATGACACACTGCTCTATAGTGCAGAGGGCCAGCAGAATCCCCATTCATGGCTGCCATGTGGCATGACCCCTTGCTTCCCCACCATCACAGAGCAAAAGCAGTGTGGTCCTGCCCTGTCACGTTCCACCTTTGGCAGAGGCGAGGGACCCTAAGCAAGTAGCAGCTGTTGATGAATGCTCAAGGAACGAAGCCTCCATGTGCATAGCTGGGAGTGATTTCAATAATAAAGGACAAGAGAAGAGAAGCCTGTAGTATGGAAGCAGTGTTGTTTTCCAGCGGAAAGGATTTCAGCCTTTTCCAGCAGGTGTCAGTGGTTGAATAAGCCTGAGAGGTTTTGGTTTGTTTGTTTGAGGGATTTTTTTAGACAAAAATAAAGATCCAATATGTTGATGAGCAGCAGCAGGATTAACGTGTTGGTCCAATTCCTCTCTCTCTCTCTCGCACTCTGGCTTTACATCAGTGTAATTCCACTGACTACCATGGAGCTATGACGATTTACACCAGTTGAGGATCTGGCCCATTCAGTCTGCAAATGAGATCACTGTCCGTATTTCCCCCCGCCCCACTCTTTGAAACTCAGGAAAGCATGGAGACACTGAATCATCCCCGACTGATTGTGCATTCATTATTGTCGGTTCTTCTTTCCAGTTCCAGGATTAGGGGACTGACTCCAGTGCCTCTGACATCCATACAATTAAATGTATCGTCTTTCCATAATTTGCATGGCTGTGCAGAGGCTGGGCAAGACTGGCTCTGATTGCCATATGGAACGCATCTCTAGCTGCACCAGACTCAAAAGCACCAATTAGAAAAGTGTTTTTTTTTTCCCTCTAGGAACAAAGCACTTGGAAACTATTAGTGGGGCTCAGAGGACTCAATTGCATTAGTATCGTTAATTGTGTTTGTCAGGCCTTTTTCAGAAACCAGATTTAATGTTAAGGGTTAAATGGTCGCTTTGAAGGCCACAGTAGGGGGCAAGGTGGCAGTGCACAACCTCAGCGGCAGCCACCTGAAGCTTTGTGCCCAAGGTCCCTGAGAGCTCCACAGCAACTCTTGCTATGCCCTGTAAAGAGGCACATCCCTCACCCCACAATCTGCCTCCAAGCCCCCACTCCTTAACAACAGCCAGCATCAGGGGCCTCAGAGGAAAGTGCACGGCCCTCCCAAAGTGGGCAGTGATGGAATAGTCTGTCCATATGGGAAGTCTGGCTGGAATTTTCAAAGAACCCTACGGAGACAGAGTGAAATCCTTCACCCCATTGAAATGTCCACTGAAAGCTAATGAGAGTTGGGTGACTACCAATTAATTCCCATAAGACTCTTTGAAAATCCCGGCCTTGATTCCTCAGTTAGTATAGTGGATGGTCTCAGTTAATTATTATTATTTTGTATTGTGGTAGCACCTAGGCGCACTCGTCATGGACCAAGACCACATTGTGCTAGGCGCTGCACAAATAGAACCAAAAGATGGTCTGCCACAATGAGCTATTGTATATCCTGTCTTCTTTGTGCCTGTCTTTTAGACAGTAAACTCTCCTGGGAAGGGACTTTGTGCTGAGCAAGGCAAAGCATGGTGCCAGTGCTCAATAATAGTAATATAATAAATCATTGTTTTGACAAACAGCTGAAAGTAAAAGAAGAAATAAACGGAACTAGTGTGTCCTCACTGAACCAGAGCTGACTTTCTCTTTTGTAACTGCCTTAGGTGACCTTGAGTGTATTCCTGTTCCCATTGCCCATGCGGCTGGGTTCTACACTCGGACTCTGTTTTAAATCTCTCATGAATAACATTGTCAGATTCGTGTTTAGCTATCTAAGGAATGTAACCAGGGCTGATCTCCGTGCTTACTCAAGACATTGATTCATTCTCTCTCTCAATGACCAGATTAGATTATTGGAATGCACATTACCCAGGTCTTCCATCAGCCATACAGATTTCACACCCCACCAATGCAGCTGCCCACTCTCCCATAGCAGGTCCACCCCATCATTCTGCCTCAAAGTCTCCTCTTCAGAATATTTAGGATATTCCTAAATAGAGCAGACACAGCTGGTGATAGGGGACCCACCACAGGTTGAGAGCTTTGCTTGGGAGAATCATAAAAAGTTGGGGTTTGCATTCAAACCTTATCTGAAGTCTCTTGAGTCTCCTCCTTTTACCTGCACTGGGATAAATTAGGAGTAACTCCAAGGAAGGCAATGGTTAAATTGGTGTAAAAGTAATATAGGTGAAAGAAGGATCAGACCTCAAGAACCTTCCAGAGTGAGATTTCCAGCCCACAAGAGCAAACGTTCAGGTGGTGTTTTAGCTCCTCTTGTGATGTCAGACATTGGCCAGATTCTCAGCCAGGGCGAACTGGCAAATCTCCAAATGAAGTACACTGCTTTATATGAGCTGAGGGTCTGGCCCACATCCCTGCAGTAGAGAGGAGCATGAAATGAAAAACCATGAGGGGAGAAAACAGAAATTAGGCGAACTTTTTCAAAACTCAGCAACGATTTGGACTGGATTCAAGCTCAAGTAAAGTTCTTTTTACATCTGAACTTGTCCATCAATACTTAACCATAAAAGGCCAAGCAATGCTTTTAGCAAGAAGCCCATAATAAGGGCCTCCAGTCCAGCATCTTGTAGGGGACAATATCAAATGTTTCAGAGGCTGGTTATCTTAATTCTCACCCAATGCACCTGACTAATTGTGTAAGAGAGATTCCTTCCTGACCCCACTGGTGACCAGTTTATGACTTGAAGCATGAGGGGTATGTGTGGCTTGGTGATGCACTGGGATTGGGGGAGAGGGTTGGGTCTTATTCTTGCCTGGCTTTTAAGGGAGCCCAAAACACAATAGATGGGCAAACGCAAAAGCAAGAAAGATTTAATTAAAAGGGGGCAAGGAGAAGAGTAAAGGGCTGTGGAGATCAACACAGGGTGATCCAGTTAAAGACAAGGAACTGGCAGCCCAGCTAAATTCAGCCTTGGTGTCAACAAGCTCAGCGCTCATTGACTTTAATAAGAGTTGTACCTTAAGCCAGAGCTTAATTTGAGCATAGGCCCCTAAACTATGCATGTGCTTAGTGCTGTCCATCCTCCAATAACCAGCAAGGGACAAGCCTGATGCTCTGGGTCTGGTGGTTCTGCTTAGACAATGACAGAGCAGCACAGCTGCAGCATCTTCCTGTAGTCTCGTGGGTGATTTATATTTCCAATAACAAGAGCAGCACCCACACAGCTCACTGGGGAGAATTCCCCCAGGCCTGACCCAAGGGCTTCACTTTAGGTTCCTGCCTAGGAACAACAGAAGGACAAGCAGCAGCAGGGGACTTGTAAATCTAAAGCCAGCACTTCTACCAAAGAAACAATAGGAGCTGCCGTACCTCCCAGCACTGCCTATGGCCTTAGAGCAGCAGGGTACTGTATCATTGCCATTCCCTTATGCAGTCTCTGGGCTTGGGTCAGGGATGCAAGGATAGCGCTGTGCTCCATCTCCTACAACATGTCCAGTTATTACTGTGACTTAACAACAGTGGAGGCTTTGCATAAAAACTCCTATCAGTGTGAATAGTGGAAATTAGCGTGATACTGACAGCATTAAGGGGCTGCGGCTGTCGATTTCTTTAGCAGGCGGAAGTGGCTGTCAGGTCTACAGCTGTGAAAAAACCAATGAGCAGTTGGCTTTGAAATTTTGTGCGACACTGTTCCCATATGGGGAATTCCTTGCCTCTGCCATTTTCACTTTGCTCTAAAATTCAGCAAAACTGCTTTTTTTGCATGTGTGGAGAAAATACTGCAAAACTTGGAAGTAAACGGAACCCCCTATGTACATGATAGCTGACCATTTGCATTCAGAAACTGACTCATTTAAACTGGTGAAACATGGGAATGTTTTTTTGCAAACTGATTCTATTTTCAAGTTGGAAATAAAATGCCAAAAATAGACAGCTTATAAATGGAACATACTGTTTCTTTTTGGCCTACTTATGCCACTCAGGTTAAGATCCATCCATTCATTAGTGACTCCCTTCATGCTGTCTGCCCCTAAACAGTTTGGGACAAAGTACAGACGTTATATGGCATTACCAAAATCAACTACCGAGAGGTTTTTTGATTTTGTAGCTTCAAGATTGTTTCCAACAGATCAAGTGTTAATACACAAGGGAAGATAAAGTCACATTCATCGGTACCAATAAATCATTTTAAAACAATTTTGTTTTGCAGGAAAGACAATCAGGCTGATAGTCTCATGTGATCTGGCATTTGTTCTCTTGAAATCTCCAGGAATCTCACCTCTAAGTGGGCAGGAAATTTCATAGTAAAGCAACAGGCCTTTCTCAAGATATGTTGTTACTAACACTTCTAGTCCTGGATGTCAGGATAAACCTGATAATTCAGTGGCAGGGTAAAAAAAATGGAACTTTTACAACCCTGGGAAATATGTGGCATTAAATTAGAATGTCCAATTTGGCTCTGGCTCAGTTTTTAATTTATCTGAATGGATTTACCCATCTCAACTCAGTACCAATCTAGGAACCTCAGCCTCCAATAACAAAGGAACTAGGAATGAAGTCCCAGCCTCAAAACTGGTAGAAATTGAGGAGGAGGAGGAGGAAGAGGAGGAGGAGAAGATGGCCTCATGATGAAGCCACCAGATTCTTGGGGTGTGTCTAAAAGGGGCAAGAAAGAAAGTTGCAATCACAGCAAAAATGAGTAGCAGCTCTCTGTAATGCTCAGCAGGGCTGCATTGTGGGTCAACCTCCTCCAGTTCATGACCAGCCCACTTTGTACTTGTGGTTTTGATGCAGGATGCACTCTGGACTGAAGAAAAAGTCCAGCTTCTGGTGTAACAACCCCCGACTCCCGATAAGAGCTGCCCTTGGGACTGCCCAGTCAGATCTATAAACAATCTGAATTTTCTGTTAGTCTTCATGGATATCCTGATAAGCTATTGATTTCCTACTGGGAGACAGTTCAAAAGCCTCACTCCAACCATATCGCCAGGCCCTAGCACGTGGATGTTACTGACAAAAAAATGTTGCCCCATTTCTGTTGGTAACATTCCCCCTAAATATCTGCTGTGCCCTTTTCATTGTTAGCCCAGAAAAACTGTTTAGGATCTCAGAAGGTGCTAGCCTACTGTCTTCAACGGGGCCCAGGGGTCCACACAGTAGCTTTTAGGCTGACATTTTCAAAGCAGCTTAAGAGATGCTCATTAAAACGACTGGGAATTGGGCAGTTTTCATTTTTTTAAACAACTTCATTTTTATTCTTTAGCCTTTCAGACAATGCAAAGCTTTATGCTGCAAAGACAGAGTGGCACAACCACAAACCGAGCTAATTCCTTTATACGTTTGAGCATATCGATGGAGCTCAGCCCTCCTTCCATCCGGCAGAGTTTTGCATGACCTGGCTGGGCCCAGCAGCACAGGACTGGTATCCCCTCTTTGGGATGCCCTGTTTCTTGGGGCTGCATGGGGCCAGTTCAGTCCCCAGTAGAAGTTAGAGCAGCTCTGAGGCTGTAGGGCCCCTGTACAGATAATCGCAACATTTGGAGACGACAGTGACAGCAAACACAACAGCCCCTGTCTACACTGTGCTCTTTATTAGAGCTGATCCGGAAATAATTTCTCTCTCTTCACCATCCCTCCCCAATATTATTTTTAACCCAAAAATGAAAATGTTCTAAAAGTAATACTGCAGCTGACCCAAAATGGAAAAAAAAAGTGACTATTTTTGAGAGTTTTGACTTTTTATCCCGATTCAAGATGGGAAAAAAATGTCAAACACCTGAAAAGATTCACGGGACATTCCGCTGTGGATAATGCTTCAATAGTCATTGGGCCAGAAAGAGAGAGAGAATGACTCTTTAGCCCAGTGGTTAGTGCACCCACCTGGGAGGTGGGAGCCCTGGTGAGGGCACCCACCTGGGGCCAAGCCCCCTGTTCCAATCACTCTTTCTTTATTCAGCCGCAGGGGCACAGCGTCAACAGGCGAGATGGAGGGAGTCCCACATCGGAATAGCCCCTAGCTCAGTGGTCAGAGCACTCTCCTGAGAGGTGCGGGAGACCCCGTTCAAATCAAGCATAATGGGATCAAGTAGGGTGGCCAGGCGCTCAGTTTTTGACTGGAAAATCCAGTTGAAAAGGGGACCTGATGGTATCCAGTCAGATCTACTGACTAGACCCCCAAAGTCTGGTTACTGTGGGTGAGGGACGCGGGGAGGCACCGAATCATCACCCACACCAGTCCCTACTCAGCCGGGGCTGCCTCCTACCTGCATCGGGCGGCTGCAGCTCCCAGCCCTGCCCCTGCAGGAAGGGAGGACAAGGGGGGAAACAGTGAGCCATGGAGGGAGGGGGAAAGAGGAGCAAATGGGGGGCGGGGCCTCAAGGGGAAGGGGAAGGTAAGGGGTGGGTCCTTGGGGGAAGGGGTGGGGCAGGGGTGGGGCCTCAGGGAGAAGAGGTGGGGCAGGGGAGGGTCTGGCATTCCCACTGGGGTGTGCGTTTTTTTAATATTACAAACTTGGCAACCCTAGCAGCCACCCAGAGTCTAGAGGATATAGTAGAATGACAGGCAGCTTACAGCAATGCTTGTCTTAGATGGAGGTGTTAGGGAGGGCAAGTTGCCTTTTATATGGAAAAAAATTCTTGTTTCTCAATGGTGAACCGACTGTTACCCACAATCAGTACAGATTATCCACGCTGCTACCCCTACCCCCGCCCCCGGCCGCTATCTTTGTCCGGACATCACAGTCTCATATTGCATTCTCATGTTTACCTCTAAAAGGAGATATGGTACAGTCAGTCTGAAACCTAATAAAAGAGTATGGTGCTGTCCAAACAAAGATTATGCCAAGGGTGCAGGGTCAGGAGAGGCTGTAATTATAGCCCAATGCAAACCGCTTCAAAAGCCAAGCCAGGCTTGTCACAGGTTAAATAGGAATTCTCAGAAGAGGTGGGAAAAGGCTCTTTTGACATCCTAAAAGCATTTGCCAAAGTAGATTAAGAATGAGGCCGAGTTCCACCATTATAAAGCCAGAAATGAGTAACAAGAGGATATGGCGCTGACTGCATTTTAGCAGGAAGCGTATCCACTGTAAAGTTCAGGCTTGACTCAAGAGTGGAGAAATTCTCTGATGGAACAGGTTTCAGAGTAGCAGCCGTGTTAGTCTGTGTCAGCAAAAAGAACAGGATTACTTGTGGCACCTTAGAGACTAACAAATTTATTAGTAATCCTGTTCTTTCTGATGGAACAGAAACCAGTGACTCATGGAGTCGCAGATTTTAAGGCCATTCGTCCTTTCAAACTTTTCTAAGCAGACTAGAGCTGGGCATTTCAAGGGCTCCTAAGGGAGTTAGGCACTTAGCTCCCTTTGGTTCCTTTGAAGCTTCCAGCCCAGATGGATTAGATTGTATTGCTAGGCAGGGGGTCGGAAGGAGATTCTATTTGTATGGGGAGGGGCTATATGGAGCAGATTGGAATTTGAACAAAAGCCTCTTCACTTTTCAAAAGTGTCATGGGTTCTTTAACCACCACAATGGTCAGGACCGCAGTTTTATATCTCATCCAGCAGAGCACACCAGCAAGAGGACAGTGGGCTCGAGCGCCATCCTGGGGCATTGGATCAGCGTTGACTGAAGGGAAATCATAAGACAGAGATGGAAAGAGCAGGTAGTTCATCCAGTGCATCCCCTCCCAGGTTTATAGAGAGAGAGCTGGTTGGGAATTTTCTGTCCGAATGATTTTCTGATGGAAAATTAAGTTGCCACAAAATCAAAATTTGCCACGGGAAAAATCTTGATTCCACACACACACACACACACACCCCGCAACATTTTTATTATTATTTTCCACCAGGAAAACTGACATGAAATACTTCATTTTGACTCAGTTCAGTCCGAATTGGAACAGTTCATTTAGTTGAACTGACCCAAAAAATTTTAATAAAATATTAAATTGCATTTCCCTAACAGCCTTTTGAGGGTTGTCGTTTGAGCTCTCCCTGGAAAACTTCATCTCCCATAATGCAATACAGATTTCCCTCTGAGCAAGCATGGTGCATCATGGGAGTCACATGACTCTGGTCTCAAGTATCAGAGGGGTAGCCGTGTTAGTCTGGATCTGTAGAAGTGACAAAGGGTCCTGTGGCCAAACTGGACAGTCCTTACGTAAAAGGATAAATGGACACAAATCAGATATAAGGAATGGCAATATACAAAAGCCTGTAGGAGAACTCTTCAATCTCCCTGGCCACACAATAGCAGATTTACAGGTAGCCATCCTGCAGCAAAAAAACTTCAGGACCAGACTCCAAAGAGAAACAATAGAGCTTCAGTTCATTTGCAATTTTGACACCATCAACTCAGGATTAAACAAAGATTATGAATGGCTAGCCAACTACAAAAGCAGTTTCTCCTCCCTTAGTATTCACACCTCAGCTGCTAGAAGAGGGCCTCACCCTCCCTGATTGAGCTAACCTCGTTATCTCTAGCCTAAGTCTTCCCTGCACATTTATATCTGCCCCTGGACATTTCGACTGCTTGCATCCGATGAAGTGGGTATTCACCCACAAAAGCTTATGCTCCAATACCTCTGTTAGTCTATAAGGTGCCACAGGACCCTTTGTCGCTTCTACATGACTCTGGGTCCATCATGGGAGATGTAAACTGGCTAGAGAACCTGGCCATATAGAAGAATGGGGATATTAAGCTCCTGAACTACAATTCCCATGGGGCAAGCGCCACAATGGGAGAATGCAGTTAATATGGAAATGATTTGGAATTAAGCATTTCAAAAACACCAAAATGAAACATGTTAGTTTGGGGAATATTGAAATGATTCATTTGGATCAAAAATGTCAAAACAAAACATTTTGACATTTCCTAATAGAAAGTTTTTGGCATTTCAATCGGTTAAAAAAAAATTGAAATTTCAAGTTTTGAAAAAAAATGTTGAAATGTCAGAATTTCCCACAGGCCAAACATTCCGAATTTTGCTCGGCTCTAATCGTATATTTTTCTAGTGTCTTTTTCGGTACGTAAGTTTTAGGCCTGATAACCTTAACAGATACCCCTGGTCTAGTTTACAGCACTACTGGACAGCCCAGTCGAGCTTGTACACGGGCAAGAATTTCAGTCAACATTTCATCAGTGAGATCAAGCAAACAAAAAAGACTCACTTTCACCAAAGGCCATATGCTCCCACTGATTCCTAGTGCAGCTCTCAGTTGAATAAATGGAGCTCTGGTCTAAGGCAGTATTTAACCCTAATGAATAATGGCTGAGCCATGGAACACCTAGCCCTTCAGCTTTAACCAACAAGAATTTCATAGATATGTACACTCATTTCAGGTCCCATCCATGATACAGTTTAAACAAGTTTCCAAAAATGTTTTCCAATTCCTACTGCTTCCAATGCGGGTGGGGAGGTTATAAGAGTTTCCAGAAGTTTCAACTATGTTATGTGTGTGCCACACAAATCTATACTGCAGGAAATAGCTGATTTTCAACACCTAAAATTAAAAAGTTTTTCAAGGTAGCATTCCCCTCAGCAGCCTGAAGGAAAATATCCTCCCATTTCACTCCTAGAGGTTAGCTCTAGGTGAGAGATCCTACCAGAGACTATACAGTCCCTTTGTGGTACAGCTTTCATATGCTATTAGGGGTTCTCATCACTCACAAACACACATACATACACACTCTATTAATAAAGAATACTATTTGAACATTGTGTAAATCCACCTTATTAATCAAATAGCATGATTTATCATATAATAAAATAATAATAATAATAAGTGCATACAGTGCTTTAATGATAACTAAAGCTGGTCAAAAATCAGAATTTCCATCCCCCATTTCATTTTTGTGCAGTGTAACACTGAACTGTGGCCACCTGGGCACAGCAGTGCCTCACGGGAGTTGTAGTTTAGGTGCCTCATTCCCACACTTTCCTCTGTGGGCAAGGCTCCCTGGCTAGACTACATATGCCATAAGGCACAATAGCCATCAAAGTGCATCATGGGCACTGTAGTCCAGCCAGGGAGTCCAGTTCATATTCAGGCAGACATGGATTAATGTCAAACTGACCCAAAGTGAAATATTTAAATGTTCTAACTTGGGATGACTGAACCCAAAATGAAATATTTTGGTTTAATTTTCCTGATGAAAAAAAATCAAAAAAAATTCCACAAAATCAAAAATTTCTTGCAGAAAATATTGATTTTGCAGAAACAACATTTTGCATAAAAAGAACCAAACACTTTGACAGAAAATTTCTGACCGGAGCTACTAATCACTAAAATATCAATGCCATGTCTGAAGGATTTTAAAACAACCAAGGGGGACAACATGCTTGGAAAAAAGTCATTGCACCATCTTTAGTTCCCCATGCATTCAGACACTATGTAATACTTAGCAAGCACTCATGAGTCGGGTTTGTCAGAAGAAAAGAAACAACACTGATTAAATGAAAGGGTGCAGCTCATACCAATTCCAATCAGTCTTCTGCGTATATCCAGTCCACACTAGGCACACTCAGGGGATCACAAATATTAGCACAACCGCTGCTATAAGAGTAAGGCCTTGGCTACACTTACAAGTTACAGCGCAATAAAACTGCCTGCAGCGCTGTAACTCACTAACTGGCTACACTTGCAAGGCACGTGCAACGCTGTATCTCCTCAGATACAGCGCTGCTTGTACTCCACCTCCCCGAGAGGACATTTGTTGCGTAGTGGGTGGAACGCTGCTGCTTCAATGTAGCCAGGGAATTCGCAGTAACTGACCTCCGGAAGTTCCCTTTGTTTTGAAACTGCACTTCCGGGTTGGAGTTCAGAGCTCCATCTGGAGCTGCTTTACAAAAAAAAGCAAACAGCTACTGTTTGCAGGTGGGGGGGGGGGGGGGCTCCGTTAGGAATGCTGCAGCAAAGTTGGCTTGGAGAGAGACGGGTGGGGGGGTCGGAAAGAACGGCGGGGGGGGGGGGGCGGTCTCCATTTCCCCCAGTTCTCGTTTATCTGCTCTTTAAAAACAAACAAAGCCCCTGCTGCTTGCTTTCAGTGATTGAGAGAGAGGCGGGGGATGTGGAGGTGTGTAAACTTAGGAGATAATGAGCTGACACTCTGTGGATACCCCAAAAATCCACTCTCTCTCCCCACACGCTTCCTGTCACACTCCCCCTCACCCCCCCCCATTTGAAAAGCATGTTGCAGCCACTTGAACGCCCATAATGCACCGCTCCCAATACAGCTGCAAATGCCTCAAATGTAGCCACGTTAGTGCACTGGCAGCTGCCAGTGTGGACAGGCTGCAGCGCTTTCCCTACTCAGCTGTACGAAGACGGGTTTAACTCACAGCGCTGTACATCTGCAAGTGTAGCCAAGGCCTAAGACAAAGCCATCATCTCATTAGCATAGCAACTTCTGTGCTAGTAAAATGATACTTGTTCTGACAGGCACCTTCTCTCCCGTGCTTGGCTGTAAACAAAGGAGAAGCTAAGGAGGTAGTTCTTTCTTAGATAACAGAGAGACTAGAGTTGGTTTAAAAAGAAATGTGGAATTTAAAAAAAAATCCTTTTCTGAAAAAAAATTTTTTTTTTTTAAATTTCAACCCAATCTATAGTCAGTTAAAACACAAGGGTAAAATAATGTGTAAAATTCCACCTTTTTCAGGAGGAAGGGAAAAGAAATAAAAGCACAGAGCACTTGTATTAATTTGTGCTACATTAACCAAAGGTTCACGTTTGCATTAGTAGGTAGCAGTGACGTCAGGCAGTGGGTGGGTACTTCTGGGGGAAGGGGACGTTGGCAGGCCCTAACATAGATTATATATTTACTAGCACAAGATGCATTTTTTTCATTAAAACTTTTTCATGCCCAGTGGCTTGTCGCCCAATATTAAAATCCTCACTGTGGATTTTAATTTTGTTTGACATTTTTTAATAAAAAAAATTATGAGAAATTTAGAAAACAAATGGCAAAAAAATTTTTTTTTAAAAAAACAGCATTTTTCAACCAGCTCTAATACTGGCACATGTGTGAAACTCCCTTTCACTGTGGCTGGGTTGGGACAGCCTTTATGGCGATAGAGCAGCATCTCTTCTTCACTCTGACATTCAGTTCAGACATTCTCCTGAACCACATCTCACTCAGTCTCTTGGGTTGCAAGCTATGCCTACACAAGCTTTCTGTGAGATTTCTGCTACTTCCTACCTCCCACTGGGCTATAAATATGGCAAGGAAGGCTGTGCTAAGAGCATTTTGACATGTTCACTTCTGGTCCTAGTCAGAATCAGGAAGCAGAAAGCTGCACAACTACAAAAGCGATTGTTGTTCATAACATTCTCCAGTCCTTTCCAAACCCCCAGTTACAGTATTTCTTGCAAAAGTCTCCACACCCTACCCCCACCCTCCACCCTTGGCCTACAAGCCACCTACTTCTCGGTCTGAAGTAGAGCCAGCTTTAATTTTGGGAACCAAGAGTCCATTCCAGAGCATCCCAGCCTTGCAATGAAACTCAGTATTTTGCACAAGTTTTCCAATGGGGCAGCTCTTTGTGGGCTTAGGCCCCCCCTTCTCTCATGCAAACCCCTTTGGTCTTTTAACACCTGGTGATGCTGCAGGTTTTAAGTGTCTTTTATATGCAACATTAACCAGGCAGGACAGTATGAAAAGAGACAGATATTTTGGTTAAAAAACAAAAGTGACCTAACTAGGGATTTGGCTTGGCCTTGCGGCATTACCAGTCTGTCCAGGTGCTTCAGGGGTACCAGCTTTGTGCTGCTGGGTCAGCTGACTGATCCAGACTAAAGAGAAATGTAAATGTTACTGTACAAAGGAGTCATCGTTACAGTCACAGTAAAGGTGATCCTTCCTGCTCTGAATGGGCTTGACCCTTCTCTATGTGAGCGTGTGGACTCCTTGGCTCATTCCTGCAGCCTCTCTACATGGGATTTAGCCATGCTTTCATTCCAACACGGAGCCCCAAGAGCAATTAAAGACTAAACAGGGTTGACAGATGCTAGTAATGTGCAACCCAGCCATGGAAACACTAATCTAACCAGATGTGTGGGTGAGGGAGAAAGATTCCTGCGTCTGTACAATTGAAAAGATTATACTCTGCAACTAAGGGCAAAAGTGAGGCTCTAGTTCATTGTGATGGCTGCTGTGCAGTCAGGTCAATGCACAGCAGACCGTGTGCAGATTGCAAAGCTGTAGCGACACTTGTGACAAGCTTAGAAAGAGCTCGTGCTGGAGACATGTGTCAAAACCCCACAAGCTCATTTTGGAGAGGAGAAGAATCCAGTCCCCTCTGTTGATCATCCCACTGTATGTTCCATTCTATGCATCCGACGAAGCGGACTGTAGTCCACGAAAGCTTATGCTGAAATAAATTTGTTAGTCTCTAAGGTGCCACAAGTACTCCTTTCTTATTTTTTTTCACAAAACATGAGTAACTCTCTCATTGAAGTCAACGGGATTTGCGCATATTTTGAGGAGGGAGAAAGAACCAAGGTTCAGACTGGTTGCAAAATAATTTCCAGTGGATGCCCGGCAGCCATGTCGCATCACCTGATTCAATTTTTTGGGTCTAGATTCTGATCTCACTAAAACACCAGTGCAAATCAGGAGAGTTGTACCATCAAAGTCAATGGCATTAGACCAGGGATCTCAAACTCAAACCACCACGAGGGCCACATGAGAACTAGTAAATTGGCCCGAGGGCTGCATCACTGAAACCTTTTCATATAATGATACAAAAGTATAGTCAAAAATGAAAAAAATGAAGAGTAATATAGTATTCTATTAAAAGTCAATGTATTAACTTTTTAAAAACTATAATGCAAAGAGGGGTTTTAATAAAATATAAACACTCAGTAATGTTTGGAGCTTGGCTGCCAGTGGAGTTGGTGCCTATGGTGGGCCGCAGGAAATAACTCCGCGGGCCGCATGTGGCCCACGGGCCGCGTGTTTGAGACCCCTGCATTAGACTGTTGTAAAACAAGTGTAGATCAGAATAGATTAAGACCAAATTTGCCCCGATTGCAGCAATCGGCAGCCAGTTGCTGAACTGCAAACCCAAAGTACAGACATAATTTGGACTGGTGGAATTTACCCTGGTTTCCAGCAGGGGTACGCTTCACCAATGCAGTCCTGCCTCGCCTTTCCCTATCTACATGTGAGGCATTCAGGGGTTCAGACACACTGATGGCTAGTGTGGGGACAAATTACCAGTGTATTCAAAAGCTAAAGATTGTCGGTAATTACCCAGGCAGTTGGGTGTGTATTCATCTGTAATTCTTGTGTTGTATTTTGCTCTGTATGCGTTTAATATGTACCAACTCGATGGTGGTTTTAGTAACCATGGGGACTGTGTAAATACGGCCTGAGAATTGGATTTGTGCAACAACGATGGTATTTCACATCAATGTATTCATCATCTTATTCGAGGCCATTTGGCAGCCCTGCAGTGTCATTTCTTTGCACTAATTTCCACTTCACTGCAGTCTTTTTATTGTGTAAAGCTAGGAATTTGACCCAAATCTACTGACTCATAGAATCATAGAATATCAGGGTTGGAAGGGACCTTAGGAGGTCATCTAGTCCAACCCCCTGCTCAAAGCAGGACCAATCCCCAATTTTTGCCCCAGATCCCCAAATGGCCCCCTCAAGGATTGAATTCACAACCCTGCATTTAGCAGGCCAATGCTCAAACCACTGAGCTATCACTCCCAATCCAGTGCCTTAAACAGAAGGCCATCTTTCCTTTGCTAGTTCCAGTATAAATCAGAAGTAACCTGGCTGAAGCCACTGGCAGAATCAGGCCCACAGATTTTATTCAGCTAAATCCTCAGCTGGTGTAAATTGGTGAACAGTAAAACCTCGATTTTATGAACACCAGTCTCGCAAACCACTGGTTATATGAACTATTTTTCTCAATGGGGCGGAAAAATAATTACATAACGAAAGCAATGTTGATGAAGAACAGATCGACATCCCTTCACATTCCAATGCCTTCGGTGCCTCAGACGTCGCTGCATAGCGGTTTGAAGGACAAGAAGAAAAGGCAATGCAGTGCACCATACTGCAATGTATACACCCTCCCTGCTGTAATCTTGAGATGTTCAATTGTATGAACTTTGGGATTTTATGAACTTCTCAATCCCCAATTAGTTGTGAAATAGGGGTTCTACCATGCCATAGACTTCAATGGAACCGTGACAAGGATATGAGGATACGGCCCCTGGTATGCTTAGTGTTATGATTTCATTAGGCACACAGTGGCATGTGCTGTGATTGAAAATTGGCTGTAGATTATATTTGCATATGTACATTCACTATTGGCTTAGGAATTACATTGATAATTTTTTGGTAGGGGGGTCACTGCCTGGCAAAACCAAAAATCTTTTGAGAACTGGGAGAAGTGAGCAGTGAGCAAACGGAATCTGGAGAGGGTATTCGTCACATCCAGAGCCCACAAAAACTGCCCATGTCTCGCACGCCAGGATTTCACGAGACCGCAGAATGTCCTCTACAGAAATGATGAGACACGTTACTGCTGACACTCCAACAGGGTCATTTCACTGAAGTGCTTACTCCCATCTTCACTGCCCCCCCTCTCATGCATAGGGCAGGTTTAACAGCCACCTAGGCCTCCTTATTAGTCCTGCCATTAAGATTGCTGCAAGCATGTGCTGCACCAATGCCCTACCATCCTTCCTACGTAGGCCCTCTCCTTGGCCAGCTCCACCTACAATTTGGGCTGTGTTAACCACATGGGTGCTGATCACCTTCTACTGTCCTAACCTCCCACCCAAGGTGGGTAGATGTTCTTCCCTTACTAGGGTCTGTGTCCATAACATAGATTGGCCCATAGCTTAGCTATATGTTCTTTGGGGCAAGGAATTTGTACATATTTGTATAGTGTCCAGCACAATGGAGCTCTGGCTACTTCTGCAATATAAATGCTATATAATAATAACATTGACAGTCAGGCATACGGCCTTAGGGCAAGACAATGCAGTATGATCTGATTATATGAATACATTGTGCACTATGATATTGATTCCCATCAGCATGAACAGAACTAATTTTTGCTTTTAAAATTGCAGTTGTGGTAGGAAAGCAAAGACCTTTTTTTGGCAATTCAGCAGGAATTCAGGGGCTCTGCTCCCCTACTACCGCTTGGCAGCCCTCATTAATGTCTAACTAATTAACTAATGAGTTACATTCATACACTGGGGGAGAAAGAAACCTTTTTCAGTCCTGTGTGATCCCCAGATCAAACGTCAAACAGCACAAAGAGTTGCCACGTTAGGCAGGGTCGCTGCCAAGATTTTCTCATTTGGGATTATGGGGCTGATAAAATTAACAGTTAATAGAGGGAAGAGACCGGTAACAGCAGGTACCTTTGGTACTTCTGGCTTCTGTCTGTCCCTAGTGACTGCCTAGCTATAAGTTAAAGCCCCAATAGTGCTTTCTGAAATAGTAGGGCATGACTCCAGAATTATTCCTGGCCAATATTCTTTCTCCCAGTTATACTGGTTCTAGCATCCAAGCTTGCATCTGAGCTACTAAATGACACCCAGTCCCTCTCTTTTCCTAGTGCATGGTCCTCCCCTGCCTGGGACAATGTGGAATCATTTACATTTGTGCAAGGTAGTTGTAAAATGCTACCAGATCCTAACTCTCCATTCACTTCCACCCATGTTACCATGTTACATTCAGGCTGCATTCACTCACAGGTGTAAATGACTCCACAAGGTGCAAGGCAGAAGCAAATCAGGCCACCAGACCTAACTGACCTGTTTGGCAAGCACTTCTGGATACCTTGAGTATGAACGGCACTGGATAAAGTAAAATCCCATGATACACTTTCTAACTAAGCTGATCAAACTGATTTTCATCGCAAGTACCACCAGCTAGAATTTCTGTAATAAACAGTATCAAGGAGAACACAAATACAAGCAAATATTCTGAGTGTGCATTTATTTTCAATTGTAAAATGACGGTTGAGTAGGGCTGAGCAAAAGTGTTTCATGAACAAGTTTTTCCAGTGAAAAATGGCATTTTGAACAAAACAATTTTGGCCAAAAAAAAGTTTTGGTTTGTTACATGTTTTCATTTTCGTTTCAAACTGATTGTTTACATTCCAGTTTAAAAAAACAATTTTCAGTTTATGGGGTTTTTTTGGGGGGGGGATCCTCCCTTTTCCCCTTTTTTTGCCCTGTGAAAAAGGGGGAAAGGTGGGGAAAAGGTGGGGGCGGGATCAAAATGAAACAAAGTTCTTATTTGAAAAGAAACAAAATGAAAATAATCATTTAACTGAAACATTCCATGAACATATTTCAAATTTTTCACAGAAAATACTTACCCTTTTTGACCAGCTCTACTTACAAGGCTGCGGTGTCACAAAGATTTGGTATCCTAAAAGTTAATGCCGAATTTTGATTCCAATCAGAAAACATGGCATACAGAAATACCTTAATGCTGTCTGAAACAGGAGGACACCACAACAGACAGCATTGCTATCATCATATTAATATGTATAAATTGTAAGAAGAAATATGAACCGACAATACTTCTTCCTTAACTAGTACCTCTTTTCATCTGAAGGTCTCAAAGTACAATACAAAAATTAATAAGTTAAATCTCACAACACCCCTGTGAGGTTGGTAGGTAAGTCCATACCCTTTTCACAGTTGGGGAAAATGAAGCACAGAGCTGTTATGACCTAAATATCATAAGGTGGCTTTCTTCGGCTTTTCAGAGGACACCACCTGTTTAGTTCACCTGGAATTATGGGGCAACAGCTAATCTGAAAATCAGGCTCATTAAGGTGTTTCAGGTTGGGAAGCCAACAATAGAGTCATCCAAAATTAGTGCACAATTTTGAAAATATGGGTCTTAAGTGATTTATGCCCTTAATGAGTCCATGGTAGAGCCAGGAATCGAACCCAGGAGTCCCATCGTCCAGTTCCCTGTACTAAACAGTAGACCATGATAAGGTCCCATTGCAATACTAGAGTAGTTAGTTCAACACTTTCACTTAGGCTAAGAATGTCAGTTGTTATATTTCTTGTTATTGTTATGCTTGGAAATAACGTGAATTACAAACGTATTTTGTTAGTGGTTACCATCATCTCCCCCTAGTGGTTATTCAAACCCTACAAATGAGATCTGTACAGTAAAATATCTATAGTATGCTTAAAGAGGAATTGCAGGTAGAAAGGGATACAGTGAGCAAAATATGGAGCAAGACACCTTGCAGAGTTCTGTTTGGATAGTAAGATTCTCTCTTTAGAATCTATCTTCACGCACCAGGGATTGGCTCGGAGATTAAGCAAATTCACAGCGCCTGAAAAGTCTGTCTAAGTATTTATACTGTGGTGCTCATTGCTGTGAAGTCTGAACACCTACAGATTACAATGCGCTGCTGATCAAAATGTCTTCTGTAAAGTTCATTTTTTAGGCCTGCTCAGTTTAGGGACAGAGCTGTCAGAAATGTGTCTAGACTTCTGCTGGGATTGGATCTCTCATATTCCTTGGAATCTACAGTGAAAACAGAGTGATTCCAAACACTGTTTATTTTGCTAACGGTCACACCTGTTACTGCTGGATGGTTTTTTGTTCCACCCTCCAGAAAGAAAGGTTTGGGGGAGGGAGAAATGAAATCTACCCAAAAGTTTAAAAGAAAAACCAACACAAGGGGCAGGTGGGAAGACCTTCTAGCTGACATTGCAAAAGCAGTTCCCAGAGACAAGTGGAGTCTAGTTACCTTTGCATACAAAAGCAATGAACAAATGCACACACCCAGTAATAGAACATGTTTGCAAGAGAGCAGCAAGAGAAAGAGAGAGACAGGACATAATCTTGAAGTTCAGGACCGTATTGCATATTGGTCCAAACATGTCCTAAAATTGAAGGTGCTCAGGTTGCATACTTCAGCTGGGTTTGCAGAATGCCAAGTTGCAGTTTAGATCTCGATCTAAATTCCTGCCAACATCTGGGGGAGAACTGGATCCTGCATTCCGATATCCTGCCCGCTATGCAAAGGTCTGATCTGGACCCAACATTCAGGAGAACAGGCCAGTCTGTTCCGATTCAGTGGTTCTTATTCAGGTTCATCTCTGCAGAACAATTTTTGGGTCATCAGATTTTGCATTGTGAAAAAGGGAGATTGGGGGGAAAGCCGAAAGCAATCTGTAAATACATAAGTGAACAAATACATTTCAATTATAAAAGGAACCAGGAGCACAGCCCCATAAAGAGGGGAGGATCTGGCAAGTTCCTGAGTGGCTGCTTTGAAACCCACAGTGTTGTATTTTGAAATGGACACAAACATTAGCAGAAAGTGGGGGAGCAGGCAGGAACGGTTTAATAGACTGTGGAATGGCTATTAAAAAAATAGAAAGGGGAAAAAAGAAAAAGCAGATGGCAGCCCTTTCGCAGGAGCCATAAAATTTCATGGTGTATTTTCTATCCATGGTTTCACTGTAATTCAAGCCTTGGGGGCCAACTTTCTCTCGCAGTGGTGAGCGAGAGGCCTTGGAGGGCAGAGCTGCAGACGAGCCTTAACAAAGGATGGACACTTCACGGGCAAACTGACCAAATGTCTAGTCTCATTTCTCTGCTTGGGACTGGAAATAAAACTCACTTTGTGGAAATACCTTGGAGCCTCCTAAATGCATCCACTCTGCAACCAAGGCAAAGACCCTGGAAATGAAATTAAAAAAAAAAATCAAAGGGACCTATAATTGCAAAGGGAAACCTCTTTTCATTGGCTCTGTATATCTGGGAATAGGATTGCAGGGACACAGCATGTCAAGCTGACAAATAAAGGTTAGAAATAGATCGACTGTCTACAGCTATACGGCCTGATCCTGCATGGAGAACCCCTTTAATTTCTATAGGAGTGCAGTGCCTGGAAGATCAGGCTACTGGGGAAGATATCAGTAAGGACCAAGGTTGCATCTCTGTCTTAACCAGAAAACCTCCATACATATAATTTCAATCCCTTTGATTACAATGAGCATGCTAAGCTGAATGCCTGCTTGTGACATCATTGACTTCAATGTCAATGGAAGTTTGCCTAAGTAAGGACTGAATCAAATCTCAGTAAGGATTTGGTCCTTACTTATTAGACTTAGATTGGAACCAAAACCCCAGATCGGAATGAAGCTGAAATTTAATATAAGCTCAGTGTGTGAACTTTGTGGCTTGGGCTAGTTTAATTGTCCTTTCAGTATAAGACATTTGTAGCATTATCTGTTATGTGCACCTGCAAAATCCATCAGTGGCTCCATCATTTCTAAGTAGGTGACATCATGTAACATAGCACTATACATACAGTGCATGTAATATCATGTGTGAAACAAGTACTCATCCATTTTACTCATGTATCAGTCCCCTGCAGGTTTCGTATGCCACCATTCTATGCTAAGACTCATAAAGCATAGCTGAAATCACAGATGGAAAAGACCTATTGGGTTATTTTGTTCACTCTGCCCAGCGCAAGACTGTTCAAACTATATTTTTCAGTGCTATACTGAGTTCACTTTTAAAGTGCATCAAATTGAATGAATCAAGGATAAATATAAATAAAGACAACTGTGTGCAGTGTTGTTGTAACCATGTTGGTCCCAGGATATTAGAGACAACTGATCATTTACAGTAAGGACTGGTTGAAAAATGGGAATTATTTTCTGCAAAAACGAAAAATTTATTTCATTTGAAATATTTTTCAGTGTTCTTGATAAAATGATTCTAAAAAATTATTCTAAAACAATTTGAAACAAAAAATTGTTTTGATAAGGAATTAATAGAACAGAAATTCAACATTTTCAGTTTGGGGTTTTTTCCCCTCCTTTTTCTGCCCAGAAAAAAAAATGGCCAAAACAGGAAAGGAAAGAAAAGAGGGAAATAACCCCCGCCCCCAATTTTTAATTCAATCCCAGTTAATTTCAGTTAAAACAAAAACAGTTTTTCTACGAGATGTGCAATTTTTTTGTTTCCAATTGTTGTGTCAAAAAATTGCAGAAGAAAATGTTTCACAGACATTTTCAAATAATTCAAAAAGCCATTTTTCATCACAAAAAAACTTTAACAACAATATTCAAATATTGTTTTAAAACTATTTTAAAAGTACACATACTCTTTAATGAGTCTTCATTTTTAATGTACTATATTTATTTATTTAGCATTGTAGAGGTCCAGTTAGACTCTTGGCCTCATTGTGCCTGGTGCTGTACAAACCCAGAGTAAAACACAGTCCCTTCCTCAAAAAATCTTACAATCTGAGGCCCTGATTATGCACTTGTTCAAGTTTGTGTACGTGAGTATTTTGTTGGCATCAATGGGAACACTCAGATGGGTAAAGTGAAGTGCAATGCATATACTAGTGATTGCGAATCAGAATCAGGGTGTAATTTAAGACAAACTGTAACACTGGGTGTAACAAACATTAGGAAGGAACAATGGAAGGATGTTGATAGTAACAGCATTTTTAAAAATAAGCACAAGTGTTTTTTGTGTTTGAGCATAACTTCATCCTCCTACTGAACAGATCTCTGACCTGGTGCTTTATCTGAAAACACCATATATGTCTCATCACATCTTGTTGCTATGGCCTCTAGTTACTGATGGGATCAAGAGCTGAAAGAAATTTCTGGGAGATGAACTTTTTTTTCACTCTTTCATTGTGTATATTTTGTTCAGAATGTAATAGAAGCCAAATAATAGTTGTGCTAATACAGCTATAATGAGAGACAGAGAGAGATGTGATTTCACACCTGTATGATGCCAATAGAGAAGCAGCTGCAAAGGTGGTGAGTAAAAAGGAAGCAGTTCTGTACATTAGGCGTCTGATTTTCATAAGTGCTGAGTTCCTGAACCTCCCACTCAAATCAATTGTAGGAGCAGGGCCCAGCACTTCTGGAAATCAGGGCCCAATGTTCATCTGGTGGCAAGCCAGGCATGAGATGAAATGATCTATTTTCTCACTGATGCACCTTGCGGATTTCCCCTGAGGACTTTCCCTGGTGTCAGTGAGTGAACTCCCTCCATTGCAAAACTACTGGAGACAGGAGACATTAAACAGGCTCAAAGCTCAGTGCATTAACGGGCGATTTTTTCAGTTTCTTTACAAAGCCCCCCACAGGTAAATATCATGTGAATTGGCAGGGCGAATGGCCTTGAAAGCTCTAACACAGCTGTTTGTAAATTACCAGTGTTGGTAACAAGCACGTGGGCTTGATTCTGATTTCCATGGAGGGAGCTTTGCACGGTCTGACACTAGGCTATCAGGAACTCACTGTTTACAGTGGCTTCTCCATATGTACAGGAGCCAGCAGCACAGATTTTGCTAATGAGCATTTTTATGGCAAGGTTAAAAAAGGGTCAAGGTTTTAATTATGGATGCTAGCCCTTTGACTGGTCTGTTTTGATAAACGGCATAATATTTGCAGAAAGTCAAGGCAGATAATGGAAAAAGTAAATAATACCAGCAATGTCTGTGTGAAACAAACCCTTTAACATGTGGTCTGGAAAATTCCATCTCCAGGAATTGGATATCGCATCCTCCTCCAGTCTCGGTGGTTTGGACTTTTTGGGTAAACACCTACCCCTGTCAAAGGATGTTTAGAGATGAGCTGGCTTGTTCTGAATTAATTCAAGACTGTCCAACCAAAGATCTTTAGCCACACTAAACATTAGTCATGTTTCACACATGATACCGGCTTGCCCAGACAAAACTCAGCCAGGCTGTGCAAACTGGTTTTGTACAGAAACTGAAGGTAGGGCTAGTTGAAAAATTTCCAACAGAATATTTTTTGGTGCAAAATTGGGGTTTGGCCAAAATGAAAATTTTCTTGCAAAACATGTCTTCTTTCCTATACAATTTCCAATTTTTCATGGAATAATGCATTTTTTGGAAGTTTTCAGCCAAACATTTCAGGTTTATGGTTCTTCAACAAAAAGTTGAAAGTCTCTGTTGACAAAAATGAAACATTTTTTATCAAAAATTACCAGCATAATAAATAAGTAGATAATTTCTGGCCACTTGTAGTTGGAGACTTCATGGCGACTTTTCCCTGTTGTAGCCCGCAAAATTACTGTAATCATCTTTCAGTGTAAACTTAGCCTATTCTTTAAAGTATTTGTTCCACACAAAACTGGGTAACATGCCAGAGCTCTCTATTTCCAACCCTCTATCTTTTTAAATCTGGGACTCTACTCTAAGGGCAGCACAGCTCTGGTTGCGGTAATACTTCTGGATTGAGCTGCATCTCCACTGAAATTGAAGATGTGCTAATAAAGACGCCTGGTTAGAGAACAGCCTGGTCTGTGAGTTCAACTATACTGCAACTTTGAACCTAGTTTGTAACTGATTAGTGGTTTGGCTGCGTCTAAACATGTTTTGTGCCCATCCACTGCATGGTTAATGCTCCGTTAGTACCCATGGAAACTAACTGTGTGTCACCCTTGCCAATGGCCAATGATTGTCTTTCTGTACTAGTCCATAACATTGTCGTTTTGCAGTATGGACATGGCCTCTAAAGTGCGCCCATTCAGCCATCCCTCCTTCCTCACAGGTCTCTATACAGTGGGACCTCCCAGAATGCATTGCTCTCAAGTGCTGCTGGTTCCTTTCCATGTGTATTTCCTCCTGACACACTGTTCACTACTGCATGTACTGCATGGTAGAGCTGCTTAGATTTTTCTCTGAAATGCACCAATACAAACATGGCGTCACACAGACGCTTTGTGGAAAAACTGCTGTGTGGACACAATTCACACGTGTTGTAACCTGTAGGGCTGGGTGAAATTTTACAGACAAAACTTTTTTTTTCAATTAAAAAATGCAGATTTGGGTTGACTGAAACATTTCATGAATTTGTGTTGAATGCTACAAATTGCTTGGGTCAAAAAAAAGACACCCTTTCAAAAACTCTGAAAAAAATAAAATGTTTTGTTTTCACATTTTAAAAATGAAATGTATAGGGGGGTGTTTCAATTTGAAATGACTTTTCATTTTGAATTTTACTTCAGTTTTATTTTTTAAAGGGTTTTAAAAGCTTGTGAACAAAATGAAAGGTTTTGTTTCAGTTTCCTCCACCCCCCAAAAAAATTAAAAAATTCATTTGGGGGCATCCTGAAACTATTTTTTTTTCCACTTCAGCCACTGAACTGAAAAAAAATCAGTTATTTGCACAGTTCTGTTAACCAGGTCAGATGACAGTGCCACAAATGGATGTGAGAAAAACACCATCTGTATTTGTAGACAGGGTCTTAAGAGTGGGGAAATTGCTGTGGATCCTTATCTGAACTATTTGAGCTACTGCACCACTCGAGTCTTAGCTTTTCGGACCTGACCTCGCACACGGATCAATGAATATGGATCCTCAGGGCCACCCAAAGTCCCACAGATTTCATTCCATCTACATCCAAGAGAAAAGGACATTAATATATTATGGAGAATATATAATTCAAACATCACACCCATGAGTAACCCTCCTTTGTAGAACAAGATCAATCGCATGCAGGATAAACTCTCCCAGATCCACTTGACAATGGACCACCACAGAGTTTGATCCCAAAAGTTACATGATGAAGGTCTAGAAGCCATGAGAAATATTTGAACCACCACCTGGGAATCACGTCCATGCAACCTTCCTCTCCACCCCCACCCCAAACTCCCCTGCTGGTAAAGAACAATGAAGAACTGAGTCCACCGCTAATGAAAATAATTGTCTCCTCCAGATACATGAACCTGGCAACATCCCTTAGAAATGCAATAGTCCACCTGCCACTGCATAAACCCAGAGCACTCAGTGAAATTAAAATTCAGTACAAATGAAATGGACCAAGGGAAATGCTTTTTAGTGGAAGTATTTCACCTGTGAAACTTCCTTCTATGCTATATGATTGAAGCAAATAATGTAGCATAATTCTAAAAAGAATTGCACATTTAGATGAATAACTGTGGCATCTGCAGTTTCATTAGCTAGGACTAAAATCATAAGGGCTATCAGTCCTCTTACTTCAGGGCATAAAGTGATCACCAGCTGGCATTAGAAACAGTAATTCACTAGCATTTAGAGTCACATTAAGTGGAATCCAGCATCAGTTATTGTGGGAGCATAGCTGATGAGTTAGCCCATTGGTCTGTTCCAATGAGTCCACCCTTATGTCCCCACTTAACAGTGTTTGCACACCAGGTTTCTTTAGATACAGGTGAGGACGGTGTATCTTCAGATCTCCTACTCACTTAACAGTGAAGCAAACTGGATCCAGGTGGACCAAATCATTTTCAACCCCCATAGCTACCTATAAACTGATATATGTTTATGAGAATTATTTCACCTCCATTACAAGTGACCATTTCTATTAGTGTTAATGGGCAGATAGGACTAGGGCTAGTTTTATTGGGGTTCAGATTGCGGGCTTTTTTATGCTGTTCTGCTACACTACAGCACTGTGTAGAGAATATTTTCTATGCCCACCTCATATTCACAAATGCAGGGAACAATTAGGCTTTGTTCTGACTGAGCTCAGATGAGCCAAAGCTTTTGTGCTCAGGTGGGCATACGCATCTCTTCTTTCCTGAACAGGTGGCCTGGTGCTTTGGTCTGCGGTATCATTAAGATGCAGCTATTTCATGTAGTTATATGGACTTACACAGTAACCTCGATGCTGTTACATGAGTCAACTATGCAGTTACACATTAGGTCGTAACATTTCAGCACCTATTAGGAACAAAAGTGCCATTGTGAACACACCAGTTACTGAATAACCACAGACATCCCCATAAAGAGCAGAAAGCAGTCTTAAGCTGTATTTTTTTTTTAGTTCTGATTTATACAAGAGGCAGGATCCCAGTTTGGTTTTTCTTTCCTCTGTGCCTCCTCTCTCCTTCCCCCATCAACAATCCTCCTCCTTTCATGGCAGCGTTTCAGTGGGAACACGCCATACAGGGCTCAAAATGGGGGTAACTAGGTGAAATTCTCTGGTTCGTGTTATGCGAGAGGTCAGGCTAGATGATCTAACAGTCACTTTTGGCCTTAGAGTCTGAGAGTCTCTGGAACTGCATTAGGGTGACCAGACGTCCCGATTTTATCGGGACAGTCCCAATTTTAGGGGACTTGTCCCGCGTCCCGACCTTGCATTGGTCGGGACACCCTTTGTCCCGATATCAGGACGTCCGACCGGAGAGGACCACAGCTCCGCAGCCGCCGGCGCCGCTCACCGCTTCTTCTGGCGGGGCTGGGGCAGCTCCTGGCGCCCGCCCGCCGGCAGGAGCCTGCAGGGCAGCCGGCAGGCACAGAGGCAGCAGGCAGCCCTGGCCAGGAGGTCTCCACGTGCTGCAGGGCTGGGGTGGGGCAGGAGGGGGCTATCTGCCCACTCCCGGCAGCCGGCGCCTGCAAGCCCCACTGCCCCGCCCCTGCAGGCACAGCACGCGGCAGCTGCGGAGACCTCCTGTGGATGCTTCCTGGGCCGGGAGCCGCCCCAGGTAAACACCGCCGGCCGGGACTCCCCACCTCGCCCCCAGGTCCCTCTGGCTCTTGAAGGGGGGGCTCTCTGCATGCTGCTGCTACCTCCAAGCCCCGCTCTGCGGCAGCTCCCATTGGCGCTTTTCCTGGCCAATGGGAGCCTCGGAGCTCGTGCTTGTGGCGGGCGCAGCACGTGGAGAGTCTGGAGACTCCCCTCCCAGCTCTGACCCTAGGAGCCAGAGACCTCCCAGCAGAGCTGGTGAGTGTGGCCAGGGAAGGTGGCAGGGTGTGATGGTGAGTGTCTGGGAGGTGTGTGGAGGGCGCTGGGCAGTGGGGGAGGTTTGTGTGTTTTGGGGTTCCAGGCAGTGGGGGCTTGTTGGGGGGTGCTGGGCAGTGGGGGAGATCTGTGTGCGTCAGGGCACTGGGCATTGGGGGTCTGCGTGGGGTATTGTGTAGTTGTGGTGGTGGGGCTGTGGGGAAGGGCACTGGGAGGGAGGAAGGAAGGGGAAATCTGTGTGTATTGGGAAACTAGTGAGTGTGTGGGGGGTTTCTGTGTGGGGTGCTGGGCAGCTGTGGTGGGGCTGTGGGTGGGTGGGGGCACTGGGTAGCGATGGTGGTGTGCACAACACTGTGCATTTGTTGTGGGGGTGGCTCTGGGCATAGTGGGTTCAGGGGGTGCAAGACATAGTGGATCCAGGGGGCACTGGGTAGGGGTACTGTGTCCCGCAGCATGGGCCCACCCCCAACAGGAAGGGGCATGCTGGTAGCACAGGGTCAGGCGAACCAGTGTGCCTCTGGCCATGCCATGCATGCCCCATTGCCCCTGGCCAGCCCCGCCCTCCTGCTGCTCACCTCCTCCCAGGAAGCGGCCGGCAGGTAAGTGTCAGAGGCTGCATCCTCCTCCCCAGCAGAGCGTGTGCAGACCGGTCCACCTTGCTCATGGTAGAGCCAAGGAAAGAAGGCACCTGTCTCTGCACATGCTGAGCCTACCCAGGGCAGACCGTACAACCCCTCTTGCAGCTTCCTAGGGCTGTGTGCCCCCTCTCATGGCTCTCATGGTTGGGGTTGTGCACATGTGCCTGTCGTGTCGTGTCCCCCCTCCCCTCCGCTCAGCCAATGTGTCCTGATATTTCACTCTTGCGATCTGGTCACCCTAAACTGCATATCTGACTGGATTGACCACGGGCCTGATTTTCAGACGTGCTGAGCACTGTCAGCTCCAGTTGGAGTCAACAGGAGCTACAGGCTCAAAGGTCCTCTGAAAAATCAGGGCTGTATACACTGCGTGTGCATCACCCTGTTGAATGTCTGAATACAACCAGTGCCCATTCCCCTCCTTCAGTTCCAATGCAGCAGAGCCGCTGCATGGAGTATGTTTTGCTGATTACCCTATGCTCACGTGTGATTACATTGCACCCCATCTAGTGGCTTATGCTAGCAATGTCACTTGTGCTGGGTAACCTTGAGCAAGTCACGTCGCCGCTCTTTGCCTCGGTTTCCCCATCTGTAAAATGGCTGTGATGATACTGACCTTTTTTCTAAAGTGCTTTGAGATCTACTGATGAAAAGTGCTATATAAAAGCTTGGTATTAATTAATTAGTATTATTATTTGCCAGCATCACAGTTCTTCTGGTCAGCTACCTTGAGGTCTAACCTGGGCCTTAGCCCGGGCCTCTAATTCTACATATAACTCATGAGAGCACCTGGCAAGTTGCTTGTTCTAGTAACAAGGTGGGAGTGTGCACAACTCTTTCGCCCCGTTTTTCTGAGCTCAGCCAGCTGTTGTTATGCTCTGCATACTAGTATTCCAGGCAGCCCAAGGTGGCTTCTCTATTTGTCATAAGATCATTTCTCAATTGCCTGCAAAGGCACTGGACAGGAACCTATGTTCCCGTGAGGGCCAGACCTCGGACTCTACCTTAGGCCGCCCAACCAGGGGGTGAGGGCATTGCACATCCACAGTCTGTGAGGCCACTCGTATTCCTCTGCACTGCTCCTTTCTACTCTGGGGGTCTTTGACCAGTCCCCCAAAACCCTGGCTTTGTCTGCACTAGAAGTTTCATCTTAAAATTTCCCGTCTCTGCTATCACCGGTTCAGCTCCACCAGTGTTAGCAATGGGGGAAGGGCTAGCATGGACAGGCCCCTGGTGGCCACCTGCATTGTAACCACTTGGCTGTGCTGATCTGCCCTGAGCAGGGCCAGATGCTACACTGGTTTAGATGCCAGAGGCTGTCTGTCCCAGCACTGCCACCACTGCTAGTCCCAGGGGAGTGGCAACAGTAGCAATGGTGGGATATTTTCAATACAAATTCTAGTGCAGATGCAGCTCCTGTGTCTCGGGTGGAGGAGGGTGGTAGTGTTCACAGTGGATCCTAGGAATGTGGGTCGGTGTGTGGTGTTGGCTGTGCTTGAATCGCAGCAGCCTGGAGGAGCTTTATATTAATGCAGACATTAGACATTGCTCCTTCAGCTTTCGCCAAGACAGATTGCTATATCTCACTCTACCATTGCCCTTTGATTAAGGCTACACCCCTTTCTCCCTTCCTTCCAGCCCTGATGCTTTCTTCCAGTCCGCAGCTACCTCTAAGCTAGAGGTGTGATTCCCCTGCTGGCGTGCACATACCGCAATGTTGCCATAGCAGCATGGGTACCAGCAGCAGAGGCGTGGCTGAGCAGTGGTGAGTACATGCCCACCAGTTTCAAGTGGGTTTATACTCAGAATAGCTCAGCTGTCTCTGCTGCCCCTACCAGTGCCACCACAGCTATACTGCTATTTATACTCGCCCTCGCTTGGTGAGAGCTAGCTAGAGTGTGCATACACACCCCTAGCTCCTAGTGTACACGCAGCCCTATCTGACACATTCCCCATCATGTGGCACTGGGAACCCAAGATCTCCCCTCTTTTGCAGAGAAACAGAACAAGAAACTTACCGGGCTAGTTTCCTCGTCCAAGCTGAGAAAAGTGCCAACGTCGACAGTGAAAAGAAAGTTAGATGCTGACACTGACCTCAGCTGTAATCGCCTGAGATGTTAGGAGTCCTTCATGTCTGATATTTTTATTTTATAAACTGACAGGTCCAGATCTTGCTCTTGAATGAATGTTCATGGTTCTCCATGACTTCTACTTATCTCACCTGTATTGAATGTGATGGTCCCGACTGAGATAGGGGCCCCGTTGTAAGTAAGAGACAGTCCTTGCACCAAATAGGTTAAAGTCGAAACAGACAAGACAGACAAATGGTGGGAGGGAAACAGAGACACAGACAGCAAAAGTGGCAAGATACAGTTGGTAAGCAGTGGGGGTCTATCATCCTGGTCGACGTAACGATCCTGTTCGAGAACAGGACCCCGGCCTTCCGCGCAGCCCGAGCCCGCAAGCTCGAAAAGTACGCCCCCCTGGCCGACACCCTGCGGACAAAGGGCTACGAGGTACACACCGACGCCTTACTCGTCGGGGCCCTGGGCGCCTGGGACCCGTGCCTGGGACCCTGTCACACAGCTGGTCAGCAGTAGAGTCAGAAATAGAACCCAGGTCTTCTGACTCCCAGTACAGTGCATTAGCCACTGGATACAGTGCATTAGCCACTGGATAATGCACTGAAAAGCCCCCTCTACTTGAGCCATCTATAGGCCCAGTTAGAATACACTGACTCAATGAGGCTGACAGACACACACATGTACTTTGCTTCAGGTGTATCATTCTAAGACAACATCAGGATAGTGTGGGTTGACCATTACAGAATAGCTTTTGAGATTTTTTGTGCTGCATTGCACTTAGTCTAGAAGAAAAATAACACCACTTTGGTCCATGGTGATAACATCCCAAATTGGGTCCCCAGAATAAATTAGTGAAACATTCCACTCTTCTGCTCTGCAATCTCATACCTCTAAAACAGCAACAAAAACTCCACGGGTTTCATGGAAACAATGGTGTTAAGTCTCAGTGTTTGAGGAATTTCCCAATAAGCACTGAATCAACTTTCTGGCCACACTGAACGGTGTGGTAGAACACAGCCCCATCTGAGACAGATGCAAGGCTGAAGTTCCAAGCGTTTGTTTTGCACATGAAAACAGACTGAGATTAACATTTACCTTAGAGTTCTTGCTCCGATTGAGATAAATCTTTTATTTGAATGTCCACAAGTCAAGTTTAGGGATATCTCTGTTAAAAGTTACTATGTTTCCTTTGGTGGAATATGATGAAATTCTGGAGTTGATGGGAACATCATACGGGAAGGGTGTTTAAGATAAAAGAAGAATTTATTATCTACCAAAAAAAAATACCTGCAAAAACCCAACATTGTACCACATCTTCATCTTTCTTGTCTGCACACTGTAGCTTTCATTTTACTCTCTTTGGGTCAAATCCTGAAAGCCTTCTTCAAGCAAAACTGTCATTGAAATCAAACAGAAAAAACACCCATTAGTGTGTTTTCTTATTTACCTACTCTAGAAATATTAACAGCTAGACATATAGTGTTACGTGTCTCTCTAATGTCAGACAGATACATAGAACTGTATGGGGATAGATAGATATGTGTGTGTGTGTGTGAGAGAGAGAGAGAGAGAGAGAGATCCTGAAGTTGCCTGGCCTAAGTCAGGAGTGATTAAAAACTGAGTTAGAATGCCAGGAGTTAGCCCTTTTTAATTTCCTAGCTAATGGGAGTCTAAACATTTAGCTAGGTAGCCAGCGAATTCCCTTACACCCATGGAGCACTCTGCAGAAGAAGTCAGCTCATTAAAGCCACTCAGCAGATAACTTGAGTTTGTTTTCAAAAAGGCAAAGCCATCTGTCCATAAGGATTTCTCACGCTTCGCATGCCAGCCCTGGCCAGGGAAATAGAACATTAAGTACACCAAAAGAAATTGTTGAATGAATAAATTATAAAGGCCTTCAGGGTATCTGTCTGGGGTATTATTTTACACACTCATGCAGAGTAGGTTAAAGGGGCATGTTCTGTCATTATTCCACTCTGTTCTGTCTGGAAAGACTCGGCATCTGTATGAAAGTGAGACTATGGACATAAACTGTCATCCAACGAGGCAAGACAAGACGCAACTTTGTTAAAGTCACCTTGTTTCATTTTTAACTGGAACTTTCTTTCAAAAACCAATGCTGAGTACATTCAGTGCGGTGAGTGATTAATAGCAGTGGCAAGAATAAGGCAAAATACGGCCAAGATACTATGCAAGCTTTCAATACTGACTTCAATCTGGACTTGCAGCATCCCTTGCCATTGCTGTCATGTACTCCCAGCGCAGACCTATCCCTGCACATTAATCCTCTCCTGCTATTCCAAATCAGGACCCCACACAGCTCCGCTCACATACCTCAATCCTGAGCTATGGCATTCCTTTATTGTTCCATTTCCTGCCCTCCACGGAGCTCTCCAGGATTATTCCAGGAGTGGGTGGGTGAGATTCTGTGGCCTGCATTGTGCAGGAGGTCAGACTAGATGATCATAATGGTCCCTTCTGACCTTAAAGTCTATGAGTCTATGAGTCTAATACACCTCAGTACTAACTTCTGACATACCAGCCATCCCAAACCTGAAAGGCACAGCTCTCTGCCAACACCACAGTTGTGGTTGCTCTTACATAGCATTTTACACACAAGGATTTCAAAAAGGTTTGCAAATATTAAACCATCAATCAGCCCAATTCTCATCCCAATTTTTCACATGTGGAGACGGAGACACGAAGTTGGTAGGTGATGTGTCTAAGATCATACAGAAAACCCAAATCACAACCCAAATCACCTGATTACCAGTCCTCCTTCATACAATTCATTCCTGATCAAAAACATCCCACTCCAATCCAGTTTGGGGGTTCGCTTAACCAGTTTTCCAATCATGCTGAACTGTCGTGGTTTTATGATGTTTAAAAGGGGAGATAGCTACCGGGTGAGTCACCAAGCATGATCAGGATTTGAACACTTGTCTTAAAGCTAGCTATGGATGGACCTTATGTTACAAGTTTACAAAATCTCAAACGTTTAGACGCTTATCTAAACTTTAACTATTGAGGAGAGGCCTAAATTCTCCATTGAGAAGACATTTAAAATCTTGCCTCCATAAAAGTCAAACGGACTGTTGCCATGGACTTCAGCAGGGTCAAGATTTCATTCAAGGTGCTTAGTGATTAGTATTGCCTTTGAGAAAACAAATCACTCTTGGTAGCAGTAAATCCCCAAAGTGATATCAATTTTGGCCCTTCTCTTAAAAAAAAGAACTTAAAGTCCACATGGGCCACACCCCCAGATATGCATGCCCTGGAGTTTCAAGCATAGGAAAGAAAAGCTGGTTCTATGCTTCAAGCACACAGGTGGAAAGCTGAATATCGGACCTTTGTGGTAATTCAGAGTCGGTGTAATCGGGCGCAGCTCCACTGGCTTCAAAGGGATTGCACCCAATGGCACCAGGTTTGACGGTGGCCCTTACTGTGCACCATAGGGCTTGTCACTTGCCTTCATGGAGATAATACCTTCCCTCCCTCTCAGGATGAATTCACAAGCTCATCGGGGACAAGGCTTGGACCTCACTATGAGTGGGAATTTCAAACTGGGCTGGGAATTGGGCAACCAGATCCCAGCCTTTGTGCACACCCAGTGTCTCGTATAATGGGGATAGACAGAGGTGTGTGAGAGAGAGATCCTGAAGTAGCTTCACCTCCGTCAGGAGTGATTAAAAACTGAGGTAGAATGTCAGGCGTTAGCCCTCATTCTTGGTCAGTACATAGTAGTAATAATTAATGTTTGTACATTGGGTGAAGATCCTCCAATCTGGTAAGAGTGCAAAGCGTCATTAAGGATCTGAGGGCAGAATTTGGCAGCAAATGTCATTTTTTGAGAAGTCAGTTGCTGAGGAAACAGAACATGGCCCCACTCCCCCGGCTCATTGATATCCTATGTAACCCTCCTGCCTAGGTTCACGGCTATTCATTGACCATCTTGTGGGCTAGGTGGTGCCTCTAGGCCCAGCTCTGAGCGAGGGGTGCTCTGCAGCCTGCACTGCCCAGAGCAGTTCAGGAGGTGCTGTGGCTCAGAGATCCCCTTGTGAAACTCAAGTCTCCCCTCATGCCATGAGAGTTAGTATTTTTTTGCTCTTATGCAATCAGAAGCAAATTCTACAGCATCCCTGTGTGGCTGGTGGGAGGGGAGGGGTGTCAGCAATCATTTCCCAATCAACTTACACCCCCGGGGCAGACGTGGTCCAGACCACAATCCAGCCCTGAGCTTTCAGTAGAAATCACAGGGGCTTTACTTGGAGGCATATTTCCTCGTCCTAGCCCCATTTTGCTGTAATGAACACAGCAGCATTGTTCTTGCCAACTGTATGATGGTCTCTGCTGTTCCTCCAAACAGCTCATCTGGCGCATTAGCGCTCCAAGCTCGAACCCTTGGCCTTACGCTTCCTGCCTGAGCGCTGAGAGTTCGTTTCAGCTGGGGAGGAATATGTCTTTCTCCACCCACTGTTGTGTCACATGTCATCAGAGCCCCTGCCCTATTTTATAGCCCAAAGAATGAACTCCATGTGAAGCCTGCAGCTATGCCAGCATCTCTCAGCCTCCTTGGGGACCCTCCCCCATGCTGCAGGGTGAAAACAAAACCCATGTTCCACAGCCATCGGTCCTAGCCCAACGGGTAACATCTCTCCCATCAGCACTGAGCCATTCCCCCTGTCTGCAGAGGCGGTGTTCAGGAACTGTGTGAACAGAGGTAATTGAATTTAGTGTGTGTTGTAACAAGGGATAAGAACCACTGGGGCTTTATTTTAATATTGTCAACAAAAGGAAATCGTTTTGACTCAGCACTCTCTACAGCTGTCACATCTGAAAAAGATTTCACTGCTTTGGTATCTGCAGACTGGATTTAAAAATAAAGAGAGAGAGAGAGAGAGAGAGAGACATTAAAAACATTCCTTAATGATCAGGAGGCAAATAGTTTGTAAATTGAGCCTCAGTGTCTTTCATTCCTTCTCCACCATCTCAATTTAATTCGGTTGCACCCTTGCTCAGGCAGAAATGCACGCTACCTAGCCAAAGATCATAGAAGGAAGGTAATAGGCATACAACAAGGAGTCCCAGAAACAAATAATGCCAGGCGGTGTTTGGAATATTTGCATTTCAATAGAGCAGAAAGCATCATTTCACAGTTGTGTTGTGCCAGACCCTTTGCAACACCCTATTGTTGCTGTTTGATTAATCGCTTCATGCTTAAAGTCTTTTGAAATACTACTACTTTTAGCAAACAGAGATAAATGTGCTGCTCTTCAGACAGAGGCTGAGCCTTAAGGGTCTGTTTTATTTTGTTCTTCTCTTCCTCTCTTACAGAGCCAGAAAACGTTTAAAAAAACTGGGGTTTGCTGGCTGTAAAATAAGGAGTTGGGCTCTAAAGAACAAAGTAATGCTACACACCACCAACTCCCCAAGCAGAACAGGGATTGCAAAATTACAAAAGCTGATGTAATACAAAAGTGAATTTTTCCAAATGTGCAGCACGATTACATATTGGCAAATTAAAGGTCTGATCCAATATAAAACTGTTTCCAAATGTATAAACCACTTGACACCACCATTATTACATCTGTCCTTTCCCTTCTGGCAGAATTTCTCAGTTCTTTATGTGAAAAAAAATGATCTATTTGCCCTCTATGTGTTGCAGTGTGTGGAAATTGGTTTGGATTAAACTAGAATCCACTCCCTTCCCAAAGCTTTTGCCCCAAACTCAAATCGGAAACCCAAACCTGTTATGTTTCTCCATACACCACGAAGGCTGTTTAAATGAAGGTGGTTTTGCTGCAGTACCCAGGGTAGAGCCATGTGTGAAAAAAAACTGGGCTGGAAGAGGTTTTCTTATTGAATTTTGGAACTTCTGATCTCCCCAAAAAGAGGAAGTAAAAAGGTGCATGCATATGAATAACGATCTTTTGTTGAAACAGTAAACTGAAGTTTTTCAAACCTCAAGAGACATTCTGGTTTGGTTCAAGTTTCATTTAAAAATGATTCCCCCATTCCTAATGCAAACATACATCAGTGTCCTGATCGGACTCGGTGTACATTTTTTTCCTGTTTGAGTGACTCGATACTGAGGTATGAGATGGCTTCTGTATCCCACTAAGGTACATTTAATCTACTACTTATAAGCAAACTTCAAAAGAGTTGAATGAGAAATCTGCAGATTAGTCAAACCTCTTTGGTCTAGAACTGGTCTTGAAATCAGGGATGGCAAAATCTATTTGGGGGGGGTGGGCAAGGGGGACACGACAGAAGAACAAGTGACCTGAACTTCAAATGAACCCTCCTCCCCCCAGTAAATTTGGGTAGCTCAGCCCTGCACCTCAATTACTTTTCATTTTCATGTGATTCTGTACTTGCCACTTGTGAAGAGTACCTTTAGAAAGGCTAGTTTAACACTATTACTAGCCAAATTTTGCAAACTCAAGAATTCAAACCATCCAGTCTTTTAGGTTTTTATTGACACCTCTGGACCTTCGGAGGCTCACCTGTTGCTTCTAGAAATCCCCTAGAATCTGGATTTCTCATGGGGTTTGGATTTTATCATGAGAATAGCCTTAAAAATCAATGGAAGTTAGTTACCTGAGTGTGGCACAGATGAGATCTCTAAATTTTTCTCCTCCCGTGCAACACCAAATATTTTAATCCTCCTCTCCTTATATGGGCTGTGGAACTACTGTAACTGCTTTAATTACAATGGGCCTGATTATTCCCTTGGAGCTGACCCAAGAAAGATCTTCCGTAGCCAAGGGGGCAGTATAGAGGAGGTAGGGCAAGGGAAGGCCAGAAGGACAAATGCATTAACACTGCCTAGGGAATCCATGCAATAAGTAATACTGCTCCAGGATCCTAATGAGTTAGGGAATCTTCTCTCCACACTAAAAAAAAAGGGGGGGGGGCGCAGGGGAGTTCCAGAGCGGGGGCTGCCCATGCAGGATCCCTGGAACCACTGGTTCTACTGGAATCTTTTTGCTTTGGAAGAATTAAGAGGAATGTCCATGTGAGTTTTCCTCCAACCAGAACCTCTCCCCAAGAGCTCTTCCACAGGAGGGGGCATGTCCCCACCCTGCTTAGAGAAAAGATTTACCTCTTGCTACAGATCCTAAGAGCTTTCATTAGGGCATGGGGGAATGCAGGGAGCGAGTGTGCCAGCCTTTGACCTCAGACCACTGAGGCTCAAATCCTCGCTCAAGTTACACCTGCAAATGAGTTTGGTGGCCTCTCGTTCTCGTTCCTCTCTCTCCACGCATGTCCCAAAGCCACACCACATACAGGTCAGCTTGACTAGTTCTCTGTCTTGCAGAGAAGCCCAGGAGTGAAAAGTCAGGGCGGTGAAAGTGAAAGCCAGGGTCCTTGCTCAAACTGGCTCTATTCTTCCCTCATTTTCATGAGGGCATCAGATTCAACTGCTAAAGCTATGTAAAAATAACTTCATTTTCAATCAACAGTGAGGAGGGGTGCCCCCTTGGCTTGAAGCAGTTGTTGCTTTAATCCTGACGGAGAACAACACATCAGAAAAACATCCAATTCCTAATTGCTCTCTGGTGCTTGGCAAAGCCAAAATCAAGGAGAGGTCCTCCCTCTTACAGCCGTGGTTTTCAACCTTTTTTTTTTTTTTTTTCATTTGCAGACTTCTAAAACATTTCGAATGGAGGTGCAGAGCCCTTTGGAAATCTTAGTCTGCAGACCTGCAACAGTCCACGGACCATAAGTTGAAGACCCCTACTGTCTTACAGATACACATAGTTCATCAGGCACCAAAGCAATTGTGTTCCCCTGGCAGAGCCAGTGGAGGGCTCTCTGCTCATCTGAAAACTTACTTTTTTTGACATTAAGAAAGGTAGGTGGCTGGGAGTGAAACTTTGAATAAAGCAGAGCTAATTTTCCAGAACAATGAAAGATTTTAACAACCATAAAACGGCTATAATCTACACACGAAGGTATGTGTAATCGCAACTGCATTGCCGCCTGGTATTATTTTCATAATAAGCCTGTTTTATTGCAGTTTGCATCCGGGTAAGCTGTAACGAGCTATTTCCCACAATGTAGCTGTGGCCCGCTCTCAGTGAAATCTCTTCTGTTTAACATCCATACTAGAGGTTAATAAATGCCACACTGTCATTTCCTCGATTTGCTGGTTTTAGTGAATGCCAAAGGGCAACGTACTTAGCAGAAGCTGAGCACAGAGTAGGGAAACAACAGCTTTCAACATCCATCTCAAAGGGTTTTTCCATCTTCCATCAAAATTCTTTTAGGGCCACTTTGGTTTTGTGTTTAGTTTTCAAGAGGCCCTGTGATTTTTTTTCCACTCCAACTTTCCAATGGATAGGACCAGCACATTGCCAGTGTGGGAGTTCAACTTTTGGGGGATGCGCTAAAGAATGAAAACCGGGCATCTTGGTAAAAGGGTGTGCCATAGTGCAAACAAACAAAAAAATAAGTTTGATGCAGAGTTTACTGGGTGAAATTCCATGGCCCATGCTAAGCACTTTCAGACTAGATGTTCATAATAGTCACTTCTGGCCTTAAAAAATAAAATCTATGTATATTTTCAAGTGCAGTATCTAAAAAAATGAGGGCTGCATCTCTAAAGTCACAGTAATTCCTAGTTTTGCTGAGACAGTCCTAGCTTTTCAAAATAGCTGAACTATTTTGGGGACACTTGCAAGATCTCATTTGTTTCATTTAATTAATCAGTTTTTTAAATTAACTACACAATGGCTGTTTAAGATGTACTGCTGAACAAATAATCCAATGGACCAAGCATTCAGTGTGATGAACGGCTTTTGGAGTGAAAAGTTAAAATGAGCATAGATGCTATTAAAGCTGTGCTTTGACTCAAAGTAAACGCTAACTACACTTGTTCAAGTATTTCACGATACACTGATGGTCAGTTATTGGAAACAATCTTCCACGGCGGAGACATGTGCCGTGTTGCTGTTGGCTGGAACGATAGACGCCAACATTAAAAACAAAAGCAGATTTTATCTTTTGCAGGAGTAAAAATGTTGCCATAAAAATGCCCTCCTCCCTTTTTTTTATTTTGAAATGGAAATTTGAAAAGACTCAAGTAGAATCATTCAACTGGTCTCTACTGCTCCTGCCCAAAGTAACAACCGACCTCACTATTGCATATAAAAACCTATTTACCAACTAGCACCAGCTGAAAATTTTCAATTGGAGTTTCCAGTAGGGTACGGGTGTTGGTTGAACAGCCGCTAATCAATCTTAGAATGTAGTGGGGGAAAAATAAGGCTCCACAATGATGAATTGGGCCTGCAGTCAGAAGAGAAATAGGGCCTTATTAGATTTCAATCCATCTAGGCAGTTTCTTGACTAGCCTCTCCACCAATCAGAAAGGGAAGCCAGGACAAATGGGTGTGATAGACTCTCTTGTGAAGAATGGTTTTTGTCAAGCCAGCTCAACCTTCCATTGTGTCTCCATTGTCCCGGGCTGCGGCCAGGCCACTGTTCACAGAAGAGCACTGTGATGGATGCTGCCCTGACCTAACAGCAATAAGGCCTCCAGGCCTTGACCCATGCAGGTTGCAATTAGCCAAAATTAGTCAGCTGGATCCAGGGTTTGTCTTCCTTTAAACACCTAACTGTGTGAAAGCAACAGTCCTTTTCACCAAGTCCCCCACTCAACCCTTTGTGTCCTTATCCCCCTCCTCCAGGGAGCCTCCTTCGGTTTTGTTTCTTCCCTTTAGGAACTATACCAATCATTAAAGAAACTTAGCAGCCCCATTAACACCCTGGGCAATTCTTAACTCATTAGCCTTTAAAGTTGTTGGACTGAAGAAAAAACTAAACCAAGCAAATGCTTAAGTCCATAAAAGGATGTTAATGTTTTACCCCAATGACAATGACCGAAGCAGTGGGACAATTATTATGTACATTTAAAGGAGGTTAGTTTACTTTTCCTTGACATGAGATCCTCCATGAAGGAACTAATTAAAAATGGAGGAGTTTAATCTGGCGCTAACTTCAGAGGTTGATTTGAACTCCCCAACTGTGAACTTTCAAACACAGAAGTACGATTGTTTATATTGACGGGATCCAATATCCTGCCTTCGCAATGCACTTTTTACATTTTGGCATGCCTGAGTGCCGGTGATTATGCCAAACGGTGACATTAATTATACACGAACTGATCTGATCCTTCAGCAGAAAGCTCAAGAAAAGGCATCACTAAGAGCAACTTGGATCTCTCTGCTTTGACGTCGTCTCCTTGTGTCTAAAAATAGTGTCAAATTAAAACTAAATTCCCACTGGATTGAGGAAAATTGCATTCAAAAGCTCAAAACCACATCCACTTCTTTAAAAGAATCCAGAAAATGGATTTTTATATTAAGCAGTTGCTTTGTACCTTTAAAATAATACACTATTTTTATTCCTTTGGATTGTGTTGCTTGCTGCAGCAGACAGGAGATAAAAGATGTCTAGATTAGGAAACGGGGCTGAGGTACAGTCAAGAAACCTGGGCCAACCTTGAACTGTTTCCTTGCTTTGATGCAGGGTAACACCTTTTCCCTTGATTTAACTGGTCTCGGGAGAGGCAGGGCCAGCACACAACCAGCTAAATCACACTGCAGCTGGACTAGCTAAATGATGCATCTCCACTAGGGGTGGAGTGCCTGGGTGACGGAGGAGCGGAGCTGTTCGGAAGATGACAATGCCAGTACGTGGTATTTCGAGGCTTTGAAATAGGTTTTCATTCTGCATTGGAACAAAAACAAAAACCTTTCCCTGACTATGCAGTTCTGTCACCATGTGGGTTTCTGAGCTTTTCAATTCAGGCAGGTTTATAGAGCAACACCCACATTCCATAGCCCGGTGGTAGGCATTGGCCTGGGATATCCAAGTTCAAGTGCCTGTACTGCCTGCATCAGAGGAGGTTTTCCACCCCAAATCACTCCAAATCAGGCAGAGCAAGGAACTGAACCTGGGTTCCCCCCACCCCTATCCTAGGCTAGGGTACTAACTACCAAGCTACACCAAAACATTTTGGATTTGATGGAACAGCATATTTCAGCAAATACAATCTGACCAGCTCTACTTAGAACTGTAAGTCCCACTACAGAAGGGACCTAGGCCAGATTTTCAAAGGTATTTAGGCAGCTAAAGATGCAGATAGGCCCCTAAGGGGCAGATTTTTAAAGGTATTTAGATTTAGGCAGTGCCTACATGCCATTCGTGTTCAATGGGTTTTAAGACTTGTCTAGCGCATGGCAAGCTGGGGTGTAAACCGACAGCACACTAGCCTGCCACGCACCAACTAGGGTTGCCAACCCTTCCGGATTGGCCAGGGGGCTCCCAGAATCGGGCTCTATCTCCCGGAGGCTACTGAAGCCAATCCGAGAGATTTTAGGCTGCTAAAAGTCCAGCAGTGCAGAAGGGCTAAGGCAGGCTCCCTGCCTGCCCTGACTCCGCTCCACTTAGGGTGACCAGATGTCCCGATTTTATAGGGACAATCCCGATATTCAGGACTTTTTCTTATATAGAGACCTATTACCCCCCCGCCCACTGTCCCGATTTTTCACACTTGCTATCTGGTCACCCTAGCTTAGGGTGATCAGACAGCAAATATGAAAAATCAGGACTGGGGATGGGGGGTAATAGGAGCCTATATAAGAAAAAGACCCAAAAATCAGGACTGCCCCTATAAAATTGGGACATCTGGTCACCCTGTCCCTACTCTAGCTCCACTCCACTCCCAGAAGTGGCCGGCATGTCCCTGCGGCCCCTGGGGGGAGGCAGAGGGTCTCCCCACGCTGTCCCCACCCCTTGCGCCGATTCCACAGCTCCCATTGGCCAGGAACTGCAGCCAATGGGAGCTGCAGGAGCAGGGTGTGTGCCTGCAGGCAGGGACAGTGCAGAGCCCTCTGACTCCCCCCCACACCCCGGGGCTGCAGGGACATGCCAGCTGCTTCTGGGAATGGCGCGGGGCCAGGGCAAGCAGGGAGCCTGCCTTAGCTCTGCTGCGCTGCCAACTTGGAACCGCTCATGGTAAGCACTGCCCAGTTGGCACCTGCACCCCTAACCCCCTCCTGCACCGCAACCCCCTGCCCCAGCCCTGAGCCCCCTCCCAGAGCTAGTATCAAAACCCCCTCCGACACGCCAACCTCCTGCCGCAGCCCTGAGCCCCCTTCTGCACCCAAACTCTGTCCCAGAGCCCACCTCCCCTCCTGCACCCTAATCCCCTGCCCCAGCCCCCTCCTGTACCCAAACGGCCTCCTAGAGTTTGCACCCTGCACCCCAACCCACTGCCCCAGGCTCAGCCCGGAGCCCCCTCCAGCACCCCAACTCCCTGCCCGAGCCTGGTGAAAGTGAGTGAAGGTGGGGGAGAGCAAGTGACAGAGGGAGGGGGGAATGGAGTGAGTGGGGCAGGGCCTCGGAGAAGGGGTGGGGCAGGGCAAGGGTGTCTGGGTTCGTGTGATTAGTCAGTTGGCAACCCTAGCACCAATTGCCCATGCGGACCCTGCTGCTGTGCACTAGAAGTTCTTTAGCACACATTGCCCAACGCCAGCTGCAAAGCAGAATAGCTCAAAGGGCACTAGAGAACTTCTAGTGCATGGCAGCAGGGTCCACATGGACACTTAGTTTGTGGCATGCTACTGCGGGTGTAGATTTACACCCCCGCGTGCCACAAGCTTAAGTGTTCATCTCGGCAGGCACTGAAGAGCCTACGTGCCCTACATTTCTTTTGACAATCGGACATAGGAGCTTTTAAAAATTTTACCCCTTGATCAAGTTCAGCTAACACATTAACTAGCCCCAATTAAATCTCACCACTTTTCCTAATCGAGACAGGGGTTAGTTTTTAGAGTAATCTGCATTTCACGTTGGGCTGGAATTCCCAGCTTGAGAAGACATACCCACGCCAGCTCTGATTGAGCTAGCATGCTAAAAATAGAGCGTAGCCAGGGCTGTGCGAGCAGCAGGAGAGGATAGCCGCCCTATGTACGATTCCATCCGAGAGGCTAGATATGTACTTGGGGCAGCCAGCCCCTCCTGACGCCCCAGCTACACTATTTTAGTGCGCTAGCTCGAGCGGGTATGTCACCTCCCAGCTCAAAATGTAGACATATCCTTAGGCTACATCTATACTACACACCACTGGCAACGGTATGTAGGGTACGTGTAGCTACATGCCACAGTGAAAAGCAGAGGGTGTGCAGCTACATGTGTAAGACCAAGGACTGGCAGACCCCACTGCCTCCCCACTGTATTTGGGGGTGGGTGGGTGGGGAACAACCCACGTATGTGCTTTATATGCCTTCGAAAGAAGAATGCAGTGTAAACCTATGCCTAGATTCTTGATTTTAGAGGTGGTCAAAATTCTTTCAACAAAAACTTTTTTTAAAATGGAAAATGGCTTTTTCAAATTATACAAACATTTTCATATTGGTATTTTCATTTAAGTCAATTTTTCACTGAAACAAAATGAAAAAAGTCAGCCCAATTCTAATTGAAATAATTTTCTCTTTCATTTTTGGCTCCTTCCCCCTCCCTTTCTACTGGAGGGGGGGTAAGAGAGGGGTAGGAAGAAAACTAGGAATACTTTGCTTCAGTTAGTATCAAAGCAAATCACAATGAATGTTTCTTTCATTTCAATGAAAGAATTTTTAAAAAGTTGGAAATTTTCTACAAAAAACTTTTTTCGTTTATTCTAAAAGTTTTGTTGTTGGGGTTTTTTTTTTTTGTTTTTTTCAGGAAATACCATTTTTCAACAGCCCTATTTGCTTTTATCTTGTATTACAATAATTGTATAAGAGGGGAAAACCTCTTTAGCTCTATGTTCAGAAATAACACCACCTAGCTCTTATACAGCATTGTCATCCACAGATCTCAGACACTTCACAAAGGACATCAGAATCAACATTCCCATTTTCCAGATGGGAAAACTGAGGCACAGAAAGGTGACGTGATTTGCTCATGGTCACCCAACAAGACAATGGCAGAGCCAAGAACTGAGCCCAGGTCCCCTGAGTTCCAGTGCAGTGCACTATCCACTAAGCTGTACTGCCTTTATATGATCTAGGAAGTCAGAAGAACAATATGCATTGTTTATAGACTTATATACACTTTTCTTATTTGCCTCACATTAGCATCTAGAGGCCCTAAGTAAGATAGAGGCCCCATTGTGCTGCTGAGCTTTGGGCATGCACAGAGTAAGAGACACTCCTCGCTCCAAAGCACTTACATTCTAGACAGAGAAGACAAAGGATGGAGGAAAGGTAACATTTTTATCATTATGTCACAGATGGGAAACACAGAGGGGATTTGCCAAAGTTTACAACGGCAGACCTGGGAAGTGAACCCAGATCTTTTGAATCCCAGTCAAGGGCCTTAACCACAAGATCATCCTTCCCCCTGAAAGTTGTGCTGGTGTTTGCGACTGGGAGTTTCATTCAAGCCTCTATCTAAACAAATACACGGAGGAGGAATTGCAAATACACTTGAGACTCCTTGAAAAATAAACATTTTGGGTAGGGCTCAGTGGATGGCACAAGTGGAAATCTGGCCCTAGTTGAATCCAACAAATAAAACCCAGTCTTTGAGGTTAGCCTTGACAGACAGGAAGGATCTCAAAGCCAACTGCAGGGATGCAGCCCACAACCAGTCCAGCTTCTCGCACTATGGGTAGGAAGATGAGACCCGATGCGTTGGGAAGCAGCTGGTCAAGAAAGCTTCCCATCCATTCTCCAGGGTTGGGATACTGATGCTGGAGGTGAAGGTTGTGCCCCAGGGGCCCATCCCTAGAACACAAGGGAAGGAGACAGGTGGCTGCATAAGCAACAGGCAAACAGCAGGCTAGGAGGAGGCTGACTTCAGTGCCCCACCCACAGAGAAAGGACAGAAGGAAGGGGCTGGGTAGGTGCAACAGTGCTTCCTCAGATAGCCCCCAGAAAGAGACCGGGAGATGGGTCCTGGAAGCAGAAAGTCAGTGTGGGAGAGATAAGGTGTCTAGAACGGCTGTGGTCCACTAACTTGTGTGACAGTAACCACTAACAGCTGCTTCACAAAGAGGTCCAGGAAACCATAGTGGAACATTATGGAATAGCCTGCTCCTAGGAGAAACTTTTTTCTGACTCCCATGTTTAATGGTTGACTTATGCCCTGAAGCAGGAAGTTTTATATCCCATAGCCAATGCTTATTCTAATGTAAATATGGACGATCCTAATATAAAGGTCTAATTCTATTTTTTTTCCCTGCTAAGCTCTTGGTCTCAATAATATATAGTGGCAGTGAGTTCCACTGGTTAACTTGTATTATGTGGCATCTCTGTGCGCTTATCCATAGCTGTATGAACTGTCATACAAGTAACACAAGAGATTCACTGAAACTTAGTTTGTGAATTTCTCTACCCAATTAGCTTGAGTTAAAGCGGAACAGCAGAGTTTACCTCCTGTTTGTTCTCCCAAGCACAGAGTGGTTATAGCAACTTTGTACAGGGGTGTGTGTGGATATTTTTAAAGATTCTCTCTGTACAGTGGCAATAATGTCTGACACACATTAAACCAGATTCCTATTCTGCAGTCTGGAATAAACAGCAGTGCAGAAGATAGCAGTTATATCGCTAAAAGTTTTCCTAGAACAACATTTATGCCACTTACAATCAGGATTGTTGCAGAACGGTATCGCTGCTGATTTGGTTCATCCACTGCCTTGAAAGAAATTGGGTTTTTTAAAAAAGAGGAAACTGCCATGTAGCTGGTTCCACACCTGGAGTTCACTTCAGAATCAGTGGCCTGCCCTGTACAGCCCGGGGATGTTCAATGTTCAGACCCAGCATGTGCGGTTGAATTGAGCATATGCTTTCTCTTTGTCTACACAGAGCATTGGGATCTGGGTTGGCTCACAGAAAGAGGAGAGAAAGCAAGCTGTATGTTACTTCAGTTGCATCAACCCCCTAATGCTGGAAACCCAACCTTCATTGTCTTATAGGAGTATAAAATGAAGCAACCTCTTTTTGTATAAGGCAGGAAGGATAGTCTTGTGGCTCAGGGTTGGTCTATACATCAAACGCTGCAGTGTGAAGACACTCCCTATGCTGATGGGAGAGCTTCTCGCTCAGGTAATCCACCTCCCCAAGAGGTGGTAGCTCAGTCAACAGGAGAAGGACTCCCTCCCCCGAGTGCTGTCTACAGGATGAGGTCAATTTAACTGGGTCATTCAGGGGGTGCGGATTTTTCACACTGCTGAGCGACGTAGTTATGCCAACCTAATTTCCTAGCATAAACTAGGCCTAAAACACTACCGTGAGACTCAGGGAGATCTGGATTTAGCGCCTGCCTCAGTTCCCCCATGCCCAGCCCAATCTGTAAAATGGGGACATTACAATCTAAACAGTCAAATGAAGTGTTAAACTCTCAGAAACAGGAACTGTTTCTATGTACAGCATCTAGCACAATGGGTTTCCCACTTTGCTTGCTTGGGGCCTTTAGGTGCTAGCAGAACACACATGATAATTGTAAGCACCCAGAATTTCAGATGATTATCTCAACTACCCAATCCTCTGCAGTCCAGTCACCCACTTCTTGTCCTGACCTATCCAACTTCTTGGACCCAGCCCTTGAAAACAAGGCCTCTATTCCTGAAATGAGCTAGTGCAGTGAAGTGCTCCTTCAAAGTCATCCTCCCTGTTAGAAAAGACAAGCGCAGCCTTTTTTCTGTTGCTTTAGCTAAACATGGCCATTCACCGTGATTACCACAGTTTAAGGAAAGCTTGAATTGCTGATTGATGGGACATTGCCTTTGCAGGCACTTGGGGCATAGCTGCAGTTCTGCCAGTTCAGAATCTTCGTGGTTTTATATTTTACCATTTTAAGAACATAACAAAAGCTGCAGGGACTTCCTTCTCCCTTCCAGAGGGAGCAAATCTTCCTTAGAGAGGCCAAAGCCAAACCAAGGGTGGGAAACAGGAGAGTCAAAGGAAAAAAACATGCATGGAGCCAAATCAGGAATGTAGCCTGACTACACAGGACAAAAATATTTGCCCATTTTAATCAAGCTTCTCACTGGAATCCCCGTCGCCCCTTCTCCACCCCTCCCCAGGCCTGTTATACCTCCGCCATGCTTCACACGAGCCCACAAAGAATATCTTCACTTGTTCCTGCGTTGGGGTTGGTTTCTCCCCCCTCCCCTCCCCGCCATATTCTTTCCAACATTCATGGCCTGTCAACCAGCTCTGGTAACAAAAGCCCCACTAATTGGAATGTTCATGGAGATAGTTCGTCTCGCACAAGAACAACACACGCATGCAGGAGCAGTCGGGGCGCCTTTCTTCCTAGCAGCCCGCACCTGTCCTTTTTCACAGCTGGATTGCGCCAACCTGGAACCTAATCCCGGGAGGGTGGGGCAGGGGGTTATTTTATCTTCAGAGAAAACCAAACAGGATGGGCGCTCATCGATCTTAAGAGAGAAACATTAGCCAAGTCAAACACATGCTGGGGGCTGAAGCAACAGGATGGGCCATGCTGCAATGCTGGGATTCACCTTTGCTGTATCCTTTTACATCCAGGACATTCTGAAGAGTGGCTCCAGCACAAAACGAAAGGAAACTTTAAAAGTGCCTTACCCCAAAGCAGCTGCAAGTCAGTTTCAGGATCCCAGTTCCACTACAGAAAATGAGTGCAGACTTGCTATGGACAATCAATACATGCAAACATAACAATACATTAGAATCCACTTCAAAGAGCTTCCCTGATAGATAGCAGGGAGAATCTCTGTCCTCTTACTTCCAGGCTTGTGGCCTTACCACCAACTGTAAAACAAACTTTGCAGAAGCAAATAATTGCAAATGTGGGGGACAGCATGCAGCCATCTAGCTATTTGACATCAGGACACTAACAGACTGCATTAAAATTGTTCTACTGGTCTCTATTAATTTATGTTGATTAAGCTGGATTCTGCTGGTCTCTGTTAGTTTGTATTGGAAAACCAGTAATTCCACGAATCACTAAGCCAATAGACCCATTACTGTGTTCTAAAAACCTAGCTGTGAACTAGTAAGCAGTTAAAAAGTCTCCATGAGGCTCAGGTACCATCATTTGTGACAGCAAATGTGCCCCAAAAATCAATTTTGCATGAGCCAAATTGGAAGCAAGGCCCTTAAAATTCTACGAAATCAGGTTGTCACCTTTGCAAGAATGTTCTATTGCAAGAGATTTCCAGTGCTTCCTGCTTCCAGTTTGGACCCCAGATGTTGCAACAAGAGTTTTTGGGGCCTTCCACTGGAAGTCCTGGGAAGAACAGAAGGATGAAAATGAAAAATGTTGCGGGTGGTGAGGGAAATGATGGGAACACTTAAAATCTGCAAAATTGGTTCAGGTTTGGTTTGAGCTGAAGGATCAGGTTAATTTTTGTTTGATCTGAATTAGTTCATTCAACATTAATTCAGAGTACAAACTGCTGGCATGAACCTAAACAGTTTATTATTCCCTTGGCCTCTCTCCCATGCTCATGTTGACTCAGTTAACAAAAACATTATATAATTAATAGACATCCATTAATGCTGAATTCCATGTTAACTCATGAACGGAGAGCAAACAAACCTAATATGATCATCCATGCATTGATTAAAACAAAATACTCAAGAGAAAGGATTCAACATGGGGGAAGTCTTTAGCATAAAAACCAGTCATTTTCTAGTGATTTGCCTCATTAACCTCAAGCATTGTGGATCCGCACTCTCTGCTCAGATACTGAATGACACTTCAAGCAGAGCTGCAGGTGAAACGCCACATCACCTATGGAGGTTTCCTTAACCAGCCTACATTCTGTTTTGAGTCTTTAAAAATTCTTAAAAACTATTATTTTAATGCCCAACGCAATATTTTTCAGCTGAAGAAGTCTTTGTAAGTTTCCAGTAGGAAAAAGATTAGTATTATAGATGGTCAAAACCCTTTTCACTGGAGAAGTTTTTCAACAAAACATTTTTTGCCTTTTGAAAGGCAAGTTTTCTTTGAAATGTTTTGATTTGTCAGTGAAATGAAAAATGTCTCTCCCCTATCAAAACCATTTGTTTCATTTCAATTCAAATAAAAAAAGTGTGTCATATTTTCAGATTCTTCATTTTTTTCCCACCTTGAAGAAAAACATAAGCTGAAAACTAAAATGAAAAAAAAATTATTCAATTTGTTTTATCAAAAAATTCAATGAAAATTTTGAATGAGTCCAAAAATTCATTTTGTTCATAAAATTTCACAGAAAATATCTACTTTTGGCAACTAGCCACCACCATTTTTTGGAAAATAGTTTGTGGTGGCAATTTTTAAATTCTCATTTTCATTTAAAATTATACTAAAATGGTTATCAAAAAATTTCTTTTGCCAAAAAACTATTTTTCAAAGTTTGATAACCATTTTGATATATGTTTCTATAAAAAATCTTGCAATTAAAAAAAACCCGCAAAGAGAAAATGACTAAAATTTCAAAACTGCTTTTGCATTTTTTCAACCTGTTCTTAAAAACGAGGAAATCATTCAGATCTAGTCTCCAGAAGACAAAGAAAGTTTCAGATCAAAGTCCTTGTCCACCTTTATGCAGCAGAACCTTTAAAGATTTCCTTTGCACTGAAAGAGTTACAGGCACCATATTTTGGCTTGCAGTAGCATGGAGGGGAGGACGAGGAGGGAGTATTTTTTTAAATTTGTTTTATGGCAGGCATCTTAAAAAAACCAACACACACACACACACAGAAACCAAAAATAGACTTCACCCACAGACAATCACCTCATACACAAGAAGAAAGTCACATGACAGGGTGGAAGCAGCCCAAATAAGAAAGAGCCAGGAGCAGACACTTGTGTTTATTTTCTCTTGATCTGCAAAGTAAGCTGTCAAGCAGAATCACTTACCTCATGAGTCCATAGAATCACTGCAGCCGGACAGGCAAGAGGTGAAAGGGAATGCTCAAAAAAAGTTCAATAAGCTGCCTGAGAATACAAGGAGTATTTTCCCCTTAGGTTTGAATAAGCCAGTTAAAATTTTCATCTGAACTGAGCCCCAGGGCCGGTGCAAGGATATTTTGCGCCCTAGGCGAAACTTCCACATTGCGCCCTCCCACCCCCCTCCCCCGCACATCGGTTCATTGAGGGGCAAATCCCAATGAGCCTTTATAGACCCCAGGGGCCAGCTGTGCCCAGGGGCTGCTCCCCAGACCAGGTTCCCTCCTCCCCGCCCCCTGAACTCCCCTGGAGGGAGCACAGCCCCCTCGCGAGCCCCCCCCCCACCCCACCCCACCCTGGCGGCCCCCATCCTGAGTCCACTCACTGGCTTTTCTGGGCTTGGGCCGCTGCAGCAGTTCGGCAGGGAGGAGCCGCCTTCTCAAGGCACCGGAGAGCCAGAGCGTCCCGCCATGGAGGAGCGGGTGCGGCGCAGGGGGGCAGCAGCCCTGCAAAAGCGGCGGCACCGCTAGCGGGGAGCAGCCGCGCCTCCCCGCCCCTCCTGCGGCCCGGTGCCCCTAGGGTTACCATATTTCAATAGTCAAAAAAGAGGAGGGGGGGGTAAGAGAGCCCCGCCCTAACCCCATCCACTCCCTCCCACTTTCCACCCCCTGACTGGCCCCCTGAGAACCTCCAACCCCCGCCCCGCTCCTTGTCCCCTGACTGCCCCCTCCTGGGACCCCTTTCCCTAACTGCCCCCCAGAACCCCACCCACTGCCTAAGCCTCCCTGTTCCTTGTCGCCTGACTGATCCCTCCTGAGACCCCCCCACCCTAACTGCCCCCCTAGGACCCTACCTCCTACCTGTCCCCTGACTGCCCCAACCCTTATCCACAGCCCTGCCCCCAGATGGACCCCCGGGACTCCCACGCCCCAACCAACCACTCCCCATCCCCTGGCAGGACCCCCAGAAGCTCCGACCCATCCATCTCCCCCTGCTTCCTGTCCCCTGACTGCTCCGATCCCTCTCCACACCCCCTCCCCCTCACAGGCCCGCCCAGAACTCCCAACCCTTCCAATCCCCCCCCCCCCCCCGCTCCCTGACTGCCCCCCGGGACTCCCCTTACCATGCCCATGCGGTCAGACTCTGGCTCCACGTGGAGGCAAAACACGCTGCTGGGCTGCCGCGCACACAGCCCCTCCCCCGCAGAGTGCTGAGGCAGCGGGAGTGGGGGAGGGGCTCTGGCTCCTGCAGGAGTGTGAGCCACCCCCGCCGCTGGGGCTCAGGGCCCTGAGCCTGTCCGGGAGGGGCGGCGGTGGCTCACACTCCCGGGAGCCGCAGAACCCGCGCGCGGCGAGAGGAGAGCCGGGGGCGCACCGGGGGGGGCTGGTGCCTGCACGCATCTGCTGCAGGAGCCCCCTGGGGGGAGGGGCGCCAGGCTGCACCCCGAGCAGGAGGGGTGGGGGGGGCGGCTGTTCCCGGTTAGCGGCGCTGCTGCCTTTGCAGGGCTGCTGCCCCCCCTTGCGCCACACCATGGCTGGGGCTCACCGCCCCCACAAGCCGACGCTCTGGCTCTCCGGTGCCTCCGGAAGGCAGCTCCTCCCTGCCGAGCCAGGGCACCGCTTTTTGCCACCTCCAACCACTTGGCACCCTAGGCGGTCGCCTAGTTTGCCTAGTGGTTGCACCGGCCCTGCTCAGCCCCAATTTTGCCTTCCAAAACTGAATGTTGGATTTTTTTACACTTCCTGGTTCTATCCAGAGTCTTGGTCTTACTCAGGCCCTAGGCGAAACTTCCTTGCACCAGCCCTGCGCCCCCCCCCAGCTAACGCTGCCCCCCTGCGGCAGCCAGCCCCCTCCCCCGTGGCGGCTCCCCATCCTCCCGCCCGCAGCAGCTAACCCCCCCACCCATGGCACCTAACCTCCCCCACCCCCCGCGGCAGCCAGCCCCCCGTCCGCGGCGACTAATCCCCCCGCTCACGGCAACTCAGCCCCACACCCGCGGGCCGTGGCAGCCTTCCCCCCTGCCCCCCGCGGCAGCTTCCCATCCCCCCGCGGCTGCAGCTCACTTCCGCCGGTGCCAGCAGCTCCTCTGAAGCTGCGTTCTCAGCCACCGAAATGCCCCTGAGGGCGGCGAAATGCCACCCGCCCCTCAAATCCTGGCACCCTAGGTGACCGCCTAGGGTCGCCTAGTGGAAACGTCGGCCCTGGTCTTACTGAAAAGAAGACAGTTCTTCCACTAAGATATTTCTGTCCAGTCCAAAAGCAGGAAGCAGCAGCATCCCACGAGAAGTCCTGTTCTCACAAGCCTTCCACCCAGTTTTGCAGGCAAAGAGATTTTAGTTCCCATAAATTTGAAGAGGCTTCTGAACTTACCCTGTTGCTTTACATCAGAATATGCATTCTAATTAGAGGGGTGTGGGAACTAGAATGTCCATTATTGTGGGAGATTCCACAGAATCCAGGCCAGGCTTATCCCGATTCTCTAGAGCCAGTACATGCAAAGGCAGGACACGTGGGGAGTTCCATTTCCAGTACTAGCTGTTTTACTCTAACACTATGTCTTTGCATGTTAAAGGGTCCCAAATGAAACTAGGTCACAAAAATCATCATTGTTCTTGGAGGTTTTGCGGCTACCATTAACCTCCTGAAATAGCAACCACCCTGAACACTTCTGGTTGACTAACAATGCTGAGACAGGTCTTGCAAGTACCATGTAAAAAAAAGATGAAAGAAGACCTCCATGGATCCTTCCAGCAAGAACAGCAAGGTATAGTCCGGAGGAGACCCCACTCTACTTATCTTTAATGTGAAGGCACCTGAAAGGACTTGGGATGCATCATCCTAAATCATTCTAACAGCTCAAACCCCACGTTGTTTTCATTTATGCTGAACTACATTGTTGATGTTGCTTAACACATACCTAGCAGTGCACGTTTCATCTACAAAAGCACTTGACAAAGCTTAACTAATTAATGCTGCAACAGTTACTGCAACAGGCAATTCTTGCACCTTTATTCTTTTGGCCAAGGATGAAATTCAGCTAAAAATCGTTTACAAGAGACCAAATGATACATTTGTGCACAAGGTGCCTTACATTTACAAGACGTGTACTAGTAGGGCTCCCACACAAGGGTATTAATAAAGCAAATGTCTCAGCCCCTACAGAAGGCAGAAGAGTTTCAGAACTCAGGTCTGTCATGAGACCTTAGCATTAGGAGGTTTCCATATAATCTGTGCTAGGGGGAGTAGAGAACAGCTGAACAATTACAGATCCAGCCTGAAGATCATCATTGTCTTTTGCAGAGGGTTTAGACCAGGATTTTCAAAATATTTGCAGGAAGAGTTGGGTGCTTAGGCCCCTTTGAACATTCCATCTTTAATATATTGCCCTGTTTTTCTAGGCATCCCCATCAAAGCAGCACATGTATTGTCTCCATACAGACTGTTGTGGTCCAGTGTTCCTGCCCTGTTTCATGACTCCTCTCCATTTGTCTGCTTAAAGCATTCTCATACCTAGTGGCCTCTTCCTTTGTAAGTAGGATACGTCTGCCCTCTCTGGATCACATTCATTACGCTCACCAGCTAGGCACAGCCAGGCATGAGGATTGCAAACCTCTTCGGACATATGGACCCTGTGTGGGACCGCATGCATCCAGACTGCTACCAGAAACGAACTGCAGCAGGCCCATGTGGAATAGTCGCATTGCTTGGCTACAGGAATGCCCCAGAGACCCTGCCTTCATACTGAAAGAAGATCTTGGGTCAGTTAGCAACTCCGTGACAGCTTTAAGCTTGAGTTAGAGGCACCATGTTGACATTCTTCCCATTACCTGGTATTAAATGGGAACAGCAAGAAAACAACCAGCCCGGGGCATTTCTTTCTCTCCCTCTGACCACATCTGAGGACATTTTTTCCCCTCCAAAACATGTTTTTGATGTAAAATGGCCAGTTTGCAAAAACTAAACTTTTCTGAAAATTCCCAGGTTTTCCTTAAACACAAAACAACCTCAACTGGCAATTTTTCAGTTTTGGGGTTCCCCCCCCAATTTTCCTCCCTTCCCCAAGAGTTTTCCATTTCCCCTCTTTCTTCCCTGTGGAAGCACTGACTCACCACTAGAGCACCCCTTCATGAGTGGGTGTGGTGTAGCCGTTCTTTCATCTAGCGTCCCTTCTGAGGGTCACCTCAGCCCTGCAGTGGTCTGCCTCTTCTTGTGGCTCATCCCTCTGCCCAGGTCACTTTAACCCTTCCTGGGATAAACAATAAACTAAACTCAAATAAACATAATTCTTTGCCCCTACCTGGCCTTGCTCCTCAGACTCTTTGCCGTCCTCCCCCCCCGCCCCGCCCCGCCCCCTTGTGTCAGGGTGTTTCTGTCCCACCTTTCCCAGACTAGTGGCTGTCAGGGGACCCCGAGCCCTCCTTCTGGGCTCCAGTCCAGGGACCCTGTGGCAACCAGCTAAGATCTGCTCCTCAAACACCTCACTGCCGCCTTGCACTTCTCCCTACTTTGGCCTTTCTTCAGGCCCCTCCCTCAGCTTACTAGGCATCTGCATCTCTCCAGGCCTTTCCTCCAATCTGTAGCAACCAAAAAGGGCTGCAGAATTCTTCTTCCTGAAGTCCCTTTGCCTCTGGGCTTCCTCCCTTTATACTCACCACCCAGTTCTTCTCCCAGCTAGGCTTCATCTTCAGCAGGCCTGGCCTACCCTCCAGGTGCAACCGGGCACCTTAAGTAAGCTCTGGAGCTCCAGCTGTTAGTTCCAGGATGGGGTATATGCCCCATCATACTCCCCTTTTCCCACTTTGCCCCTGAAAAAGGTGATAGGAAGAGACAAGGCAAAGAAAGATGGAGGGAGAATGTTGAAAGCAAACATTGAAGAAAAAATTGGGGAGGGGAGGGGTCAATTTTTTATTTCATTCTTTTTTTAAAATTAAAATTTTAGTGAATTTAACAACAACATTATTTTAAGTTCTCTTGCAAGACACACGCACCATTTTTAGCCCGCTGTCCCTGTGCCTATTTTTAAGGGGCAGGGTTTTGGACTGTTACTGTAGGTACTCTAGAACATCAAGAACTGGTTGCATGAGGAGATGAGGAATTTATAAGTCAGGGGAGACCTGTTGGTCAACAGCCCAGTCCGGCAGAGGAAGAAACTCTGTGGAAGGAAGACAAATCTTGTTGGAAAAATAAAATGTTGGTCAAAATTTAAAAATAAATGGATCTCTCTCTGGTCAAAGATGACTAGCAATGTGTAGTAAAGTGGTCACCAAAGATTTAACTGAGTTACTCAGAGCATTATGGGCTGACGCCATGCTCCGCCTTCTCTCTTACTTCCTGTTCAGTTAGTGTGTGTTTCCCCCCCACTCTGTATATAGTTGAGTAAAACAGCTCATTCCTAGCCTGCAGTACTGTAAGGACAGGATGTTTCTTGTGCACTGAGCGGTCCCTTGACAAAATACTCATTTTGTTTCTGGGTTTTCCCCAGGTTTCACTCAGATCATTGTGACCTTCTGCTCACTCTATTCATCAACAATCTGCAGCTGGTTTCACAGGTAGAAATTCCAGTCTCTCTCTCTCCACCCTTCCGCTGACAGCCTGAAAAATGGCCAGTATCCGAAGGGTTAACATGCATTCTGTCTTCAGCAACAGCAAATGGCTATTGCATCCCCATGGCTTTCCAACAGCTCCTTGGGTTAAATGCAGATTTCATCCTAGGCAAATCCACTCCAAGTTCTAAGCCGCTGGGAGAAAGATAAACTAGAAGAATCTCTGGAGAAAAGAGCGGTACAATTCGAATACTTTGCTAGTAGTTAAACCCACCTTCAATACCAATGCAAGTCAAGGGATGTCTGTAAAACACTATTAGATTTTTGTTGGTTAAATTCTGTATCAATAAATAGCAGCAGAAGGCTCCATAGCAGGACATTTTCAAACCAACCCATGGTGCAGCATGTGAGGACACTCAGACTTCCATAAAGTGCTCACAAGCTGCACTGAGGTCTCCACCTAGCTCAGGCTTTTGAGCTCTGTGAGTACTCTAATCAGGAGCACTGGGGTATTTGAAATCTCAATTATTTATGTGTTCATGCTGCGGGTTAATGCTGACTGACACTAAAGCACTGCCTAGATTTAGCTTCATAAAATTTTTATCCTCACTATGAACTGCAAGTCTTTCTCCAATTTCATTTAAAGGAAACGGAGTATTGAAAAGCCTACTGAGGAATTCATGAGCATTCAGCTACAGCCCCACTATTCCTCCAAGACAAATCCTGGGACTCGATTACCATGGCAACATATCATAATTTTAATTCCCTTCCTGGTTGCATTTGCACACAAATAAATTTTGCTTGCTTTCATATTAACCAGCCATCTACTGCAAGTATTGTTCATGGCTCTTGCTTCCTACATCACGGCACAAGTAGGACGCACATGTTGATGTTGATTCGTTCTGCATGCAAAGCATTTGGAAAATGTAGCAGCGAATTCAGCAAACTCAATCAAATATATATATATTTTCAGTTGCACTAATCATCAGGCATTGCATTGCACTCCAGTTGGGAGGGCATCTGTATGTGACCATGCAATTATAGTAGAGCCGTACAGGGTGATCTTTTGTAGGAAATTACATGTTCCATAGCTACTGGGTGTCTATGAATTATTGCAACAAATGAAAATAACCCTTACTAGACTATAGCCAGAATTAAAAAGGGAAAGGGGCTTTTATCAAGGTATAGTCTCTTCAAGGGTGATTTCATTTACGCCCCAATGACTTCCCTGATTTTTCAGAAGAGGCCCACAAAATTATTATACCCAGGTAGTTAAAAATTCTTATGGGATTATAATCCCCTCTCCTTCCACAACATCAGATTACAAACACAATAGATGCCTTTCTGATTGTATCCACTGTATGTTCATGACCTATAGTGGTACAGTGTCTTTGAACATATAGGTAGGGTTTAAGCAGAACTATTATAAAGCTTCTTTCTTGGGGATTTGTGGCTGGGATGAAGATTTGAACTTGACTACAGAACTTGATAACTATAGTGTCAAATCACAATCATTATTTCAATCAAATAAAATATGATTTCAGCCCACCATGCCTCCTTTTCAGCATGTGCCCCATCAATGAGGCCATTAAGTTTTAGGAATGTTTTGTGTATTACTTTTAATATGCACTTACAGCATCTGAAAGTGAATGCTGTGAGTGTCTAGTATGGGCAAAACTACCATGTCCTGTTATGGATTCACAATAGCCTGAGCGGCATAATATGTGAAGGCCAAGACTATAACAGGATTTGAAAAAAGAACTAGATAAATTCATGGAGGATAGATCCATCAATGGCTATTAGCCAGGACGGCCAGGGATGCAAAACCATGCTCTGAAGTGTCCCTAGCCTGTGTTTGCCAGAAGCTGAGAATGGGCAACCGGGGATGGATCACTTGATTACCTGTTCCGTTCATTCCCTCTGAAACACCTAGCATTGGCCACTGTCAGAAGACAGGATACTGGGCTAGATGGACCATTGGTCTGACCCAGTATGGCCATTCTTATGTTCCAATATGTATTGTTGATCATACACATTCATCAACAGGGGCAATCGTGGTCTAGTCTGTGGACAATTATTTGCATGCACATAAACACATGCTTCTGTGTCCCACTCGAGCTTTGTGGGAACCAGAATTTCCATTTTGCAAGAAATGCCACCATTTTAAAATTTGTATTCATTGTTACTGTTGGTTTTGTTTGTTTGTTGTGTTTTAATCACTTTGGGTCAAAGTGTTTTGTTTAGATAAGATTGAAACATTACATTTCGATTTTGACATTATTTAATTTTCCATTAAGAAGCTAAAATATATTACAAAAAAATTCAGAATGTAACAAAATTGGAACGTCCCATTCCAAAAATGTCAAAATGGAACATTTCAACCTTATCAAGAATGCTTTCTTCCCCCTGAAATGAAATTTCATTATATATAGACACTCCTGCGGGAAGTGTTGGTTCTGACGTAATGGTGATTTCCGACAGAAAAATGCTCCATCTGAAAGTTTCCAACCAGCTCCATGTCCCACTATGAGAGAGGTATTTGAGTGGGCACTCTTAGCCCCTAGTGTGCTGGGTGCTCATGGGTATTGACGATGAGGCATTCCTAGGAGTGGGTCTCCTCTACTTTCCACAGCTTACACTTGTCTACTGTAAGAGGCTCTTGCGGTAATGCTAAAATTCAGCCTCAAACTGAAGGGAGGGTGAAGTTGATTTCCCTTCTTCTGATGGAGTCATTCCTGCTGCCAAAGACTCTTACTAGACCTGATGATCACCAGCAATTATATGGCCTTCGGTATGGACCAGACTGCACCAAAGGCAGATATTTTTGGAAGATGTTCACAAGGGATTCTCCCTCCTGACCCTTCAAATTGTCCACACCACCTTCCTCCAGGCGAAGCTGCACACTCTGCTGCATCCTCAAAGAACTTGGGGCAATATCCTTGAACAGGAAAGTGCAGCTCCATGTTTGGTTGTCGCATCTGTTATGAGAAAGCTTTTTGTGCTTAAACGAGAAAATGAATATCTAGATTCTTTAGCCCTTTACCCAACCCTTCTGTGAAAAAAATGCACCCCAATACGTGGGATGTAGCATCATCTAAAAGGTGGAACATATTTGCAGGAGTTTTCTGATAAAAATATTATCAGCAAGTCACCATTCTGGAATCTCCAATCATTTGCCCCAGTCATAGAGCTGGTACAGAAATGATTTTTCCACCATTAAAAACTTTGATAAAACATGTATATTTTTATGATTGAGCATTTTCTTCAAAATGTTTCAGGTTTTTGGTGAAAAATGAATTGTTTTCATTTTTTTGGCAACTGAAAATTCTCTCTTTGCAGGTTTTTAGGTTTTCAATTAAAACCTAACCATTTTTAACAAAAATTGAATTATTTTTCAAACAGTTTTTTTAAAATCCATTTTCCATTGGGGGGAGGGGGCATTTCAAAGGACTATCTGCAACCAGCTCCATCCTGTAGGTATGTGTTCTGCTCCTCTAAGGCTCAGATGCTGCTCATACTTTGGCTCATACTTAACTTTAAGCAGAGGAATGCTCCATTGAAGAGAATAGATTGGTGCAACAATATTCTCTCTAGAGCCATAAGTGTGCTTTCTACTCCATCTTTAAATGTAAGAATTCTGTCTCCCTCTCTATTAGGGGCCAGAAGATTCTGGATAGAAACCACACTGTATTCTCCCTCTTTCATGGAGGCTTTGTATTTGTTCTTTCTTTGATGTCTTCCTTAATCACAAAAAAAATGCAACCATACTCATAAAACCAAAGTGAAGATGTTTAGTGCTGTGGATGTTGTTAACTATATGATCACTTTTCTGGGAAATGTCATCTCTGTTTAAACTTTTTAAAGTGTGCCCAGAAATTATGACAGGCACCTCATAAATACCTGTATGTCCTGAATCAGGAAAGCACTGAAGTACGTTTCATGCCTGACTAACCTAATTGCCTTCTATGATGAGATAACTGGCTCTGTGGATGAGGGGAAAGCAGTGAATGTGCTATTTCTTGACTTTAGCAAAGCTTTTGATAGTCTCCCACAGTGTTCTTGCCAGCAAGTTAAGGAAGTATGGGCTGGATGAATGCACGGTAAGGTGGATAGAAAACTGGCTGGATGGTCGTGCCCAATGGGTAGTGATCAATGGCTCCATGTCTAGTTGGCAGCCGGTATCAAGTGGAGTGCCCCAAGGGTCGGTGCTGGGGCCGGTTTTGTTCAATATCTTCATCAACGATCTGGAGGATGGTGTGGACTGCACCCTTAGCAAGTTTGCAGATGACACTAAACTGGGAGGAGTGGTTGATACGCTGGAGGGTAGGGACAGGATACAGAGGGACCTAGACAAATTAGAGGATTGGGCCAAAAGAAATCTGATGAGGTTCAACAAGGACAAGTGCAGAGTCCTGCACTTAGAACGCAAGAATCCCATGCACTGCTACAGACTAGGGACCGAATGGCTGGGCAGCAGTTCTGCAGAAAAGGACCTAGGGGTTACGGTGGACGAAAAGCTGAATATGAGTCAACAGTGTGCCCTTGTTGCCAAGAAGGCTAACGGCATTTTGGGCTGTATAAGTAGGGGCATTTCCAGCAGATCGAGGGACGTGATTATTCCCCTCTATTCGGCACTGGTGAGGCCTCATTTGGAGTACTGTGTCCAGTTTTGGGCCCCACGCTACAAGAAGGATGTGGATAAATTGGAAAGAGTCCAACGGAGGGCAACAAAAATGATTAGGGGGCTCGAGCACATGACTTATGAGGAGAGGCTGAGGGAACTGGGATTGTTTAGCCTGCAGAAGAGAAGAATGAGGGGGGATTTGATAGCTGCTTTCAACTACCTGAAAGGGGGTTCCAAAGAGGATGGATCTAGACTGTTCTCAGTGGTAGAAGATGACAGAACAAGGAGTAATGGTCTCAAGTTGCAGAGGGGGAGGTTTAGGTTGGATATTAGGAAAAACTTTTTCACTAGTAGGGTGGTGAAGCACTGGAATGGGTTACCTAGGGAGGTGGTGGAATCTCCTTCCTTAGATGTTTTTAAGGTCAGGCTTGACAAAGCCCTGGCTGGGATGATCTAACTGGGTTTGGTCCTGCTTTGAGCAGGGGGTTGGACTAGATGACCTCCTGAGGTCCCTTCCAACCCTGAGATTCTATGATTCTATGATTCTATGATTTCACGCCTATTCAGAAAAGCACTGAAGCATGTGTGTAAAGTTAAGCATGTGCTTAAAGTTAAACATGTGCTTAAGCACTTTCCTGAATAGGGATGTTTTCCTTAACCGGGGCTACAATGAATATGGACAGGATGGTCTGATGCGACTGCCTACAATGGCATGTAGCTGATCTACGACTGCTAGCGGCAAATATCTCCAATGAATGGTGATGGGACACTAGATGGGGAGAGGGTTCCGAGTTACTACAGAGAATTCTTTCCCAGGTATCTGCCTGGTGGGTCTTGCCAACATGCTCAGGGTCTAACTGATTGCCATATTTGAGGTTGGGAAGGAATTTTCCCCTGGGTCAGATTGGCAGAGACCTGGGGATTTTTCACCTTCCTCTGCATCATGGGGCATGGGTCACTTGCTAGTTTGAACTAGAGTCAGTGGTGGATTCTCTGTAATTTGGAGCCTTTACATCAGGATTTGAGGACTTCAGTGACTCAGCCAGAGGTTCGGAGTCTATTACAGGAGTGGATGGGTGAGGTTCTGTGGCCTGGAATGTGCAGGTCAGACTAGATGATCATGATGGTCCCTTCTATAAAGTCTATGAGTCCACCAGTCTATGAATACTAGTATAATATGCTAGCTCAGCCAAACCAAATGCCTGGGGCCAGACCCTCAGCTGGTGTGGATCAGCATAGCTCTATTGACTTCAATGGAGTTTTGCCAATTTACACCAGCTGAGGATCTGACCTTTATTGTGCATTGCATATCCAGATATAAAACAGCCCTTTTGCTGGGGATTTTGCTGCCTTTTCCCCCTATTCCTTTTTTTTTTTAAAGGTAAACTGTGTGGGGGAAGGGGATTCTGCCTTAATAAAGGCAAAGAAAAATGAAAAATTGGCTACTGGGCTGAGACTTCCAGTTGACATTGCCTTTAGAAATTAACATTTATTTTTAAATGAATATAAAATCCTCTGAAAATTGGAGTTGTGGACAGAAATGTTGAGACCCACAACTCTGGCAGGGCTAGTTGTCACTGCTTTAAATGATGGGTATACTGTACACAGACTGTATACATGAGGAGACTGTTAACAGTTATGGTTTTTCCCACACACTGTTTTGAGGGTCTACCATCCAGATGAACTCTCTGTAAATATAGGCCAGTGTCAACTATAACGATTACTCAGAGTTTGCAAGGTAAGTATCCAACATCCATACATATTCAAAACCCACTTTTAGAAACGGTGTACAGCATACTGCGAAAGTGGGCTTTAGTGATCATTCAGGTACATGGCTCGAATCTTTTTCTCCAAAACCCATTTCTGATTGGTACCACTGTGTTTCCTGTTACTCTGCTTAGAGCGATCAGCCAGGCCATTTGATTGTAAGGATCCGATTAGAAGTGATTTCTCTGCCTCTCTGATATTTTCAAAGGCAGGAAAGAATTTCTCACCATTTAAGTACCATCCGGCTCCATTTTAAAAATGTAACAGCTTGTGGGAGAGAGCTAGATAGAGCAATGACAACCTGTCGGACCTGCACTGGCTTTTGCTGTCTGGCAGAAGTGGGGAACACACCATGTCCTTCTACGGTAGAGAATTTGTTTCTACACTTGTATCTGCTTCAGGAAGTTCACTGTTTCATGCATCGACAGATCCAAATTTCAAGTGCTTCTGACTGGATAAAGGACACTTGTACTCCTTGTACCATGCTGGCAATGCTTGCGAAAGAATTTCCCTGTGCTTGTGTGAGAGCACATCATCATCAGATGGTACGTGATGAATCTTACCCATCCCCAGCGTATAAGCGTACATGCTCACACCCACAGCCCAGTGCAAATTGTGTTGCACTGTGGAGCCTTGCCAGGATTTTTTTTTTTTTTTTTTTTGAAGAATTTCCTCACTTGACCAAGGCTTTGTTCAACAAACTCACACCATTTGCTTATGCTCACAGAACCTTTCAGCTGAGCCCGGAATTCTAAGCAGCATGGCCATGAACCAAAACTTCACATCCGAACCACCCTGAGCTTGAGGAAAGTTTTGATCTAGATCCAGATTGCACAGCTGAACTCTATACTTAGTAACAGGCAACCCAAACCCCTTGAACTGAACCTCTCCAAACTTTAGGTCTGGGTCTCTTTGAATAGGTCTACATTGCAAAGAAAAACCCACAGCACCACATCTCAGAGCCTGAGTCAATGGACTCAGGCTCGCAAGGCTCAGGCTGTGGGGCTAAAAATAGCAATGGAGACACTCGGGCTTAGGCTGGATCCCGGACTCTGAAACCCAGCGAGGAGAGGTGGGTCTCAAAGCCCAGGGTCCAGCCCAAGCAGGAACATCTACACTTGCTGTTTTTAGCCCCACAACCCAAGCGCAAGTCAATTGACCCAGGCTCTGAGACTCAGAGCTGTGGGTTTTTCTTTGCAGTGTGGACATACCCTCTGGGACTGAGGCTCATAGCTACTATCTATCGGAGGCACTTATTACCATAGAATCTAAGCGCCTCACAATCTTTAATAGGTTTATCCTCACAGCTCCCCACCCCCCGCCGCCGCCGCCCCCCATGAGGTAGGGAAATGCTATTATCCTGGTTGCTCAGATGTGGACTAAGGCCCAGATCTGAAAAGGCATGTTAAGCTGATTTCAGTGGAAATTACGAGCCTAAATACCTTTGGGGTTCTGGCCCCTAAGTGATTTGCCCAAGAGAAAGGCTGGGGTAGAGCAGCAAAGTGAATACAGCTCCCTTCAGTCCAAGGTAGCACCCTAAGCATTACACTGTCTATCCTATCAAAAGCACTGAACAGCCTCAGGTCTCATCAAGGTCAAAGGTGATCAGCGCCTCTGAAATTTGGCCCAGCACTATACAATTAAATTACCTGATTCCCAGAATGCACTGGGGTGACGCTTTTGTTTGGAGATGTTAAAAAGTATGAAGCAATGGGGCGATCCAATCCATCACCAGCTAACTGAACCATCAGCCGCCATGGTACCCACAGCTCACACACATGCCAGGGACTTTGGTGAACATCCAGGCAGTCAAAAGCACCAACTAGGGCCCTGAATAATAACATGCATTTTTATGCTAAGTACTTTTTTTTTTAATGTGCTGATTTTTTGGCAACACGACAGCCAAGTTAATCAGACCTTTCATTTCTCTAACCAGCTTTAAAGGATTTGTAATATTATACTCATATATTAGAAAGCAGAAGGAAATTGTTTGTCTGATCCAAAAATCTATTATTTATTGTGCATTACCAGTGCAATCTCCTTATGCAGTCAACAGCAGGATACTTTATCAGGGCTTGGGGGGCCCGTCTCCAATCCTACCAAATGGCATAACCTACTCTGATCCTTAGACGCCACCTCTCGAATACTAAAGAGCAAGGGCATAAAGAACATACTTTCCAATTAGGTCATTGGCTTCAAACACAGGGTGTACTAAATTAGTAACATTTGGTGGTAAATTTCTTTGAAGTTCTCATTAATCTTGCTCTTGGGTTTGAACTTTTCTTGGCCATGTTCCTCATAGAATCTGGATCCCAGTTATGTCAAAACAACTGATTAGCCCCACAGTTTGAAGGCAGGGGGGATTAGGTAGGGCGGGTGTTAGATTTCATGAAAGGCCTATTTACCTAGTCATTCAGCATGACCAAATGGGAGGGCAGCCAACGAGGGCGGCGCGTTGGAAAAATTCCAGGTTCCTGGCTCATTAGGGATCTCCATAGCGAATGGTCGAGTTGCAGTTGTGATAATAATCAGCATTAGAATTCAGCTGCCATTAGGACTAGGACAAGGCCACTTTCATTTAGTCTCATTTGCCATCATGACAGGGCTCTTCAGTCTAGCAGAAAAAGGCATCACAAGATCCAATGGCTGGAAGTTTAAACTAGAAACAGCAACCATGGAATCTTCTTAGATAGCCAGATACTGCCAAAAAACTGTACTCGGCATCAATAAAATGTTCATGGACTGAACATAAATTGGGGACAAGCCACTACTGGAATCAATCTCAGACCAAGGCAGATTTCATGTACATTCAAGGTTCAGGTGAAATGTTTCTTGCACCTTAAGCTACTGCACACTGGCTTGCAATGCTTCAAGTCCATTGTAATCTCTTTCCGTTATAATATCCCACACCTTGGTTGCAACATGCTGAGCCTGGTTGGAACCAGAATTGTAATGAACAACACAGCTCTGGTGATAAATGGCTTACATCAGAAGTGGTGTTAGAGAGAGTTTGGTCTAAATACGTATCAGTTAAACTATGCCAGCAATATCATGTAAAACAGCATTTCTTCTGCTATACTAGCAATTCAACATGGGTTCTGGGCAGAACCAGGTCATCCTACATGGGGCTACATCTTAAATCCATCTGTAACCTACAACTGATTCAGAATTTGGTGGTGTGCTTGCTAAGTGGTGTTTCTTATCATAAGCATATTAAGATGATGCTGTGATCTGCTGGCCAGTGTTGATTTATCAGATGTTGGTTTTGACCTATAAGCCCTTAAAAAGAGTGGGACCTACCTAACCAAGAAACCACCTCTCATCCTGGGAGATATTGCCACAGTTGTGTACAACAGAGGTATCTGAGCTGGAGTCCTATTGGTATAAAAGAGAAGGGACTGCTAACAGGGCATTATCTGTTAGGAATTCCGCTCCCTCCTCTCCGACCCCCCCCACCCCCGTTCAGTAAAAGTCAGACTTTATTAACATTCAAGGTGCATTTGAAAGGCTATTTTTTGCCCATGCCCACAAGGTGGTGGGTGGGGATGGTAATAGCATTTTAGGGGATGTTGGGGGGAGGCTCTAGATTACATTTTGTTATATCTATGTTGCTGCTGGATTATTTGATCTTGGGATAATTGATGGGTCTGCAAATTTATATGGGTATTTTAAAAAAAAGATTGACAAGAGCATCCAGGGCTTTGGATGGGTTTGTAGAATAGTAGAAATAAAAATAAATTATAGCCCAGAGGCAGCAGGGAAAACCACCAAGACCTTAGAAATAAGCAGTAAACTTTATTTTGTTCAGGAAAAACACACACACAAGTCAAGGGTTCTGTTTGAGTATGGAGAAAAGGTTTGGTTTGATTCTTATTTTATGAACCTCATCCCTCTATCTCTAGGGTGAATCTAATATTCAAAATTTCACCTAAAGCTTCCTCACTTTCTCCAAAATGTGACACGTACGATGATTTAGACCCTGATCCTGCAAACACTTGAGCATGCGCTTAACTCTAAACACACACTGTAGTTTCATTGACTTCAGTGGGGACTACTTCTGTGAATAAAGTTAAACCTGGGTCTAGTTGTTGGCAGTATCATGGCCTTACGATTGAAACAGAATAAATTTTAACAAGCATCATTAGGGTTATTCAGAAATGTGAAAAAAGTAGCAGCAGAATCTTACTGGCTGGAAAAAAATATCACATGTATGATTAATCTCTGAGAAGTAACATGTGGTCAGTGACCTCAGGGTAGCACTTCAGAAAACCCTTCCCATAAACTGGAATTATGGGGAAAGCACATTGGCTGCTCTGGGGTGAAGCAGAGGCAAACTTTCCATGGAAAATATTTTTTTCCAATTTTTTTCTTTAATAAATTTTGCCTCAGAATCACTTCTTCCATATTTTGGGACTATGTCATGTCACACACTCAGAGTGATGTCACAACATGGAAAAAAATTAAAAAGGAAAGAAATAGCACAGAACAGCCCCCTTTCAGAGCAGTTGGAGTCGATCTTTTGAGGGCAGGGGTGGTTATTTTCCAAAGTAAAAAAGAATAAAGTCTCTTTATTTTAGTGCGTGTTATTCTGCAGTCCTGAAACTAAGCTTCAGCAAAAGCATTGGGGTTAGAAAGGTTTATTTGTTCGTTTAGTGCCTAGCTTGTGTATCATATATATTATGAAATCCTTTGTATTTTAGAAGCAGTAGTATTGTTATCTGCCTTGTCCATTTAGTTAAAAAAGGTCTTCGAGGCATATTGTCACTTACTGTTGTACAGCACCTAACACGAGGCCCCAGTCTCTGTTGCTGCTATAAGGAAGGAAGAATGATCTAGTGGCTAAGGGGCTAACCTGGGATTTAAGAGACCCAGGTTCAGTTCCTTATTCCAGCATGAACTAGATACGTCACTTAGGATAGGCTGTGTATACACAGCAAAAGCGGTGCATAGGCTAGCATTCTACCTGGATTCAAGCTAGCGTAGGTAACATGAGGAGTGAAGATAGTGTAGTGTGAGCTTCACCATGGGTAGTGAAAGCCAACACAGACTCTGGGTACGTACTTGGCTTGCCCACTGCTGTTGCAGCCCACTCTGGCTGAATTCAAGCTAGATCAGGTAGGCTTGCCGGGGCACAGCTTTTGCAGCATAGATGTAGCTTTAGTTAATTGCCCTCTTCTGTTCATTCCCTTTGAAGCACCTGGCCACTGTCAGAAGGCAGGATATTGGGCTACAGTAGGGTGACCAGATGTCCCGATTTTATAGGGACAGTCCTGATTTTGGGGTGTTTTTCTTATACGGGCTCCTATTACCCTCAACCCCCGTCCCGATTTTTCACATTTGCTGTCTGGTCACCCTAGGCTAGAGAGACCATTGGTCTGACCCAGTTTGGCCGCTCTTAGTCTCTCTGTGCCCCACTTTCTCACCTGTAAAACCTCCAGCTGACAGAGGTGTAGGGAGGGTGAATATGTTACCAGTTAGCAGGGCTGTAACTAGGAATTTCTGCGCCCGAGGCAGGGGCGCAGAAATTCCTAGGGGCTCTTACCCTCCGCCGAATTGCCGCCGAAGCCGCAGCACCGGCGGACCTCCCGCAGGTAAGCGGGGGCGGCTTCGGCGGCGGGGGAGGACGGGCACGCCCCTGGCAGCAGGCTTTTATGCCCCTGCCAGCAGTGCACCCCGAGGCGAGTGCCTCACTCGCCTCGCCCTCGTTATGGCCCTGCCAGTTACCATACCACAGATGCTATGATGATGGGGGCCATATAAATACCTAAAGATAGGTGCTACTGTAATACCAACAAGAAATGTGCCTAAAGGTGAAGGAAGGTGAGCACAAGAAACCGTCTTTCCTTGCCTTGCCCCTCCATGCCTCACCTACCCACCCTTGCCAAATGGATTCTGCTAATGGCCTACCTTAGACCTGAGTGTTAAAAAAGTAGATGAATTAGCATGCTGCGCAGTGGTAAGAAAAGGCAAGACTGTTTTGTGGAGTAAAGTTTTTCCTCTGGTTTGAGGCCAATTAAAAATCATTAGGTGGGTCTACAACTTCTCGTCTGGCATAGCATGAATTTACATGCTCTTTGCTATTTCAGCACAATTTACAGCCTTTTTGGAGAAGGGGGAATGTGGTTATTTAGTAACTTCTCTGCTCACCCTTAGCAGGGTCACATCTTTTTGTTCCTTGCCAGAACAGCGCAAGACATAAACTACGGGAGGGAGAATGTAACGGGAGGCAGATTATACTGCTCTGCACCTGGGTAGCACAGCAAGCAGCAATGTAGCTCAGGAAGGTGGTGTATTAAAAGGCAGAGTATTATGGGATTGATATGTCAGGGATGGTTATGCTGAAGCAATATTATAGGATTGTGGGCAGTATATTGTAATACAGATTATAGGGATTAGATATATTTGGATTCTGATGGAATCTGATGCAGCCAGTTTAGGATTCAGGGGAAACTGCGAGGGGTAGAAGGAAGAAATCCCTAATCATCTTTCCCAGCAGAACTTCTCCCATCCCAAAGAAGAAAGTAGCAAGGCACCTTCAGCCTCTCTCTGCCAGAGCTGTTGCCATTACACAGAAGAATTCTATGGATGGCTCCACATTCTACAGTTTAATCCGCGTTCTATGCGGGGTTACTGCAGTTTACAGGCTAACACAGAGCCATCAGGGAGCGGTAACTTAGAAAAACCTGCTGCAAAACCCTACCACAAGGGACTATGTGGTGCAAATTATCAGTTCAAAAAATATTCAGAACAGTTTTCAAAAGTTTTAGCAATTTTTCTAGGAGACTTTTGTATTGTTGAAAATGTTTAGCCACACCGATTAAAAAAAAGTTTCACTGAAGTTTTGGACATTTGAATTTTTTTTTCAATCAGCTTTAGTAAATGTGATCTGCCCAATGCCAGGCAATGAAACTTCCACCGCCTATCTGGAAGGAATGTTGAGCTAGACAACCAGAGCTGTGGTGGACCTGGCTCTGAAATAGATCCTTGTGCATGTTCAACTCTGGCATTAAAAGAATGGGGTAGGTTTGAAAAGCCTGGAGGCTCAGCACAGACTTCTAGTGATACAAGGAAACAGCTTCCTCATATTGCTATACCAATTTTTTAGCATTTCATCTCCCATCCCACATCATCAATGGGAACTAACTGTTAAGGCCATAAACATAAAAGGACAATGGCCCATGGTCTGAAACTTACCAGAAATCTTCCCTGCCACTCTCAGAGCATAAAGTGAATGGCTTCCCCATGTGTGTATACACACACACACGAACACACCCCACTTCAGGATTGTATCTTCTGAACAATAATTCTCCTGGCTAAATCTCATTTATCCCCAGGAAGTTTGCAAAGTCCGGGAAATACAGCAACTAAACTAAGAATTATCAAGCAAGGCATTTTTGAATAGTCTGGATAAAGATGGAAATGCAGTCAGATGAGCTTTCCCAACAACTTCCTTGCCTTGATTAGCCTGACAATCAACATCTTATTATGCAACCACAACATTCTTCTGAAATTTAAACAGGACACGAGTAATGGTGTGTGATCTTCAAGGTCACGTTATGGAGAGCTGTCTTTAGTTCGGCAGCAGCTGGCTGGTTAGAAATAAAAATAACAATTTTGCTAAAGTAAATTAAGCCTTGGATGCATAATAAGATTCAGCAAGTGCAACGGAGATAATCAGATGGCGGATCTAAACTCTGCTTACATTTCTTGTTACCATATAAAACAGCCTTCTGAGATCCACAAGCATTCTAGACTAGTCCTTAAAGGAATAAAGAAAAATACCATTATGTCCTGCTATACAGGTTTATAAATGATACACAATTGAAAAGGGGCAATTTCTTGCTATTGTAAGTGGAAGCACATGTCTGTTTAGAGTATGTTTTCTTGGATATCCTTTAACTTGCAAAGGGGATTCATCTCACCTCAGATAGCCACTTTCATGCACAGGCAAATATTACATGCTACACATTAAAAAACTCCTCTGACCTGTTGTGCAATTTTCTTTATTTCTGTTCCCACCTTCCCATCTAAAGAGAAACTTACTTTTATGCAATAATTGGCTCCCTTTTTCCTATTTGATTATTAATTGCACATGGCTTCAAAATCATTTCCATGATGATTAATGGTGATGTCACAAATGCCAGATTGTGACATCAGTGAATGATGTGGGTTCCTTATAAAGGAAGCGACAAAGGGTCCTGTGGCACCTTATAGACTAACAGAGGTATTGGAGCATAAGCTTTCGTGGGTGAATAACCACTTCATCAGATGCAAGGAAGATGCATCTATTTGTTCCTACTATTATTTGTGCTAGACACACTCTAAGGAAAGTCAATTAGACTGGTTTGGGGAAAGGGAACAGCAACAGGCAATTTATATACAAGTCAGCTTGATTCACTGTAAGCAGCACTGCAAAATAGGGGACTTTAAGAAGGACCTAAATGTGCACAGTTTAAGCGCCTTGCAGATAAGTCCATGGAGGTAATATCATGCAAAGGAGGCTGTGTGGATTATCAAGATGATTGTGCAAGAAGCTGACAAAATGGGTGAACAAAGATGGCGATATTAGCAGAGCATAGTTAGAGATACACATCTTGGTGATTACCAATGGATCAAATCATGGTGTCCTTACTGAGCATAAAAGGTACCACAGAATGACTTGTGGAATAATTTGATTCTTAGTTGCCACCAAAGTCCATGCACGTCCTCAACTTGGGTTTGTAGACTGGCCTTTCTACAGAACAGTTGGGCCAGATCCTCATCCTTTACTTGAATGGAGCTATGCTAATTTTCACCAGCTGGGCAACTAGCCCAATGCAGAGATTCAGAAGAGTCTGCTTTGAGCTTTCATCTGGAGGCTGGAATTACCTGCTGCTGTATTCATTTACCGTATACCTTGCAAAAGTCATTTGACAAAATGTTCTGTCACCACCACACCATTCCTTCATGTTGGAAAATATTAAAAGTGCTTAGATCAGTTCCACCTTAAATGTAAACCGCCAGAGAAAAACCCCATTCTGAAGTTTGATATTTACAATTATTCAAATTCTCAGTGCTTGCATTTGTTAACATACCAATTTATTGTTGAAGAGGAGGGGAAAAACTTGCAAATAGGATTTTTTTTCCTTGCAAGAATGACATCTTTAATATGCTAAGTATATTCCTTCGAGCTACAGTCCACACGCAAAGACTTTTTGAGCAATTTAACACCAAATAAGTACACAGTTTGCTAGCTTGCAAAATAAAATCTGGGCATTGCTGACTATGGACTCAAACCTGCAAAGACTGACCCACAGCTCAACTTTAGTTCCGTTGACTTCAGTGTGCTTACTCATCTGCTTAAAGTTAAGCACACATGTAAATCTTTGCAGGACTGGGACATAGAACTTCAAAATGGGGAAACGTATGTAGCTTTGGGTGTTTATGGAAACAGTGCTCAGGGGGAAAATGTTAGAAGGAACAACTGTGCAGTGCTGTCCTGCAGATGCTTACTTCTAAAGAGGCCACCGCCATTAGTCAACAGTACAAGTGGGAAACCTCTCTGGCTTTTGATGGTTTCCTGTTAGAATCATAGAAGATTAAGGTTGGAAGAGACCTCAGGAGGTCATCTAGTCCAACCTCCTGCTAAAAACAGGACCAACACCAACTAAATCATCCCAGCCAGAGCTTTGTCAAGCTGGGCCTTAAAAACCTCCAAGGATGGAGATTCCACCACCTCCCTAAGTAACCCGAATGGTTACTTCACCACCCTCCTAATAAAATAGTTTTTCCTAATATCCAACTTAGACCTTCCCCAAGGCAACTTGAGACAATTAGTCCTTGGTTCTGTCATCTGCCACCACTGAGAACAGCCTAGCTCCATCCTCTTTGGAACCCCCCTTCAGGTAGTTGAAGGCTGCTATCAAATCCCCCCTCACTCTTCTCTTCTACAGACTAAATAAGCCCAATTCCCTCAGCCTTTCCTCATAAGTCATGTGTCCCAGCCCCCTAATCATTTTCAATGCCCTCCGCTGGACTCTCTCCAATTTGTCCACACCCTTTCTGTAGTGGGGGGCCCAAAACTGGACACAATACTTAGGGTGATCTAGTTCAGAAGGTTGCCCTGCGCCACTTGCCACCTTCAGTCACTATGCCTATCCATCTACAACAATGCCTCCAGTTTTGCTCAATGATCCTATTTTCCAGAGAACACCTCAGCATTTGGAAATTTCACAAACTTTGCTTTGACCAAAATACATTTTTTTCTCCAAAACATTTTTTTAAATAAAATCTGAAACTTTCACAAGCTCCAAGGCAAAAACTGCATACGCTCAGGTTTAGCGACACAAAATGGCTCAGAACACAAAAGCAAAATAATACTCACCGTTTTTCAGATAGCCCTAATATTAACTCCCAGAAGGTCCCAAGAGAGGGTTGTGTGTCTGTTGCTGGAGGAAGAGGATACGGCTTAAAAAACTATGGCCTTGTCTACCCTGGGGAATTGCCCCAGTTACAGTAATAAATGAGTGGCTGACAATGTAACTGCATCAGTGAAAACTCCTATTGTAGCGGCTGCTAACCCAATGTAGTTTACACCCGTTTCAAGCTACACCAAAGCTGCATGAAATTTTTCAACCAAAATCCTCCCCCCGCCTCCAGTCAGTGAAAAAATGCAGATTCAGCAACAAAAATGCTTAGCGAATTCATGTCATTTTCACCAAATTCTCTCAGTCAGACTAAAGAGTTCAGAAAAAGAAAACCAGAATGCTTTGTTTTTACAGTTTCAAAATGAAACATTTTGATTTTTCAAGCTGAAGTGACTTCATTTCAAAATTTCCTTTAATTTTATTTTTTTTAAATCAAAGACATTAAAAAATGGTCAAAACTGAAGCAAAACATTTTGTGACTTGAAAATTGTTTTAAAAATCCTCTCAATTTGCCAAAATTAAAAAAAAAAATCTGTTTGGCCGCAAACAACTTTTTCTTCAATTTTTCAGAATTGCCAGGAATTAAAATAAAAATAAAAATCCAGTATTCACCCAGGCATAGTCAATACCTGCGCAGGGTGGTTCTGTGTCCCTATAGTAACTGGCCTGTATATGGAAGTTTGAGTCTGCTACTGCCTCTAACCTAAGGGATCTGTTCATTTAGCTCAAGCAGTAGAGGCATATACTTTAAGATGCAAAGGTCCCAGGTTCATTCTCCATAGATGACCCATCAAGGGATGTCATTACAAGCGAAAATTGTGCCTTTGCTGATCTTCACTAGCAGCTTGTACTGGTACAGCTATACCACTGGTTGAAATCCTCTGTGAAACCATGTACCTTTCACTTAATGAAGTGCTGAGGCAATTAACATAGCTAATGTACACATCATATGAGATTTACTTAATGGAAAATCTGCTAACCCTCATGAAACGCCAAGCACTACAAAATATTCACCATGTGTTTGCAATGAGAAGATAAACCCAATATCCTTGCTTTCTTGTCATGCTGACCGCAAAATTCCAACTACTGCCAGCATCTTTTGATCAGTCCTGTTGTCAACAGTGCATCGCCAGTTTGTTAAGCATAGTTTTGGTTTCTTTATTAAATTAAGTTTGAAACTAAGTCACTGAAACATATGTTCACCGCCAGCCCATCTAAACTGAAGCCCAATGAGAAGGCTGGTGCCACTGCCTGAGGTTTGTGACATTCAAGAGAAGAAACAGTCTGTAAAACAAATTCATTGGATAGAATCAATTGTTCAGTGGCAGTATCAGGTACATGAGTTTTCCCACAGGAGTGTAATGGAGATAAGTGTGCACTGATGAGGTGTGTCGAAATTAAATGAACCACAGATTTCCATCCAGCAGAGAAAGTGCACTGGCCTATAAACAAAACATTTCTGGATATTGGGTAGAAGCATCACATTCCATAATGCAGAGCTCAGCAGGAGCAGAAGGGAAATGACCTACATATTCCCTTTTAACCAGCTGCAGGAACACACGGTTTGTTTGCAAAAGTAAATCTCCATAGCTCGTCACTAGGTTGGGTTCTGATTCCATGGAAATTGTTTCACCTAAATTAGTTTGCTACTCAAATCAGGAATAGCAATCACCAAGCTCAGGCCTTGTCTGCCCTAAAGAAAGGTTGCAAACAGCCTGTGTGTGTACAGCGCCTGGCACAATGGAGCCCGATTTGGATCTCTACCACCACCACAATACAAATAAGATTGAGAAACGTTTCCCAGTGTTAACAGCGTAACTATTCAGCCAGGTGTTGTCAGCAGCAAAAAGGGCTGGGTTCAACTTTCTAAGGGTTCCTTCTAAAAACTTAACATCAGCTTGAGCCCCCACACAGAAACCTGGTAAACTACATATGCCATCCTGGGTTCTATGGATGGGCAATATTTCCCCACTTGCAAGCACCCAACTGTTCCTAACAGCAGTCTCAGTCAGGGTGACTCCAGGCACATTTTCTATAGATCCATTGCCCATTCATCTCCTAACATAAAGACCTACGTTTTATTGCCCCCAAATGCAAAAATTAACTGTATTGTAACCAAAATGTCACAAACCATCACATAAAACTGAAATGCAAATGAGTCTAGGCTTGGCCTGCTCAATCAATTCCCTTTGCTCTCCAGCAGAGGCCAGCAGGGAGTTCCCTTGCCAGGGGAGCCCTTGTTCATCTGGAGTTCTCAAGCAGGTAACAATAGTGAGTTCCCTTCTCTCTAAGCCTGCAGGCACAGGGCTTACACTAGCCTCCATCTAACGCCACCAGTAGTAACGAGGTTGGGAGCCACAGTGTGGACAGACCTCTGGCTTCCGCTGGCATTTCAAACAGCATGTTGATTCAACCTGCTCTGAGCAGGGTTAGAGAACACAGTGTTTCAAATGCTGTCAGCTGCTGGTGGCCCATCAATACATGGTCTGCCAGTGTTGTCACTACCACTGGCACACAAACAGTGCTAGAAACTGTAGGAAAAGTATGCAAAGTTTCTCTGCCTGAACATCTGCCTGCACCTTACCTTTGTGACCTCCATACACATTCACTCCACTCCTCCAGTCTTGGCCCCTCTTCTCTTCCTAAAACTTCTCCAGATTTCAAGGATCAATTGCCCTTGTGCTCCACTTCACTAGAATTCTCCCTGCCTGTTACCTCTAAGCCACATCATCGTTTCATCTCTGGGAATCACGCCCCTTTCTCTTTAGCTTCCAGTGCTGACTTTCTTAGTGCTTTGGGAGATTCTATTTGGAACGGACTTCAGAATTTCAGGAATCTGGAAACTGGATCAATGTCCCAAATATGGGAACTACCCAAATGCTCTGAGTCTACAAAACTAGGTTAAAAACCCTCATGAATGTGGAATGTTTATAGAATCATAGAATATTAGGGTTGGAAGAGACCTCAGGAGGTCATCTAGCCCACTCCCCTGCTCAAAGCAGGACCAACACCAACTAAATCATCCCAGCCAGGGCTTTGTCAAGCCGAGCCTTAAAAATATATATGAGACTTCTGTCACTTCCTGTCACTCCACAACCAACAACAGGGAAGACTAAAATTAATTTCTTTTTAAAATGTTACTTGAACTTTTTGGAAACTCTCTCTAGTATATATTTGGTTTGCGTTTGGAGCAAAAATTCAAGGCAGTTATTCCTGTACCTTAAAGCAGGTTCAGTCATCATTAGTAAATAAGGGCAATAGATCAGACATGAAATATATTGTACCAGTAACATAATCACAGTGGACTTCCATAAAATGTAACCACATGGAGAACTGGGTTGGCTGAAATCTGCCATTCAAGCAGGCTTTATTGCATTTATATATAGAATCATTAAAAATAAATTAAGAATGGGGATGACCCTTTGTCTACCTAGAGGCCTAAGAAAGATGTTAGCCTGTGATACAGCTTGAAAATTAGCATTTAATAGGACCAGGGATGCTGCCTGACACAGAAAAATACATTATTTACAGAATTTTAAAGTAAGCAAATTAACAAGAGATAGTGGCTGCCATGAATAAGACATGAGATAAGTACCTTTCCTTTTCCTCCGATGCCTTGAGGAAAAAGTGACTAGATTCAACTCTTTGGGAAAAAAATGCAAATATTCAAAGAAATGATGGGGGAAACAGAGATAAGTCAAAGAAACACCCAGCCTTAATCCCAAGCTCATTGAAGTTAATAGGAGTCTTGAGAGGAAAGATGGTCTGGTGGTTAGGAGATCCAGGTTCCATTCCTTGCTTTGACACAATTAGTGTCAGGGCTGGGCCGTGAGCAGCCTGCATGCCCCCGTCAGCTACTAAGTTGTGGTCAGGAGACAAGTAGCGGGGATGGGTCAGGATATCAGGAAGTCAGGGTCCGGCACCACCTTGCAGGAGGCAGGCACATAGAATCAATGACAAACCAGGCTCAGAAGCCAGAGTCCAAGGTCTACAGCAAAGCAAGGTCCAGAGCAGAAGCAAGCAAGTAGCTTGTGTTGTGGCTCAGACAGCTCCCCATGATGGTTTCCTGGGTTTTATATCAACATGAGCCAATCAGTGGGCTGTGGGGGGCTGCCACTCAGGTCCTGCTGGGTGGTACTTCCTGCAAAGCCTAGCTTCACAGGGTCCTCCAGCGGAAACCCAGCCTAAGCGTCCAGTGGTGGTACAGAAACATCAGCTGCCCAGAACCCCCATGGTGGCAAGTTCTTACAATTAGTCTCTCTTTGCCTCATTGTCCTATCTGTAAAATGGGGATAATAGCACAATCCTACCTCACAGGGGTATGTGAAGATAAATACATTAAAGATTGTGAGGTGCTCAGATACCATGGTGATGGCTGCTGTGTCAGTATGCAAAGTTGATAGACTCCACTGGGCTTTGGGTCAGGACTTAAAATCTTATCCAAATGTCTTTTATCTGCTATACTAGCCGGGAAGTCTCAGAGGGGCAAGCTTTCTCGGAGATGTTATCTTCATGGGCCGGAAATAAAACAGCAGTAGCCTTTCCTGGGATGCTTTGGCTTCAGATCCTGAATCAATACCTGTAAGTGAAGAGGAGCTTATAAAGGATTAAATTGGATTGGCCAAACATTCTCAAATACCTAACATGCTTTCGACTGGATTTCAATCTTGGGCAGAGGTGTTCTATTAATTCTCTCACTTAGCTGTAACATTCTTATTTCCATATTTATTAGGGTTCGGTGACCCTGGTGGAGATCGGGTTTGGAAGACACCTCCATATTTTAGAGAGATGTGCACACACGCAGACACAAGTGGTTGCCCTATATACATTAAGTTTTAACACCTCCCTGATCCTTTTTTTCAGTCCAAATTATGTTCGAGTGTGTTCAGAATTAGGGCGGGTGAATTTGTACATAGTATTTAATGACCTCAAGCTCTTTAAATAGATCATATAACATCTTGTGGGCGTACTTGGATTCATGAGGGCATCTTTGGCTTTGTGAGATGGTGGGTGCCTGATCTTTTCACTGTGTTCCTTTGATAGATAAAGGTGTTTTCGATGGGATGTGAATTGGCTCTGGTATGTGATACCAAATCAGGTTTAAACCAGTCGGGTTGTACTGGTCTGAGTGAATGGAGCAATTGGCACAGAGAGGTGAAGTGATATACCCAAGCCCACAGAGCAAGTTAGTGTCAAGAGGTGGAATTAGAACTCAGGATTTCCTGGCAGTCTGCTTAATCTAGGAGGCGTCTCCAAAGAAACAACGCAAATCCAGACTGGGATCAGCACCAGAGATCATCCAATAGGCCATACTTGTGCACTGGCAACAGGGACTAAGTGACTTTAAAAGGCTTTCTTCATGTGGTGTTTCTAGAATTGATGGATTTTCAGGCTCAGGGAATTTCACGGGGGGTGGCATTTGTTGCAGGTGGTGACGTCAGAGCCTCAAGACCCTTGTAAGGAATGGCAGTTTGTTTTCTTGCACCTCTCTGCAGAGGGGTCACCAAGAATCCAGCTTCTCATCAAATCGTCTCCCCGCGGATAGCGCTGAGAGCTTTGGAACAAACTCAGTGCAGCCATTAAACTGCTAACATCAATTACTGCGTCAAGAAAATGGAAGGATTTTATTCAGCTACCATTACTATCAGAGCTGCCTGCATGTTCTTTCGGTGGTACAGACTTCAGCAGTCACATACATCCTTGCATTAAACAGTACAGAGGGAGGGCATGTGGGTCTCTTGCTGGAAAAGGAGCTTCTGTATGACTGACAGGAAACACAGTCGCTCCCTGACCCATTCCTCCCAAGCAAAATTTTACTGTTTCCTCAATTCCATTTCATGCTAATGTGGTGTCGGCCGGGGATAGGGTAGTGGGCTAGGAATCAGTAGAACTTGGGTTCTGCCCCCAGCTCTGCAACTGATTCAGTGTGAGAATCATAGAATCATAGAATCTCAGGGTTGGAAGGGACCTCAGGAGGTCATCTAGTCCAACCCCCTGCTCAAAGCAGGACCAACCCCAACTAGATCATCCCAGCCAGGGCTTTGTCAAGCCTGACCTTAAAAACCTCTAAGGAAGGAGATTCCACCACCTCCCTAGGTAACCCATTCCAGTGCTTCACCACCCTACTAGTGAAAAAGTTTTTCCTAATATCCAACCTAAACCTCCCCCTCTGCAACTTGAGACCATTACTCCTTGTTCTGTCATCTTCTACCACGGAGAACAGTCTAGATCCATCCTCTTTGGAACCCCCTTTTAGGTAGTTGAAAGCAGCTATCAAATCCCCCCTCACTCTTCTCTTCTGCAGGCTAAACAATCCTTGGGTGAGTCATTTCACCTGTGAACCTCAGTGTCCCTGGCTATAAAATAGGGGTGATAGAGACCTACCTTTTAAAAGAGTTTTAGATCCATGGATAAAGAAAATGCTAAAAAATACATTCAAAATATTAATTATCATAGGCAGTACACCACGCTAGGTAATACATTTCAGGATAATATCTATGGCACTTCCTTGCTATCTGTCTATCTAGGTTTTTATACCATACCCATATCCAACGCATTTTCCTGTGTTAATAAATACCTTGTTTTGGCCTAGTGGACACAGCATGGGTCTGACACTCAGGAGACCTTGGAGGATCTGCCACTGGCCTTCTGGGTGTCCTTGGACAAGTCATGTCCCACCCTGTGCCTCAGTTTCCCCCACTATAAAATGGAGGTCATGATACTCATTTGGAGATCTACTGATGAAAAGAACTATATAAGAAATTGGGGTTATTATTTTGACCGTATAACCACTGATTAGATCTTTTTCTTTTGGGGGGGCCCAGGGGCTCAGGAGGGTAGAGCGCTCTCTATCCCATGTTTGATGAGTGAAGCAACATTCAGCTAAGTGCCCCTGCTGCTAAACAGAATGGTGATCTCAGCAGTTCTTGCCTGGCCACCTTTAACTGGCTTTACGGGAGCAGCTGAAACAAACAAGCTGTACACACATGCCCTGGCGTCATTCCCACCTGGACCCATGGCGCACAATGCTCGTTGAGCTGAGACATGTGCAGCCACTCGTGGGCTGAGCCGGACACACAACCCTGCCTGCTTTTCCTTCACACATCATCTTTCAGGGGAGAGTCGGTGCTCAGAGGAAGTTCTCCACCCTGATTAACAGCCTTTCCAAGGAGGAACGACCCTCCTAGGAATCTCGGCAGCTTTAGCATCTAGGGACGTCTTTCTGGGCCAGTGGCTCATGTGAAGCTCTAATTAATGCATTTTATAAGTCAAAAATCAACTCAGGCTGTCCCAGCTCAGTATGAACTCTGATATGAATAGGATTGTGTTGTTTATGTAGCTGATCACACATGAGTGTGTGCTCTAAGGGAACCACAACTAAGCGACAGAGGGAAGGACACATCAGTTGTGATTCTGGTTGTATGGCTGACCTGATTTAGATTGTAAGCTTCTCCCAGGAAGGACTTTGACTTTGTAGGTGCTTGGGAAGCACCGGGCACAAATATGGTGCTATAGAAACTGCAGGGTTCCAGTCACGTGGTTGCACCCCAGTGCAGGACTGGAGCCTGGAAAAATGACCCCTCATCAGCCTGATCAGTTTACTAGAAAGAAGAATTACTGTTTCCTGGTGCAGGAAACACTTTTGTCCACACGTTGAGAAGTCTGAGAACCCCCTGGCCTAACAGCTTCCTCCTGGGTGAAATTAAAACAGCGGCATGGCTAGAGAGAGGCGCTGGTCTTTCCCCTCTCTGTATGAACAGTTGATATGCTGCCTCATTTGCAGGTGTCTCATAGTGAATTCACTAACTAGGTTCCCCTCTTGCTTCCAGGCAGAATTAGGATGTGCCTCGACTGCGTTTTCAAACCCAGGACAGAGCTCAGGTCTATAGATGCCGACTCACGCTACAGCGCTAAAACCAGCTATGTTGACGTTCAGGCTCAAGCTGGAGCTCTGGCTTCGAAGCGCACCCCCCTCCCTAGGCTTCAGAGCCCAAGGCCAAATGTCTACACTGCTGTTTTTGGCGCCGTAGACTGAGCCCGAGTCTGTAGACCCAGGCTCAGACTCGCTGCCGCAGGTTTTAAAACGCAGTGTGGATGTATCCCTAGTGCCTTGTTCGTCCCCTCCATGTTTTGCAGCTGACGGGATTAAAGGAGTGGAAACTCTGCTCTTTTAGGTACAATTCTGTTGCAAGGAAGAAGGATGAGCGCACGCAGCTGCATCCCCATCCGCCCCTGGTACCCCGCCACACACACAGTCTATGCATTTGCAGCCCCACGATTTGCTGCAAGAGGCTGAGCTGGGGGAGTTGCTCTCCATGGCATCCTCTCCCAGCAAATCAGCAGGGGTTTCCATAGAGGATAATACCTTCTACCTTCTACCAACTCACTCCACACTGCCAGTCCTCTCTCTCGGGAAGTGAGGGGAAAAGGGCTGGCCCAGACATGGCTACAGAGCCCATGAGACGCATACAATCGTGAGAGAAAGGATGATCCAGTGGTACTATCGGGGGACTCATGAGACCCGGATTTAATTCCCTCCTCTCCGATGGCCTTTTCTGGGCTCACTGAGGTCCCACATCTTTGAGACGGGTCTAATAGCACTGCCCCACCTCCCAGTGGTGCTGTGAGGATAAATGCTTGAACAATTCAGAGGCATTAGCATGCTACAGAAACGGGGGGCATGTCACGACCTTAGATAGAAGGCTGGCAGAGTACTTTTGAGCACAACCTTTGTGTAAATAGGCCACTACATGAGCTCTGGGAGCTTTCTCCATGAATCTCAGGGCACCAGAGCCCTGCACACCCCTTTTCACTATTCAGAGAAGCCAGTCCCCATGCTTACAATCAGACGGTACAGTGGAAACTCCAGGATGCAGAGTTTCCCACTGAACGTTGGCCTTTCCATGGGCTTTTATCTGAACTTGGATGTCATGTCGGTGGCTCTGATCCATCTGTCTACACACCCTTCTCTCTCCGCAGACTTCTAAGGAACCTACCAACTCAATAGGTAAGATCGCTTCAGAGAAAGAGAAGCAGGGCAGCCACTGTTGCATATTGAACAAATGGAGCTTTCTGCAACCATCTGTACCCTTTGCTAGCATCACACTGTAAGCAAAACAAAAATAAAAGCACAAGCTTTCTCTTTTGCTTTTTTATTACCCTCCTCCTCAAAAAAAAAAAAAAAAAAAGCCATAGGCTTAGGGGGTTTTATGAGGCCATCCTGCCATGCTATTGCTCCATAAGGACTTTATTAATACCATTTACTGCTGAAATAATAACTAAGCTGCATTGTTCACCACGGGCTGGAGCTTTGGAAGAGTCATTACTTTGGTGATCACAGCAAAACCTAATTCCGACTGGCTACATTCTGGTGAGGCCAGAGTAGCAGTCACCCTGCGTCCTGGCAATAAAATCAAATTAAATTAAAGCTCCCACTTCACCAAAGGCCTAATACTAATTTGTGTAAAGTTTCCATTAAACAATGCTGGCTGCAGAAAACCGACACTAAAGCTCTCTGCTGGCAACTTAATGGGAAGAAAATTCCAATAGAAACATTATTAGCTTTTCCTATTAATGCTGCTCAGATTACACACTCACTTAACAGGCGTTAATGACATTAGTGGGACTGCAGATCCAGTCCTGTTGGAATCTCGTAAGTCACTCACACACCATCAGTCAGAAATGGAATTTCTGGAGTAACAAAAGGCAAAACCTGAGACAGAAAACCAGACCAAAACCTCCATTTTTTCCCCAACATGTTTTTAGTAGACCCATGTTAGACACGAAAACACTTGTGCAGAATGTCAGGAATTCTGCTTTCACATTTCTAGATAGGTTTTTCACCAGTTTCTTTGCTGCAAATATTTTGCCAAGCCATGTTCTTACTGATGGAATGTACCTTTGATATACGGAACAGCAAATAGGAAGAGCTATTTTTTAAAATTTGCTTTATTTGTGAAGCCAGCAAAAAAAATCCCATTTTCTCCAGATTCAGCAAAGCACGTGTTTAAGTTCCATTGACTCCACTGAGAAACCAGGGCCCGTTTACAAAAAGTATGTGGCAAATATTTTCAGACCACAAATAAATGTAAGACAAACGGCAGTCTGCATGCAGACTGTTTGCACCAGAAAAAGGGAAAACTCAAACATTTACTCTGTCCTACTATTTTGTATATACAATTTCTCTTCAATTATATTGTTCACTCAGGCACAGGGTAAGATTCCAAGCCATGTTCTGGCCTTTCTTCACTACGTAAAAGGGCCAGAGCTATGTAAAGAGGCTCTAAAAAACTCTCTATCTGGCCAGGGGATGATTCCCATGGTGTAGGCGCTGCAGAAGATAGCCTTAAAGCTGCCTTCTAAGGATCACTCACAAAGAGTTTACAGTCTAAATACTCAAGGCAGACAAAGGGTAGGAGGGGACCTAGAGGAAGAGAGCAGGGGAAGCAACTTGTCTAAAATCACACGTCAAGTCAGTGGCAGGACTAGAACTCAGGTCTCCTAACTCACAGAGAAAAGAGAGAGAGAGTGAGAGTGTGTGTGTGTGTGTGTGTGTGTTTTCACAGTAGCCCTGCATCCTGTACAGTCATTTGCACCAGTGCCAAGTGTAGACAAAATGCTACTGGATCAGCATGGCAGCATTTCATACCCACTTTTGCAGCCACTTGTAAGTGACCAGTGTAAATGACTGCACAAGACCCACAAGGCGAGGGAGGGTCAGGCCCAAGAGTTTTGTGTTTATATGTGTGTGCTTGTGCATGTCGAGACGCACTTATATACATAATAGTCCCCAAAGAGTTAATTAGTGCTACTGTATATTAAACTAAGTAGCAAGCTGATGGATGGGCCTTTCTACAGCACGTCTGCTACATTAATCCTTTTAGCATTATAAACACGAAGCACAGTGTGTAGTTTAAAATATACCCTAATCCTTCCCCTTCATCTAAACCACCAGTAATTCTACCAGATGTGTTGGATTATTAATTAAGACAAATTTAAGAAAAGATTATGTCTTCAGACTAGTCTCTGGAAAGGGTAGGAGATTAAGTACAGAAGCGTACAAAGATAAATAATAATCTGACCTTCCTTTATTCTCATCCTTGCTAAAGAATTAGTTCTGTTTATTGTCTCTTTAAAATATAGCTGTACAGGTCATATACGCAATATCTCACGACTCCCACATTCCAGCTGTAGGGGGGTTCTACTGGTGTCACCCTAAAGTAGCACAGTAGGTAATCACGCCCAAGATCCCTATTAGCAATAATCTTTACATTTCCCCCTAACTGGGTTCCTTAACACTTGGATAACCGAGTTCAGGATCATGTCCCTGTATCCTAGGCCCCATTTATTGTTTTTAGACCCTCATGATTCTCGGCGTCTGGAGTCTGAATGGCTGGCACAGAGAGGGAGCCTAGAGCCCTTCCTGCCTCCCACCAGTTTGGGGAGTAAGTCCCCCATCTTCCAGAGGCACAAGCCACCACAGAAGCTCTCCAGCAGCCTGGGGCAGAGCCATTCACCTCAAGAATGGAACTTAGTCTCCAAATGGCCACCCAACCCACCAACCGTGTGGACCCACTTCCTTCCCAACCAACCACCCCACTGCCACTGGACAACCCACCTGCCAGCCCAGGCCAAGGAGCTACCTGTCTGCCAGCGCTGCTGCCAGGTAAGGGAGCCAGCTCTCAGAACCTCAATAAGGAGCTGGGGAGGGGGAAGCAAGAGGTTTAAGGGACAGTGGATGGTGGAAGAACTGATTTTGAGGATGGGGTGAGGGGACTTTACCAAGACGGAAAATCTTTGGGAGAGCCCTTTGTGGAAACTGGGAGCTCACTTGTGCTTAATGTCTGCTGACCCATGCTGGATTTGAACCAGCAACAATAACCTAATGATGAAAAGCCTCATTTTCTAGTACCAAACCCCTGCAGGCAGGTACATTCTTATGTCTTTAAGAACTTACTAAATAGGAATGGCTATTTGCCTTCAGTACACTGGTGGGAAAGCAGCAAGAACCTGCTTGTCTGGAAATAAGATTTCTGTCAGCTTATAAGCAAACGGACATGAACTGAAAATCTAATTAGCAGCCTGTCTCCCCAGCAATCGCTCCGACCCTGTCATTTTGGCTAAAGAGTCATTTAGACTAATTGGCCTTTCAAGGACTGGACTCCACCTTCTGAGTCCCCTCTCTTAACCAGCTCCTGACCCTCTCCCCACCAGCAAAGATGGTTGGGTCCAAATCATTCAACTAAACATATGCTAATGCCAACAAAAAGATGCCTGTTCCACTCGAGGGACTGTTAACATGCCGTGTCTCTGACTCTCACAATTGTATTATGATTCTTGTGGTATTTGCTTTTCTTAAAGCCCCAGCTCCTGGAGTCTTGGGATTACAGGAGAATTTCAGCTTTTTTTTAAGAGGCAAGTTTCTAGGGCTCATAGCTGCATCGAATGCACCCAGATGTCTTCTAAAGCCTCAAACACCAGAAGGTTTTTAAAAAGAAGATAATGTTTTCTTTAAAAATCTCATGGTTTTTGAATGCTTGGATTAGCAATACTGAACATGCAACAGTTCTGCTACTGACATGGGAACAGAGTGGGATGCACAAAGAGAATTAAGCAGCGCAACTCTGAACGTCACAGCACCTCACTTTTAGATACCTAGGAAAATCATTGGAGCAATACTGCAATCCCCCAAGCTGAGTTAGGCACCTAGACTCCCTCTGCAACGAATGGGGAGAGACAGGTGCCTCGGCTAGCCAATGGGAGATGCTGAGGAGAGGGGTGTTTGCTGAGCCTCTCCCCTCTCGGAGATAGAGCACCTAGCCCTGCTTAGTGATCCAAGAACAGGAACCCACTGCCTGGACTCAGGCAGCTGAGGGGATATCTACACTGCAATTAAACACCCGTGGCTGGCCTGTGTCAGCTGACTCAGGCTCGGGTTGCCAGGCTATAAAACTGCCTGGGCTCGGGCTGGAGCCTGTGCTCTGGGACACTCCCCCTTGTGGGGTCTCAGTTTTATAGCCTCTCAGACTGAGTCAGGAGTCACGGGCCAGCCGTAGTTGTTTAATTGCAGTGTAGACATACCCTTAGACACCTATGCTATTTCTTGCAGGACTGAGTTAGGTGCCTGGGTGTTATTCCAGTTTAGGCCACAGGCTTGCTGTGTGTGCTTGGGTGATACGGGGATTGTAATTCATATCTGCTGATGTAAAGCTTTGAGATCCTCAGATACAAAAGGTGCCATATATAATAACACATAGCTCTTTGCATCAGAAGATCTCAAAAGGAGGTCAATAGCATTATCCCCATTGTACAGATGGAGAATCTGAGGCACAAAAAAAGGAACATGACTTGCCCAAGGTCACCCAGCAAGACAGAGCCAGGAATAGAACCCAGGTCTCCTGAGTCCCAATCCAGTGCTCTTCCCGGTAGAAAGCCCTCTTATTACAATTATAAACAAATATGACACAAATTATGTAAAAGAAAACTCATTGTAATTAGTAATCCAGAGTGTAAAGCAGCATCTTTCAGATTCCTGCACCCACAGAGACAAGGTTGTCTATCAGACTAGATGTTTCTAATGACACCATCTGCACAGTATCTGGGCACCATATTCCAGGCAAGGTCACTTGCCCACACACAGCATTGTACTAAGTTCTTCTCTCTGCCCGCGGAAGTTTAAGAAACCTCCCCCAAGACACCAGGAGGTGGCTCTGCCAACAGGCTGCCATTTATAACACCTAAGAAAGATCCAAGGCCAATTATTAAAAGGAAATTACTCAGCACAGGATCTCTGCATGTCAGTAACTCCCCGTGACCAGCGCTCTGGCCGCAGCAAACTCTAAAGAAATATCTAAACCGCCAGTGCCCACAGAGGAGCCTCATTCCAGGCCTGATGTCGCTCCATAAGCCTTGCCCCTCTGAGATACCGGGCAACGGCTTGGCTGGACGAGACAAATGCCATTCTCCAAGTGATGACCCCAAGGAGGTTTGACGTGTGTAGCAATGCCAGGCGTTTATCCAGATCCCTCACAAATAAGCATTAGGTAGCAAACGCGTGGCAGGCGAGTTGCAATAATGGTAAGTCAAAGGACTGGGAAGGAGTGATAATGAGATCAGGAGGTGAGAGCAGAAAGAACGGAGGCCCTTGTGCTAATCAGTCAGGCAATTTTTCCTGTGCAGCTTTAGATTGGGGGAAAAACTCTTCTCCTGCAGCCCTAGCTGAGCGCATAGGGGAAAGATGGCTCTGGAAGTGGAGCGTACACGAGCCTGTGAAAGAAAAGAACAGAAGGCCCTTTCAACAACAGCTATGAAGCAGAGCTGGGCCTGAATCAAGCCGCCAGATCCAAACACGCTGAACTTTGGGAAGATTTCATTCTGGTTCCAACTTTGTCTCTTGGGCCCCACTCTGCCAGGAAGTTTACCTCAGGCATCCTGAAGTGGGACGTGCAAATGTGAACACAAGGCATGACGTTCCAGTGGGTGAAGATTTTACTGTTTGTGGCAGGCATACAGAGCACCCTGAACTGCAGCCCAAAGCACCCCTCAGGTCTGAGCCTGCAAAGTTACTTGGGGTTGGTCCTGCTTTGAGCAGGGGGTTGGACTAGGTGACCTCCAGAGGTCTTTTCCAGCCCTAATCTTCTATGATTCTTTGAAAGTTGTTCCATCCACTCACATTTGTGAGCAAAAGCAGGCAGTTTGGGATCCAGAGACCCCCATCTCAATGCCTAAAATGGACCTAGTGCGCAACCAGGGGCACAAATACTTCTATGTGTGGGTGCCAGATCAGGGGCTGGGGTTGAAAATTTGCCTCTTTGTACCTGGACCTTTAAGTCTCACGGCCTATTAGCTGTGCCGTTGTGAAGCTGGGCCAAGGAATCCAGATCTTCCAACAAAGTACCCTCTCCTTCAAGTCTGAGCCTGTGCTCTCTCACTCTCAGTCATGTGAAAAGCTACAAGCATCGCCCTCGATCTACGCCCCAAACTACCACTGACATCAATTGTCCCTAAGTCCCTGTCTGAATCTTCTCTGTCATTGTGAAAATATTCCTCTAAGATTATTTTTAGAACCCTTCCAAACACAGAGTCACCTTTGCTCTTTCTTCAGGCTAGCACAGATCCACGTTTGTTTGGGTGTTTATCCTGCTGTACTGCCAAGAAATGGCTCTAGCCCCTCTCTGCAATTCATCACCCCATAAAAGTGCTGGAGTACGTCATCCAAACTTCCAGGAACATTATCAAGGCAGGAGCTGCTACTAATCCATGTGCAGAGCACACGGTGATTTTTATCAACAGCGTTCTAGGGTTTCAGCCAGAGATTAGCCTTTGTGATGTTCATGCCCTGCTTATCATTCCCTTTGTATTTGAATTGGGCGGGTACCTTACAGACAGACACCCACATTCTGTGCCAGCTCCTATCTATATCCATCCAAGAGCAGACCTCATCTGACCTGCTTAGCTTATGAGATCACAGCCTCCAGAGGTATGGCTGCAGGCCAGTAAGAAAACAGATGGTAGCTATAGACACCACTCATTGATACTTTATTCCCATTTATTATTTATCTAATACTCACTCTAGGTCAATTGGGGTTATGTTCCTGAGAAACCTTCATTAACATTTTTATATTAAAGGCTGCCTAAAATAACCATGCAAGAAATTGAGAGGCATATTTGACAATGAAGCGGATAACTCTTTCTAGTATCTCTCACTTAGAGAATGTTTCTTTGCTTTTTGATACAGAGTATAACATGGACTCTTCTTTGGAAGTGAAAGCAAAGGAGTGGAAGCCAGGAGAGCTGGGTTCTAGTCCTGACTCTCTTACAGATAGGTCAATATTTTCCAGATTGGCCACTGAGTTTGAGTCCTTTAGTTTTGGGGTGTCCATGCCTCAATGTAGAAGTACCCTACCGAGTTCACTGAGTTTTGGAAATGTAGATTTTCCTGTGTGTCCTTAGCTGAGTCACTTCTGTTGTGGTCATGATGCACTTTATGTATCTTAGAATCTTACGCTACTTTGTATATCTTAGAATCCAGAACGATAACTCACAATCATCAAAACCAGAGAGAGGCAAAGCAGGCTGCTCTCTATGGCAGAGCAAAAAACTTGTTCAAGGCTGGCTCTTTCCAGACTGCTGCTATGCCCAGATTTCACGGTTCATTACAGAGCCCCTTAGCCTGAAAGCAGCAGGAACCTGCCCCACTCTAATCCTCCCACACATAACACTCCCAAAGTAATAGCCTGCAATTCCAATACAGTCCTCAATGTACCACAACGTCCCAACTCTGCCGTTGGTTCTGTGTGACCATGGACCAGTCCCAGAACTGTGTGTAAAATGGGAATAGTAATAGTTGCCTTTCTGAACACCGTATCATGAACCTTAATTGACATTTATAAAGCGCTTTGAGATCTTCTGACAGAAGAAGCTACAGGAAAATGAGAAGTCTGATTGGGCTAAATGTTAAGGTCCTTGTCCAGTCTTTACCCAGCCCTCCCCCAGTCAAAATTGCTTTTGACTTCAGTGAGAGTTTTGCGTGAGTAGGGATTTCCGGATTAACAGAAGCTGATGAGTAGATTACCTGCCTCAGTCATTATCCTTCCTTGAACACATCATTTGATTAACCTCCCGGGGAACTGATCAGTGCTTAAGAACTGCTCCCTTTTACAGCAGGGCAATGACTCTTTGCTCATCCAACTTTGTCACCTTTTAGTGGGAGGAGTCTGTATCATCTCCTTGGCTTTCTCTGCTACCACAACAATAATTATTCCATTTTTATGGTTCCCGTAGTGCATAGAGGGAGAATCTAGAAATGTGCCATGTGAATATCATATCTGGGAGGGGAGGGTGTTATTGGGGGGGATCTTTTGTTACCTTCGCCTCAGTGGGTGTAAAGGGAAATCAGCACAGTTGAATCTGTGTAGGTTCTGCTGCATGGGAAAGCGCAAGGTGGGGCCATACTTCCTAGTGTGATAGCCCAACTCTGCCTCAACTCCCCGCTTGCAGCCATGGAGGTGATGGTGGGCAGGGGGAGGCTTGGATCGGGGGCGGGGTAGGCAATGCACAAGCAGTGTGAATAATGTGATGGCAGCAAACGTTATGTTAGGTACACAACTTTCAGGGGCAGTGGGTTTAGTTAGGAAGGGATCCGCTAAATGGAAAGAAACGGGAAAGGAAAGGTGGATAGGGCAGAGGAGAAGAGAGGAGGTGTAAAGAGTGAAAAGGAGGTGAAGGGCAGGGGGGTTGGAGCAAACAGCCAATCAGCCAGGGGCAGATAAAGTCCAGTCAAAACTGCACAAGTTCTCTGGGCGGCCAAAGGTCCCTGCTTAGACCAGCTGGTGTCTCTGGCCGACTCCTGCCAGGCCACACTGGAGAAGGGGAGGCAGCACCTGGATCCTAGTGCCCCTAGAGTAGGGGGAGTCTTCCCCACACAGTTCTAGGGAAGGGGTATCCCCAGCTGGGACCCTTTTACCCACTCCCCTCAGCACAGCAATCCCTCCTTCAGGGATCTGAGTGTGGTCTGCAGGAACTGGTGAAATTCCACTGCAGCTACCTGCAGTCGCTGCCTTCCTGACACAGCGGTCTCTGCAGAGCAGGTTGTCAGCTGCTGCAGGGGATACCCAAGAGTCCTGCTGGGGATGTGAGTCCCCAGCATCCCTCAGGGAAGTGCCCAGAGTCCTGAACTCAGGTTTTGACACGCGAGTCTCAGAAGAATGGTTGAAAAGCCTCTCTGTGCATGGGCGCCAGGTTTGTATCATTTTTGGTGGTGCCCAGAACGGGTCCAAACAGAGCAGTCCCATCCATAGGATGGATCGGGGCAACCACCCTGGGCCCCGCACTTTTGGGGACCCCGTGCTTCAGGGGAACGTGGGATCCAAGGCAGCCTGGGGAGTTAGCAGGAGGCCTGGTGTCTGCAGCAGTGAGCAACCCAACCCCAGCCTGCCCCACTCCGCCCTGCCAGCTCCCAGCATCACTCAGGGGAGGGGGCGGAAGCCGGAAAAAGGTGGGGTGGGGACAAGGGCTTGGAGGAAGGGGTGGAGTCGGGGCGGGGTGAAGCGAGGCAAGCTGGGGCCAGGTCGCTTGCTGCTGCCAGTGCCAGGCCCCCCGCTAGCTCCCAAGGCCGTCCTGGACCCCATGTCCCCCTGAAGCATGGGGCCTCCCAAAGCGCGGGGCCTGGGGTGGTTGCCCCAGTCTGTACTATGGATGGGACAGCTCTGAAAATATAAGCCCAAACATTGGTGGAGCCGGGCCCAGGTTCCTGAATATTGGTGGAGCACAGGCCCATTTAACTCACCGCCTATGTCTCTGTATGTATAAATAATACCTTGTAGCTACAAATATATTCTGAGGGTCAAGTCCTGTATGGGGCCAGAGCAGCTGGGCTGTGTCATAGAGCATCCCAGGGGTTCTGTGGGGCGAGCTCTCCTTGGTTGCTTCTCCTACCCTGAGGCTGCAGCTCTGCTGGTCTATCAGTACAGTGACTAAGCCACTGGCCCCGCTCTGCTGCATCTGGGGCATTGCATGCAGGAAGGCGGCAATATTTACCCTTTAATGATCTGGGGCCTTGAAAAGCTTTATTTAAAGGCACCGCAATTCACCTTCCAAAATGCAAAACGATGTCCCTGTCCAAGCGACGGCTCGGGTTATCAATCAGTTCCTACAAATAACTAACATCCCGCTGATGCCAAGGGACACGATCAATCATTACGTATTATTATTACATGATGAAATTCTAATTATGGGAAGGAAACACGGCATTACATTTTCCAATCCATCATCCCAGTGCTTTGCACTTAGATGGCACCTTTCAATCAAGGCTCGCCAAGTGCTTACCAAACTGTATTCCCCTCCCTTCCCCCCAGTGCAGGGTGGGCAAATATCGCCCCATTCCCAAGGAGGGGGGAAACTGAGGCACAAACTGGGTAAGGGGAAATTAACCCAAAGTGAAGTTATCATAGGAGAAAGACACCCTTCCTTTGAAGTTCATGTATGGCTGGCTCATCATTGTATTGCCTACTCTACCACACTGATATCTTGGGCAGTGGACACTCTTGACTCCTGAAGCAATGTTTGTCAGCTGTCACCAGATAGGAATCAGTGGAACATTTAGGAAGGGAAGAATGTGCATTGGCTGATTTTTCCCAGACAACTAGTGTCTATTTAGATTATCAGCAATTTGAGGCAAGGACCATCTGCTACTCTTCCTTGTACCGTGCCTTGCCCAATGGTGTCCCATTTTGGATTGGCCCTTAAGTACTACTGTAATAAAGACGATTCGTAGTAAGTCTTGTGGTTCTAGCAGTGAGCTGAGATGTGGGAGGCCTGCCTTTCATTCCTGGCTGTGCCACAGGCTTCCTGTGTGAACTTGGATAAATCACCTAAACTCTCTGTGCTTGTCAAATGGGGACAAGAATATTTCCTTTGTCTCATCTCCTTAAATTTCTAGCTGATTGGGACAGAGACTGCCTCTCACAATGTGATTCTGCCCTTCCTAGCCCAATGGGGCCTTGATCTTGGTTGGGACCACTAAGCCCAGCTGTAATAATAATAATCACAACCACCACCTCAGGTCAAGGCTGCATCATTTCTTCATCCCATTTGTCACCTTCAGGAATTCATTAATTTCCCCTGCATCCTGTATATAATCACTCGTGTTATGCAGTACATACTCTGACACATTAATAACCACACTGATTTCTTCTGCTGTCTGACAGGCCTACAGAGCCCACGCTCTGCTAACATCTGCCAAAAGGGTCCTCAAGCAAGGAGCTGCCTATAATTGAGCTCTCCAAAGTACCTGCCCTGAGGTGAGATGCAGAGAAACTTTACAAACGAAGATAATAGATGTGTGTGTCACACACAACTACAGATGGCAAGCCGCAATCACTCACTCCATGAATTCAGCTCCAGTGGGAGCTGTAACTGCTTAGTCCAAGGCTGAATTTACTTCTCTGTGCGCTGCTCTCTGGTGGCTGCCCATTGCTGTCAGTGCCCACAAGCTAGCCTGTGACTCACTTTACCTTTTGCAGTAAATTGAGTTGGGTTGAGTGGCTCATCTAGCTTGTCGAGCTGGTCATCATGTTCTTTTGCAATAAATTATCTAATAATTGCATCCCTCTTTTCTGTTCACAAACTGGTCTCACTTTCCAGGAATGGCTTCATTATTGGTACGTATTGGGCCGATAGCTCATGGATATATAGGGCCAGACTTTCACCTAGGGTTACTCAATCCAGCTCCAGTGAAGTCAGCGGAACAATGCTGATTTGCTCTGGCTGTGGAAGTAGGCCACATTTTTTAGCCCCTGAGGAGATGAACCTATTGGTTATTCATGGTGCACCTAAGTCACATGGAATTGTTTAATTTTTAAACAGTAGAATGATGGATGTTGAATAGCAAACACCATACATTTGTGTCTAAACAAGCACCAACCAGAGTATCTGAATGTTTCACAAACATTAATGAACCCATATGCGGTAGTTAGGTACCTTTTATCTCCATTTAGAGATTAAGTAACTTGCCTGTGGTCACACAGGAAGCCCGGGGCACTGTTAGGAATAGAACTCCGATCTCCAGAGTGCCTAGAATGTGTCTTAATCACAAGACCATCCCTCCTCTGATAAGGATGCAGAAGTGTTGACACACCCCAGGAAAGACTTTTTTCATGCTCTAGCAGTCAGCCCAGAATCATATCCAGCTATAGGAACCAAGGCCCAGATCCTCAAAGGTATTTAGGGTGTCTAACTCCTTGGTTGGGTCATCTATAGGGGCTGAACCCTGCATTGCTGGCTCCATCCACAATCTACTACCACTTGAGCAAAAGGACTAATTCTGTTAGCTGGTGGCTATCCACAGAGGATCAGCTACTGATGGGGACACGGACACACTTTGTCAGCATGTTACACACTTTCCACCCCAACCTGGGGAAACTCAACCCAAACTTCTGAGATCCCCAGCAGTTCAACCCTATGAGTTTCTAGAGGCCCCAGGTGAGATTTCACCATCCTTTCTTCCCATTTTCAGTTCTGCTGCTCAGAATGTACTGAGATCATTGTTCGATGAGGTCACATAAATAAAGTATATTTTCCATCAAGATACTTAAACAGAGCTTTCAAGCCTGCTCTCAAACAAAGCAGTATACAGCAAACATATACTGTGTAAATGTAATGAGATCCCTGCACTGTTACCCCTCCAGGGCTAAATAATGTTATCCTGCTACATGGCGTGTGAATTTCCTGTGGCCTGACAGCCAGCTGGATGTCTTGTACAACTGTATCGTTTTACACATCTGTAGCCATACCAGCATATATGTCATCTGCATTGAATCCTACCAGTGCTCTATGGCTGCTAGGGATGAAGTGGTCGGGAAATAGCCAACCTGCCCTGTTACCCATTAGTATCCCCCCAACACCTGCATCTAACCAGACAGTTCCACACCGTACAGCTCATGGATCAGATGTTCAGCTGATGTAAATGTAGCTCTAATGAAGTTACTTAGACAATCTCCACTGGAGACAATGGAGATTTGCTGATTTATATTAAGTGAGGATCTTTGTTGTTATTCGAAGAAGTTACCTAAAAAAAATAAATTGCTGCTTTGTCAGACTCTCTCTCTGGCCTGGAGTTCACTGTCCCACAATATCCTCTGAATAAGTAACACACACCATGGCACATGGCTCATAACTAACCAAGCGCTGGTGCATCTGCTAACTTGGGAGTTAGCTTTTGGAAAAGTTCTCAAAGTTTTCATAACAAGACAACACAGATTCTTCCTTCCCGTGTGTTCCACTGAACCCAGTCTGACGACAGATTACAAATGTACATCTGAGGACTGATTACAAATCCATCCTTCCACGGATGCAAATAGGAGCTTTGCAGTAGATGACCTAGAGTTTTCTGCCAACATGGCAGCAACTGGCATTTCAAATTCACTTTTCACCATTCTTTTCTGTAGCAGAAAGAGACAAATTCTGCATGAGCTGGGACATCTGCTTGAATTCCTGCTGCTGATTGGCAGTTGGTATTCTGAATACCTAAGACAGACAGGTGGTAAATGCACCTTACACATCCACCTGTGCACCTGATCCACGGAGGATGTGAGCATTACAGCCACCAACTGGAAAAGCTGGCTTGTTAAACTCATGTTGTAGAGACATGTGCATTCAAGACAGATTCCCAGGTTTAGTCCCAGCAAGCTACTTTCTCCCTGAAGCTGAGTCACAATTAGAGCCGGTCAAAAGTTTTCTAGCTAAATCATTTTTCCAGTGGAAAGCAAACACTTTCCACAGAACATTTTGACTGTTGAAAAACAAATAGTTTTGGTTTGTCAAAGAAAAGTTCGACTTGACATTTTCCACAGAAAACGTAGATTAAAATGAGTTTTTCACTGTAACCTTCCACAGAAAACAAAGACTTTCTGACCAGCTTTACTCAGAATTCATCTAGCCTTAACGGAATAAACTATCCAGAAGTCTAAAATGCAACATGGATCATATTCACTACTTTATCAACCATAAATCATTGATCGGAGAGTTTAAATATGCCAAGCAAGGAAAGCAGAGCATGGTGGATGATACGGCCATCGTTGTTTGGTGCTTGCAGTTTGGGCTCATTGTTTGATCTGGGTGCCTCTAGAATTCAGAACATTGGCTTAGGGAGGGAAGGAAAAGCCATACACCAAAGCAATGCTGCATTTCCCACAGCAGGTTGCCTGCAGCATGGTCTCTTTCAATCTCTTTAGAACACAGGGCACTTGGCAGGGCAGGGCTGGCAGTCTGGATCATTGCTCAGCCCTCACTTACTGGCCTGTAACCACAGATCAGTATGCCCCCATGTTAATAACTGTGATAATGCGAATGTGACACACCCCTCAGCTTCATTCGTGCCACGTTACCCTTCTAAGCAGAGCCCTGGAAAGCTGGCAAATGGCCTGTCTCCAGAAGAATGTGTGAAAGAGAAGGAGGGGCATGGGAAATGGAAGCCAGCTGCAGCCATGCATCCTACCGCTGCTGTTGTAGAAACCCCTTGAAATGGCAAAGGCAGTGTAACAGGGTGCTCTGTCCCTTTAATAGCCCAGGGCGGGAGGGAGAACAGGGAGCTGTTGACCCTGCCCTCAAGAGAAGCCCAGCAGGTGGGTGCTAGGAATCAGCTGATCTGTACTGCATGACCATGACTGGCCCACGTTCTCAGCTGGGCAATATAAAGGGGGACAACCAGGTGAGAGCTGTCTCTTGTAACCAGAGCAGGAGGCTGCAGGCCAGCCGACCCTTTGGAGACCCACCCCGCCGCAGGGTCAGAGAGGGCCGTACCCAGTAGCTACCAGAGGCTGAGAACCCCAGTCTGAAGCCCTAAGCAGACCATTTGTTACTTTTTGCACACTTTTCTTTCTGGTTTGTAAAAAACAGTTAACAGAGCCCCGAACAAAGAAAACTAACCTGGGAGTGGCTGATTGTCTATTCCCAGCTGCCACCAGTGCACAGTTACTTTAGCTTTCTTATTCCAAGCCAGTGCAGGAGGACGGTTCGCTGTTTCATGACCGCTCTGACTGTTCAGCCACATCTAATTTGAACTAGCCATTCACGGTCAATCGGGTGTTGCTCTGTTGTGTTTCAGAAACATTTTCACCTCACGCAGTGCCTCTAAGCAAGCCCAGTGTGAGGTAAAGCCTTGAGAAGAGGATATTCCAGGAATCCCAAACTGTCCTGTCATACCTGCTTTCTGTATCAACCTGTGCTTCAGCCATCTGCAAATCGTCCTCTGTTTTCTTTGCAGCCTTATTCTTCCAGATAGGGGAATAGATCCTCAGCAGGTGTGAATTAGTATAGCTCATTGTCTCCAATTTACACCCATGAAGGATCTGCATGGTGTTTCCCTTCTAAATGGCATTTCCATACTGATGCCTCCAGGTGCTCATGCTTCCTTCTTCCCGCCAAGAGATGGTATTTTACACCAAGGGCCAGTGGCCTGCCTTTTGTTTTCTGGGTCATTTGCTAACAGGACCACCAAACTGCAGATTGCACTGGAGCTGTGCCCTGTGGCAACCCAGGGCTGGTCGGGCTGATGTTGAGCTTCTCTGGGTGACTTTGAAGGGGCGGGATCTGTTTTGTTGTCAGTGACGGAGGAAAGTTTAAGGGGCTAGAGCCAAAGTGCATAAATGTCCATTGGCTGGATGCTTCTCCGTGTCAGAACGCCAGGCAGCCGGCTAAGGCAGAAACAGACTCCAGATGGAGCAGAAACAGGAGCAGGGTCCGGCTGGAACATGAGCAGCCTGGCAGAACTCTTCCACAATGGGAGTGCTCCTGAACCAGTAGCAAGGCTGAGCAGACTGGAAAGATTGCTGCCCTTAGGCACCTCTATACCTGCCTTGGGATCACCTGGGTGGGTCCTCGCCTGTGGATTGGCTGAACCCTGGTTGAATGGTGTGAGGCCTATCACATGACCTGCTTCCCATGACTCATCACACTCTCTGGTTCAGGGATGACTCATCAGGCTTAAGCAGGTTTAGGCTCAGAGGTAACTCAGGGATGGCTCATCACCCTCTAGGCTGATTTTCTTTGGTCTGCAACAATGCGACTGGAAGCCTGGTGAGAATAGGCTCTCTCTGGAGATTCCATGAGCTCTGGGTCCAGTCTTGAGCAGAGGTGGGGACCAGATGCAGTAAGAGGGGGACATGGCAGAGTGAGGAGGACATAGGCCTCTGAATTAAGGGCTCACCACTCAGCCGCAGCTGAACTCTGCTTCACATAGCAGAAAAGAAAGATTTGCAGCTCCGTGGCCTTGAGGCTGGCTGGGATCAGACAGGATATAAGGCTAGATGAACCCCATGTCTGACCCAGTACAGAAATTCCTTTAGTCCTAAGAGGCCAGTCCTCTGACTTGGAAGCGATCAGAGGTACCAGATAGGTGCTGAGGCCTGGAAAACCAGTTGTAAAGACTGGAACTAAAGCTTAAAAGTAGAAGGGCCAAAGTCTACAATAACCCCAGCTTAACACTTGGAAGGGATCCAGGTGTAGTAGCTAGAGGAACCAAGGTCATCACTGCTGAAGGCAAATGGCAGCCTTTGCAGTCGCCTTTTTCGATAGAGCAGCTAACCAGCTATGAAATGGACAGGATAATATGCCCTCCAATGCATGCCATTTTTCACATAGCCCATTTGCCCCACTTTCCACCACAACCGAGAATGGCAGGTGCACTGTAGAATAATTAAAATCTGCAGACCCAGAGGAGATCGCATAGACAAAGCTTCTGTACCAAAGGCAAGGGGAGGGCCCAGTCAACTCCAGCTTCAGGAAATTAAAGCCAGGCTCCAAACTCCATCATTCAGGTTTGCTACTGAATTACCAAGGGGTCATTTCTTTAAACAAGAATTGCATTTCTTTGCTTCAATGCCAGAAAGATATATAAAATATAATTCATGAGCAGATTAATGAGAAAGGGAAAGTCATTAGAAATCAAAAATGAGATAATTCTGCTGTGGACATGAGTGATGGCAGTAAATAAATTATATATGGCTGACATTACTTAATTAGTTGGAAAGATAGCGCTTTTTTAACTTTGCTTAGGTTACGTTTTTCAGCTTTTGACAAGTAAATTTCAAGATAAGCATCCTAGATGTCAAGACAGCCAGATGTATCTCGTCACTCATGTCATTTTTCGGCCATATAATTTTGATATTTGATTTCATCATTTTAGAATTTTGGTTGCCGCCATAACACGGCATATTTTTAAATTGGAGTATTCAGATTATACTTGAGCTCAACTAGACAGTGTCCTCTGAAGCAGCTCTTGATACAATGGGCAAAAGATCAAGTCTGAGACAAATGGTGTTGTCTTAATTGTTGTAAATGCTTTGATAACCAATAACACTCTGCTCACCTGAGCAGCTCAAAGCACTTAACAGGCATGAATTTAAGCCACACAAACTAGAGCTGGCTGGGTAATTTGATTGCAAACAATATTCTCTAGGCAACTTTTCATCAAATAATTATTCACTGATGCGTGTTCCTTTTATTCTGCTTGCAACCTCTTTCTGCAGTAGTAAACCATTATCCCCATTTTATATAGATGGACATGGCTTCTCCAAATCATACAGGGCCTGATTCAGAGTGAGTGGTAAAGGGAGAATTAGAACCCAGTAGTCCTGCATCAAATCACTTGCAATGTCCATTATTCCGTGTAATCAGGAGAACCCTCTTTTGCTAATGAATCAGCATCCAGGATCCTCCATTGTTCTGCAACACTTATAGTCATTATAACTCTAAATAGTGGAGAATCCGAATTGGATGGCTGGCTTAGTTTCCTTCAGGTGGAACATTCCATTGGAGTGTTGTTTTTTGTTTTATCTTGTTTAAGAAACAGGCCATTTAAGCCCTGTGCAGCGTACTAACTCTGCATAGGGATAGTTGATTGTTTTATAATGAATTAGTAAGAATCATTACCTCTTGGGATATATGCATGAGAAAAAATTAACTTTGTAGGCCTTACCCAGCCAGACAAATTGGAGGATAATAGGGTTAGCTTTAAATAAAGTTACTTATGGACTCGCCCCATGGCTAAGTGGGATTTTTCAGGAAAAATAACAAAATTCAGGGGAAAAGGCACATTAATTCAGATTGCTAATGTTTTTGCATTTTGCAATACTGCTAGCTAATGCAGTTATTGGGTTGTACTGATTGGCTGGGAAGGAGGGTTAGCAGCACACTACTTCAGTCATTTATATACTGAAGATCTTGCATGGTATAAATCAGTCATGGGGCAATGTTGGTTGGGAAATGACAATAGACTTTTATTTCAAGACAGTTCAAAGCTGTGAAGTTCAGACCCAGATCCAAAATTTCTCAAGCTTCCGGACTGTTTTAAATTCAAGGATTTGATCCAAATCCTAATAACTTTAGGGGCCATCTTCAAAGTTCACAGCTTGGTCCAAATGCCACAGTTTTGGGGGTGTTAGAGAAGGGCCCAGCCTACAGCCCCAGAGCCAAATGTGTATGGATATAATTAACCACAGGACTGTGTATTTTGTGCTCTGCAGTGTATCATGTAACCTGTACTGGGACAGGAGAATCCCTCAAGGAGAGCTGCAGATGAAACTGGTTATCCACACATTGGTATTCTTTTCTCTTTGAGTCAGTACTTATCTCACTGCCCCAGCGAGGTGTAGGGAGATGCTGCTCTCATGGTGATGTGTCCTTACCAGTTGTGATAGTAAAGCTCTCATGGTGCTTTCCATGCGAGTATGGGTGATAGTTCTGGGTTCCTGTTTGGGTCATTACATTCTGCCTCCTAAATCCTGCCTGCAGTTTCTGTTACTGTCCCGCTCGCACACATCCTTAATTCCCAAGGGAATGACACCTCCACTCCCTGTCCCCTCCAAGTCGCTGTGAGTAGAGCATCTATACCTCTACCTTCCTCCTTCGCCAACCCAAACCCAGATCTTACGTCTAGCTCACATCCTGTGGAAACCCGGCTTGAGCTGGAGTCCTGTACCTACTGAGTTCCAGGAAGTGGGTGGGCACAATGTATGAAGGCCCCCTTCCCCAGCCTAAGAGGAAGAGCGACTAAGTCCAAGGCCCGCTGGCCTGGCTGCTGCTGACATAATGAGCTCTGCCACATTAGCTGTTATCAGGGGAGGAACAAATGAACAGGAAAATGTGCAGCAATTGTACTAATTCCCCAGCAGCATAGTGCTATGTCTTCTGCCACGCATAGACAAGGCTGTGCTTGATCTTCACGCACATCTGTTATCCTGTAAGGCAAAGCTTCTCTGGGAGTTTTATACAACCTGGGCTCAGCCAGATTTGGTCTCATGCCAAAAAGTTCCTTTCATTTATGCAATCTAAACAAAGATCTGAGTGGCTACTTAGTCAAGGACCTATCCCTCCCCAGGGTGTGTCAGGGTCAAGTGCTCACTCAGGCTCCAGTCATCCAATGGGGGAAGATAGCATCAGCAGCTCTAGCTGGGCTTGTCCCTTCCAAGGTTCAGAGGAAACAAAAAGAAACCAGTCTTAAACAAGCCACCAGCCTCTCTCCCTCTGAGGGCCTTGGGCAAGCCACAGTCCAACTCACTGTCCTCTGGTCCATCACTAGAGAGTGTCTTGTGGCAATTTATAGTCCAGGAAACCTCTCTCTCTGGAAGCTCAGACAGTTCAGAGGTATGGCTGCAGGCTTCACCCTTGACCAGACCTCGCCTCATGAGCTGAAAGATCAGACGTCTAGCCTCATCCTCCAGTCTCAACATGCTGGCCAGGGCCCCTTGAGCTCACAGCACCGCCTTCACCCATTCCTGTCTGGGGCAGGGTTTGTACACCCCTCACAGGGCCATAGGTCATCAGCTTTACCCTGACTTCCCTAATCAGCTTCCTACACCAAGGTTCACCCATATAATAGCAATCACTACAGTCATCGCCCCAAACACTGCAGTATTGCTATGATAAACTACAGCAGTGATACTCAGACCCCAGTGGTTCAGGAGCCAAAATAGCGATCAACATTACTCAAAGGAGCCTCAATAGTGTGAATTCATGGTTTCATTTACTATACGTGTATGTGTGTATGCGTCCTGATTGGTTAATAATTAAATCACCGTTTTAATAGTATGTGCTGCAAACAGCCACAGGAGCTGCCTTGAAGAGCTACTTGCAGCTCCTGAGCCTCAATCTGCTTTCCCTTTTTTTTAGTAGTTTACTTTTAACACCGTATTATACTGTATTTGGTTGGGATTTTTTGGTTGGTTTTTTGGCTCTGTTGCTGCCTGATTGCGTATTTCCAGTTCCAAATGAGGTATGTGGTTGACTAGTCCATTCGTAACTCTGAGGTTCTACTGGACAGTGAATTTCACACCTGATGCAACTCCCATTGACTATAATGGCAGTAGCATCAGATGCTAAATTCACTATGTTAATTACATGGTTGATGTTCCTGAAACACTGTCTCTGCAGACTTACTGCGTATTACTGGCCAGGACCTTCTCTAGCCCTAGTGATAGAGAATATATTTCTGTAACTCAAGGTACTCAATCTACTGGCGAGAGGGACAAACTGTCCTATGATGCTCTCCTGCCAGCTGCTGAGCACCCTCACCTCCCATTGAAGAGCTAAGGGCCCACAACGTCTCCAGGATCAGGCCCTCAATGCCCAATTCTGCATCACTGAAGTCAACAGTCAATTGATCTCACTGACGTCAATGGGAGTTGGATCAGCCCTTGTGGCCGTGATTCAACGAAGCACTTAAGCACATGCTTACCACATGGAAGCCCATCCCTATTCAATAAGGCCCCCCCCGCCCCCAGTTCAGGAACACAGTCCTGTTCAGGAAGGGCACTTAAGCATATGATTACTTAATTGGGCCTTAAGCACATGCTTCAGTGCTTTGCTGAATTAAGAGCTATATGCACACATGCAGCCTCCACTGACGTTAATGGGAGTTGTCTACAAGTATCGGGTGGCAGAACGTGACCCCAAATGCCACCAAAATAAGCATGGAACATGATGTCCTTTATTCACCTCCACAGGTCACAATGAAAACAAGCATGTCTATGATTTGGTAAAATATATTTTATTTGTTCATACAAAGAAATAGTATGAATTATCAGAATTTCATTTTCCTAGAAACATCTTTCTCTGTGTAAAATTAATTTGTGTTGTACATACCACAAAATACTTGATTTACAATTTTTTATTTTTTTTTTAAACAAATTGGCTATTCTATAGTACCATGTTACAGACAACACATCGCTAATATCTGTACTGCACTTCTGAATACAGGGCTGAATGAAACTCAGCCATAAATTAATGTTACAATGTGAAAAAAGAAAATCTAACCACACCTCTGAGTTTAACGGTTTATCCTTCTTGAAGAAAACAAAACATGATGATAGCATTGAGTCCATTATTAGCAACCCAGATGCATACTACAGGGAATTCAATCTTGGTTGCCATATTGCTTAGGTAAGGCCTTTTATATTAATTGGTCTCATATAAACTTCATTACAAAGGCTGTTCAGCCAGGATTAGCAATTTACTTAAGGTATTCAGAGTATCAAACACCATATATTTCTATAATCCAACATGGTTGCCTCATGAAACCATTCAGTACCAAGGCTTGATTATACCAACTAAGCCAACAGCCTGGTGAATTTTGTACAGTTGAGAAAGGCATCAGGGGATCAAAAATTGTTACAAAGAAAGCAATATACAGAGAGATCAGGGCACCTAAATCCTCCAGTATATATACAAAAAAAAAAAAAAAACCCTAAAGAAACAGAGGTGAAATGAAGAAATGGCAAAGTGATAAATACCTGAAGTTTGCCAAGTACTGGAAGAAATGGGATCACATGGTTGGACAATGTTGTCACTTCACCAGAAAGTGACCCTGGTTTCATGAAAGCTGAGTGAACAGCTGGAGAGTTATTCCTTCCTGGCCATGTAGGGCCACCAGAGTACAAGGCTTAATTCAACACACTGCATAAGTTCTTCAGTAGGAAGACACAGGGATTCAAGTTCTGTAATAACTAGTGTCCTAGGATGCTGCTTTACAAGATCTAAAGCTTTTTTCTGCAATCACTCAAGAACCTCAAGCGAGCAGGCCCTTAGGGAAATTGAATATGCTGGTATATTTATCACTCGGTAGTAGAGGTGGACCCCAAGACCCGGGAACCATGCCAAAAGCCTGGGCCCAAATCACACACACATCCAAATGCCCCTTGAGTTTTCATCTCAATTTTGCAACTCAGGGCTCCCTCTGCACTGCAGTAATGAGGATGCCACACTCTCTATTGTGGCTTTTCATAGGATTGGCTAACGTGTCGTTCAGCTGATGGAACTGCCTATGGCAAAACAATACTGTTTCACGGGCGAGATTTCACCTTTCCTTTCAGTGGGAAAGGCTCGGAGGAAAAACCAAATCGAAGGTTGCACCATGCTCCAAAACTGACCGAAATTAGACTGTCAGTATAGAGCTTGATACTGCAAAGTGCTAAGCATCCCCCTGCCTCATCCTGCTGGGATTTGAGGGTGCTCTCATATACCTGTCTTTCTCCTCTCCCACCAACCTGCGTGTGGTCCCGTCCCACATTTCCCAGTGGCATTGATAAATAGGAGAGCTGGGACAGGGGAACCTTTTGACTCTGTATCTACCTTAACTTGTCATGACATTACACTGCTCTCATAAACAAGTTAAAATTCCCTGTTAGTCATTAGGTTAAACTAAGCACCCCTTAGGTTTAGAATGGGAGCAGATCCATCCACATTTCAAGGGGCAGCATTTTACTGTAAATCAATTTGTTACAGACACAGAGGGCTGGCTTCTGCTCTCAGTACCATTAGTGTAAGTGAGATCAGAGCTGGACCCAGAGAGAGCAACATCAGCCTGTTAACTGAATAGTTCGGAAGGAAAGTTATTGCATCTGCATGTCCATCATTATGCAGCTGTAGTGGACAGCTGTATAGGTCAAGCAAGAGCAAGGAGGCTGTTAAAGTAAAAGCAACATCTGGGGAATGCTATATGACAAACACCACCACAGCTGGGTATTTAGTAATCTGGTATTATAATGGAGGGGTTGCTGACGGGGGTGGCCACTGGCATCTTCGGCCTGGTGCTAAGATATATTGGTGACACATATGAAACCAACGTATCAACATAATGAAATCATGTATCCTTTACCCATTTGCTGTTGCTGTAGCATTATACATGGAGTTGTCTAGCGTTTTATTACATTGCACATATATTATGCAAGTACTTGTTTACATACACAGTAACATCATAAGGTTTATTTAGCAAATACCTTGCTGCTCCCACTACATAGTATTTATAGACATTCCTGCAGGCTGTATGAAAGGTGCAATTAATAGCCTGTTTAATCTACATTCAGGGTTAAACTGAAGTCAAAAACAGCTATGTGTTCCCTGTAGTTGCCCTGGAACGATGGTATGGCCCAGCTTTAATTAAATTCAATGGGAATTAGGATCGGGATTTTCTGCAGTTGCCCTAGACACTAAGAGGTCCATTGGAGATGGGTGAACCTCAGGTGGTAAGGATTGACACCCAAAGTTTGTGGAGATTATCCACACCACCTAAACCTGCAAAGTTTAGCCAGAATTCTTCTGAGAATCAGATTCATTCACTCACTGCTAGCTTCTGCCAGGGCTGTAAATTCTGCAAGAATAGCCATTCTGGGGGTGGGTCAACATTTCTGGTTTCACTCCTGGCCTGACACCAGAAACTTCAGGGAGAAGAAACACTCCTCTGAACAGCTCAGCTCCCCAAACAGTGTTTGGTTCAAACTGCAGGCAAAATGTTGGGTTCTTATTTTAACTGGTTGTCCCATCCTCGCTTATGTATTTAAATGACCAACGGTCTGAGTAAAGAGCAGTCTTGACTAATATCAGGGCCCTGCGCGATACAGCACAGATGTTTGATTCAGGGTCTTATTTTCCAAGTATTTGGGGTGAATGTACTGCATGTGAAATGAGGGACCAGTGCAGGCAAGTACTATGCAAGTGTCCTTAAGAGGTTCTATGGATTCATCTGAATCCTGCCTGGTAACACCCCCTCCCAATTCCAGGTAGAGGCCTGTTCTGGACAGAGACTGTTGATGAAGTATTAGACCAAAATGTAGGGTGGACAAGACAACATCCAATGGGAATAAGGCTGATGCCCCCCCCCCCCCGCCCACACACAATCATTGCACTGGTGACCTACCTCAGATCCCCAGCTGTGCATGGACTCCCTGTGTCTGCTACCCACGCCTCGGGGGACACTAAATCAGTGACAGACTCATACCCTGGTTTTTGCTAATGGCTCCTGTGGTTCTATTGATTTCTTTGGTGTGTCAAAGCAGATGCTCTGCCTGCATGCTCAACTCGAGTGCGTTTTAAAATGGGTTCCATACAAGGTGAGTGCATATATGTAGGAGTTGAATTTCATTTACTACAGCACAGTTCTGCCCAGCACGAAGCATTTCACATCTTTAATAAGAACAAGAATAAAGTTTTTAAAAAATGCATAGAGTCCCCCACCCAGGAAACCTGTTTGGGACAGTGGGGGGAGATTCTCCTTGTTAAAAAAAACAAAGGCAAGAAGGAAAAAAAGAACAGACTGATAAGACTGCTCCCCCCTTGCAGCAAAATCTCATGCTATTGGTGCTCTTTTCCAAAGGAGCATCTTATGCACCAAGCAACACTTGGGGAAACAGAAGCAAGCAGACGACTCCAAGCAGCAGCACGGCTGGGGAGTGTGGATACTGATGGACTTTGCAAATTATAATGCCCTTGTGAAGCAGCTGCTGTGCTAGGCATAAGCATCTGAGCTCCACAGAGCAGCACAGCCTCTCCCTCCCCTACTGTTATTCGGAAGGCAGGAAGGAACGTGATGATGGGATAACAGATCTCATGCAAAAGGTAGGGCGACAGATACTAGGAAGTTGGAAGATGACAAGTAAATGATTATAAAGGCCTAATACCCGTAACGAAAATAAAATTGTGCTTTTTTCCCCCTCCTCCTTCCTTTTTAATACTAATTTCTTCTAGGTAAATGGAAGCACCGTCAATTACAAACCAAACACAATAAAAAGACCAATATTAGAATTAAACACCATGGAATGTTAAAAAAAAAAAAAAGGTTATGGGCTAATATTCTAGACAGTGTGGTTAGGCAGCTTAGTGAATTAATTACTTAAAAATTAAAAATAAATTATTATAAAATAGATTTCTGTACATTTTACATACACACACATATATCTTTATAGAAGCAAGCTGCACCGGGGGTAATTACAAGGAGACACTGTCGTGCCAGCCTCAGTCCCAGCCGAAGTCATGCCCAGTCATCTGGTAGAACTTCATGTTGAAAGGCCTGTAGAACTCCCGCAGTCTCTGCACCACCTCTCGGTCTATATTGGGGTGGGTCCTGCCTTTCGTTTTCCCCAGGCAGTGCGGTTTGCTGCTGCCTTCGGCCTTCTTCAGGCAGGGGAAGCCCTTGGTTTTGTTGAAGTAGAAGTGTTTGTCGGTGATGATCCTCTTAAGGCCCAGAAAGTCCTGGACCCTGCCCAGCTCCCCAGCGGGGTTGCTGATCAGCCTCTCCCCGCTGACGAAGAGGATCTGCCCAATGGGGAAGTAGAGGAGCCAGTTCTCCAGGTGCTTGGCGTAGATGCCGATCTGGATGGCGCTCCATGAGGTGTCGATCAGGCCTGTAGTCCTGTTTTTGAAGGTCAGGCTCTCAAAGGTGGGGATATCTGGCCTCTTTGAGAGAGTCTGCGTGTAATCGGAGATGGCTCGGGTCACGGGGTCCCGCACCACCACGATGAGCTTGGTGCCCTTCGACATGGCGGAGATTCGAGCAGGCGCTTCCTTGGTGACGAAGTAGCTGGGGGTTTTCTCCATGGTGATCTGCCCATCGAGGGTTCTGGGCATCAGGTCTCTGCCAAGAAAACAAATGCACTGGTTAGGACAGCAGGATAACTCTTCCCTTGCAATGTAACCTTTATGGGCCCTGCTACCAGCACACGTCCCATTAGTGGACTTGCAAATACACAAAGTATTCAGGCACGAGGTTAGACACCTGGCAATTATACCACAGTAGTGATTCATGCTCTGTGTTCAGCTTGCTTTCAAGAGGCTAGTCCACCTCCGTGGGGTGTGAATTAGCTGCAGCCTTCAAACTACATCAGTGCAGCAAAATGGAATTGAAATGTGTTCATGAGAAAAAGCTGGAGCACAGAGAAAAGGAATCAGTCACCCTCAGGTGCCAGTGCAGATTGCCCGGCACAAAGGAAAATCCTATTTCCCTATTACTTTGCTTTTGTAAAGGTTACTGGGCTTAATTTCTAATGGGACACCCATTGCTCTTCTCTTTTGTAACACTACACTGGGAAGTTTTCTAATGTGCATCACAAGAGAGACCATCTCCTACCTGTGAAGCATAAAGCACGTACAAGTGCGTGCAACGCACAAGTTAAATAAACAACTGCACAGTGACTTCTCAACATCAGGCCCACCATGTGTACTCAGAGGAAGAGGCCTCTTAAATTCTCTCTCAATTTTCCTTTCCTCTAGATCCCCTGAAAGTGCACGATTGTTTCCTATAATATTTGTACAGCACCTAGCACAGCAGGGTCCTGGTCCACAACTGGAGCTCCTAGGTTCTTCTGTAACACAAACAACAAAAAAACAACTCCTGTTGACTTCAACAGGAGCCATGATCATGGACCCAAGGGAAAAACTTGAGCCCTGCGTTTTAATATCATGTAATGCGAATGTATAACAGCAAGAGAATCCTTAATCTAGGACAATAGCTTCCGTGCGCTTTGGCTAGTCATTGTACAAATTATACCCAATCCTATAATACTTAACTCCTTGATGCAATGTATCAAAACCACTGTAACTTGTGCCATACTAATAGAGAATACAAGTGAAAAAAAAAGATCTCCTCAAAAGGCAGTATCCCACAAACCTCTTCTCAGGCATTCCACCCACTAAGCTCAAACATATTGACATATCATAAGGAAGGCGCATTGGGGCTCTGTAATTTAACATGCCAAATGTTTTCACATCCATATGCTCCTCTTTCATTATAGGCAAGATTTGCACAGGCGCAGTCTAGAAAACCCAAGCCCACAGTAGGTCTGTGCAAAGTGGCTAGAGGCAAAACCTCTGCGGGAGGGCAGCTAGTCTTTACACCTACTGCGTGCTGTGGGAAAGGTCTCTGTGCCAGCTTTCCATAGGTCAGCGTGTATTGTAATGGTGGAGCAGGCCAGCGGAAATGCTGTCAGATCCATGTTTAAATGGATGTAGTGTCCCTCTGGCTGCTTGCATGGTAGAAGTGGATTTCACCTCTCCCATGCCCTAGCAGTTTACCCAGTGAGGCCTAACTCCACACGCTTCATACAGGTGCCGCACTTTTTACCCATTGCATGCCATGCCTGAACACTGGTGTCAGATGGAACCTGTGCTGCTCTATCAAATTCCCAGGGTGAACGAGTCTCCAAAAAACACTTTGCCACATAGAAGAGTGATTTTCAGGAGAAGCTGCTCTCCAACTGGCGAATCCCATAAAAGGTGTGTTTTCTAATCCAATCACAAAACATAGCCGGCCAATAACGGCACAGCGAACTACTGAATCTCACCAAAGCGGAGGCTGAATTTGACAGACCACTTGTTCACCAGTGTCTGTTTATTTGAGGAAACTGAACCTGATCTCCACAGCCTATGTTGGCTGTCTCCTGGCTTAAGATGTTGATTTTGACTTATGAAGCCTTGCTGGCCTGGGGGCTACCTATCTAGGAGATGGTTCACCCCTGCAGCTGTGGTTGGCGGCGGTGCCTACGTTGAAGCCCCTTTGGAAGTAGAAAGAGGAGTCTGTTAGTGTGCTGGACCTTGGGAACTGCCTTTCTCCCCAGGTTCGTGAGAGCCAGAGCTAATTAGCCTTCAAGGCATGGTGGAAGGCCTGCTTTTTCTCCCTGGAGGAGATAGGTAGTCTCCATTTCTTGCTGTCTTCAAGACCGGATGCTTTAGCCAAGCAAGTTATTAGGCTCAACACAGAGTAACTGGGTGAAATTTAAGGGCCGGTGTTATAAGGAGGTCAGACAAGATAATCTAATGGTCCCTGCTGGCCTTAAACGCTGCAAATCTAGGAAGGGCTGGACAGTGGTGGTGTGTAGAACTCTTGGATTGCACAGGAGGGGGAAGTAGGAGGAATCTATTTTTATTATATTTATGGTGTTACTGGGACAGTTGATCCAATTGGAGAGGAAGTGACGGGTGTTCATTTAGTTCATTTTCTAAAAGAACATCCTGGGCACCAAGAACACTGGACAAGTGCTCCATTATGCTTTGTAAAAATTCAAACTAAATAACTAATACATCGCCTCTGGCAGGTACAGCGATTAAATCCACAGCTCTTTGGGATACTGGAAAAGAGGGGTTCACTGGGAGAAGAATCGTAAATCTCATGATCTAGTGGCCTCCTACCTTTACAGATGTAAATCTACTGGGAGGTGGATGTACAAAATAGCCACAACTGCCCAGAACCAGAATTCATGAGACACCTTAACTCCTGTTGGCTTCAAAGTGAGCTGAGGGTACTCAGTTCCTTACAGGATTAGCTCAAGAGAGTTTCAAAGCAAAGTTGTCTGGGCTCCCCCTACTGGTTCTGCAGTGGCATTTTGCGGAAAGATGGTGTTTCTAGAGCTATGAACGTCCCTGTTGAAATGCTGGCACAGGTACAATAGCAGCAGCCAAATAGACTCACATTGCGCCTTCCTCTGCATGTAAAAAACCCAAAGTCTGTTCTTTGCCAGTGAAGAAGAATAAAACCGGTAGGGAGAGAAATGTGATCGTCAAGCTTTTCAGAAGGTATTCCAGGCAAAGAAGAGTAAGAATAAAAACCCTCTCAACATGCATTAGAGTTGTTGAAAGTGCCACTAAGATCTAGTTCCAAAGCAAAGCTTTCCCACTATGTGCTGACACTCTGTTGCATACGGGTAGCATCCCGAGACCACAATCCTACCAACAGAATCACAGAGATTCTCTCACAGGGTCTGCCTTGTTTTAAAAGGCAGTGTACAAAGCAAAAGGACAACAATAGCATTTGATGGACAATGAAGCCTGTTGAGTCTACAGTGGGTTTGAATGTTGGATTAAAAACAGCCTCATGCTTTAGGAAAATTAAGATCTGTATCTAGGTCCAACTTTTATGTTCTGGCCCATCTCTAGCAGAGATCTACATATGGGTCTTCCATGCTTTCCTAAACAGGAGAGTAGTTGGCTTGCTTGCGACTAAATAGGGAAAGCATCAAAGTCACAGGACTACAGGTTTACCAGATGGCCTGAGATTTACACAGGTGGAGAAGTAGCTAATGCTTGTTGATACCTAGCTTAACTAATAATAGATCATGATGATTCCTAGGTGAGCCACCATCTGATTCATGGGTGTATACAAAGGGCAAACTGGTCTCATCATGGCACTAAGGGACCAATCCCTACACACACTGAAGTCCACAGTAAAACTCTTTTTGGCTTCGGTGCAAGTAGGAGTAGGCCCAAGTTGTACAACCTAGTCGCTCTGAAAGGGACTGATCCCAGAGCTGCAGGAATAGCAAGAGCAAACTAAATCAGCAGAGAAGCATCATTGGAGAGAAGAAAATCAGAAGAAGAGACAGTGATCAGAAGAACTGCTGTAGTGGACACGTGTTGGCAGGCTCTAACCCATCAGGCTGAAAGGAGGGGAATCTAACTTTGCCCCACCATTGCTGATCTGCTGTACATAAAGGCTAAAGAGGCTAATGTGCTGCCCGGATGGCTCTGTAATGTATTCTACAACTATTCCTCATTTCTAATACACAGGTGCGGCTCATGGAGACTATAGGGTCCAGCCTGCAAGCTTCATCTTGACCTGCAGAAGACGTACATCCAAGTTAAAGATCTGGATAGCTTCAATCTGCTCTGTTTTGTGCAAATAGATGTGGCTCCTGATAAATTGTTAACACGGGGGAAGACTATGAAAGGGGAGTTAGCCATTGGTAACCTTAATACCCTTTTACACCTTTGACAACCTCTCCCATACGCTTTGGTTGGGCAAGGTTTGGGTGCCCGAAGCTTTCAGTTCCCTTTTCAGAACCCTTCGCAGTTCCCAGCCACCCCTCATACAGACACTACGCCACACTGGGCCAGACCCTCAGCTGATGGAAGGTTGCATAGGTCCATTGATTTCAGTGGAGCTATGGCAACTGACACCAGCCGAGGATTTGGCCCTTAAAACTTCCGTGGAAGAGAGTCTCGGCAAAGCCATGAAGTGGTTGTGTGAGCAGAGAGATGAATTTTCCACAGGCAGAGAGCAGAACGCCTAACTCCGAGCTCTTAACATGTCAGGGAAGGCAGAATTAAAAAAGCTTTTCCTTTAATGAATATTTGTTCAGCAAAGCTTCACCCATCGTAGGCGAAGTGATAGGCTTACCCTAAAGATGGATTGGCCTACTTTACCTATTAACCACTTAGACTAATGTAAGAATGAATAAAGAGAGCCTAACCGCTATAATCCCCAGGCCCTTTACAGGCCCCAATCTTTATTAACAAAGCAAGCGAACAGAAATATTTAAAAAAACCCAAAACAAAACAAAAAACTGCCCTGAAACTGCAGCATTTTAACACAAACTCTTCCAATCTGAAAGATGGAGAGAGATAAATTTACCAAATCGCAATGACAGGTGGCCACATGGTAATCCAATCCCTGACGCCTAATGCCCTTTGTGGCAGCTTTTTGTCTGCACAGAGGGACTCTGAACTAATCTGTTGACACTTTTCAATAAAGAATATCAAGAGAGGCTATTGTCAGTGGGAGGGGTGGGTGGATGAGGGAAGGTTTACAAACTGTTGAGCTGTTATTCGTTTGTATCAAGTCGGCAGGTACAACAGACCTACATTTGCAAGAGAGACAAAAGCTTTCCCCAAAGGTAGAAAGGGTGTATGTGACTAGCTATACCGATGGAACAGAAGCATGTCAGGGCTGGTGTAGTGACCCTTCCTGGGCCTATTCCCAGGGGGAAAAAAACAAATGCAAGAAAGTTGGGTGTGTTGGGGGAGAGGAGGATGGGTGGAAAGCTAAACTGGACTAGAAAAAACATTTCTGAATCTAGGCAGCATGCAGTGCCCAGTTTGCTAAACATGTGGCATGGATTATATCCAATACAATTATTGCCTGAGTGGTTCTTATTGTCAGGAATCTGATCTGGAGGCATATCAGCAACATCCACAGCATGGCAGATTTTAGCTTTAAGCGTTTCTCCTCTCCTCCCACATATGTCCATAGAGATTGTATTCACCTGTGGCGAAGTCTGAGATGAACATTTCATTTTAGCCTGCTATTTCTGGCTGATCACAACCTACGTAATATTTACACTACACAAATATTGTTTTCCTCTATGTGTTTCTACCCACAAAGCCACATTATGCACGGGGCAGGCTCTCTGCAGTATTTGGGAGGTGCTATGAGAGCGTAAACTGAGTAAGCACCTTTCTGGGGTTGCCAGTGGGGTGGGGCAGCCGCAGCGGGTGCAGAACTACAGGTGCCTGCTCCTATGCCTCTCTCTCTGAAGCCTCTGTCACAGAGAAACCTATTGGGGCATGTCAGAGAGGGGAGAAGGAGCAGACAAAGTGTGACATGCTTCTGCAGTTGCCAGAGGAGACCTTCCAATTGGAAAGCAGCATATAACCCAAACCCCAGACACTTCCTCTTGAGACAGCTTTAAGCATGGGCTTGGGAGCGAAGGCCTCCTGTATTCTAATTCCAGGTCTGTTCCAGGTGACCTTGGGTCAATCACCTCCCTGCTCCGTGCCTCAGGTTCCCAAAACTGTAGAACAAGGATTATGACGCCTGTCTCATGGAGGGAGAGGGACGAGATTAGACAGGGTTGTATTTTGAGTGGTTTGAAGATGGAGAACTATTTAAATATTATTTGGATAAGCATCAATGGCCCAGATCCTCAAAAGGTATTTAGGTGCCTAATTACCATTTATTACAATGGGAGTTAGGTGCCTAGCTACCTATGAGGATCTGGGTCTAAATGCCTGGATGCTTATCTAAACCTCTTGAGCCTATAAAATTGGGCAGGAAATCATGCTCTCTTGTAAAATTTACAGCTCTTCCTGCTTCAACTCAGGCTACAGACACAATGAGAATGACCTTTTTCTGCTGTATTTCCAGACTTCACCTCCAGCTGTTCCCTGGAAGGAAGAGACAGAGGCAAAAGGGAAATAAAATAAAAAAATAGAGAGAGAATCAGGCAAATTATTTTGGGCTTCAACAACATTCAGTTCAGGTTCGGGCTTGTAATCCAGATTCATTTGCCTGTCTACACTGCAAGCCAGATTCAGAATACCCAGACTGGTGTTGCTTAACTTTTAGTGATAGAAGACATGACAAATGTTTAAAAAAAGGAGAATGGGGCCCTTTTGCAGAGGCAATACACAGCGACCTGATACTTTCTGGGGAAGGTGCTCAGGCACCCTGATGGACTGGCTAAAACCTCAACTAGATTAGATTGAAGGTTCGTGTGCTTAACAAAATCCCTTGCAACCACTTCCAACCAAAGGCTTCAGAAGACCAGCTGAGATGCGCAGAACATCTCTGAGCTACTGAACCGCAAACGTCATTTATGACAAGGGAAAGGCTGGCCTTGAGGTGGCTAAAATCAGCCTGAACATAACACTTCCTAAAGCTGCAGTGTAGATCTGTACACAGCACCTGTAGCCTTAAATGGTGGGGGAAGGATGCAAAACTTTAGACACCTGACAAATCAAAGCACCTAAAGTTACAGACTGCTTTTGAAAAGTTGGGCCTTAACCTCTCTATGTGGATAATACTTCCCTAGCTCCTGGGACGTGTTGCCAGGACAAACTGGTTACTGTTTGGTAAGTGCACAGATACTACAGAGATTAATGGAGAGCAGGAAACCCCATAAATAAAGCTCTTCTCCCCATCCTCCTTTGCAGGGCTGCAGTGGGGAAAGGTAAGAGTACCCCACGACTTTGTTAGGGATTTATAGAGCACTAGCCAGCATCGTCCCTAGGTGATAACAGCAAGGAGGTGTGAGGCAAATGAAAATGGTCTCTGTTCTCAGCTTACTAGGGTTTGGTCACTTGTATTTTTTTGCTTTGTTCCTAACGTTTATGACACAATGAACCACCTCACAATAACGAACTAGGCTGCAGGTGCAACAGAGGGGAAAACTCAGTAAGGAAACAGAATTCAGCTTCAGGCTTTGAAAGGTTCTCTCCAGCAGGGAATTGAGGGAAAGATTTCAGAGATTGACAGCATTCTTTCCTGTGCCTTACACTCTGCTTGGAATTGGTGGGCAAAGGGAGGAGTGAGACAATGTTTTAGAGCCTTTATCATCTTAATGGAGGCATATTATTTTGGAAGCAAAAATAAACCCCTTGGATGCTCCAGTTTCACATATGGAGTCATCTTCACCCACTGGGAAATTAAATGAGCTCCCCGCTACCTCCCTTCATTTGCATTATGAATATTTCTTTAGGTAAAACACACTCTTTAAAGGTTCAGTGGTTTTAGAGGGCCATCAGGAATATAAATTTAGCTCAGAAGAGTATGTTTAACTGGGGGCCTGGGAAGATTTGGAGACACTATAAGGGGTGGGGGGGGGGAATATCCCCATTGCTGGCACCAAGCAGCTTTCCTTTACATTTCATCCACTTTGCCAGGGCGATAACCAGTTGTTCCTAGTCTCCAAGATAGCAGGTTGCTGACAGGAAGTGGGAGAAATTTACAACAGTTATCAACGGAGCTGAGAGTTAGATTAAAAAAAAGCTGTAACAGGGCCCGATAGACAAGAGAGAGCACTGAATAAAACTGGGAAGCTGAAAATACCCAATGCAGCAAGACAGCTTAATACTCGCCTTTGTCTTTAAAATGCAGTATCAGTTTTTTGTTTGCTGCACACTTTATTGCAAGTAGGTCCTTTGACAGCTTCTGTAGAGAACTAACCCAGGAGTATTCTCACTTAACCCTGGCTGCAGCTTGCAAGCAGAGACCCCATCCTTCCAAGTCACCTTGATTTAAATGACAGCAAAAGATACCCAGCACCCTGCAGGAGCCAGACCCCAGTCACTAGCTAATGTGGATGCTAAGCGAGATGGAACAAGCAGAAGAGCTTAGAGTCATACTGAAACATACACTCCTGAGTTTCTTTTAGCCCTACTACACCCTCCTGATCCAGCATGGCGCTGTGCTCAGCAGCTTGCAGGACTGGGCACAGCTTCACTGGGATGTCCAGCATTAAAGGGGGGTTTTGAAGGACTTCATGGGAAGAGGCAGGAGCTGAAGGCAATAAAGACTATGTACTGCCCTGTTTAAACTTCTGGCACATGGCTTGAATCATGTGATTGTTTCTGACATCACAAGTAAGTTCTGAATGAGCTAAGAAACTTTAAGAAAGACTCCAATGTCAGGGAAAGATGGACTGATTTGAGCATGGCTTGGGCGGGGAGGGGAGAAATCACAGAGGAGTTTGCATAGGGAGTTTGGGAAAATCCTAGGAGAAATGTTCCTCCCTCCCACCACAAGCTGTGGAAAGGAAGCTATGTAAAACGTAAAGTTACTTCGCTGGCCAAACTACACTTGAAGTTTTAACGGCAGCTCTTTCCTCCAGCTCAGTATTAAAATAATCGGATCCCAGAAATCTGGAAGAAATACGGTTCTAAAGCAAAACCTGACAAGCCCAGTGTAGGAATGTTAAAGTAATAAAGCGTTTTAATTACATCCATGGAGGCTGCCATCCACACCGAGGTCAACCGGCTCTGAAATTACCACTTGGCTTTTATTCAGCTTTCTCACGGCAGTGGATGGGGCAGGGAGAAGGATATGGATAAAACCCCATTGAAGAGCCTGGTTCTGCTTTGTGGGTGGGGGGGGGATTTTTTAAAGAATATCTATTTTTCACGTGAAATAAACTGTGGGTTTGGGGAACACGCCCCCTCCCAACATTGCACCCAGGGCCCTCACAGCAGCTCTATCACCTCTGCCCCACAGCACAGGCCGCACGAGCTCTTTCATCTCAAGTGGGAACCCATTGTCTGGGTTGGCAAATTACCCAAGAAAACCCAGAGTGACTGAAGTTCTGGAAGGGGCGTAAGTCGCCGCCACGCTGTCAAACGCATGCCATGGAATTTACACAAAACCAATGATGGGAATTAATGAACTTCACAGTGTGTGGGGAAAATAAATAATTGGGGCTGAAACAGACTCACCAACTGCCTCCCCCACCTCTGCCACTTCTCCATCTGTCGGGGCGGGGGGAGGAGACAGGGGAAGATTCCTCCTCCACGATCCCGTTCAGGATTTTGGTACAGCCAAGGAAGAGACCATTCCCGGGTTTCCAAGGCCCTCCTGATTCTGCTTTGTAGGTTCCATTATGTGAATGGAGAACTATTTCCAGTCCAGTGTTTAGCCAAGGGTAAGGGCCTCACCCAAGTCCCACTGAAGTCAGTGGGAGACTTTCCACTAACAGCTGGGTCGGGCACTAATTTCTCTGCCAGTTTGCTTTTCTACTGTACGCTTTTTGCACTTCTATAGTGCTTTCCAAAAGTATTCAAAAACTGTACTGCTTTAACTACTGCTAAAGCAGAGCAACACCTCTAGTGTGGATGCAGTCACATTGGTATCAAATATCAGAGGGGTAGCCGTGTTAGTCTGGATCTGTAGAAGAGACAAAGGGTCCTGTGGCACCTTATAGACTAACAGAGGTATTGAAGCATAAGCTTTCATGGGTGAATACCCACTTCTTCGGATGCAAGCAGTGGAAATGTCCCTGCTTGCATCCGAAGAAGTGGGTATTCACCCACGAAAGCTTATGCTTCAATACCTCTGTTAGTCTATAAGGTGCCACAGGACCCTTTGTTGCTTCATTGGTATCAAAGGAGCTTTATACCTGCATAGGATCTCCTATATAGGAAGGGGAATAAGCTATGCTAAATCATCCTTATACAGCTATAATTGCATCCACACTGGTATACTTTAAAAAAAAAAACCTGACGAATATCACACCCCTGACCAAAATAGTTATCCTGATGCAAAAATCCAGGCTTAGATCAGGCCTAAGCACTTCATAGTGATTCAAACACTGAGGCAGGGAAACAGGATTGCCCCCATTTTGTGGGTGGAGAAACTGAGGCTAAAGAGACAAAATGACTTGCCCAAAATTGCACATTCATAGAAAGGCCAGAAGGGACCACTGTAATCATCCAGTCTGACCTCCAGCAGAACACAGGCCAGAGAACATCCCCAAAATAATCCCTAGAGCAGAGCTTTTAAAACAGCCACTCTTGATTTAAAAATTGCCAGTGACGGAGAATCCACCACAATCCTTGGCAAGTTGTTCCAATGGTTAATTACCTTCACTGTTAAACATTTATACGTTATGTCCAGACCTTTTCAAGATACTGAACCAACATCAGGCTTTGCAACGACTTGTCTGGGGTTCGAACCCAGGCCTTCTCACACCCAAAGCAACTCACACCTCTAAACTAACAAGCCATTTCAATTCCCAGCCACTGTGACAGAGCTGGGAGTAGAACCCAGAGATCCAATCTCCCAGTCATAGGAAACAGGACTGGAAGGATCTCCTGGGTCACTGAGTCCAGTCTTCTGCCATCACTGGTATCCCATTATATAATCCCATTCATAAATCCACCAAACTCCAGGTTGTTTGTCACCTTAATGGGAGGTGTGACACTGCACCCCATATTCTTCATAGTGATATTATATGATTATGGCATAATTATGATGTATTTTATGCAAGACAGGTCATGTAAGGGGTCATTGGAAAAGTTATGATTTTCTGAATACGATTATCCTATTTGTATGCATGTATCATTTTTGTATCTGAAGTTATAAATACTGACTATATATCTGTATTTCAAATGTAGTTACACCTGGATAACACCCACTAGACAAGATGCTTTCAGTCTAGATAGCTGGTTGGGAAAGGCCTATTCAGGGCAATGAGCCATCAGGGAAAACCATAGGCCTTAGGAGAAGCTTATCTCCCACCTGGTGAGCCTTCCTGAGAACACTCCAAACAGCCTGTAAGTAATGGATGCTATGACTCTACAAGGACATGTGACCAGGCCACATGATTCTGGACTCCATCTTGGGATGTCAGTATTTTTCCCACAAACAGGTCTGGGAACCAAGTTTTGAAACAATGAGTTCCCATCCTATGCTAAAGCTATACAAGTCAGGGAGTGACATCATCTAGGGTTCTTCACTCCTCACACAAGAAGACACCTGGAAACACCTGAGGAGCAAAGACTGAACTGGGGGAAGTGCTGGACCCAGGCTAAAGGGATTTCTAGCCTGTGTATAAAACACCTTCGGATTCCAAGCTGTAAAGCAAGTGCAGCTTGTCCCATAAGAATCTGCAGCCCGCCTGTCTCATCAGCCAGGGTGAGAATTTGCTAGTTCATATCCTTTCTAGTATCTTAGACTTAGTTTGTGTTTCGTTTAATTACTAGGTAATCTCCTTTGATCTGTTTGCCATCACTTAAAATCTACCTTTTGTAGTTAATAAACGTATTTCATGTTTCAATCCAAACCAGTGAGCTTTGACTGGAGTGCTTGGGGAAAATAACTGCTTGGTTACCACACGTGTACATTGTTCTCTTCACATTGAGGGAGAGGCGGACTGGGTATTAAACCCCTGTCCTGGTCAAATCTGACCAGTATATGACGGTACTGCTCTGGGGTCCTAGGCTGGGAAGCTGGTGGTTAGAGAGCCTGCGTGTAACTGCAGCTGGCTGTGTCCCTACCCATGTGAATGCTGGTGAAAGTGCAGGCTGGAGGGCGTTGCAGCTTGTCACAGCAGCACAGTGTGAGAGGGAGCCCAGGCTGGTGGGTCAGAGGGCTCAGTGGTACCCTAGTTCCAGGTGGCACCCCGGGGGGAAACCAGTCACAGGAGGCTGTTCCAGAACCTCGCTCCTTTGATGGTTACAAACCTAATTGTTAGCCTCAATGTATTCACGGCCTGTGCTTTAACCCCTAGACCATGTCTCCACAGGCAGAATATATTCCAGACTGAATGTCTGTTTAAAGGTATAGACAAGTTACTGCATCACTGGCTCTTTGAAAGAGCCAATCTGCCACCTGCTTTTTGTCTTAGCGTTTGCCCATTTTAATTCACATTTTGTTATTCTGGTGCAAGTTTCTGGGTGGGTTAGCCCTTACTGTCTCCTGGCTTCCTTTGGAGCTTACACAGGTGAAGAGGTCCATGACAGGAGGGTTAAGGAAAGGAGTTTGCTGGTTGCCTTTTGAACAGAGACCTGTGTACTTGGAGACCACTGTTGGCTCAGTAGGACCTACCCTGTGCCCCCCCTTCTCCTCCTCACCCCAGAAGATTAAATCTGCCAAGCATTTCTTAACTTGAAAGGGACACCAACCCCTTTTAGAGACAATAGGGAGGAAATGACACTTCTAGGCTTCAAAAAAGCAGCAGCTCAACCAGTGCAGCAGGTGAAAGGAGCACGTTGGGCTCATTCTGCAGGGACATGAACATAGTATTAGAGACATTGTTTAACTTGCACAACTGCGGTAGAATCACAGGCCTGGAAGGGACCTTGCAAGCTCATCTAGTCCCGTCCCCTGCACTCATGGCAGGACTAAGTATTATATGCTTAATATGCACCGAGTTTGTTATTAGGCTCCAGAGCTGGACTCCCAAGGCCTTAAACAACACGGGATCCCAATGTCCCTGAACTCAGGGGTGGGGAGAGGGACAGTGGGGAGAAGGCATCTCTGACACCCTGACAAGAATGCTCCAATGGTACGTCCTTTTATAAATTAGAGCTCGTGTTTGAGTTTGCTCTAGGACTGGGATCTGTCTGAAGCCAAGATCTCAGCTTTGCAGATGGAGCCGATCTCTACCAATCTAGAAGTTTCTTTCCCCATCCCCACCTCTTCCCAGTATACAAAGGCACTAATAACCAGGCCAGTTACTTTAATAAGCTGCATAGGGTTGCCAACTTTCTACTAGCACAAAACCAAACCCCCCTGCCCCTCCTCCGAGGCCCTTCCCCCCCCACTCACTCCATCCCACCCTCACTCATTTTCACCAGGCTGGGGTAAGGGGTTGCGGTGCGGGAGGGAGGGCGGGTTCTGGCTCCAGAGCCAGGGTGGGAGCAGGGATGAGCAGTTTTGGGTGTAGGAGGGGGCTCTGGGCTGGGGGGGAAGGGGTGTGTGGAGCTGAAGGGTTCAGAGTATGGGAGGGGGCTCCAGGCTGAGGCAGGGGTTGGGATGTGGGCAGGGGCCAGAAATGAGGGGTTCAGGGTACAGGAGGGGGCTTCGGGCTGGGGCCAAGGAGGAGGGATTTGAGATGGAGGGGGCTTCAGGCTGGGGCTGTGGGGTTTGGAGCACAGGAGGGGGCTCTGGGCTGGGGGTGTGGATGGCTTTTGCTCTCAGGCCTGACCTACCCTTAAAGGTTTTCCCAGTAAAACTATTTTTGTCAAGGGTGTGGCTGCTGACTGGAGTAGTTATACCAGTAAAGGCTTAGTGGGGATGCAGTTACATGGGTATAACTCATTCTTCTTCCCCTCCCGAAATAAGTTGTATCAGTGTAAGCAAAACCACTTTTACACAAATATAACTGCGTCCACCCTCAAAGGGGAGTTGCCACTTTAATTACAGGATAGCTAAAACTTTAAAACTCAGACAAGGCCTCAGAATAGCTCCTGAAGAGCCTATTTATTTAAAATCTATCCTGTAGGGGTTGGGGCCTGTTTCTAAAGTCACTGCGTAAAGTTGCATCACTGACTCTCCCCAGGCTCTGGTCAGGGGTAAAATAGAACCACCTTATCCCCTCCCCAGCACCTTCACCCATTAGCAATGGGCTTCTTCTGAGGTGCTAAGGTGTTTGGATAGCGTTTTTCTCTTCTCCTTCAGTTACCAGCCAAGAATCTAGAAGCATAACGTGCTGGGAACCTCTAGGAGGAAGCCTCTTCCTAGGGGATTTTCAGACCAGTTTTACATGCTGGGGAGCTTTGGAGAAATACACCAACACTTGGATGCTAACAGGCGCTCTCTCAAACCCAACCTCTTGCCTTTCTATCATTGTGCCATCTTATCCCCCACACCCGCATGAAGTGTGGTAGTCAGCTGTGACTGCACAGCAGTTCAGAGATTGCATGTGCCAGTTGAAGAGAAGCGTGTGTGTGTGGCTGGGAGTAGGGAGAAGTTTCTTGGTGGCCTGATTCTCCACTGCTTTACACCACCCTGTGATTAACAACTGGGCAAGGTGGGCCCAAATCACCACCACACTGAGCCGGCAGCACGTACAGCTGCTGTGCACAGCTGTAAGATGGCATGGTGTAATGCACTGAAGAATCAGGACTTCCTTTTGGGTAGGGAGAGACATGGGAGGGCTCCAATCCTTTTCTCCTTCCTCCAGGCTGCTTCTTCACTAGAGCCATTCAGGGGACCCTGCCGGCTCATTAGATGAGCCTCCTTTTTATGTAAGCACCGCAGCCTCTTTCTGTTCTTGTACTTAAAAGCTCTGAACTGCCACTAAATAATTATCTTCCTTTCTTGGTGGGGAGGCCAGGGCAGCACTTTACACATCAAACGCCTGCTTTGGAGGGGCTCACTATAATTTTAGATGAAGTGGTAAATATTCTGTTCACTCCAGTTCATCTCCAGTTATAGTTATAATCCCATTAGTGAGGCCCCGAGAAAGCAATGGCATTATCATCTAGTGAGCATATATGAGGATTTTTTTGGGGGGAAGGGGGTGGGAGGGAGCACGCGGCAGAAGGCAAGTAAAGAAGTGAAAGTAACAAAAGATGCATTTGCCAGCTACACACACCATTTCTCCCCAAGAAAGATCTGATCACCATTGTCCTGATGCTTCAATGGTGCTTTGCTCTGAAAGTAAAAAAAAAAGCTTTTGAGTGCAGCAAGGGGCAGGGCTGAAATGAGCATCTTATTCCTTTCAGTCAACTTCAGCTTCCTTTCATTCTTTGCCGGAGCTCCCCCCTTCCCCTCCCCCGGCGTGGCAGATCCACCTAACAAAGAGCACCAGTTCCTGTTCCTGGTGGGGGTGGGAGGGGAACAGGGGCGTAGTGCTTAGATTAAAAGCTAATTGCTGTTTATGGATGAGTTCTTTAGAATATTTCTCATCATTATCAGACTTCACTGACCACTGGCTAAGTCAGATGAAATTAAAGTAATCTATTTCCTAAAAAATAATAATGCATGCTTCTTGTGCTGAAAAGGGGGGGGGGGTGTGCTAACTGAGGAACATAAGTTAAAGAAACCCTCTAAACCCAGCAGGAAACATGATGGAGCTAAATGGAAAACTAGGATCAGCTGAAAAAGGCTTTAGGCCCAGGGACAGCTGCCTGGATGAAGCTTTTTGGAGTTTTGTTTTTAATTCAATTCTGTAAGAAGTTGCCTGTTAATACATCTTGTACTCCTCCCTCTACAATGGGAACATCTACACAATAGCCAGGAAGTCTGATTCCCAGCTTGGGTAGACGTACATGCACTAGCTCGGTTTGAGCTGGTGCCTACATCTAGGAGCATGGCTACACTGGTGAGGGCAGGAGCTTGGACTGGCGACCGAGTATGGAACCAGTGGGGATGGGGGCAGGGCGGGGGTTGGACTCTTGCAGCTAGTCCGCTGCAGCCACCCTGCTATTTTTAGCACACTACCTTGAGCTGAACTAGTGCACGTAAGTCTACTGGAGCTGGGAACTGTGGCTCCAGCTGCTGTGTAGATGTACAGGTTACTTTGTGTTCCCTGACTTCATGGATGTCAATATGAATCCCTGCTGACCATCAACATCTTCAATTTCTTTGTTCAATATTCCTGACTCCGCCCCCTCCAACAGTGTTTCAGACTAGTGCACAAACAGGCCTGATTTGAGATCAGTGTCACTGATCAGAATCAAGTAAGCCTACTGATTTCAATGGGTAGTGTGTGTAAATTTGGAGTGACTGTTAGGCTCTCACCCCATGTTATCAATGTGAGTTCATGATTCCAGTTGCCTCCTGGATTTCTGGTGCAAACAGGGGTAAAATGTTTTATTCATAGAAAACAACTGCAGAGCTCTGAATCTCTAGAATTCTGGTTTGTTACATAACACTTTTTGTGTTTGGCTGCAGCGACTCAGAGCTTGACCTTAAATGTGGTTTCACTGGAGTCTTTATTAGGATTTTAATGTTAGGACAACAGCATAGGAGCCAAAAGCCGGAAGAGCAAAAACTGATAGTCAGTTTCCCTTCCTCAAAATCCATAACATTAAGTCAATGTTAATTTATTGAAGGACTGCGTAGTTCTGTGTCACCATCATTACATCAGTAGTCCTGTTCCTTGAGTTTTGAGGCCATCACAAACAACACAAAGGTATAATGGGAGCCAGTGGTTGGAAGTTTAAGTAGGACAAGTTCAGACTAGAAATGAGGCGTAACTGTCTATCAGTGAGTGCAATTAGCCATTGGAACAACTTACCCTGGGTTGGGAAGATTCCACAGCACTGGCAAGGTTTCCATCAAGCTTGGGTGTTTTTTTGGTCATCGATGCTCTAGTTCAAACAGGAATTCATTCAGGGATGTACTATGGCAGGAGTGGCTGAACTTACTGACCCTCCAAACTGCACACCATAATCTTCAGAAGCTCAAGATCCACGAAACATACACAAACTGCCACATAGGGCGATGCTTCTTACCCAATGCCCCCTGCTTGCAGGGCAAAAGCCTCTAGTCCCACCACCTTTCTGCAGGGCAGAAGCCCTGAACTCCCCCGTGCCCAGTCTTGGGGGTGGAGAACAGGGTGGGCATGTGGGGGGCTCCAGGAGCCACACTAACTGTAAAAGAGCTGTGGCTCGTGAGCCCCATGCAGTTTGGCCATGCCTGTACTATGACCTGTGCTGTACAGGGGTCAGACTATGTGATCACAATGGTTCCTTCTGGCTTTCAGCCAGTTTAACATCCTCATGATACAGATTTTTCTTGAATGCAATGAAGAAGGCTTCCTAGAATGAACCCCATCTTGCAATGTGTGTGGAGGGAAACTGGAACTAAAGCCAGCTGAACAAGGACAGATTCAACAGTTACAAGCAAGCCAACAAAACAAGGCGAGAGTCTGAATCGGTAAAATCTCAAGTTCTCATCTAGCTGAGATGTGGTAATGGGAGAGATGTGAAAATAAACTTGGCTCTCACAGGCTTCAGCTAGCTCAGAGCAGGCTTAAGGAAGAGGCTTCACTTGGAAGCAGTTTAAACAGCTGATTAAGGGGACATCTGAAAAAGTTCGTAGCTGCTGGCAAAATTTAAGACAGCCCCAGCTGCATGGGGGCTGAGAAAAGGCTGTATCGATAATCAGTGCCACTTTGGGACTTGCCCTATCCCATGAAGTTAAGAGTTGTGCCTTTGGCTTCAATGGGAGCAGGACCCAACACCTTCATCACAGCCGCACCATTAACAAAACAAAAAACCACCCTTTACAATTCTGCTATTAGCACCATTTCTCTCCTGGTTAATTCCTCATGATGAATTTGTTAGCATCCAGTCTTTGCACTGAACAGGGGGAAGGGGCATTAGTAGCCTCATAGCCAGGAGAGGGCCAGTGCATGAGCCTGCAATGACAGCAGTTGGAACAGACTCATCCGTATTGCATTCTGCTATGGCCTGGTCTAAAAAGTCCTTGTACAGGTACAAATATGCGAGTAGGGGTGTAATTCCCAGATCACTACAGTTCCTAGCATGGATGCATTTAGCAGTAGAAAGACACCTTAAACTGGCATAGCTTATTCCCCTTCCTGTACAAGAGTAGCCACACAGATATAAAAACACCTTCACAGGATATAACTGCATCCATGCTAGGGGCAGCTGTGCCGGTACAATGAAAGTAAGACAAATTTATAGTGTAGACAAAGCTAAAAAGTCTTTCATGTGACACTTTCCTTTCTGGAATTCCTTACACACACCCCTCTTTAGATAGCTGCACTTGGTTCAGGCTCTCATTTGTGGATTTGCTTACATGAAACAATGGGCACAGTCTCATTACAACTCATTTGCACCTCTCCCTGAAGTCTGCAGTAGAAAAAATGGCTGCAAATGCAGATTATTATCCAAGTTATCCAAAACTGCAGCAAATTCAGCAGATTCTGGAGGCCCCAGGTTGTAACTTTTGCATCTTCTTGCCAATGGTGGCAGCTCAAACACCTCTGCAGGGAGTCCGATGAGAGCAGAGACTGCCTGTCAGAACATGTCAAGATTTCACAATAAGCATCTTACTGGGGTGGGGAAGCATAAACTGAGCAAAGAGCCCTAGAACTGCCAAACTGCTCTCACTTGGACTAAATTTGCTTCCCTCGAATCGAAGCACAGCACCGTGCTGTCGGGCAAGGAGTTAAAAAACCAGTCACCAACCACTCATCTGTATGGTGCTTAAGTTATTGCCTTCCCATGGTCCCAAGAGAGTCTACTTGTAACAAAAAGTATCAAATAACTACAGGGTTAATAAGATACTTGTTTAGAAGCATTTCCTACTTCTAGTCACACACAATGGATCCCCTTAAACATTAGGGTTTAGTATAATGGTGAGCCAAGTAATAAGTTCATGTTACCACTCTGGGGTAAAGATACTGGCTAGAGTCAGTTGTCCTAGAACCACTGAGGATCTGCTCTCAGGTCTCATACCACATGGAGTCCACTTGTGGATTTCCATTTGAAGTCAGCGTTTCAAGGAGCAGCATAGGTCCCTTTCTCATTAAGAAAAGAAACCTAAATTCCATGGAACCTCAGGTTCTCATCCAGCTTTTCACCCTTCTGAATAGAACTAGTCTGAAAAAGTCAACGAAAAACAAGACTGACAAAATACTTTAAATTAAGGGTCACAAATTTCTTCACCCTGGTTTTCTGAACAGCTCTGAGGGCTCAGTAACACTGGTGTAATGCCACTGACTTTAGCCAAAGTCACTGAGTGCCATACTGTTGACTAGGTTTGCCCCTTTGGCTCAGATCTTATGGAGATCTTATCAGATCTTGTGCCTCCTGCAAGGGCATTGACAATTCGATGGATATTTTAGTTGTAAGTTTATTGCAAAGTGTCTGTACCCAAAGTTTTCCCTCCAAGTATTGAGCCGCATGCAGTGTGCCTGCCTGTCAGCCTTCACCCCAGAGGTAGCTCTATTTCACTGATGTTGTATGCTGGTCCTTGGAGAATATCTTGCATTTCTATAGCACATTAATTGTGAGATGCCCAATGAGATGGCTCATGTAGGAGTCCAATCTGTCAAGCTTGGATGGGAGTACCACATGCATCTAGTGTAGTGGAGAGCAGAATCTACATAGTATGTAGTATCAAACATTCTGCTGGATTCTTACATTAGTATCTAATCCAGCAGAGTTCACATCACATCAAGGTGAGGTGTCAAGAGCAGCAAAGCGATATTTAACACGACACGAGCAGCTGTATCACAAGCTGAACTCTTCACAAAACTATTTAACAGAGGTGGCCTCTTTCAGAGTTAACAGCAAACAACTAACACCCTACACTGGTAGGAAAATGAAACATCTGTTTTTAAAAAATGCAATGGTTGTTACTGCATCAACAAAGTGTAGCAAATACTTTCCTAATTGTTTTTTAGTTGTTAGGAAAATAGCTCACACATTACTGGGGTAGCTTCATTATAGTACATTTGCAGTAGACAAACACAACAAACAGCTCCAGAAAAAAAAATTTGCATTCCAGCAAGGGTGGAACTCTTGGGCCTGGTCCACACTGGGAGGAGGTGTCGATCTAAGATACGCAACTTCAGCTACGAGAATAGTGTAGCTGAAGTCGACGCATCTTAGATTGAATTAAAAGTACTTACTGCGGGTCCACGCAGCGCAGGCTGGCTCCCCCGTCGACTCCGCTTACTCCTTGCGCCAAACTGGAGTTCCGGAGTTGATGGGGAGCGCTTCTGGGATTGATTTATCGCATCTACAGGAGACGTGATAAATCGATCCCAGAAGTTCGATCGCTACCCGCCGAATGGGGCGGGTAGTGTGGACGTACCCTTGGAGTTATAAACTTTGGAAGGAGGAGGGAGGGGGAATAGAGCTTTGGCCTTAAGTATGAGTGATGTCCCTGCAAAGAAATACTGCATTATTCTTGTGGTCACACAGGTACCATTTGTGCTAAGGACATGGACACAAAACCACCATCTGATAGGACGAAAGCGCCACTACAATAGGCTCTAATTGACACTGGAGTTGGCAGTCAGAGCAGAGAGGCTAGAAGCTGAATGAGCCATGGAAAGTGAGCTCGCCTTTGCCCACATAGTGGTGGTCCATTCCAAGTGAGAGCTGGGGCACAGGGCATGTCCAGACTACAGAACTCATTCCAGTGGCTCACCCTTGAGTTACTATCCCCCAAGTCAGCCTAGCACTGAGTGCATGCTGGAGGAGAGCAAAGCAGGCAGGTGTGTATTAACCTGGCCTCTGCTGGATCTCCTGGTTCCAGAGCTATGGCAGGGGGAGCACAGAACTGTCTGTTTCATCTTTCACCAGCACCAATTTCAGTTTAGAAAGCTCCCTTGCTAGGCACCACGCAGGTAAGCAACCACCACAAACAAGTTTTGCTCATTTTGGGTGTCTTCGTTTCAGCCTTGTAGCCTAATTACCTAAATTAATCAAGCCCAAGTCCCTTTGTAAGCCCTTTCTGTGTTTGCCACAAGCACATACATTAATGCACTAATCTGTCGGGCAACAAGTTGTACAGGTAACGTGGCCCTTTGTTACCCAACTATTAAAGCTGCTCAACATGTTTGCCAGGAAACTGCATTTCTCACCACCTTGCCAAGTTTCCTCTAATAATGCCCAGTCTCCTGGTGCCTTGCCTTTATGGTCATTATCAGGAAGTGCGCTTCTAATCAATCCAGAGCTGACATCTGCCCCTAGCCCCCTTTTTCTGTGCATAAAGACACCCCACCTTCCACACTCATGGTTAGTGATTGACTGATCCTGGCAGAGGCAGCACTCAGTGGAATGTATTGTTTCCTCTGTCCTCAGGGTGACTGTCTTTAAAACCGATGAACATTAGCCGGATCCTGTATTTGATTAGAACAAGTGTCAGACATCTTGATAATGAAGCTGTACAAGCTCCGATTTGCCAGAGCCAGAAGATAATGGATTTCGTGCCATGCTCAGTGCCTCCTGCGATGTCTCTTGGGGTTCTCTTTCATTCAGTTGACTTCAGGCCTGGGGAAAAAGCAAATCTCCAAACATGCAAAAGGGGCAAGTTCCCTTCAAGGAACAGCGTGAACGGGCAGGAACAATGCTGCATGGTCTGCCATGTGTGGAGCAGCTTTCTGGAAAGATGAGTATTTGACATGAAGTTCCTGTCGGGCTGAATTGCTTTTGTTCCCATCTTCAGCAGGAGATTCCTGCCTCCCCCAGGCCAGTTGTTTCAACCCTTGTGGGCTGCGTTCAGTCACTGGACTAGCAAAGGCCGGGCCACCCTTAACAGCCCCAACTCTTCCTCCCTCCACTGCCTCCTCCTCCTCCTCTCACAATTAGTCTCTGTAATTCCAAATGAAAACAATCCCTTCTTCTTCAGACCCCCTTCTCCAGCCTGGATAAAAGGAAGGGGTGTTTATAACTACAGAAGTAGCCACACTGCTGAGAAGAGGCCACTTAAGGAATTGTGCGAGGTTAAGACCCCTGAACGGGACTGGCTACAAGGTGGTAGCCATGTGACAGGCCTGCCACCGACCGGTTTCTTTATGGGGGTTAGGTGCTGAGAGAGGGAGGGTGAGCGCCCCCCCCCCCCAGTGGATCATACAGGAGAACCAGCTTTTGATTTTTTATTTATCCAACAGCACTTCACTCTGCTGGGCTTAGCTGCCCTCCCTGCATCAAGCGCCCTCGGTAGTGAACTGCTTTTATTTGGCGGTTGAATGGGAGCCAGTTTACTGATGAATGCCAAGCCTGATTGGCTTCAGCACACAGCAACACAGCTCTTCGTGAAGAGAAATCCATAAATTTGGGGGATGGGGGGGAAGGGGACGACTCAATATTATTTTAAAAACCAGAGATTGTCAAAGGTTTTCAAAAGCAACTAGTGATTTTCAGGTGCCCAACTGGATATCTTAAAAGGGACCTGAATTTCAGAGGGCAGGTGCTCATTATCTTCTCCATAGCAAGCCCCTTGAAAGGAATCAAAGTTAAGCACTGAGTCAGTTGCAGTAAGTCACTTCGCCTTGCTGTGCCTCATTTTCCTCACCTGTAAAGTGGGGATAATAGGAGCCAACGATTACCAGATGAAGCTATTCAGTGAAAATTACCTATGGTGACAAATATTTTATTCACTGAATTAGTTGTCCAGCAAAGATTTGGTCAGCTGGAGAACTGGCTGCATAACAAAAGTGAATTGCTGAACAACGACATTTATGGAATACAATACATGGTTAGTATGTAATCAGCTATGCTACTTGCCTACTTCCTACGAGTGCTAGAACGCTTACTGAGGTGTGCAGAATGCTTTGAGATCCTTAGATGAAAGGCACTAGAGAAGTGGAAATTCTTATTAATCTGGATCTCTCCAGAGCTTTAGCTCCAGATTGCTAGCCATAGATGTGCTTACAGCAGAAGCTTGGCTGATTGGCTCTATTGCAGGTTTTTCATTATTCTAAAAACCTCAGCCAATAAAGCAGCTCAAGATGTTTATACATTAGTGAGCTAATTGGATAGGCCAACATGCAATAGATTCTCCCCCCCCCCCCCCCTCCAGGAGGGCCAGATGTTCTGCTCCAAAGAAGGATAGGTCTGTGGGTTTGTTTTTTTAAACTAGGAGGGTGGAGTTGAAGAGGTCACTGTTTAAACTACAATATAACCTGGACAGCATGTACTTGCACCAGGATGAACTATATTTGCGACCCTCTGGAATAAAAGATCTAGCAAATTAATACACTGTTGACCCTCTGTGCTGATCCCTAAAAGCATTTTAATACAAATGGGATTGCCTTCTCCAATCACTCGTGATTGGATTGGCGATTACAGTCATAAAGGGAGTAGCCATTGCATTAAATTAGCGAGGCTGTAAACAAAAGAAACCATCAGGTCCAGGGCATGTTTGGAAAGAAGTCTAGTGCTGGAGGACCACCTCTGCAAAAATCTACTTACCAAGCCAGCCCCCACATTGTCCCTCCCTGCTCATCCCCCCAAAATGGGAAAAATGTAAAAAAAAAGTATATATAAAAATAAGAGTACTGGGATTGCTGCCCAGTAAAGTTACAAAAAGTACAGCTTAATGAGACTACAAAGTCAGAAGCCTGCCATCCACACACAAATCAGAATTAAAACATGCTAGATCAGATGAAAACAATTGGCCTATGGACAGAGTGAAACTCCCAGAAAAGTAGGACAGGTACCAATTAGAAACATTAAGCAGGTGTGTCTGCAGAGCAGCCCCCTCCCTTCATTAGTTACAGGGGCTCATGATCTTGGCATAAATAGTAGATCCAAAAATAGACAGACAGAATCAACTCAACACTGCCCAGGGGTCTTTTAAGGAGGACTCAGCCATGAAGAGGTTCTCTGCTGTATGGAGGTACAGCTTCTAATTACACGAACACACTTTAATGAGAGACTTTGCATTTCCATACCAATGATTGACAGAGACTGAGTGAGTCTACTAGACTACCCACACACGCTCCTGTTCTTCTTGCCATTTATTTAGGATCTGGGTAGCCCAGCTCTCTTTATAAGACTCATCCTCCTATTCATGAGGATAGATCACATCCTGCGGTCTTCACTGGACACCATCATCAAGTACATGGTTAAGGACTGATGGAGCCAGTTGGATATTTTGATTCTGTCCCATAACTAACACCCACCACATACCTTCTCAGCTTTTTGTACCCAGAGAGGATACCTACATGGTGTCAGAAACTCATTCAATTAACATCAGCCTAGCCACATTGTGGGATGGGTATGTGTGCAAACTCATACCTCTCTTTACTGTATCCTTACCCATAGCTCCAATAGATTTTTTTTTAAATTACTCCTCTCAAAAATTACTCCTAAATCCTTCAGCCACAATGTTGTTAAGAACCCAGTGGGCTTGTATGCAAGAACTTAGTAAAGCCCAAGTTAAATGACTTTTCCCTAACACTGCTCAGTTTGAATGAGAGCCATTGTTATTCAGATTAAAGCAAGTGTCAGATTAACAAATCAATGGGCATATGAGATATAAGACTGGTTACCATTGAAGTCTTTCAAATACCCAAACATATGGATGAACCAAATCTGAATTGTAATTGACTCACCCCTCTTTGATCTCTGTACCCTATAGGCTCCCAAATGAGACAGCGCCATCAGCCCCCATACTAGGGCTGAGGAGTGAAAAGATTCCATTGTGAACCAGCCACATACAATGCCTATTCTCTCAGCTTCCGTCTGCTGGATGTAGATGTGCCGTGGCACTTATAATTGAGACAGATCAGCTCCAAAATCAAACAGTGAGTAACAGAGCAGAAGAGCTCAATTGGGGTCATGTTATGTTATGCAGAAACCATTTACAAACCCATCTAGTGCAGGGTATTTTCCAGAGATCCCACATACCACTTACAAGTGGTCCTCGTGTGCCCCAGAATTCTAATGGCTTCATCATTTTATGCTGCACAGAGGAGCATCATGCAGGAGTTTTAAAGGAGGCGCAGTGGCAAGCCAGCACAGGGGTTTGTGGTACTCGTGGTGTCTGAAAAGGCCATGCAGCAACCAGCCCTTCAGTTCATCTTACTGATTGCTTTCAGATTCAGAGGACCCAGCACAGAAACCAAAGATGGAACTTCTAGAGCCACTGTACTTTATTATCCATAGCTAGCACTGACAATCACCAGGCATTCACACCTCTGCAGCAGGCATATGACAAGAACCTAGATAGCGCTAAGCATTGCACTACAGAAACCTGAGTGTCAACCCAAACAAATGGGAAAGAAACAAGATCACCCTTTAGCCATGTTAAAATGCAGTCTCCTCCTGTCGAGTCCAATTCTGCCACCCTTACTCAAGTGGAAATCAAAAGGTACTACTCTACTTAAGTAAGATCAGCAGAATCAGGCTTGCACAGAACTGTTCACCACCTTGTCCAGAAACATCCCATGCGTGGCAGTTCACATTGAACTTAAAATAGAAGCACCATTTCCTGTGGTGGTTTTCTTTACTAGATGGAGTTTTGGGGGAATTGGGGATGGGGAGTTGCAGCAGAATTCAGGAGCAACTAAAGCACTGTCCTTCAAGCCATGGAAAATACTTGTTTTTGAGTTTTGCTATGAACAAGATTTTCCTGGGTTTGGGTAGAGGCAGGCAAATAAAGATATTTGAATCATATTTTTTCCATTATGTAAAAGTGGCAAGATTTCTCAAACAAGCCACATGGACAAATACTTGCTAGGCTCTAAGTTTCAGGTTTCATCACCAACCCAATATTTGAGCTGGGTTTCCCAAAAGGTCTGCAGGAAACTTGTCAAATCCTTCAGCAATCTCCAAATCCTGGAAAAACAAAAAAGGGAGGGGTTTGTTTGGTTTTCTTTAACCCCGAACCATCAAGTTTCTATCGCTAGGGTTTTGTTGCATACCCTTGGCTACCTAATAACCTTGATAACTGGGTCACACAAAGATCAGAAACTCCTTCCCTCTATTGGCAGTATTTGGCACATGATCCCAAGTTCAGCAGTTTTGATTCCATCCAGTAGAGGGCAATGATGTCACATACTATTCAGCTCCTTACAGGTACAAGGGAGGGTGGGGTGGGAGAGAGAAGTCACACTAAGTAAGTGGTCACACCAAAACCCCACACAAAATCAAACTAGCTAGAAAAGTTCACCAAAACTGAAACTTCACAGAGCCCAATTTATTGTCCAATCATGCAGTTGGCTTAACACTGTCAGTGAAGTCTGCTGATGAAATCTATAAGAGTTCTCAGTGTGCGGTAATTATAGGAGCTAGCATACAAGAATTGGGGAAAGATACGATACCTTTACTTTAAATTAGAAAATTCACAGGCTCTTAATCGGCTTTAAGACCACCTGGGCCTACTGTTTATATATAGCCTAATTAATTATTATACTACCTTTATCCGTGTGACTTCAGCATTGTCTCTGGGGAGAGCCAATAGCTGTACTAGCGACAAAGGGTCCTGTGGCACCTTATAGACTAACAGAGGTATTGGAGCATAAGCTTTCGTGGGTGAATACCCACTTCTTCGGATGCAAGCAGCGGAAAAAACAGTATAATAGCTGTACTGTTAAAGATAGTTTGCGAAAAGTTAGCAACGTACAACATGGATATTTTACATACACACGCCGCAGAAGCATTAGCGGAAAGAGGGTTCCACCTTCCACAACACAGATCCGGGCAGTACAGAGGAAAGAGAACCTGTAATTAACAAGCTTAAGGACAGACAACTAGAGCTCCTACCCTATATCAGTTTGCAGTGAGACCTGGCTTGAAACACTTACCTGCTATTCAGTTTTATCTGAGCCTGATCCATGGCAAGTCTGACAACTCCTCCCAAGGCATCATTCCACTCTTAAACGTCCCCCTCTGCCCCATTAACTGAATTCTCTCAGCCTTTCAGAAACACCCGACAGACAGACCTGCTGCTCACTCGCTACTAGAGCAGCCATAAATGGAAACAAAATCCGTTATCAGAATTGTGTGTCAAATTCTAACAAACTGATTGGGGGGGGGGGGGAGGAGGAAAGAGACATTACAGTCCCCTTTCACCCAGTCCCATAGAAAGTGTAAAAGCCAAATCAAAAACACTAATGAGCTCAGCCTGCAATTCTGCCAGTCAGCAAAGCACTTAGCATCTCTGCTTCCAGACCTAGCACGCATTTCTGGTATAGAGATCTATTATATGAAACATTCTGTTTAAGTGCATGGTTAACATATAGAAAGCGAACCTACTAGGATCAGTCCATTAACTCCAACAAAGACAATGAATTCAAATGGACCCCAAAGATATAGCTAGCTCAAGGGTAAAATTTCTCTTTGGACTTAAGAGCTTAACTCCCATTTTCAAAAGCGACTTTAAACCAGTTTACCTCAAGCCACTAAACTGTCAGCGACTTGAGATAAAGTTTTCACTGGTGCCTCTATTAAGGAGTACAAGTGATGAGAATTTGTGGAAAATCTTATCCCAAACCACTAAACTGTCAGGGACTAACTGATCTACGAAACCCCACCATCTAGCACATTGCAGTACTATGGGATCAGTGTTATAAGATCTTTGGATTTATTAAAATAATCTAAAAAGGAAGGACGAATAGGAGACATGCACCAATGCTGGACTGAAATTTAGTTCAGCCATTCATTCCCATTTTTAGCGCTGACTCACCACTGTTACTCTGGAGTTACACCTGGTATAGCAGCTGCAGCCCCTGAGCACATAATACTGCTGGATTGTGTGAGTAAGTCCAGGTTAAGGCCCATTTCCAGCAATGTTTGCATATCCCAGCAATGAGGCCAGTGTCAGAGTGAGGCATTCAGACTCACTTCTGTCGAGAGGAATTCCGTTACTGATTTTAACCAAGAACAGGAGTGGGCCCATCATTTGTACACCACCACCAGTGTAATTTTATAATTACAGTTTATTTGGCAACTAGTTTCCTGGGTATAAAAAAATGATACATTTTTACAAAGACAAATTCTGTTGATGTTTAAAGGCTAGGATACTTGGTCCACTTACAGGAGAACCTCACAATTCTTAAATTTATTTGAAAATTCATTAGGTAGCAAAATGAAAACCTCTATTTGGCCTTTGCACATTTCTAAACAAATATTTAATAGCTAATTGTGGCAGTGAAATCTATCAATAAACACTTCATTTTTTGTTAGCCATTGGCCTAACCCTGCACTAAACACTGGAGTAATTACAGAATTATGTATTACTTCACTGATGTTATTCCACGTTTATGCCACTGTTATTGAGAGCAGAATTGGCCCGAAGTTGTAAGGTATTTTAGAATGCTATGAAATACTCCAAGTTTAAAAATGTAACGATGCTTGTAAGAACAAGTGAATACCACACATTGATATGTTTTCTTTTGAATGGTTTGTTAACCTAATCACTAATTTGCATAATCCAGTCATCCACTATTGATTTCCTGGTCATCAGTGCAAATTATTGGTTCCACTGAAGAGCTATACATATAAAATACATTTTAATGTGATTAAAACTATTATTCACCTCCCTGGAGAGGGACTGCAGCTTTGCAAAATAGTGGAGGTTATTTTTTTACATGATGCAACTAGCATTGAGGGTTGTTTAAAAAACCCACTCATTATGAAATAACCATTACAAAAGCTAAAGGTTGCATATATTTATTGCAAAGTGTATGTATATATTCATGCCCACAGAAACAGATATGTGAAGGACCCAATCCTGCATTTCTTACTCCGTCAGAACCCCCACTGTGACAGAGGGCTTCAAGCAAGTATTTTGCAATTACTATGCATCACGTCCTGATGTCTACAGCTCCAGTGTTGTCTTTTAAACAGTGTATCCCCCCATTACAGTTACTTACATGTTAAAAGTATTTTTTGTAAGAGGATTTCAAGTGCCGATTCCAGTGATACTTGGCTCTGCTCATCACAGGGCCAGTCGTGCAGCATCAGGATCAGCAGCAAGGAAGATCAGAATTTAGTCATCCTCTCCCCTACCTTCACAAACACACCCTTCTCACTTAACTGACAGAACAAGCAACTGAGTCCTGACAGGCTAGGAATCTGCACTAGAGGAGGTAGAACATGCCAATTTAAACAAATAAAATTGACTTCTCCAATGGGAATTGTGCTCCTAAAAATCATTTACATACTTTTTCAAATCCAACACAGTGACGCTGAAGTGTTGCATTAGTAGACCAGCCAGATTAGAGCCCTGATCTTTTAGGACTCATCCTTAATAGCGTAAGACTTACTTATACAAACAGTCCCACTGATTTCATTGTGAGGACTACTTGGGCAAGGCTGACCCTTGCTTTGCAAGAGTCCCATTATATTTAGTTAAGCACAATATTAAGTTAGCCATTTGTCAGTCTGGATGGAAGATTAAATTGGGGAAGGGGGGGAAATTTAGCTCTTGGCCTTGATCCTCAGTTGACGTAAACTGGCACAGCTCCACTGACTTCAACCCACCAGTTAACACTAAGTGAAGAGCTGACCCTCGATAGAGGGTCTCTTCCCCTACCACCTTTTTTCTTAGAGGAAAAAAAAAATGGACCTTTAACTGGACTAGTTTTGGGGGATTATTTTGGGCTCATGGTTTGATGGAGTTAACGGACAGTAAGGCAATGTATATAACCATTTTGTTACTACTTAATGAACATTTTGACTGTAAGAAAAAAATCCTTGATACTGTTTCTAATTTAACAGAATTGAAGGCAGCTGGAAATAAGTTTATTTTAATTAAAGGGAGAGTCTGATCCCATTCAATAAACTTGAATGGGCACAAGATTAGACCCTGAATTACATGCCTCGGGATAGACAACAGGGTGTTAAAGGGACGGTATCAAAAGACCACACATTTTTGCCCGAAATGTCTTTTGCTGTTACAACAAGTAACATTTAACCCCCAATCCTCCAAATACAGTGAAGCAATAATTGGGGTCCAAAAAATTCCATTACGATAAATGCGGGGTCACATTATAGCTGGGTTACGAAAATTTACTGTCTCAAGCTGGTCTCTTCTCCCCAAAGCGGAGAAGTTTGACCAGCTTGAAACTGACCGGCTTGAAACTTCTCCGCTTTGGGGAGAAGAGAGAAGAGACAGAGAGGGGCTTGAAACTCAAGCTAGTCAGTTTCAAGCCGGTCTCTTCTCCCCAAAGGGGAGAAGTTTCAAACTTCTCTGCTTAGGGGAGAAGACAAGAGAAGAGACCAGCTTGAAACTGACTAGCTTGAGTTTCAAGCAGTCTCTTCTTGCCAAAAGGGGAAGCAGGGGCAGGGGGAAGAGGTTGGGGGGAGGAATGGGGGAGATGGAGCCAGGGTCGGCTCCAAGCAAGGAAGCATTCTCTGGACTTTTTTTTTTTTTTTTTGGCTTGTGGCTGCGGGAGCCACCTTATGATCGTGTTATAGTCGAATTTGCGTTATCGCGGGGCGCGCTATAGGGGGGTTTCACTGTATGCATGTTTGTGCTTAATTTTACCCTTGTAACTACTCCCACAGACTCCAACAGGGCTACTGAAGGGTAAAGTCAGGCATATGCATATATGCTTGCAGGAGCAGGGCCCAAAATTATTGGGCCGGAGAGACTCAAGAAATCATTACACTTCCTTGTCCTCCTCACCTCCCCCGACCACCACCCCCACTCCCGTTTATGATGAGCATTTGACAGCACTCTAGGTAAGATCGATTTCACTGTAGTCCATTTACCTTCCTAGCGTGGGTCTTTTCACTCCTCTGCAGTTGATGGAAGAGCACATTTAAAAAGGGAATTTGTAAAACCAGCAAGTGGCTGAGGAATCTGGGCCAAGTGCAGTACCCTACACTAGTTATTTGAACTGGACTGGACTTCAGGTTGATTTACTGATAATCCAGGATGCCATTGTGCACCAAAGGTTGCAGGAATTCTGTTCTTACAGCTATTCCTTACTGTCCCTAGACAGACATCCTTGAGGCCTGGGGACAGGGTGTTCTTGAGGGAAGGATTCTGGTCCTAGACATTGATGACTCCACTGGGCCATCAAAGCCCAAGTTTACTGACCTTCAGAGCAGGCAGCAAAATACATCATTTTGGGGCAAGTATTTTCCTGGGGAAATTCTTCTAATGGCATCACAAAAATCGACAAGGGCATTGTTTGTGACTGATCAACTTTAATGTGTTGCTTATTTTTAATGTTCCATGTCACGGTAACGGGAGCCTGACAGTCAATTAAATATTGTCACTGGCAACAAAAATTGAGATGGGAACCTGCTTAATTAAACATGTTTTGCCCAACATAAGGCTTTCTTCCCTCCCTATTTATGCTGTGGCTAACAACCATGCTCTGTACAGCTGATCTGCATCAAGTCATACATGCACTATGGATATAAAAAGGAATTTTCATAAGCTATTCATTACTCCTGTGCAGTGTGTCCCAGTCAAATCTTCTGCCTCGTGTTTAATATTTAGTTTATCTAGTGACCAATATTGCAGTCTATTGGAGTGCTGCTAGTCATGTGGCTCAAACTGCACGATCAGATCCTTAGAAGGTGAAGTTAAAAAAAAATCCCATTTAGATTGGAACACGTGGGAGGGGAGGTGGATTTTGCCATCACTAGTGTCTTTTGATGTTCTTTGCAAGCTTTTTTAAATTGTGTAACATTACAGCGCAGTTCTGTTTCTTAGTGAGGTTGCAAATTTAAAATAAATCATTACAAGTAAAAAGATGCAAAAAATTGTTGGGAGCATGAATGAGAGCAGATAAGTGAACTTCTCTGCGCTTAGATCTCTGGGACTATTTTGAATGAAACATTATTGTGCTTGAAAGTTTAATATACAATCACACAGGCATTGCTTCGGTCACTCCTCAAACACCACATGGTGACAACAGGTAGCAACTGATAGCTTCCTGACCTTCTCATTAAACTGCCGAAATAACGTGACCTGGTATTTGTTGTTCTTTGGAGCCGATATGTCCACTGTCCAACACAGACCTGGCCTATTAATTATCCCCCATCCCTCTGATTACTGGTATTCACGCCAACACAAGAGGTGAGTGTTCATGTTGAAAGATGACTATACTTCATTCTCACTACAAGGAGCCCAAGGTCTATGTGCTTATTCCATCCTAAATTAACTGAGCAATTAAAGCCTGCTCTTGCTAAGTACTCAACATCCTCAGTTTTGTTTTTTTGACTATGATGGTACTCAGCACTTTGCAGGGTAGGAAATAAAGAACTGTTTAGGCAGTATAATACATCTAGAAATAAAAGTTTGGCACCTACATTTTTCAAATGACAATCAAAGCCTTCTACCTCCCAGAAAGAAGCTGAAGATATTCAGCTGCATAAGTTAAAGAGTTCACCTTGTCCACTTTAATAAAAGACACTGAGCGCCAGAGATTTTTTTTCCAATTATTTTGATGCCAATCTCTAGCATAATGTTCCATGACATGCCACAGAGTATTGCACTAATCAGATTAGCCAGGCCGATCCACCACCCAAATAAGTCTCACACACACACCCCCGAACGCATGGTCAACTCTGAAAAAGTTCAACAACTCAACAGGTGAGGCTATGAAACCTGATCACACCAGACAATGTAGCTCCTCTCAGCATCGTGCTGGGAAGAACTCATCACGTGCGTCATATCAGGCGATGTGCTTGAAACAGAGTAGCGCACTGAAAGCCCAGCAACACGAATAATCTTTGCCATCTGTTTGAACAACTCAACCCTCCTCAGATCTAAAGGAATGATCCCACGCAAACACAAGGGCCTTGCTGACTGATCATAGCAGTCCACCCCTCCTTTCTGGGGCCATTTTCTTCATAACTCCACACAGTCACTGAGACAACGTCATTTGGGTCGGTCATTTGGATCTGACTGGAGGCAATAAGTGCAGAGCACTTGATAAAAAAAAAAAAAAAAAAAAAAAAAAGACACTAGTGATAGCTCCATTTAAAATCCAATTGGACTCTTGCCTGCAAATGTTAATGAGTGGGTGGGAAAAAATCCCCCTCGACAAATTATTGTAAGTTTTTTTTGGTACTGATTTAAACCAGTTCGAGGCAAGCTCAATAGCAGGATTTCTTTTTGAAAGAAAGAACAAAGATCCCAAAGGGATCAAAAATATTGAGAAACCATCCAAAAAAAGAACAAAAAGTCTTATTTAAGAATAAATTGAAGCTTTCGTTCCAGTTAATTGCAACTAAACGACATTTGCTAGAGAAGCTTGCCTTCTTTCTACAGATCCTATGATTCATATGCATGAAGTTTTTTAATCAAAGAATCCAGGGCCAGTCTAGGTGGCTCTGAAGTTCATCGTAAGAGATCCCTTGCATCCTTAAAAGCAAGATCTTACAAGGTTTGAGTGCCCTTGGAAGATGCTGACAGTGGTAGTGGTGGGCACTCAGCACCTGGCTGCATTGGATCCTTGTTGCTTTATCAATAGTTTGCACAGATATGCTGTAAGAGGTGTTGGAACCTGACACTTGTTACCATTGTAAAGCAGGAGTTTATATTGCTGCAGCGATCATGGGCGAAATCCCAGCCTCAGTGAAGTCAATGAAAGTTTGCCATTACCTTCATTGGGGCCAGGATTTTACCCCACATCATTAATAAACCACTTGACTCTGACAGACTAATTGTCCCCCCGCCCTCTTTTCTGAGCTCTGACTAGGTACTCGGGGGCACTACAGGAGAATTTGCTCATTATGGCAATTGTGACGTTCCTATGGTAAGGAAGTTCATGGCTCACCAAGTCTCTGCAGTCACCGTGAAGCAGCACCTGACACAATGGAGCCCGGATCCTCAACTGAGATTCCTTAAGTGCCAAGTAATCCAAGATTTTTATAAATGTAGTTTCTCGATTTCAAGCATGGTAATAACTGCATGTAACCAGACGTGCTCATGAGCCTGAACCTGCAGCCACAACTTTCACTAACGTCAGAGATTAGGGACTCAGCACTTTCAGGAGGATCAAGCCCTAAAACTTGGCTTTCCAAGGCAAGGATTCCATCAGTGTTTTGTCCAGAGCAATGCACATTATGGTGCTATTATTATTTAGATTACAGCACTAGGGCGCTTTCCAAACACAGACGAAGCCTACAATCTGGTAGTCTAAATAAAAATTCAGTGGGGCACTAGGGATATTCAGCACATCACAGGAGGTGCTTGGCACGGCAGCAAACTGGCCATATTTTATTTTTATATATATAAAAATATATATAATTATTGCTGCCCCAAATAAAAAGAGGGAACACAGTGATAAAAATACAGAGAAAATAGTTTCAAAATGTTATGGAACGGATATTCTAGGCTCGCAAGAAGTGAGTTTTTTGGCGGTCCTGTAAGACAGCAATTGCACTATATACCGGACCACAAGAGGCTATTCCCTTGCCTCTCCTCACCACAAACACACAAGGTTGTTAATGCTGCACACTTCAATTTTTTAAGACAATCTCAAAGAGGAAGCTTATTAAATATCAAAAATTCCATACACTACTTATAATTAGTTTGCAGTAATGGCTGGATCTTATTTCTTTTCTGTCATGGTAAATATTCTTATTTGAAGCAGCTAACATGCTGCATTAATTACCAGAAAAAATGCAACATGCTTACAGAATTCATTTCCATTGGATCTCCAGTTATCTCGCTATTGAAAAGCCATTCAATTTTTCCCCTCTTATCACTTTGCTGCTTCAGGGACTGTATTTCCCAACAACATCTGATTTTGCTTTATTTTTGCAGCAGAAGAAAATCATGTTTTGTTTCACTTCAACAACCCCTTTACCTTGCAAACAATTAAGCAGAACAAAAACAAAAACCACCATTTTGCCTCTCTTTCACAAGCCAACATACCATAGAATTTATAAAGAAACAGTTCAGAGGAAAAAAAATTAAATACTATTAGTTACAAATACCATTCCGGAATGGAAACTTATCTAGATAAGCAAGTACTATTGAAAGTTCTATCTTGCATGGAGTTAACAAACTTTTTAAAAAACAAAACAAAAAAAATGTTTAAAGTTGTCTCTCAACTAAAACAAACTATTAACTCCTCAAAGATCTACCACCACCCCGGGGTTAAATATTACCATTAACCTATTGCTAGGATGAAATATACCAAAAAGAAGATCTAAAGTTTAAAAACTGGACAGTTAGATTTGTGCAATGAGGACTCAATCCCGCAAACACTTATGCATATGAGTGACTTTACAAATGCAAGAGGCCCCATTGACTTCAGTGGGACTACTTGTGAATAGTTTTAAATGTTCGTAGGGTCAGAATCAGGGATAGTGTATGTATATAGATGAACAGTGAGCAATTTATAGCAGTTTATATTTTCTGGTTATGTTAATGACAAAAGAAGAAATGTTATCATTCAGCTATAGCTCTTTATCCTTTTTGACATTAACTTAAATTTAAAACATTAATAGAGATTATGGAAATATGCAGGACCTTGAAAAGTGCTGAGGCTCAGTTAAATCAGTGGGAGATTGGAGACAGTATCTTATTTCTAATTTATATGGTCAAACTCCTTTAGCTTATTTGGATCAGAGTTAGAAATTTACAAAAAAGTTACTTTTCAATGAAAAAAAAGTGATATGCGGTCAGATTTTTAGTTTGTGACATTTATAAACTGTGAAGCTGTTTGGCAATTACAATGCTCATTTTCCAATTGCAATATTCATTTTTAAGTGCTAAACTTAGGCCCCAATCATGCAACACACTTAGGCACATGAATAACTTTCAGGTATAATTTGCAAATGAGCCTAGTGATTTAGAAGCTTAAATCCCTTTAAAAAAAAAGGGGGGGGTTCTTAAATTCCCAATCTCTAGCCATTTTGGTGACAAAGTTTTACGCTTAGTCACATTCTGTTGAAATCAGTGGGTCAACTTGCATAAGCAAAGTTACACAAGTACATAAAAGTGTTTACAAGGTAAGGGGCTAGAGCTACAACAGAAGCTTATTAAAAGAATTTATATTCCAATGAATTGCTTCAATTTATTCACATTAATTCTGAATACCGGCATTTCCAAATGTAAAGCTAAAATATTTCTTTTAAATATTGACAGTCTCCCAACTCACTGCATAGGGAATAACATTTATGATTAAATTACTTTTAGTTATTTTCCTCCCCTTCACTTGTAAAAGATTAATCAACCATTTTATGGTCTAATTTAGGTGCCTAATTAAAAACAGAGTTCAACACCTTCAACACCATTTTTGCTAATAAATCTTGACAGCTCTTCTGCTTTGTAACATGCAGGTTCTCATTTCAGAATACTGCATTATAAATGCAGTTTGCTTTTTTATTTTACCTTAACTGCTGTAGGGTTGGCAGTACACTGTTGGAATCCCAGAATTGATAGTAAGTGATTTCAAAGAGACTTCCTTTTAGCGAGATTGTATCTACTCCTCTCAGTAACCACTGCAGCATACATGGTGACCTTATTTTAATGTTTTGCTAACAGAAGTTGGAGGGTGGGAGTCTCTCCCTCAAAGTGCATTTAAATTAAAATGTGGAGAGCTTGAAATCTTCACAGCTGCTACCCAAACTCACAAGGTTTCAAACTTAACTCCCTTTACAGTTCTATTTTTAGTATTCCTTTACACTGGGAAAAAAAAGTTTCTTTAAACATCAGTACTGTATTTTGCTAATCTTGATTTGACAATTTGAAATATGCATGCTAGTCTTCACCACGCTCCTACAGGCTGCTTATGCACATGCTTAATGCTATGGAACAGAGAGACTACTCCCGTGTGCAAAGTTATGCAGGTGCTTGCAGGACTATGCTTTTTATAAAGCCTGGATTTCTACTCTCTAAGGCCTCAATCCTTTAAACCCTATGAGTAGTCCCACTGACTGCTTGTGTGTAAATTTTGTGTTTTCAGGATCAGGCCCTGGAACTGGAGATTTTAGAATTGAATGGCTCCTACCCCCAACCATGCAATTCCAACCCCACTGTCACTGACGATGGTGTTCATAAATGTATTATTGCTCTGCAACTCCACCCAGATACCAGTGAACCTGGTATCTAACCAGTTTTACCTCCAGCTCCAGTGTAGTGAATTAATTATCTTCATTCTGCTTCCCAACATGACTAATCTGAGCAATATATCAGTGGTGAAACTGATTGTGTGTGTGTGTGCGTGTGTGTGTGTGTGTGTGTGTGCGTGCGTGTGAGAGAGAGAGAGATACTAGGATAGTGTATGAACTACTTAATGCAGAAATTACAAAATGAATTCTCTCCTAATTCATACAGATCTAACAACATGTTCTAGTCACAGGGCACACAGCATAGCCTGTAGTGATACCACTGTATTTTTAGTATGGTCAAAATAAAGATCTGGTTCTGCTAAGACTTTCACACTATGTGGTCTTGTTTCAAGAGCAGAAGAGTATTTAAACAGCCTAAATATGTCAAAGCAATACACAAAATCTTGAAAGTTAAGTGGAGAAAAAAAATAGTGTTCAGAAACTGAATAGTATTCATGGTTTTGTATAAAATATTTCAGTTTTAAGTTTACTATTAAAACCTCAATTTGTAATTGACCTATGGCTATCATTTTAGCTTATTTTCCTCTATATTGAAGTTATTTGCACAAGATATCAACTAAATATTTTCCCCATTAGATTAGCTATTAGACAAAATATCTAGTGTTCAAACATTTTTTGTTGTCTGAGTTTTAATAACTATTAAGTTGCAAACAACACGTTGTATATGGATTTTTGGGAGGGAGGGTGGACGGGGAAGAAAATCATTCAAAACAAGAGCTTTTAATTAGTATTTCCACCTCATCTGTAAAAGCATGTAAGCTCTGAGGAAGTGATCTGGGACAGTATGAGAGTGAATAAACTAGGTAAAATCTGAAGCACTCCAGTCGTAGTTTGATTACGGGGGCAGATGACTGTTTCTCTTCTCACAGCAGTCCTGAATCATCACAGCAAACAGAAGGGGGGAGGGGGGGAAATCTCCCAATCACCATATTTAATGAGCTTCATCACCCACACTTCTCTTTTGTTTAGGTTAATGGTGCCTTGTTATGCCAAGTGGAACTACAATTAAATTCTGATGCTTAATGCAAATCTCCTCATCTGCTTTGCCACTGTAGCTCTTGGGATTATCAAACTATAAAATCATTACCCACTTAACTGGTTGTGAGCACTGCAGTTTGTGCCGAAGAGACAAGCCGCAGCATTACAGCCCCTCAAGTCTACCTTATACAAGTCAGGCAATAACTTCTTTTTGAATATCCCAAACAGACAACATGAGCCACATGGTGTATATATAGTCTAAACCTTGATCTAGGGTAATAAATGCCTCTTCCATTCTAATAATGTTATGAGCAGAGCACTACCACTGTTTATGCGATGTATAAATACAAGTCATCCTTATTTATGGGCTAGGTTGTTGCATTATTTTTCATAACCCTTGCAATAATTTTAGCGACCACTGTTTTCAAGCAAGATGGGGATTCGGGAGTGCATTAATAATGAAGAGTTATAGAAAGGCAAAACAACATATTTTCATCTATTTTTTAATCCTATTGGTTCTGGGTTGGAGGGGGGAGGGAATAGACCCTAGTTTACAGTTCAAATACATACACTGAATGTTTATTTTAATGTGATTTAAATTTAACTCCCCAAGTTTGAATAAAGTTTTGGTTAATTAGGTTGATAGGTTATCACTGATCAGACCTTACACCCAGAGCTGATTGTAGGAGGAGAGAAATGAAGGTGCATGACTGAGCAAGGGGGTGGGAGAGAACCCAGCATTTTTATAGGAGTTTACATTTTTCCAGGCAATTATCTTGCCTGGTTGCAGTAGGATCCTAATGCTGCTCTTTCAGCAGAGATTAGTGTAGAAGTTAATGTTTGTCACCCTGACACTTTTGCTCATTAATTTTGTGTTTAGTTTGGGGAGGATATTAAAAAAACAAAACAAAAAAACCCAAACCACACACCCTGTTTTGACTCCCTTGATGAATCTTCCTCGAAAGCAAGAATAGCGCTAAGATTACCAATCTCCTCAGACTCTACTAATGAAAGTGTTACTGAACTGCAGAATAAATAACAAAAACTTGATATATTGGTGCTTTGAATTTTGTTGTTGGAAGACCTTGGGGAAAAAAGGGATTCCACCTTTATCACCAGCAGCCCTCCCAGAAAGAGTCCTAAGCACATGCCTAAAGTGACTAAGACTTTGAATGGGCCAGATCCCATAGTCTTAACACAGAGCTCCCATTAACTACAGTGTCTGCGTATGGGTTTCAGGATTGAGTTAAAATAGATTTGACTTCTGTACTATTTCCCCGAATGAAAAAGGGAAAGACTGAACAGAAGATTAGTTGCTAGTTTGGTTTCCATTTGTTATTTTGTTGCAATAAACATATTTCCTTTTGCTGGACTCCACCACCTCTTAGAAATCAAGAAGTACCCATTCACTTTAAAAATCAGCAAAGAATTAAATATACAATACTAACAGGGTTTTGTAACTAACATCTCTAACGAACACTGTGGGTGCTACTGGATTTTTCACTTGGTTTACAGTTTATTTTTTTCCTTTCCCACCAAATGTTTTCCAGCTGACAGATTATACCTTCACCTTTCTTTGGGGATTAATTACTCCAATTCAAATGGAAACATTCCTTAATTTAATAGAGTCACTGTTCTGGAGTTAGAACATTATATGCCTGAATATGTTTTCAAAAGGCTAACCAGATTTTTTTTTAAACTGAATTTTCTTGAAGAAAAAAAAAAAGGAAGTGAACCTACAGCTACAAAGCAGTCAAGTGTGAAGTTCATGATTTACATTTACTGCAAGACAATCAAGTCTGATTATTGTAGAATTAAACAACTGATTTTGTTTAAGATACACCCAGGCTTCTTTATACATAAAAACCGTAGGTGTATATATTTAATGACATGATTGTGTGACTGTCTATACACACGATATAGATCTACTAGATAGGCTTGCACAATCACGTGCTTTATGATGTGCATTTTAATCTATAGCTATTTATCGATCCCTTCCCATCAACTCGAAGTCGGGTCTAGTTCTGGATTAGTCAGATTCCATGGTCTCCCAGGATTTAGTGGAAGTTATTCGCTTTCCGTTTGTCACAAAGCGCCAGAAACTGGGCTTTGCAGGAACTGTGCTCGCAGCTTAATTAGTGAAAAGGGAACCGGGCAGATGAAGGCTGCAGGTGAACAGCCTCCCCCTTCCCTCCGAAGTTGGGCTAACTTTTCTCCCCTGGATTTTCTGTACAGATCCGTCACCTGCCGCTCAGTCCTCACCAGCGCCTTGGAGTTTACAGGATTTTGCCGTTCTGTCCCGTCCCCCCAAAACACCCCTGTATAATGCAGTTCAAGGGTAAAGCAAGGCAGCTCGCAGCCTGGGACATGGTGCACTAGTTGCATTTCATCATCCAGCAAAATTCAAGACTTTTGTAACTCTTCAGACTAAAGAAATAATGAGGGGAGGGGAAGAGGACAATCAAATCACTTTGGTCTCCCGGGAGCTGCATTTTCTCTCTCCAGTCCCCTCCTTCCAAACACACTTAAAAAAAATTAACATTTTGTTCTTTGGGGGGATTTTATTTTTCCAACTCGTATTTGTTCTGAAGACCGGACTTTACAGCCATGCGGCCAACACAGTTTTAAACAAAATTCAAACAAGCAAGAGACATCACGCTGGTAAGAGAGACAGACAAAACAAACCCGTATTTAGGCACCACAAAGCAAGCGGGGAGAAAGAAGAACAAAGCGTCCATACGAGACTGTTACTCTTGCATTGCTGTTCAGCTCGGCTGAGTGCAGACAAGTTGGACCGCAGGAGTTAAACGGAACGCGGTGCAAAAAGACACGAAGCAGCAGCAATGTCAGGAACTGTATCGATGGGATTTTTTATTTCCAAGTCCCTCAAGCAAATGGGCCCAGATTATCCAAAACTACGGAGCAAATCTAGTTGAAACTAATAATTTACTGCAAACTGGAGTTTGCACCCCTGAGCCTTTAAACAGCGGCTCACTATAAAAAATAAAAATCTAACACTGGAGCGGCAGAAATCAGTCTCAGTCCAGAGATATTTTACAGTTAAACGCTTTCCTGGCATTTAAAAGAACAAAAAGGATCTGGCGCCTATGAAGTATTTTCCCCTCTAAACTTCATGATCAAAATTTATTTTTAAGGCCAAAAAATAAAAAGGCACCGTTGTACTTTGTTTTATCGCTAAACCCAAACAACGTGTCTCGCAAACGCTCAGAGAAATGTGGCTCGGTTCGAGTTAACGCGGAACGGTACCGGAGTTTTGGATAGATTTCCCTTCTGCAAAGGAGCCGGGAAGGGTCTGATGCGCTGGAAGAGATGCTGCAGTGTCCCTTTCTTCCCAACAGAGATCACTACATCCCTGTTCCACGCTAAAGCTGCCGCCTCGCAGCGATCAAACCCCGTCTTGCCAAAGCAAACGACAGGCGCCAAAAATACATGCGAGGAATTGAAGTCAGGGGCACGTTTATATGGATCCTGGCAAACGCCGAACCTGAACAAGCAGCTATTGGTGAAACGGTACAAGACGGGAAGGGGCACCTGCATTGATTGCCCCATCGGTCACGACATTACATAACTGTTTCCATCTTCTAAATGATGGGGACTTTACCAGCTGCCTTCTCTGGGAGTTTTAATCACCAGCTGAGCTGCCTTCAGGAAACAGAACCGGGACACTTTACTTTGTGTTAGTCAACAGCCACATCAATCCGAACCGTTCGGGGTAATCTTAAAAATTAGGCAGATCCTGCTCTTGCAGAAGTCAGTGGCCCGGACGGCTACCGCCTGAAATAGCAGCAGAATCTATGCGCCCGATCCTTCGATAAACCAGTTAAATCCGCGAAGGAATCGGGGGTGTTAGAAACAAAGAACGGGTCTAATCAAAGTGCTTCCCCTCTGGGGCATTCCCCTCGTGTAGCTCCCCCCCTCGTGCGGGGAATAGTAGAAAGTAGCTGAGTGGTTCTCCGGGATTCAAATTTAATTGGAGGGAGAAGCCACTATTTTTTGCAATTTCTATATCGCGCTAAGAGAGAAACAATCCCACCCTCCGCCCACTCCGATAGTACAGCAGTAAAACCACTGCACGGCATCCGGAGAAGAACAATAAACTTTCTAAATATTTTTCCTGGAGTCTCTACGGTAATGGGCATCCCCAGGGGAGAGATCGATTTTTTAAAATCGGAACTCCCTACCCATTTCCACAGAGGACACTTGGGAGGAAATCTTGTCCGGCTGGAGAAATTGGAAAGGGAAAAATACACCGTGGATGGGTCTAGCGTGGGCCAGGGCAAAATCCAACCCGGAGCTGCACCTAATTTTAGACCCTTTTCTGCGGCAAAGAGCGAAGTTAGGGAAAGCCCCAGGAGCAGCATCTCCTGCCTGTTCAGAGTTGGGGGAGGAGGGGAGTGACTCCTGCTGCTGCCCTGAGGCTATAAATTATGGATCTGTACAAAAGGTGTAAGTGGAACCCCCCACTCTCCCCCCTGGAGGGGGAAATGAAGCAGAAATGGCCCGGAGGGCGAGGAAAGTGATTTATGGGTTTGGTGCAAGTGACCCCGGAGGGGTTAAGTTTCAATCACGCACACGCATCGGGAGGCACATGGAGGGGTGGGGGGCAGAGAGGGGTACCTGTACCAGGCGAAGCCCCGCTCGTAGTTGCGGTCGAAAAAGTGGGGCTCGGCCCCCACGGCCCGGATGTCGGGGTGCACTCGCAGGAACTCCAGCAGCGCCCGCGTGCCGCCCTTCTTCACCCCGATGATGATGGCCTGCGGCAGCTTCTTGGTGCCGGAGCCGTTGAAGAAGCTAGAGATGGGGCTGGTGGGGTCGGGGGCCGCGCTCTGCTCCTCCCGCGGCTCCGAGGGGGAAGCCGCGCCGGGACCCGCCAGCCCCTGGGCTCCCCCGGCAGGCGCCCGGCGCAGCAGCTTGGAAAGCACCTGGAGCCCCTCTCCGTGCGCCCCAGCGGTGGCGGCAGCCTCCCCAGCGGGCCTCCCCGCCAGGCCGGGCACGGAGGCGCAGGAGCCGGCGCAGGAGTAGAACATATAGAGCCAGAGGAAGAGCATGATGCCGAGCAGCAGGAGTTTCCGTCTCACCGGGAGGAGCGGCGGCGGCTGCAGGGCGCTGGGCGCATCGAGGCAGCAGATCAGGCGCTGTCCCATATGCCCGCCTGCGCGCCGGGCAGCATGGCTCAGCGCACGGGCACCGCCGCGGGGGTTGCTCCGGGGCCCCGCCAGTCGAGCCCCGACGCCGCGCGGGGGTGCCCCACAGCCCAGCCGCTCAGGAGCCGCGCCGGGCAGCGCATAGGCGGGAGAGGCTAGCGCGGGGAGGCGCGGGGTGCCATGCTGCGCTCCCCGGGGCGCACGGCCAGTGCCCCAGGGCAGGTCACTCAGCAGGCTCCGCGCGGCGCGCCCAGCATCGCCGCCTCTTCCCCAGCGCCTCGCGGCTGCTCCCCGGGAGCGTGCATGCAACCGGCCCCTCGCAGAGCCTCCCCCGGACTGCCAGAGCGCCGGCCTCCAGCGGGCAGCCCCTCAGCCCGGCGAGGAGGCGTGGGAAGCGGGCGCCCATGATCGGCAGCCCCGGTGGCCTATAAGAGCCGGGCGCCCTATGATAATTAGCTCCATTTGTTGATCGCAAGGCAGCCAACGGGAATGCAGGCTGCTCCGGCGGGGCGGGGCGCTGGAGGCGGCCGGGGGTGATTAGCGATTCTAATTGGCTAATGAGCCGTTCAAGGGGCAGGGGCGGCGGAGGAGTCAAGGCTCTTTGGGGGCATGGGGAGGGGGTGGAAGGAAGGAGAAGGGGAGAATGGATCAGCCGCCCACTGCCCCGAACTCATTCCTCCTCCACGCTCAGCCACGCAGCCCGAGAGTGTGGGCTGCGCGCTCGAGGCAAGCCCGTTACCCGCCCAGATGTGCAGCGAGACGCTGCCAGATGTTGCGAGCGCGCGCACACAGGGAGGTTATATGAAGGGGGGGGAGGGATACGGGCTCCGGAAGGCAGGGATCGTCCGGGGAAGGTCATCAACCCAGTGATGAATTTCGTTGGCCGAAGGGGACCCGGTTAGGGGACGAAGAGAAAAGGAGACGCCTCGCAGCAGACAGTGCTACTCCCAGCGCCCACCCTCCAGCTGTGTATATAGCGAGCCCTGCCACCAGCAATATGTATAGGGGCCCCAACTCCCACCAGTGCATGGCACTGCTCCCCAGCAATATATGTAGTGCTGCCCCCCAGCAATCTGCGCAGCTCCCCGACCCCCAGAAGTATATGGCACTGCTCCCCCGCAATATATGGTACTGGCCCCCCAGTGATATACATAGTGCTCCCTCTCTCCCCAAAGTACAGTATATAGCCCTGCCATCAGCCATACGGCTAGCTGTAGCTCTCTCCAGCAATATATAGGGCTCCCGCCGATAGTGTATAGCGCTGCTCCTAGCCATGGGGACTTCCTTCTGCACCGACCTGGCTCCCGGGTGCAGGGCAAGGACCTCAGAACCACTCGGGGGAGGCCATGCCTTTCTCCTCCCGGCGAATCGCGGCCCGGCGTTTCCATTTGGGGGCTTCGCTTTCGGAGCCGCTCTACCTTCGCTGGAAACATTTCGTTCTTCTTTCCGTCTCCCGTCCCCCACTTTTGCCCTAGCCTGGCGGGGTCGCTCACAGGGGGAGGAGAACTTTACAGTGTTCTTCACAGAGACTTTAGCTGTAACCGCAGTTAGCAAGCAGCTGAAGCCAGGGAGAGAGACAAACGGGGAGCTAATGATGTTAGTACTTGGGGGTGGGGGTTGTTGTGTTTTGTTTTTTAATGAAGTATCGCGCTTTAGATGCAGGAAGGGAAGGGGGGAATACGCTGATAAATTCGATACAATTGTTATGCTTTTTATATTTATATTGAGGGCAGAACAATGCATATTCCAGGGACAAATGCTCCTAAGATTTAGAACGAAAAATGTTGTCATGTCATATTACTCTTTCTTTCTTTCTTTCTTTCCGCAAAACCAACAAGACCTGCCTAGCTCGACTTGCAAAATAGAGAAACACTGTTGCTTCAGCCCCGCACTTAACGATTTCGTGTTCTTTTTCTGCGGGATGCCAGATCGGTCTGTTTTGTGTTGTGTTGTTTCAGGGCAGAGCAAGACGCCCCCCGCCCTAGAGCAGAGAGCTACTGTATTTATCGGGGGGGGCTGCCCCGCTATTTGTGTCTTTCCCTAATAGCGGGATAATCATTAAAGGCCCTTCAGGACTGCAGCAAGTGCGCTGAAGTTTACAAAGAGAAAGAGGCAGCGTGTTTAGGGGGAATAGCGGGGATTATCTGCCCACCTCACTCTGTGGCTAGCCCGCAGGATGATTTATAATTTTTCCCCGTTTATAAAATGGTGCTAGCCGGGGAGGGGGGAACTGCTGTGTTGTGCACTGCCTAGATCTGCAGCTGGGTTGTCCAGCGGCACGAATTCCAGGCGTGACTGGCATGGCCACGGGACAGGTTTCCCAGCGATCCATTTGAAAGTGGCAAAATGTAGCCTTCAAATCAGTGATTTCCCCTGAATTTCCCCAACACCCCCCCCCCCGCAGTTTTCTGAACTAGTTACATGCCAATTTAGTGACACACACACACCCCAGTAAATTCGAACCCCCCCATTTCAATTCCTGGGGAGGCCACTGCTTCAAATGGCCCTTTCCCTTCCAGCCAGGCGGCGGGCGGATCAGCCCCTGGAAACTCCGCCGGAGGAACTTTCTGAAACAAGCAGAGGTCCCTAGCCGCAGCCTAAAATAATTGAGCAAGGTTGGCGGGACAATGCGGATCACACCCACACCCAGGCAACAAGATGTTCAGTGCTCAACCCCGGAGGGAGAGACTGCGAGGCAAATTCAACTTCGCGACAGGGGAACGCTGTTTTTTATGTATACGCATGTCTTCCGGACACACGAGATGAAACATTTGTGAAGTTATTAAGGGGAATCAACATTTTCCCTCTTCCCTGGGGCTTTAAGCCAGCCTGGATCATTCAGTTACTTATCTCTTCATTTGCTGTTGTGAAAATAAACAAGCGCAGCAAGAAAACACAACACTGGGTTTCCATAGGAGTTAGTGGGGGTGGGGAGAGGGTGTCTGGAACAAAGAAGGATATTTCAAAGTTCACATTTCTTCCTAAGGAAAATACGTTTCTGTTTATGGATCATCACTGCTAGCCGTTTCCCTCTGAAGTGCGTAGAGAGTTTTGCCAATGGATTCAACGGGAGAGGATTGGGCCCTTGAATGTATTTTGCCCAGCTAACGTTCTAGCTAAACTTTGTTTGCTTCTAGACATATTTAAATAATGTTTAAAAGAAAAAAGGAGAATCCGATTTTTTTTCCCTGGCGAGTCTAAGTACCTTTTTCTGTCTAAATCTTTTGAAGATGTTTCGCATAACATAATCATTATTCACCCTTAGATTCTTTTCCAAATAATTCTTACAGCGCGCACAAATTCGACTGAAGGGCAGATCGGAATCCACCGGAATAGAATAGGCGTTATCACTTTTAAGGTTGATTTTTTAAACCAACAGTTTGTATCCTAGCGGGGGAGAAAAAACACCTCCTGGAGATTAATGTCCCGTCCCTACTTTTCACAGATACCTGGTAATGATCCCTCGAAAGGGGAAAGGCCAGAGGAAAAAACAAACACGTGTTTGTATTCCTACTCAAAGAACAAAAGAGAACTACAAACTGTAAACAAGCCGGACTCGGTTAAGGTCGCCTTGTAGTTGTAAGACGTGTCAATTTCGCGGTGAAAATAACCCCGTGCAAATATCTGTCTCTTTTGGCCATAGCAACGATGGGGCTACTCATTTCCCCCCTTCTGTGGCAAAGACGTTTGCAATTTGTTTGTCTTGATTTATAGACAGAGGAGTGGTTGATAAGTCCCCAAAACGTGTCAAAGCGACACTCCCAAGTTTTATTGGCAGGAAACCATGTGTGTAGCTTGTGTGCCTGGCGCACGGAGCCGATTTGCACGGGAAAAGCTCCGTCTAGCCCCGCTCTCCAAAGCTCCCTTGGGATCTGCCAGGGGTTCGTGCTGTTACGTTGGTCACCTCTCGGAAACGGGTGACTGGGATGATGGAGCAAATGACGCCCAGGGCTAAGCCCTTGTCTGGCGGTCCCCAGAGAAGAAATGCCAAGGGAAGGGATCTCTGCTCCGCAGCGCACAGGAGGGAAGTCTAGCGTGTCCCTCGGCCAGGAAAGGAAGGCGATTGAGTTTCAGTTCGTTGCAAACCAGTCTCGGAAAAGCTTTGAGGCGAGCCGGCAGGTACGCGGAAGCCAGCAGGGGCGAGGGTCCCCAGTTCCCCGGGTCAGGGCGCTCCTTATGATAGCAGTCACTCAGCGAAGGGAAACAACACGTACCCTCTCTTCCCCCCTCCAGAACATTGGACTTTTCGCTGCGGGACAGTCCAAGGATCTGCCAAAGCAGGCAAGCCCCGTGGGTCGGAATTGGTGCAAGTCAGGGGTTGCCTGCTCTCCCCAGCCCCCAGCGAGAGCTGGCAAACCCCCACCATGCGGTCGCCACTGTGATCAGACGGGCTACCTCCCTCTAGATTACTCCTTTCCCCCTTTTAACCCTCAACCCTGGGGGGGGGGGGTTTCCGGCCCCCGGTTCTCCTAGAGTGCAATAAATACATCGATTAGATCAGTCAAATCAAAGCAGCACCTTAAAGGGTTCATTGCTCGTTGATCCGTTACGATGCAGAATGACAGAACTCCCCCCATCCACCCCGGCCCTGTTTGTCTCTTCCCAGGAGGACTGGCAAGCGGGGCAGAGAAAGCCACATGCCCAGCTAGCGACGTTCACTGACTGCTCGCCAAGTCTGCTTCGGTTTCTTTTTATAATCTTGGGGGGAAACAACCACCTCCCGAACCCGTTCCCCCACTAAGTCACTAGCAGGCGACTGCCCTTGTTTGCATACAGTCACCCTAAGCTTTTCGCAGCTGTCCGGGGCTTTCAAAACTTCATTAACTCATAGGCTGTGGATTATTTTTACAGCGAAGACAACTGTTTCGTGTACCTGTGGCCGCATCGTTTCATATCCAGCCTCAGTCCAAACCTTCTTGGCTCCTATATCGTCTCCAGCTTTGTTCCCCTCCCAGATCTTCTTCGTGGGAAAGACAAAATCTGGCTGGTTTCCCCTTAAAAGAAGCGGAGTACATCACGGCAAACATTTCGGCTGCTCTCATTGCTCCCAAGCTCTGCAGTGGAACCTGACCTCAGATCGAGGGAATCTTTACTGATGGTGAAGTAGAAGGGAAAGTCTCAGATTGTTCCCATGCTTTGACATACGCCTGCAAAATAACGTCTAAAGAGTTTGAGAAAAGAGGATCCCTCAATAGTGTTGTGTTGCTGGGTGCACACACTGAACATCAGCACTGTCGCTGTGGTCTGTTAGGGGCATATTTCACTCCACGAATCCAGCAGGAGTGTTACACATTCAGCAATGCTTTACCCAAGGCTGAAAGGCGAAATTCGGTGGCAAAACACTTCTTTCTTCTCCTCACAGTTATCTAGTTAGGAACCGAGCTGGGGAAGCTGCAGCTTGAGAGCGGTTTATTCTTAGCATGCCAAAATAATCAAGGTTAACGGGGCTGCGGGGAGTTGGGGCAGTAACCAATGTAATGAATAGAGGGAACCTGGGACAACCGACACTGAATGGTGCCTGTTTTCTAAGGAATAGTCGCACTTCGTATTTATTTATCCGGCTTTTGATGGATAATGCAAAATTCCAGCACATCAAAAAGAGACAGAGTAGGAATAATACCCAACTAAGGTACAAAATGGCCCGATCCTGCTGTATTTACGCAGCTAGAACTCCGGTTAAAGTCAATGGGGATTTTGCCTGCCCAGTTCCAGATTGTAAAAGAGGGTTCAAAGATGACCTCTTGTGCTATTAAGATGTTTTACCTCAATGCCTGCTCCAAGGATACTACTTTTGTGACATGACTGCCTGGCTGTAGGAGAAGGGAATAAACTACCGTTTCTGGACATTTGCTTAATGCAGCAGAAAAATGTTTTAATATTTTTTTAAAAGCCCCTGTCATCAAGGAACATTTCACATTACATTTCACCACACAGATCTTGTCCATTATTATTACAGAAACCCGCAAGGATAGGCATGTAAAAATAAATAGCAACATAATGATAGGCATTTTACCATAATACCAAATGTGCTGTACAGACTCTTTGGTTTGGGCTCATGGTGAAAATATTAATAGAGTCACAGATTTTAAGGCTAGAAATGACCACTCTGATCATCTAGTCTGACCTCCTGCATAACCCAGGCCAAAGAACAGCACCCAATAATTTCTGCATCAAGCCCATAACTTCTGACTGAGCCAGAGCATCTCTTCTGACATATATAGCTAGTCTTTATTTAAAAACGTCAGGCATTGGAGAATCCACCACATTCCTAGATAAGTATTCCCAAAGGTTAATTGCCCTCACTGGTAACATTTTGCACCTTCTTGCTAGTTAGAATTTGTCTCGCTTCAGCTTCCAACCACTGGATCTTGTCACGCCTTTTCCTGCTGGAGTTAAGAGCTGTCTGCTATCAGAAATCTCTTCCCCCAAATCGCCCATTTCCTAGCTTTTCACAGAACTCTCATATTAAGACAGTGAGCAAAGTGTGGGAAACCTCCAATTATCATAACATGAAAAAAGAACATCTCGGCTATGTTGTTTGTTCATGTGTCACACCAGGGTGATTGTGGCAGAGGTGGATTAACGCACAGGCCCCCAAGGGGAGGCAAAGAAAACCCACAGCTCCAAACTGAGTGCATAGTAAAGCACTCGAATCCCAAAGTCTTTCTTTCTTGGAAAGCTGGCCTAGTGGTTAGAGTAGTAGCCTGAGCTGCGGGCAAGCTGAGGTCAGTCCCTGCTCCTCCAGAAGCAGCCTGTGTGGCTTTTAGTGTAGATGGGCCCAAAGTCTGACAATTATGTTTTAACAGGACAGTATTAGCAAACATTCAGCTTAACTGGGAAGCATTTGGCTGGTGCCTGGAGGGTAAATGGTATTTAACTAGGTTTTACATGGTGGTGAAATGTAGAGATATTGGGTGAAATTCTGGCCCTACTGAAGTCAATGGCAAAATTCCCATTGACTTCAATGGGGTCAGACTTTCCCCTCTTTTCATTTAATGCAAATTGCCAAATAGAGATTCAGAGAAGAGGAATAAAGCTGAAGTGTGGTGATGGTCATTTTTATTCAGTATTATATTTATTTTCAGTGTTTGTATTATTTATTTCATGGTAAACCCCAGTCAGGACACACACCCCATTGTGTATGGCATGGTACCAATGCACAGTTAGATATCGTCTCTGCCCCCAAAGGACTTATGTCGCCTCTTTTACCCAGAGCAGACAGGCTGTTGACAGAGGGGCTGCAATTAAGAGGATTCTACAGTAGAGTTGGTTCCAAAGTTTTCATCAAAACAGTTTTCTGTCAGAAAATGCCATTTCGATGAACTGGTCCCAAAATCATTTAGCCTTAGACACAAATTCACTGAGAAACAGAATCAGAACACAGCTCCGGTTTCAACATGACCAGTTCCAGTTTTTCACTTGCAATGACTTTTGCCGTTGACATTTACTGTATGTGATATTTAAAAACAACTAAAAAATGTAAAAAGGGTCGGACTAGAAAGAAATGATTTCAGTTGACTTGGAACGTTTGGCGGTGGCTTTTTTTTGGAATGTTATTTTACAGAAATGTTGAATGTTGCATGTTTCGTGTTGTCTCAGTTTGGGATGAAATTGTTTTGTGGGACAGAAAATCCATTTTCCGCCCAGCTGCATTCAGCCGGGCCAGCACCCAGCCATGTGCTTCCTGACAGAAGAGGACTGCATAGTCCTCCCCAGTGGTTTGAAGCCTGGACAGCTGCCTCAGATACTTATGGCAGTGGAGCAGGATGCTGGCCCGACTTTCCCATAAAGAGCCAGCACCTTTTAAGGCTGGATATTCAGGGCATTTGTAACCACAAGGGAGCACCTGGCTTGAGCAAGGCTGGCAGGGGAAGCAGGATATAAGAGTTCCTTGTGGGAGGTTTGGAGAGAGGAGCAGCTGGCTGGGCTTGCTTGACCCCAGGAAGGGAAGGATCCAGAGAAATGAGCCAGCATCTAGTGGGGAAGGACTGCTTCAATCAAAGGGGAGAGGAAGAAGGACCACCAAGGCTCTGGGAAGGGAGCTGCCTCAGAGGATTAGGTCTGGGGAGGAAGGTCTGGGCTCTGCTATGACACTTGAGTTTTGAAGGACCACAAGCAGAGTCTGGAGAGTGGGCTGCGGAAGCCTGAAGGGTGGATGTGCAGAAATAATAGTATGGGAATAAACCGGGGTCTAAGAAGACCGGGGGGAGGGATAGCTCAGTGGTTTGAGCATTGGCCTATTAAACCCAGGGTTGTGAGTTCAATCCTTGAAGAGGCCATTTAGGGATCTGGGGCAAAAATCTGTCAGGGGACAGTACTTGGTCCTGCTAGTGAAGGCAGGGGACTGGACTCGATGACCTTTCAAGGTCCTTCCAGTTCTAGGAGATTGGCATATCTCCATTTATTATAAGAGAGGCTCTTTGTTGGTAGCATAGTTCCCTCTCCCACCCCATGTACCTCAGACCTGGAGGGGAACCTGAGATAGGGTGGTCGGGTGTGTCCACTTCTAACACGGGTTTATCTCCGGGTGTGAAAGATCTACATGTTGTGGCTCCTGCCGGTGACAACCCCATGCCATCCCTTCCACTCTAGCCTTACAGAGGTAAGAACTGCTACTGACACAACCGTGTTCTACTCGTCTATGTTATTGCACTGGCCAGTCCAGAAGCATCAATATGAAAACCCTGCCAGCATTTCCTACCTGTTCTTGGTGTCCTGTGCATTCCCTGCGGCTCACGTGGTGGACTTGGGCGCTCTTGGAGAAAGTGGCATTGTTCGGCAGAGCGCTTGTTTTTAGCATTGCTCTGGGACCGTAGTGGTGCTAATCCCACAGGGGATTTATACCTGCAGAGAAGGAAGCAGGCAAGATTTCCAGAACATCAGGACCAACCGACTGTGTCCAGCTAGCTGGTGTTACTATGAACTGGGGACCGAAGACCCTCATCTTTCAGCAACAAGAGACAGTAAAACCGAGAAGCCACATTTCCTCTGTTAATAAAAAGAAATTTCATGGTTCAGGGTATCTAAACTGACCTGTTTCCAGTCTTTTTGGGAGGCCTATATAGCATCCTATATTCTCTCTCCAGGACAATTTTTATCCAATACACTACACAATGAGGGAAGTAACTGGCTTGTTTTCTTGGTTTTCCAAGGAAGGTGAGGTGCTCCCAGCTCTCACAGCTGCGTCCCATGCTCTCCTCTCTAGATTGTTCACATTCAGGCAAATGTTACAGCATGAAGGCCAAGACAGGGTTCAGAAAAGAACTAGATAAATTCATGGAGGATAGGTCCATCAATGGCTATTAGCCAGGACGGGCAGGGTTGGTGTCCCTAGTCTCTGTTTGCCAGAAGCTGGGAATGGGCGACAGGGGATGGATCACTTGATGATTACCTGTTGTCCATTCCCTCTGAGGCACCTGGCATTGGCCACTGTCAGCAGACAGGATACTAGGTTAGATGGACCATTGGTCTGAGACCCAGTATGGCCGTTCTTATGTTCTTATTTCTCTTTCTTCTTCTGTTGGAGAAAGAATATGGTGGATTTCACCTCAAAACCTACTGGGGGTGGGTGGGAATCGTGCAAACATATAACTCATGGGAATCCTCTAGAGCTGGGATTTTCAATGGAGCCTGTGGGAGTTTGGTGTCTGGCTCCCTTAGGCTCCTTGGAAAAATCTCATCCTACACTCTTAAGACAATGCTTCTCCAGAAGGCCCCCAAAGACCTTAACAAACCGTGGGCCAACTGCTGAAGACCTCCTTAACTGGGACAGAAACTCCTATTAGGTTCCAAGTGAGCATGAAGTTATGCTTTAGCTTAGTATGAAAAACGGTGACAGTCACACACAGCTTCCTAGCCAAGAAAAGAATTCTAATAGGTGCCTTTACATGGTCTAAAAATCTCTGCTCTCTTCGGTGCCTAGGGATCCTCTGCAGAGCTTTCTAATCAACGGGGATTAGACAATTTGCCCTAGGTAGTTGGTGCTGTAAGGGTGCAATCCAACTTCCAGTTAAGTCTGAGCAAGTCTTTCCATTGACTCTAAAGGATGTTGGATTGGGCCATAAGGTACAATACTAATAATTTTCACTGGTTATCTAGGGCACTACAATAAGGCTGCAAGTCTCGGCCCTAAACTTCCCTTCATCCCTACCCTGAAATGTAGCCACCTTTGGTGTGGAATTTGTCATTTGGAGCCGGCTGCACACAATATAAGCAGTATGTTAAATGAGAAAATGAAGACCAGCTCCCCCAACTGACTCTACATGGAGGAGTTTAGATAAGCATGATGTAATTACCAGAACCAGAGTTGGGTCCGACAATTGAAACATCTGGAATACAACAAGTACTTCACAAAATGTCTGTCTCTCTCGTCTGTCTTGTATCTGGGCACCTCACAATTTTGAATGTATTTAGTGCTGACAACACACCTATGAGCTAGGCCAGTGGTTCCCAAATTTTAATAACCTGTGAACCCCTTTCACTGAAATGTCAAGTCTCGTGAACCCCCTCCTAAAAATGAATATTTCCAGGGATTTTCTCCTTTACCTGAGTATAAGTTATAAAAGCAGTGATCTTGGAAATATAAAATTTGTTTTTAATGACATGCTTAATACACACTATTTATTATTAATTATTATTATTATTGATCATTGCAGTATTTTTATTACATTATGAAAATGACAACACTCTTCCAAGATCTCACTTTCATAGCTTGTAACACTTTGAATAAGCCTGTTATAAGACAAGGCTCCTATGTTTCATCAAGGAGTATCAGATGTGAAACAGCATGAAGATATTTAAGAAGCCAACTCAGAGTTCCTCCTACACAAGCATTCATGTCTTGAGCAGTCCAGGCAAAGAACGCATGTTACAACAAAGCTTAAACTTGTTCTTCATAATAATTTTAAAAACAATACTAGCTGCCTCTTTAATTTTAAAAACAGCAAAAAAAATCCACCTCCCTTTCCATTTCTTATAAGGAGTCTTGAAGTTTAAATCTCCTCACTGTGATAGATACGCTGGCTTTGATCTACTTAGCTCTTGGAAGTCCAGGGGCTCCAGGCTGCTGGCCTCATACTGCTCGGAGTCCCTAGGGACAGCTTTGTCTGCCATTAGGGAATTTTTTCCCAAGAACCCCCTGTAACATTTCACAAACCCCCAGGGGTTCACGAACCCCAGTTTGGGAACCACTGAGCTAGGCCAATGCTGTTATCCCCATTGTATAGATGGAGCACTGAGGCACAGAAAGACTGTCCCAAGGTCACCCAATCAGTCTGTGACAGCAGGGAGCTGAAGTTAGGTTTCTTGAGTCCTAGACAAGTACCTTAACCCTGTTTCTCTAACTCTTTCGTTAGCTCTCCTTAAAGCTCTGACTGTCCATCATAGTGGAGCCTGCTCTCTGTATTTACAAATCCATATTACACTTGATAATGAATTCAGAATGTCTAAGTCTCACTGATGGATTCCCAGGACTTTATACTGCATGAGTTATAGTGGATCTCAAAGACGTTTATGAACTATATATAACACTTATATATTATTGCAGTTCTGTGTTCAACAGCTGCCAGGTTTCATCCCAGAGGTGGCTGCATTTCAGTAGTGGCTGAAACAAGATGCAGCTACCTCTGGGGTGGTAACTTAGCAGTTGTTTAACAATGCACTGCAACATTATATATCACTGTAGGCAGTAAGTAAAGGAGAATCCTATATCTGGCTATCTCAAAGCCATAGGGAGGCACAACATATCTGCTCAAAAATGGAAGACACATGGAATATCACCTTGCTCTAGCAAAAAGTGCCTTGGGCTACAAGTACTCAGGACTTTGACAGCTCCTCCAGTAACATAGCTAACACTGTGCTAGGGCACTGGACACTACTGTCTCAAAGGGAACAGTACCACCTATTCAAGCATTAGCACCACTCTGCACTGCCCCTGCGAGTCTGCTTAAGAAAACCCCTCTAATTACCAACCTGTCCTGACCCTGTGTAGCTTAGCAGAACTGACACAATCACAACCATCGCTGGCTGGAGCTACCAAAGCTAGAGTAGGCCTCAATTTTGCATGTTGGTGAGGCAACAAAGCACTTATGCGCATTGTGATTGGGTAGTCTTCCCCTTAAGGGCAGTGGTGCCTAGTGGTCAGCCCACCCTCAGTCATGTGTCACGGCCCTTTAAGATGTTGGAAGTATGGGGGGGTATGCAAAGGCACTGGACACAGCAGAGGCACTGGAGGAGAGGAAATGACCCCAGTAATAAGTGTTTGGAAGAAAGTACAATTGCTATTTCTTTAAGGGCTTGGGACTAGGAACTTTGCAGAGTGGAAGGCTACCTTCTCTCGCCCAACCAACGGGGAGCAAGATGGAAGAAAGGTATTAGCATATATTCTGCCTGCTCCCACCTGGGTCAGAGCTGGGCAGGTAGCACTGGGAGACGGCTACTTGCCGAACCCTCCAAACTGGCAGACTAATTGGGAAAGGGTGCCCAGCTGAAGGGAAAGTTGGCTAAAGCCTGGTAGCCGGCCTAAAATCCCAACGCCAGCTCTGAGGAGGAGAGCTCGGGGGGAGAGATGTCTGCCACGAGGGGTGAGTGAACTGCCTAAACCACTAGCCCAGCTCTGTGTGGGAGAGTTGGGGCAACTCCTATTTGGAGATGGGAGACAGCCTGAAATCCAGATCCAGCCCCAGAAATAGGACTGAGGGGGGAGACTCCCAGAGTCTGCGGACATGGTGAAGATGCTGACCACAGGGCAAAGGTAGGAACGGCTCAGGGAAATGGGTGAGGGACTGAAGGAACAGTCCTTAGCTGCCTAAAAGAGGGCCCCTGGGCTCAGGGCTGGCTCCAGGTACCAACAGACCAAGCATGTGGTTGGGGCAGCACCTTCTAAGGGGCGGCCAATCTTGGGGCGGTGCTCGGGGGGGTGTTGTTTTGACAGGGTGGGGTGGTGCTCGGGGGGTTGTTTCTGCAGGGCAGCACTCGGGGCGGGGTTATTTTGGCAGGGCAGCGCTCGGTGGGGGGGTTGTTTCGGTGGGGCGGCGCTCTTTTTTTTTTTTTTTTTTTCCTTGCTTGGGGCGGCAAAATAGTTAGAGCCGGCCCTGCCTGGGCTGCAACTCAGAGGAGAGGGTCAGCCTGGGTTTCTCTTCCTCAAACAAAGAGGGAAACTACAGGCATCCAAAGCGAAAAAGGCCAAGAACTCTGAGCCCCAAACAGAGGCAGAGGGGAGGGCTTAGAGGTTACTAGACTTTGGGTTTTCTTATTTGGGACTTTTACATTAACCTCAGAAGGGGAATGGACTGGGAGGTGACCCAGCTGGTGGGGTAGGCGAAAAGAAGCAGCAGACTTGTGAAACCAGGGTGGGACAAGGGGACACTAGAGTGAAAGAACCCCTGCAATGCTGTATCCTGCCAGGAGGGGGTGCGAAGGCATAGCTATCTCAGTAAGGAGTGTGGAAAAAAATCCCACCCTGGCCGACATAGCTAAGTCGACAAACTCCTCTAGTGCAGACTCAGTCATACTGGTAAAAAAGTCATTTAGCTGGTTATAGCTTATCTTGTTGAGGGATAAGCCATGGTGACAAAAGGACAGTATAAGTAATGTCTCCCTATAGGGTTTGCTGGTATAGCTATAATGGTAAATGCTTTCTAGTGTAGACAAGATGGATATAGGAAAGGAGGGGAAACGGAGGCACCGAGATACAAAGTGACTTGCCCAAGGTCATACAGCAGGTCAGTGGCAGAGCCAGAAATGGAACTTAGGCTCCTGAGTCATAGTTCAGAGGACCATGCTGCACACCCATCCCTTTTGGGATCACTGTCACTGCACCCTACCTACTAAAGAACTCTTACCCTTGTGTTGTTATTTTATCCATTGTGTAAAAATTAGGAGACATTTCCTAAATCTTTGCAGGCACTTTAGGTCTGATTATGTTCCCAAAGCCGGTGATGGCATCAAACAAGCTCTGGTAAAACACAATCCCAGAAGAACGATATTTTCTCTCTTTCTAACATATGCAGCGAAGCTAGAGCTGCAGAGGACAGCTTGTAGCTAGCAGAGTGCTGTATTATATCAGCAGCTTGACTCTAGTAATTGTGACAGCAGCTTCAGAGCAAATGAAATTAGACAGGAGACTCCCCACAGTCTGTTTATAAATCAATATTATAGGCAGCATTTGTTCAGGAGATGATGGAAACTGGCCTGTCAGTCTAGGATTGTAGTGTATTTAGTTAGGTAACTAGTATTCCTTTATTTTGTGCACGGCACCTTTACATTTTTAAAAATTCTGCTGTCTGCGGAGTCAGGCAGCCATTCTGCATTCAGGTCAATGCAGGAGAGACACACACACTGTGCTCTCTCGTGGAAACTCAGTTTTTGTTCTTACTTCGAAAGGCCCTTCTGACTGCCAGGGTCTCGTTGCTCTTTGCACATGGCAAACCCTAACCAGGCTAAAATCCACAAAATGGCACAGAATTTTGTTTCTGAGCTCATAAAGCATTTACTTCTATCTTATAAATTGAGCTCGGCTTTTAAGACACATTTTTGTCACCAAGATGCAGTTACAGAGAAATCTGTCTTAAGCAGCTTCTCCAGGGAATGACAAAAACTGGTTGCTTAATGGAGATGACGTCCTTGCAAAGGTGCGACAGAATGATCTATTGTTTGTATTGTAGTAGTGCCTGCAGGCTCACCCTCACTCCATTTATTATTAGTTAGCTGTATGACCATATTGCTTAGGAACCCCAGCGCTAGGCACTGTACAAATGGAACAAAACGACAGTCCCTGCCCCCAAAGAGCTTACAGTCTGCAAACCTAACAGTCCTTGCCTTGGAGACCTTAACAATTGAACTTGGTCAGTTGGAGATACTTTGGGGGCAGGCCTCTAATATCTAAGAAGGGTGGAATCTTGTATAGTTTTCACTGCATTTAATTATATTGGTAAATTCAAAGCCGGGAGCAGGGGGGAGAGGACGACCCACTCGTCATACCTTACAGCTGACATGGCACTGAACTGTCAGCTTCATTCTAGGCAAAATGCAGCCTGTACGTCAAATGCTGCCCACAGAGCTCTCCAGTATGGTCTGTGAGCTGTCCTCAGCTGTATCTGGAAGTGAAGTCCTCTGGGGATTGCAATTCACATCATGGCATGCTCTGACCTGAGAGAGAAAGAGCACAGCATGCTGGGATCTGTAGTCTTCATGGGGCTATATGAAAGAGAGCATCTCCAGTTTGCATCACGGTATTTAGGAAAACACTTAAGCACACACTTACTTCCCATTGAAATCAATGCAATTTAATTGCAGGCTTCAAGTGAAGCATGTGCTCATGTGCTTTTCTGAGCAGCCCTTGAGCTCTTGATATGATGCCAGTGTGGTACCCAACTGAGCACCATTTAGCTGGAGGTGGGCCAACAGTCTAAAAGTCCCTGTTGCAACAGGAAAGAACATGGAGAATCCCGTCAACTTTCCTGTTGGAATAACTAGAGAATTTCAGATAGGGGCAATGGAAAAGATCTGTCAGCCCCTCTAGGCCACCCCCCGTGGTGTCAGTGCAGGATTGTTCCCTACCATATATTCTCCAATCCTGCGTGCAGTGTAGCTTTGAGTGATATGGCTTCCATCACTTCCCTCGAGAGACTATTTCACAATTCATGGTGCTGCGGACCTGTGGGATTGGTTGACGCTATGCACAGCTCATGCGGCTCCTCATGGTCTCGGACACCATCCGATGGTCCAGAGACATCTACATCGAACACGTCACCGGCCACTGACAGTACCAGGAGGCGTGAGCCGGAGCGACATCGTACATCATCTACGAGAAAGGGACCAAGAGACTTTTTCCCACTGGACCATATGAACTGGAACCATAAACTCACTGAACATTAAATCTCACCAAATGAGGGTAAATCCATCCTCATCATCGTACCCACTCGTTATACTCCACACCTGAACATAGCCATTGTATATGAACAACTTACCCTCATATCTCAATCTCTGTACTTTGACCCATTAAGCCTTTACCCCCAATTGGGGATTTTGCAGATTATGTATTTCTTATGCCATCCGATCCTAAACTGAACTTCGCTCCCCTTGATAATCTGTACCTTATTCCCTGATAACCAGAAACTTCTACGCTTAAACTCTGTACCGTTGTTTTTATTTTTAACATTATCTTAATAAAATTTTTAGCCCCAAAACACTTTCCCCTCCCTCCATTTCATCTTGTCACTCCTGGTGTTATGCTACCAAATAAGAAACTATTTATGTGGTTTGGGAGCAGATGCCCTTTTTCTAGCCACACAACATCTTCATTTCAAAATGATGGATATTTTTTGCTGAAATTGTTCTTTGATGCTTGGAAGTGGAAATTGGAATCTTTTTTATTATAGATGACAATTTCCTAACTCAAAGTGTTGCATCCAACTGGAACTGGAACTAAAAATCAATGGTAACTTAGGTATTAGTAATCATGACTTGATCACACATATAATGTGCAAACAGAATAAAAACCAGACCAGTGCACACACACTCCTTTAAAAGGGCCAGTTTCACAAAGCTGAAAACAATTGACCCAAATCATATGGGAGGAAGAATTTAATCAGAAAAATGTGAATGATCATTGGGAATGGTTTAAGAACACTTTCCTACATACCCCAAAAGCCACAATTGAGGAAGGAAGGTCACATTGGTTAAAAAACCCAATGTGGTTTAGGGGGTCAGTGAAGGCAGCTATAAAAAACAAACAAACAGACAAAAAACAAATGGAAGAAAGAGAAAGTTAATAGTAATGACTATAAATCAGAAGCTAGGAACTGTAGAAAATTGATAAGGGAAGAAAAGGGACACAAGGCGAGGTCTATGGCCAGCAGATTTAAGGACAAGAAGAAAGAGTTTTGTAGGTATATTAGGAACAAAAAGAAACCAAACAATGGTATTGGTCCATTACTAGATGGAACTAGTAGACTTATCCATAATAAAGCAGAAAAGGCTGAAGTATTCAATAAATATTTCTGTTCTATATTTGAGAGAAAAAACAGAAGCAGTCGTATCATAACACTCTTTCCATTCCACTAGTATCTCAAAAGGATGTTAAACAGCAGCTACTAAAGTTAGAAATTTTAAAATCAGCCACTAGGCAGCTTCACAACTTTGCCTCCTCCCCTACAAATGACTTGCTTTGTAGCATGTCCCACAAGTCAGCAGACTGGGGCTAGTGTGGACCAGGGTGAGGGGAGTTGGGAAAGAGAGAGGCAAAGCAGAGGGGCCCTTGTGGAGAACTGCCTAGGAGTTCCTTGTTTCTCATAGCAAGGGGATTCCAATTCAAGTACCCCCGACAATTCCAAGTGCAGTCCCAGGGCTGTGAGGAGAGAGCTGTCTCTTAGGTAGCACGGTCCCAGGCCACTGAGGACATTGTGGGTCAAAAAGAACATGTTAAAATTAACCCAGGAACCAGAAGGCATGCAAAGCAGGTCGTGTTACATTGGGCAAGAGAACTGGCATCAAAAGTGAATGCAAATCCCGTTCTTCAGAATTCACTGCCAAAATATACAGAGGCCTCGGTTGTCCTGGTGGTGGGATGGCGTGGTATCGCCCGAGGGAAGGTAATCTGAATTCAGGTAATCTGAACAAGCCCTAACTGGCGTGCAAGATATCATGTAGCTTTTAAGTGACTTCCCACCTCTGACCAACTCCTGAGAAGGATGGGAGTGGAAGAGGGGGGAATGATGTGTACATGTGGTGGTGCATGTTACACAAAGGAAATGGCTAATTGGCTCTCAGTCATCGCTATGTACTATATCAATACCCTTGGGGTATGTGCAGCCAATGGGAGTTGTTTTGATGATGTAATATGCCTCCCTTGTGCCTCATTGGCTCTCTGAAGCATAGTGGAGATGCCATCAGGCCCTAGGTGTTCTTTTCATCTCGCTCAACAGAGAGTTGAAATCAGTTTTTTTTCTAATTTGTCCATGGAGCTTTAATGCCTATTTCTCTAAATGGCACAGGCCAAATGCACCACTAGCATAATACCACCAATTTAAATGGAGAGTGGTGCTTAAGCTGCTCTGAGGAGGAGGTATAAGTAGAAGTGATGTGATGGAACTGAGTAAAGGAAAATACAGGCTGGCTGTCAAGAGTTTCCAAACAGTGAAATCTATAGACCATGGAAGCCTCCCATAGGAATTGATAGAAACCAGATTGCTCGAGTAATTTAAAATGGAACTGGAGAATAGGAGAACAATCCAGGATTGGCTAAAGGGAAAAGACTAGATGAATCATGACAGAATACGGTTTTACCTTCTCTAATTTCTCTGGCCTCTATTGCTTTGTCCATGGGTTCATTTCCATGGAACTGAATTTTTTTTCGTTTTCAGTGTAGTGTGGTGGTTCTTGTTTCTTCTGGACACACTTCAATTCCTGAGCCAAATTCTGTGCTGGATTTGAGTGCCTACTGCAACCTTATTGGTCCCTCTCCCTGCACCATTGTCTGCATTATCCTCCTTTTGGGTCTTCTCAGCTTCTTTACCACGTTATTAAAGTTTTGTTCTCTGGTTCCATATTTACATAGCTGTACAAAATTAATCAGCCTAATTTGGGAACAATTACCTGGCTCCTTCGGGGCTAAATCCATGAGCTCCAAACTCTTGAAGAGATAAGATGCATTTGTAACTCAATGGGGAAAAATAGTTATGAATGGAAATCACCAAGTTTTCCAAAGATCCCTCAGGCTCATTCATATAGTGTCTCTGCAGGAATATTATAATGGTAATTAGCACATTATGAAACATGTTTCTCTGATTCTTATTCCCAATAACTATAGCGTGCATGTATATAAAAATGTGGCTGTATACATATGGAACGCGTGTTAAAAGATAATGGCTTTTGCAATCTCTTGTGCATGGAACTTGCTAATTGTTGCTATTAACGATTTAACAATCTTTCATCATTTTCAGCTTTACCAAGTTAAAAAGCTTTGCAGCTAACAACCTCCTACCTCGCACATTTCCCTGATAATTACAGATTAGAACAGACTAATTTTTATTTTTGTAAAGCTGTCAGAGATCTATGTTTGTTATTATTGTCTCCTAGGTTGCCAGTTGCATAAATACATGTGTAAACCCCTTTGATCTCTAAGTGTAATGACACAGATTTATCAAATGTTTGCCTTTTTCTGTCTCTTTGAAAAGGCTGATTTATTGAGTGCAGCCCCTGCCTCCCTTCCTCTCTTGAAATATGAAGTGTTTGTGAATAGCTAAGGTAATATTTAATATCCTGCCAAGAACCCTTTGCACTTCCTAACAAATGAACTACAACCTAACCAAATGGTTCACATCTGTTTAGCCTCTTCTCTTTTTAACTAAACAAATTAGCATCAGAATACCTGGGAGACATACAAAGTCCCTTTCTACATGACAGAACACAGACAATTATTAGCAAGGGGAGTAACTGTACTGAAAGGATCAGGCATGGATCCAGCAGATGTTTTTACATCTCCTGTAGCGTCCGTGAATGATCAGTACCGCAGTGGATGTGCTGCCTCAGTCGTTTGAAGTAGGCCGGGGAATCCATTCAGAATCCTTCTGAATGAAATTAAAAGCAGTAGCCTAATTTGGCTAAATGTTGCATTTAAGCCCCTTCCAGCAAAGATAGTCTGTCACTAAGTGGTTAAAACAAAGGACCAGCCACCACTTCTCCCCCTCACCAATTGAATATGATTATTCCAAACAAAATCCTCTAAGTTACAGTTCAGTGGGGGGAAGGGCGGGGGGGAGCAACTGCGAGAATTTCACGCTCTTTGTTTTTAAAAGGTCTCCTAAATCCCCATCCTGTGATCTATATCTTGGATCTCAGAGCATCGGGACAGTCTCTTATACTCCTACTCCGCTGCAATGCATCTCAGAACAGAGTGTGCAATGTGGTCACCTGGACAATGGATATTTCTTTGGAGATAAGCAGGTTGCTTCAGTTTTCCTACAGATAAGGGACGGTACTGCTTCCTGCGGGGTTTCATCTGCCCAACTGCAGAGTACAATTACTCATGCCCTGACAACTTAGGAAAAGAGCGTGTCCCAGTGCTTAGAACAGGGAGTTCTGGGTCCTACTGCTAGTGCCTTATCCAAAATTGGTTAAATCACTTAATGGCACTGCGCTCTAATTCCCCCCTCCGTAAAATGGGCTATAACACGTTCCAGTTTCCCAGGAGTATTGTGAGTGTAATGAATCTTAGTGCATTGAGATCCATGACTGAAACGTAGAAATGCATAACAATCTGTCCACAGGCAAGCCCTAACTTGGTCTCCATCTAATCCATCCAGGTATTTGTATTGGCCACACTGCTCTCGAATGTAAGTACCTTTCGGGCAATCATTCTGATCAGCCAGACAGCTGTTGCTAACATACCAGTTAGGGTACTAGAGAAGAATGGGATGATAGTGAGCCAGACTCCTTTGAGCTGAGCTCCCATTTGACTTTAAGGGACACAGCGAAGTGAAATGGTGTTTTTTAGCAGGCCCAACACTTCGCTTTTGTTTAAAAAAAAGTTTTTTCTGCAACATTTCCAACCCAAGCTTTGCCGCACTGGGCTAGTGCACGAGACCCAGCAAGTGAAAAGTGACTATAAACAAAGGTGAGTGGTCTATTTAATTCTTTAAAAAAGTTTGGAGCTGATAGGTAATGGGTAAACAAGCAGAACTAATGATACAAAGTGATTTAGATTGCTCCTCTTTACTGTATTGAAGTAAGGGGCTGTTAGTAAGAGATAATTATGTTTATTTAAAAACATCGTGTTTCTTATCCCAACACTTTCCCCTTAAATTGGGGCAAGGGGTGCAATTTCAGGGTAAACTAACTGAAGGGGTTTGATTTAAACATAGGGTAACTAATGCTGAACATGGCCTACAGGCCTCAGCAGAGAGCATCTCTATCAGCCTCTTTCTCCATAGCTCAAGGCCCTCTCTCTTAATTTCCCCTATTGTGGGGAAGGCCAGGTGTGGCTACAGTAGATGCGACAGGTACAGTCCCCCAGTGAAGGCGCAAAAGGGGCTTCGGGGCAAAGGAAGAACAAAATGGCGTTTGTCAGACTGAGCAGATACAATGTGGAAGCACAGGGGGTTCGATCCAGCGCCCATTGAAGGCAATGGGAAGATGCTCATTGACTTCAATGGGCGCTGGATCAGACCCACAGAGTGGCACATTGGCAAGGCACAGTATAGGGCTCCCCATCACTCCCCGAGTCCTGGGGCTATGGTACCTTTCAGGGCGATTTTCCACACAGCCATAGGGGAGGGGGCAGGGGGAGCCACATCTGTGGGGCGGCCCCGCTACTGCACCTGCAATGGAACGGCATTGCCAGGGAGCTGGGGCTGGGGCCACCCAGGATTAGAGCTGTGCAGATGGCACTGGCTTCTTGCAGATCCCCTGGGGTGGCCCTTCCATGAGGCAGGGGAGCAAACTCTATCCCCCGTGGGATGATGGGGGATTCGCCACTGAGAAGGTTCCTTCCCCGCCGTGTGGCTCTGTGAAGTGTGTGGGGGTCAATCTGGCCCATTGTTTCTCCAGTCTCACCATCCACTACAGTTCCCTCTTGCAGCACTGTGCAGACAGGGGCTCCTTACTTACCAAGGTGGGCTCTGAATTCTTGCGTCTGCAGGAGGCAGCATGGGCTAGTGCATCAGTTTGCAAATGGAGGGGCATGCCCTGCCTTCTCCCCATCCTCCCTTCCCTGGGCACTCCCTGCTCACTCTCTCCACTGCTTCCCTGCTCTGGCCCGGACACCAAGTAGGCTGCAGCCCTGCATATTTTAAACCCTCCCGAACCCGTGGGTGCAAGAAGCTCTGGGAAGGTGGAGGGAGGGCTGCGCTGTGCCGCCATGGACTCCTCCAGGGATGGAGTTGGCCAGGTCCTGCCATCACCCCGAGCATGAGTTGCCTGCTGCCCTCAGTGTGCCACTGTCTGCCCTGGATAGACAGGAGCTTGGTGGGGGAAGGAGGTGGGAAGCTGTTATGTGACTTCCATAGAGAAGGGGGAAGCAGTAAAAAAAAGATTGGGACCCTCTGGTCTGGTGGATGGGATGCTGGACAAGGGGAGACCTGAGTTCTAATCACAGCTCTGCTCCTGACCTGCTGTGTGACTCTGAGCAAGTCACTTCCCCTTGCAATGTCTGTTTCCCTCCCACCCTGTCTTGTCTATTTGGATTGTAAACTCATCAGGGCAAGGGTTGCCTGTACAGCACCTAGCACAAGGAGGGCCTGATCTCGGCTGGGGGCTCTAGGCACTGCTGGAATACAGATATGACTAGGATCCTCCAAGTTGTTAGTAAATTCACAGCCTGTTCTTTGCTGTTTACTCTAACACTTTCCCCACCTTGGATGCAGACCAGCACCTCTTTGAAGCAAGGGGGGGGGGGGAGAGGAGGCGAGGGGAGTGCAGTTTAGTTAATTACCCTTTTTGTATCTGTTTCAAGACCTTCCTAGTTCTTCCTGATAATGCGTTATCTCTCACCAGCAAAAAAGTCTTGAAAAGCTTTTGCTAACAGCACACGTCTTAATCTCCCTGAATTCTCAAACACCCAAAACCAAACGTTTCTTTGGGACTGAGCTTTGATTGCTGGGCTGTTTGATATATTTACTTCCAAACTTAACATGTTTTTTTTCAGTCCTTAATCCCTGACAGTCAGTTCCCATTAAGAAGAACAGGAAGAAATTTGATGTTGGGTATTGAGACTGTGGTGTCCAGCTGCCCTTTCCCTTTTGTCCACCAGTGGTCTGTCAGGCTCTAGGTTCATTCAGATCTGTAGGACCATGTGCAATTTGGTTTTCTTGCCTTCTTTTGCGTGCTTTTGGATGATGGAAAATGGAAGGACTGGTAGCTAAATGGTTACTAATAGGTTGGATAAAGACCACCTATTACGGGGCTCTTCTAGGTAACTCACAGGTCAACTCCCATCTACATATATTTGTTTAACTTTAATCTCTGCATTTCTCTTGGCCCAAGGGCCACTCCAGCTGCTACTCCACCATCCTCCTATACAGAATACTAACTCTGAGCCTGGGGTCGTGAAGGGCACTCAGTGGGGCTGGAGCATGCTCAGTGCAGATGGCACGTTGAGAGATGGTAGCAGCACACTTCTAATGAGCTCTTGCAAAAGGCAGTCTTCAGAGGCCAGTGGGGTCTGGTCTGTGACAGGTGCAATCACAGTACAAATAAATAATAGATCTAACATGCAGCATAAATAAGTAACTTTGCCCTACTAAATGCTTGACAGGAGAAATGGGTCTTATGTCTCCAGGGACCAATTGATGTGGGGGTTCTTGTGATAGTGACTTCAGAGTTGGCCTGAGGTCCATCAGCTCAGGTGTCATATTTTACTCCAAATTAATCATTTGGCATAGACCGAGTATGTTTGAAACTGACTTCTCGATCATTTTTCCAAAATAAAATTACTTCTAGGTCTTTTTGATGCACATATATTAATTATTCCAGTAGCCTTCAAATCAACTCCGGCCAAGTTGTGCCCGGCCCTGTACACATACAGAACAGAAGCAGGCAGTCTCCTGTCCCAGAGAACTTCCAGTGTAAATAGCCAAAACAGACAAAGGCTGAGAGGGGAAACAGAGGCACAGAAGAAGTGGCTCACCCAAGGTTGCACAGCAGGTCAGGAGCAGAGCTGGGACTAGAAGCCAGGTTTCATGACTCCTAAGCCAGTGCCTGTTCCTGCACCATGCTGCTTCTCAGACTGGCTCTTCACAAATTTGCACAGTAGTTAAAATACCACTGGGGACAGGCTGCAACAGCTACTGCTACCAACAGCAGAGCTGCCCCAGGATGAGAGGCTAAAACTCAGAACTGGATTCTAGTCCCAGCTCCGCCACTAGTTTGCTGGGCAATTCACTTCCCTCGTTCCTCAGTTTCCCATCCGTAAAATGGGGATAGTGGCACTGACCTTCTTTGTAAAGTGCATTGAGGTCTATGAATGAAAAGCTCTTTATAAGAGCTAGGTGTTATTACTGTGAACATGGTATAAATCCCTAGCTGGGTGGATATAGTTAGGTAGAAAAGCTTTTTAGTGTCCGTTCTCAGTTCCATAATGGCATCCTGAGCGCAAATTGGGCATCCTTAGAAGTAGACATTCTAATATTTATGTGTAACTGAAACACAAGGTGTGGTAGTATTTTAATATTATAAAGTGCTTTCCGGGCACTCTCCAAGGCATTTAACATTACAGTAGATGACTTCTCCTGTCCCTGGAATACAGTTGTCTCTGGAGTGCAGCACAGCAATACCCATCTCTTGGGATCAGTAAAGGATAGGTTTTAAAAGACACATCATCTCTATGTCCAAGATCGACTTTCTAAAACATTACGCTAATCTCTTGTGGTTGAGCTAGGTCTTGATGCAGGCATCACTGGATGAAATTCTATGGCCTGTGTTATGCAGGTCAGACTAGATGATCAAAATGGTTCCTTCTGGCCTTAAAATCGATGAAGGCTACAGATATTTTTAGAGCAGGCTGTGAAGATAATTGCTCTCTCCAACTGGAACCGCAAGGGGAGTTTTAGGAAGGCAAACCATGGCCAGGATACTAAGGGCATGTCTACACTTACCAGTAGATCGGTACTTCTGCAAACAATGCAGCGAGTGTTGATTTAGCGGGTCTGGTGAAGACATGCTAAATCGATGGGAGAGCACTCTCCCATCAATTCGCGTACTCCACCTCTCCAAGAAGCGTAAGGGACGTCGACGGGAGATGTTCTCCCGTCAACACAGCGCAGTGTAGCCACTGCAGTAAGTTGATATAACTACGTCGACTTCAGTTATATTATTCATGTAATTGAAGTTGGATAACTTTGATCGATCTAGCGCGGTACTGTAGACCAACCCTAAGGCTAGCACCACTGCTACTCTTGGGGAAAGGTACCACGGGAGCCTTATTAGCCCTGATTGGGTTTGTCACCTGAAAGGAGCACAGTGCTCCTATGCTATGCTGGGGGCCTGCTTCTAAAGTTGGCTCAGTGGGAAGACGGCCGCCTACTGAACGAGGAACGCCACCTCTTCTTGTTCCCTCTCAGCATGCCAGTTCCTCTGACCAAGCCACGATCCCTCTGAGCTCTGCCAAGCCCACCACCTGCTCTCCAAGTTCCTCATGTTCTTCTGAGCCAGTGAACAGTTCACAGAATCTTATTTCATTTTGCAAACCGTTGTCAGCTTTCTTCACTCACCGCTGCGTTCTCATTTTCAATGGAAGCATTTTGCAACATAAACACACACATTTCCTGTCCGTTCCCAATTTATGTAAGGCTTGATCATATGACATGAGTGTTACTGCTACTAGGAATGCTGCGAAACCAGCATAAGGTGGCTCTTGTATTGGGCTAAACAAAGTGTAAACTGCTTGTGAATCACGTACAAGAAATGATACCTCACACTCTATTGCTCTTGTACAGTATGTTTTATTGCAGAACAAACTCATACATTTTACAAATTGAGAAGTTGTACTGGGATGTAGATTGTTTCCAGGTATTCATATGCAGTGCTCCCACAGTAAACAACCTGAATCCAATGGAGTCTATTTCAGATAAACAGTAACAGGGACTCAACACTGTTATCTGCAATCACTTGAGAGAAGCAAGCATCTTATGTCTGATTGTTTAAATGTCATTTAAAACACCTGATTCTGTTCCCATAGAGCACCGTTGCCAACAGAGACCAAGGGCAATGGAGTCACTCCTGATTTACACCAGTGTAACGGAGACCAGAATCGTCCTGCACCATTAAAGGATGCTGTCAAGTTTTTATATCAGGGTGACAAGGACACTGGCAAACTTATGAAATTCCTTGAAGGGCTTTCCTGGATATCAGGTTAGATAAGATATTCCATTTCACCACCAGCAGAAATTGCCATCAGCAAAAGCCTTGGATCTGGTGCACAACAGTATTAGAATGGACCTTGTACACATTGGAAAAAGCTTGGGGCTTGTTTACAGTGAGGAAAATACAAGAAGTTATTACACTCGTTAACTAACACAATGTAAACTATAACCTACTCCTTGTCTACACAGCGTGCTGTTGTGTTTAACATCATGTTAGTGGGTCATGGCTAAACATACAGTGCACCCTGGGTTAACCATGACCCACTAACATGACTACAAACAAGTCAATGCTTGTCTACACTGACTGTCTTACATCATGTCAATTAACATGTTATAACAGGGCACATTTTCCCCATGCGGCCATGCCCTTATAGTAAACTCCAGCTACGCTGGTTGCAATTTGAACTTGCTGAACTAGTTTTTAAGTTCAGGCTGTAGCTGGAATGAAAACTGGCTTTTCTTCAAGACCGAGAAAATGTGATTCCCGACCAATAACGCACTTCATAGCAGTCTTCTCTTGGAGCCACAACTGTGCCATGATACTTAATAGAGTTGTCGTATTTTTTAATGCGAGCTCAGAACTCAATTTTAGGAAATGCCTCACCAGCAGACAGGCTCTTACACTGAACAGGTTGGCACAATTCATGTTAGCATATAGAAAACCTCAAATTATTGGATTCTGAGGGCCCGATCCTGAGGGGGTGTAAATCAGCTAAGCTCCAGGGAAGTCGACATAGTTATGTCAGTTTACACCAGTTGAGGATCTGGCCCTGAGCATTTAAGCCCTAAAGATTTCTCACAGAAAGAGCTCTAGCCAGGGTGAGAAGTTCCTCTGCGATGAAACACAATAAAAATTGCCACGAGTATGTGAAAGGTATAGATGAGGAACTATCTCCATTCAGCCGGAGGCTGTTTAAATGCTAATGTGCTGTATGATCTACAAAGTGCTGAAAATAATCTGGGTTCTCTGAAAATCTATGAAAGGGAACTGAATCCTTGTGAAAAGTGCAGGATTGACAGTCCCGGAAATTGAAGCCCTCCATTTCGTCACAGAGCAGGGATGGCATGATTGTGGCAATGCAAGCTTCCCCCTCACTACTCTGCCAATGTGCTTCAAGGCTATTCTGGATGGAATACCTGCTCACGGGGGGATAGTGGAAAGCTCAATATCCAATGAGTCTCCTTGGCTTCCTCACTAAGAATGTCAATGATGAGGGCCAATTGTGGGGCTGGTACTTCTGCAACATAGATGCCTGCTCATTTCACTCATTCACCTCATTGCACTGGTCACCGAACTCATTTCACGGAGCCTCGCAGGAAGCCAAGGGAGCATGATTAATTTTTCACCTAGGCTGGATTTTAATTCATGACCTAAGAAGTGAAAGGGGCTTGGATCCCATTGACCAAACCCCTGAGCCATTTAAGTCCCCCAAGTTCCTCCCTCTAAAAAGAAATTAGAAAACAATTACGTAAGGTGGTCACCGGGCACAAGGTATTATCTTTAAACACACTGCATAGATTTTCCTGCCCATAATTAGCGAAAGACCCTCTGCTTGACAATAAAAATAGGTGTCATTTAGCTCTAATTGACATTAAGGCAACCCGATTTCAACTGAGAAGCTCGCTTTTGTCTTCTTTCTCTAGCAGGGATTTCTTACATGTGAGCATGAGAAGTAGAAGCATTGGTAAGTGCCACAGGCTGCAGAAGAAAAGTTTCCTGGAGCTGCTGCGATCTGCATCCCGGTAGAACCGAAAGCCGAGGTAGGAAATGTACAGGTTGATAGGGAGTGAAATGAGTGGAAAATTCCATGTGGTGACATTGAGGATGGGGGCCATTGTTGAGAGTCCAATTAAGGCCAAGCAGTGACGCAGAGCAACCCGCCGGCACATTTCAGGGTGCATGACGGACATCATGCAGTATCCTCCTCGTGAGTAATCTTCCCGGAGGCCCCAGCTCAGGGCATTGAAATGAGGAAACTGCCAGGAATAGAGAATTCCTCCCAACAGCAATGCGCCTGCAAAAGGAAAGAAAAGGAAACATGTATTAGAGTGCTCATCTTAGATCATTGCAAAGGAGCACGGCATACAACATTTCAACATCTATATGGAGCTTACCCATACCACCAAGTACTCCCACTGCAGAGCTTATGACAATTGCCCCCCACTCCCATGGAACTCATCACTCATCACACTCAAATACTGTAAAGAAGTCAAGGGGATATTCTCTGTTTATCAGTAATTATGCGTTTTTGGAGATTTTTTTTTAAAACTTGTAAATGGTGTTTCTTCAAATCATTTATTTCTGATGCATCTGTCTCCTCAATATCTAGGCACCAGATCAGTTTCCACCTGGGGGTGATTTGTTGAAACTTAAGAGAAGTTTGGTAGAAGAATTTTTTTCACAGTCTGTAGGACACAAACTTCTCTCTCCCGAATTCCCTAACTCGAGCATCCAGAGCAGGAAAAACACAGTAGAGGAAGTAAGTGTGTGACAGGAGAAGCAAAAGTTATTAACAAGATGAGTTCTACTCACTGAGATGCAGTGAGAAAAGGAGCCTACGCAGGAAACAGGTCACATCCTGAAAACTGTGATACCAGTGATGACAAAATAATTCGGAGGCTCAGCTGGAGTTTCTCCTTCTTCATTTTGTGAAGATTGCAAATTGCTCACAGGTGTAGAGGCTTCTCAACTGTTTAATCATTATATCCTGGGGTGGCAAAGTACAAGCATGGCAGAGTAGAGCAGAAGGCGGCAGAGAACTGCTTACATTCCAAGACCAACTCTGAATACCGGCTTTAAATACAAAAGTACCTAACTGATGTATTCTTCAGGAACTCCTAAACATACGTGGCACCTGATCCAAAGCATGTTGAAGTCAATGGGATTCTGATTGACTCCAGTGGCCTTTGGAATGGGCCCTCAGACTGGGCTATCTACAGGTGTGCCTCTCATCCACACTAACATCACCTGTCAGAGTTCCACCTGGAGAGCCATCTTGGACTTTGCCTGTTGTTCCCTTCTCTTCTACCTCCCCTCCACTCCAGCCGTGATATCCTATTTGCATCTTCCCACCTCCATGTGTTTGTCTTTTCTGGGAATGACCTCCCACTTCCGAGCCCAAGTTACCAGCCCTTCTTGCTCATCTAATGGAAGCAGGCTCAGGCTCTAACGTCAGTAGCAAAATTTGGCTTCAATTGGAGGAAAAGCAGGTCCTTTACTCCCTCCTAAAAGCTCACCTCTTCCTAGAAGGAGTGAGTTCATAATAACTAACACAGACTAAGTCCCACCTCCACAAAGGGACTTGGGCACCTAAGCCCCACATTTAGTTATCTATGTCCCAGTTTTAGGTGTTGATGTGATCCACAAAATCACCAGGACTCCCTAGGTACTTCAGTTTCTGCCTCTGAGCATGTGCACTACTGCTTCTCTCAAGTGTCCGGATGCCCATCTCCCACCTAAGCTTCAGCACGATCCATGGACTGGGGGAAGACAGGTGGAGGAGTGCCTGTTTTGCAAATAGGGCCTATCCAGTAGGCGTGCTCTGAGCACGCTGAAGGGATCAGACCCCATTCAAAACCCAGCAGGAGGAGGAGCAGCAGCCCACCTTTTAGCCCAGTGGTCAGAGCACATCCCCAGGATGGGAGAGACCTAGGTTTAGATCCCTCCTCTGCTCGAGGAGAAAGGATTTGAACAGAGGATTTCCCACCTCTCAGGAGAGCACTCTAACCACATCTGTTCTGCTGTGGGTCACTCTCAATCTCTCCCATTGAATCTGCTCCGCTGTGTATAAATAGAGCCATTATGCCTGACAGAGAGAGTGAATATGAGAATGACTCTATAGCCTGGGTATTAGGTACCCACCTGGGAGGTGGCAGACCCAAGGTCCAGTTCCCCTGCTCCAATGATCCTTTAGTTATTGAGCAAAGAGCAATAGCTGTGCAGTGCCTAAGTCCCTTTGTGGATTGGGGCCTAAGTTATTTCCTCAGTGATTTGGGTTTTCTCTGGGTCTGTTTTGGTTGTGAACGCCTTTGGGCTGGGAATGTTGATGATCTTTCTGTCTTGTAGAGCAGTGCTTCTCAAACTATCTGATGTGGCGAACCGGCAATTTTTTTCCCCAGTATGCCAGGGACTGGTACCATATTTGTGCCATTATACTATTATTTCTTTTTTTCTTTCCTGGAAACTCGCCGCGGACTGGCAGCCGATGGCTCACGGACCGGACCACCACTTTGAGTAGCACTGTTGTAGAGCACAGTGTCGTTGTTACCCTCCTCCAAATAATAATCCAGGCTGGTACCAAGGCCCATGTCACTGCTGCATCATCAAAAACCTAAATATAAGAGCAGTTTTCTAGCTGCCTATAAGATGCCTTGAGAGACAAGGTGGATGAGATAACATCTTTTTTTGGACTGGTGAGAGAAACAAGCTTTCGAGCTTATACAGAGTCCAGACCTGAAGAAGAGTTCTGTGTAAACTCAAAAGCTTGTCTCTATCCCACAGACAGATGTTGGTCCAATAAAAGATATTACCTCACCCACCACGTCTCTCTAATATCCTGGGACCAACACAGCTACAACAACACTGCATATAAGATGCCTTGGCAGTCAGCATTTGTCTCACATCTTTTAAAAATTATGAATACGCTTTTCCATTTTGTGAGTTCCTGCTTCCTGGAAGCTGCTTACATTAAGTACAGAGACAAGGAAGGGCTACCAGAATGGGAATTCAGATCCTTGGACAATGTAGTTAGCAGGAGAATTACAGGTAAGCATGGGCTAAGATTTTAAAATGTGATTAGTGATATTTGGGTATCCAACCCAAGACTCCTTGAAGGGGCCTGATTTTCAGAAAGGCAATGTTCAACACTTTCTGAAAATCAGGGCTCTTTAAGATGATGAGTTGGGCACCCAAATATCACTAGTAACTTTTGAAAATCTTGGCCATGGCGCACAAAACACCATTTTCAAAGTCTGGTGAGATACAGGATTGATGCGTCTTCATTGAAATCAAAGCAAGTTTCTCCACTGACTTTGCAAGGCAGCAGGATTGAGCCTATAAACAGTACATCCCTGTAGTATTTGTTTCGTTAGGTTTTTCCTATAAAACTGAAATACTTGCTCCCGAAGGCAGGATACCAGACTTGATGAACCAAAGACAATAATACTCTGCACTTACACAGGATTTTTTATCTTCAAAGGCTTTACAAACGTTAGCTCATTATTTCTCACAACACCCAGGGAGATAAGTTACAATTATCCACCATATGGGGAAACTGAGGTAGGGGCAGAATCAGAGCAAGAATTAATACATGCAAGTTGTTTCTGGTTCCCCTCTTTGATCTGGTATGACAAGTCCTATGTTCCTGTGCCTTTGGTCTGTGACAGAGAGTCTTCACTTATGAAGTTGTTCAATCTTTGGTGTGCAACCAACCCCCAAAAAAACATACAAAACCTCAAACACACTGGAAACTGTAGTAATTCCCTCAGTATAACACTACTTTTTCAATGAAAAAAATAATCTTGAGGCAACTTTTACACACAAACAAACCAGCCAGAACTACTTTGAGACTGAGTTCCCATTTGCAAAGATCTGGTTTTAGTGTGAGCGCCTTTGGAGTTTTTAACTATTTTTATTACATCACTACTTCAGAAATAACGGGTATTTTATAGAGAAGCTAAACAGTAAAACAATTTAACAGGCCATTATGAGGATTTTAACTGATCCAATCCTGGAGCTGCATTTCCCCCCTGATTTCACTGGTGATCCTTTTGTTAGTTTTCCATATCCTTGTTGACTTTGTTGGGTTTCCAAAGACTGCTAAGTGTCATGTACATGCTGACTGAATTGGAAAACAGGAGAGGACGTACTTCAGTGTCAAATGAGCCCTGGCTAGGGATGTTACAAACTTCCAGCCAATGACAAGAATTAAAAGACTCGAATTGCTTGACAAACATTGACCATCGCAAACTCTATCCACTTCTCCAGGTGGAGACCATTACAAATGCTGATGATTTGGCAGAGGAATTTTGTTAGATTTCTGAAACTCCATTGCCTTCCCACCTTTGCAGTCATTTTCACCAGTGTAAGATGTGACCATTCTGACTGGGATAATTTCAATTTCCACTTTGCACTGGTTTAAATGATCACACAAGAAATAGGGTAACAGAAAACCAGGTCCAGTCTCCATAAACTTAAAAGCAAAGTCTGTGATTAACATTAAACTTTAGTGTCTAAGATTTAACTGTAAGCAGTTTTCTTACTGCTTTAATTTTAAGCAATACTAAATTTCTTGACAAATATAGCAAGCTGAGACATCTTTTGAATTTTTTGTTTAAGTGAGATGCAGCCAAAATGTTAACTATTAACCAAGTTTGGTTCTTTTTTCCTGTCTGAAGAAAGGGTTACTGTTGCTTTTTAAGGTTTTGAGGTTCCATAAACTGTTTTTTATATAAGGGAAAGTGCAAAGTCCCAAAACATTTCACAAGACCTCATGGTAAGAAATTGTAAGGTGCCAAAAACGTCTTTGGTCAAAATTTGTGAGTGATGAGTGATTTTGGGCTCCCAAATGGACACATGGCCTAAAGGGTCTGATTTCCAGAAGGCACTGAGTACTTGCCCTCTGAGAACTGGCTCTTTACGTTGTCAAATTGATCACCCAAAAATCAAGCCAACCAAAATCACTAGTCATTTTTGAAAATCTCCACCTCTATTCTTTAGTGTCTATGGAATATGTCAGAATATCATCTCTGGATTATTAGTATTTTTATTAATTACTTAGAATCATAGAATCTCAGGGTTGGAAGGGACCTCAGGAGGTCATCTAGTCCAACCCCCTGCTCAAAGCACTTGTAATGCCGCAGCTCCAAGGAGCCCTAGTCATAGGCCAGGACCTCACTGTGCTAGATGCTGTACAAACACAGAACAAAAAGATGGTAAATCCTCCATTTATCCCCAGAAAAGGGACAGTACAGTTGCAAAGGGCCAAGCCACCCCTTTGATGAAGGGTCCAAATTTCAGGTCACTAGAGCAGTTCAGTCTCCAGGCCCACTCACTCCCTGGACTCTCTGCCATTACAACTAACAAGGTTTTTTATTATGTGAATACCTGTGGAGTAGGATCTGAACTCTGATAACTGATTCACTTCACATAGGGCACTGGCCAACCATCAGATATCAACAATGTCTGGTCACTACAAACCTGGGCCCTCATTAGAACCAGTGATCAGATATGAAAGGTTCTACTCTCCATTACAAATCCCCTGAATGACCCATGCCCAATAAGGATAATATAGTCTGTTCACATTAACTATGGGTATACTGAGTTGCATGGCTAAGAGGAAAAGTCAGAAAGACATCACAACTGCAGCATTATTTTGAACAGACACTGCTTTTTTTTAATAGGACAAAAAAGAGAAGTCCAGACCCAGCTCCTCACTCACTTACTGCAAGGATGGCATATTCCAGATACTTTTTGACACTGATATCTTGACAATATTGCATTTGTTAAGCAGTCAGTTGAAATTCATATCCCACATTTCACTGACTTACATACAAACTATACACTGTATAGCGATGATTTCATCCACCATTACAAGGTAGCCACCTCTGGGATTAAAAGCAGCAGCTGTTAAACAATGCACAATAGTTTAGGACAGGGAGAGAAGAATACTCTTTGCAGTTAACTTCTCCCACCATACCCCGAGGGAAATTTCTGAAGGCAGGCTACTGCAGAGGAGGGATTTGGTCAGGACTCCATTTTTAGCCCTTTTGGTCTTACAAAATGTGCATGGAATTTTTAGTGACCACAAGTGATCAGGACCCCCTGCTCTGTCTCATCTTAAAGATGATCCCTCCAGCAACACAGTGTCCCTGAGTATTGCTTAAATACTGACTTAAAAAAGGGGAGAGGGCCACCTACTGACAGGAAAACCTACTTGCATGAGGTGGTGTTGGTGTGAGAGATGCCCCATCTAATTATTGACCTGGTCTGGCATCAGCAGTAGCGCTGCAAAACTTTTGATGACATTGTTTCAAATGGCTTTGTCATCATTTGGGTGTTTGGTTTATAAACCCCAAATATTTCTTCTAACAACGCCGTATTTCTTGTACAGAGATTACACCGAAGAGATATAAGCTCACTAAACACAAATCAGCCTAGAAAGGCTCATGTAACATGCAACAATGAACTGCATTGGCTAAAAGATTGACATCGTCACTATAATGCACTGGCTCCACAGCAGCACAGGGAAACAAAAGTTATTCTAGGAGTACAGAGACAAATACATGCATTACATTCCTGTAAATGCACTAAGAGCATGAACAGCTTATTCTCTACCCTCACCCCACTCACTGCTCTTTTGACTAAGCGGAGAGTCTTCTATTCCTTAGCAGAACACTGGTTACATTTGTATGCCCAAGTTGGGGTAAACGGGTGTTTTATGTCATCAATAAAACAAAAAAGGGGGGAAGTGTGATCAGGAGTTGCAGCTCAGTATGGATTTGCTCCCTTTTCTGTCTCTTTTTTGGCCCAGCACATGTATGACTGGGAAGTGGCCAACTAGGCATGTAAAATAAACACAGAATGGTTAAAATATCAGCTCCAAAACAGATGTTAAAATCTTATTGCATTTCCCAAAGCTGGTGTTTACTGCCTTGGCAACCTAAGAACGCTGTTTTGCTTAAAGCACAATTTTAGTAATTCTTCTGCCTTGAATAATGTGAAGGAATTTTAAAATGATTTCCAGACTTTGGTAGCTGACTGACACATTAGGGGAAAGCACCGGCCTTTCGTCTCAAGGAAACCGGGTACGAGTTTGGCTCATGTCAGAAGTGAAAGGTTTGGGAATCTAAGCTTAGCTTTTAATGGACTGTAGTCAGAAAACAACCACATATAGCTCTCCTTGATATGACACAACTGGCTCTCCTTAGTTAAAAGATGTTGAACAAATTACTCCTCTTTAATCCACACAAGGTAGATTAGAGCTGGGAGACTTGAATTAGTCCAGCTGCAGCCCTCTGCCTATGGGTAAACATGATTTTCCAGGCTTTGTATTCCTCACCTTTCTTAATTAATCCTAAACTCTTTGCAGTAGTCCTGCATGATTTTTATAGAAAGTTACGCAACAGAAAAGGCACTTGATAAAAGATGTCTTTCATGGAGCATCATCTGCTTACTCTCAGTTTTGTCTTTGTTTACAGTCAAAATGTAACATGCCCATAGGCACTTTCCATTGAGAATCTGTAAGTGTGCAAGCATTGTAGGCCTGGAGCAAGATTTTAGAATTCAGTTATGCTATCTTGTCATTCCCCATAACTTATCATTCAAGACCGAGATTCAGTGCAATACCAGCCCCAAAATGTACTCTTCCAAGGACTTGGGGATGAACGACTATGATTCTTAGGTGGATGTGGAAGCTGATTCCTAAAGTGGCATTATTGTCAGTCTTCAAAGACATTGGCTGTTCTATCAATCTATTGTGTATACGCTACACAGTCATAGCTAATACACACACACACACGTGTGTATATATGGGCTGTCAAGCGATTAAAAACATTAATCGCGATTAAGTGCACGCGATTAAGTGCATGCTTCAGCCGCCTCTGGAATGGTGGCCGAAGCATGAAGGGTCATATGAATGTTTAGCATACCTGGTATGTAAATACCTTGCAATACTGGCTACAAAAGTGCCATGCGAACTCCTGTTCTCACTTTCAGGTGACATTGTAAATAAGAAGCCCACAGCATTATCTCCCGTAAATGGAAACAAACTTGTTTGTCTTAGCGATTGGCTGAATAAGAAGTAATTAATAAGATTAAAGAAAAATTAATCGTGGTTAATCGCGTGATTAATTGCATTTTTAAACAATAATAGAATACCATTTATTTAAATATTTGTGGATGTTTTCTACATTTTCAAATATATTGATTTCAATTACAACACAGAATACAAAGTGTACAGTGCTCACTTTATATTTATTTTTGATTACAAATATTTGTGCTGTAAAAAACAAAAGAAATAGCATTTTTCACATCACCTCATATAAGTACTGGAATACAATCTCTTTATCATGAAAGTTGAACTTACTAATATATAGAATTATGTACAAAAAATAACTGCATTCAAAAATAAAACAATGTAAAACTTTAGAGCCTACAAGTCTACTCAGTCTACTTCTTGTTCAGCCAGTCACTCCGACAAAGAAGTTTGTTTACATTTGCAGGAGATAATGCTGCCCACTTCTTGTTTACAATGTCACCTGAAAGTGAGAAAAACACGTTCACATGGCACTGTGTAGCCGGATGCGCCAAAGATTCATATGTCCCTTCATCTTCACATGCTGAAGACAGGTTGTGCTTGATAACGATCCAAAGCAGTGCAGACTGATGCATGTTCACTTTCATCATCTGAGTCAGATGCCACCAGCAGATGGTTCATTTTCTTTTTTGATGGTTCGGGTTCTGCAGTTTGTGTATTGGAGTGTTGCTCTTTTAAGACTTCTGAAAGCATGCTCCAAACCTTGTCCCTCTCAGATTTTTGAAGGCACTTCAGATTCTTAAACCTTGGGTCGAGTGCTGTAACTATCTTTAGAAATCTCACATTGGTACCTTCTTTGCGTTTTGTCAAATCTGCAGTGAAAGTGTTCTTAAAACGAACAACATGTGCTGGGTCATCATCCAAGACTGCTATAACATGAAATATATGGCAGAATGCGGGTATAACAGAGCAGGAGACATACTATTCTCCCCCAAGGAGTTCAGTCAAAATTTAATTAACATTTTTTTTTAACGAGTGTCATCAGCATGGAAGCATGTCCTCTGGAATGGCGGCTGAAGCATGAAGGGTCATATGAATGTTTAGCATACCTGGTATGTAAATACCTTGCAATACTGGCTACAAAAGTGCCATGCGAACTCCTGTTCTCACTTTCAGGTGACATTGTAAATAAGAAGCTCACAGCATTATCTCCCGTAAATGGAAACAAACTTGTTTGTCTTAGTGATTGGCTGAACAAGAAGTAGGACTGAGTGGACTTGTAGGCTCTAAAGTTTTACACTGTTTTGTTTTTGAGTGCAGTTATGTAACAAAAAAAAAATCTACATTTGTAAATTGCACTTTCACGATAAAGAGATTGCATTATGGTACTTGTATGAGGTGAATTGAAAAATACTATTTCTTTTATCATTTTTACAGTGTCAATATTTGTAATAAAAATAATATAAAGTGAGCACGGTACACTTTGTATTCTGTGTTCTAATTTAAGTCAATATATTTGAAAATGTAGAAAAACATTCAAAAATCGTTAATACATTTCAATTGGTATTTTATTGTTTAAAAAGTGATTAAAACTGCAATTAATCGTGATTAATTTTTTTAACTGTGCTTTTAATTTTTTAGAGTTAACGGCGTGAGTTAGCTGCAATTAATCGACGGTTCGATTAATTATTCAGTACTGTATAGCAAACATATCCCATACATCTCTGGGCATGATTGTGTCATCTGCATCACAGCTGCACTGCCTTGAAAGGCAGATATTTTTCTCCTTTAACCTGATGGCAGAATTTTCTTCTTGGGAGGGAGAGGTGGAGCTTGTGATCCTCTCCCCTCAATTAGTTTCAGAGACAGAAAATAGCTGTTTGGGGTGCATGAGTTGGCCTGCGTCATATTATCTATGTACAAAATGTTGCATAGGGATGTTTTTAAAATAACGTCATTTAGGAAAAAATGCAGGCTGCCATTTAATTGTCAATGTCCACTGTTCTTTTCGGGGGTGGGAGTGGGATTACCTCCATACAATGGAAATCTCCATGTGTGACCATAGAACATTCTCAAGCATCAAGGCATCTCAGAGTTGTACATTCAGAAGTCTTAGCAAGACTAACTGGTGACAGAATTCCACTGTATTTCACAGCTCTAATATTTCTGCAGTGGTGGCATGGCAAGCCTTCAGCCAGCATTTTTTTCTACTACAAACATAATATACTATTGATTGTGTCAGTTGACATGTGAGCGGCTGAGTAGCCTTGAGGAGAAAAAAATGTATCCCTTCTAAAGCTTGTTGCATTTATACAAGGTCTCTACACTGCACACAATAGGACTGACTATCAATGTAGCCCTACATGGGTCTATGCTCTAGCCTCCACGTTCACTGATAATTGTGTGCTTTCAAGGTTATATGGTTATGTAAACTAAGGGCAAGGGAAAAAAAATTCCAAACCAAAAAAGCTTCATGGTCATGGGTTTCAATAGCCGTTTCTTTTGAAGGGTGGCACAAAGGACCTGTGGAACAGGACTGCTTCAGTGGAGCAATAGACTTCTGTGCTGGAGTACATAAAGGGAAGGGAATGTTGTATCTGTATATGAACTGCAAGCAGAACAAAAGGAGGATCTTAAATATTAACTTGAAATGGGAAATAAAGGTAGCAATGAGATTTCCATCTTGAGGCCTTCTTTGGGACAACCTCTAACGGAAACAGTCCTATAGATTTCTTTGGTTGTGTTCTCCATGTGTATATAGTGTGTGTGTGTGTGTGTGTGTGTGTGCACACAATTTTTTACATTATACTGAAGACCCACATACATGCTGCTGAAGGCCTCATAGTTGAAATATCTTTCAGTGTGAATGCAAGATGACCCTTTGCTCTTTGTGGAAGACCCGGATTAGAGAGGAAGACATGGGTAAGTATGGAAGAAGCAGTTGGCCATATTGTTTGTGGATTCTCTGGCAGTCTGATTAAGGAGTTGGTCCAAGACTGCTTTAGAAGGACAACAAGGACCTGATCTTTTTATTAATCTTAGAGAGCTTTAGTATCATGTCTATTGCCTCAAACGTGACTGTGTGGTGTAATGAAATGACTCAGGCATTCACAGGTGCAAGTATGTTTAGGGAGTATCTGCAGAAGTGTCTCAAAGTAACATTTTCAGCCAAGTACTATAAACTTCCATAGCCACATATGGGGTCATACTCAAAGGCACTTCAGCCTTCTTTTGCAGCTACTAGGCTGGCTGATTGAAGTCAGAGTCTTTACTGAATTCTGTTGCTGTTTTGGTGACCCCTACTGGAAAGTGTGGTTCACAGACTGGGGCGCTGTGACAGCTGCCCCACACAGTTCAATATTGTTCATCTGGAAGATGAAAGCACTGTCCTGGTAACAGCTGTGCATGATGCATAGAATTGGGATAACGGTGAATTTATTTGACTTTGATTTCATCTTTCAGACTGCGTCAGTCCCCCAAGGTGCCTCCATGGTGGAATCACCACTTCTTTTGTGTCTCGCATGACGAAAAAACCCCACAGAATAATTCACTGACTTTTGTCTTAAATTTAAAACAGCTGCCTACTAGCACTGCCCATCTGCCTCAGTTTTTACCCACACCGAGCACACTTCTGGGCCGCCAGCTTCCTATGCTCATATGTCAATGACATTAATCTCTCTACCTTCCCATGAAACAGAGTAAGAACTCCTTCGTCATCTTGTCTTTGAAGAGAAGTGAAACCAAATCAAGACTTGATTTTGTTAGCAAAGACCCTAGCTAAAATCCTCAGGAACATTATAATCTAGTCTTGCGCTGGGCACCAAAAGCTCTCACAATAGATCTGCATCCATGTCAATAGGCTTTTAAAAATTCAAACTGTTTAGTCAAAAACACAGTGTGAAAGAAAGAAAAACACAAAGGGCTGTAATGTTTATTTCAGCCACAATGATGTTTTCGCTTTACCTCTCTCTTCCTGGCAGACAAGGGCTATAGGGGGAAAGGTATCAGAAACTGTCGTTTGTCAGGTCATACCACAGCCCCCCCCCCCCCCCGCCCCTCCTTCTCTTCTCTTTTTTGTTACTACAACCATCCATCTGCCAAATGTCACTTGCAGATAAGAACTGTCCATTTTTAAATCCCCATTTGTAAATAGATGTTGGCTGACATAATTAATGTCTACCATACAACACAATTTGAATTACAAAGTAAAGGCAATTTAAAAATCAGCCTCCACATGATTACCATTGATACTCAGTCTATAAATTCCATAGCCCCAGGAATTATTTAAATTTCTGAGAATGAATGAAAATCAGTACAAGATGTCTTTCAGGAAAGAGAGACCAGAAGTGGAGCATCTGAGATAAACTAAATAGTCTCTTGAGATAAACATTCCTTGGTGCAGTAATACCTATGGCTCCAGGCCACCATGGGGCTGCAATGTCTGCTACACTGTCAAGACTGTTATCTACTATGCCACCGCCACCTACTCAGAACAAATCCCCTTAACTGATAAAGCACATTATGCTGAAGACCCCTGCTTGTCACGTCTATCGAACTGGGTGGTTTATATGAATGCGGTGGCACTGAACTACTCGGTTCTAAAACATGAGGAGGTTTCAATTGGTTGGGATCAAGCCACCTCTGCATCAGTGTACAGCGTTCATTGAAATGAAAAATCTTAAGGCAGCTTGTGGCCCTCTGGAGCTGGGAATATTCACTACAAATTCTATTTTGCTATATTTGCTAATTAGGTAAAAAATCAGTCAAAACTGACAATGAATACTTCTAGCAACAGGCAAGCAGAAGCATGAGCGTAATTTAAAGACATATGGGGCTGGTCTCTTTTGTGCTAAAACAAATAGCTCTATGTTATTTCCTACAGATGTCTGTACTACTGAACAACTATAAGTTCAACAGTCACTCGTGTATCATGGGCAGAAGGAGTACTTAACATGGGTCTCACCCAGAAGGAGAATCTAAGGGCTGGTCTACACTAACCCCCCAATTCGAACTAAGATACGCAACTTCAGCTACGTGAATAACGTAGCTGAAGTCGAAGTATCTTAGTTCGAATGAAAAGGTACTTACCGGGGGTCCACACGCGGCGCGCAGGCTCCCCCGTCGACTCTGCCTACTCCGTTCACGGAGTAGGATTACCGGCGTCGACGGTGAGCACTTCCTGGTTCGATTTATCGCGTCTAGACAAGACACGATAAATCGATCCCAGAAGATCGATTGCTCGCCGCCGAAGCAGCGGGTAAGTATAGACGTACCCTAAAACAAAGAGAGAAAAGCTGTACTAATGCTTTCCTCTGACCTTATCCTAACGCTTATGATTTAAAACAAATTTGCTGTGATTCTCCCCTTCATCAAAGTGAAACAAGTCACTTCAGAGCCTGGATTTATTAGTCGAACAAATACCTTTTATTTAACTGGAAGGAAATAAAAGCACAAAGGAACGGTAGGAGGGGCTTTCAAGGAAGCAAATGTGGCACTGCAAACCACTGTCTAGCAGCCAAGCTAACATAAATAGACCAGATATGTGATGGTGAGAAACATGTGGTAAGTGGCATTTATCATACATCTTTGACTACCTCACCTGCATTCTGATCACCCTTAGGACTTATGTTCACATTCCAAATCTCCCAGCTGTTTCAAACAGACACCATTTAAAAATACCAACTTTCCACAGAAATGTTTCCTTCTTTCTCCTGAAATGTGTATTCTGTCTCAAATTACACTGGCCAAGTTCCAGGCTAGATGATGTTCATTGACATCTTTAAGTGCTGATCTCTCAAGACCCATCAGGGCTAGAAATGGCAGCAACAGGCCACTGGACATGTTTTGTAAAGCACTTTGAGATCTACTGATGAAAAGAGGCATATAAGAGCGAGGCATTGTTATTATTGGAAATAAGAGAATCCCAGACTTACAATGGAAAATGCAACACTTACTTCTTACCTTGGAAGTTGCTGAGACACTGGACTTTAAAGTTGTGGCATTTTAGTGTGCATTTATTTTGGAAAATAAAAACAAATTCCTAAATGGACTTTGGAAATAAAGAAAAGGTTGGTCAAATCTGGGGATTTTGGAACTAAACCTGACATTTTCTTTACCTCTGCTGAAGTAAGGATGTTATAAAGGCTGTTTCAAAAACTGCACCTTCAGCTCCAGAACCGCAATCCAGAAAGTATCTTATGGCAAAGGAACAACACGATCTTTCAGCAGTACCTGAACCATGTCAGTGACATTTGCTGTTCTCTGATATATGGAAGCAGGGCAGTGATGGCCATACAAGTTTGCCCACCAAAGAGGGAAGTTAAAGAAGTTCTATCCTTAATGACTACCTTTGCCATAACTAGAAACACATACAATAATGTGACTGCTCTGAACATGGGTGCTTGAGCAGATTGCAAGGGAGAAAATCCACAATAAAATGTAAACCCAAGAAATTCCAGTGAAATGGTGAGTAGCTCTCTTTTCATTAGTGTTCTGACTGCCCTGCTACACATTCTTCATTGTTATTCAGCCGGATATTCAATCCTGTTTTTAACAAGGTGCAAAGGTATTTTCACACCTTTACCTAAAAACAAGTTAGGTCTGCTAGTTAATTACACTTCATTAACAGGTTCCATGACCGTGGCTATCTGGGTTTAAGAGAATGGGTGCACGTGCTCATATATGTGTGTGAACACACATACAAACCTCTTACAGAGATCTAATCCTGCAAGTGCTGAGTTCAGGGTGTTCAACACTGGAGAACTGAACTCACGGTGAAGTCGTTTTCCACTATTAGTCTATTTTCATTATAAAAAGGAATGCACTTTTCATATTGCAATGCACTGAAGCAGTCAGTTCTAAGTCACTATTATCCTAGGTTTGCTATACATGGGTTCCACTATATAAATTCATATTGACCAATACCATTTCTGCCGAACAAGCAGCTCGGCCCCACCCAGACTAACAGTGAGACAAATTTAGGGGGTTCTACCTACCTGGAATTGAGAATGTGGAGTTACTTTAAACACTGTGCAATAGCATACTGATTCATACATAGAAACATAGTGTGACGAAGTGAGGATTTTCCCTTGTTATGTTATATGTGAGCCTATGAGAGTCTTACTGATTTGCATGAATGCTGTGCATGCCTCAGTTTCCCTGTGTATTGCACCAATGTCTAGGTGGTGGGAATAAGGGGGTGTGACTTTTACGGAGGCTGCTCCAGCTGCCTGGCCTCTGCCCTGCCTGTTGCTCCTCCTTCGGCCTTTGTCTTGCTTCGCAGGCCAAGAGTCACCTGGTCGCATGCCCCTCCTGGGTCTTAGGTTAGGAAGGGGTGGCTACAGCATCAGTGCAAGCAGCTGGAGCAACCTCTGCAAAAGTCACACCCCCTTATTCCCACCACCTATACATTGGTGCAATACGCAGGGAAACCGAGGCACACACAGCATTCATGCAAAACAGTAAGACTCACATAGGTTCACATACAACATAACAAGGGAAAATCCTCACTTGGTCACACATAGGAATTGCCATACTGGATCGGACTCAAGGTCCATCTAGGCCAGTATCTTGTGTCTGACAGTGGTCAGAACTACATCTACTTATTTAACTTTTTTACTTATTTAAATACTTATTTAACATTTTAAAAATAATTCTCTTCTCTTCAGTAACACAGAGCTTCCAAAAGATCTCATAGGCATTCCACAACATAAGATTTCACCATCTTTTCTTAGGAGACATGATAGAGTGAACGAATTAAAACCAACATGTCAAGTAATGTGCAGTTAAAAAACGTTCAGCACAGTTCTGAATTAGAGCTACATCAGAATAGATTACATACAGCGGCAATTCAGTCTGATTTCCAAAGCAAGTACTAACGTGTACCACAAAACATGAACGGTTTGATAAGGACTTTGCATGGATTTTGAGTATTCCTGTTTAGAATTCTGGCTATTGCAAGCAGTACAAGAAAAGTATTAAACATGCCAAGTAGTGAGATGGGTGCATGCTAAACAATTCCATAATCTACATTATCCTGCTAAACTGATTTACATAAAATAAATCCAAAATGATTGTTATATTTCTCAATGGGCCTGTTACCTGAACTACACGAGTTCCACTTGAATATAACAAATTAGTAATACTTTTAGGCTGTAAGTTCCTAGCTGGCATGAAAAACAAGCTCCAATTGTCTCAGAGTTTAGCTTGTGAACAGATCAGTTTTATATGTGATGTAAAAATAATTCACAGTTATTTAAAAGAGGGGAAAAAAGGAACGTAGAGAGTTTAAAAGGAGGCAATTAAGTACTCTACCAATAAATTAACATTCTAGGATAGTTTCTAGAATGTGGTGAGATAGTGGTACACCTCACAGGACTTTTCCTGCAGAAACCCTTTGGCCCCCATCACCCCACGACTGAAGTCAGCCTAACTTGATCTGTTTCTATTCTGAATTTCTATAACATTTTGTTCTGTTCACAGCCCACATGCTGGGTCAGTGCTCCTCATCCTGATTTTTGTTCCCAGACAGTTTTAGCATATATTCTATGGAACTCATTCTGCAACTGGTTCTTTGTTTCTACAGCCCTCTAAAGGCAGAATGACAAGATCTCTGTTTATTTCTTCAGTCTTAATATGGTATAGTGCCATTCACGTTTGCCAACACAAACAAGTCTTTATTAACTAAATGGCATACAAACCAGTTTTTGTAGCATTGTGCCACAATATGTATTGCATCATTCTACGCTAATACCTGTGCTTAAGGGAAACCAATAGCTTTGTCTCCAGGGTGGTTATTTCCAGCTGTCTCAAATGCAGTAATGGCAACCGCCTGTATCTCTGTCTGTCTCTCCAAATATGAAACTTATATTTTATACTCACCAGCATCAAGACTGCCGGTAGCTGCAGTCCAGCCCATGATGGGGGGAATGGCACCAACGACAGCGCCCACCCACGTGTTGACGATGCTCATTCTTTTCATCGGTGTGTAACAACACGTGTACAGGAAAATGTTGAAGGCTCCCAGTGCCCCAGTGAGAGGATTTACTCCCAGGGTCAGCAGGGCGATTCCTGGAACTGCACAGGAGGCGGCAAAGGACACTGCAAGCAGAGGGCTGTAGGGAAAAAACCAAAAGCAGATGGACACACATTTGTTAGCAAAAGAGCCTGCGGTCACCTGCTATTCCCTCCCCATCCCCAAATCTCTTTAGAGCAAAAGCTAAGGTTAAGGTTTCAAAACATTTTCCGTTTACAGCATTGTTTCCAAGATGCTTGTAGCTTTTTTCAAAGATGTTCTTTTATGGCTGAAATTTCCACACTCGACGTCTGTCCTAAGGTGAGTCTTTCTAGCAAAGCTGAACCAATTCCACAGAGTGGCTTTAGAGTTATAACTCATGGGACTAGTTCTGATTCTAGTGACCAGCGCTGATAACTCAAAAATGCCTGACCTGTGTCAGTTTATAGTACTTTTCATGTAAAGAGTCCTCACTGAGAATTAGTGCCTTAACAATTTGGTAGCGATCTTAGTAAGTTATGAGCATGTGGAGCAAGCGCATCAGGAAAAATGCCTCAAGTTTGTGTGTTTAAAGCTACTGAAGTAATCAATGTTCAGTGTGGCAGAGAAAGTGAATTGTTGTGGCTCTGTCAGAATTTCAGTTGATTACAACATTTGCAAGGTGCATTTTTTGCAAGGATTGAGAAGAATCAATTCAATCACTTTGGAGTTTTCTGAGTAGAAATAAGCAGTTTTTGGATTTACTAAAACATGGCTGAAGTTGTCAAGTTCAAACTTGGCTGGTGTGTAGTGCTCACTAGGGGAAATTTGACAAAAGAACTTTATAGGAACAAAATCAAATTAAGATTTGTTATTTTCTGAGAGCAATAGCAACCAATTGGTTTCCATTAGAAACTCATTTTCCAAGGGTCACACTCAGAGAGAAGGAAATGGTAGTAATTCTACTCAAGATCCACTCACAATCCCAGAGTAGCTGGAAGTTTCTGGTACAATGATTATCAGTGAAAAAGTTAATGCTGACAATTTAAACTGCCATTATTAGGCTTCAGAATAAACACCTAATGAGATGAACAAAGGCAGTTCAGACCATACTTAGACCAATCATTTCAGTCAGTCAGCAAATCCACACTGTCTGGGGTCTCAACCCTGGTGCTAATATAAGGGGCCTGAAATTCCGCTCAACTGGATTAGTGTTACACCATTATTGCTCCACTGACTTCAGTGGAGAGACGCTTAGTTTACAATGGTGCAAATGAGAGGAAAATATGGTGCAAGTGGAAAAGGCTTCCCTTTGCTTCGGTAAGGGGAAAGGGAAAACTGGCAGAAGAGTGGGAGAGGCATGAAAGGGAGGAAGTTAGCCACCTTTAATAACCTGTACGCTTTCCAGTACACATTTTACAATAAAAAAGACGGTTACTCACCGTAGTAACTGTTGTTCTTCGAGATGTGTTGCTCATATCTATTCCAATTAGGTGCGCGCGCGGGGCGTGCACAATCGTCGGAAGACTTTTACCCTAGCAACACTCGGTGGGCCGAGTGGCACCGTTGCGGTGCCTGATATATACCCCAGCCGGCCCAGCGCCCTCTCAGTTCCTTCTTGCCGGCTATTCCGACAGTGGGGATGGAGGGCGGGTTTGGAATAGATATGAGCAACACATCTCAAAGAACAACAGTTACTACGGTGAGTAACCGTCTTTTCTTCTTCGAGTGATTGCTCATATGTATTCCAATTAGGTGACTCCCAAGCCCTGCCTAGGAGGTGGGGTCGGATTGTGATACTGCAGAGCATAGGACCGCTGAACCAAACGCAGCATCCTCCCTGGAATGCTGAACTATGGCATAGTGAGTGGCAAAGGTGTGCACCGATGACCAGGTTGCTGCCCTACATATCTCCTGTATAGGTATGTGCGCCAGGAAGGCGGAGGACGAGGCTTGAGCTCGGGTGGAGTGGGCAGTAGGGTGCGTGGTGGGAACACCAGCCAAGTCATAACACGTCCGGATGCATGACGTGATCCAGGACGAGATGCGTTGGGAGGAGACCGGGAGGCCCTTCATCTGGTCTGCCACGGCGACGAATAGTTGAGTCGTTTTCCGAAAGGGCTTCATCCGCTCGATGTAGAAGGCGAGGGCCCTACGGACGTCCAAGGAATGGAGTTGCTGCTCCCTTGGAGAGGCATGCGGCTTCGGGTAGAAGACCGGCAGAAAAATGTCCTGGTTAATATGAAAGGCCGACACTACCTTGGGCAGGAAGGCCGGGTGTGGTCGCAGCTGTACCATGTCCTTGTGGAACACCGTGTAGGGGGGTTCCGAAGTGAGCGCTCTGAGTTCAGATATGCGCCTCGCCGAAGTGATGGCTACGAGGAAGGCCGTCTTCCAGGAGAGGTACAGGAGCGAGCAGGTGGCCATAGGCTCGAATGGGGCCCCCATGAGCCTGGTTATGACAAGGTTGAGGTCCCAAGTGGGGACCGGATGGCGAACCAACGGGCATAGACGTTCTAACCCCTTGAGGAACCTGCTGACCATGGGGTTGGAAAAGATCGAGCGCCCATTCTCACCAGGGTGAAAGGCCGAGATTGCCGCCAGGTGGACCTTTAGCGAGGAAAGCACTAGACCCTGCTCCTTCAAAGACAGGAGGTAGTCCAGAATGGTATGCGAAGGGTTGACACCCCGAGGGCCGCACCAGCAGGAAAAACGTTTCCACTTGGCCAAGTAGGTGAACCTGGTAGAGGGCTTCCTGCTACTTAGCAAGACTTGTTGCCGGCCGGAGCAGTGTAGCTCGGACGGGTTCAGCCATGCAGCAGCCATGCTGTGAGGTGGAGAGACTGCAGGTCGGGATGATGGAGCCTGCCGTGCTGCTGCGTAATCAGGTCCGGCCACAATGGGAGAGTGATCGGGGCGGACACCGAGAGCTCTAGGAGAGTGGTGTACCAGTGCTGCCTGGGCCACGCCGGGGCGATCAGGATTAGGCGGGCCCTGTCCGTGCATAATTTGAGCAGGACTCTGTGGACCAGCGGCACCGGTGGGAAGGCATAGGACAGGTTGCCTGTCCAAGGCAGGAGAAACGCGTCCGTCATGAAGCCTGGGGACGAGCAGAATGAGCAGAACGCGTGGCACTTCCAGTTCTCGTGAGTCACGAACAGGCCTACGTGGGGAAATCCCCACCTCCGGAAGACAGAGTGGATAACATCCGGCCGAATGGACCACTCGTGCGCCTGAAAGGATCTGCTGAGGCGGTCCGCCAAGGTGTTCTGGGCCCCTGGGAGAAAGGAGGCCGCCAGGTGGATGGAGTGGACTATGCAGAACTCCCACAACCGCATTGCTTCTTGGCAGAGCAAGGAGGAGCGTGCCCCTCCTTGCCTGTTGATGTAATAAATGGCTGTCATGTTGTCCGTGAGGACGGCGACACAATGACCCTGCAGGTGCTGGGAGAAGGCTTGGCAGGCAAGACGCACTGCCCGCAGTTCCCTGATGTTGATGTGCAGGGCTAGTTCTTGCGCCGACCACAGGCCCTGTGTTTGGAGGCCCTTCAGATGGGCTCCCCAGCCGAGGGACGACGCATCTGTGGTTAGGGCTAGGGATGGCTGTGACGGATGGAATGGCACCCCTTCCAGCATTTTCTTGGGGTCTAGACACCAGTTCAGGGAGGCTAGGACCTGCGATGGTACTGTCAAAACCAAGTCCAAGCTGTCTCTGCGTGGACGGTATACCGACGAGAGCCATGCCTGGAGTGGACGGAGGCGTAATCTGGCATAAGCGGTCACGAACGTGCAGGATGCCATGTGACCGAGGAGGCTGAGGCAGCTGCGAGCCGTCAAGGTTGGGAAGCTCTGAAGGCTGCGTATGATGGTTACAAGGGCCTGAAAGCGTGTCTCTGGCAGAAAAGCTCGGGCGAGAGTCGAGTCCAGTACTGCCCCTATAAAGTCTAACCTTTGGGTTGGCTCCAAAGTGGACTTTTCTACATTCAGGAGCAGGCTGAGCTGATTGAACATGCTCAAGGCCGTCAGAATGTGCGATTGGACTTGGCTGCTGGAGTTGCCGCGGATAAGCCAGTCGTCTAGGTAGGGGAACACCTGAATCCGTTGCCGACGAAGGGCGGCCGCCACAACGGCCATGCACTTCATGAACACGCATGGTGCCGTGGAGAGGCCGAAGGGAAGAACCGCAAACTGGAAGTGTCTTTGGTCTACCACAAAGCGGAGGAAGCGTCTGTGTGGTGGGTAGATTGCGATATGGAAATACGCGTCCTTCATGTCGAGGGCAGCGTACCAGTCTCCAGGATCCATAGAAGGGATAATGGTACCCAAGGAAAGCATGCGGAACTTCAACTTTACCATAAATTTGTTGAGTTCCCGCAAGTCCAAGATAGGACGTAGCCTCCCTTTTGATCTGGGGATTAGAAAATAGCGGGAGTAAAAACCCTTGCCCCTGAACTCCCTTGGAACCTCCTCTATTGCCCCTATGGAGAGGAGCGTTTGCACCTCCTGAATTAGGAGTTGCTCATGAGAAGGGTCCCTGAAGAGGGACAGGGAAGGAGGGTGGGAGGGAGAAGGGGAGACAAACTGAAGGTGGTATCCGCTTTCCACCGTGCGTAAGACCCAACGGTCCGTGGTGATATTCGACCACGCACGGAAGAAATGGGAAAGGTGGTCTCGGAAGGGGGGGACAGGATCGTGAACTGAGACTGGTACTCCGCCCTCGGGCGCCCCTTCAAAAGTTTTGTTTGGGCCCCGATGATGGTTTGTGGGGGCCCTGGCTCTGGCCAGTCTGGCGACCAGGCTGCCGCCTCCTACCGCCCCGGCCATGTGGTCTCCTCGAGAAGTCCTGCCGAGGTGCGGGCACGGTGTAAGGGCGCTGCACGAAGGGCCAGAAGGGTCTGCGCTGCGTGGCTGGGGTGTGCATCCCCAGCGTGCGGATGATGGTGCGACCGTCTTTTAGGGTCTGCAACCTTGCGTCAGTCTTTTCCGAAAACAGACCCCGCCCCTCGAACGGTAGGTCCTGGATGGTATACTGGACCTCCAGAGGGAGGGTGGAGGACTGAAGCCAGGAGATACGCCGCATGGCGACTCCTGAAGCTATTGTCCTGGCAGCTGAGTCGGCTATATCCAAGGAGGCCCGCAACAACGTTCTGGCCACCTTCTTGCCCTCCTCAATCAACGCTGTGTACTCCTGCCTGGACTCCTGGGGTACAAATTCTTTGAATTTTTGCATGGAGTTCCAGGTGTTGTACCCGTATCGGCTCAGGAGTGCTTGCTGGTTAGCAGCTCTGAGCTGAAGGCCCCCCCGAATAGATCTTTCTGCCAAACAAGTCCAGGCGCTTGGCGTCCTTGGACTTAGGGGCAGGTGCCTGTTGGCCATTCCTCTCCCTCTCGTTCACAGATTGAATGACCAGGGAGCACGGTGGGGGGTGAGTGTAGAGGTACTCGAAGTCTTTCGGGGGCGCCATATATTTTCTCTCCACCCCCCTGGCAGTGGGGGGTACCGAAGCTGGAGATTGCCAGATTGAGGTGGCGTTGGTAAATATAGTCCGTACAAATGGGAGGGCTACCCTGGTGGGGGCGTCGGCTGTTAGGATGTCCACCACCGGGTCCTCAAACTCCACCACCTCCTCGACCTGCAGATTCATGTTGAGAGCCAATCTGTGTAGTAGGTCTTGGTGGTCCCGGAGATCGATGGGAGGCGGGCCTGAAGATGATGCTCCTGCCACTGCCTCGTCCGGGGAGGAGGACGACGACAATCCTGGGACTAGAGGGTCCTGGGGTGGTTCCTGGCGCGGAAGTTCTGGAGCTTCCACGTCCAAGGCCTCCGAGTCTGGGATCTCGGCCGATGTCTGGGCTGCAGGGCCTGGGGCCTCCGGAGGAGGGCGTGACACCGTCGCCTCCGGTGCCCGGGACTCCGAATGAGCCGACTGGGAGGCTCTGGAGGGGCCCCCTTGGGACTGATGGTACGCCATCGGAGTCCAAAAAGGCCACTGCGTCGGGGCTTGAGACAGATCCTGTCCCTCGTCTGGCCAGTGGCACTGGTCCTCGACCATGTGGCCCTGGTCTGTATAGTAGGCACTACCGGCTCTAGAGGACCGAGAGGCCGAGCGGGAGGGCCAAGGCGGAGCAGAGTGTCCTTGAGGGCTGATCCGCGGAGCCGTGCTGTGCCATGGCGCCGGGGATCGGTACCGGGACCTGGATCGGTACCGACGGCTGTCTCGGTACCGGGAGCCCGACCTGGATCGCGTACGCCTCTGCAAGTGATAGTGAGGTCGGTCGTCCAGGGATCTACGCTGAGACCGGCCGCGGGACCGGGAGCGGTACCGGGAATTGTAGTACCGTCAACCGTGTCTGGAGGTTGACCTGGAGCGGTGCCATGAGTGCGACTGGCGCCGAGAAGGTGATCGGTGCCGGGACTGCGAGCGGCGTCGAGGAGATCTAGGCTGATGTTGGCCGATCTCCGCATGCGGCACCAGATGTAGCATGGCCGGTTTGCCCCGGGACGTGATGATTCTCAACGGCGGTACCGAAGATGGGGTCGGTGCTGGGTCCGTCATGGCAACCAGGTCCCGTGCTGCCGAGAAGGTGTCCGGAGTGGACGGCAGCGTAAGCTCTACCTCGGCTTGCACCAGGGAGCTGGTGGTTACCGAGCTCAACGGACCTTGCGGTACCGGAGTCATCGGTACCGGAGCCTTAACAGGCTGCCCTGAGCTCAACGGTCTCTGTGGTACCGGAGTCGACAGGGCTGGTGCCGGCATCAGCGGCGGCGTCAGACTCGACGGCCCCTGTGGAGCCGGAGTTGGTGGTGCAGGCGTTTTGTCCAGAGGCACCGAGCTCAACAGTCCTTGTGGTACCGGAGTCGTCGGTGCTGGCGCCGGGCCAGGAGGTTTGGCGCGGTCTTGAACCGGCTGCGGATGCAGCGGCGCCGGGGTCGGAGCCGGTCCCGGACCCGATTTTCTCGGTCTTGGAGACAACGATCGGCACCTCTGGGGAGTCCCGGCCTGAGGTGTTCGGTGCCGTGGCTCTTTACTGGAGCTCGGGCGCTCCGGGGCCGCTGGCGCCGCGCCGGCAGCGGAGGTCGGTACCGGATTGCGGTGCGGGGCCAACATCGGGCTAAGAGACGCTTCCAAGAGGAGCTGCTTCAAACGAAAGTCCCGCTCTTCTTGGTTCGTGGCTTGAAAGCCTTACAGATACGACACTTATCCGGAAGGTGGGATTCCCCGAGGCACTTCAGACAGGAGTCGTGGGGGTCCCCCGTAGGCATCGGCTTCAAACAGGCCGAGCACGGCTTGAATCCCGGAGAGCCAGGCATTGGCCCGGTACCGGCAGGGAGACGGGAGAAACCCCTTATCTCCCACTACTATTTACACTAACTACAACAAACAAACTATCAGTAAACTATTAACAACTACTTAAGAAGTACTTAAAACTATCACCAAAATGAACGAGTGCTAACTACGCTAGGGAGGTGGAGAACAGCTAAGCTGCGCTCCACAGTTCCAACGACCGTCACAGGCGGTAAGAAGGAACTGAGAGGGTGCTGGGCCGGCTGGGGTATATATCAGGCACCGCAACGGCACCACTCCAGGGGGTGCCAGCCGGCCCACCGAGCGTTGCTAGGGTAAAAGTCTTCCGACGATTGTGCACGCCGCGCGCGCGCACCTAATTGGAATACATATGAGCAATCACTCGAAGAATTAATACATTTAGCTAAACGTTTACCAGTGACAGGAATAGAAAATACACATTGACAATATAGCTGAGTTAATAACACTACAAGAACCTTAACTTTACAATTTTAGACTCTTAAAACTGTACAGCCTTCACCTTCCACGATCATGTTTTGCATTCAATATGTTTTTAGCAGCATGCTTCTTCCCCACAACATCTTTAACCCTGCCATGTGCTTTGCAGCCAGCGTTCCATGCTCAGCTGTGGAAGTCCAGCTAGCAGTGAAGATGAATTTTAACAAGTCATTGTTAATAAAGAAGCTAAAGGTTTAGTTCTGATTTTTATAGCCCTGGTCAGACCATTTGCATCCCAGCATTTTATAAATGCTAGAATAGTCAGAACTGTTTAGATGGGCAAACTTCAAGTCAAAATGTTGGGACTAAATAAAAGTCTGTCGTCAATGTAAATTAAATTGACTAAACCAAGAATTTGATGAAATGCAGGAAGACAATTCCGCCAGCTTTTCAAATCCAGCAACAGATTTTAGATTACACAATGTGGAGGGAGTGTCATCATTTCCTTCAAAGATAGCAGCAAGCAGTTCCAGTATTCTTGGTACATTACAAATATAGGCAAGGTATTGTGTTGTCATCCACCGACAATGAGATGTAGATTTGAGAATTTTGCTAATGAGTAACACTATAAAAGGACCATACGGTGCTGTGTGTCCTTTAGTTTTACTGTTAGCTGTGTTTTTTTACGGGGTTGCAGCAGAATACAATATGCACAGTAAATTGCCTCAATGCTATGTCTTCACGTGCTACAATTTCTCATCATTGCCTCTGCACAGCAAAAGCCTGACTTGGCAAAACAAATATAACTCATTTAATTCCTGAGTAAGGTAGAGTTGGACTGTAAATTCCCAAATGACACATGAGTGATAAAGAAAATGTATATCTACTGCCGTGAAGACAAAGGACCAGCTTCAGCCCGTGCACCTCATGTAACCCTATTAACTTCAACGGGGCATTAATGAGGGCAGAATTTGGTCCAGTGTGGTGAACACTGCTCTCGCTAATAAAGAGCAGTGACTCCAGTCTGTCTCTTCATTCCAGACTAATGCTACGCTGACCCAGTGGCACAAGAATAGCAGCAGATCCAAGCACTTCACCATTCTCTGTGTGCAAAGCAAATGGTAGAGCTGCCTGCGAACAAGCCTGGCACCAGAGGGAAGTCGATAAGTCTGTTCCTCCTGCAGAGTTGATGTGGATCAGAAACAGCCCTGTAATACCAATGCTGGGTGTAATACCCAACCTATCAGCCCCATGATACAAGAGCTGCGAGCTGCTATCATGAGTGGCTATTTTTTGTGTTCTGTCACTGGGTGTGAGAGGACAAGACCTTGTAAATCAAAATATGGTCACAACAGGTCACAGTTGAGTCTGGATAAGAGAGAAGCCTAATGGTTAGAGCACGAGACTGGAATTCAGGAGTCTTGGGTTCGATGCTGTGTGGCCTTCGATAAATATTTTAACTTGTAAAATAGTCATCATGTTGGCAAAGTGCTTTGAGATGCTCAAATGAGACACTAAGTACAAAATTAGTGTATAATCATCTGGGTTATGAAATAATTTAAGAATTTAACCTTTTAACCTGGGACACAGGATTGATTAATATGTTTGCTGGTATTACACACTGGCACTAACAAATAAGGAGACTGGCTATATGAAGGGATGAGTTTGGTTGCGAGCTCATTCCCTAACACCTGGACATGGTGGAGACTTGCAGTTCTGCACAGAGCCACAATAGCTGGGGATGGCCATGTCGTGCTCTTTAGGAACTCGTCTGCTTCACCCACCCCTCTTGGCCAATGCGTGGGGTGATATCTGGCTCTGGAGGGTAGATCACTACAGTACGGGATATTTTTGGGGGGACCATGTTGTGGGTGGCATGGAAAAGAGAGTGATGGGAGAAGGACTTGGGAGATTTCTTTGGAAAAATAATAGAAAGGTTTGGACCTTCACGTAGCTGAGTTTTTAAACATCTGCCTCGCTCGTTGATGATCTTTTTGCTCAATGATTCATTGGCACTTTAGTGGTTGGTTACAAAATAAAAAAAAAAAAAAAAGTGAATCTGTGATAAATAATTCCCAACCCAGCTTAACACCAGACTCAGCTACTTCTGATCTTTCCAAAAACTATCAAAAACAAGCCCAAAGTATTTATTCAAAAGAATTTATTCAAAAGTATTTATTCAGAATTATTATTCAAAAGAGCAATATGTGCAAACTGCAGTTTCTTCAGGAAAAGGTAAATATTTTGTGTTTGGTATTACAATTTTCAAAAATGTTCACGGCTGCCAATTGGTCAGAGTTTTGAGGATGTTACTTCCCAAGGGAAATATACATCTGCTCTGAGAAATTCCCACAAAGAAGCTGAGAGATAGGAGATGACTGTTACGACTGCTCAGGGAAATTGCCATCAGGATGTCCTGAGATCTCAGACCACTAGGACAAGCACTTCCCATAAGTCACAAAGTAGTTTGTACTGGTGCTTAAAGGAAATGTCCTTGACATAAAGTCTATGGTGCCATTTTTTGGCCTGTACAAAACAACTTTTTTGTTTATTTTAAACCTTTGCAATAATGGCAGATAATATACATATCAGCGTGTGTGTGCATGTATATTATATTACATTCATACTTAAATGCACTCATTGTTACAACTAAAGGAATTAATATCCTTAGTCAGTTACTAGTTAACTAATCCCTATGTAGAAAATAAAACCCAAGAACAAATCCTCTTAAGGATCCAGTATGGAGGAAAGATACTTTTACATTAAAATAATTATTCAAAAATGCAGACAAAAACCGACTCATTTGAGCTCTTGACTAAATACAAAAGTATGTCCCTGGAAAGAAAATGATCAGTTTTAAAAAGGATTTAAAATCTAAATTAAACAGTATTTATTTGAAAGGTATTTTCCAAATGTCAATAATATTCTGAGCAACTATTGTATGTAAAACTATTGTTTGTGAGACAGTGTATAGATAAGACTTCCAACTTGCCAGTTTAGATGAAAGAAAAACTGTATTTAATCCCCTTCCCATCACCATATCTAACAATGTATCATAAACAGAATATTCTCTATAGATAACCCTTGACAGCAAGTACACTAAATAATCCATCCATCCTCCAGGTATTTATTTCATGCTGATCATGGTGGTATCTGAGTGCCTTACCAAACTAAAGAACAGCGGACTATACAAGATTAGAATCCTCTCTTCTCTATTTCTTAAATCAGGATAAATCAGTGTTGTCTGAAACTAAATATAACAGAGATCTTTAAATTCACTTGGCTACTCGCAAGCAGCTCCAAGTAGGGAGATTTCACTCACCATTCGTTGCTTGACTCTCAGATTCCCTTGGCTACAGGTGCTACACAGCCCTATTCACTATACTGCTACCTTTTACCAGACAGCACTGCAGGAAGACACAATGTGTGGTCAACGTGTGATGTATATGTGGCACTTGTTGCCCTTCTAATACTTCTGAGGTCTGCCCATGCCACCCATGGGAAACTGCTATACTCCTATCTATGTATTTATACTGTGACCATCCACATGGTAAAGCACTGCATTCATATATAAAAACTTTTCACCATGATAGATGCAAGTAATAATGCACAAGGGTCTGCGGTCATATTATATAGGAACTTATCTTAGGAGCATACTGATATGCCAGAAAAATATCTTCGGGCAACATGGCTCTACCAGAGACTACAGCAATGACAATTCCGGGACAGAAGGATGGTCTTATGGTGAGGTTACATGACTGAAAGCCAGGAAGACGTGGGGTCTGTTCCTGGCTTGGTCAAATCATTTAGAAGCTCTGTGCTTCAGTTCCTCATCTGTAAACTATGGACTACAGTGCCTACTTCAGAGGGGTGTCATGAGGCTAAATGTATTAATATTTGTGAAGTGCTCTAACATCCTCATATGGAAGGCACTATATTAGTAATGATTCTTACTATTGTTCCCAGGTAGTTGAAATGTATTGATTTATGTGCAGTACAGTCCATCTGAGGCAGACCCTTTCCAATCCCACACCATCCACAGGACCCAAGAGGAGGAGGAATAAAGGCTCAGTTTTCTATTCATACAATACAAAGCTGCCACTGGCACGGTGGGATTCCAGACACTGTCAATCAGGCTGGGGAGAATCACTCAGCGATAGCTTGGGGAAGGTAGGGAGCAGACAGGAGGGAATCCCACGGGAGTAAAATTCAGGCTTCCACGCCTTACACAATTGCTAGGCATTCACCTGGAACCCTACATATCATGTGTGGTGGATTGTGACTTCAGAAAATGTAGCAGCCTGCTGTCCCCTTATTCATGTGCCTGACAGGTCTTTGCGTGCACACGCGTGCACACACACACACATACATTTAGGGGTCATGATTCCTGGGTTCAATTCTTTACTCTGCTACTGACTCACAGCTGACCTTGGACAAGTCACTTTAATTTCCTTGTGTTTCAGTTTGTCCATCTATACAATTAATATATTTACCTGCCTCACAGTAGTGTTGGGAAGCTTAATGAATGTTTATAAAGTTCTTCTATATTCTCAGTTCTCATCTAATATCCATATGAAATCTTAGGCTAAACATTTTGTGAATATAAAACATATACTGGATGTACAACCTTACAATATGTTAAAACTTTATTACAATTTAAAAATCAACATTTGAAAATGACAAAAATTGAAAGCTTAAGAAAAATAGTGTGTGAAAATCAAATTGCTGTTTTTTAAAGAACCTAAACATCAAGAAATAATTAAGGTTTCAACATCAAACCCCTTCTCCCCCTGGAATGCCCCCCCCCACTCATATACAGACATATCTATAGATACATAGACATACAAACCTGATAAAACAAGTGTAATTTGTGATCTTGCACTAATGGGTAATTGTGCATGTAAAACATGTATTTGCATATAAGAATAAGCTTGAGTGTAAGTGCCCATTTGTGTCTGCTTGCATATTTTGTAGGTGAAACCTAATTGCCTATATTTGAAAATGGGATTCAAAGGAGACCACACAAGTAATAAACTAAAACCCCTTTCCTCCCTGCCTGCCCAAACCATCCCCAACAACTCCTATATGAAGAGATTAATTTGTGACCTTGAACTAATGGGTAAGACAACGACAAACAAAGGGTGGCAGGGGAGAGAGAAGCACAGAGAGGTTAAGTGACTTGCGCAAGGTCACCCAGCTGTTTAATGGCACAGCACCCCAGGTCTCCTAACTTTCACTCCAGTGCCCTATTCAATAGGCCCCACTACATCTCAATAAAACAGGCAGCTGTTGCTTGCCCTGGTTTTTTTGAGATATTATAGAAAACTGGAAGGATGTAATCAGCGATGCTATGGGGGACGTGATTATCTTATCCATACTGTTTTGCTTTTGCTACCACCGATTTAACTCAAATTCCTACACAAACAGCTGGGAGTTACGAGATGGCTTTGTTAAAGATTCAATACCCTGCCTTGTCAATTACAGAGAAAGCTCTCACACACATTAGGAATCTTGATAAGTCCCCCAGCACAAACAGGGAACAACAAGCTTTATATTCCTGATATTTCCTAATGTAAACAAACCTAACACCATCCCCAACCCCCTCCCCCTCCTCCTTGTATCTTTTTTTTTGGGGGGGGGGGGGGCAGAGAAATGGTTACTTACCTGTATCGTAACTGATGTCCTTTGAGATGTGATGCAGACATGTATTCCATGCAGGTGTGCATGCACCCCGCACACCAAAGCTGAAGAACTTTGCCTAGCAGTACCCCTGGGGCGGCGCTCACACCCTTTTCCCCTAACCCCTCCCCTGGCTATGTAAGAGCGGTAGTGTCCCAACCCCCCTCAGTTCTGTCACACCGAACGTCATTAACACAGACTTCAATATAGAGAGGAAGGAAGGTGTGATGTGGAATACACGTCTGCATCAGATCTCAAAGGCCAACAGTTACAATACAGGTAAATCGCCACTTTTTCTTTTTTGAGTTGATGCAGCTGTTATACCATGAAGGTGACTCACAAACAGTGCCTGCAAGAGGTGGGGTTTGGAGTCTATTTAGACAAGGACTGCAGGATTGCCTCCCCAAAGTTTGCATCTGATCTGGATGAAGTAGCAATGGCATAGTGGTTTGTAAATATATGTACAGAGGACCAAGTGGCAGCTGTGCAAATGTCCAGTGTAGGAACATCACTGAGAAATCTCATCAACGTCGTCAGGACCCTCGTGGAATGAGCCCGCATCCTTTGAGGAGATGCAGTCTGAGCTACTTCGTCTGCTGTCACAATACAGGAAGTTATCCACCTGGAAATTGTCTGTGTAGAGGCCTGCTCACCCTTTCATTTGGTTTGCATATGAAACAGAGGAGATGAAGAATGGAAAGGATTAGTTCTATCCAGGTGAAAAGCCAAACATTGCCTAACATCCAACGTGTAAAAATGCTGCTCACCTGGGGTTCAATGCAGCTTAAAGAACATTGGTAGATATATAATTTGGTTCAAATGAAACTGAGAAACCACTTTGGATAAAAACTTAGGGTGCAACTGCAAGGTTACTTTGTTTTTGGAAAATTGCATGCAAGTAGGCTCTGCCATCAAAGCTTGCAACGCTCACATTCTCCTTGTAGATGTTATTGCCACAAGGAAAGCAGTTGTCTGACACAGAAGGGAGAATGAAGAAGTTGACAGAGACTCGAACTGGAGGTCCCGTAAGAGCTGCTAAGACAACATTAAGGTCCCACAAAGAACCTGGCATTTTCACAGACAGGTGGAAATGAGTCATTCCTTTCAAGAACCTCACTACCATGGAGTTTGAAAATACTGATTTCCTATGGATGGGTAGCTGAAACTCCGAAATCATCACCAGGTGCACTCTCAATGAACTAAGTTCAAGACCAGAAGACTGAAGGCATAACAGGTACTCCAAGATGTCCTTCATACAAACCATCTTCGATTGAACTCCCTGGGCCACAGCAAGAACTGCTTCCATTTGACCAAATATGCTGTTCTTGTGGAAGGCTTTCTACTGTTAAGCAAGATTTGCCACACCACCTATGAACACTGTTCCTTCTCATCTAACCAAGCAGCACCCACGCCGTGAGATGCAGGGAGCTGAGTCCTGGATGCAAAATCTGACTGATGCTGAGCCAAGAGGTCAGGGTGAAGAGGAAGGAATATAGGAGACTGAACCGATAAAGTGAGGAGGTCGAAGAACCAACACTGTCTTGTCTACACCGGAGCAATGAGAATGAGCTTGGCACGATCCAATTTCATCTTGAGAATGACCTGCAGGATGATTGGAATTGGAGGAAGAGCACGCAAGAGTGCCAATTCCCAGTTCAGGTGAAAAGCATTAGTCAGAGAGCCCAGACTAAGACCTCCTCGACAGCAAAACAGACAGCATTTCTTGTCTCTTGTGGAGATCAGATCAATGGTCAGAATGCCCCAAACTGCAAAGACAGCACATGCTGGGCTTCTGAGACCACATGTGATTCAGGGAGAAATTTCTGCTGAGGTGATCTGCCAGGTGATTCTGGATCCCAGGTAAGTGATCATCCACAGGGGGAATTTTTTCCCTGATGCAAAACTTCCAGAGCTTGATCACCTCTTGATAACAGCATGTTGGAGCGTGCTTCCCCACCCCACCCCCCTGACCCGTTCCCATAATACTTCGTGTGGGTATTGTTGGTAAGGATGTGCACCAGTGAGTCCCTGATATGATCGCGAATGGCCTGACAGGCATTATAGATAGCACGAAGCTCCAGGACACTGATATGCAGAGAAGCTTCCAGTTCTGACCACAGGACTTGAACTTTCAGTGACCCCAGATGCACTCCCCAAACTATTAAGGAGGCATTGGCAACAACAGTCTTGGATGGTGGGGACTGAGCAAAGGGAATGCCCGGGACACATTGCCCTGAACTGTCCACCACTGTATGGAGTTCAAGATTGGCGAAGGAAGTTGGACCAGTCTGTCCAAAGTATGATGATTCGGATGATAAATCAACTTCAGCCACTGAAGAGGACTTGGGCTGTGGCTGAGGGTTGAGACTGCAGTTCCAGAGATGGGAGGTGAATTGCATGGAAATTGGTCAGTCAGCAGAAATACTCTGGAACTTGTAGAGTCTAACAGGGCCTCAATGAGTTTGATTCTTGGAGTTGGGACCAGTGTTGACTTTCTGCTGTTTAGGATAAGACATAGACAGTGAAGCAAGCATAGTGTGAACTGAACACGAAAGAGGACTTCTTCTCTGGACTTGTCCCTCAGTAACCAGTTGTCAAGATATGGGAGGATATGGATTCCTGTCTTCCTGAGGTATGCTGTCACTACAACTATTCATTTGGTAAAAACCCAGGAAGCGGGAGACAGATCAAAAGGGAGCATGGTGTACTGATAGTGCCGATCCACCATGACAAACTGAAGAAACCTCCTGTGGGCTGGGAGAATTACTGTGTAAAAATAGGCATCCTGAAGGTCTAGGGAACAAACCAGTCATTGTGATTGAGCATGGGAAGGACAGTTGCTAGGGTGACCATCCAGAATCTCATGTATCTGATGTATTTGTTGAGGTGCAGAGGTCAAGGATAGGACTCATCCCTCTTGGGTTTAGAAACCAGGAAATACTGGGAGGAGAATCCCTGTCCCCAGTGCTGGGATCTCCGATACAGCTCCCAAAGCCAGTAGAGACTAAACCTGCTCGAGGAGAAGTATCTTGTGAGAGAGGTCCCTGAAGAGGGATGAGTTAGGTGGGTGGGGAGGAGGGATGGAGAAAAGTGGTCTGGCATAAACTGCTTGGGACCCAGCTTTCTGTAGTAACAGAGTCCCAAAGCCAGTAAAAACAAGCCATCCCATCCCTGGGGAACAGAAATGGAGACATCACTGCTGCACTGGACACCCAAATAAAAATGGATGCTTTCTGGATGCTGGGAGAACGAGCTGGCTGGCTAAATCTGGAATCAGGTATTGCTGCTGTTGCTGCTGACTGCTATAGTGGTGTCTCTGTACAGCCAGAGTATAAACTGCCAAGGAACACAAAGTAGCTCGGAAATCCTTAAAAGAGTGCAGGGTCTTGCCAATCTTTTCTGGAGACAAAACCCGACCATCCAAAGGTAAGTCCTTGGTCTGCGGCAAATCAGGCACAATGCTTGAATTCTGCAGCCATGTGGCCCTCCTCATGGTCACAGCTGATGCCATAATTCTGCCCAAGGCATCTGTCACATCCAGAGCAGATTGTAATGGAGTCTTGGCTACCATACACTGTTCTTCAATGAACGCCTTAAACTCTTCCCTGGAGGCTTCTGGCAACTTGTCTTCAAACTTAGACATGGCCACCCAATTAACAAAGTCGTATTTAGAGAGGATTGGCTGCTGGTTTGTGATGCACATCTGCGGGGAAGAGGTGGAATAAATCAGCCTCCCAATCAAGTCCATCCTTTTGGATGCTTTATCCATAGGTGTGGATTTATTCCTTCCCTGTTATGCCCTGTCATGTGTTGCAGTTACCACAAGATAACTTAGGGGCTGGGTGGGAGTAGAAACCCTCAAAACCCTGAATGGCAACAACATACTGCTTCTCTGCATGCTTTGCCATGAGAGGCAACAAAACAGGAGTATTCCAGAGGGCCCCATTTATCAGGAGGGCTACTCTCCCTGGAGCTGATGGTTGGAGAATATCCAACAGCTTATGCATATTCTCCTGCAGAAATTCATCCTGGATGCCTAAGATAGCGGCAGAAGGTGCCAAGGGCACAATGGAGGGATGAAGCAGTAGAAATCATGGGCACTGGAAAATTCCTGAACTAGTGCAGAGTCAGGGACTGAGAGGCAAGCAGCCTGAAGCTGCCTGATATGCCATCAGTATGCATCCTGTGTGCTGGAAGGAGTACAGTGCCGGTCAGCACTCCTTTTAGAACAGATGTCCCCAAACTGTGGGATATGCCACCCCTAGGGGGGCACAGAGAAACCTTGGGTGGAGCATGGCAAGTCCCAGGCCAGCCCCCGGGGTGGGGGTGGAGGAAGCGCCACCTAGTCCCTCCCAGCCCCCAGCTCTGCTCCGGTTCTGCCTGCAGCTGTGTCCTTGGCTCCCGTCCCTACGCCTGACCCCATCCCCAGCCTCAGCGCAGATCTGCTCCTGGCCCCACCCCTGCCCCCAGCTTCAGCTGCTGGCCCTGGCTCCGTTCCTGGCCTGGGGCCAAGGCTGGGGTCGGGCCGGGAGCCACACCTGGCCACAGACCTACCTGCTGGCCCCCACCGCAGCCCAGCTGCGGCTCTGCTCCTGCCCCCAGCCTCAGTCCCTGGCCACAGCTCCATCCCCGTCTCTGCTCCCAGCTCCAGCTGCGGCCCCAGTCCTCTTTCCCCTGTCCGCCCCTCCCCGCCGAAGAGCCGGCTCCAGGGAGGGACAGAGGGGGCACGAACAGGGGTAAAGGGGGGCTGCAACCCTCAAAAGTTTGGGGCCCACTGTCTCAGAAGATGGGGAAGAGTCTCCCTGAGTCCTGAAGCTGTCCTGATTAGTCTTACGGGACGTCTTCCTCACTGCACCAAAGTAGGGTGAATAACTCCTTTAGCTCTCGGGGGAGACAGCAGGGTCCAAACATGGAGCACCATCACTTGCCAGTTCCGAAGGCGACTGCTGATCACTCGAGGGTCTCAGTGCCGACGGGGACCTCATGTCCTGCTCCAGAAAATGCTGCTCCAATCCTAAATCTCTCGCCACCTGAGTCCTCTTCTTGAATGCCTTACAGATGGAGCATTAATGTGTTCCTTAATGTGTCCTTCACTGAGGCACAACAAGCACCTCATGTGGGGATTGCTATTGGGGATGGCTCCCCGGCATGACAGAGAATGCTTGAACCCTGATGAGGGCACCACATGGGGAAGCCAACTACTCTTAACTAACACTAAACTAAACTTAAGGTACTACTAACTAACTGTTATCTAGAGGAAAATAAAAAACTCCCTGAAAACTGAAAACATGAGGTGAAAACACCACACCACGCTCTGACTCTAGCCATGGGCGGTGAGAAGGAACAGAGAGGTTTGGGAAGGCACTGCCCTTATATATATATTCAGGGCAAGGGCTAGGGCCACAGGAACGCTACCCCTACAGGTACTGCTAGGCAAAATTCCGCAGCTTCTGTGCACTGGGCGCACAACACCTACATGGAACATATGGGTGCGTTTACTTGAAGAACCACCTATCAAGCCTCCTCCATATATCAAAAAGAAGCCAAAAAGTCAGATCTTCATTTTCCTCTGCACAACCCCTTTAATTCTGCCAAATAGCCTCCTCACTAGAAAGACACAAACCATACCTATTCATAATTAAATTATAATGTTACATGCTTTTTGCCAGACCACAAACATGGCTTAGTTTCATCTGATGAGTTTTTGCTTTATTCATTTGAGATACAGGCTCATCAACAATGCCACATTTATTTCCCTCAGAGCTATAATTTGTTCACTGCTATCCACAGAAACAATGCTAAATTAGCATTGAGTTCATAATGTTCTATGGTGACAGGTAAAGGATATTGAGACAATAAAGGTGAGATTGATGTCTTAGCTTAATCTCAATATTGCTACTCTAGATGAGAATTTCATCTGCATACGAGACTGTCAAAACAATTTATTGTAATAAAAAGAGGCCCAGTGTAAAATCTCCTAACAACAAGCTGTCTGGAAATGGTGGAAGCGCTGAACAAGTTATTAGGGAAAGAAACAGAACAGGAGGTGTGATCCCTAACACTACCAGTCATTTCCACATTATATTCTTGTATTAATTTCTGAGACAGAAGTGCCAAGCATGAAGGCTACTCTAAAACTTCAATTAATTCAGATTTCAGAAATAAACATCACCAACCTATTTTCTTCTTTTATGCTATCTGTATTAGAAAATACTAGGGCAATCAAGCAATTAAAAATAATTGAGATTAATCACAGTGTTAAACAATAATAGAATACAATTTATTTAAATATTTTTGGATGTCTTCTACATTTTCAAATATATTGACTTCAATTACAACACAATACAAAGTGTACAGTGCTCGCTTTGTATTTATTTTTGATTACAAGTATTAGCACTTTAAAAAACAAAATACATAGTATTTTTCAGTTCACCTAGTACAAGTACTGTACTGCAATCTATAATGAAAGTTGAACTTACAAATGTAGAATTATGTAAAAAAAATAACTGCATTCAAAAATAAAACAACATAAAACTTTACAGCCTACAAGTCCACTCAGTCCTACTTCTTGTTCAGCCAGTCACTCAGATAAACAAGTTTGTTTATATTTGCAGGAGATAATGCTGCCTGCTTCTTGTTTACAATGTTACCTGAAAGTGAGAACAGGCGTTTTCATGGCACCATTGTATCTGGCGTAGCAAGATATTTACGTGTCAGATGTGCTAAAGATTCGTATGTCCCTTCATGCTTCAACCACTATTCCAGGGGAAACGTGTGCATGCTGATGACGGGTTCTGCTAAATAACAATCCAAAACAGTGCGGGCCGACGCAAGTTTATTTTAATTATCTGAGTCAGATGCCACCAGCAGAAGGTTGATTTTCCTTTTTGGTGATTTGAGTTCTGTAGTTTCTGCATTGGAGTGTTGCTCCTTTAAGACTTCTGAAAGCATGCTCCACACCCTGTCCCGATCAGATTTTGGAAGGCCCTACATATTCTTAAACCTTGGGTCGAGTGCTGTAGCTATCTTTAGAAACCTTACATTGGTACCTTCTTTGCGTTTTGTCAAATCTGCAGTGAAAGTGTTCTTAAAATGAACAACATGTGTTGTGTCATCATCCGAGACTGCTATAACCATGAAATATATGGCAAAATGCGGGTAAAACAGCAGGGGACATACAATTCTCCCCCAAGGAGTTCAGTCACAAATTTAATTAATGCATTATTTTTTTAACAAGCCTCATCAACATGGAAGCATGTCCTCTGGAACATGAAAGCACTTTCACGACAAAGAGATTGCACTACAGTACTTCTATGAGTTGAATTGAAAAATACTATTTCTTTTATCATTTTTAGTGCAAATATTTGTAATAAAAATAATATACACTGATTTCAATTACAACACAGACTACACTATATATGAAAATGTAGAAAAACATCCAAAATAGTTAATAAATTTCAATTGGCATTCTGTTGTTTAACAGTGCGATTAAAACTGCGATTAATCACAATTTTTTAAATTGCGATTAATTTTTTTGAGTTAATTGCATGAGTTAACCGCCATTAATTGACAGCCTTAGAAAATACTATTCAAAAGTGCATGGCTGGCCTCGGGTAGCCACCCATCCTGACTTTTCCTGGGCTCACCCATGTGCTATTAAAGGGGTTCCCAAACTTGGTTCGCAGCTTGTTCAGGGTAAGCCCCTGGCAGCCGCAAGACACTTTGTTTACCTGAGCGTCCGCAGGTACACCAGCTCGCAGCTCCCATTGGCTCCCTAGCAAACAGGCCTGTTTTGGAGATCAGCCAAGGAAATGAAGAAAGGCCCTGAACTTCCAGAAAGCTTCCCCTGGCCGATCCCACCCAAACCAATGCTCTGAGCCCAAGGAGAAAGAAGCAGAAGTCTGAGGATTTGAGGGTCAAAGCAATTGCAATAACATAGGTACGATAATGAGAACTCTTCCTGCTCAGACAAGTTAGATAACAGGGAGGAAAATCCACCCGCCTCCCTGATGCCCTGCAGTGTGTTGACATGGATCTGTGGCCCAGCTTTCCAAATGGAAATGCCATCAAGAGTCAGCTGGGTATTCCCCTGGGACAGCTGAATCCCTGGGCTGCATAAAGTCGGTGAAGCTGGTTGTAGAAGACTGGTCAGAATGCTGTAGAAAGCAGGTCATGCCATAAGTTGCAGGCTTTTCCTTCTAAGTAGCACCATATCACCTTGAAAGGATTTTTGATGGAAGGCCAAGAAAGCGCCTGCATAACTTCTGAACTCAAAGTAACGAAGAGAGCATTCAAAACCAATCAGTAACCACCACGGACAATTGAATTATGGCAATCCACCAATGCTGAAAGTACATTCTTTAACTTTTTGCATAAATCCTTTCAAACTGTAGTATTTATAGCGTTAGTAATAAAAACCATATCCACTAACACTGGGAAACTGGAAAAGTAATACAGCAATAATAATACTAAATAAGGGAAACTGAAACTGGAATAACATTCCCCGGACCAGTAGCTCTCTATCACTGATGGTTTTTTTTAATCTCTAACTTTTGTTACAGACATGTATGTTCAGAAATATAAGAGCCTGACAGTTAGCTTAAAGCTATCCACACACAAATTTGATGTTTTAAATAAAAGTGGTTACACAATTAAGTATTATGCCTTCCATTTAGTACAGTTACACACAGCATATCTTCCCTATAAAACACTTACATGCATACAGAGTGACAAAATGTTTTTACATTCAATTACAATTTTTAATCGGAGATTTGTTTAGTCTCTAATGAGAGATATTTCTTCCTAATTAAAAGGAAAAAATAGCTTCTCACTTCGGCAGAATGGATTTATTGCTGGGAGAACACTTTTCTTCACTGATGCTGCTGTTTATGTATCTTATGCAATATCAATCGCAAGCTTTACTAAACACGGAGAAGCTGCTCCCTCACTTTTAATGTCACCTTCCATGGCCAGAGTGCAATTATATATTATGAAAGATGTGAAAAGCTGCTGATTGGGGTCTGATGTTGCAAAGAACCGGAATTTCATTAAACTAAACAGTATCTATCAATGAGCTAAAATGGCACTATTTTAAGAAAAAAGAAAAATGGTGTAGAGTTAGGGAAAAAATCCTAATAGATATTCATTTATTCTCCCTCTTTCAATCATGCAAAAAGGTTCTTGACTCATGATGAGGGCTGGAAGATGATTTATTTTAAAACTAAAATGCAAAACTAAATTACAGTTCTAATTGAGAACTCAACCCCCTTTATCCTCCCCCAACCCTTTCACTTCCCCATCAACTCAGGGCATCAGAACATACATTTTTCTGTCATTCATGCCTGAAGCTTTAGAGAAGGTCTTTTGGGAGGGGTTAAAATATGGCAGAGGCTTGTCAATCCCTTCTATGAATTATTTAACTTCCACTTCAAATGTAAAAGAAGCAGTATCATCATGCCATCAATATCTCATCACTTAAATCTCTGTTACTCTCAATGTTTGCAATCCACATGGATTTTGGCGTAGAATTTAATCATTAACGATATGTTGGGAATGTTCTAGGCCCAATCGGAACAAGACCTGGTACAGTATCATCATCCCCTTATCTCAGGGGTCTCCAAACTTTATGAGACAAGGGCCATATTAGATTTTTGAAAGGGCTTTGCAGGCCGAAGCTACGGTGAAAGAAATTAAATATATGCAAATATATGCAAAATTGTTAAAAAAACAACACTACTCTACTCTGTCAGTGTTGCATTAAATTCTAAATCAGGTATAAAAGTTAACCAATGCAAGTACTGTGAAATCACACAAAATATTTGTCAATACATTAAAAATCATTCACATATTCAAAAATAATATTTCTTTATTTTAGGATTAATGAGAAGTATGGTACTGATGTTTTTATGACAAAATTGCATTTAGCTGTGGTTGAAAATTAGTGTTCCCTATCATCAAAATTGATTGAAAGTTTGGCTGAACTTTGGTAAGAGAAGCTCCAGGTTCCCATTGTTGGTTCTATTAGTGCTGTAGTTAAAATTTAACCATTATGAAATTGTTAATTTCCATCTTCTTTACTCCATTTATTGGAGATGTAATTAAGCATCTGGCTTGTATTTTTACTCTACTAAGGCAGGGGTCTGTGCCTCCTTGGCTGCAGCAATGACTCTCCCCTAAGGGCTAGTCTACACTACCCGCCTGATTCGGCGGGTAGTGATCGATGTTCTGGGATCGATTTAACGCGTCTCGTCTAGACGCGATAAATCGATCCCAGAACCGCTACCTGTTGACACTGGAACTCCAGCTCGGTGAGCGGAGGAAGCGCTGTCGACGGGGGAGCCTGCCTGCTGCCTGTGGACCGGGGTAAGTACTTTTAAAAATCGATCTAAGATACTCGACTTCAGCTACGTTATTCACGTAGCTGAAGTTGCGTATCTTAGATCGATCCCCGCCCCCTAGTGTGGACCAGACCTAAGTTGGCTCCCCTTTTGGGGGGACACTGGCTCCAAGGGGCACTCACCCCTCTGCACAGCTCAGCTGTGCTCCCCTCCTTTCTCCCCGCCCCCGCACGAGCTGCTGCCAGAAGCCCCTCCCCCTGCCTGCTCTGCGTGCCTACTCAGCTGTAGCCTGCTTTTGCTTCTCCCTGTATCTCCTCGGCTGCAGCAACGACTCCCCTAAGTTGGCTCCCCTTTTGGGGGGACACTGGCTCCTGGGGCACTCACCCCTCTGCACAGCTCAGCTGTGCTGCCGCCCTGCATGAGCTGCTGCTGATGGCCCCTCCCCCTGCCTGCTTGGCGTGCCTACTCAGATGTTCGCTTCTCCGGTTGGTTGGAGGGCCGGACAAATGGAAGCCCCGGGCCGCATCCGGCTCGCGGGCCGTAGTTTGGAGACCCCTGCCTTATCTAGTTACAACACTACTGCAATCTGTAATGTAGACAAGGGTTTACCTGTGCTCCTTAACAAGGTTAAATAGACTTCTGCTTGGTGTATTGTTGATTGGATTTTTGTGCTCTTAGATTTCAGATAACACAACCCACGAAGGGTTTGGTAATAATTTAAAACCCGTTTGTAACCACGTCAAAGAGTAAAAATATTGATATGACGAAGATCTGAAAAATGATCTGTAATAAATTAAATTAAATTTGAAATGGGGGGAGGCGGAAGGAGGAACTATCTGCACAAAAGGAATATAAAAACCGCTGTGGTACTAATGCCCTAATGAACTGAGTTAATGGTCCAGCGCTTAAAGACACTTAAATGAGGAATTTAGACCACAATTATTATATTGTGTTCCCTGACAAGGAGTTTACAGCCCCGACAGTCTCAAAAGAAGTCACTTTGAAATGCAAGGATTTAGGAAGGGGTCTCTTTTGAGCCAGCATTACCTTCTTTTGTGCATAGAGTACGGCTCTATCAGCTCATCAGCGCCAACCTGGAAGTGGTTTTGATTGACACCTACACCATCTGACCAGGAAAGGGGGGATTTGATATTGAGTGGCACCTGGATATTACAAAGGATTTAATATGTTGAGAGTATGGTGAACACAGAGTCCTGCAATGGTAAACATACAAGTCTGGGTGGAAACTGATATAGAGTTGCTTTCTTGAGTTGCAGCTCTCAGTTGGAAACTGCACTGACTTTGCTACATGTGTGTTCAAAAGTGTACTTATTGTAAATAAATATAGAGTAGGGTAAAATATCCTGTGTCTGTGTCAATTCATTTCTCTCCTGACGAGGAAATAACCCATGCATGGAATCCAAACCTTCCTGTCATGACAGTATATAGCTGTTGTTTAAAAGTGTAATTGACACTGTATTTTAACCAAATTGGAGGCAATTAGCTTCTCCAGATCCTAAAGAATCTCGGCTGCAGATGTTCTCTCTCCCTTGCCAGAGCCAGTAACTTTAAAACTATCATAAACTAACAAGTCTAGGTTGAAAGAGCCATTTCATTCTAAAAGGGACACATCTTTCTTTTTCATGCTTGCATTACTCAAAATTGGCTTCATCGATTTTGTTGATTTCCACAAAGACGTTAGGTTTAGGATGAGAGAAAGCAGAGAGATTTCAACAGAAAATAAAATTATGAGGGAGTGAAAATAGGAGTCCGGGGTGGACTGGCTCTTTCAATCTAGAGCTTTATGCTACAGCTGTGATCCTTCCCTCCTTTGTACCAGTGTAACTCCATATAAATGATGTCAGGATCTGGTCTTATGAACAAGTACACTTTGTGTGTCATTCCTGAGCCAATGGGGTTCTGCATGGGTAGTGGATCAGACTGCAGGACTGGGATCATAGTGACCACAGGTTTGGAATGAAGTTACTACTGAGAAACTCTGAAGAGACTTGCTTTACTTATACTAACTTACAATTACTTGCACTTGTATTACACTAAGGCAGATAACACAACACAAGAACTAGGGGTCACCCGATGAAATTAATATACAGCACACTTAAACAAAAATAAGTAATTCTTTGCACAATGCACAGTCCACCTGTGGAATTCATTGCCATAAGATTTTGTGAAGGCCAAAAATATAACTGGGTTCAAAAAAGAGTTAGATGAGTTCATGGAGGATAGGTCCCTCAATGGCTATTAGCCAAGATGGTCAGGGACACAACCCCATGCTTGGGGTGACCCTATACCTCCAAATGCCAGAAGCTGGGAGTGTACAACAGGGGATTGCTCTCTCGAAATTACCCTGTTCTGTTCATTCCCTCTGAAGTATATGGCCACTGCCAGAAGACAGAATTCTGGGCTAGACGGACCATTGATCTGACACAGTATGGCTGTTCTTATGTTCAGATAAATTAATTTCCTTATACTATCTGTCCTTTGTGATAAAAAAGAAACTGCATATGGCCTTGTCACTTTATTTAAAAGACAACGTTAAAAATAAAAAAGATCTATACTTATAAAATGTTTATGTTCTTATTACATTTGCTATACACACCATAATGCTAATCATACCAATTCTTAGCAACCCTGCAGACGGTTAACATGCTCCTAGTTATATGTCTTTGATAAATAGAGAGGAGTGATGGGATGAATAATAATCGCAGCTCCCCTGCAGTCAGGAAAATGTAAATATTTTTTTTAAGTGCTTACAAGTCAAACCTACAGTAAATTTGAAAAATGCCCCCCATAATATTTAAACTAAATCCTGGTTTATAATCTAACAAAACTGACAACTAAATGATCCACTCATTTTACTTAAAAATCTCAATCCTCTATTCACTTAAAAACCAGGTGCAAGATGACAAACACTGAAATGGGTAATATTTCCTCTCAAAATAGCAACCTTCCCCTCTCAATTTGGTTCTTATCCTATAATCTCTTCAACACACACTTCCGCGGAGGCCTCCACAGTAGATGTCCTTAGAAAGCAATGGATGAAGAAGTTGCATTAGGCTAATCAGGATGGAGAATTTCGCACTGAAAAATATTTATCTTTTTTTTTTTCTAAAAAAATATCAGCAGAAAAGTTGGTCAGCCATTAGAAGATTTAATAGGAATAAGATCAGAAACTATAAATCCTTTCAAAAGACCAATAACAATGACGGAAAGGAATTATTCACTTTATCAGAAGATGGCACGAGCAATGGTCCAAGGGAAAGCTAGACTCTAGACATTATTAGCTGTAAGAGTATATGAACAGTCAAATTACAATGTAAGGAAGCTACATTCTGCCTACCTAAATCCCCACTTCAATTTCTAGTGGATACTCTTTATTTCTTATCTTAAAGTATTGTGCAGTGTTATTAAATAGTTGCCATGCTCCCCCCTAGCGCTGATTCTCTTGGGATGAAACGCGTTATGTAAATAAATATAGACTAGGATAAAAGTTATGTAAAAGTTATTACTAAAGGGAGATAGTCAAACCAGCATCCCCACAGATAATCAAGAGCAGGCTTAGATTAAAATATCATTCCTGGGAAAGATATAGGTAGGGAGTAGTCCAGCAAAAGGCAGGAAGTCAGAATGAATAAAGTGAGTTCTATTTTTCTGGCCCTACTATCATAGGAGTTGTTTATATTACAAAATTATCAAGTCTGAACATGTTAGATAACAGGATGCTGACTATGATTTACCAAGCAGAGTAGACCAGGACAAATCATGTTCAGTATGTTATGCTAGGTACCACTATGGCATGCCAATATTGTGTTATCTAACACAGTTGTTCACAGTTGTGTTCCAACATGATAATATGCAGTAATGCAGACTTGCCTTGAGAGTACATGAAATTTAGAATACAGCAGCAGAACAAAGAAAGAAAAGTCTTAAAGTCATCAAAAAATGGAAGGAGGTATGGTTTAGAGGATTGAACACAGGATAAACTGCTGAATTTTAAAGCTAACTATGGTACTGATTCTCTTTCTATGGCCTTGATCAAGTTACTTTTGGTATGACAGTATGCATTAGATACAATCCATAATAAGATGAGTGTGGAAATCGCCCCTGTTCCTTGGATATGGGGTGTGGAGAAATGAGAGATCAAAGGAACCTGCTTTTCCTATAAAGTAAAACGATCCATTTTGGTAGAGGGAGATTTTTTTTTAGCTTTTGAGACTCACTCATGGGTTCTGGGGCAGTGAAAGACAGACTAGTGGCAGCTGATTGAGACAGAGAACTTTCTCCTGTGTATGGTACAATAGTCTTTGTATTTAAACCTACAGCCTATGCTTTCTGCATTGAATAACCTAGCTGTGTTTATAATCTGCGATGCTGTTTTGATTGTGATTTTCTCTACTTTTTACCTGTGTGAAACACACTTTGATTTAAGAGCAGTGGAGCTGGGTGAGCAGACAATTATCTTGGAGACACCACTACTAGGTGTATATAAAAGAAGGAAATGGGCTTCTGAGCGTACGGTAGGCAGAAGCAGGACAGACACGAGCTCACACACACAAAAAATGCAAAAGGACCCTGAAACGGCTCCCCGCAAAAGTTCTGAGAACATTTGCTGCAATCAATGTGGGGATGGACAAAGTCAAATGACTTGAGAGATGCCAGACTCAGTTCCAGCATCACACAGCAAGAACCATTTCAATGGTTCTTTCAATGCTAATATTAACAGATCTGAACTAACAGCTACTCTTCTACAAATCTAAAAATTAAACGTGCAAGACTTCTGAGAAACAACAGCAAAAATGTCTCATCTCTGTAAGAAATGACTGAACGTAAAGTGGGAGGCAAGTTACAAACATCCTCTAAAATATGACTGCTAGGATACACACACAACACCAGAGTACTGCACTATGAGCAGTGTACTGAGGCAATGTTCCCAAATTTTACTCTCTGTTTTCTCAGGCTGTCACTCAAGGAATGAAATGAGGGCTGGGGGGTAGTTATATTTACAACCAACCTTATGTATTATTTTGTATGTTTTAACCTTTCAGATAGGTGTCCACAGCATAGGATTGGCATCTAGAGCTATATTTGACTAATTTGAAGAAATACAACAACAAAACAATGAACATCCAACACCACAGCACATGACTATGTAACATCCTATGGTCCTGCAGCTACCTCAGTGAGATTCACTGTGGATTGCATGTATTTACTCTTTGATTTATAACAAAATATTCCATGTGATTCTATGTCCTTATCAAGTAGTTTCAAATAAAATGTGAGAGAGGCTCTTTGCATATCTTAACCTCAGGAATGCGGCCTTTCTAGTTATAAAGACAGAGCAGCACGGACTATGCCAGCAAAAGCTAATTGAAGTATAAGAAAAAGCCCTGCTATCTGACTTGCCAAGTTGATAACATGTAAGCTATACCTTGTTTAAAGACTCGATAAACTCTGTCCTTTATAGAAGAAATGCACTTTTAACATGACTTACTGTAAACAGAATTCAAAGTATAACAGCTTACAATCACAGGCAGCGCTGCAATGGACTTGTTGAGTAGTGACATTTCTTGGAACACTTGGTACATGTTGAATAATGGTGCTGTTGTGGTTAGACCAGATAAGGTTCAATACTATTAAAGGGGAATAAAGTGTTAGGGTTTTGAGTGCGTTAAGCCAAAATTTACAAACATAGATCTGAAATGTTTGAGACACTCAGTGAAGCGGGGAGGGTCAGAAAAAACATCTCTGGACAAGGTGTGATATTGGGCTTTACAATATTTGTTTGTTTATGAGCCATAATGGATGGATTGTGAAAATCCATTTCAACAACTGTCTCTGAAGCAAAGTAAACTGTTTGCCACAAGTTCGTTTTAAAAAACTGAACAGCTCAAACCCGAGTGTTCCAAAAGGCCCGTTCATATCGAACACAAAATCAGAAGGATTAGTATACAATGGTTTGGCTCCTTCAAGTTAACTGTGTTCTACCCCCTGGTGTGGCGCTGACATGGGAGGATAAAACAACTCCATTAGGAGTCCATATCGCTTCTCTGTAGTGTTCCTCACAAGCAGATGGAGCGGCTATTTAGCCAAATGCACCGTGACTCCTGGTTTATACATGAGCATCTGGGATGTTTCCTAACGTGATGTGATGTACAATGTACTCAAATTTATCAACTGTCCCACATGCAATTAAAGATTCTGATAAATAATTCGGTGGTAAAGGCCCCACAGCTGAACTGAAAAGCAGCAAGGCGTGAGGGGTCAAGTGTTTCCGCAGGATTTATATTTAACAAACAGAAAGCTGCCTACAAAGGAATGTCTCTATTGAGCTTTTGCAGAATTATTTTCAGACAGCAGGAGTTAGCTGAAGGAACAAGCTGAATAGCTAGAAACTTCTGCAGTCTTCATTTTAACCAAAATGAATGCTGGAGTTAATAAAAAAAGTTTTTTTTAATTGCTCTGAGAAAGAAAATATATATGGAGGTATTAATATTTAATTTCCTGCTAATATACATTTTGATCTAAGGATAATGTGTAGAATCAACATTTTTCTGTGAGTGCTACAAAAGGACTCTAGTACCTTAGAATCATGTAATCAACATCTTATGCACACAGTGAATAGATAATTGAAATATAAGTACTGTCATCCATAGTCCCTTTGGGAAAGTGACACAGCAAGCATTATATCATTCCATTAGTCCACCCTTTGATGTGGGTTTTATTCTCATTAAACTGTGTTTTAGCCCCGAGGTTCTCCCCATCCCCCCCTTATGACGTGGCTATGGAAAGAATTAAGGGGGGGAAAAAAGAGCCCCGCTGCTTAGAATGCATGGGCTACATTTTTACAAGTAATTGGACATGTCAAAAATATAAAGCTGCCTTTTTTATTTCTTATTTACCAAATGTAGCCAATGCCAACTTCCCCATCTTCTGAAAAACACGGGAAAGAAAAGGAACCCAGCAGGGGAAAAATGCACTTACTTGTTTTCAAATAATAATAAAAAAGCTTGCATACAGGCAGGATAAAAGTTGCTTGAAAAGGTTGCCGTGGTGGTGTCTGCTTTGAATTGTGCTCTGTTTAAACAAGACAAAAAAACCTCCCACCGAAAAAAGTAACATTTTTATCACTTACAAAGATCTCAGGGCCGTCCCTTTAAAATGAAGTATTTTCTAAGCAAAACACTGGAATGTTTTCCAGAGGGAAATAAGCATCTGATCTCTTATAATGATTACTTCTGAAGAATTACAGATTTATGGAGTTTTTGTTTTAATTTAAATACAGTGAAACCTGCCTGAAATGACCACCCAAGGGACCAGAACAATCAGACATTAAGTAAAGGTTTAAGCTTTAAATGGGAACCAAAATTGTACTGAAACCTTGAGGAAATTTTAAAATGCTGGTTTAAGATAGTGGATTGCTAAATCCTTAGTGCAGGTTTCAATGTAAACCAAGGTCATACACTTCTCTCACATACACCAATGTGATTCCATTGACTTCAGCAGAGTTACTCCTGGTTTACACTGGAGTTAGTGAGAAGAGAATCATTCTCATTACACATTAATTACAGGTGAGACAGGTCTGTAACCATATGACATTTCTTTAGCATGTTCTTGTTTTGCTAAACTGCTAGTATGCCTACCACAAACAACCAAATCAGTGAAAAGCCTTATATTGATTAATTGGGCTTGATGTGTTGCTGAGCTTTACCAATTCTGGATCTCAACATAATCTTAAATAAATACAGAACCTCTAACCCATTGGAGTGTTCCACCAGTTTATGCAACCCCCAGCCTATGTATTTGCAAATGTATTGCAAATGTTTGCATTTTCAGCAGCTCAGAAATGGTAAAGTTTGTTCTCAGATGATGTAACCCAATCAATTTAAATTGACAGGTTGGTAGGACAGTGTCTTTTCTGTTTGATTCTCCAAAGCTGTGGGCTTACGAGCTAAACTGGTCAAAATTGACGCTCAAGTCATACATGTCAAAAAGTGGAAAAGCTTTGCATTTTAATAACTGTATCAACATGTTGGTACAGTTGGTTAAGTAGTATCTTCTGCCAAATTAAGTGCCAAGACTTTGTGTTTATTAAAACACACATGAAAAAGCCACTGTCCAGAGTGCAAATATTTTTGCAGAGTAGCTTCCAATTATATTTTAAGTAATTATATTAAAGTAAGTTAATTATTACTTAACTGATAGGTCAATTGTTCCCAACCTTTTGAGACAATTCTAGGACTTCAGCTGTACCATTCACCACCGGGTGCACCCCGACCTACAGCAGAATCCAGCCTGCTCCAAACTCGTGTTGTGAGGCAAGCATGTGTGTGCACTATGGCCTGGTGCAGAGCCATGTAATTAAAGGTGGAGCTGGTGTGGGGGGAGTGTAATGCTCCGATCCCACAATGGAATCTGCACCCTTATCCTCAAACAGAACTCCATGCCAAAGAGACTCAGTGCAAGGGCTGGTCCACACTAGGGGGTGGGGGTGGGGGGGGTCGATCTAAAATACGCAACTTCAGCTACGTGAATAACGTAGCTGAAGTCGAATATCTTAGATCGATTTTTAAAAGTACTTACCCCGGTCCACACGGCAGCAGGCAGGCTCCCCCGTCAACAGCGCTTCCTCCGCTCACTGAGCTGGAGTTCCGGTGTCGACGGGGAGCGGTTCTGGGATCGATTTATCGAGTCTAGATGAGACGTGATAAATCGATCCCAGAACATCTATCACTACCCGCCGAATCGGGCAGGTAGTGTGGACGTAGCCCAAGTGTAATGGTAGCTGTTGCAAAAACCTGAAGTACCAGCACTGATAGGTGTACAAGGAACCAGGAACCACTGAAATAGTAAATTATTCAGAACAGAGGATTTAGTGATATTTAGAGCTGAAAACCTAAATTTGTTCTCCTAGAGAAATGTGTTCCTGTATTAACTTTTTATGAGTGCTTAGCATAGCTAGTCCAACTGATTTGTAGTGCATGAAAATAGCTGCTATTTAACAAAGTATATACACAAATGTGTGGTAGCAGGAGTGCCAAGATAGTCACCTTCAACCTATAATGGATCAAGATGCTTGTCTTACTAGAAGAGGGAAACTAAACTAGCACCAGTTGCTGGTGCTAGCATAAGAGATTTATTTAAACTAATCTGCAAGAAAATCAAATCCATTGTCTTAAAAAAGTATGGAATAAATCATACTGAACAGGAAACTAAAAAGAACGGCTGCTGCCATTTCATTGAAATCAAAGGTTTGTGTGTGTGGAAATGCTTCCCATCAATTACATAAACACAATTCACAGCAGGAAAAATAATAACTGTTTTTATAATGTGGAACATAAATATGCTCAATGAGTTTAACACTGCAACCAAGTATGAGGAATATTTTAAGTAGTCTGTTTCCAAACAGGACTTGAGGGGTCAGAATAGGGAGGACGACACGTGGGTAGGCTAGGATGATGGATAGTGCTTCGCGGCATGCTGCATTCAGTTCTAATTTTGTTATTTTTGCAACAAGATGACCCAGCCTGAGCCTGAATGTCTACACTGCAATTTTATAGCCCCACAAGCTCGAGTCAGCTGAAACATGCCAGTTACGGGTCATTTATAGCAATGTAGACGTACCTTTGAGGGCAAATCCACCAACTAGTTCTTGCAGAGGTCTCCTAGGAGCAGAATCAGTGCGGTTTTTCTATGCAAGGGGCTGGGGGACTGCGTTTGGGGCTTGTGAAAGATTATGCATGTGCGCCCCCTATGGCATAGGCTCCAACTCGGCAGGGGCTTTGTGTCTCACCACATGTTCTGTTTCGATGGCTGCAGGGCCCCGCCAGTGATCTCATAGCACGGGCATCAATGTAGTTCTGCAGGTGCCCCAGTGAGTATGAAGGAGGATTCTTCCCCCAAAACTCACCCTCCCAGAGATCATATCTGCACAGCTCACTCACCATTCAAGGAAGACTGTTCTACAGAACTATCTGGTCTATGATTTGTAGCCTTCAGGATACCCCCAACCCCTAATTTACACTGTAATCAGTGTAATACGATTTTCAAATTTAGGGTAAAGAAAAACCCTATTCCCAGTCATGCACAGACTGGATAATGATGGAAAACTATCTGCACTCCATAAAACAACCTTGTTGTCAAGGTCCCTGTGACGGTGCGGAACTTGGCCCTGCGGTGCCTCCTGCTGGTCTCTTCGGGGAATCAGCTCACCTGACTCTGGAGCCCCCTCCGCAGGCTGGTGTCCCCCTTGCCGCTGGGCCCGTGTCCCTCTCAGACCCCTGTGCCCTTCTGTCTGGGGTGCTGCCCCCCTGGCAGTACCCCTTTAGTCTGGGTCTCCCCTCCCAGGGGGACCCCCCACGCACTATCCCCACCTTGCCTCAGCCTATGGGCTACTGCCAGTCACCATCAAACCTCCGTTCACTGGGGCAGACTGCAGTCTGTATTAGCCAGTCATCATAGGCAAGGGGGTGTTTGGACCTGCTGCCTCTGCCTACATGTGGGCTGCCCCCTGCAACCTCAGTACCGCTTTTTGGCCTTAGTATAGCCCTACAGCCTAGGGATTTCCAGGCCGGAGCTCCCCAGCTCCTCTGGCCCTTCCCCAGCCCTGCCCCACTCCAGGTACCTTCTGCAGCCAGGTCCGTCCCTCTCTGCATTCAGAGAGAAACTGTCTGCTCCAGGCCCACTGCCCTCTTATGAGGGCCACATTAACCTGGCCACAGCTGCGGCTGCTTCCTTGATCAGCCGAGCTTTCAGCCTCAGCCCTCTCCCAGGGCAGTTTCAAGCCCCTCAGGGCAGAAGCGGGGTAGCCACCCCGCTACAGGCCCTCTTTTGTGAAGTGCTGAGAATTCTCACTGAAGTGTATGGGAATTGCAAGCACTCAGAACTTGGTAGGAAGAGCTCAGGGGTGGGCCTTATGAAATCTTAGAAGCAAAGTGGACATATAAGTAAATGGGTATACTGTAGCGAAGCTCAGGGAGTAGGATTACTTTAAACATTCAGAGAGGGAAGGTGGAAAATGTTAGAAACAGGTTCAATTAAAATCCTCCCCCAGTTTTTCTTAACCCGCTATGGCTAAAGGTGGGATGGAAACCCCAAATAGGTCACAATGAAAAATATGAGGGAGAATGAGACACTGAAGTAATCATTTCTCTAATATACTAAACAATTTTCTAAAAGTACATTAATAAATTAGCTCATTTACAGTAAATACATAGCATACAAATGGCTTATATGGGGACTGGATGGCTCAAGAGTATAGCATTTTTAGGCTTCAGTTTGATTCCTGCCCAAGTTGGCAGCAATTGAGGATGGTTTTCAGAGTTCAGTTGCCTCTCTAAAGTAAGTTGGTAATCTCAGCACAGCTCCTTAGTGGGAAGATGTCCATGTCAAAGCTGGCGTCCCAATTGGGAGCCACTGTGGACAGCGTTTTCAGAGAGCCCAAGGATCTCACGAATCAGGCCGTGCAGATTTAACTACCTTCTCATCCCTAAAAGGGAATCCGCCAGATCAGAACTGAAGCACACTTTGGAAGATGACTGATCACTGCTGCCTAGCCTGTGTTAGTAGTTTGCACTCAGATGCCATAGTGAGGGGTTAGTTAAAGTGACTGGAACAGAAGAGAATTAAAACGTTTGCCAAATAAATGCTTCAGTGTAAAAGCAACCAAAGAAAGTCAAAACCACACTAAAAATGATTTAAACACATTTTAAGCATATGGGCAAGAACTCAGTGCACACACCCAAAACTTTTGGATCCATTCCCAGAGCCAAGACACCAGCCTTTTAAATACAATTTATCCATCTCTGTCTAGTCTGTTTTGACTAGTCTTTAGCATAACCGCTTAAGAATTTTATTTAACCGGCATGGAAAGAAAGAGGTTCAAAGAACACTAGGGAATATGTGGCAAAATATAACGTGGTTGGATCACTTCCACTGGATCATTCTACTCCGCTACACCACTGAAGAAACAATCTCATACAAGGGCTGCATGCTCAAAGTCTACAGGGAATTAGGTCATCATCATTCAAGGTAAGTGACACTTTAAATAACTTTAAATTAGCTGTTGACAGTCAGGTACATAGATTGATGAGTGATTACACGAGGTCCCCAACATTATCATTTTGTGGTGGAAGGGAATATGCAAGAAAAAAGAAGAAAGGTAAGAAAGTTTAAAGTATGATAAATATGGTTTTGCCAATCTGTGATGCCCTCAAACAACTGTGATGTTTATTTAAGGATGCTGGAAACTTGTAAAACAAATTGCTCTCCTTAAATCAAGAATTAAAAAATAAAGTTTTCTAATTATGCTAACTTGGGTCCAGGAATATTAAGGCAATGCTAATACAGAGTGATATAAAACTCTCTACTGAGCATGACTGGGATGAAGAAAGGAAGCTTTCCTCTTTTTTTCAAGTTACTGGGCCAAATACAGACCTGATGTAAGTGAGCAGTGATATACTAGTATATAGTGGGTGTGAAATTTGGCTCACTCTGTGCTTGACAGACATCTTAATTACAATACTCCCTAAAATGTGCTTTTAAATAAAATTAACTAATTTTAGGAATCTGTAATTAGCACGATCTTACAGAACTAATCAGAACAAGTTTATTGAAGCACTCCAACTATTTACAATGAAAGTGAATTTAGCCCCAGGGTTCACTTTACTATTTTGTCTCAATTTTCTTGTAATTTCATCCATCACTTTTTTCCAGTCCTCCAAAGGTGATGGATAAAACACAGAAATAAATAGGACCAACTGTTCATAGAACCCTAAGGGAAAACATAATTTTTTTATAAATAATTCTTGGCACAAATCATGGAAATGCTATACTAAAATTGTTTGTTGAATCATTTATGAATGAGGGCTTAATTTTAAATTTGCAAATAAGGTGTAATGTTTTTTAAAAAGTTTGGAACCCAATCCTCGAGAAACAGAACAGACATGCAAACAGAAATCAGGGTTGCTTTAAGTTTCTTTTCAAACGGGAGCCCCATAGGATGCTGGATTTTTATTTGTATTTATGGAAAGCAGAAGATAACACGTTATAAAATTCTTTTCTTAAAAAGTCACCATCTCAGTTTTATTCTGGTTTTATGATTTACCAAATGAAAAATGGAAGTTGTACTCTATAAAGCAACCAAAGAATAATGAGTTTTTATATGGGTAACTTTTCGCAGGCTCCCCTGTGGGCATTCTACGAAATTGCAATGGGCTCCATTCACTTTTTCTCAAGCGATAAATGAATGCATATACGATGTACAAATTAGATAATTAAAACCCTGCAAGAGGTTAAGGGGGACAAAGAGGAACTAATGAAAAGGAGAAATTCTAAATTTCTTTCAAAATTAAAAATCTGAGGGTTTATTGTAACAAATTAAGAGATAAAGTTCAATTGGATGTAACCCTTCTGCAAAACCGTACGTTACATTTGGCATGTGCTGGTTTCAGAAGAGGGAATTCTGTTCTCTCATGAAGAATACAAGGAACATAGAATGCAAAAGTCACACACAAGTTTTTTTTAAAGGCAGTCATCTTTTGTCCGTCACTATTCAACATCTGAATGGCAGATATCTTTAGTGTTTCATAGCTTCTTGAGTGTCTGCTGTCTCCCCATGTAATGTGCACACTACTGCCGGGGCTGTACAGGGCTCCAGGGCAGTGTTACTAGAAAGAGCCAGTGTCCCACTGCAATGTCAGCACTTCCAAGTGTAACACACTTAGTACATGGGGCCATGGTAGGAACGGACTTTGCTCAGTGAACGAGGTAGGGTAAGCTGGTTAAAAGTTGTTGGAATGTCTCACAATTTTGTTGCATGCTGCAGAGTGACTCCTACTCAAGCTGTTTCCTTTCCAAAGTATAAGGTTAAGTAAAATTCAATAGAGATTTAATTAAGTATGCTAGTTTGTTTTCTCTCTTTCTGAGAACTTAATGCACAAAACACAACAAAGGCTACCATGTAAACTGATAACTTTCTACTTGATTTACATTATAGAGTTCAGTCTGATTGCAGGCCTGAATCCTGACTCTTTGGTAGATTCAACATGATCAGTTTGGGGTAACTACAACATCCCTGTCACTTCTTTTTAAATTTAAGTGACTGGTACATACTTTCAACCATAACTCCATCTTGACACAGTTTTTCGTTTGTAATCAGATACATGTTTCAATGGTACTTAGGGTATATCGGATGAGCAGCTCTGGAATACCATGCTTAGAGACAACACAATGAGGGTTCAACAAACGACAATGATAAACAATCCAGACATTACAAAATAAACATTTTCTCAACCATAGCGCCTTCCTAAGAGAAGGATGCTTATAAACCAAGGGCCAGATTTTCAGAAGTGCTCAGCACCCAACAGCTCCTACTGAGAACATAGGGAGCACCCTTTAAATGTATCATGTACTTAGTAGTCTGAAACTAAAATGAGAGAGGTCAAAGCAATATGCCTGGACAGCACCCTGGTAGGGACTCCAACACCCTCCCCTCTTCTCAGCAGCAGGGTGTGAAGCTTGAGCTCCTCATCAGGGCATTAGTCTCTGTACCTCACTGATGCCACCCTGTCTCGCCTTGCTCCTCCCTCCACCCCCTATTAAGCCCCATATTAAATCATGTCAACAGATTTAGATGGATTCCCTAATCCTTTTAACAATAGATATTGGTGGAATCACAATTTTTATTTAGCACGTAAGGGAGCAACAGTTATGATCAGCTGCTTATTTCTACATAAAGCTCAGTAGTTTGCTTTTGTCTGAGAGATTGCATGGACTCATCACAAAACACATGCAGATGGTAACTTTTGATTACCACATCTACAAAGGCCCTTGTGCAATAACCACTATCCAATATTTGAAAGAAGAATTCATTATCCTGACAAACTCCTCATGGGACTATTACAAACTTTCAGAGTTATCAAAACACAAAGAGTGGCATCTCTTTCTTAGTCTTTTATCTGCACTTTGAAATATTTGCTTATCTAAACAGACCAAGGGAGAAGACACATAAAAGGAACAATAGGTTCATTTCTCATTACAGGGAACAGGTGTGGGTAGCCTTACCTGATCTGTCCTCGCACCAGGGGTCTGTTTTTTGTCCTGTTCATATTCGAGTCAAAGGGAACCTCAAAGAACTGTATAAAAGAAAAGGAAGGATTGAAAGGATGCCGGAGACCATACCAAGCGTAGAATGTACTGTCTGTTTTTGCAGGTGCTTTAGTCTTGATTTTTGAAGGTTCAGAACAACAATTAAAATGGCTAACTCCCTTTTACATTAGTTTTGATAGTCTACATTAATACTTTTGGCTTCCCCTTAAAAAGAAAACTACCTGGGAGACAAAAATATTTTGAACAAGTCCATAAAAGCTAATCATTTGAAGTAAAGCCCAGCTTCAATTTCTGCTCTTGATAAGTTACATAAACACACATCCGTATATAAAAGAAACAGCCCCCTCCTCTGCCCCCAGTTGTACATTATGCAAACAGTCCTTGCAAATACAGTGTTTCTGGTTTTGCAAGATGAATGCTATAAATGTTTTCAAGATCATCCAACTTCTGAGAACCCATGACCCACTCAAAAATCAATCAACTCTGGTAAATGCTACTGCAACTACATGTAGCATCTAGTGGTATGATAAATTGTAAATGAAGAAGCCATATGGAATTATTTAGTGTGACAACCCAACTTGACTTTAAACACTGCCTCTATGAAAAGTAAAGAGTGCTATTATGCTATGAACTCCAGTGGGATTTTATTGGACAATGTTTTAAGAATTTTATTAAAGCCAAACCCAGTTTTCCATATAGCAAGACCCTGTAAAGCTATTTAGATTTCAATAAGCTAATGACATAAAACAACCAGAGTCATTTCTCAATGGTTCACCAATACACCAGTGCTTATTGGACACCAACCTCTATCTGTGGAATGAACTCTGGGGGCAAGACACAAGTTATATGGGACATAAATATATGGAAAAAGTAATGATGTAATGAAATGTATGATTCTGAACAAAGTCTGAACGACTGAATACTGTTGCCTGCAGATAGATGCTCGACTTTTGATGGGCTGGACTGTGCTATTTTTCAGCCAGACAGTGTACCTATTTAAACACCTTGAGGTAAAATGAACAAACATTTTAATTTTAACAATGCCACATTACTGGTCTGGCTACTGTGCCAAAGGCAAGCTGCTATCCCTATTACAAAGTCAAGAAACTCATGTGCGATCTGTGCAGAAGGCTAGTATATGTCAAAAATGGTTCGGGCATCAGAACCCTCAAACCATTTTGTGACTTTAGTTTCTCATTTTTGAAAAATTATTGATTCTAATTAATAAAATCACATATATCGTGCTGTTAATTTACAAGGCATAATCATTTATGTCACAGTAGCATCCCACAATGAGAGTATTTGCTTCAGGTTGGGGGGCTGTCTGTAAGCGAGGCCTGACCTGTCTCCCAAGGTCTGTGAGAGTGAGGGATCGTCCTTCAATCTCCCCAGACACTCAATAACAGACCTAAAAGTGGCAATTCTTCAACAAAAAAACTTCAAAAACAGACTCCAACGAGAAACTGCAGAACTGGAATTAATTTGCAAACTGGACACCATAAATTAGACCTGAATAAAGACTGGGAGTGGATGGGTTACTACAAAAACTAATTTCCTCCTGCTGATACTCACGCCTTCTTGTTAACTGTTTGAAATGGGCCACCTTGATTACACTGGCCTCATTAACACTACAAAAGTGATTTCCACCCCTTCTTGTCAACTGTTGAGAATAGCTCACTTCTACCTTAACTTAATTGGCTCGTTAGCACTAACACCCCCCCCCCCCCACACACACACACACTTGGTAAGGCAACTCCCATCTTTTTATGTGCTGTGTATTTATACCCCTCTACTGTATTTTCTACTCCATGCATCTGATTAAGTCGGTTTTAGCCCACAAAAGCTTATGCCCAAATAAATGTGCCACAAGGACTCCTTGTTGTTTTTGCTGATACAGACTAACACGGCTACCTCTGAAATCTGTTGCTGTAGTTAATCTACCTCCCTGAGAGACAGTAGCTAGGTTGATGGAAGAATTCTTCTGTCGACCTAGTGCTATCTACACTGAGAGTTAGATCAGCTTAACTATGTCGCTCAGGGATTGGATTTTTCACACCCCCGAGTGACATAGTGGGTTCGGCCTAATGTTTTAGTTTAAGCCTGGCCTAAGATACATGCCCTATACTAAATGGTTTACAAAGGATCTGGAATATGACAAATACAAGAGATGTTGAGAGGAGGGGAAGAGGGGCTTGCTTGGAGAAAGATCTGAAGAACAGAAAATATGCTTTGAGAGAGAGACTGTTCCAGGCAATAGAAAGTAACACTGTGGAAGCTACAAAGTCAAAAATGAAAGATGATGCTGAAGCAGGGAATGAAGTGAAAGGAAAGGGATGAGTACAGGAAGCAAGAGGAGTATAGGGAGAAATGGGAGCAGAGAGGTATGTAGGAGCAACATAACATGGGGCCTTAGAGGTGAGAAGCAGCAGCAGCAGCAGCTTGGATTTTATATGATAGGAGAGGGATTCAAGGAGGGACTGATATAGTTCATGTAGTGGAAGAAAAGATGACTTTGGCACTAGCATCTCGGAGACTGGAGGTGGAGAGGTAGAAGTCAGAAAGGAGAAGGGTACAGCAATCAAGGCAAGCAATGAGCAGATGCAAAGAAGGGCTTTAGCAGTGAAGGCAGTCTATATAATACAGATCCATACACAAGAACTAAAACAATTTGTACTTATTACTTGTAGGACTTAATCTCATATTGTACGTTAAGGTCTTCTCCACTGGGAGCTTTGAAAGATTCCCATCTCACTCGTTACATTATATATTATAATAGCACTGGCCAGTTCCATCATGGATCAAGTTAAAGAGATTATCCCATTATAAATCCCTGTTTTATGTGGCCTCAATCCTGAAAAAATAAAATCTGGAATGAAATGTAGCACAAGTGGTCTTTGACCCTGAATGAATCTTTTCCATCACATTACAAAAACCCCAACCCTGCAGCTGTAGAGTATTAGTATTATAGGCAGAGCTGGTAGAGACACCTATAGTTGCTTAACACTTTCCATCATAAGACCCTGTTTTAAATTGCTTATAAATTTGGCAAACAAACATTCAGGCTGAAATTTTCCATGCCAGCGTCTGCCTGAAGCTGAATTTTTCTAGAAAGCTACAACCAGTTCCAAGAATGAGGAAAAATACATTTTGGGAATTGTTTTTTGCTCATGTTAAAATGTTCTACAACTGCTCAACTGAAAAGCTCTAGTGCCTCTATACTTTGGGCAAGAACTTGAAATTTGGCAGAAGGGTAGGGTGACCAGATAGCGACTGTGAAAAAATGGGACGGAGGTGGGGGTAATCGGCACCTATATAAGAAAAATTCCCCCAAAATGGGACTGTCCCTATAAAAATGGAACATCTGGTCACCCTACAGAGGGGTCGCTCTTGTGTCAGGGAAGTGTGTTTTGCCATGGCCGTGAAAGTCTACTAAAGTTTGGCCAAGTTACAAGCTTCTAAAAATTGCAGTTTGCACATGCCCAGGAGAGGTTTTCCTGCCATTGCTCTGCCTGGTGCAGCTGTGGCACCAGATATCAGAACTGAGAGCAGAAACACAGTTTCTCCCATGCTTTCTATGTTTGTCCTGCTGGTGCTGCCAGCAAGGAACAGGAGTCAAACTGACTTGAATGCAGGCGGGCTAGGAGTAGGGTTGGGAGAGCAGGAGATGGGAAGGAAGGATGAGAATCAGGCAGGGGAAGGAGACATGGACAAGAGCCAAGAGGAAGCAGGGATAAAAACAGAGGTGGACAGGGACCGAGAAGACTATAACCAATAGATCACACCACCCCTCAAGAAACTGGAATAGGAACCAAGATTCTTGAGTCTCTATATTCCTCTGCTGTTAGCAAATAGCTATGAAATCCGCTAAAAAGTGGTTCTCTCATCTCCACTCTTATGGCTGGTCCACACAGAAATTAACAGCCTACTACTATTACTATTAACTCAAGGGGTAGATCTAAACCTGCTGACGACACAACTGAGAGTGCACATGGTTCCACAGGATGAATTTCTGGTTTGGTCAGTTTGCTTTTAAAAAAATGCAATAAACTACATTACAAAACAAAACAACTATGCTGAAAGAATATTAAGATTGCCAAGTCAAACATAAATGTTATGCAGAATTAAGGTTGCCTGTAGAACCTTAACGTGGTCCCCTTGTGCATATGCATTATCACATGATCACACCCTGTTTTTTCCACAGGACTCTTTACCTCCTTCAGTGCACAGAATGGACCGGGCCCTGGGAATGAATCAGAGTTGTGTAGTTAATGAGTGTTGTCTGTACTACCTGTGCTTCATTGATTGCAGAAGCTGGAAGGTATGAAGTGAATGAGACAAGTGATTGCAGGAAGAACAATGATGATCTTGTGGTTAAGTCAGTTGAATGCCCCCCTGGAGAACTAGATTCTACCCCTACCTCCGCTACAATTACACCAAACAGATGGCCACTAATTGAATGTCTCATTTTTTGGGACTCTGAGGTCTGATTTGCAGAAAACTGCTGATTGTTCACAAGTACAACTGAGGTCAATGGGAGCAGTGTTTTCAACATATAAAGTGCTATAAAAATACTGATAAAGAACTGACGTACAGTTTAAGTAACGTGCTAGGTGCTGTACAGACAAATAGGAAACAGACTATAAGCACTCCACATATTTTAGGAAGTTTATTTTAAAACTATAGTTTGTGCTTTGAGTGTTATAGTTTTATCACTTAACTGCCCTCCCCCACCCCCGCCCCAAAACCAAAAGGCAGCAAAGAATTACAAATGTTCAGAAAAGGAAAAAATGCTCCGTTTGTATTTGAAACTAATGATTGCTTCTGACAGCTCAGCATTTTGCTAATGGTTTGTTTCACAGTTACATTTCAGACACAATTACATTTAATGAAGGAAAAATATCATTTGACATCAGAGTGGTAAAGCAGGAAGGCAAATTATATAATCTAAAGTCTTTTTCTTGAAAACATCTTTGGCTGTGCTCAAATAGGCTTTTTCAAGAAACTTCTACAAAACTTTGCTTTATTTATAGTTATCAGAGGGGTAGCCGTGTTAGTCTGGATCTGTAGAAGTGACAAAGGGTCCTGTGACACTTTATAGACTAAGAGAGGTATTGGAGCATAAGCTTTCGTGGGTGAATACGCACTTCTTCGGATGCAAGCAGTGAAAATGCTTATTTATTTATAGTTGTAACTCTGACTTCAGTGCATTTACTCCTGATTTACACTGATGTACTGATCAGGAGAATCTGGCCTGTAAATATTTAAAATTGGGTAAATGTATCCACTCTGCAATGGATGGAATAAAAATGGCAGCGAGGTTTTAACAGAACTGTGTCCAGAACAGGGCCGGCTCTAGCTTTTTGGCCGCCTCAAGCAGAAAAAAAAAAAAAAAAAAAGCTGCGGCCGGAGCTGCCACCGAAGCAAAAAACAAAACAAAAATGGCCGCCCCAGGAATGGCTGGAATGCCGCCCCTTCACATGTGCTGCCCCAAGCACCTGCTTCTTTTTCTGGTGCCTGGAGCCGGCCCTGGTCCGGAAAAACATAAAATGATTGCAAACCAAAGGGCAGCTAGACATTTGACATTTACTCTGTAAAAGAAATGAAATAATTATTACAGTAGGTGTAATGTAGGAAATATTTAAATATCTTTAATATAGTAGTTAACCACCTGAATGTAATATATATTTCAAACAGGGCACCTCCTTGCTCAGTTAAGTAACTAGTTAAGAACAGACTATTGTAATGCAGACATGCAAGCTGACAGAATTAAGTTGCTGTGGGACTCTTAGCTCAGGACTGCCTCACTTTTTTCTTATTTAAATCACAATCTGAATACTTTATTAATGTCATTTTTGTGTGTGGATTACATATTTGATTGAAAGAAACTATATTTATTAGAAAAACCCTTTTATGCATATCACACCAAATCTTTACTGAGCTAGCTACAATTACATGTCAGCAAGATGCCATTTATCAAACTTTTCACATTATGTTCCCAGATGTTCAGCAAAATTCTCTTTCCACTTGAAATTATTTCCCCCTGATATTCAAGAAAAATGAAAAATGTATCTGAAATATTGTTCCACAGGAATGAAGGGGGAACTCAAACATAGATTATCTCATTACAGGCCTGCACAGTTCTGCCCATTTTAGCAAATAGTAAATTCAGTAAGATGAATCCTGGATAAATAAATATTTTAGCAGCTCTCAAGAGGCTTGTTTCTCAGGAAGTCGGAATGCATCACTTCATCTGGCCAAGGCAGAATATTATCTTCCCTGCATTTTTGGCAAGCGAACCATCAAAAGGATAGCCACAGGGTTAAATCTACAGCAACTGAACACCCCAAGTGTCATAACTTGGCAATGGTTTTTGAGAGCCTAACCTAAATTTTAATCAGCACACATAAACATTTAAAACATGATGTTGAAAAAAAATCACACTAACCAGAACATTGTGATTTATTTCTGTGTCAGAAAGATCATTCTCTCTCTATAGTTCTCATCAAGTCAACATACAATAATTATATTCTGTGTTCCTAACAAGTGTTAGATCAACTGTCATGTTAGTGTGTACATTTATTTACAATCATGTGTTTCTTATTAGGTTCCCCCATATATTTTTTTCATTTTTATGGTTTGTAGAAATGTAATTTAAAGATTGTTTAAAATTTTCAACCTATACCTTGGACGTACAAGCTTAGGTATAAGCACAGAACTTGCTTACATCACAAGTAACTTCTCCAATAGTTATAGATACCTCCACTTGTTTCAGTCAACATCTTTATTAGTCTTACATTTTATGCATTTGGGATTGTGGCATCATGTCTAAGAACAATACTGTCGATACTGGGCTAAACTCTTTCCAGAAGCAGCTAGCAAAACACCTAATAACTGGGCAGGGAGGTGTAAGGGAAAAGGTAGTATTGTCCCTCTTTGAAAACATTTTACCTCTACTTTAAAGATGAGTTTAGCCTGCAGTAATAACTTTTCCCAATAAGATACAGTTGCAAGATAGCTTACAGCAATGTCCCTGTCCAGCAAAGCTATTACAGTAAAAAGATTAATAATTTCTGTATGAAATTACTGCACAGTCAATATAGATGGGAAATGTTTGCATATTGGTTGGATATGGCCTCTGTAAAAGGAGCCAGGAATGTGGAACTTAACTCCTTCTGCCAGGGTCGGCTCCAGGCACCAGACGGCCAAGTGCGTGCCTGGGGCGGTGCCCTGTAGGGAGCGGCAATTTGGGGATTCTGGGGCGGCTTTTTTTTTTATTTTTGTTTTGCTTCAGCACTGGCCTTTTTTTTTTTTTTTTTTTTTGCTTCGGAACTTCGTCGGCGGCCTATTTTTTTTTTTTGCTTCGGCTGGGTTTTTTTTTTTTGCTTCGGCACTTCGGCGATGGCCATTTTTTTTTTTTTTTTTGCTTGGGATAGCCGAAAAGCTGGAGCCGGCCCTGCCTTCTGCTATGTGTTTGCAATCAAGCTTTCTGTCGAGGCACTCTTGGGGCAAAAGGGAGTCAGAGGATGAAGGGTGATCCCTGGAAATAAGTTTGCTGGGTACATTGAATGAATAGGTTAGATGATCATTAAAACTTATTGGGACATATTTTTTTTTAAAAAACAATGTTATTCAGTATGGCCCAAGGTTCCGATGGCTCTGCATTCAGTACATTGTAAATTCACATGGTTTTTGTACTGTGTTGTATCTTTAGGTTCCAACAATCAGGGGGTCTAACTGCAGTACCAGGAGCTCTCTCATTGCTGCTGTATCAACAGAGAGTAAGCACAATCATGATTTTATAGACCTCTATTGTATTCTCCCTCGGTCATCTCTTTTCTAAGCTGAACAGTTCCCAGTCTTTTAAATCTCTCCTCATAAGGAGGTTGTTCCATACCCCTAATTTTTGTTGCACTTTTCTGTACTTTTTCCTATTCTAATATTTCTTTTCTGAAATGAGGTGACCAGAACTGCATGCGGAATTCAAGATGTGGGTGTCCGCTGGATATATATAGTGGCATTATGATATTTTCTGTCTTTATTATCTAGCCCTTTCCTAATGGTTCCTAACATTGTAAGATTTTTTTGACTGCCGCTGCATATTGAGCAGATGTTTTCAGAGAACTATCCATAACAACTCCACAATCTCTAGAGTGGTAATAGCTAATTTAGACCCCATCATTTGGTACGTGTAGTTAGGATCATGTTTTCCAAAGTGCATTACTTTGCCTTTATCAACCCTGAATTTCCTCTGCCATTTTGTTGCCCTCTCACCCATTATACTAATTATACTTTTATACTTGGCTTGCCAGAGTTTATGTTACTTTCTACTTTTCTCAGTAGGACTTGACTTCCAATTTTTAAAAGATGTCTTTTTGTCTCTAACCACATCTTTTATTCTGTTGTTTAGCCATGGTGGCATTTTTTTGGTCCTCTTACTGTTTTTTTATTTGGGGTATACATTCAGTTTAAGCCTCAATTATGGTGTTTTTAATAACTTTCCATGCAGCTTGCAGGAATTTCACTCTTGTGATTGTTTCTTTTATTTCCATTGAACTAGATCTCTCATATTTGTGTTGTTCCCCTTTTTGAAGTTAAATGCTACTCTGGCAACTGGTCCCTTTCCCTTAATTAGCCTCCATGCTTCAGGGTACTCAGCAGGCCAGCCTTTCCCTGCTAATGTCTCCTGGTGTCTTCCCGCCTATGCATGAAGAGGCAGCATTTAAGGTGGCCCTCTTCTCCTAGCTCATCCCCAGCTGCTTGGGGGAAAGGGCCCCCACCTTCTCTGTAAGGCCCTCTGGCCTAGGGCCCTTAAAGAAACAGCAGGATTGCATCCCAAATACTTCCTACTCTTGGGACTGCTTCCTCTCCCCCATTGTCTCCCAGGTCCTTGTATAAATATTCAGACCATTTCAAAAGGGCCATGACACAGTGAGCTATTAGAACAGGATTACTTGTGGCACTTTAGAGACTAACAAATTTATTTCAGCATAAGCTTTCGTGGGCTACAGCTCACTTCAGACACATGGAATGGAACACACAGTAAGCAGATATTTATACATTCAGAGAAACATGAAAAGGTGGAAGTATTTATACAAACTTTAAGAGGCTAATTAATTAAGCCCACTACTTTAAGAAGTAGACTACCATGTCACAGGTCACAAGCATGATTTTAAAAAGGTATTTGAAAGTGCATTAATTGGGGAAGCAAAGCAAAACAAAATTGGCCTGATGGAATAGCATGGCGTAGGTGGGCTCCAAATTAACTAATTTTGGCTAATTTTTATAAATTATCCTTTTACTTTAAAATTTCCTGATTTTGCCATGCATTCAAAAGGAAATTTGCATTTCTAGTTTTCTTTATTGCGTCAAACTGTCAAAATGCCAACTTCTTGTTTGGATTGTTTTTTACATTTTGTTTCATTATTTTTAAAGATTTCTATTATTTTGCCTTTTAGTGATTTACCCTACACTGTTATTAGGTATGATGATTAGAGTATCTTTTACAATAAATACATGATGCTTTTCCTTTACTATCATGGTAAACAAGATCAAAGCTAACATTATTAGTTCACCTGCTTGTTTCCTTTCAATCACTTTTCTATGACATGTCAATGAGTAATTAAAAAAAATTACAAAGGTAATTTCAGTCAAATATATACAGCTGTGATTAAAACAAACGTTAAGGATGGGAGTTTCCAAAGCACTCAGGCACTTTGGGCCTAGGTTTTCTCACTGAAGTCAATGGCAATTTGATTTCAATGAGAGCAAAATTAGGCCAATGCAGAACACTTTTGAAAGTCCCTCCTTAAGAAAATCCCACCTTAATTGTACAAAGAAGGGAAGGCTTTTGAGATTGTTGGCTTGGAGAATGTACATTTGGATATCAGAAAGGGAACTCTGCACCTGTTTGTCTTCAAGATATGAAAATAAAGCAGGGTAAATATTTTAAGGATTAGAAATTGCTTTTATAAAACTGTGGAAGTAGCTGAAAACCCTCTGGCCCTGCAGTTCCCCATGCTAGCTACAGATCTGCGTTAATATTTTCCATTTCAAACAAGGGTCTAATTAAAAACAAGACCACTGGCAAGCCTAAACAACGTTCCATTACTAACTCATAGGTAGGTAGGGCTTCTACATTTTAGCTAAACAGCAAAACTGTCACATCCTGGAAGAACTGGAGACAGATGTGTCAGGAAAATGAGCTGCCAGAATTTTTTAAAAATATTTTTTATTTTTGTAAAGGCTCCACTCAAGCCATATCCCCTTGTTACATAGTGTTCAGAATATTCTTTTTTGTCTGTAGTGGAGAGGGGAAGGTAATTGCTAAGAAGGTATTGGGATCTGTCACTTTACAAGGAAATATTTTCAATATAAAACACCTAAAAATCCAGACTTCAATTAACACTTTATCTGTCCTGGAAGATTAATAGTATTCATTGTGGTCTCAGCTTTTAAAAATTCAAGAAATGACAACTTGTTACTATTCTGCGAACAGTTTATAACATCAGAAACAATGTAGGTGTATGTAATAATCCTTATAGATCTACAGGCCGGATATCTGAAATGTTCTATAAAAAGTACCCTTGTTTCTTCCACTGTAACTAACATTTAAAGACAGCTAGGTGATATTATGGAACATGCCCATTTCTCAAAGGGAGAAGCGGGGACACATTCTTTCTTCTTGTAGCTAAACAGGGGCCTGCTGTTCTGCCCTCCACCTGGATTGTTACTTAGAAGGTGTACTCTACGTACTTTGATTGCTTGGGTCAGTAAGCTCTGGAGAAAACGAAACCCCAAACACATTCAAATTACATCAAAAGGAGAAACACCGGGTACTCAAATAACCCAAACATTCCATTTTAATTGTTGCCTGGCTTTCTTTGAATAATACGGTTGACTTCACAAGACCATGTATGCGTACACCCTATATTTATATTTCTTTTCATTTGAACCAAAACACTTCAGCAAGATTGACCAACAGGACAAGCATGACCATTAGACTCCTGGGGTTTGATCGCCTTTGCAACTACACTTTTGCCAAGCAATACCCTTTCTTGATATCAGAACCACCAGCACAGTACAAGGAGCTTGAAGAGTACATGATTATGTCAACACTTAGAAGTGTCAACGTGACATAGCCTGAATTCAACAACGCCCTCATTACTAATGCGCTGTCTTCTGTTCTTGTCACAATGATAAAGGCATGACACCGACAGCAGAATAACAGATGCACCCTGAAACACAAAGCATATGACTGACGAAGCACAGACCAAGCAGTTACTGTTACTGCAGGTGTGGATACGCTTGTGGCATTCACCTGGGCAAAGACAGTGAGTGGGTAGTGAAAGGACTCTGTGTTAGAGTGAGATTGTGTATATGGAAATAACCGAGGGATTAATTAAAACAGAAAAAACAGTGACGGGTCAGACTCTGACCTCGATGTGCAAATAGCTTCTAACGAAGTAAGTGTGCACGTGCAGCAATTACGCTGTTCCTACAAGTAACATTTACTTCCTTCTCTCCCTTGTACTGAACAAATGATATTTACTAGACACAAACCTGTGCCACAATGACACTTTCCTCCTCTTGATACTTTCAAACCGCAGTATGTCAGAGACCTGAACTGAAGGGCACTAAACCCCTTGCTTCTTCAGCAAATAGGAAAGAGCCTCCCACAGGCTCAGGGGAATGCTGGATACCTAATCTTCAGGTCTAAATTTATATTTGATTAAAAATGGATAATTTTAAAATAAAATAAAAGTTAAAAATCAGATACTTCTTGTATAAACTGCTAAGATCTGAAAACCATTGAGGCTATCAACCACCTTTCCAGGGCCGCATCGGAACTCCTATCTATTTTGATTTTAAAAAAATCAAGACATACCCACAAGCAACCCCCATGCACCTCAGTCTTACCCAAACGCTCATTCAAAAAGATGACCATTGCACTATGTAGTGAAATGAAAATAAGAAAGAAAAACTTGTAGCACCTTAGAGACTAACAAATTTATTTCAGCATAAGCTTTCGTGGGTTAGTACCCACTTCATCGGATGCATGGAATGAAACATACAGTAGACAGATATTTATACAGTCAGAGAAACATGATAAGGTGGAGGTGCATAGACCAACCTTAAGAGGCTAATTAATTGAGAGGAACCATAACAGCAGGGGAAGAAAAACCTTTGAAGTGATAAACAAGATGGTCACACAGGTGTGAATGAGGATCGTTAACTTAAGGGAAATAGATTCAATTAACGTAATGGCCGAGCCATTCGAGGTCCTTATTTAATCCTGAGGTAATGCAATCTAGTTTGCATATCAATTCGAGTTCAACAGTTTCTCTTTGAAGTCTGCTTTTCGAGTTAATCTGTCGCAACACTGCTACCCTCAAGTCTGTCAGTGAGTGACTAGGGAGGTTGAAGTGTTCTCCTACTGGTTTTTGAATGTTATGATTCCTGATATCAGATTTATGTCCATTTATTCTTTTGCGTAGACAGTCTCTACGCAAAAGAATAAATGGACATAAATCTGATATCAGGAATCATAACATTCAAAAACCAGTAGGAGAACACTTCAACCTCCCTAGTCACTCACTGACAGACTTGAGGGTAGCAGTGTTGCGACAGATTAACTCGAAAAGCAGACTTCAAAGAGAAACTGTTGAACTCGAATTGATATGCAAACTAGATTGCATTACCTCAGGATTAAATAAGGACCTCGAATGGCTCGGCCATTACGTTAATTGAATCTATTTCCCTTAAGTTAACGATCCTCATTCACACCTGTGTGACCATCTTGTTTATCACTTCAAAGGTTTTTCTTCCCCTGCTGTTATGGTTCCTCTCAATTAATTAGCCTCTTAAGGTTGGTCTATGCACCTCCACCTTATCATGTTTCTCTGACTGTATAAATATCTGTCTACTGTATGTTTCATTCCATGCATCCGATGAAGTGGGTACTAACCCACGAAAGCTTATGCTGAAATAAATTTGTTAGTCTCTAAGGTGCTACAAGTTTTTCTTTCTTATTTTCATTTTGCTGACACAGACTAACACGGCTACTACACTGAAACCTATGTAGTGAAAGTTAACTATTTGGGCTTCTAGGACAAGTGGGAATGAATTCCAAAGCCCTCACATTGATTGTCCTGCCAGCAGCTTTGTCCCTTATGAATCAACAGACTTAGTTTGAGTGCCTCTGTCAGTTGCAACATTGGCTAGATGACACAGTGAGAGATAGTGTCTTTCAGGTAGGCAGGTCCCCAGCCATTTAGGGCCTTATAGGTTAACACAGAGGTTCTCAAACTACAGTCCGCGGACCACCAGTGGTCTGCGAGCTCCATGCAGGTGGTCCGCAGATAGTTCCCGGTAAGTGGAGCTGCGCATGCCTTCCCAGCAAGTGGAGCTGCGCATGCCTTCCCAGCTCATAAGTGGAGCTGTGCATGCCTTCCCAGCTCATAAGTGGAGCTGTGCATGTCTTCCCAGCCCGGTGACTGCCGCAGCGGGGGAGAGGCCCCACCCTCCTTCCCAGTCCGATGGCTGCTGCGGCGGCGGCGAGACCCCACCCCCCTTCGCAGCCCCAGCTACGACGGGGGAGAGACACTATCCCCTTCCCAGCCCGGTGGCTGCCGCAGCAGCGGAGAGACACTCCCCCACTTCCCAGCCCCAGCTATGGCGGGGGAGAGACACCCCCCTTCCCAGCCCGGTGGCTGCCGCAGCAGCGGAGAGACACTCCCCCACTTCCCAGCCCCAGCTATGGCGGGGGAGAGACACCCCCCTTCCCAGCCCGGTGGCTGCTGCGGCAGGGAAGAGACACCCACCCTTCCAAGCCTGGTGGCTGCCACAGCAGGGGAAAGTCACCCCCTGCTGCCGCGGCAGGGGAGAGACTCTCCCCCCGCCTCCCCTTCCCAGGCTGGTGGAGAGATTTAGTGGTCTATGGTAGGAGTAGGTTATTTAAATTGAGCCTTTGGTGTTATTTTAGTTTTATTCACATTTAATCCACAAGCGAAATATGTGTTTCTTTAAATTGATGCCCTACTGCACTACATTCATATTTTTAATTGGTTTCATTTTTCAGCTGTGTATGCGTGGTTTGCATTGGATGCAATTCAGCTAACCTACCTATTGTATGTATTGGGCATCACTGTCGCGTGGAAAGTACTGACTGTACCAGAATCTAGTGCTTTTTCAAAAAAGTAAACAGTTGTTAGTTCAGTAAGTAGGATAGTAGTCAACCCCCAGACATGGATTTGTGGTTGAAAACGGGATATTTGAAAAAAAAACAACAACAACAAATAATCAAACCAGTGATGGTGAGATCAGTGAAAAGTTCAAAATTGAACATGAGAGTACAGAAAGCAAACATACATCTGCAAAGGAAATTTTGAGTGCAGACCCGTGTTTACCAGGAACCAGTACGAGTACCGGTAATGAAAATACACTGAAACGCCAAAACCTGATAAGACAACACCACTCAAGTTATATTAATGTAGGCTTCACATGGACTGGTGAACAAGATGAACCAAGGCCGCAATGCGTGTTATGCTACGCAGTGCTAATGAAAGCTTGAAGCCTGCAAATCTCCGGTGTCATTTGGAGACAAATCACGCTGCTTTCAAAGCTAAACCTCCTGAATTTTTTCAGTGCAAACTGAATGAGTTGAAACAAGGGAAAGTAACAATGTTTGCTCATGCAACAGTAAATTTAAAGGCCCTGGAACCTTCATTTCCTATAAGCTTTCGAATCGCCAAAGCGGGGAAGCCTCACACTATTAGGGAAGAAATTATTCTGCCTGCAGCTAAAGAACGTGTGTTTATAATGTGTGGAGAGAAGACGGCAAAGCAGTTAGATTGTGTGCCTCTTTCAAATGGCACTGTGTCACACAGAAGTCAAGATATGGCAGCTAATGTTAAGACATTCTTGTGAAACGTGTGAACAACAGTAGGTATTTTGCATTGCAATTGGATGAGATGACTGATATTGCTGATGTTGCAAGTCTTCTTGTATACATCGGGTATGGATGGGAAGGGAACGTACTGGAAGATAATTTGTTTTTGTCGTTTAGTGCCAAGAACAACAACTGCCGAACAACTTTTCCAGTTACTAGATGAGTTTGTGAAGGAACGCGGTATTGATTGGCAATGTTGTGTTGGAGTATGTACTGACGGTGCACGAGCAATGATGGGAAGACACAGTGGGGTAATGGCTCGTATCCGCAAAGTGGCACCTAATGCCATATGGGTGCACTGTAGCATTCATCGAGAGGCACTACTGCCAAGAAAATGCTAGTGGAAATGAAGGGTGTTTGGGACTCTTCTGTGAAAACTGTTAATTTCATAAAAGCTAGACCTATGAATTCTCGAATTTTTAGTGTACTGTGCAATGTATAAAGTTCATGTACAACTTCGTCTTCATAGAGAAGTACGGTGGTGGTCAAGAGGCAAAGTACTTACTCATTTGTTTGAGCTACATTCAGAAGTACATCTATTTCTAACAGACCATGCATTCCAATTCAAAAGCTGTTTTGAAGATTAATCCTGGCTCTTGCGATTGGGTTACCTCGCCGATATATTCACACGCCTAAATGAGTTGAACGATGGGCTGCAGGGAGTTTCAGAGACTATATTGGATGTGCGAGACAAAATCAATACAATGATCAAGAAACTTGACTTGTTTGCTAGTCACGTAAAAAAGGATGATTTCAGCTCATTCCCAACATTGGAAGGTTTTCCGTCTGAAAATGAACTGGTTCTTGACAAAAAAATAAAAAATGGCATCGAACAATATCTTATTGCTCTTAAGCAACAATTTGAAGATTACTTTCCAGTAGAAGATGAACTAAACAACTGGATACGTAATCCTTTCGGAATTGAAATCAGTGAGCTGCCCTCTGGTTTGTCCAATAAGGCACAAGAGTGCTTGTTGGAGTTTTCTTGTGACGAAACATTACGGCAGAATTTAAAAGACATTCCCTAACTGAGTTTTGGATTCAAAGAACTGAAGAGTACCCACAACTTGCTGACAAAGCAGTGCGTTTTCTGATGCCATTTGCTACTACGTACCTGAGCGAGACAGGATTTTCATCACTTACCGCCCTCAAGTCCAAATACAGAAGCAGTATGAATGCTGAACCTGACCTAAGGCTAACGCTGACAAACATTACACCCAACTTCCCTGAACTTTGCTCACAAAAACAGGCACATCCATCGCATTAAAAAGGTAAGACTACTCATATTAAAATATGAGTTGTGTGCTTTTATTTGTAGAACAAAAAACCATTAATTATTATTGTTTTTTTTTATATAGTGCTTTTATCCAAAGCGCTTTACGATAGTTAGCTAACTGTACAAACAACATTTGGAAAGATCACTAAGTGGCCCACCGAGACCCTCAGCAATTTTCAAGTGGTTCGCAAAAAAAAGTTTGAGAACCACCGGGTTAACAGAAACACTTTAAACCCCACACATCAACAGGGAGCCAGGGCAAATCACAGAGCCCTGGTATGTTTTCATTGTGAAATATTCTGCTCAATAACACAGCAGCTGCATTTTGCACTAGCTTGTTTCTAAATGGATTTAAGGGATAGCCGCATATGGGGCTCATTCCTGCAAGATGCTAAGCACCTTGGATCCTGCAAAGCATATAAGCACATACTCAACTTTGCGCATGAGTAGTTCCCTTGATGGCAATGGGGCTACTCAAGTGCTTCAGTTAAGCACATTTAAGTGCTTTGCAGGATCGTGAACAGAGTGCTAAGAACCTTGCAGGATCCGGACCCTTGAGTGCATTGTAGCAGTTTAATCTTGAGGCTGACAGAAGCGTGTGTAACCCACACACCTCTTGGGTGTGGTGTTCTGTCCCATGTAGTGGCACTAAGATCACTTACAGAGAGAGATTAATGAGTCTGCTCTACAGCTTTAGCTAAGAGGCAGTTGGCTTTTAGCTCATGCTGTAGAGGCTCATGCACTAAGCTCCAGAGGTCCCAGGTTCAATCCCGCCCGCCGATGACAAGGATTTGTCGGCGTTACACATGCACCATGTGCTTAGCAAGGTTCACACGCAAAAGGAAAAGATGCAACCTCCTGTGACTGTGGCTTTGACTCTTCCCCTTCCAACACTCTGGATGAAGCAGCTATGCTGGTGCATCAGACAATGTATATTGGGAACCAGAGCAGCAGGGCAAATAGGAAGGAGACTATGGGTTGGAATGCTCCACAACAACCCAACATGTTGCCCTTTACTTGGCAGATTTGTCATCTCACAATCTAGCCTTATAAAAACAAGGTAAAGCACAACGGAGCAGCACACACATCTCTACACACTGTGAAGTGTTCCTCTTGCATATCTAGAAAAATGGTGTGGTCCTTTTATGTTTTTAAAAAGACTTTTGCCCACACCCACAAGAATTCAAACTCCTGGGTTTGGATCTGCCTGAAACCACGTACCTGCTTCCCTCCCATACTGTGTTTGTTTTGTTTGAAATGGGGGATGTGAAGGAGGGGACTTGTACGTATTTAGCAGGCTCATTTCTACATTCTTACAACTATTTATATTATACTGTTGGAACGGTATAATATTTTTTAGGGACAATTATCAAGAGTTCAATAAAAATCACATTTATAACTTACTATAATGCACATTTAATTACTTTGCAAAGTCATTTTCTCAAAGAGATTTCCTTGTAGTAAATTATGTTTGACTGATATCTATATGTGAAACTTATAATTTAAAAACACAACCAAACCCTCTAACAATTATCTCTATGCTGAAGATAAAGAATTGCACTTAGTCAATATCTAGCTTAAATTACTGTATGTGCCATAACAATATATTAGGCCAGATCCTCCGGGTGTGGCGCAGCTGCCAGTAAAATCTGACCCTAAAGATGGCTTCCCTTACCCAGAAATCCTCTGGTGAAGAAAAGTCAACACTAGTGGAAGAGCCCCCACATTCCCTCACCTCCTTCTTGCTGCTGGCATAGCTAGGAAAGAGGTGCACGAGAGGGCAATACTGTGCTACGCTGATACTCAGTTATGTTTTCAGAATTTTGTGGCCACTGCAGCCTGATATAAATATATGCAGCCTTGAGGCTGCTCTTGCATGGCACAGGGAACCCTGTACAAAACAGCCATTGGAGCAGGAGGAGAGGAGTGCAAAGTTGGACTTTAAGTCATCTTTGCACATACCGCCGGACCTCCACTTGGTGCAGTTTATCTGTACAACAGGACCTAGCCCATTATTGTTACTCAGCTATCACCTGAAGTGATAAAAAGTTATTAAGAGCAGCAATCCATTACACTCCACTTCCTACCAGGTACTTTAATATGAACTAGCACCAGTCAAATTTTCCCTTGCATTACATGCAAATGTGTTCTTACTACAGCTACTCATGGTTGATACCTTTTGCTGCCTTATTATTTATTTGGTGTTAATTATTTGTTACAAGGAAAATAAATGTGGGGCTTTGTGCAGAATAGCAAGTATGCATGCTTATGGATATTTAAAGATTATTTTAATTTCACATGCCTGATCATGCTAATGTAATACCTAATCTCCACATTTGGACAAACACTTTTTGATTTTGCAAGTATGCTTAGCTGTCGTTATTGACAGCTGTACAAAATTGATTTGCTTCAGTGACTATTTGCTGTGTACTCCACTGAGCAAACCACCCCCCCTCCCATTTTAGCCTCTTCACTACATCCATTTAATTTACCATAGGCTACTGCAATGCTTTATCTGCTGTGCAACAACATGATAACTGTACAAAATCAGGTAATGAAAAACAAGGTGCCCCCTTAGAGAATACTGTAATTCAGCCAATAAAAAGCCAAATTATAGACCAGGGTGTAAAATGACACTGGCATTTATTAATATTTAATGCCTCACGAAAGCATACAACGGAAATATGGTCCAACAGTTCTTGGGCTGCATGTTATCAGACAAAGCAAACTTGATTTACAAGTGACACTACCCCTTAAAAATAATACTAAAAGCAGGTTGCAAGGACTCTTCCTTTAAAATATTTAATTGATTTAATTATGAGAGTCATAAATCACATCTTTAACATATGGCAAATTTGGGGAAACTATAATCTACAAGAAGAGGTTATTCACCCTGGACAGTAACTGTGGTTCTTCGAAATATGTATCCTTATGGGTTCTCCACTTCAGATGCACATGTGCCTCCATTAGCAGTGCCCCCATTTTGCCCGCACATGCATCCTACACATCCTTGTGCCACGCACCCAGGCTAAACTGGACAGTGCGGCGAACCACCCTCAGTTCCTTCTCTACCCAAACGTCTCACAGAGAACATCCCAAAGCCAAGGGGAAGGAGAGCAGGTAGGGGAGCACCCACATCTCAAAGAACCACAGTTACTTCACAGCAGGATGAATAACCTCTTCTTCTTCTTAGTGTCCCTATGGGTGTTCCACTTCAAGTGACTCCTAAGCTGTATCCTTGTAGGGAGGGAGGAGCTTCAGAATTGAGTCGAGAAGTGAAAATAGAACAGCACTACCAACTACCGCATTGGATCTGGAGGCATGGATCACGGGAAAGTGCTTAGAAAATGTATGCATTGAAGCCCATGTAGCAGCTTTACATATGTCAAATACTGGAATGTTTTTGAGTAATACCATGGGTGTTGTTTGTGACTTGGTAGAATTTGCTCCACCCTGTAGTGGGGGTTGAGCACTGGCTGCATCGTAATAAGCAACAATACACTCAGATATCCACCTTGACAGCCTCTGGGTGGACATTGTGGATCCCCTGGATCTGTCTGCGATGGAAACAAATCATCTAGGTGACCTCAGAAATTGCTTGGTCCTATGTAGACAGAAGGCCAACACCCATCTGACATCTAAGGTATGTATGGAGCCTTCCTGCTGAGACTTCTGTTGTTTGGTGGGGGTGGGGGTGGGGGGGGGGGGGAGATGAACGGACTGGTTAAGATGAAAGTCCGATAATACCTTAGGTCAGAATTTTGGGTGAAAGGCTGATACAGTATCCAAGTGAACTTTGACCATGGTAGAGCAGATAGACTCTAGCCCTGCAAACCATTGAGAAGCCATGCCCCGAGGCAGAGGACTCCTAGGTTGGGATGAAGTAAAACTACTTGCTTCTTGGAAGAGGAGATGAGGAATGATCAGAAGTTTGATTGCTGGGCAGATGGACAGATGAAGCAGGTAAGGATACCAAGCTTGTCTTGGCCAAGTTTGAACGATAAGAATAACCCTGACTTTGTCCTGTCTGATCCTGTTCATCACTCTCAGTATTAAGAATATTGGGGGAAACGCATAGAATAGGCTCTTCATCTCAAGTGGGAGAAAGGCATAGCTCTTATTGTTCATAGAGGTGCCAATAAGGTCCATCTCTGGAAGTCCCCAATTTTTGAACATACCATGGAGGGTTTTTGAGAGTCCAGTTCCCATTTGTAGTCCTGGGAGAAATGCCTACTGAGAGCATTGGCTGTGATGTTCTGAATGGTGGGGAGGTAGAGAGCTGAAATATCAACATGACGGATTATACACTAGTTTCAAAATTTCATTGCTTCAGCACACAAGGAGGGGGCTCTTGCCCCTCCTTGCTAATTGACAAAAAACATGCAAGCCACATTGTCCGTCATGATCCTGATTGATTTCCTTTGATGGGGAGAAGGCAGGCATTCCTGACTGTCCTGACTTCCAACAGGTTGATGTGGAGACTCGTTTCCGAAGACAACCATCTGCCCAGGACTGTGTGATTATTGAGATAAGCTCCCCATCCCAACAGAGATGCATCTGTCGTCACGGTGATCATTGGAGTTGGAGGAAGGAAAGGAATGCCTATACCAACATTGTGCTGATCTTTCCACCAGTCTAGAGAATCTTTCATGTGATGGGAAACTGAGACTTGTTTGTCTAAGCTGTGCTTGTTCAGTAAATAGGTCATTCTGAGTCAGCCCTGGAAGTAACGAAGGCATAGCCTTGCAGGATTGGTAACAAAGATGTAAGCTACCATGTGATCCAGGAGTTGTAAACAGTTCTTTACTGAGGTTCAAGGAATCTCTTGAATGGTCCTAACTAGATCTGATAACATTATGAATCTGTTCATGGGAATGTAGGCCCTGGCTATCAATGAATCCAAGGACACTCCTATGAACTTTATTTTCTGTACAGGGGTTAATGTACATTTTTTTTACACTGAGTTGAAGACGCAATTCCAGGAACACAGGAAGGCCCTTCTGAGTAGATGACAGGAGCGTTTTGTAAGATCAACCCTTGAGTAGCCAGTCATCGAGGTATGGGAACATTAAAATTGCCTCTTGACGAAGGTACGTGGCCATCATCGCTCAGATGTTTGAAAACTCCCTTGGAGCCAAGGAAAGTCCAAAGGGAAGTACCTGGTGTTAATTAATCATAACATCACACAATAAATGAACAATAAATTAAAATCATTGGCTACATCTCCCCCCTTTGAGAGGGTATTATTTCTCTGTTAAGTGATGATACGATAATAAGAGCCCTTTCACATACATATTACATGACAGTATACAGCAATAATTAATACAGTAATACACAGCAAACATAATTGATATAATATTTTATATGCATGCATTTATTTTATACTTACTATCTATTAGGCTTTGGGGTTTTTTTTAGAGCTTATTTTAAATGGTAGGGTTTTTTTTGCATTGTGGTACATAATTATTATTATGTAATAGTGTTTGGAGCTTGATGTGGTCTTATTTTATGCATGTTTTTATAAGATTTACATTTTTATATACGTTTCTATATTAGTTTAGCTGCTGCTGGTCATGTGACAGGTACCAATGGTGGAGCTGTGCTTGATGGTACTGGCCCTTGAGCGTTTATACTCAGGGGTGGTGCCAGCTTTTTTGCCACCCTAGGCAGCGGCAGAGGCTGCCGCCTAAATGCTGCCGAGGTCCCCGGTGTCTGAAGAAGCTGCCACCGAAGTGCTGCCGGGGTCCTCGGCGGCACTTCGGCGGCAGCTTCTTCGGCCACCGAGGATCTCGGCGGCATTTCAGCGGCAGCCTCTCCCACCAGCGGTTGCCGAGAGACCTGAAATGCCGCCCCCAAATCCTGGTGCCCTGTTGCCTAATGGCAGTGCCTGCCCTGCTTATACTTGCCCTCTTTGTCCCCTGTAGATGGTTCCGAGGCTTGGTCAGAGCTGTGTTTGCCTTTAGATGAGCTCCAAGACTTTCTAGTCCCACCGCTATCAAAGGAGTCTTTCACCTTTACAGTACAGAGCTGAGAGGCCGAGGCTTCTGAGAGTGTCTATCTAGCGGGGAATCAAGGTCTTTTAGGAGCAGGCTACTTATGAAGGGAGCTAGAGCACCTCTTCTTGAGAGCCTTCACTGAGGTCTTTAGAGTCTTCCCTTTCCTGGGGGAGACCTAAGCCAAGCTGAAAAGGATGCTGTATCTGTCCAGGAACTGGTGTCTGGGGGGAGGAGAGGCCTCCTGACCTCTCTCTAAAGCAGGGCGAAATGAACCTTCCACCACCAGTAGCCTCAGCTTGATCTCCACCTTGTCCTAGATTTAAGGGCCAGGCAAAAGTTACACTCCTGGGGAACACGTGACTCTCCCAGGCAGCAGGCACACAGAGTGGCTGGTGCTAATCAGGATACCTTCCTGCAAATGATCCAGTGTTTGAACACTGGAGAGGCCAGGATGCCCTTCCAAGGAAGGTAAGCCTCCTTTGAGGAAGGGAGGGAAACAAAACGAATCCTGTCATTACTAATGAAGCCTAAATCAACTAACTAAACTAACGACTCTAACCTAAAGAACTTTTGTCAAGGCACACTCAAGCTGGACATGCTAAGGCTCCGTCTCAGGCTGAGGCAGTTGAGAAGAAACTGAGGGAGGCTCACCTGCGCAGTCCTACATAGCCTCAGTGAGTGACACGACAATGTATATGAAGCATGCATGGGTCAAACGGACACTGCTAACAGGAAATCTCCGATCAAGGGCTTGAGAAGCAGATGAGCACCTGAAGTGGTGTTCCCATAGGGATGCTACTCAAAGAAGAATAGTTTATGAATGACCTACCCATGATATCTTAATTTTAGCAATTTTCCTTGATTACTCAGATGTCTGCTAAAGAGTGATATACATTTTTGTATGGGTTTTCCCCATTAGTGCTATATTGCAAGTGAACATTTTCACATCACTTCACTCCAGCATTTGCTGCTTTAAGAGTCAAAGGGTGTTCAGTTTCTTACAATCTGAAAAGCTTTAAAGTTGAAATTGACACCATTATCAAAGGCACCTTGATACTTTTTTCGGTCTCTAAGGAGTAACCTAAGTGAATCGTCACATCTTCACTTGTATCAGACTGAAAGAAAGATCAGGGTTTTTTATATCTTGGTAATGGAGCATTTAAAGGAAAACTAGCAACTTTTCCCTTACAGAAAAGTTATAGGTTTCAGTGTAGTAGCCGTGTTAGTCTGTGTCAGCAAAACGAAAATAAGAAAGAAAAACTTGTAGCACCTTAGAGACTAACAAATTTATTTCAGCATAAGCTTTCATGGGTTAGAACCCACTTCATCGGATGCATGGAATGAAACAGAAAAGTTACATTGACGTTAACAGAAAGACATAACTTTTCTATCATGCATTTTCTTTCTAATCTTTTTATAGACTATAATGGAAAGTTATCACTGTACTGTACTATGGAATTTTATAAGACAGTTTAAAACAGTCTACAGGTTGAGAGTCAATTCAGTCGAACCCTATAACATTTCTATCGAATCATATAGACTTCATTCCTATTAAATTGTTTTCCACACGGTTCTCTCTCCATCCAGCTGTATTTTTTATGCACAAGGTAAGTGTTTATCAAACGTGGTAACGGACTTCAATATACTAAGAATAAACTGAATTAACATAGAGATAGAAAAAAAGTATTTAACCAAATAGCACAATATTTGAAGGGAAAGTCTAGAAGCCATCTTCTGTTTTCTTTTCTTAACTATTCCCTGTATGTAGTGCCTGAACTAGCCATTAAACTGAACGAGCATAATGTTATGCTCTCTTATTTATCTAGAGGCTGGATGACAAAACTATATAGTCACAAGTCAAGTTACAAAGACACTTATATCCAGATAAACGGGTCTCACCTTTTCTTCCCCTTCGACAAGAATGAAAGCGGCATGACAGCCTCACAATGACTCATTAGAAAGCACAAACACGTGAACCTGTCGTAGGGGCATCAAGTCATCAGTCTTTCAAAAGCCGTCAAGAAGTGTTTGTCATTCCAATACTGCTTGCATCTCCCAAACTCAAAGATAAAACTCCAAGATAATACCCCCATCAATCTCAGAAAGAGTTAAAAGAGGAGTCAAAAAATAAACAGTACCGAGTCATGTTACTAAGCAGGATTCCACATGCTATTAATTTCAACTTAGAAACCAGTTAAGACACCTAATCAGCCATTACCCTTCTGAAGGGTACAAATGCCCTATCCACTTGCTTAGAATAAATAAAAAGTGATATTTTCAAATTCTTTAGAAAATGTTTAAGCAAACAAGGTGGGTTGGTTCTGGCATTCAGCAAGAGGACAATTTTCACCACAAGCAGTGGTACAATTATGGAGCATGTTTCTGTGCTGAAAATATGGCGAAGTCTATCTCTTAGCATGATTTTTCATTATGTTTAAATAGGTCATTTTCAATAAAAAGGGGTGCAGTCAAAAGTATAACAAGATACAGACGATACTTCTCATAGCCCCAGTGTAATCAGCTACATAGAAGGATATGGAGAATTGTGTTTTGTCTTCATTAAACTCAATAGCTGCTAGCACAGAATGGCTTCTTGCTTTTAACAAGCTGTTGACCAAAACTGGACAAATGCAACATAAATAGAAAACATTTTCTGATTATGTCAATGTTCAGGAACTGTAATGAACTGGGCTAGCTAATAAATATTTTGCATTAACTTGCACTTAACAATAGTAACCATACTACGATCAAAATCCTCAAAGTTCTTTGTGATTATGAAAGACTAACAGCCTCCCTTGTGCTATAGGTAAATATTACTTCTCTATTCCAAATGCATAAATTGAGGAGCAGAGAAGTTAAGGGTCCTGGTCAGGGTCATACAGCAAATCAGTAGCAGTGTTAGCAATGGATCCCTGAACTCTAGTGTCTAGTATCCTCTTCTAATCTACAAATCACACTTCCTCCCTATATGTTTCACAGTCCGTACCAACAGCCTTGGTCAGACGCAATGGTTTGTTTCATTTTTTAAGAGACTTCTTCAAGGTCATAGACCATTCATTAATGTTTTTCAACAACTGATATTTTGAAAAGATGTGACTCGCGGGGTGGGAAATGTGAGGGCAAAATTTATTTATTTATTTATTGTTTATAAAAATCACTAGTCATTACAACAGCAGAATATGATACCCTCATATTTATTGGCTCTGTTGAGTCTCAGTATTGCCAAAATCAATGTTGTTGAATAACCTTACTGTTAGGAAAATGAAGGATGTGCAAATATTAGCTCACTTTTTAAAAATTTATTCAGCTTATACTGTAAAAATATGCAGTTTCATAATAAAGGCAAGAACTTTCAAGATTCCCTCTTGGAGGGGACATTTTGCATCCCTAATAGTACCCCCCCACACCCCACCCCCGGCTTCTCCCACTTTAAATGTGTCTTATAATCTTCTACTCTGTGCCACCACTATCATCAGCAACTTTCTAGATGAAAGGAGCCTGATGAGGCTCCCTTCTGAGTTGATAAACACTAGTTCTTAATCATCTGAAGGGAATGTGAAAAGCCTTGCACAATGCTCATATAAAAACACACAGAGAAAAATAACTCAGTGCATAAACAAACTGATTCAAACTTTTCACCTGAAACCTGGAGTTCATACAATGGTGTCATCACAAAATAGCTGTGGGTTTTCAGATCTCCTGGATATTGACATGCAAATAATACCTTTACAGATTCTTCTACCAGGCACTGCAATCCCATGCCTCTTCAGTTATAAACCCTTATAAAGCTGCCTGAACTGCTACCAGATACTCAAATTTGCACCTCTATGGCACAGATTCCCTTCAGTGATACAAGAGTTTGCTCAGCAGTTTGTATTTCAAATGCTTTCCTGCCTGTATGGCTACTGAGGTCAGATTGCTTTGGCTGTTCTGGACATACCCTTGAACCCTGAATTTTATGAAGGTCCAAGGAACACCTAAATCTTAGTTAAACTGGATGGTTGGATAATTGAGGTTTTACTCAATTACAATACATAAAATCATCCAGAGCAACAAAGGAATAGACTGAGGTATGCCAGGCAGAGAGGGATCAAGCCAGTTTCTAGAGCTGGCTGAAGGATAACAATCAGGGCTGGCTCCAGGCACCAGCTTTCCAAGCTGGTGCTTGGGGCAGCAGGCGAGAATGGGGCTGCAGTCTGAGTCCCGCGGCGGCAATTCGGCAGCAGGTCCGCTCTTCCCGCCACCAAATTGCCGCCGCGGGACTCGGACTGCTGCCCCATTCTCACCCGCCGCCGCGGTGGCAATGGGGCGGCAGGTCCGTCGCTCTCCCCTTGCCGCCGCAGACTGGGACTGCCTGCGTCGGGAGCGGGGCCGCCACCACTGCTTGGGGAGGCAAAATTGTTAGAGCTGCCGCTGATAACAATTCTGTCTCATGGCAACTTTCAAGGTTTAGAAATTTGTTTTCCACATTGCAGCAAAACGAAACCTTTCAAATGTTTTTGCAAAAATTGAATTGTATCAAAATGTCTGTTTGCACCTCGAAATCTGAGCTTTTAGATTTGGGAAGGTGTGGGTGTGTGATGTTCCAGTCCCTTTTCTGCCTGATTTGGAGCAGACTGTTTCATCCCAGATCACATTGAATCAGGGAGAACAGAGACCTGAGCATGGGTCTTCCACATCCCAGATTAGTGTACTAACCACCAGGCTAAAGAGTGTGAAGATCTCTCTCTGTCAAACCCCTCCCCCTCAACTTTTCTAATGAAAATTTTGTTGAAACTGGCAGGTCTCTGCAAAGAGACAAGGTGGGCAGGGCCGGTGCAAGGAAGTTTCGCGCCCTAGGCGAAACTTCCTTGCACCGGCCCTGCACCCCACCCCAGCTAACACCGCCCCCCCGCAGCCAATCCACCCCCCCTGTGCCCTTCCGCCCAGCTAACACTGCCCCACCCCCCGCAACTCAGCCCCCCGCCCGCGGCGCCCCCCCGGCTTCCGGCAGCCACGGCCAGCCCCCCACCCCGCCCCTCGGCTCAGCCGCGGAGTTAGGCGGCGTGCGGCAGCAGCGGCTAGCCACCCCCCCACCCCAGCTCCCGGCTCAGCTGCAGAGCCGGGAGGGAGGGCGGCAGCCGCGGCCAGCCGCCCCCATGGGAGGGCGGGCGGCAGCCTTGGCCAGGCGCCCCCCGGCTCCCTAGGCAACCGCCTAGGGTCGCCTAGTGGGCGCGCCGGCCCTGAAGGTGGGTGAGGCAATACGTTTCAGGCCTCCGCAAAACATTTTGTCTTTGACGAAACAGGACATTTTGATTAAATGAAAATGCTGAACACTGCAAGCAGCCAGCTCTATCAGTTTCCTCATGGCCTGACTCCTCTGCAGGGGAGGGGAAGGGAATGAGTCCCGTGGAGCTCCAAGATGTTATCTTCTCCCAGGAGCTCCATAGCACTGAAGCTCTGCTCCTGCAGGTCTTACGAGCTCTATGGGAGCTGTGGCCTTCAGTCAGTGTAACTCCAGGGAGCAGACTTGAGACTTGGGCCAGGTCTATGCTATTAAAGGTTTAGTGGTACAGCTACACTGGCAAAACCTGCTAGTGCAGACACCATTTACACAGGTTAAAAACTGCTTTTACTGATAGAACTTATTCTGGTCTCCACAGTGAAATAAGCTAAACTGGCAAAATCACTTTTTTGCCTATATAATTGCATCTACACTAGGGCTTTTGCTGGAATAAAATGTTGCAAGATGTGATATCCTTAAGCAACATTACTACACCATCAAAAATGTATAGTGTAGACCAGGCCTCAAGTTAACTTGGCATATCAAGTATCCAGAATTCAGTAAATTAAGGGTTGCATTGCATTATCTCTGAGATCATGTCTACATGGAGACCGTCAGGAAAGTTAATCCAAATTAATGAAAGGTGTGAATTTAAAGTGCATTATATAAAGTGCATTAAATCCCTGTGTGAACCACTCACATTCACAAGTAACATGACCTTAGCTCTCTTTAGCTTAATTTACAGGTAAATTTAGATTTAAATGCAATGCAATGAAAGAGAATTACAACAGCCAGTAATACTATTTATTTACATGGTAAAATTCATATAGCAAGCATGAAATAAAACTGGAATGTACAGAAAAGCACATGGTTAAAAATATACCAGGGTTTGTATGTGCTATTGAAAAGCTTGTGCTATAGAGAAAGATAAAGAATTAAACTTTGTAAACCTAGTAAACAGTCAGGCCTAGGAATCTTAGCCCTGGTCTACACTACGAGTTTAGGTCGAATTTATTAGCGTTATTTCGATTGATCCGTGCACCTGTCCACACGACGAAGCCCTTAACATCGACTTCTAGGGCTCTTAAAATCGATCTCGCCACTCCACCCCCAACGAGGGGATTAGCGCTTAAAGCGATATTGCCGAATCAATGTAGGCTTAGTGAGGACGCAATTCGACGGTATTGGCCTCCTGGATCTATCCCACAGTGCAACATTTGACCGCTCTGGACAGCAGTCTGAGCTCCAATGCTCCGCCCAGGTAGACAGAAAAAGCCCCGCAAACTTTTGAATTTCATTTCCTGTTTGGCCAGCGTGGTGACCTGCAGGTGAGCGCAGATCTCATCAGCAGAGGTGACCATGATGGAGTCCCAGAACCGAAGACGAGCTCCAGCATGGACCGATGGTGAAGTACGCGATCTGATCGCTGTATGGGGAGACGAAACTGTGCTAGCAGAGCTACGGTCCAAAAGAAGAAACGCCAATACATATGCCAAAGTCTCCAAGGGCATGCAGGACAGAGGCTACAACAGGGACGCGCAACAGTGCCGCGTGAAAATTAAGGAGCTCAGGCAAGCCTACCAAAAAACCAGAGATGCAAACAGCCGCTCTGGGACAGAGCCCCAGACATGCCGCTTCTATGATGAGCTGCATGCCATTCTAGGAGGTGCAGCCAGCACTGACCCACCCATGTGGTATGACTCCGTATGTGGATCATCAGAAACCACAGAGGAGCATGATGATGATAATGATGCTGAAAATAGCGCCCAGACACAGCAAGGAAGCGGAGAAGCCCTTTTCCCCGACAGTCAGGAACTCTTTGTCACCCTGGAGCCAGTACCCTACGAACCCACCCAAGGCGTGCTCGATGCAGGAGAAGGGACCTCTGGTGCCTCTGGTGAGTGTACCTCTGTTAATTAATACATGTTTTATAAGCAAGCGTGTTTAATGATCAATTCGCGGCCAGTACAGCTACAGCTACTGGAAAACTCTGTTAACATGTTCGGGGATGGAGCAGAAATCCTCCGGGGACATCTCCAGAAAGATCTCCTGGATGTACTCCCAAAGCCTGTGCAAAAGGTTTCTGGGGAGGGCAGCCTTATCCTGTGCTCCGTGGTAACACACTCTACCACGCCAGGCCAGTAGCACGTAGTCTGGAATCATTGCTTTGCAAAGCATGGCGGCGTATGGTCCCGGTGTTTGCTGGCATTCAAGCAACATCCGTTCTTTATCTGACTGTGTTATCCTCAGAAGAGTGATATCATTCATGGTCACCTGGTTGAAATAGGGGAATTTTATTAAGGGGGTATTCAGAGGGGCTCCGTCCCTGCTGGGCTGTTTGCCTGTGGCTGAACAGAAATCTTCCCCGCTGTGACCCACGCGGTGGGGGGAGGGGGAACAGCGAACATCTTGGATGTGTGTCTGTGTGTGTGTGTGGGGGTGTCGATTAGGTTCGCGCTGCACGTTAACCCAAAAACCGCCGCCCCTCCCTTTTCAATTGCCAACCAGTTTTAAATTGCCAGCCCAAAGGCTGTTTGTTATGGGAAATGAGGGGGTTGCTGTTTGAAAACATTCCCACGTTATGAAGGTTAAAGAAGCCTATAGACTGTGGCTTACCATGGCTGTGTGCAAGCCGAATTCTGTTGCCCGCCGGACCTGCTTGTGTGATCTCTCACACCAAACCGGCAGACCCTCAATATAACAGGCAAAGTGCAACCTTGGACCAAATGCACATGTGATATGTAATGTTTGGAGCATTGTTCTCTAATATGTGTCTTTTAAACTACTCCTCTCCCGTTTGTTTCCTCCCGCAGCTGCAAATGTTTCAACGCCACCCCCTTCATCACCGTCCCAGAGGCTAGCGAAGATTAGAAGTAAAAAAAAAAGGAATCGAGATGAAATGTTCTCAGAACTCATGGAATCCTCCCACACTGAAGCTGCCCAGCAGAATGCGTGGAGGCAGACACTGTCGGAGTCCAGGAAGGCAGATTTTGATCGCGCGGACAGGTGGCGTGATGAAGAGAGTAGGTGGCGTCAGCGTGCAGAGAGAAGGCAGGATGCAATTCTGAGGCTACTGGAGGATCAAACGGAAATCCTCCGGCTTATGGCTGAGGAAAGGCGTAGGGTTCAGGAAAGGCCGCCTGAGCCCAGACCGCCGCTACAGCCCCTGTGTAACCAACAGCCCTCCTTCCCGAGTCCCATAACCTCATCCCCGAGACGCCCAAGAACGCGTTTGGGCGGCCTCCGTGCACCCAACCACTCAAGCCAAGAGAACAGTCCAAGCAAGAAAGGGCTGGCATTCAATAAGTTTTAAAGTGCTGTGTGTCCTTGTCCTTCCCTCATCCCCTCCTCCACCACCCATCCTGGTGCTTCCCTTCCTCCACCAGCTATCCCGGGAGACTGTGGCAGTTACCCCCATAGTTCCCCCTCTTTGTTTTACGAATAAATAAAGAATGCATGATTTTTAAGCAACAATGACTTTATTTCCTCTGCGAGCGGTGATCGAGGGGGGGAGGGCAGGGCGGTTTGGGTAAAGGGAAGTAGAGTGAATGAAGGGGCGGGGCTTTTCATTACTGGGGAAAAACAGAACTTTCACACAGCATCCTGGCCATTCATGAAACTGGTTTTCAAAGCTTCCCTGATGCGCAACGCACCCTGCTGTACTCTTGTAATAGCCCTGGTGTCTGGCTGCGCATAACCAGTGGCCAGGCGATTTGCCTCAACCTCCCACCCCGCCATAAACGTCTCCCCCTTACTCTCACAGATATTGTGGAGCGCACAGCAAGCAGTAATAATAATGGGAATATTGTTTTCGCTGAGATCTAACCTAGTCAATAAACTTCGCCAGCGAGCTTTTAAACGACCAAATGCACATTCCACCACCATTCTGCACTTGCTCAGCCTATAGTTGAAAAGGTCCTGACTACTGTCCAGGCTACCTGTGTATGGCTTCATGAGCCATGGCATTAAGGGGTAGGCTGGGTCCCCAAGGATAACTATAGGCATCTCAACATCCCCAACGGTTAGTTTCTGGTCTGGGAAGAAAGTCCCTTGCTGCAGCAGCCGAAACAGACCAGAGTTCCTGAAGATGCGAGCGTCATGTACCTTTCCCGGCCATCCCACATTGATGTTGGTGAAACGTCCCTTATGATCCACCAGTGCTTGCAGCACTATTGAAAAGTAACCCTTTCGGTTTATGTACTCGCTGGCTTGGTGGTCCGGTGCCAAGATAGGGATATGGGTTCCGTCTATCGCCCCTCCACAGTTCGGGAACCCCATTGCTGCAAAGCCATCCAGTATGAGCTGCACATTTCCCAGACTCACAACCCTTGGTACCAGCAGCTTGGTGATCGCCCTGGCTACTTCCATCACAACAGCCCCCACTGTAGATTTTCCCACTCCGAATTGATTCGCGACTGACCGGTAGCTGTCTGGCGTTGCAAGCTTCCACAGGGCTATCGCCAGTCGCTTCTGTACTGTGAGGGCTGCTCTCATCTTGGTGTTCTGGCGCTTCAGGGCAGGGGAAAGCAACTCACAAAGTTCCATGAAAGTGCCCTTACGCATGCGAAAGTTTCGCAGCCATTGGGATTCATCCCAGACCTGCAGCACTATGTGGTCCCACCAGTCTGTGCTTGTTTCCCGGGCCCAGAATCGGCGTTCCACTGTATCAACAAGCCCCATTAACACCATGATGTCCACCTTGCGGGGGGGCCTTTTTTGAGAGAGGTCTGTGTCCATGTCCTCATCACTGTCCTCAGGGCGCTGCTGTCGCCTCCTCGCCTGCTGTAGCTGTAGCAGCTCCTGGTTCTCGTTCTCCATATACTCCTGGACAATGCGCATGGTGTTCCTAACGGCGAGAACAGCCGCGGTGATCTGATCGTGCTCCATGCTTTCCCTGGTATGCTGTTTGCAGGACAGCAGAGTGGCAGCAGAAGCGGGGGGTGGATAACAATGGAGTCAGCAATATGGCGCCCATATGAAAAAAGGCGCGAAAGGATTTTTGGCTCCCCCCTCAGTTGCTTTCACGGAGGGAGGGGGGAGCAAGGGTTAGGCTCATTTCCTTCTAGCTGCAGATGGTACAATATGCGGTGAGCAAGGGTTAGGCGCCTTCCCTTCTAGCAGCAGATGGTACAATATGCTTGATATCCATCATCTCCTGGCCCCCTCAAGGATTGAACTCGCAACCCCGGGTTTAGCGGGCCAACGCTCAGACCGCTGAGCTATCCCTCCGCCCGTGTTCCAGGCAGTACTGAATCTCCCTTAAACAAAACGTAAAAAAGAGAATGACCAGAGTCACTCTGGTCACTCCCATTTATGTCCAAGCGCCCCCGGCCAGCCACACCATAGGCCGCCGGCCAGGAGCACACGAATTCCAATCATATTGTACAATCTGCTGCTAGAAGGCAAGGAGCTTCTGCTGTATGGTCCCGCGACCACGACCATTTATGGCATATTGCACCATCTGCAGCTAGAAGGCAAGGAGCTTCTGCTGTGTAGTCCCGCGACTACCAGCCTCAGGCGGAATGGCCCCCTCAAGGATTGAACTCGCAACCCCGGGTTTAGCGGGCCAACGCTCAGAACGCTGAGCTATCCCTCTGCCCGTATTATAGTGTGACTGAATCCCCACTAGACCTAATGTCCAGGCGTACGCTGGAGATGTACGGTAATTGTGAGCTGAGCAGGCTTCCGTAGCAAACACGGAAACCCCGGAAAAAAGGCGCGAAAAATATTGCTTTCATGGAGGGAGGGAGGGAGGGATGACATGTACCCAGAACCACCAGCGACAATGTTTTCTGCCCCATCAGGCTTTGGGATCGCAACCCAGAATTCCAATGGGCGGCGGAGACTGCGGGAACTGTGGGATAGCTACCCGCAATGCAATGCTCCGAAAGTCGATGCTAGCCCCGCTACTGTGGACACAGTCAATCGACCTCATGGTCTTAACGCTCTTTAGTGGGGACACACACAATCGATTCCATAAATTCGGGTTTTAAAATATCGACTTCTATAAATTCGACCTAATTCTGTAGTTTAGACGTACCCTTAGTGAGACTTCTGCCATAGAAGCTGCCACTGAGCTCACCTATTTATTTAATGTGATTGCATTTTTTCATTGTTTTAAGACTCCTACACCACAAATTTTACAAGTCACTTAAACACCGCACACACTATGAAAATGATTTGCAAAACTACTGTGCTAGTCAATAAGTACAGGGTTTTTTTTGGTAGTTGTCCAGCGTTCTTACCATCTGAATAAATCCACAACCAAAGCTTTTATTGCAGAATTTAAGTAGAACTACTATATGTTCACAATTAACAGAAAAAATATTGCAAAAAGAGCCATCTGCATGTAGCTGCTGGAATGATACAAATGCAAAATGTCTCATGTTGTGCTCTCAGCAACGTGAAAGGAAGGAACAAAAAAGAACTAATTAGCAAAACAGTCTTGGTGTTAAGCACCCAACTGCAACTGAAATGTAGATAGGTGCCTAACTCCCTTAGGCTCCTTTGAAAGTCCCAGACTAAATGTTTGCATTTTGTACATTTTTAAAAGTTACGAATGATTAAATACATCCCCTATATTAAAACACTCATAAATGAAAATAGGTTTAGAGGGCTGATTGTATAGCTCATAAATACTTCATTCACACAAGCATATAGATTTACTGCATAAATATTTATAGTTAGGAAGTTTATTTTCCAATTCTGCACTGATTTTTTGTTGGCTTTAACCAGTGGTATTTTTCCTGAATTTCCACAATTCCAGATGCTTTGCTCATACAGCCTTGATGGGGAACAGTTGTTCTTATTAGCAGACAAGCTGTTGACAACTCAGTCAAGCTTCTAAAAGCTGGCAGAGATCTAATCTGGCACCAAGATCTGATAACTTTAGAGAGGAGAGTCATGGTGGCCTACAAACACAGAAAGTCATAAGGAAATTTAGTCAAGCCCTGAATTTTTCCAAGATGCTCCACATCTCCTTCCAGAAAACTTAGCCCAATTACAACAAGAAAACTTGTCTCATGCAATCACTCAGGAGACCAACATCATTCAGTTCCTTAAAAGAGATGGTCGTTTTATAAAGGGGAAGGAGAAATGTACTCTGCCCCAAATAGAGTTGCCAACTTTCTAACCACACAAAACCGAACACCCCTGCCCCGCCTCTGCCCTGAGGTCCCACCCCAACCCCTCCCCTTCTCTGATGCCCCGCCCCCACTCACTACACCCCCATTCCTCTGTTGCTCACTCTCCCCCATCCTCACTCATTTTCCCCAGGCTGGGACATGGGGTTGGGATGCGGGAGGGGGTAAGGGCTCTGGCAGGAGTGTGGGCTCTGGGGTGGGGCTGGGGATGAGGGGCTTGGGATGCAAGAAGGAGCTCCAGGCTGGGACCGAGGGACTGTGAGTGCGGGAGGGGGCTCAGGGCTGGGGGTTGGTGTGTGGGGATGAGGGGTTTGGGATGTGGGCTCTGGGGTGGGGCCAGGGATTAGGGTTTGGGGTGCAGGCTCAGGGGTGGGGCAGGGGGTTGTGGTGTGTGAGGGGGTGAGGACTGCGGGCTCTGGGAGGGAGTTAGGGTGTGGGAGGGGGTTCCGACCTGGGGCAGGGGGTTAAGGTGCGGGCTTCAGGGAGGGAGCTCAGGGGCTGGGATGGGGGTGGGGTGCAGAAGGGGGTGAGGGGTGCAGGCGCTGAGAGGGAGTTAGAGTGCGGGAGGGGGCTCTGACCTGGGACTGGGGGTTGGGGTGCGGGCTCCGGCCGGGTGGCGCTTAACTCAGGTGGCTCCCAGTCGGTGACACAGCAGGGCTAAGGCAGGCTCCCTGCCTCCCTGATGCCACACAGCTCCCGGAAGCGGCCGGAAAATCCATCTCCTAGGCGGAGGGGCCAGGGTGCTTTGCACGCTGCCTGTACCTGCAGGCGCCGCCCCTGCAGCTTCCATTGGCCGCGGTTCCCAACCAATGGGAGCTGCGGAGCCAGCACTCGAAGCGGGGGTAGTGCGCAGAGCCCCCATGGCCACTCTTGTGCCTAGGAGCTGGACATGCCGGCTACTTCCAGGAACAACCGCGGAGCCAGGGCAGCCAGGGAGCCTGCCTTACCCCGTTGCACTGCCAACCGGACTTTTAATGGTCTGTCAGCGGTGCTGACTGGAGCCGCCAGGGTCCCTTTTCGACCAGGCATTCCGGTCAAAAACCAGACACCTGGCAACCCTAGCCCCAAAGTAACCCAAAATTTACCGTCACTTAAAGGTAATCTGTAAACGGATATTTTAAAAATCGGTGCTCAGTTTTTATTCTTTAAATGATATGAAGGAATCCTGAAAATCTGTTAGGTCTCGTCTACATAACCACAGCACCTGAGAGCAGTAGCTATGCCAACCTAACTCCCTGTGCAGGAAGGATAGGTTGACGGAAGAATTCTTGAGCCAACTTTGCTACTTGCACTCAGAGAGGTGGATCATAGAAAAACCCTTTTGTTGCTGTAGGAAGTGTCTACACTATGGTGCTACAGCACTACATCTGTGTCAATGTAGTGCCCATAATATGGGTCTTCCCTAGTTTTGCTGGAAGAGTGGTTTTTTTTATTGAGGGGTGGGGGGGAGGGGTGTCTCAGCGATACTTCTTGTCAGCACTCACATCTTCACTGAAAGAAAGAGGGAGGAATCTTGATTTTTTAAGAAAGATATACTCTTTTCGGACTATTCACTGAGCACTGGAGCTAAATGGGTGTTAGCAAAACAAAAACCCAAGTTTAAACCAGTCTGATTAGAAATCCCTACCTCTCTGAATTGATTAGATTTCAATCTCTTTTCTCCTGTGATGTCACAATTTTACTAGTTCTCTAGCCATTATACACTGAGGAAACTCTGGAAGAACCCCCACCGCTAATACTGGTTCAATACAGCAAACTGTAGAAACACTGGGAGCTCCTGGGTAATTTGACCGCCAGCAGAACTGTAAGCCCTATGCCATTTTACCCTGCTGATTGCAGGTCTTATTGACATGGTGTTTAATGTTTTGGTGGATCATCTACACTAGAGTTCCCAATGTTACTACCACTGGCTGTGCTGGACCAATCAGGGATGGTGGGAAATTTCTGCAAAATGTCCCTTGTTTAGACAAGACAAGTCTTTCACCATAGACAATATCTGAATTTTTAATGTGAAAAATCAGGAAAAACAATCCTTGCCTGAAAAAAAAAGTTTCAGACAGTCTTCATATATCATAAAGCAGGGGTCTGAAACACGCTGGCTGCTAAGATTGCTAAGATCCCCGTTCCCTCCGCGCTGCTCCAAGGTTCTATTTTTACTCCCAGGAAGTTCCCACCGCCAGAACAGCTGTCTGGCGGCTTCGTGGTTTCTGGGAGAGAGGGGGGAGGAGCGGGGAGCCACGTGCTCAGGGGAGGAGGCAGAGAAGGGGCGGGGCCTAATGGAAGGGGTGGAGTGGGGACAGGGACAGGGGCAGCGAGGGGGCGGGGTCAGTGATGCGGCCCTCGGGCCAATGCACTAGTCCTCATGCGGCCCTCGTGGTAATTTGAGTTTGAGACCCCTGTCATAAAGCAATAACAAAATAAGGTCAGTTTTAAAACAAGAGGCTGCCTAATAAAGATGGTCTCTTGTATAGGTTTAAACTGTACTGTGATGCAAATGTGCAAAAAAAAATAATGAATATGCAGATAAGAAAGGGGGACAAATATTCATATGTTTTTAAAGTTTACTTAAAACAGTTTTACAGCCACAAATAATAATGAAGATTATCTCAGCTTAACAAAAAGAAAAACTAAGTAGTACAGAGAGGAAATATTAGAAGCTATTCTTCATTTTCGAAGGAACACTGGTGTATAGGGATCTCTATATAATAGTGTTATATGTAGATATTTCTTAATGAGTATCAGTAAGAGAGCTAATGGAAACTATTTTTAACCAGAGAGTTATCAGCATTCAAAGATGTCTCAGAATGCCACAGATCAATAAAGTTATTTTAACTGAAAGTATATAGAGCCTTACCTTGATGTTCAGGGACAAATGACATTTGGAAATGGATTAAAACTTCCCATATGGTCAGTTTTATCCAAAATTTGTTTTCAGGAACGAAATCAGCAAATAAGGCATTTATCAGTTGTAAGAAGAATGTGCAAACCTAAGGATTTTTTTTTACTTATTTTTTCTAGTTAGTAGGGGTTTTCCCCTTCATAAAGGGTCCTGAAACATTTATTCCAGAAGCTCTTAGATTATCACACTATAGCCAGACAACTACAAAGCATCCTTGATGTCTAGACAAAATGAAAAGATTAGCAGGTCTGCTGGAGACCTGATTACACCAGACTCATACTATTTTTCCAACCGACTTCTTTGTAATTAAGTTTCAAGTAATAGGAGGCTCTTTAACATTTATGTCATCCTCACCTATAAAAATAATAATAAAAAGTCTTTGCATGGGAAATACAAAGTATTGGAAATCACTCCAAAGCTGTAACAGCAACCCATCAGTCTGTGAAGAGAAATATAGATTTCAGCAGGGAGCGAGACTCCTGGGAATATCTCAGTGGTACTATACATTGGCACAGCAGAATACCAATCATATTACGGTTCTAACTAATACAGATAAAGTGGAATGAGCAATAAAATCAACAAAAAAACAACTTTCCCTCTGATTAGTGATAGCAGACTAATAGGTTTCAATTACAATTTTAAAATCAGCGGCACTATCAATCACTCCAATCTCTGTGGGTAGCTAATGCTGGGACTGTTAAAAGACATAGCATGGCTACCTTTAAAGAAGCCTTTCTACTCTTTGACATTTGCTGAAGTCCAAGGTTGTTAGAGCTAAGTAATTGTGTTAATTTAAAAGAAGTGAGCACTTCTTATAATGTGGGCCAGAGCTGAACAAGGAAGTGCCCTGAGGGCAGGGGCTCCAATCTCACAGATTTTTATAAAGTTAACAGACTTGTTCCAGACAAGTCTATCAACTCTTGGGGGGAGGGAGGGAGACAGATTTAAAACACTTTGAACAGCTCTGCGTCTACATAATGCAAATAAGCCACATTTCAAATTCACTCAGGGCTATTTGTGAAGATTTTTATATGGGATGAGCCTTTATTCAAAGGAGTGACACTATTTGAATTTGTTACTCTCTAAGGTGCCACAAGTATTCCTCGTTCTTTTTTACTCAACATCAGTCTCTTCTTGGCAGTGTGGTCCAGTGGTCAGAATACAGGAGTACAAGTCATGACTCCCAGGTGTCTTTTACCCATTCTGCTGTGTGACCTTGCCCAAGTTACTAACTTCCCCCTTGGAAGAAGCAGAGTGGTTTCTCTTGGGCAGGGCATTGTTTCTGAGGTGCATACAGATAAAAGAGATGATGGGGAACAGCATGGTTTAGTAGACAGGGTACTGAACTGGGAAGCGGGAGATCTGGGTATTAATCCCAGTTCTGGCAATAACCTGCTGATCTTGGGCAAGTTGTAGCATTTTTCCATGCCTCTGTTTCCATTCCCAAACTTTGTCTGTCTCGGCTCTGTAAGCTCTATAGGCCAGGAACTGTCTCGTGTTTGTATGGTGTCTAGCAAGGGCCATGATCTTGGCCTCAGACTGCCCAGGTTGAAAATCCCCATGTGGTAGATCAATCTTCCGATACTGGCAGGGTTTTATGCTAGTATTAGTAAATAAAATGATAGCTGTTAATGGTACATTAAGTTGTAATTAAATATGTAGGCATTTCCAGCAATCTGCAAGTTTTCCATTCGATTTCTGCAAATTATTGTAAATGCCCATTACTGTGCAATTTTGGGAGAAATTTCAATGTGTGCAAAACTTACTGAGAATGAGAAGAAAAGCTAGATTCAGACATACACAAATTCACCCAGGCATATCACAATGCATGAGGCAAGACATAAAAAGTTACCAGTAGGAATAGTGCTGGCTAGAATTACTCTTGCTTCCTTGAGTGCCATCCTCATAAAAAAAGAAAACTGTGAATAACCATATTTCCCTGGATATTTTCCTCAAGAGCTTTTATAAAACGCAGAATAGTTAGTGTTACAAATCCTCGCAAAGGAATATGTACAAACAGCAAAGCTCAGAAAACTGAAACGAAACAAATCCTACAGGGTATACATGGTAGGAGGCGTCAACTTCCAACCTTCCTATAGGGCAGGGGTGGGCAAACCTTTTGGCCCGAGGGCCACATCTGGGTATGGAAATTGTATGGCGGGCCATCAATGCTCATGAAATTGGGGTGTGGGAGTGGGTGAAGGCTCTGGCTGGAGGTGCAGGCTCTGGGGTGGGGCTGGGGTGAGGGGTTGGGGACGCAGGAGGGTGCTCTGGGCTGGGAGCGAAGGGTTCAGAGGGCAGGAGGGGGATTAGGGCTGGGACAGGGGGTTGGGGCACGGGAGGTGGTCAGGGTGCAGGTTCCAGGCGGTGCTTACCTCAAGCAGCTCCCAGAAGCAGCAGCATATTCCATCTCTGGCTCCTACGCGGAGGCGCTGCCCCGTCCGCAGGCGCCATCCCTGCAGCTCCCATTGGCCATGTCACGGCCAATGGGAGCTGCGGGGTCCATGCTTGGGGCGGGGGCAGTGTGCAGAGTCCCCTGGCTGCCCCAACGCGTAGGAGCTGGAGGGGGGACATGCCACTGCTTCCAGGAGCCGTGTGGAGTGGGGCAAACCCCCGACCCCGCTCCCTGGCGGGAGCTCAAGAGCCAGATTAAAACATCCGGAAGGCAAACAATAATAGAACAACTCAGCCCCCCAACAACCCAGCCAGTGACAACCCCAATTAAAAATCAACTGGTATAATATACAAAATGTTATTAACATAGTCAGCATTTTTCATTTTATAATTCTATTTGTACAGATGAAATGAACAAAAAAAATCCTCCTTCAAACAATTAAAGAAATTGAACGTATAAAATCTCAGAAAGGAAGAATGAGGTTTCTGATAGTCTGAGGGAAAGGTTGGGTTAGGGTGGTCAGCAGAATTCTGCAGTCTCATCTCTGTTTTCATTGCCACAGACAGCATGGCAGAAGACAAACCTCATCAAGGGAATTCTGAGTCAAGGAAGACCTTGCCACCTCATGCTCATGCCCTCAGATTCTTCCCCTCTGCAATCCCAGCTGCGTAAATTCAGCCAGCCATGACGTTCTCTCTACTTCTCAGGCTCCTGTAGTTTGAGTGGAGCACCCTTCTTCACTCCTCTGGTCCCAGAAGGATCTGACCATCTAAGGCCAGGCAGCTCCTCTTAGCTGGGCCAGCAGGGCTCTGGTTGGCTGTTGCTAACTCCTCTAACCCTTGGAGGACCAGGTTTCTGTGGTTTCCAAAACGGGTGCTTGGGAGAGTCCTTTCTAGGCAAGGTTGGAGGACCCACTTTCGCTGCTCTTTCCATCTCAGCTCGCTTCTCGGGACAGTGTGTAATAGGACCAAGCAGGGAGCTGCAAAGGCCGAATACATATTGTCACAGAACATAAAAGGCAGCATTGAATGTGTATGTTTAAAAAACTGACTTTATTATCAGAACAAAAATATACCCTGGGTGATTCTCATATAAAGCTAAACTACTTCCTCAATAACAGCCATATTCAATAAAAATATATATCCAACTCCCATGTTGAGGAGGAACCAAAGAACTAACCTGGTTGACTATGAGGGGAGACTTCAGTAGCTTATCACAGGCTTCCCCCTGTGCTAATGCCAGAAACTTTCTTTGCTGAATCTGAACCGTGCCTTTTAAGTGGTAAGATAAAGCTTCTGAGGCCAGTAAAGATTTCTTGAAAATAGTTTAGGAAGAAACTCAAGTGTGGAAAACAAATAGTACTGCAAATAGCGACACATATGTTATCCTGGTCCTTTTTAGCTGTCACTATCACACATCATAGATTTTTATAACCTTGCAGTCAAAACAGAAACATTCTTAGTTAATGGTATGTGGGGAAAACTGTGCACTGCAGACTAATGGCTGATTAAAATAAGGGGTGCTTCAATTAAAAAAAATAGTACGACGCCGACGCCACCACCACCACATGAAGGCTTACTTTGCTTTAAAATTATACTCTGTGTTCAGGCTCTTTACATCAAGATATTTGCCTCTATTATTTGGCGAGAAATCAGATTATCCAATTCCCAACACTTGGCCTCTATAGTTCATCTTTTCCCAGCTATTTTGTAAGCCAGAAATGCTGTAAATCTAGCTGGTGCCATGGCTACATAAAATTATGCTACTCTGAGTGGTAGCATATGAGTAGGACTGAGTAGCATCTCTGTAGCGTGCCTCCTCTTGTCTCCAGCCTATCTGGGGATGGTACTTAGCCAGGTGCTTGACTTAAGCCTGTATTTAAGTCTGACTGAATTAGGTACATGCTTAAGTGTTTGCCAGAATCCAATAAGGATTCAGTTTGTCTGACAAAGTCTGAGTACACTGCAGAGAAGAGGAACTTTCACTGTAGAAACAATGTAGAAGAAAGGAGTCAAAAGTCTCTCTTATGCCACAATCCAGCCACTACATTTGATAATAATAAACTCACCTCAAAATTTTTCTCCTCTTTTAGCAAGGTGATAAAGGGCAGACTGCCACGTTACCTCCCTTCCTGTATTATGCTTCGGCAATGAAAGTATGGAGTATATCTTGTCTTCAATGTGCTCAGCCACAGAGGGTCAAAGCAATAAGAACAGAATGAATATGGATTTTTTTTTTCTTTAACGGAAGGACAAAGAGCAAAGGGTACATGTAGTATACAACAAACCTAGTTGACAACTATTTCTTTCAGGGCATCTTCCTTTAATATCTCTTTATAACCAAACCAAAAAGCTTGCCTAAGATTGTTATCAGGACAGAAGTACTGTGTGGATCATTTCAGCACATCCTAAACTATTCAGAGACTATTTCAGACTTGTCCACCAGAGCAGGATATTCTTATTTTAGGCCCCTATTTCAGGAGGACATTGCTACAGAGCAAGAAAAGCCTAAGCAATTATTTAGAAAAGAACAGTCATCAAGAGAACTTTACATGGAAAGTCAACCGTAAAGCCATTCATTATTGACTCATTGTATTTAGAGTCTGGGTCAGAACCCAAACTGGTGTAAATTGATATGAGTTCAATGGAGCTACACAGATTTAAACAGGCTGAGGATCTGGTCCTGAATCCATCAGGAAAACAATCCTGGTCTCTCTAACCAAACTGTTTACAAATGCTGATCAGTATAAATACAAAATGAACTCAAATATTGCCCACATTCAACCTGATGATATGCCTTCTGATATAGATATGTTATCTACTTACCCAACAATGACCTTCAGATACATTTAAGTCGCTCAGTGCAAAGTACATAGCTCTATACATTGATGCAGTTCATTAGCACGAAACTTTTAAGTTAACTAATACTAATTTGCTTTTATTCCAAACTGAAGAGTAACAGAATGCTATTTTTTCACATTTATTATAAATTAATATTACTTTTAGTAAATGACATCTTAAACAATATTTTTCATACTCAAGTAAAACATCTGAAGCTTTGTCTCCGTGAATCACTACAAAAGACTATATGCCAGACTCTAGAATGGTTAGAAAACCAATCATTAAAGCACAAGACTAAGAAAATAAAACCAGTATGTACGAAGGGATTTCTGAGTAAAAGAATTATATACTAGACAAAAATAAAAGGATATACCATATGTTGAGTAATAAAATTGGCAAACCTAGTAAGGTTCAAATACTGCTATTATACACATCTGGGCAAAACGGGGAAAAAAATCATTAAGCAATCTGAGAACCCCAAACAAAGAAACTGTAAAATTCTGAACTGTAAAGCAAAGGAAACACACATAATCCCTTAGGAGTTTAAGTATGTATTTCAACTGGGTTATCCCATCCCTCATAAGGACATAGAAACACACAAAAACCTAGAGACATACAATATATCCACTGTGAGCTTGTAGGCAGAAAGCCAACTGGCTTCAGTACCCAACAGCCCTGGCACCTGTTGGTTTTATCATCAGCAAATGCATTACCACTTTGTGGCACAGAGGGAAGGAAAACATTGTGCTAAAAGTGCCCATCTACCACCAAAAATGCACAAGATGTACACAGTGTGTGTGTGTGTGTGTGTGTGTGTGTGTGTGTATATGTGTGTATATATAATATTCCTGTGCAGCACATATGTAGGTATGTAGGTAAATACCACATATGTACAACACAGGTTATATTGCCCTATTTAATCTACAACCAGAGGTGTAACCCTCTTATAAAGGAGCCTAGGACTAACATTTTCCATCATTGTTGGGAAAGGAGGCATAACTAAAGATATTTATTTAGGACCTAATTTTGCCACCCCTAGTCACATTGAGGAGTGTCTTATTTTGTGAGTAATCCCATAAAAGACTGGGACTACTCACAAAGTAAATTACTCCTCAGTGTGAATAAGGGAGGCAGAGTGAAATAACTTGAAATGAATCAAAGTTCTGGCAGGGAGACTCCTCTGTCCACAGTTGCTCTTAGTCTGTGTTCAGCATGCCAGGTTCAGAACACCTACTTTCACCATCTCCTCTTCACCTACCTGTTATAAATCCCCCAAATTTTCCCTGTTAGGTAGTTTCTGAAATTTATCAGTTTTTACTGATCTCTAAAACTGCCTCAATGAAAAATAGATGCAGTTGTATAATCCAAAGCAACACCTTTGGTTTTAACCTATATATAAGCTTGTTAGCTATGATAACCTGAGCTGCATTATATAGTTTTGATGAAATCACTTATTGGTTGGTTGTTTTTATGGTAGGATATATTTAAAGGTTCATTTATTATTGTTCAGTGCCAGCCTGGTGCTTGGCACTATAGCAAAGGAGGAAATGGGGCTCTCCATTTCAAGAAGACATAAACCGTGCATGAGGGGACAGTGTGGACTGGAAGAGCAAAGGAATTTTGCAGACCGTTTTCAAAAGGCTTCATGGAAAAAGTGTGTTGTGAGGAGCAGAGGGAGGCTGTTTGGTATATGAGAGCAGGATAGCTTCCTCAAACATAAGGGACATTGTGGGAAAAAGCACAAGGGCAAGAGAAAGGTGTAAACAGGTAGATGGAGAAGGGATTGGGACGGATGACGGGAACAAGGGGAGAAAATAAAAGCAGAGCGGTGTTTGAATGTTTGATACAGAGGAATGAAAATATCTGCCACATTTTTTTCCATGAGAGTAGTTTATTCTGTTCAGGGACTCTATCACAGCACGAGCAGAGTCTTGAAAAGGTCTCCAGCCATGGAGAAAGACCATCACGGAAGACCTTCATCTAGTGGGACAACCTGGCAAGCTTCTGACAGCTTTCACCAGCTGTGCTTTTGGTCCCCACTGCTAGTCTCTCATCCGACAGACTGCTGAGATTGCCCCAGTTCTCCCGCCTGTCATTCTCAGCCCATATCAAATAAAAAGGAGATAGGGCAGCCTTGGCATTTATAGCATGATAGACAGAGAGGAGTGGGACCACAGGAGAAGCTGCTGAAAGGTCTGAAATTGCTGATGTGTCCCACCACATGCAGGACACTTGCCATACATAATGGATAGGATACTGGGTATTTTCCCCATATCCCAGTTGGCCTATATACCATTCGCTGCATGTGCATTTAAAAAAAAAAAAGCCCCAGTAAAATCCTATGAGGTGATATAAGAATAGCTACTGTATTTTGAAAAAGCAGTTTGTATATTACCAATTTGCAGAACAATCCAAAAATAATATGCTGGCCAGTCTAGGAAGGGAAAGCTTGTTGCTCATATGCAAAACATTTTCAGTCTTTCATGTTGAAAACAGACTGGCAAGAAGTGTTTAATTTTCCAAAATGAGTAGATTTAAAGTTCTCAGCAGAAAGGTTATGAACCAACATGGGGGAAGAAAGGATAGGGAAGACATCACTGATGCTTTGAAATCAAACATACTTGCCCGCTTTAATAAATAAAAAGAAACATTTATTTAATTAAACAATACCTGCCTGAAAAGGAATAGACATTGCAGCCACAAATACTACTTGAAAATATTATTCAAAGCAGTTATAAAACCAAAAACTTCCAAGCCTTTTTACCTGCACTACCTATTTTGCTGAAAGCCTAGATGAATGGTATTTCCAATGAGAAAATCGGAACTTTTCCAGTGAAATTGACACTGATTCAAATTGAACGGTGGATTAAGGGAGAATTGAACAATCTGGGCCTTGATTTCTAAAGTGGTCAAACTTTGTACCTCTAGTCCACCTTCCCATAAATATATGTGCAGGTTGCCTTGGGCCACATATAGCCTTAACCTGGTCACAGTCCAGATCAAAATGGACTAAGACAAGTATCCTTTCCTTTCCCCATCATTCCTAAGTAAAACTGGGGTAAAAAAGTGACAAAAATATATATTGCTAGTTTTGAACACTAAAATTCCAGATTTTTCCTTACAATTAAGATTTCAGGTGTCATTTGCATGTTATTGGAAAAACTATTTCAATAACTTCTATACATATATCTTTTAGCATATCTGACTATATATTATGAGAAAGAAGGTAAAAGGGAACAGACAAAAGGCTCAGTTTGATAAAGTATGTCTAGTTTGCACACCGCGGAAGCCAGGGCAAGGTTGCGGAAACTGCGAAAAATCAATTTGCTTCAGTTTCCGTAAATGTGGAATCCAGGATGTGTGTATATACATTTTTATATTTTTTACCAAATTAAGACCCCAAATGAAATTAAATCCACAAAAGCTATGAGGAAATTCAGTCTATACCAGATACTAATACTAAACAAATTCATGAATGGTACACAAAGGAAAACCACAAGGAAAGAAACATCAAAATCTAAACTTGGGTCAAACAGAGAAATGTCAGTAGGATTTTCTAACAAATTTCCCTTGTTGTTTTGCCTAGTCATAAAAAGTAATAATTATGAGCCCAATCTTGCAAACCCTTATTTGTGAGAGTTGTAACAGTGACTTCACTGGGACTACTGACCCAAGAAAGGGTTTCCAAGAGGACCTATCTTGTTTTCATGCTATTGAAAAGTATAAGGAATAACAGATACTGGTTTTTCAAAAAGCAAGAAACAGCACATTTTTAATATATTAAAGAACGATAAAAAGAAATAAAGAGGAATTTGTTATACTTTATAGTCTAGCAAACCAGAAATTAAATACATCTGTGTCAAAATAATGTCATAAATGCATGAGATTTTGAATTGTAATAGTAATGTCTTTTCTATGATGTACGGGGGGAAGTTAAGGATTGAGCAGAAGCCTTAACTGTGAATTTCCCAATGTATTTTTTATGATTAAAATCAGAAATCTAGTATCTTAAAATTTTGTTGTAAAAATATATTTAGCATATGTTGATTATATAGGTTAGTGGGCGAAAAATATCCTGTATTCTGAAACGCAATACATATACAGTAATCTCAGTCCCAATGACGATATATTTTTGATCTGTTAAATTAATAAAAGCAATCTGACACTCTGGTTATTCAAAACAATTTTATTTGTACACAATTTTTTTCTTTTTAAAAAGAGCATCTAAAATGCTAAAGATTGCACAATTTTATTGCTTTTAGGTTTTTTTTAAACATGAAAAAGGGCTTTGAGATGACAGTGATATTCCCAGATACAATCCAAAACTGAACCAGAGTTTATAAACCCTGTTTTCTCGCTCTCTTTTTTAGAGCTTTATAAAATCAAAACAGCATGTGATCCTTAACAAGCATGTAGCTTATAGGTGCTTCTATCATATTTTACGATCATGTCTAATACCTAAATAACAAAGGATTTTGCTGATATGACGGCTTCAAGCACATTTTCTATATTTATATCAATAAAGAACCTTTATCTTGATCAAATATTTTGTTCTTTGATTGACACAGAATAGTATTTTGCCAATATATTGGTAAAGTCAGTAATAAAATACTGATATTTACATACCTCCTTATCAGATTCCCAACCTATATTTGCCTCTTTATGCGTAAGGGGAGGGGATGGGGGAGAAAATCTTATAAATGCCAAAAGCCACATGAGATTTTCCTTGTACATGTGATTTTTAAAATTTATTTCTAGACAAATAATATTCTGGCATTCCACCAACTTTTGGGGGGTTGTCGTGAATCAGTCTAGTCTCCTTCATGCTGCGTGTGAAATGGTATGTCACAGGAAACAATCAAAGATTTTAGGATAAATATGGAGTACAAGCCGTAAACCAAATCCCCTCCAGCACTCCCCGCCCCCCAAAAATGAGCATGTGAACACTGAAAGAAAAACTGGCCATTTAAAAAACTGTAGTTGGAGAGAATAGTCTCAGGGTATCTGAGAACAAACAAATAGTTTTCTCATTGTTTCAGGAAAAGGAAAGTGTAGGAGGAGGAAATAATGTTAGTTACCCTGAATGTACTTTCACCAGTTGGAGGAGGAGGGAGACTGTGAAAGGAAATATTGCAGCACCATGAGCCCCAAAAGGATTATAAATCTGCTGGCCCTTGGGAGTGGGTAAAAAAAAAAAAGGCATTTCAACTCATTAAATAATAAAGAACAGCGCTGAAGCTTTATTAGTAATAGAATGTGCAATAGGTGTTAGCCATACGTCCTACTGAGACTGATTTGTTACAAACGTTTCAGCTGGTAAATAGGTTCCACTTTCTTAATAAATCTAGATTAATTTATTAACTTTAAAAATCAAGATCTAAATTTGGGTTAAACTCTCTAAAGCTGCAATGATTGCAATTGTTTGGGATTTTTGGCCAAACTCCTACAGATTGCTTACTATTTTTAAAAGTCAGCAATAAAAATAGTGCAAAGTTTTTCATTTATATTATACACAATAACTAGATTATTTTAGCAATTATTCCAAAGTAAATTGCAATTTATATGCTTATCAGATCAATTTATTCCCTTTACACTGTGGGGACATCACATAAATAAAGAACAGATGATCCTTGTCAAACCAGACCACAAATATATCTCAAACTGACACTGCGGCTCAAGACTTTGCAGCTCCCAATATTAAGAAAAACTCTTCCAAGGCAAGATCACTTATTAAACTAAGCAGCAACTAAAGACTGCCACCAGGACCCATCATATGTGGTTTACAATATGGGAAGATTTTAAAAAAACTTTTGATTCTCCGTTGGCCTGATTCAAGCTCAATTAAAGGCAGCGGAAAGAAACTTCTATTGACTTCAATGGGATTTAGATCAAGCCCCAGGATGTGAATAAAAAAAACCCTAACACTCTATTTCAGCTGTAAATCGTGTTTTCCAATACCAGTGGAACCCAAAACCCTTGATACAATTAGCAGTTATAGAATGAAATAAAAATAATGCACAGAACACAAGAGTACATTTATAACAGAGTAAAAGAAGAAAAACATTAAGTGGCTGAAGCAAAGGGGGAGGAGGGAGATGGGTTTTCATGTGAGTTTTTGAAAAAAAAAATAGAGAGTTGATGAGGGGGAAAATATCAGAACTGAATTATCCTGTTAGCGAATGGAAAAAACAGACCCCTCAACAAATGGGAGACAATTTATGTAAATATCTCCAGTGTCTTAAGTCGAAGCTTTAACATTTGTTTTGCACAAGCATACATTTTAGTATATTGACCACTGATTCTAATGAAATAATACTAGTGAATTATTCACTATTCTTATGAAATTATATTGCAATCTATGTTTACAACAAATCGATGAAACTATTGTCTAGAGCTACATGTTATTAGCCAGTTTATTCCTAGAAACATACTCTACGGCCTGATCCAGTTGAGATTTTCCTACACCCCCCTCAATTCAGGACCAGGACCAGCAATTAATTTTGCTTTCAATTTTTCATGAGTATTTGAAGAACAGAAAATTTGGCTGTGGCAATTTCTCTCATAAAAAGATCTTGCACTTAGTTTGCAAATGATTTTATTTGGTTCAAGATTATAGATTTTTTTAAGACATTTTCAAAACATACTGCTCTAATCATGAACTTAAAAAACATCAGCAAGCTATCCTTAGGTTCTTTGTTTGCCATGTCTTAGATAACCACGCTTTCTTTCTTTAATATCTTGAACAACAAAATCAATGTAAAGAATTCTGTTTGGGAGATGTAGGGAGGGGAAGATGGGAGAGGAAGAATGCCACTTGCTGTTTTGTTCCAAGATATGTAATCCATAATTTTAAGAATATTTTCAGTCTGAAATAACTCATTCAAAACATTTAATAATAATCAGATTTTGGAAACTGGTTTACTTTAAATTATTTTTCATTTTCTTGCTCTTAATTCAGTCTTTAGATCTGGAAGCTGATAAAGTACTTTTTGTTTTATAGGTGTTCATAAAATGTCATGCTAAACTAATGGCATAGAAACCTCATTTGGAAAAGGGGTCAGTGTTTCTTTAGGAGATACGTATTCAAGTGCTGCTTTGTAGGATATATATTTTTTTAAATCATAGATTTGTTTTATTGACCATTCCTCATCTTGTTTTTATCACTATGTTAATTTGTCAAAGAGGTTGTAATCATTAAAAAAAGCAAGACAGGCAACCATGAAAAATATTATCTCCTATCACAATGTTACACACCTTGTTTTGCATACTACAGGTAAACATTAGAAAGATTTTTTTTTAATGGTCATTAAAAGAAAATATAACAGCAAAATGGATGAAATTTAACAGCTTAAAGAAACTAAATACCTGAAGGTTCAGTCCTGCAAACATTTTGTGCATAACTCGAGTTTACTCATGCAAGTAGTCTTATTTAGGCAAGAGGATCACTCATGGTACTAAGTGCTATGCCTAGTATTGTTTGTAGTACTAGGCCTTAAATTAGAAAGTACCTTCCAGCCCCCAGCCCCTCCTTCCCTCCATTAGAGCTTCTTTCACCTTAATAAAGCTTACTTGCAAAATGGTAATGCAGTCTTTTTCAATACCTATTAGCACTTTTACAGGGGGGCAACCTCTCACCTTTGTATGCAATGATTAAGGGCCACAATTTTTATAGATTTTTCTGTCAATCCACTTTCCCACTAGCAAACACTTTATGCTATTTGCTCTACTTATTGCCAAAGGAATGAAACCTTGCCAAAGAATACTGACCTTTTCTACAATGTAAAACTGCCCCAGAATCCACTATTTCTATTAATTCAGTACTGAATTAATTTTATAAAACCAGCAATAATCTATTTATAAAAATGGGCATTATGATAGGGAGCATCAGATTCGTTGACCAAAGATCAGCTTCTATCCACCCAAGTCAGGACTCATACTGTTTTCTCTTTCTAACAGATCATAATCAGTTAATGTTCATAAAGGATTTGAGGATGAAAAACTCTTTTAAGTGCTCATTATTATTATTATGCTCATGAAAAGGAGGAATTATTATTATGATTATATTGCTTAAAGCATGCTACCCACATTTAGCAAATAGTAAATTATGGCCCTTGCCCCAGAGAGCTTACAATTTTCCCTATTACTTTTTTCCCCTTAATTGAAAACAGGCTACCTACCAGGCTCCAAATATTTGAAGGTGCAGTTGGAAATACGGAGCTTTCACTTTTCCATGGTCCGTCACAGCTGAAATTGGCACAAAAGCCATAACATTGCTGCTATTCCCACTCGTGTCCATGGGAAAAAAACTGAAGTCAAATCAGCAAAGATGGGTAAAAGTAACTACAGCAACTACTACCTTTTACCAATGCAAGGTCAGTTTCCATGAGATGAAGAGTAGGAATATTATTTGGAAGCAGAGTTGTTAGAACTCTTGAACAAATTTCAATTAATATATGTAGTAACAAGCAACGGGATATTTTTTGTTTTGTTTGCTTTGGGGGTTTGGGGTTATTGTTCTCCCCCCACAGCCCAAACAACAAACATAAATATATATACATACACACACACAATATTATTTTAATTGTATCTATTTATCTATATATGTGTACGTCCACACAAAACAAACTTTTATTAAAAAATTGTGAACTTAAACTTAGAGATAACTGTAAAAGTTGAACTAGTCAGACAAAGGCAAAAGGTTTTTAAGTACAATGGAGAAAAAACAGTGCTACAGTGAAAACAACCTTGACATACAGTTACTTACGCTTACATTAAAAAAATTATAATGAAAGGTAACATGTCACAAAACATACTTATTCTGGATTTATTCACTTCTCAGGTGGGTGAACACTCTCCTCCTTTGGCTTTTTTTCCCTCACACTGCACCCAGAGCATAACACTATCTAGTCAGCCACATGCTTTATTGTGAATTATCAGTAACCTACCTACAGTGATATAAATACATAATTAATTGGAAAAAAGCTAAAACTTTCTCGTGAGTGCTAAATGCAGAATAAAACACCAGCTTTGTTTTTATTTAGAATATTATTTAAAACATTTTATTAGATAAGAACACAATATTTATGTGTGTTTTCATTGGATATTTGTATACGTCACTTTTTTAAACATGGGGGTGGAGGAGAGAATCTGCTCCATACATCAGATGTCAAGAAAAAACTGCAAAGGTCCATGATTTCAGAAACAAAGGAAATAAACTATAAGAACCATAAAGCTATATTTACTTATGTTCTGAAGCTCTTCTCTCCTCCCACTTAAGCTGATACTCTAGTGAAAGCAACACAAAAAGTGGGAGTAATACATGAGCCTGCTGGGAAATCTCACAAAAATCACTTGTAGCTTTGCTAAAGTTCTGCAAATAAGGAATTAGAAAACTTGACATTTGATGGGCAACCCATAAGGAGGTGCAAAAAAATAAAATAAAATGCAGCATTACCAAAGATGAAAAAGGAAAGCAACGTACTGGAAGAAGAAATTCCTGACAGCTCTGACACATGGGACCTATTCTCCCCTCGGTGCACATGGAGAGCTCCTAGCACCATAACATGAGATGTGCATACACTCAGGAGAGAATACCCCAAGCAGAAGTCTCATTTGGACCTGAAACTGAGACAAGTTGGCAGCACACCACGACCAGGTTTACTTGGACAATCAGAAGCACACATCAGGAGAAATGAGATTGAAAAGGTTTTGGGTGAAACTAAACTCCCCTGGTGTTAACTATTGTTAACTTCACAAATAACATCAAAACGGAAGATGGTTGGAAAGATGAACTTTGCTCAAGATTATTCAAAGGTAGATTTTAAAAAATGAAAAAACCAGGAATACCAGTACCGCTAGTATATTACCTTTCCCCAAATACTCTCAGGATGACATTTTCTGCCTCTTCCGCCAATACAAGATTTCCCCCCTTTTAAAACATCCTCCCCTACCTGCAAATTAATATAAACACCAAACTAAACATCTTTAACTATGTTATAGAAATGTCTAACTGGGAAACACGTGAAGACTATTTGACGACTTATTCCCAAGCCTTGTCTAAAATACTGGAGAATATTTTAGACATACCACAATATAATTCTACAAATTTCTACAAAAAAGCTACAGACTCAAAATGCAATGTCAGACAAGGAGTAAGCTGTATTGGTAACTTTTAAGGCAAACTGACATGTTTGCAAAGCTTTTAGTTCTCTTCAAAGTAGAAGCATAGAAAGGCAAATGTTTATAACGTCTCACAGAATGCCTAATGTCTAAAATCAATCATTTGTCTACTCAGAAGATAACTCCGAGTTCCTAAAGTAATAGCTACATCAATCCAATAGAACACAATGATAAGAAGATTGATTATAAAGAAAGAGATTTCAATGATTAAAATACTATTGTTGAAGAACAAAATTACTCAAACACCTCCATTTAATGTCATCATATATTACTTTTGGAGTAGAGATAATAGAGAACTTGTTACTCCAGAACAATAATCTAAATTTCAGAGAAGAGTAATTGAAACACAACAGCACATTAGCTGTGATTAACATATTTATATCTGAAATTGCATATGGTTTCAAGTACTAAAGTGAATCATTCTAGATACTAAGAATAAATTTGGCCAGTTCACCAGTGGGCTCTGACTTTGAAATTCAAATCTTTCCCTTTTATCCAGCTACCAGAGATATAATGTAAAACCTGCAACATTTCTGAGGGTAGATTTTGATGAATTTGCTTCTTCAGGTTCTAACCACTGTTTTTCTTATTTAACAACAGAAAAAATAAAGAAAAGTCTCTCGTTTGTGATGGATCAAAACATAAAGGTCATTCAAAACAATAGACAGTTTATAACATAAGGGTCATAAGAAATGACTCTCCACTAGCCACAGAATTGCCACTAAGGAGAACCGCTTTCTACTGCTTAAGTTGTATATTATTATTTTCAGTGCTGCTTTGCAGAACATTAAGTCCATTGGTTTTCAACATCTACCACAACAACATACTGCACAAACACATGTTGTACAAAACTGGTATAATCTCCTTTTACATGTAACAGCGTCCCTTTTTGGAGGTGAAAACATCTGTGGCTCATATACAAACTAAAGTTAGACATCTTACAGAGCCACACTGTGCTCTGAAACTTTATCTGACAAAGGAATAAGCTTTTCACCTCCATTGTTTCAACGCTCGTAAAATATTTCCCAGACATCACTCACTTCTCAGAAAACTTTAACTTGTGTTTTCTTAAATGTACATTCCTCATATGTAAGATGCCTCCGTCTTTTAGATGAAGGACGATAAAGTAGGCAGTTTTGCAAGTTTCCTTAAGTCCATCAGGTTTTCATGCAAAACTTTCAACTGGAATGCAAACTTGAATGTTAAAAAGATTCCTAGCCAGCAAGAATATCAAAGATTGCTACCCAACTTCAAACCAGCAAACTAAAACCTAAAATCAGATGAGATTCTTTTTAGATGCTCATTACATGGCTCTTTTAGTCTATAATGTGGAGAAACATGAGATGCGCAGTCCTTTACCATATGAAGTCCATTACGTTACAAATGCTTTCAAAACAACAGGATATTGTAGGTAAAATCAGAACTCTTAATAGAGCTTTAAAATTATAGATTCAAGAGGAGGTCATATCCTGTTAGCCAACATCTACTGAATACTGCACACTGTAAGTTTGGAGTTTGTTTAATATGGCTATGATTTATATAATTCAACTCTTATATTACCTACATATATAATAAAGTCTTCCTCTTTAATGGGCTAAGTTGTGTATAGACTCTTCTTGTATTAATTCCTAGAAATCTTTATAAAATCAAATAAATTGCTGTAAGCTATCCCTGTAAATGATGCACATATTATATATAATGTCCGTGTGTACAGATATGCATTTAAATTCACCTTTAAATAATTTTCAGAACTTCAGGGCTCTCCCCACCCCATTTTTAACAAAATGGCTGCAACTTCTGAATCTCTGAGTAAATTAAGGTTAACTAGGATTTTGGCAGAAAGGGCCTTCATACTGAACTGGGATATAAATTAGGTGGCCTCCCTTTCATCTTACATTGTTGCTATTTGCAAGAAATGTGAATGGGTAAGCTTGTTCTCTTCTAGAATCTTATCTCAAAGCGAGTGCCATCTGAGTGACAAACTCAGATTTAACAACTGATCAATCAGTGCACAAGTGACTACACATCAGCACAGCCAGACTAATAGGAATCTACACAGCTAATTTCAAAAAGTGTCATGCCTAAAAGTTTTGCAAACAAGTACTATATTTTCAGCCCAAGGTGTTATCATCACTCTTCCCCCCGCCTCAGTCAGAATGGACTTTATGAATGGGGTGGAGCACAGCAGAATGATCTCTCTTCCAAAGCCGATATGTAATTACTTTTGTTAGATTTACACAACACACCTATTGGAATTCTCTAAATGCTTGCACAGAATTAGTAAACATTTGTTAAATAATATTTACAAGATTCTAAATCCCCATTAAAAAAACAGCCTCTGACTGTTCAACAAGTCCGTATAAGTAGCTGGCTCTAACGAATACTAAGACCAACACATAATATCCTGATAATATAAATGCAAAGAAGTCTAAGCTTAGGAAAAATGAGACATGATATCATACATGAAGATTAGTGTTTTTATAAATAAATAAGAAGTGTTCCTCATGGTACTTTTTATTGGATATAAAAAGTACATGTGAATAAGTATACAGCATTACACAGTAACTATTTACTTGAATAAATAGTAGACACCAGCCGTCACCAGAGAAAATTACCCACAAATGTATGCATTGCTCACATTTCATCAATCTTCACTCACAGGCAGTTTTCTGAATTGAGAGTTCCCCCAGGTACAACAGACCTTGTTCAAAGTCACGCGCTAAGGCTTCACATGCTCACTCAGTCCCCAAAGCTCCCCGACCCAGCTGCAATTTTGCAAGGTGTAAGAAGCTGGTGTTACCCACTGTATGCGAACAGGCTTTAGGGTTACAACCAAGTCATCTCCATGTTTCTTGGCTTCTACGGCTCACAAACAGATCTGAAATCAATGTGGAGATTCTGAAGTGTGCAGTAGTAGCTCTGCAGAACTTCTCTCTCTTCAGCATTGGTGGAATCTGGGCATTTCTTTGTGTGTGTTATAAAGTGTGTGCATTGTTACAGATGATCAATGGAAGAGAGCTCAGATACTTAGGTCAGCAACAGTCGTGAGAGAAAAATGTAGTTAGGTTCATCTGTAAAGAAATTTGGCTCTGGGAAATTATTTTTCACAAATCAGCCAAGATGACTATTAAAAATAAATTTTTTCTTAATGAGACATTGCCTAGATGAAAATTTTATTTCCTTTAAACATCCTTATCTATATTACCAATAACACTTTATATTAACACTGAACAATCTTCAAATCTGATTATTTTTCTCCTAAAATTTAATATTTCATATTATTTTCTGACGTTTCCTTAATTTTTTTACATTTCACTCAGCTTGGAAAGAAACTACACCAACCAATTTCACACGCACTAGCAAAAGGCAGGTGTTTTTGCGTTTCCAACAGTACGGGGCAATGTTTAAGTCAATAAAAACAGTTTGTCACTGAAATAAAAATTATTGAAACATTTCTGTTCATATTGGGTTTTTATAAAATTCTCTAATTTATTGTGTACATTTATTGAAAACAGCATATACGGACGTTACAGAGATTCCTGATGCATCAGGAAGGAGAGCTATTTTACAAACATGGGCTCCACTCCTGCATACACTTAAGGCTTTGTCTACATTAGGGATTTTTGCACTGGTGTAGCTAGCCAGAGTAAATCACACCAGTGCAAGCCCTGTTTTACACCAGTGCAACACATCTTTACTAAAAGCTACAATAGTGAAAAAATCCATTATGTAGACAAGCCCTCAGGCACAAGAGTGACTATGAATGACAGAGTCCATTGAACTCAGTGGGCCTATTCACTTGTAAGTACTTGCAGGATTGGGGCCACAGGAAGTACAATGTAAGGAACATTTTTTCATAATATTGTATCTCGCCAAGACATTCCAAATGGTTTAAGAAGTCTTATTACTTCTCACTCTATGCAAACTCCACCACTTAAATTTTGATCCTAAATTGTTTTGACAGTGTCCCTTTAAAGTTTATCCACTGCAACAAAGGTAAAGTCAGTCAGATTTACATCCAGGAACTGCAGAAGTCTAGGCTATGGGCTTTTTGTGTTTGTGGCTTGCTGCTATAATTTAAAAACCACACAGAGCTGAAGACTCAAAGCACTATTAGAAATGTAACTTTTGAATAAATTAAAAACACTCTTGGGGAGGAGGAGGAGGGAACTTTGATGTGCCTTCTTCTAGACAATTTTGGCATTGTGGGAAAATAAGACGCTATACAGTAGCGGGTAGGTAATAAACTAACGTCTATACTGGGACCTATATGAATCATCCATATATTGAGTATGTATGTGCAGAGAACATATGCAGAATTAAGTGATGTTCCAGTTAAACATGCATATTTGCCATCATATCATTCTGGAAAATACTATCAGTAGCAGGAAAATTATTTTGTTCTGTATCTTTTGACCTTTAGACCTTTGGTTAAAGGAGATTGTTCATTTTATTGGGCTCTTTAACCACATAGGTGTGTGTGTGTGCATGCAGAAAGCGAGAGAATATACCTAAAGTAAATTGACACTCCTGTACATTCAAAAAGAAATGGTGAGATATTAAGATTTGAGCAATTCAAGTTTATGCATATTTTTAATTAAAATAGACCTGGATAATTTTTACTGAAGATACAAAATTACATATAAGCCAAATTATCTAATATAATTAAAAATTAAATGAGGTATTTTTTGTAGTTAGAAAGTGCTGTGTAATTTTTAGTGATGGTCTACCACTCAACCTAGTGTAACCAGTTGATGGCAGTTACCGTAAAGCTCTTCTTCATGCTCTCTTTGGGCAACGAGAAAATAATGTTTGAACTAAATTAAAGGGATGACATCATTTGAAACTGATAAAAACTGTGTCAGTTCAAAGTTATTTTAGGTGTTATAAACCTAAAATGAGTCGTCCTCATAATTTCTGTGGTTTACTAATAATATTTTCCTATTTTTAAAATGTTTCACTCTCTCCTGCTGAGGTAGAAAAAACACTCACAAACAAATGGCTACTTGGAGGGAAACAAAGAAAGTGACTACACACAAAATAGGTACAAAATTTTCAGACAGATGTAGGATTTTTAAATTTACTGTATCCTATGAATTACTCCAATTATAAAATAAAGGACATTTAGCTCTTGGCAGTGACATTAACATGAGGATGGACAAGATAATATACTTCACTATGTGATTTTTTGGGGGGGATTCATTGTCCTCCTTATCCATACTTTCCATTAGCAAAAAAAAAAAATATTCCCAGAAGATTTGGCTCTAGGGATAAATTAAAGTCCCATTAAAGACAGTGGCAAAACTTCCACTGACTTCAGTGAGATCAGGATTTGACCCTTAAACACTAAGGAGAAAATAACTATAAATATAGAATAATACAATAAACGCCACAAAACAGTAAAAACCATTTCCACAATTAGGCACATTTATAGCTCAACCATGGTTCTCAGTACATTATTTTGTAACAAAAAGAATCAGGTGATATTATCAAATTATTAATTAAACAGTTTAATGCTCTTTGAGTAAGTCTTTTCTGCTAATCTACATCACTTTTTGGGGGGGGGGGGGGTCTTTCTCCAAATTATAATTGACACAAAAATAATATACTTAGTCTCTAACAGAGAAATTGCTGTTGCAAACATTTAATGAGGTTAATACTGATGGCAATTTCTTTTTTTAAATGTAAATTAACATTATTTCTAAATAATGCCATCTTATTTGTTGGCCAAAAAAATCTAGAGTAGAATTAAAACATAACTGTGGCAAATACATGGAGGCAATTAGTTTAGATAACAGAGTTCAAAAAAGTGTGAAGAATCCCCAGAGATTACTGGTAGAACGTATAATTGCTACAGGCATGTTGTACAAACCTCATGTGATACACTCTCCCCTACAACCAAACACAGATGCGGGATTGAAAAGGCCAATAAAAGGCACATTAACCTTTAACCAAAAATATAACAGTAGTTTAAACTAGCAAAAAAAAAAAAAAGTGTATGGTGGGGAGAACAATGTTATTTCAAACTCCTTTTCCTATGCAGGCTAACTTAAAATGTTACCCATTTGTTGTTTGGTTTTTTTATGAGGGCAACACTACCTATAAAACTAACATCTTTGAGGTTAACACATGGCTAACATGGAGAAATAATGTTTTGTTCAGGAATGTGGTTGCAGAAAACCCCAGAAAACAGCACATATCTCCTATACACATTTTGAAAGTTAAGATGACAAAATAGGTCTAAATAGGTTTTTACTTGTGACTGGATCAAATATATAAATGGAGATGCACTGGAACATGTAAAAATGTATGTGTAAAACTTATGTACTATAATTTAGCACACATTTCTAATTTACATGCTACACATTACTTTACAATATAGAGGAAAAACTTTATATTGGACTAATTCAGAATCGGACCAAGATTTGCCTGAATACTGTAATTCGGTGGCTTATTTTTAACCTTTTAAATGTTAGACTGAAGGAATTTAATGATTTTCTTCCAGAGGGAGTGCTAAATGAGTATCAGTATAGAAGAAAACTTTGGGATAAATTTTAAAATAATGGTAAAAAAGTAAAGTGCATCCAAGGCGAACTCATTTAAAACAATAAACAGAAAGTGATGAAAGACGCATACAGTACATAGAGCAGATACATCCCTCGCCCCTCTCCCCCCACACCCGTGCAATGAATCAACAGAAGTGCCTCTTATTAACTGCAGCACCCTGTTACAGACATTTTTCTAATTGACACTGAATTAGCATTTACTATCCCAGTGAGAGGTTCTACGTGGCAAACACTTTAATGGAGGCTGCTTGATGGTTTTGGCTCCTATTAGAGGTGTAACAAACAAGATTTAGGGAGCAGAGCTCGCTACGGTGTGACAAACTGCATAGCGTATTGGTTCTCTCCTCTTCACCCATATGGTGAGCTATGCATGAAGCTCTTGCCCTTGACCAATATATTAGCACCTCTAAAACAATGCATTAATTATGCATTCACCATGAGTTTAGAGACTGTGTTTAATATGATTAGTGCTGCTGTCTACCCTACTTAAGTGCTGACATGTATTTTAAAAGCTGAAAGTGGAGTGGATGTCTTCTGCTACCCAGAACATTAGATCTGAAGGCTTCTCAGAGGGGATATAATAAAGAAGGAATCTTTTCACAAGTGCCATAAAAGAAAAAGCCAATACACATACACCCCCCCTATACTTCTAGAATACTTCTAAGGTTATTTTTCCTCTTTACCCTCACAGTTAACAAAAAACTCTGTTTCCCCATATGTTCACAAAATTGTCTGACTACATGGGAATGCTGGAATCTAGTTAGCTTCTGTATACTCCTAAGCATAGTCTCTCTGATTTGCCAATTTAGTCTTCCTGAAACTATTTTCTAGTATCTCTCAAAATGTTCGCATTTGCAGAGGTCTTGCTGATCCTCACTGTAAGGATTTTTCTAATCCTTTACTGTAAGGACCTTACAGGATGTCTTATTCTGTTTAATGCATGTTCTAAAAGTATTTTAATTAATCAAAAGATGAAATAGTACATACATAACTCATCTTACAACTGATCATGACAATGTTTGGGAGTTTCATGATCTACCCACCCTCAGGCTCATTCTGAACATCTATTAATGTTATTTTTACTAACCACCCTAAAGGGTTTGAAAAATGAAATCCGTATTTTACAGCTCATTCCCCAAACAAAAAACCTGCCAGAATCTCATAAAACAATTTGTCACCTGATTTTTTGGGGTTATTTTCTACATAACTTTTAGGCCAGAATAAGAGCTGGGGGAAGGGGCGGTAGAACACCCAAAACCCACAAAATTCAGAACTATTTTAATACAAAGCAAAAAAATTATATTTGCAACTTGTTACTTCATTTTTGAAACAATATGTAGTCAGGATTCTCAAAAAGTCTCAGACAGCGCACCCCAATCAGTGTTATCTGATCAGATAAATCTGTAGTGCTGGGCTGTGTGTTGATGAGATATTCTCTGTGTGTTGATTATAGCTTCAGAAGGACCACCCAGCCAGGCAACCACATGCAACAACAATTTTTTCCCTCTGTCAACTAATAAGAGCTTGTCATAAGCTAAACCTATTGGATGAATACTGAAATACTCATCAGTAACCTAAGGCTAGAATCTGCCCTCTCTAGAAGGTGAAGAAAACAAACACCTACTGTTTGGCGTATTTGTGTTGGCTGAAGAAGCTGTTATGTTCAGACTATTCCAACCAGCTCTGCAAGGCTTTTTTGTCCTAACTTGAGTGCACTCCTATCTACTGTAAAACTATTTATTTCAGTACAAGAGATGCTGGTAACATATCTGAATGAAATTATTTTCACACTCATGACAGTAGCAAAGCTACGTACTTGTTGGTAGAAATAATCGCTGTAAATTAGCTTCTGATGATTTTCGCATCAGCAAAAACAGAGAATGTACCGCAAATACTTCCATCTCTACATCATATTTATTCCTTGTTTCCATTGCATCTGTTTTATGGTATCGCAAAGGACTCAGTGTTGAAAGCTAACAACCAGACCAGCACGCTACTCCTTCGGGGTCTAAAACTCAAAGTCATGGAGGGAGGACAGCATGATTTCTAACTCTGATTCAGAATTATCCCTAGTGGCACTGGGAGGCACTAGCCAAGCCATTTTATTTCTGCACTCTTCAGGGCATGGAAGGCAAACACATAGTTCACCAATCACACCGGCCACCATATATGTAAAAGCAGAAAATGAAGAAACTGGCCATCATGCAACTACCTGCAGCTGTTACTTTAGAGCAGACAGATTAAAATTTCAGCAACTGGACATTCTCTGTCCCATGGTGGCTGAGTACTGCAGGAGACTGATCTGATAGGCAGAGAGAATGTCTGATTGGATAGCACTAGAAAAAGATCTTTCTAGTCATGGACCCATATGGTTTGACTTAATATTGACTGATTAAAGATATTTTGACTAGTTCTGCAGTTAAATTACATGCACCTGTTGTACACATATTAGTAGCACCTACACCCTACTGCAAACATGGGTACATTGGCCTGTGGACGTAAAACCCGAGCAGATTACATTTCAAATGCTTAGCCCTGGAACAGAGTAGATTTATTCATCAATTTCACAGTTTCCTTGGAATAAACCATTTACTTAAAATAATTCCACCTAATGCGCCATAAAAATAATATTTAAATACTCTAATTTATACCTTTTAATACAAATTGTACAATTAATTTTATGATCTGCGTAATTATTTTTTTATCAGCATCTAGTTTGCTTTATGTATTTTGGCTTTTCTGGGGCCAAGCTAGATGAGCCATGAGAGAAAATTGCACTAGTTCTGTTAATAGCTTTAAGTTCTGTAATTAGCTGTCACAAATAAAACCATATTTCCATTTAATAAAAGACTCACATCAAATTATTAATTTTGTCCTGACCAACTTTATTATGCTCTAAAACAGATTTGTTTCTTCCCAAAGAAAGGCTTGCCCAATGTTAGGGCTCTAGTCTGGGACTTGGGAGACCCTGGTTTAATTCTGTGACCCACCACAATGACTTTGGACAAGCCACTCAGTCTCTCTGTGCCTCAGTTCCCCATCTGTAAAATGGGGGGAAATATATCCTTACATACCTGAAAAGATTATGGATACATATACGAAAAGACTATGGGGCACCCTTATACTATGGTAACGAGGGTCATGTAAGTACCTAAGAATGGTAGCTCTATTACTTGCTTTTAGGTCACTGTAGAAAACTGTTCCTTGTTTGTGGGGCTATTGAAAAGGGGTAAGGAGGAGGCACCCTATCAAGAAATACATAATGGATGTGACAGACTCCTAGAACCTGATTAAAGAATACCTGCATTCTATCCCCCCAAAGCCTATATGAATGGATTGTGATTATTAAACTCTCCATAGCAGTAGGATAACAAAAAAATATATTGTATAGTAACTTGGGGACAAACTGATTTCAGAAGCATATACCTTGTTCTCATGGACTTCAGTGGCAGCAATCACATGCATACATCTGAGCAGAAAATACAGACTGAGATTTTCAAAGGAGCCTGAGGGATTGAGGCACCCAACTGCCAGACAAATAATTCAGTTAAATGGGAGCAGAATGCCTTACCGCTCTACAGTCCTTGAAAATGCCAGCCATAATCCTGGGGGGCCTTATGCCATCCATTTTTCAGTAGAACTTCCTACTGACTTCATTAGGGTGTTGTGCTTTATATGATGATATGATATGGCTACCTGATAAGGAACTTTGGTCAAAATTTTCAGACTTGGATGTTTGAAGTTAAAAATCTACAATAAGTGGCCTGATTTCCAGCAGTCCTGAGCGATTAAGCAGCAATTGTGGGTGTCCAGAACCTGAAAATTAGATCCTTTATTTAGGTTCCTAAATATGGATTTAGTTGCCTAATTTAGGCAGTCAAGTCTGAAAATTTTGCACTTAATATTTAAATTCATCATTCCAAAATTATCATGAAAACTTACTAGCCTGGGCACAAAATCTGCTCATATAAAATCACTGGATGATCATAAACATTTATATTTTACTTGCCTATCAAAAACGTATTCACTCCAGGTGAGCAGAATTTTACAAGCTTGGATAAATAAATAATGATTTTAATATAATTTATACTATAGGTCCTTGGGACAGGGACTACAACAACTAGTCTCTTGCATACCACCAGTCACAGTAACAGCATTTAACCAACAATAGTTGCTTTAATTGAACTTGTTTGTTACAGCAGTTTACAAAACAAGTTCATCAAGAAAGGTGGCTTTGGGAAGGACGGGGGACTAGAAGAGGAGCAAAAAGTGCATTTGTAAATTTTAGCCTTTGGTGAGGCGAGATACTGAAAGCAATAAATATAGCTGCAGTACAAGCAAATACTGTGAAGCTCGTACATTATACAGGCGCCACTTTATGACGTGCTTCAAAACTGCTTCTCTTGTCCCAGGCTTCTTCTAAACAGATTGCCATTCATGTCAAGTTGTACAATGCATTTGTGATGAGGACTAATGTTCCTTTAGGAATTAGAATAAAACACACACACTCATTACACTTGTGACGTAGCCAGATTTCACTGTGGATTCGGGACTCTAGTGAAAAGCCATGTATTAAATTAACTCAGAAGAGGAAAAAAAGATGAAAGAAAACAGAGCAAAACTGCGACTATTAAAAAAGAAAATATTTAAAAGGGGATAAAAAAAAAAGAAAAGATTGCTTATGACTTTATCCAAAGGGAAAAGAGTGCTTCTTTTTGAACAAATAAAAGAATCCTGTTTGATGAAGATACTGAACTGGGGCTTAAGAGAGCTGAGTTAAGCTCTGCCACACACTTCTTACATAATTTAGGTAGGTCACTTTCAGTGCCTCAGTTTCCCCATCACTGAAATAGTGATGATACTACATCCCTACCACACAGGGATGTTTTCTGAGGGTACATTAATTAATATTTGTCACATTTGAAGCCATAAAAACAGACGGATAGATAAAGTTAATTCAGTCCCTCCACTACCAAAATCCATTTTGAACAATTGAACAGTTAGGAATCTAGTTATAATGTATTGCACTTTGTCTAGATGTTAAGAGTAACACCACATTCTCCCATATGCACAATACAGATATAAAAGTTAGATATTATCATAATTAAACCGCTTTTAACATTCAAGATCAGACTCAAAAATCAAACATGGATGATTTATTTTGAAGATCTTAAATGACATCTGCTGAAGTAAAAATATGGTTTAGTAAAGGATTGTAAAAAGATGACTACGTTATTACCAATAACTTTTACATCTGTCATTAATTTTCACTCAGTTTTATCTGCTCCCCTAGTCTGCATCCAATTTCACCTTGACTTGTGTTTTATTACAATCCCAATGCGGATCCCATCAACTGAAAAGACTAATAATTGCCTATGAAAATGCAGTAAATAGCAAGGATATTGTTTCCCTTTACCTAGCAAAAATGTAACGTGTTTAAATGATCTGCACAAAATAATGTTAATGGGCTTAAAAAATATATGTCCAAACCTCTTTCACATTCTAGGAAGCTACCTTTATTAACCGCAGCTTGTCACATACAGGCCTGGGAAGGGTTAATTAAGTTACACTCCTTGAACTGGTTAGTGAATGACGCTGAAATGGCACAGAAATATTTTTTGGCACAGTGCATAGACAAACTTCCCCCAGTGACCATAATTTAAGGATACCTTTTAAAGATCCCTTTAAAGCTCAACGTTACTGAGAACTGTTGGTGCTTGTAATTGTATCTCTCTTGCCTCTCCCCACTAAAAATATACTGAACTCAAAAGTATACATTTAACACCCAAGGGTCCTACCTGTCTTTAAGGAATTTTTATAAAGTAGATGGTAACCTCAGGCTATTTAAGTACTTTGTAGTAAGACATCAATGGCATGTACAGAGATATTCTTTGATCACTACACTACTTAAAAAATAATTCCTTAATTCTTCACCCACCCATGTAAACTTACACTTGGAACACAACTAAGTCAAAATGATAATACTACAAAACCACTAATAGGGTCCGCTTTATTCTGTGTGTTCTTGCTAAGATGGCATCTTTTGTTATTTTAGCAATGGAAATTGAAGTCATTCTTCGCTGCAGGGACGCTTTTAGTGCATACATTTCTTTTTAATTTGGATTTTTCATATGAACACAAGTAACAGCTGAAAATACCGAAGACTAGAAAAATCAGTAAATAAGACAATTACTATTTGTAATTAATTTGTAAACAAACATGAGCATAATTATATGAGAATGACTATTGGAGAGGTTAATTTTTTCTTTTGTGATTTTAATAAATGAGAACCAAATTTCAAAATACTTTAAAAAAAAAAGTTGATTCTGATTTTCTGCTCAGTAGCTATGGTATTGTCTTCCTACACTTGCATACTGGAGGGGGATGTAGGGGGGGAAGGGCTTAAAAAATAAATTGCAAAGTTTCACTCCGCTTAAAGAACCAAAGGGTGTGAACATCTGTGGAAAAATAAGTGTAGAAGGAAGTCTGCGATATGCAGATAAATCATTAGTTATATTAAGATATGAAACAGGCACCCAAAGAATGGCATAAAATGTAAATGAACTTTGGGATCTGGTCTCTTAATTTGACAGCTGTTTGACAACTGCAAAATGGAAAACTGACCTCAGACAACTGTGTATAAATGAGACTATTAAGCAGAAGAATTTCACATGGAATGATACAATATACACTGTAGTAACTTCTCACATGGGAATAGATAAATGCAGACTGGAATTTTTATTGTCTTTGAAGGTGCTGATGTTAAATAGACTTAAATTTCACAAAGAAGAGCTGTTTGTTACATTATCACAATTAATGGCACTTTCTGAAATATAATGCCTTTCACATACAGAAGTACCAAATTAATTGTACACACATTTGTAACTTCTGAGTATTTTTAAAGCAATATTTTTGGCAACTGAACAACTCAAGGGACTGATAACAGAACACAAAAGTCTTGCACCTCCTGATCACCAGTCTGAATCTAGCCAAGGTCTATAATGACCAAATACAGTAACCATCTAAGAGTTTGGTGGCTTTTGTAAAAGGAGTCGTGATCTCAGTTCAGTCCATTATAAACAGGTATCCACATCACAAAAGCAACACCACAAATGGCACCCTTGATCTTCAGAGAAACTGAGGATTTAGTGGCTAAAGGAACTTAATTCTGCACTCCTCATCTCTATAGGTGATACCTCTTGTTCTGAGTTCATACAGCACCTAACACAGTGAAGTGCTGGTCCATGACTAAGACTCTGAGGTTCTATGGTAATAATAAATAAATAATACAGTAAAAGCTGTATTATCTGGCACTTTACCTACTAGAAAGGTCTAGAAACCGGCATTTCTGATATCCATTAAAAGTCCAGTTGGTGTGCGGTTGGTCGGCTCCCTACATGGCTCCGCGTGGCTCCCCAGAAGCGGCGACACATCCCTGCTGCTCCTAGGTAGAGGAACGGCCACGGGGGCTCTGCAGCTCCCATTTGCCAGGAACTGCAGCCAATGGGAGCTGTGGGGGCAGTGCCTGCAGATGGAGGCAGCGCGCAGAGCCACCTGGCCACGCCTCCACCTAAGAGCAGCAGGGACATGTTGCTGCTTGTGGGGAGCCGCCCGAGGTGAGCACTGCCCGGATTCGGCACCCCAAAACTCATCCCGTACCCTAACCCCCTGCCCTGAGCCCCTTCCCCCACCCAAACTCCCTCCCAGAGCCCATGCCCCGCACCCCCTCCCGTGCCCTAACCCCTACCCCTGAGCCCCCTCCCACACTCAAACTCCCTCCATGCATTGGTAAGTATAACTCTTAGTTAACCGGAATTTTTGACTAACCAGCACCCCCCATTCCCCCAACATGCCTGATGATAAAGCTTTTACTGTAGTACAAAGATGAGACACATTTGTGGGGCAGTAAGGGGGAAGTTTCCACTGCCACTTTCTACTATGTACATGTTTTGTAAATAAACACAGGCCTTCAGCCTCCAGGGACGTGAGCAATACAACGACTTAAAAAATGTACAGAAAAAGAAAATCTCTTCTTTCTATGTTTACCTGTGCATTTACCTTTATAAGACCAGATCCTGTTCCCAATAAAATCAATGGCAAAACTTCCAATATCAGCTCCACAAAGTTCTCTTTATTCTCTCCTTTGGCATAAAACCAACTGGCAATACTGGAACCTCTCCACTATATATGTGGTTTCAATCCAGAGCAATTAAACAACAGTACTATTCATTTTGTTCCTCTTCTCAAAGGGTATATTAGCAAAGAATTCCTATCTGTGTTTCATTAGCACTGTAGGACAATAAAACTCACACAGCTTGTCACAGAACAGGCGATAAAAGCATGGTGACTGTAGCAAGGGCCGTATTTGACAGTAAAGGTCATACTGTTCCAGTTAAGAGGAGCAGGGGAAAATAAGCAGTTTTGGCCACCGCTGCTACATGGGCATCTATGGGCGACTGAAGATCTAGGGGGAGATTTTCAAAGGCATAAAGAACAATTAGGTGCCCAACTCCCATTGACATTCAATATGAGTTGAGCACCTAGCTTCCCTTTATGATTTAAAATCTCCCCACTAATGCCAAGTTTCATTCAGATGCTAAACTACAGCTGATGAGTCACAGAAGATGGAAACGCAGAACTGAGTGTCATCAGTATACTGAAGACACCTAAACTTTTCAGCAAGCTTATATGAACAACAGGAGGGATGACATGATGGAATCCCACAGGACTCCACATGACAAAGCCCTCATGGAAGAAAAGCAGTTGCTCACCATATCAGCTCTCCCCAAAAGAAAGGAGCAGAGTCACGCCATAGACACGTTAAGGACTGAAAACAAATCACCAAAACTTAGCATCAGTGCCCCCCACTCCTCAACTCCCCCACCCCCAAGTTTATTGAGGGCAGATGACAGAACCAAAATAATAATACAACTAGTATATCTCCTATACAATGCCAGGCCTTAAACCAGACCTGCTGACTCAAAGAAAACTGAGGACTCTAGATATTGCTAGAGTAACTGTGCCATAACCTCCTCAATTATTTTTCCTCCCCGAACGGAAGTTTAGAAATAGGTGGATAACTGGCAAGAACATCCGTATCAAGAGATGGTTTTCTTAAGTAGAAGTCTAATACTTATTTTTGTAAGGGAGGCAGCCTCCTGCCCTTCCAAGGGGAGGCACTGATGGTCTCCACCAGGAACAGCCCCAGTATTCCACCCCAAGGGCTTTAACCAACCATGAAGAACATGGGTCCAACGCACAGGCTGCAGCTCAAAAGCTCCCCCATCACATCTCACTAAGCAAGAATGGTTGAAACTCTAGCAGAGGAAATACTGCATTTGTCCCTTCCAGACACTGCTCTGCTACCAAGGAGGATTTGAGTGATCTTATCCACAAAGTAACATGAAAATTCCTCACAGTGAGAAAAACTCAACTGTCACTGAGTGGAGACAGCCAGGATTAACCAGGCTGTTCACCACCCAGAAAACTTCCGCTGTCTGGGATTTCGCAAAATCTATGATAGGAACACATTAGGAATCAAGCCATAACCATCACAAGCGGTAAGTTAAATATGGCAGATTCTTTAACTTCACCATCTAACTTCGCTCTCTATTACCAACTTAGTTGCCCTGCTGGCTAAGAACATTTCTCATAAACATTTTTATAACGGAGGCTTTTCCAGGAAAATATTTTGTCTTTCTTGCCATTTAATAAACACAAGAGTTACTTATTCTAACTCCTAATGCATCTTGTAAAAGATTATTATTTAAAAAACATTTCATTTCAGAACATAAAAATGAGCTTGAAGCTAACTCCACTGTGTTTGCTTTCAAAGCCCATCACCTTTATGATACTCTCTGAAGTTCAAATGGATTGTCATGTCTCTGTTAGTAATATTAACATAAATCTGAACTGTAATAAGAAACAAGTCTTTAAAAAAGGATTACAGGAATAGAGATTTTCATCTGCTAGGAGTCTGTTTTACTTCAAGAATGCACATTATTTTATTTGTGTGTGTAACTACATATACACATATATATAAATAACCACACAGGCTGTTTTAAAAGATTGTTAAACAGACTCTTTTAATCAGACCTTTATGGAACATGGGAATATCGAGACCCAGATTTCAGTTGTTTGGTTTGAAGTCAAAGTTTAATTTTTTCTTATAGTTGGTACATTTTTTAAACTTTTCAGGCACTTCTGCCATTTTATTTCAGGTCTTCATTTAATGCTTCCAATACATATAATGCATTTTTATCTGACTGATGCATCTAACCTGCTGCTGAAAATAAAAATTACCCTCCTGCTTAAATTTCCTTATAGACACCAAAAAGTACAAGTAATGGATTACTGCCCAGAGTTGTGGTTCACCATTCAATCATTCAAAAAGCCTATTTGCTTCTATGCTTACAATCTCCTTAGAAAGTCATTTGTGGTAAATGGGTATTTTTGATAACTACACATCCAAAGTTATCTTAATCTTAAGACCAGTACAGTACAGACCCTTTTACGCACGACCCGTTTATGCGCGAATCTGCTTAACGCGCGGTAGCACCATGCCTTCCAGTGCTACCTATTTAACACGCGAGACTCGTTAACATGCCGTACAGGAACTTGCCATGTAGCGCTACAGATTTGCTCACTAACTCACTGACACAGAAATCAACAGGAAGTGCGGAGCGAAAACGCGTTGTAGGCCTACTGGCATTTCCTCTTCCTTTTGATCGCCGATAATGGTAAAGACGTATCACGCACACACTGTAGAAGAAAAGCTAGCTGCAACAGATCAAGTAAATACTGGAGAAACCCAGGCCAAAGTTTCAAAAGATATTGGGATTGCCGAATCTACTCTCCGAGGATGGCTACAAAAAAAATCTAAACTCAATCGCTTTGTATAAAATATCGATTCTGCCATGGGGCTTAAGTGAAAACGTGTACGCTATTCAGCAAAACCCACAACAGACAAAGCCATGCGCACGTGGTTTGCTCAGGAAAGGCTGAAAGGAATGCCGCTAAGTGGGCCAATTCTTCAAGCCCAAGCAACAAAATTTGGAAATTTAATGGGGGATGAATCATTCCAAGCCAGCAAGGACTTTATAAGTCATTTTAAAAAGCGTCATGGCATAGCGCAGGTATCGATTTCTGGAGAAAGCCCATCTGCCAATGAATTGGCTGTGAACTGGTACAGTATTTTTTCAAAGTTTTAGTGATTTACTGCATATTTAATGTTATTAGATTACACATTTGAATTTATATTCTTGCAAAGTGCCATTAACAGATAGGCCTGCAGTATTTGGGACGCCGTGAATACGTATGCAATCCTAGATAATTATACATGTATATATAGATATCTTAAGATATTTCAGCATGGCCCTCTTAACCCTCAGTCCGTTAATACGCGGTCGTGACAGCTTGACTCCCGACATCCGTGCATAAACGGGTCTATACTGTAATATAGTCCTCCCATGCATGCTACTTATTCTGTGCTCCAACAGAGGGGCATTTACAAGCAAACTCCGAAGCACCAGGGAGGACGACATTCCTGGCAATTGCAGCTCTGAGCTGCCGGGGGCCAGGCTGGGCCGGACACTGGAACTGAGAGCTAGGAAACTGCCTCTCCTGTGCTCCCAATGCCCCCCTGCTGGGACCAAGCAGTACAGATGAGAAAGCTACTTGATTTGAATGCAGAGTGAACAAGAGCTGGACCTGGAGGGAAGAGGAGAGAGTAGACTGGGACAAGGAGCCTGGAGCAGGGAGAATGAACTGGAAGCAGGTGGGGGTGCAGAAAGAGAGAAACTAGGACTGGGCATTGGGGGGTAAGAGCCTGGGCAAGGAGCCAGGGAGGGGATGGGAGAGACAGACTGGATGGTGATCTGGGAGGGCACTGGGACTGGCTGGAGAAAGAGACTGGGATTTGGAGGGGGAAAGGGTGTAACAGATCTGATGGGGAGCCAAGGTGCAAGGAAAGCACTGAGCCTGGCTAAGAAGAGAGACAGGGGCAAGGGATCTGGGTGTGGGGGACATACTGATATTGGATGAGGACCGGGAGCCAGAGGGGATGTGGAACATGGGCAGAGGGCAAGCAACTAAAGGACAGGAGGAAGGAGACGCAGACTGGATGAGGAGCTGGGAACTAGGACTGGCTGGGCAAGGAGAATGGGACTGGGAGCAGAGTGAAGACTGGGACTGGGCTGGGGAGTCTAGAGTGGGCAACTAGGACTCACCGGACAAGGAAACCGGAACTGGGATGAGAAGCCTAATGAGCTGAAAATGGGACTGGTTGTGTGAGAAGAAAAGGACTGGGATGCGGAGCCTGGGTGAAGAAAGATAGGATGGGGACAGGAACAGATTGGAGGGAATGGCTAGAAGAGTCTGTGCTCACTAGAGAACGCTCCCCACGCCCAAGCCTGGAATGGATCAGTCTCACCATTCCTCTGCTATAAGCAAATATCTGTTAACTGGCAAAGTGTCCCATTCTCCCTAGTGCTGGCCCCTCAGAGGATAACAATCTACTGCTGCTATTAGTTACTCCATTAGCTCAAGTGGTAGAGATCTGCATGGTGATTCTAAAGGTCCCAACATTGCTAATGAACCATTGGGGAGTCACTGTGATGTCACATGATGAAATTTATTTATTTTTTAATTAGGAAATTATACAAACTATGACAAAAACATGATTAAGGTTGCAAAGTCAAGCACTCAAAAGCTAGGAAATGTCAGAATTAAGTTTGCCCATGGAACCTCAATTTGACCCCCCTGTGTGTATGCATTATGAGATACTTTTTAGTGATATGGGCCCAGAAGGGCTGTCGCTTTCCATGTCAAGGCTCCAAGTGAAGTCATTCAGAAAGGAGATGAATGGCCCTTGAGTTTTCACCCACTTCACAATTCAGGTTGTTTTCATCCAACCCTCACAATCCATATTCCTACATCCTTGCTTTTTTGAAGATGAATGGAGCAAACAATGGAGCAAATGATCAAACGATTATTTGGTAAACGCCTAGAAGATGACAAGGTGATAAGCAGTGTTCCCACTAATTTTTCCCATGCATGTGCAGAACGAATTTTGTTATGTGCACCAATATGGAGATGATGTGAGACACATCACCTTCTTATTGGTGTACATAACAAAATTCATGTGGTGGCGGTGGGGCTGAGCGGTTCTTGTGGGAGGGGGCTCAGGGCTGGGGCAGAAGGTTGGGTGCAGGGGGTGAGGGCTCCAGCTGAGGGTGCAGGCTCTGGGCTGGGGCCAGGGATGAGGGGGTTGGGGTGCAGGAGGGTGCTCCGGGGCTACTGCAGGGAGAGAGGACTCCCCCAGCGCTCTCTCCCTGCAGCAGCACTTGGGCTGTGGGGGAGAGGTGCCTGTCCCCACCACAGGAGCTCTGGAGCTGGAGCTGCAGGATAGGCACCTCTCCCCCCGTCTCCAGCAGGTCCGGGCCAGGGGAGGGCTGCCTGGGCCCGGCCTGGGCCACGCTGCCCTGGACGTGACTGGGTCGGGGCTGCTCCGGGGTCAGGCCGGGCCTGGCCGGGCCACGCCGTCCTGGCTGCACCTGGGCCTGATCCGTCCACGGCTGAGTCCACGCCACTCAGGCCGCAGCAGGTCCTGGCCGCAGGGTGAGTTGGGGCCAGGGAAGGGGCACCCCTCTCCTGGCAGGTTGGGGACCGGGCAAGGTGGGAGACAGGGGAGGGGCACCCCTCCCCCGGCAGGTCCCTGGGCGGGTTCCCTAAGTGCCTGCACGGCGCTAAATAGACTGCTGCGCGGCTGCACAGCTTACAGGGAACTTAAGTGATAAGTATCAGTCAACATGGATTTGTCAAGAACAAATCATGTCAGACCTACCTAATGTCCTTCCTTTACAGGGTAACAAGCCTTGTGGATAGAGGGAAGCAGTAGAGTGATATATCTCAACTTTAGTAAGACTATTGATACTATCTCACATGAACTTTTCATAAGGAAACTAGGGAAATATAGCCTAGTTGGAGCTACTATAAGGTGGGTGTACAACTGGTTGGAAAACAATAGTTATCAGTGGTTCAACGTCAAGCTGGAAGGGCATATTGAATGGAGGCCCACGAGGGTCTGCCCTGAGTCCAGTTCTATTCAATATCTTCATAAATTATTTGGATAATGGCATAGAGAGCACACTTTTAAAGTTTGAGATCAATACTAAGCTGGGAGGGGTTGCAAGCACTTCAGAGGACAGGATTAAAATTTAAAATGATCTGGATAAACCGGAGAAATGGTTGAAATACATAGGATAAAATTCAATAAGGACAAACGCAAAGTATGACACTTAGGAAGGAATACTCAATTGGACAAATACAAAATTGTAAATGACTGCCTAGGAAGGAGTACTGCAGAAAAGAATCTGAGGGTTATAGTGGATCACAAACTAAATATGAATCAAAAATGCAATACTGTTGCAAAAAACATCATTCTGGGATGTATTAGCAGGACAGTTGTAAGCAACACAAGAGAAGTAATTCTTCCACTCTACTCAGCTCTGATAAGGCCTCAACTGGAGTACTATGTCCAGTTCTGGGACATCACACTTTGGGAAAAAAGTGGACAAGCTGGAGAAAGTCCAGAGGAGAGCAACAAAAATGATTAAAGGTCTAGAAAGCATGACCTGCGTGGAAAGACTGAAAAAGTTGGGTTTGTTTAGTCTGGAGAAGAGAAGAGGGGGGCCATAACAGTCTTCAAGTACGTAAATGTTATAAAGAACAGAGTGATAAATTGTACTCCTTATCCACTGAGGACAGGACAAGAAGTAATGGGCTTAAATTGTAGCATGGGAGATTTAGGTTGTACATTAGGAAAAATTTCCTAATTGTAAGGATAGTTATGCACTGGAACAAATTACCAAGGGAGGTTGTGGAATCTCCATCATTGGAGATTTTTAAGAGCAGGTTAGACCAACACATGTCAGGGATGGTCTAGAGATGGTCTAGATAATTCTTAGTCTTGCCTCAAGGAAGGCTTCCAGTCCTACATTTCTATAATTCTCTGACTCAATGACCTGCTATGCTATCTAGTCCTAAGAGTACATTTCTGACAAATTAAAACATAAGAACAGCCATACTGGGTCAGATCAAAGGTCCATCTAGCCCAGTATTCCGTCTTCCGACAGAAGTTCAGCAGACAGTAAATTCTACTTTAGTCACAATCCTATACAGACTTTGAATTTTATTGCAATTACATAATATTAAGTAAGAGTGAAAATTTTCTTTTTTATTCTTTTTAAATAATTTAAATTGAAATGGTTTATATTAATGCTCTGAAGTTATGTTTCAACTATATATTCCCTAAAGAGACAATGCTGGATATCTGGAGCCAGGGAAGAATTTTCCTTAACCTGTTATAATCTTGGCCTTCACAACATCTTCTGGCAAAGAGTTCCACAGACTGACTGCGTTGTGTGAAAAAAATTACTTCCTTTTGTTTGTTTTAAACCTGCTGCCTATTAATTTCATTTGGTGACCCATAGTTCCTGTATTATGAGAAGGAGTAAATAACACTTCCTTATTTACTTTCTCCACATCAGTCATCATTTTATAGATTTTACCTCCACCATATCCCTCCTTAGTCATCTCTTTTCCAAGCTGAAAAGTCCCAGTTTTATTAATCTCTCCTTATACAGAAGCCATTCCACACCACAAGTCATTTCTGCTGCCCTTTTCTGAACCTTTTCCAATGCCAATATATCTTTTTTTAGATGGGGCGAACACATCTGCACGCAGTATTCAAGATGTGGATGGATTTATATAGAGGCAATAGGATATTTTCTGTCTTACTATCTCTCCTTTTCTTAATAATTCCCAACATTCTGTTCACCTTTTTGACTGCCACTGCACACTGAACGGATGTTTTCAGAGAACTATCCACAATGACTCCATGATCTCTTTCTTGAGTCCTAACAGCTAATTTAGACCCCATCAATTTATATATATAGTTGGGATTATGTTTTCCAATGTGCATTACTTTGCATTTATCAACATTGAATTTCATCTGCCATTTTGTTGCCCAGTCACCCAGTTTTGTGAGATCCTTTTGTAGCTCTTCACAGTCTGCCTGGGACTTAACTATCTTAAGCCATGGAGTTTGAAGAGAATCAAAAGAATAACGTCATTGTAGGGTGTAAGCCAGACTATTGGGCCAACTAAATTTTCTATTCATCTAAAGAAACCCTGATATTATTGTAACTGAGGGAGAGATGGAATAAATAAATAAATAAATAAATAAATAATCCATGCACCTATTTGTCATCAGATCTTTTGTTATTAGTGTCAGCACAGATGACGCATGGCAACTTCTCCAAATATACATATAACAATATGAATGTACACTAGGACCCTATGGAAACTCTTAAGTACAGTGGTACTGAGTTGAGCTGTGAGAAGAACCAATTTTTTGGCTTTCTGGTGATTGCAAAAAACCTAAAACTTCTTTTGAGTCAACCCAAAACTGAAATTGTTTGGAATTTTGAGCAAATCCAAAAGTTGAAACATTTTTGTTTTTTTTATTCTGGTGGTGGTGTCACTACACCTCCCCACCATGCCTAACAGCTCAGTAGTTAGGGATGTGAGAAACCCAGGCTTAAATCCCCTCTCTAGAGCAGGGATTTGAAGCCAGGTGAGTGCCCTAGTCACCAGCGACTGGCTATTCTGAGTTGGGAATCTCTCAATTTTTCCTGCTGAAGCTGTTCCACTTTGTATAACTATAGAGTCATTTTAATTCACTAGCCCAATGAATATTATTTATACAAAATGGAACATCTTCAACAGAAGAGATGAAGACCTATCCCAGAAAAGCCAATAGCCTGGTGGTTAAGGTACTCACCGGGGTTCAAGTCCCTGCTCCAGACTAGAGATTTGAACCAGAACCTCCCCCATTCAAAGTGAGTGCCCATACCATTTGGCCACTAGGGGGGCACTGGCACCCATCACTTCCTCTGTTTTGTAAAATGGCACCTAAGTCCCCTTGTGCATCTAGCATGAAAAATCAAAATGTTTCATTTTTGAAAATGTCAAAATGAAGCATTTTGACACAAATATTTTTTTCCGACTGAAACAATTTGCCAGAATAAATAAGAATTTGAGAAACATTTTGGACAACCCAAATCCGTATTTTTCAGAAAAATAAATTGGCTGAAAAATGTCACCCAGCTCTACTACTTAGCTTTTTGCCCCCTCCTACAAATATAGTTATAAAGTAGAGCTTCATTGTGACAAAACAAGGCATCTCTTCAATGCAGCAGTTGTGGAGGCCCTGTCACCTATGTGGGAGGGATCCACTCCACTTCTAGTGGAAAACAGCTTAGCAATTGGCTCTTCTTTATTCCATGCTGGCAGTAGCTGTGACAAAATCCTCCTTACCCAGGACCGGCTCTAACTTTTTTGCAGCCCCAAGCAAAAAACAAAACAAAACCTAGCACCACCCCGCTGAAAAAAAACCCCACACCCCCAGCGCTGCCTCCCCGAAACAATTCCCCCCCCAAGCGCCACCCTGCCAAAAAAACAAACAAACAAAACAAACCCAGAGCTCCGCCCCGCCCTGCCAAAACAACCCCCCTCCCCTGAGCGCCGCCCCCCACCCCTCCGAGCGCCACCCCACCAAAACAAACCAAAAAAACCCCTCGAGCGCCGCCTACCCTACTGAAACACCTGCCCCGAGCACCACCCCGCCAAAACAAAACCCCGCCCCTGAGCGCCACCCCGCCGAAGTAAAAAAACCAAACAAACCCAAGCGCTGCCCCAAGATTGGCCGCCCCTTAAGAGGTGACGCCCCAAGCACGTGGTTGGTCGGCTGGTGCCTGGAGCCAGCCCTGTCCTTACCTTTTTCCTCACAAACTGCATGCAACTTTTCTTCTTCCCCTGCACTCAACTAGAGCAGAGAAGGAGATGATTTCTTTGGAATGAACTTAATATTTACCTGGTAAGCAATGATTACTGGTTTACAGGAGGATTAATCCAGTGGAACCCACACAGGGCTTTTTTCTACAAACTTTTATTGTCTTCGAAAACTGAAGAGTCATGTTAGCTAACTCAGTGCTGATCATAACTTTGCAGTCCATGTAGACAAGGACAATTCAGATACAGTATAATGTCCAATGTTTGCTTGTTAGCTCGCTGGAATCTTCATAGTCATCTTCTAATACAAGATTGCATAGTGATGACAAAGCAGAGTGAAGCTTTATTACAGAAGTAGTGATAGTCAAATGAAAGTAAATGGCTTGGAGTCTCACTACCACAGATTTCACTGTATATAAGTTCTACTGTAATCACAATCCTATACAGACTTTGAATTTTATTGCAATTACATTATATTAAGTAACAGTGAAAATTTTCTGTGACTTTTATTCTTTTTAAATAATGTAAATTGAAATGGATTATATTAATGCTCTGAAGTTGTGTTTCAACTATATATTCCCTAAAGAGACAATGCTGGATAATTGGAGCCAGGGAAGAATTTTCCTTAATCCTTGTGAGTCATACCTCACTTCATGCTCATTATTTTTCCTAAGGCACACAGTGTACACAGCTAAGCTGCCATTTTCAAGGCTGTACGCAGTTTCACCAAAGGCTGTATCCTGGATAGATATAAGACCATTCAGATACACAAAGGATGAAATTTCACTAATTCTTTCATCCCCAAGGCTGTTTAGCTCATCAACTCATCTACAATTTAATACCTTCTTGCACTACTAAAGAAATTCTTACCAATTTGCAAAATGTCAAACAGCTACTTAAATGCGTACAAAATAAAAACTATACATTTTCAATTTCCGTTTTAAAAGTTCCGTGTGTTTTGGAAGGTAGTGCCAGTGGAGATCACAAGGGAAGATAAATCTTATTAACTATTATATTTCCCCTTTTGTCTGATGCTATCTCTACATTCCATCATTTCAGTCCTTTGAAATTCCTTTGTTCTCCCTGAGATCACTACTTCCAGGGGAAATCTGGCACTGGATCTAAAGGGCAGTCCACAACTAAAGTTTCCCTGAAGATCAAACATACAGGTAAATTATTTCTCCTCCCACCCACTTTCCATTGCCACCAATATTTAAAAAAAGAAATTTTAGTAAGCGCTAACAAGATTGTATTTACTGTAGCATGAAAATGTGAGCTCTCGGATTCAGTTATGCATGGAATTTAAAAATGGTTTCAGCATTTGACCATCTATAACATTTTGGCAAAAAGGAAGCATTTCAGAACAGAGATGGCCATTTTCTTGATGTTTATATTTTGGAAATGTATATCTATCAGAGTGTACACATACAAACGAATTTATTCCCCACCTAAAATCCACTTTTTGATGGTAATTGTTTGAGACTGTCCTTCACCTACCAATGAATGCAGAGTCCCTTGTCATTTAATTCGTGTTTCCTAATTAACATAGTATACTTTTTTTTAATCTACTGAGCATCATTCTGTTGTCAATCCAGGAATCCATGACCATATCAAAAAAATAGAAAATTACCAGAAAAGAGGCACAATACTCTGATATGGAAAATATAGATCAAACTGTCTAATAAGGACATTAAAATAAGAACTTTGTACTATTTACTGATTTTTACAAAATGTAATGTGAACAAAAAATGAATCCAGACAAAACCTTTTTCATTTAAGCTTTTCCAAATTCTACATCTCTGTGCTAGCGTAAGAACCATAAAGAGAAACTAACTAGAAACAAGACTGAAACTAGCCAGTTTTACATTCGCTGTCCAAAGTGAATGTCATATTTTGCTGAATCAGGTCTAAAGTGTCCCCTAATTCTAGGAATGTGTGCCAAAACTTGTCCATTTTCCTCTGTGGATTTCTAGTTCACAGCACTCACCGAAAGAGATGCTTATAATATGAGAAGTTCTCCCAACAATGGCAGGTATTAATTTATAATATTTTCCCAAGATCCTTTATCAAGTTTCAGTTGTAGGTCAAATAATTTATGCTTCAGAAAGATAATCTCTGCATTTAAAATTTATTGTTCTTTCTGACGTTGGTTCTCATTAGCGCTCATCATTTTCATTGCTCATGAAATACATCTTCACTGGCTGCACTATTCCTGCTCAATAGCAAGGATTTCTCCATGCTGACTCGATCTAGCAGAATTACAATTATGAATCATCTGACTGAGACATAAGTTATGATCCTCAATGACCACTAATGAAGGTTTCCTAGCCGTTAAAATATCAAAGAAGCATATATCAGAACACTTCAGCGCACAAGATAGACTTCCAGTGTTGCACTTCTCATATATTTATTGTGTACTGTAAATTACATCATAGGCTGCCCCCAACACTGACAACCTTGTACCCCTGAGCTAAAACACCAGGTTTTAATAACCACTTCTGACAATCTTTTGATCACTGGGGGTAGATGAAAGGCAATGCCGTCTGCTGCAGGCAGTCTGTTCAGTCAAAACAAAGGAAACTTCAGAGAGAGACAGAGATGCATCAGGTGTTAAACTCAGATGAACAATGCAGAAGGCAAACCGATTGGCTGGCTGTCCTCATTTCAAGTTACAAAACGCTAAGTGACTGGAAGTGGCCTCATCCAAAATGCATGCAGGAAAGAATGGCACTACAGTTCTCATTAAATACTTTGCTTTAGAAACATGTAACTTTGAGGAATTCTCTGAACTAAATCAGACCATTTTTTCAACTATTTGGTTTCATACAGCAGATTCGGGGGAAAAAAAACAGTATTTACTTTCTTTTGTAAAAAGTTATTTCTACTGAAATACTGTTGTGAAACAGTCTCCCAAGAGAAGCATTGGAGTCATGTGGGTTCCAGGACATTAGAGAGACAAGGTGGGTGAGTAAAAAATATTACCTCACCCACCTTGTCTCCGGAGAGAAGTGGCAGAAACCCGTCACTTGAGACTTTTAAAAAATATACTGGACAGAACTCTTGAAAAAATATATTGCAGGAAACAATCCTGCATTGACTGGTGAAGGACTGGATGGTCTAATAAGTATTTTGCTCCCCCATTAGAAAATGTTTGTATTTCTATTATGAAGATTTATATTATTCTCATAGTGCTCCAAAATGCATACTAGGTATTTTCAGACATATAAGAAAACAGCTCCTTGCTATGAAAAAAGTTTATCTAGACAACATAAGTGAAAAGTGTCTGGGGTAAAAGCTACCACAAGTTTTCATTCCTGTTTTTCCCTGCTTCTCTCTCTCTCTCTTTTTTTTTTTTTACACTATTTTTCCCATTTGGGGGCTGTTTTAGAGTTTTGCTATTTATCTTTTTAGTTGTCCGACTCATGCAATCTGAGTGTTAATTTATTTGTAACCTGTGACTTTTTATTTAACCCTTGCCTGTTTTCTTTGTGTATTTTAACTCTTACCTAGCTATTCACTGATTTGACCCCTTTAAAAAAAAGATTTTTCTTCTTTGTAGAGTTGCTCAGAAGTTACTTCTAATAGACTAATGAACGCTACAAACTAAAGTTCCAATCCTGCAAGTTATTCCTCATGGGCAGACCCTTGCACAAAGTGACTTGCAGGGTCGGGGCCTAAAGGCCTGACACAGTAAACCTTTACAAATATGAGCAGAGTTATTATTTATGTGAACAGTCTCACTGCGTTCTATGGAAATTCACATGAATAAGATTGTGAACATGAAAGTAAAAAAAAAAAAAACCTAAAAAAACAAATACCTACCTTGTAAATAAAAACCCAAACAAAATGCAAACCTGTCACATGCCACCAATACCGAAGAAGCATTTTGGGTCCTCCTTTTGCTAATATTTAAAGCATCTCCTTCTGGGAATAAACAGTGTTTCAAATATTTAAAATCTGAAGAAAGAAGGAGGAAGAGGAAGAAGACGATGTTACAATTTGACAGACCTGAAACAAAGTTTGGAATTGTTAAACCAGAGACGCCATACGCCTTCACTGTGGTGCGAGACGTGCAGCAACTGTCTGCCTCTTCCTGAACAGCACAGGTATCCAGTATAACTGCAATTCCTGATGTATCTTATTTCTACTATTTAAAAAATGAGTTGCGTTTTTGTAACTGGCTAATTAATCCAATGCTGTTATGCCTGATACATCAATCACATTCTTTCTTTCATAGCGTCTCTTTTAGCATTGAAATCACCTGTTGACGCTTACAGTTTGTTTCATGCTTTTTACATTGTACTGAATCTTGTTACAAGGCCTTATGTGCCACAACATGATGCAGAAAATTACAAGTACTTTACAAAAAATCAGTTTGCCATTGTTGAACATAAAAACACAAATACATGAACATAGGTGCTGGTGCTGGGGGTGCAGCCGCAACCCTTGGCTTCAAGTGGTTTTCATCAGATACAGGGTTTACAGTTTGGTTCAATGGTTCTCAGCACCCGCACTATACAAATTATTCCAGTGCCCCTGTACATGAATAGGATGAAGCCAGCGGATATTTTTCTACTATTTTGGTATTAACTATTTTGGAGGGTCTCCTTACCAGTCCCTACGATGGGCATTCCTGATGAACAAGTGAAATAGAGGAACAGTTGTAAAATGATGACTCTACCAGATTTCTACAGTGAGTTTTAGCACCTACTACAGGAAATGGAAGCGTGAGGTGTACGAGAAACAGAGTAATATAAAACCTTGCCGTGCCTCAGTTTCTCCTTCTGTAAAAGAGGGATAATATTTTCCTGTTTCTAAGGGGGTTTGTAAGGATTAATTCATTAACATTTGTATAATGCTCTTTGAATGCTCTTCAAGACAAGGTATTACAGAAGTGCAACTCATTACACACCATGAAGACCTTGAATTCCTTCTGGTGATGGAAAAAACAGTAAAGAAAAAATGTACAGGGACAGTGTATCTAGGTTTCTACATGGCACTCAGCACTGTAGTATCCAAACACCTCACACACATTGACGAACCTGTCCTCACAATACCCCTGTGAGCTAGGGCCATTTTACAGATGGGGAACTGAAATAGAGACAGATTATGTGATTTATACAAGGTCACACAAGGGCGTGTGTGAGCTGACAACTGAACCCAGATCCTGAGTTCCAATCCACTACTTTAACCACAAGACAATCCTTCCTCCGCTTTAAGGCTAGGCTTTTAAGAGATCATTATTGTCAAGTGATGTTGATGTTATATTAACAACAAAAATTAGCAAGTCTTTTATATGTGCCAGCTGTTAAAAAGCACAAACCTTGCAACTACTAAATACTAGTGCCCATCAGATCAAAACCCTGAAGGGGATAGCAATGCTAACTGCTCTTAGATTTGTTCTTTTTCCCGGTGTTAAAGAATTTGCTTTATTTCTAATTGCTTTATAACTTTAGCTGAGATATTCAGTTCCACCTGTTTCCTTTTCAAGGTACTATCAGTAAAATCCAACCACAGCATTTGACCCTTCAGTTACTAAATTCAAGCCATTTTAAAACATCCTGCTTTCATCTTTACAACCCTCTTTCCTACTTTTAAACCATGCTACGGTTTTAGAAGAATGTACTTGACTTATAAAATGTGCATATGATTCTTTTAACATTGTCATGTCTTGCATTGTGTTGTAAATATCTCTTCATGTTTTATCTACTTCACCATAAATCAGAGACTAACATCTCAGAAGCCTCACAAATGACAATTTTTCTACATAGAATAAATCTGAGACTCCAATACTAAAAATCTTGCTTTCAGCTTTCACAAGAAGGTCAGAGAAAAAGGCCTACAAAGCAAAAAGTGGGATACTCAGCTAAATTAAAAACAGCAAAGAAAAAAGTGACAGTGTGATAAAGTTAGTAAAATATGGGAACAAATAAATGAACATTTTTCAGTCCTGACTAGGCTGACAATACACCAACATTCTGCTGATTCCCAGGCACTCCTCCCCGCCTTTTGTTTTGTTCTGTTTGTTTCTATAGAACGATGTTTTGAGAAAACACCTTCAGTGTTCACATCAGCATGTAGAATACTGTGGGATCACACACTGTCCACTTAACTAGACATTATGTAACCTCAGGGAAGTCACTGCCTCTCTCAGTATTTCAGTTCCACCAACTGTAACAGGTAGGATAACATCGACGCACAGCATAGACACGGGGTGAAGATTAATGTTTGATAAAGCATTCCGAATATGTAAAAGCATTATAGAAAGTGATATATTAGAAATAATTGGTTTTGTTTTATTTAAATTTAAAATGCAGTGTTCAAGAGACCGATTTCCAAATACCACTTATTTTGTGTATTGTAACTGCAAGCAATAAGACTGGCTCATGCTGAGTTTTTCGGGCTTGCATGGTTGGCTAACATAGCACAAGCTCTATGTATTTAAACTAGAAATGAAATGTCACGCTCTGTTCCTGGGTAGTTATGTTAAGATTTTTTTCCCTATTATAATGATTAAAAACATTGCACAACATGGTGTTCTTTCATTCTGAAGTGATCCATGGAGAGCACCCGAAGACAATAATTCTAAATTATTCCAGTACCGGAAAAGAGAGGGGGCACTCAAACAAACAGAGTGGAGGAAAGCAGTTTGAACAGGTGGGAGTGAAAAGCAGTGACATGTTGTAGTACACTACCGCAAGGGTGTAAGATATAGTGCAGTGTTGTATGATGTGGAAGAGAACGAGGACCACTAGGTTAGAATGCCACTAAGATGCTAGATTAGGTGAGACATACAACTCTGAAGTACTGTGATATTGAAAAGTGATGCAGAGGCAGAACAACTGGTAAGGGACAAGAGAGACACTACGTTCTCCGCACCTTTCTGCAGCAGTTTTATAGTCCATGGCACCATGCTCATTTCTTCGGACCACGGCACATTCTACAGAACTGTACACATTTTCCCAGTATTTATCTAGACCAGCAACTCTCCAGATAACATTTTCCACAGTTCTTTTATAGATTCTGTTTCTATAAAACTGATGCCTAACAGAAAACATTCCAAAATATTTCTCTAGACATTTTCTACAAACAAATCACACACTTTTTAGGATGACTTTCTAGATCACACATTACACATTTTCCCCAACTTTATTCCAACATCAAAGATATTTTAGCCATATTTTCCAAAATATTTTTAACTCCATAACATTTTTAATACTATTTCTCCAGGACTGTGAAACATTTTACACTCTGTTTCTTCTATTGTACCTAAAAGGGCACAATCAATTTAACAGAATTGTCATAAAAGACATTTGATTATTTCTACTTACATCAGAAAATCCAGTTACAATTTACCCCTTGTGATGGAAAACTAATTTATAAGTAGTTTTCTTCAGCTAGATCTATAAATAATGGCAGTATCTCATGCAGTATTTGGTGTTTTTCTTAAAGCCCCAGCTACTCGAGTCAGGTAATTACTTGAGAATCTCAGGTTTTATTATTAAAAAAGGTTTCTAGCACTCACATGGTTGCGGAGAAAAGTTTGAAAATGTGCCCCCTAAAGGTTCAAATCAGGAACGTAAACAAAAAATTCAAAATGTATTACTTAAAAAAAAACAACTTGTGATTTTTAAACCTGGCCTTATTTACTGCACACTACTGAAAACCTCCTCTGAAGACAAAATTATAAATTTCCAAATGGGCTCAGAACTTCTGCAAATGAGACAGCACAGTCTCAAGTCAGGCACCCAGAAATGAGGAACACAATTAGTGACCTCCTCTGAAAAGTTTGGTTTAAGTGGCTTATCCAGCATCATAAAAGAAATCTGGCAGAGGCAGGGATAAAATCCAGCTCTCCAGGGCAGTATTCAACTGCCTTAACCACACTACTATCCTTCCTCTTCCTCCCCTGCCTCATTCACTATACACCTTCCAACTTCTGCTACAAATAAGCCTGGGGTCGTACAGACAACAGTCTCCACTCTATAACCCTGATTCATTCCCAGAGCAGGTCCATTCTGTGCACTAAGGAATGACAGAAAACAGACACACACACCCCCCCCCCCCCCAAAAAAAAAAAAAGAGAGAGAGGCCAGAGGCACCACGGGAAGAAAAAGAGAGACTATAAAGGAGCGTCCCACTGCTCAGTGCCAGGTAACGCGACTGATGCATGGACAGGGTATTAATGACACAGAAATGGCGGCTGGGATAGGACAGATTCTACAGCACTTCCAGATCTTAACACTGACCTCAGGATCAAACAATATTCAAAATGTTAATCATAGATCTAAAATGAAATTAAGCTAAGATCAGAAATTTAACAGCAGCAACATCACTACAAGTCTTCAGTCAGAACATTCCCACTAGTAGATTCTCTCCCCAGTGAAATCTGGAAAATAAAGCAGAGCCATACAGTATTTAAAATCAATTATCACAATCTAGAAGAAGAAAATGGGGGCACAAAACACAGCTTGCTACCTTTACATACTTTTTAAAGTATGTTTGTATGTGTATTTTCCAAAAAAAGCAAACTGAAGACACAGAAATTTCATCATGTGGAACCATATTGACCCCCTCGTGGTCATCATCAGGGTCAGAACCTTTAGATCCACCACACAGACCTCTGCCACTTGAACTAACAGAATAACCGATAACAGTCATAGGTTGTCATCCTATATGTCAGGGGTGGCCAACCTGAGCCTGAGAAGAAGCCAGAATTTACCAATGTATATTGCCAAAGAGCCACAGTAATATGTCAGCAGGCCCCCATTAGCTCCCCCGCCTCTCCCAGCGCCTCCCGCCCACCGGCAGCCCCGCCGACCAGCGCCTCCTGCTCCCTCCCCACACCTCTCAATCAGCTGTTTCATGGCATGCAGGAGGCTCAAGCGGGGAGTAGCAAAGGCATGGCAGGCTCAGGAGAGGGGGTAGGGCCTGTGGCAGAGCCAGGGGTTGAGCAGTGAGGCACATTGGAAAGTTGGCGCCTGTAGCTCCAGCCCCGGAGTCGGTGCCTATACAAGGAGCCGCATATTAACTTCTGAAGAGCCACATGTGGTTCTGGAGCCACAGGCTGGCCACCCCTGCTCTATGTGAATCAGCATTAAAGAGGGATAAGACACTCACTTTGCCAGTGGATTTCACAGCTATTGACTGATACCAGACGAATGCTGAGACTCAGGAAACCTGGGTTCTGTTCCAAGTTCTCAGGGGAATGTGCTCTAGTGGTTACATACCCCTCTGTCCTTGTCCCCACTCAAGCCTGACCCCTTCTGCCCCTCCAGCCTGTCATTGACAGAGTGCATCTCCTGTTCACCTGCCTCCCCATAGTTCTTTGGCTCTGCTGAGCATGTGTGAACTTAGCTTTTCAGAGGCTCATTGCTTTGCCAGATGTGGACAGATTTTCATAGAGATGGCAAATCTTAGATAGGCATCACCCCCTTCCCTGCCAAATTTCAAGTCCCTGCTCCAAAGAATGGCGGCACTAGAGCTTTTCAATGAGTGCAACAATTCAACATGGGCAAAACAACACATTTTCCCCAAACCTCATTATCAGAAATAGTTGGATCATTTGCGTGGATACTGAAAAATTAGCCTGAGGCAGACGCCCAGCATGAAAAATTTCAGCCCAAATAGTTAAGCCTGGCAAGGTTATAAACAGCTTTAAAAGGATCTTATATTACAAAGTGTCACGCAAAATATAGTGAGGATGCTGGAATGTAATGAAGACCACAATTTTTAGATGGCCTCAGGCATTATCATATTTGGCCCACTGTAAATTCTGCCCCAGAGAAACACACATCAGAACTTATGAACTTGCTGGCAGGCATCTAGAGGTGCCCTCTTTACCCTCTCAAGCACAGTAAAGTCCTATTACACATCTTGGTTCAGACTTCCTTCTCAGAAGACGCCGGGTCCTTCTTCTGACAAACTTGGTCTCAATGCTACCCTCTCCAGTCTCAATTCTCCCAACAGTCCTCGCCCATCTGCTGCAGTCTGGCCCAACAATCCATGATGCTAGCAACCAAATGGGCCTTTATAGAACATAGATGTTAAATCTCAGTCTCATGCATAGGTTTGACTTCCCGCCATCCCATACATAGAATACCATTAGCTTGCCACATTACCAAATATTCTCCACCCAAGCCTTCTGAGGTTCAACAAGAGGGGAGGGAAAAAACTATAGTGAAATAAATGATCCACTGTTGTACAATGTCCTGAATTACAGCTATTTCCCTGACTTTGTAATAAACTTTTATTCCTTTGCTTTCCTGAATAAAAGTAGCTGCCGTCAGAGCTTTGGACTCCAAAGTACAATCTGGCATTCTTACCATTCTCAGCTATTCCAAGTGTTTGCAAATAGCTTCTAAAATGGCTAGTTTTGAGACAAAACATATTAATAAGGAATATCTATAAACTGAAAGCTGTGAAATCAATCCCTGGTGCATTCATAACCATTTTCTAAAACATTTACCGGAATCTTTAAAAAGGCAGATTAAGCAACAGCCTCCAAACAAAATTTCAGTTCTCTTTTAGCCCTACAGCATTCGGTTCAAAATGGAAACTAAACCTGCTGTCAATCCATTTCAGCTGTTTCTGTTAGGGTACAAACTGAATTTTGAATATAGGCAGAACTACAAAAGTATGGGATATAAAAGAAGAATAAGAAAGCAAGGCTGCTGGCTCATCTTTAAAACTGCATTGCATCAACACTGAGGAAGTTTCAGGCACTTAAGCTTGTTTAAGAGACAACTTTCTTATTCAGATCTATACTTCTATTGTACAAGTTATGTACATTGTAAGAGAAAAAAGTACTTTGTATAAACGTATGGTTTTAATAAAAGTTCTTATGTGCTGTGTAAGTACTTTCATCGGAAGATATCAAAACAGTTTTCTATTTTATAGATGAGGAAACTGACAAACATAGGTTCAATAGGTTACCCAGTCCTGAGTCCACTGAAGAAAATAGCAAAACTCCCACTGACTTCAATAGAAGCCGGATTGGGGCTTAAATGACTTGATACAGCTCACACAGTAAGACAATGGCAGAATTAAGGATATAGCCCAGAAGTTCGAATTCCCATACTCTAACCACTACGCAATTCCACCTCACATCATTCAGTGGTGCACTTTTTATACTACCAAAACTAACAATATTGCCTTGAGGTTTGGAAATTTTGTCAGATCATTTTTGAGTATGCCAACTTCTTTTGGGATCTATATTTTTGATTATCAATGCATAAATATATACACAGTTCTGTAGTGCAACTTCTAGGTGTTCATAACTCATACCAAATACACAGCTCCCCTCATATTACTATATTCACCTAGAGTCCATGGAAATATTTCTGGAGCTAAGACATGATCACTTTACAGTACAAGCTAAAAGATGATGGGCTCACCTGATTGATGGAGTTGGCTGCACAGGAAGCAAGTCCAGTTCCAATGGAGGTAAGCAGGAAACAAGTTAGGTCAAAAGGGACCGGAGCGATAGCAAACCCAGCAGATGCAGTACTCACAACCAGAGCTGCAACACAAAAACACACCGTATGTTTTACTACCATGGCTCCAGTCATTTCTCCTGTATGTAAGTAACCATTACAGGTCTGTTTTTTAGAACACTGTAAGAACTCCACACTCCACAAGTTTACTTCTGACATTAATTATTTGCATCACAGTAGCGCTTACAGGCTCCAAGTAGGATAGGCTTAATGAAGTCAAAGCAATTCAAATCACCAATTGTAATCATGCTTTAAATCAGTAAGCCTTGTTTTAAAATCATTCATTTGAATCATGTTTTGCATTTGTATTTTTTTATTTGCATAAAGAAAGGTTGAGTCTCATTGGTTGGCAACCAATAAGACATGTTGATTTGCAACTAAATATAGCCTTTGCACTAAATGTGGTAATTCTTTTTGTTAACCAGTTGGATACGCCATATCTATATACATTTAAGCATCAGACTGCTAAATTTACATTTAGTCAGATTCTTAACTTTTACATTTTTTATGATGTTAGAAAATGATGAATGATGCAATGGATGCCCTGGCTCCCTATACAATATTATTTAGTAGATTAATTTTTTACTTCTGAGTGGTCTCAAGCTCTGTTTGGGTGGAAATTCAAATTCAGTTAAAATGCAGAAACACAGTTTTATTAGTTATTGTTATTAAATACAATTACCTTACATGTTCTGGATACACAAGAAAACAAGTTTATCAAAATAAATTTTCCATTTAAAACCAACTGATTTATTAAAGGAAGTGTTAGCTGCAGTCAGGGAACTGCCCTGGTTATTTCTGGTCACTATGCTTTTCAAAATTTTAGAACTAGTAGATCTCAAACTCTCCACGCATAGGTTTCATTCAGAGATTGGAAAAAGAAAACAAGCTTTCCTGCTTCTTCAGCTCACAACTTAACTCTGGATGAACTAGCCATTGAACTGAACAAGCTGAAATGAAGATAATATTCTCTCAGCACCTACAGAAGAGGCTATTGCTGTCAAAAGCTGGTTTAGCCCTTCAACAAACTCTGCTTCCAGATGCTTAGCCAGAGACTTCCATCAGTTCAGTGGTGTGACTTTCTTTGAAACTTGGCAGCAAATATGTACTAAATATTTTTTGTATTTAATTTAAATGATTTTAACATATTATAATACATTAGGCCTTAGCATCGGTGGTCAATTTCAAATAAAATTTTATATAGGTCCAGTTAAATTTTTTTTATTTAATTTGCTTTTTAATTTACTTTATTACTATATTTAAATACAAAATCTTTTTTAAAATAATTTTTATTCACCCTGGCTCTAACCAAGAACATGGCCTCACTGTCCTACAAATAGATGCTGAGAAAATTCATGCTTCACAATCGAAACAGGCAAGAAAAAGGAAGGTGGAAAGAAAAACTGTCACAGAGAAGTTAATTGATTTACCCAAGTTCATAGAGCAGGTTAGTGGCAGCACTGGGAATAGAGCTCATGTCTCCTGACTCTCTGTCCAGTGCCTTAGTCACTAGACAAACCACCTCCCAAAGTATATGTATGGGCTATAGGTTCCAGTAGCTCACATCACATGCCACTGACTAAAGATTGTCACAACATGCAAAAAACAAGGCTGGTAACCTCATAAGCTATGAAAAGTAGAGCTCTGATATAATGCTATCACAAAAAATACTTCAAGGCAGAAGCCCCGAACGTCTCAAGGAAGCATAAGAAAATCCAGTGTGCCAAGACTGGTGAAGCTAGTCACTAAACTCTGTGTGCATCTTTGCTGAATATTTGACACTTGTCAATTTATCTGATCTGCCCAATTTGGGGAAGGGAAAGGTGCAGTAGTCAGCAGTTAAATCCAAAGTTTAGAATGTGAGTGGATTTATGTGGCAAATAGATTCCAGATCAGGAATTTGAATTCCAGAAATGGAATCTTGTCAGAATATTGCATTCACTTCTCTACAGCTAAGAGGGCAGGGGGCTGGACTCGATGACCTCTCGAGGTCCCTTCCAGCCCTAGAATCTATGAATCTATGAAACCCATATCCAAGTATTAAAATCATCCAAAGAATGGATGACACAAACCTAGCTTTCTTTAAGAGAAAAGCAGTACTAAAGAGAAGTCTTTCTCTTCTTGCAACAAATCAGCCAACACAATTATTGAACAGCTTGCTTATGGCCTTGAACCTTGTTATCTGAACTTAATAAATTTATAAAAGAGGGAAAGAAAAAATTATCATAAATGGTAGATCTTGTAAGAACCATTCTCAGCAGTTTTCTGACTACACAATTAATATGCTCTGTAGCGAAGTCAAATAGCACACTAAAAACCTACACTGACCACAAATATCTGGATTATCTACAAAGTAATGTTGCTCACTATGAAGGGGAAATGCAATCCCAGGGAAGAGGCTTGCTGGCAAAAGACACACTTACAAAGGGCTCAGGAGTCACAGTAGAGAGCCAAAAGAACATGAACTTCCCCTGCCAGGCTACTACTAAAAGAGCTAAAGTGATTGTTGGATGCAAAAACAAGGAAATGTCCAGTGGCAGCAGTGAGATACTACTTCAGAATACAACAATTGAGAGACCAGTGCCGGAATATTGTATCCAGATTAGGTATCCACATTTTTAAAAGGATGTTGAAAAGTTAGAGGGTGAGGCTCTAGGAAAGATTTAAGGTCTAGAGAACCTGCCGTACAGCGAGAGACTTAAGAATTACAATGTATTTTGTTTAGCAAAGAGAAGGTTAAGGATAGGTCTATACTGCAATGCAAGCCTGGGCTCGGACTCAGGCTCGACCCCAAACCCCTCTTTCGTCTACATGCAAATCTGTCTTACTCAGGCCCGTAAGCCCTCAGGACCTGGGCCTGAGAGGGGGGCGGATTCAAGCCCAAGTCCCAGAAACTGCCTCACTTTGCAATGTGGACACAGCTCAGGCCAGGGTCCCCAGACTTGTGTCCCAAGAGCCTGCCAATGCTATCCCACAACCCCATCGCCAACGTTCTTTGGCTTTTCTGCCCCTAGTCAACCAACTCCCAGGAAATGGAAGTAACCCCCACCCACCCCCAGTTCAAGTACAGCAGCTCGGCGTTTAACCCTTCCAGTTTATTCTGACCACTGAACTGCAAACAGAGTGAACCATCTCCTGTGTTAGCTATGGCCAGTGACAAGAAGACGCTCTTTGCCAAGCACGCTGCTACCTGGTCATGGGACCACAGTCAGATTCTGGTAAATCTCTGGAGCAAGGCAAGCAAGATGTTCAACATCACTAATGACCACGTGTACTAAGAAACATCAGACAAGATGGCAGCACTGGGGATTAAACAGACCAGTGACCAGTGCAGGGAACAGATCATGCGTCTCAGGGGTGACTACCGGAAAGCCAGGATGAGACCTGCACGCCTGGGAACTCCCCGTCATCCCGCCTCCTCTATGAGAGACTTCAAACCAAGCACTGAGCCAACAGCAATTAACTTAGCCAGATCAGACTAGCAAAGCGATTCTGGTGCTCATGTATGTCCCCAAGGAGGCTTTGCTGCCAGAGAAGCTGAAGCATGTCCTGGGTCCATTCTCGAGGAACTGTTTGATGACATCCCCTCTCAGAGGAGCAGCCTGCTGTGGAACTGGCAACGGAAACAGAAGAGGCAGAAGTAGTCCTGGAACCTGGTAAGTTTTAGCTCCATGTCTGTTATTGATATACAATTTCTGGTTTATAACCCAGTGCAACTTTTATTACAAGTCACAGATAGCAGCATGTATCTGATACTAGGGGCATGCACACCAGCACCTTGGGATTACATCACCACGAGGAATTCAAAATGGAGAGCGGGAAGCACAAACAATGGTAAAAAGGGCATTTAATGTTAATTTTTTACTAAATACTCAGACATTCTTACAATGATGTGCTTAGGTGTTAAAGTAAGAACCTTATATTGCCTTCCTTTTTAGTATGCTGCACCGTACAAATTGGCCATCCCACAGTGTAATGAGCCACTTGTAAACAGTAAATTATGGGGCGGGAAGGGGAAAATGTAGTGTCAAAACCCCTGTCAGAAATACAGCAGGTGGGTTGTATGCAGCCCAGAAATGTGCCAGGGAAGGCAGAGTCTGCACTCCTGTGTGTGTTTCCATGTAGTCCATAGGTAAGTGTAGTCAGAGCAGGCTGTGTCATAAGCTGTACGCAGGTAACTGCAGAAATGCAGTTTCAGCAGCTTACAGAGAGGCAGTGATCCATGTGGACACTAGTGCAGCATTCGGTTGATTCCCTTGTGAATTCTGACCCAATCACGGGTGCCGATAGCAGCAAACTTCTCCCGAAATAGGAACTCCTGACAGTTAGCCCAGGGCTACACTAGGGGAGGGGGTCGATCTACGATACGCAACTTCAGCTACGGGAATAGCGTAGCTGAAGTCGGCGTATCGTAATCGACTTACCTGGCGATGACGACGGCGGCGAGTCGATCACTGCCGCTCCCCCGTCAACTCCGCTTCCGCCTTTCGATGCGGTGGATTGCCGGCGCCGACGGGGAGCGCGATCGGGGATCGATTAATCGCGTCTTAACGAGACGCGAAAAATCGATCCCCGATAGATCGATTGCTACCCGCCGATCTGGCGGGTAGTGAAGACCTGCCCTTAGTCACATTTCAGGGAAAAGTGTATTTTCTGGGCCCACCTCTGTAGGTCACCAGCCCACTCCACATATAGATGTGCTGCTTACTCACTATAAACTTGAAAATACGTGGCATACATGGTTGGCTTGCCACCGGGACCTTGGAATAGAATATCACTTTGCCATTCAGGAACCTCCAGGATTGTTATGCCCTCCAGAATATGGAATGCCTGAAAGGATTGAGAAACCTTAGGCAGTAAACCATGGCACCCCCCTCCCCACAATGCTAAAATGGCGTGAGTGTACAGGTTTAGCAATTCATTATTGTCATAGGTCCACTCGTGGGCAAATGTCTCACCTTTGCATTCACAAAGATTGTGAAGAGCACAATAATGCAGACAGCTTTGGTGACACTGGAATCCAAACAGTTCTGTAAAGAGTGCCAGCAGGATTTCAACCTGCCAGATGCACATTCAACCACCATTCTACACCTACTGAGAGTATAATCAAACCTTCTTTTGCCAGGGCCTCAGATCAGGATACAGTTTCATACGCCAAGGCAAACAGGAGTATGTGGGGTCCCCTAGAACAAACAGTGGAGACAGTAACTCCATTTATTATATCATTTGGGGGAAGAACAGTGTCCCAGCATTTCCATGAAGGTAGACTCCTGATACCACAGTATTCCAACAATCATGAATTTTTCCAGTACAGCCCAAGTTGGCAGCCATAAATCAGCCTCTGTGGTCAAAAGGGCCTGCACAACAATGAAGTAGTACCCTTTGGAGTTTATTTACACATGTGCTCCTTGAGAAGGGCAAACTGTGGGCACATGAGTCCCATCAAGGGCCCTGAGGTTACCAAACCCTTTTCTCGCAAAGCTGGCACTTACTTCAGGGAAATTGTTCATGCCCACCACCTTTGAGTAAATCACACGCCTGATTGCTTCAGAAACCTCTGCCACCACAGCCTCCACAGTTGATTTGCCAACACCAAAGTCATTAGCAACAGACCTGACATAGTCAGGAGTGGCCAGCTTCAAGATGGTAATAGCAACCCACTTGTGGACCGGCGTGGCCAACCTCATACATGTGTTATGACACTGGAGGATTGAGGAAAGGTGCTCACTGAGTGTCAGAAACATTGCTTTCTTCATGGGAAAGTTCTGGAGCCACTGTTGGCCATCCCAAGTCCGCATGACAATATGGTCCCTCCCAGTCTGTTGTTCGTGGCCTTGCTCTAGAAGCACCAGTCTGCATATGGGGCATGAGCTGCTATATAGAGAGTCACAAGCAGTATCAGCCAAGTTGAGTCTTCCAAGACTATAGCGTCCTCCTTCTCCGGTAGGTGCCTTTAGAAGGTCAGAAAATGCCACCAAAATGTCCACCAGCATCTCATGGATGCTCTTGCTCTTTCTTGACATGAGAGTGAAAGTGCAAGCAGGACAAGTTCTTCCAATGGTTACTCTTTCATATTGCTGGCTCCGGCTGCCGGGAGCGTGCAGACCCAAAAGGCTGGATGTATTGGCAAGCTGAGACTAAAGTGCTGCAGGATGGGGAAGTGTACCATGAACAAAGGACTAAAGCAGCTATAGATGGGGAAGGTGCTAAGGAGCCTGGAATAGGCTGGTTTGACTCAGGTCTGCATAGTGCACTGTGGAATCATGAGCACAAATGTGAGATCCGGGTCCAGAACTTCTAAACCTAGGTTCAATATTCATCATGGATGCTCAAGTGCAGGCTTAGAAACACCAACCCTTAGGCTTACATTGGAGTGTAGACAAACCCTAAGAGGCAACTTGATCATGGTTTGAAGTATCTACACAGAGAGAAGATATGATACTTCAGGGCTGTGGTTTCCAAACTTCTGAGTACTCTGGCTCTCTTACAGGTATTTTAAAAGTTGATAGCTCCCCACAACGAAATAGACCCCCCCCCCCCCTAAACTTTTTTTTTTTTTTTTTTAACACCAACTCATGACACTGTATTAAGAGTTCAGGACACAAGAGTCTGGACTGTTTTGTGACTTCATTCAACTACATACAGTTTGTTTAATTATACATTCTGATGTAATCCAGGTTTTTAAAACTATAATTTGAAAATATGAATTTTTGGCATGTTTGGACAAACCCTAAGATTTTAATGAGATGAGTGGGCCTGTTAAAAGTTCTTCAAACTATTATGCCTGCTTTGACAAAACTCATATAACACAGAAGCTGAACTATGTTGGCTATGTCTGGATTCATCAAGCTGCAGTTCAAAATACTGCCTCCTCTTAACTTGGATGTTTTCTGCAAGGTCATAATTGAGTTGACAGCTGATATTATTTAACAAAGGAATGGTTTTCAGTGCCATGACTGCTTGTTCCCCTATCGTAATTCTACACATCTATTTCCGCTAGAAGTAGAAGAGTCTCGCCAACCTGTGCTTGTTTCCATTTTGCAATTTGCATAGCTATTGCATTAGATGCTTCTTGAGGTACAGTTGCTTCTTTAGGCTTTATTTTATTTTATTATTATTTTTTGCTGCTGCTGCTGCTGCAATTCTTTTGGTCTGTGAAGGAAAAAAAATCGCAGCTCTTGTTTACAAATTCCAGGTGTTTTGGTTCTAAATGTCTCTGTAGTTACCCTAGCCTCATATTTTCATTTACCAACATACACATTGTGGCTGTGGACTTTCTGCAGCAATCCTAAAACATGAAAATTCAAACAGCCGAATGTTTGCTACATATAGGCTTAGCACTCAGCAAAACTGTTCCATTATCAAAATAAGATGGGTTACAGTGTAGTAGCCGTGTTAGTCTGTGTCAGCAAAAAGAAAATAAGAAAGAAAGAAGTACTTGTGGCACCTTAGAGACTTTTTAGTCTCTTTGTTAGTCTCTAATTTGTTAGTCTCTAAGGTGCCACAAGTATTTCTCTTTCTTTCTTTCTTTCCTTCAAAATGAGATGGACGTCTCTCCCTCAGCCCTTCCCCTATCTGCTAGTGCTGGTGCTGCTGGCACTGGGAGCTTCTCTTTGGCCTTCAGGGGACTTTCAGCCTAGAGAGTGCCTGATGAATACTTCCCCCAGTAGGAAGTCTCTGGGCTGAACGTCCCCTGCTGGAAGAGAGGGCACAGAGCTGACCAAAGATAAGACGCAGGTGATTTTTAAGCCTAGTTTCACAGTCTCTGAATGAGATAAACAAATAGACATATCCATTAAAATTTTCCCAAACACTGGTTGCTCTCCTAGGAACCCTTCGTGGCTCCCCAAGCCGAATTTGGCCCAGAAATGTTAAGCAGTTTACATAAAGTTACACAGCAAGGAAGAGACAGAGCCAGGAGCAGAACCCAGGAGTCCTGCCTTCCAGGTCTCAACTATGGTCTGCCAGCTACTGGTGGTCCTCTGAACTTGAGGGTCATATGGTGAAGAGAATGAATGCCTACAGAGAGCTGCAAAAAGGAGCAACAATGCTGGTCATTACGCTAGAAGTCACTACAATCTTAGTTGGAGAAGAGAAGCCCATAGCCACTAGCAGGAAAAGATAAGCCATCAAAAACAAACACAGTCGTCAGCAGACACTTGGGATTCATTTTAGAGAAAAGGAACTAATTCAATTTTACTATTACGTGCATGTACAAATTCACCAACTGCCAATGCTGCCACAGGGTTGGGATCATGAATAGGTTGCATGATGGGGAAGGGATGCGACCATGACATAGTCATAGTGTGGACCACTTCTTAAGAGAGGCTACGTGAGAACTCCTGCACTAAACATTTACAATCTGATATAGGATATTTAAAAGAAAAGGGTACACATTTGGCACTACTGACCCAGAGATTATGGCCAAAATTTTCAAAGCTGGTTGCTAGCAGGAGCTACAGCCACCCAGCCCCTCTGAAAACCAGGCCACTTTTATTTAGGAGCCTAACGTAAGGCACCTGGGTTTGAAAATTTTGCCGTATGTCGCTCTGTATATAGTACCAGGAAATATGAATCTCAATGAAATTCATTGTTTTTCAATTGTTTTTTATTAACTTAATCAGTCAGAAAGGGATGGTGAAACAGTGGCGTTTGCATTTCTAAGAGTGATTACATTCTTTTTTTTGGTATTATAAATCACACTTTCACTTCCAGACAAGAATTTAATTAAAACTTATCACAGAGAGCACTTTACATTCATTTATTATAGCACAACACCAACTCATTTACAGAAGGAGAAAGGTGGAGCAGATTGGCAAACAGTCTGTGTAACATTGCCATTACACTGACCTCAAAGAAATTCTAATACAGTACAGCCAGAGTGCTAATTAAAGTCTCCATTGATTTCTCCAGATTAATTTCAGTCAGTCATTTCACTGTGACTTATCAGGATCTCATTAAAAAGGGCTATAGTACATTCCCTCATTTATCCAGCTGAAATGGATATTTTTAGATGTTTCTCCAGTGTTCTGAACTCACAAAGAAAAGTTCTTGCTGTCTGCCCCATGAACAGAGTTTCAAATGCAACATGATACAGCAAATAGGGCTATCTTCCCATCAGAGTAGGAAGTTTATTTTCCTTTTGTTATGGAGGCAAAAGTGAATTTTATAATCTCTTCATTTTCCTTCTAGAGAAGATGTACATTTCATTGAGATCACTTCAGGCAAGGGCATGAGGTCATTGACTCTATATGTTTGTTTTTTGACCCGTTAGCTTAGTCCTTTAGGGGCAAAATTAACTACACTTCACTGCATAATGGGTGAAACTGATCCTTTCAAGGTTTATTGGTTAGACTTGGCAAGAGTATTTCAAGAGTAATTCTCAATTGAAACTTACAATAGGATATCAAAGTAGACATGTTTTTATGTCTTACAAATACACCTAGCTTTACTAGAAATCGGAAGAAGGCATTTGTTTACAGACAATTTCAGATTAAATAAGAAACAAATTGTGCACTCATAGGAAATGAAAATTAAAAAGGAGACCTGTTATGGTGTTTCAGACATAAGAATATACAGTACTCAAGGGAACTCTAATCCTATATTATTTTTACATTGTCCTTCAACTTCATTTTAATGTGATCTCTCTATAAACCTTGATATCTGTATTTATAGTGCTACATTCTTAGTGCCACTTTATGCTCCCCTTCCACCAAAAAAAATAGTTGAAACAAATTATATTATATATATATATAAATAAATAAATAAACAAAAGGTCCAAAAAATTCAGCTGACCAATCAGTTTTCTATTTTTGTTTTGGTCACCAAATAATATTTAATTTTGTAAACATATAGCTTTCAGATTTAGCACCAAACATATTGGGGGGAAGGGGAGAGAAGAAGAAAGGGTAAATAGAATGGATTTCTACTTTAATTTGGGGAACAATCTGCTTGTCTTACTACAAATGTTAATATATCCCTAAGGAAAACTAGTTTTCTTTAGAGCTTATCTATCAGAAGAAATTTCCCCCCTAAATTCTCACACTTCATTCATTGGAATGCTAAAGGTAATAGTAACATTAATGCTGCAGGACTGACCAATGTGTTTTCTTTGTAAACCTAGATTTGTTTGGAGTAGGCATAAGTAGGTTTCATTGCAAATTACAACTTGCACATTAAAAGAAAGCCAAGCTCCTAAGGCATGCTTTATTTTGGAACAGTAATTTGATCCAAATGTTACTATCATTTAATGCAGAAATTAAAATACAATATTACAAACTAGAGCAGATTAGGTTAATACTACATTTTATAACTGAATATTTGTAAAGCACTTTGTGGGGTGGGGGAAATAAACTGAAGTAGCAGTTTATTTGTTTCTCTTCCTTGTAGCATACAAATAATTTGCTAAAAAGCTAAGGTTATTATGCTGGGTGTCTTTGATAAGACAATGGTAAGTGTTTTAAGAATCACAGAGATGAGAACTATTTTCTGGCAGACATTACACAAAATATATGTAGGCTCAAAAAAATCTAAACACTGCTAACTGATTTCTCTTTGTTAAAGCTCCTAAATAGTTGCCTTAATGCAGTTAAGACCAAATTGTGCTCTCAGATACAATTGGAACTTCATAAAAATAAACTCCATTGAAGCAAATGGAATTTTCCATTAGTATTCTTGTGAGAAAAATTGTAGCCTACTTACAGAACCAGGGACAGAACCCAGGTCTTCCAATTCCCAGTCCAATGCTCAATAGGCAAAGGACCACCCCAGCACCACAAGTTCTGAAATGCCAAATAAGTTTTACAAACTTCTATTTCAGACATTCTTTTAAGAAAGAGGCCGGGTGAGTAAGATGGACATCAGACTAGGTGCATTTTGCAGTCTAGACTAGACTGTGAGTCTTTGAGACATGAAATATAACTTTCTACAGTGCCTAGAACACATTTTGAAAGCTACCTCAATAATCAGCTCAGTGTGAGATTCTGCCCAGGAGAGTATCTTTTAGACAGACTCACTGATATGTTTGTAAAGAGACAGATGAAAAATTTAGCTGCGGATTAGCCCTATACTAGGTTTAAAGCATATGAGGAAGGCAAATTAGATGACTATGTTTGAAGTATGTGGGTATTGATGTGCCTCTCTTTGAGACTCTAAAGGAGACTGTATTATTTGGATTGTGGTAGCTCCATGAGGGACCAGTCAAGAATCAAGGCCTCATTCTGCTAGGCATAGTACAGATCTGCAGTAAAAACACAGTCTAGGCCCCAAGGAGCTTACAATCTAGATTGGTAACATTAAGAATGTTTGGAGAATTACTGGTGAATTTCACAGATCACTGTTATTTACATATTCATTTTGTAGGTATTTGTTAAATTTCATATAAACATTTGGCCTGTCTTCCCCACCAAAAGGGCAATGTGCTTAGGCCTCCTTTTGCCAGTACACCAGCCACTTTCACAATTAGAACTTGTGCCCGCGTAACACGATAGTGAGCTAATAGTGTATCTCACACTGTACCGTTAACTGGGGGGGGGGGGGGGGGCGCGGAACACCACTAAAAATTAAAATTAAAAATTGAATGTTTGTTCATGTTCCTGCCTAATATGTTTGTAACTACTATGCATGTTAATTTTCAACTGTAATCACTGAGTTAATATTCATTAAATATAAACTTGAGGTAAAATTTAAAAAGATGAGATTCAGTTTAAAAAGTAGTGCTATGCTTGTGTTGCACATTATATGGGTTCTCTCTTATTACCCCGCCTTCATGTCTTTTTCTCCTTTCAGTTACTTATGAATTGGGGGACAAAACTAAAAATAATGCGATCTGTAACTTTCTTTTGTATCTCAGAAAAAGTAGGAGGTGGATGCATTAGCTTTGCAGAGTGCCAGGATGGTAAAATGCAGCTGTTCAGACACTAGCCAACAGAGAATAAGCAACAAAAGGAAGGAGAAAATCTAAACCAAAAAGGTGGATTACACTACAAATAATTAAAAGCTCCCTCCCCGATCATTTTTCATGGCAAAAAAACTAATTATATATATATTATATATATATATATACACATATACACACACACACACACACACACATGAATCTTTTCCCATCGTGAAGGCATAGTTCCTAATGACAGTGGCATCAAGGCTAAAGTTCACATGAAACAGGAGGGTACAGTAATAGCTAAACTCATTTCCTTTCAAAGGTGATTTGCAGTTCTTAATACAAACACTCTTTACTTCAGGAGTGGGGGGAAGACAGGGCATGGGGAAAGTCCTTTTTAGTATAATGCAAAGTTTGTTTTTTTGTTATTTTATACTCCAAAAAGTAGAAATAAAAACTCTGCAAAAACAAGTATGCAAGATATTAAACTAATCAGAACTTCATAGGTCAGTTCCACAGAGGCGCTATGTCATCTGTAACATGAAAACAGACCTGGAATAATTTACATTCTCAAGAATCAAAGAACAGCCTGATCAATAGCCTTGACCCAGCTCTCTTCAGTTTAGAAAATACATGAAAGCACCAGTCACAATAGGTCTCTGCATAGATCATAACACCCTACTTCACTCCTTTATTTTTATATGATATCAGGATATTAAAATAGCAAGACTAAATGACATTTGTTTCTAGATCTATTTCAGAGTTTTAACTGCCTTCAATTTCAATTACTAGTGTAGGGCCCCACGCTTCTCAAGAGAAGCCACTTAAAATCAGGGATTTGGAGCAATCAAATTTTTGAATTGCTCCACTCCAGTTCCGGGCATAAACCTACTGCTCCGCGCTGCAGCTCCGGGCTCCACTCCAAAGCCCTACTTAAAATAATCTCACTGAAGAGATTACAGGAAATTTAGCTGTCCATACAGAGCTGTCCATACAGAAGGCATTATAGAAGCTCAAACTATTACTACTACTGAGCAGCAAGAAAATAAAGCAACCACCATAGTGAAAGAGGCAGTACAACTGAGGGCTACAAATAGGCTGTGTAGGCATTTAACAGGAGCATTGTGAGGTTTAACATTTGTAAAGAACTCAGAGATCCTTGGATAGATGCTGCTACATAGAATTACAAAGCTATATTCCTGACAAGTCTGAAGTCACTAACAACTGGCAACAAAGATGCCCATCAGTCTCCAAGAGCCGTTTTTTTCCATCCTCATGTTTTATTGATCCCAATCATACACTAGTGCAGGAGTACCCTTCAAATATGTCCAAGGTGGAGAAGAGAATTCTTATGCACTACTGATCAGATGAGTGTTGTCAAGTCTCATTCTGGATATCTCCAAAGCAGTGAGGAGCAATGTTGGGATATACATTCAAAATCAGCCTCCATAGATGTAAAATCCATGTGTCTAACAGATGTTAGAAACAATAAAATCAACTTTTTAAAAGAGAAGAACCCCTACATATCCCCTGTACATTGTACCTACTCAGTAGGGGGGTTTTTGTGGAAAATTAAGGGTTAAGACATGAAATACTGTAGGACAAAAGTAAAAAGATCTTAGGAATGTTATTTGATGAACTATAACAACGGTTATGGTACTATTGTGCAGTTCTAACACCAGAGAGATACTGTGATCCTCTGGAGAGGGCACCAGACTGGTAGTTAGGAGATCTGATTTGTATTCTTGGTTCTGCCACAAACTGGACGTTAGGCATTAGCCAAATCGCTTGACTCTGAACATTTGTTTCCTCATGTATAAAACAGGGGATAAAGCACTTTGATCTATGTTTGAAAAGTGTTTTATAAATGCTATACATTACTATTAGAATAATAAAATATTGCTACTCAAAATGTGTGTCCAAGATAACATAAATGATACATAACTATAACAGATATTTAACAAGCTGTTTCCTTTGCTGGTTTAGAGAACGAAGAGTAGAGTTTCACTGACTTTTGAAATAACATTTTATTTTAGGAAACTAAACTGATACCACTTAAAAACTTTGCCAGATAAGTTATGGAATGTATCCACATTACTACCTCAATGCTTTTAACATGAGATTGACCAGACCCACTGCTAAACTTAAAGACAAGGAGATCAGATAGCATAACATTGATAAGACTTGAAGAGATAGGGCTTTTTTTGAAAAATATTTAATACAACCATTGTAAAATTCCACCATAGCCTAACAAGTGTTTCCCCTAAAATACAGAATGGTTCATATCAATATGAGATAAAAACTGAAATAGACCATACAGAAAATATTGATTACAAAAAGATACCATCACTATAATTTATTTTGCCTTCTTCTGGTGATGGATTTTAAGTTTAACTTAAACTTGCTGTCCATAGACCACAAACAAGTGCTCAGTGGACTACTAGCAGTTTGTAGATCACAGTTCGAGAATTTCTGTTCCAATTGTATCTCAAACTGTGGTCTGAGAACTGCTAGTAGTCCACAGAACACTTGCTTGTGGTCTATGGACAGCTAGTTCATCACATGGTGCTGGCTCCTTATTTCTAGCAGCAAAATTTCATTAAAAAGAAACTAAAAATGACACAGGTATATTAAGTGATTGCAGTGATCTGTGGGATAACGATTGGGAAGGAAGGTGTCCATGAGACCAACCTCTGTTTAAAATGTGGACCACACTATTAACAAGATTGAGAACCCTAAATCAGAGAACCTGCATGAAACTGAAAAGTTACCAGTAGTACCTGTAAGTTTGATTTTGGACAAACGTGCCAAAATTCCTGGTAAATCATCCAGTTGTAGCTTCATTTCTTTCCATTGTTTTTCTTCTTTGGATTCTACTCCTCCAGCTGTTGCCAAGTCTTCTACAACTGCAGCTGAATTCACTGCTTTGAATTCATTTCTGTTTGAAGTCTCAGACAAAGGTGAAACTGGTCTGATCTCCCGTATAACTGTTTTTTCTTGACCCAAATGTTTTTTCTCAAGGAAAGGAGGTGCAACTGGATCTGTCTTCGGTTTTGCTTGCTGACTGAGGTCTTTGTTGTACTGTGTTACATACTAAATAGAAAAATATATATTAATTTGAGATATCTTTAACAGGAGAGTTAAAAAGCTTTTCCTACCAATAGCTTCCTAATGACAATAAAAATAAATAGTACTAGTACATTTTATTGCTATATTTCTTTTATGATTAAAGAAGAGAATTTCATGGTTCTGATATTGCTAAGTTAGCCTGCATTTCAAGCGCTCACTTCATTCACGAAGGGGTATCTGCAATTGCACAAGATACAACAAAAGCAGCTTTCCAATTCATTGCTGCATAAATAACAGTTTAAATACAGGGAATTACTTCAGGCCTAAATAAATTTTCCCTTGCAGTTTCAACTGGAAATATTATTCTTTACTACTTCTTGTTCTAATCTGTTGATTACTGTTGTTTGTTCTACAAACGTTTGCTCCACTTTAAAGCATATTGTGGACACGTATTGTATGGACATGTGTATATATAATTCGATGTGCAATTAATCTCCAATTATTAGTAGTGCTAGGTGCCTTACAATCTTTGTAAGATACAGTCAACTGGTTCAATAGCCAGAGAAAGATCTCTAAAAGATAATCCCTTACCCACTAGAAATTATCTCCCTCAACTTAGTTTTCCATCATCAATTCCTAATTTCAGTTTAGTTTACCTAACCTGCCAATTTTTGAGAATATTTGAAAGGAAAAATATAGAAAGACAAAGACTAGAAGGGTGTTACTGCACATGATGCTTCATTTCTCCCACTGACAACGAAGAGGCGGAGCTGCAATTAAGTTTTATATTGTGTTTTTTGCTGCATTTACAGCTCCTCTAGAAAGTGTCAGGTAAACAAAAAAAGCACTTAGCTTTTCCAACCCCCCAACTTTCTTGTCTAAAATGTTCCAATTCATATATACCAAGCCAAATATACAAACAAGGTGTAGGTTTTAACAATCTGTGGTGCAATACTTATACAACTGAGTAATAGAGGGGCTTTCTGGGGTTGGTAGAGCGCTTTTCACCTCTGAATGACTAACCTGATCGCAGCCCAAGTCACCAGCAACAAAAAGTCTGACAGTTTAGTGACCCACATGTGGAATGAGTTAAGATCTCACTCTGGTTCCTATTGGACAGATGTCCAAAAATACCACTAACATTGAAAGTATCTGGTCCTTTCATGGCAATCACAGAAGACACACCACATAATAGACAAAGACTGAACTATCATCCTAGCACTAGAGATGGTCCTTGCAAGTCAGGGTTGCAGCACATGAAAAGAGACAGTGAGGAGAATTTTGCACCACTACTATCCATTATGCATCTGTTCTGTGAGCAGGAGAGGGATTTTCTTGAGCTGCCAGTGACAGTTATAGCTTTGTGATATAAACAGCTAATGCACTGCCTATTTACATACTAGAGAAGAATTTAACCTATTATTTCAATCTATTCAGGACTTCTCTCAATGAATTAGGACTTAAATTAAAAAAATTGCTTTTCCTTTTGCAGGTTCTCTCTATTCCAAATATAAACATTTAAGAAGCAAGCCTGACTTTGCCCTCAAAAACTTCGGCAGAATTAGATCAATATGTTTAAGTTTCAGGATGAATCTTTTAAAAGGAAACACTACTCCAGAAAATGAGTGTAATATACCACTTGTAATTGGTAAACATTTTAATTTCCTAAGTAGCATAAGGCAAAACAGAAAAATAGTCAACATGGAATAAGACACTCTCTTGACTTACCATTCGTTTAAGGAAGTTAAGGTGCTGAAATGTAATCCATTTTTTATTGGCTACACCACCACAATGCATAAACTTGCATGGCATTTGCCGTACTGCTGGTTTTGGAAGGTGCCAGACAAATAATCCTACACAGAAAACACAGAATGTTTGGATCTCATTTCTTCACAGTAAGGATTAGAAGCAAACCCACTGGCAATACTTACTGTCCTCAGCACCACAAAGCACTCTCTAGGAGGGTTAAGCACAAGCAATACTTAGCTGGTAGAGATGGTGAGGGAGCCTACAGGATGCTTGCAGACTAGATAGAGGAGCTGAGTATTTTACTTTCCACCCCCCACAGAGTTAGTTTTATAACTTTTTCCCCTATTCCCACCTCCATATGCTATAAATGTATTTACTGAGACACACATCAGCAACAAGCTGGAACATTTGCTTAGAGCAAGTACTTCACATAAAAATAGCATTAGAGTTAAACAGTCACATTAACAGGAATTTTATGCCAGCCCTAGTGCATATCTTTATAACTGATCTTAAAAACCTGAGCTAGTCAAGTGTGTCATCTAAAACCACCATAAACGGGAGAATTCAGTTTTAACAATATTTATGAATCTGATGTGTGTGTTTTATACATCCAAAACTACACACAACAAGTTTATGGACCAATTACTAGAACTGTAAGTTCTGGGGAATATACCACCTCATGATTTCTTTAACAGGAATTCATCATATTGTGCAAGTTACTGAGAAAAGAACTACATAACCATTTTTATTACTTGCCATTGACTTTCTGTACATAATGAGGATGCTTTCTTAAAGGAACACTCCAGTAGTTTCTAGGTTTTCATGGCAAAAAAATGTTATACAAGTGTTATTCAAAAATGTCAGAAAAAGCTTGTTTGTTCTTCTGGACATGGAGAAAGACTGAGAGTTGGAGGATTTAAATACTTATTTGCAATTTTTAAGCCAAATACCACAACAGCATGTCACTGCATGAGAACAAGAAAGAGAAAAGGATGGAGATAGGTGTACTTTATTTGAATTATCAAGAATGTTCTGTTGCACCACTGTTTTAACCACTGCATATGGCAATTCAGTTGACAAAGTCTTGTTTGTTTTAACTAAATTCACACCTTTTCCAGACTATGCCTCATTAGTGAATATCTTTGCCATATCAATAACTATTTCTGAGTGAAGGAATCAACATTCCCACTCAAGGCCATAATCCATAATAAGAGTACAACTACTTGCTAAATAATGTTTCTGTATGTGTTGCTGAAACTGTTCATTGTACCCCCACTAATATGGGCAAGGATTTTTTTTTCCTTTTGCCTCAGGCTATGTCTACACTACCACGGTAAGTCGACCTAAGCTATGCAACTCCAGCTACGTGAATAATGTAGGTCGACTTACCGTGGGGAGCACACTACACTGGGTTGATGGGAGACACTCTCCCGTCGATTTACCTTACTCTTCTCGTTTGGGGTAGAGTAGCGGGGTCGACTGGAGAGCGATCTGCAGTTGATTTGGCAGGGCTTCACTAGACCCGCTAAATCAACCCCGGTGCATCGATCCCCGGAGTGTTGGGGGGGGGGGGGGGGGAAAGTGTAGACATTGCCTCAGAATCATTTTAATAAAACCATACATATAGCACTAAATAGGCTAGAGTTATTTTAGGAGGTTGAGGTGGTCGAGTTAATCTATAGCAGCGGTTGTCAAACTGGGCCAGGACCCCAAAGTGGGTCGGGACCCCATTTTAATGGGCTGACTTAGACTTGCTGAGGCCCAGGACAGGCCCTGGGCAGCAAGGCTCAGGTTAAAGGCTCCCTGCAGCTTCAGCTTTGGCCTCCTCACCCAGGACTGTAGGGCTCAGGCTTTAACTTTGGACCTCCACCTGGGGCGATGGAGCTTGGGTAGGCTCATGCTTCGGTCCCCTCTCCTGGGGTTATGTAGTAATTTTTGTTATCAGAAGGGAGTCACAGTGCAATGAAGTTTGAGAACCCCTGATCTATAGCACAATCTATAGGCAAACACTGTTCTCAGAGAAAGAAGTCTCTGTTTATGTATTCTTTATTATTTGTACTGTATTAATACTCAAAATCCTCAGACAGGACTGACATCCCAGTGTACTAGTCCCATATAAACAGAATCCCTGTCCCAAAACATTTATAATCCAAACCCCTGATCCTGCAAACACTTACATAACTGAATAACTTTACACAGGTGAGCAGTCTCAATCGGACTCACCCGCATAAAATTAAACAGTGTATTTGCAGGATCAAGATGTAAAAGACAAAATGATACACAGAAGGGGAAAAGGATAAAACATACAAGTAGTTACTGCGTGATAAGCATATCATGTTACTCAGGGTTTCGTTATTGTTTTGATTATTTAAAAACAAACTAATCAGCTTTGCCCAACTGTTCTCAATCAGTCCAATATTTCCTGTAGGTGTAAAAGCAGATTTCGAGGAAGGATTTAGAAAAAGAGAAGACTGGTTTTTTTAGGTCAATATGAAACTGACAGGATTCTTGACAATCCTGCTGTTGCTTACAGATTTGCTAATAGCAGCCGTGAAACTTACTAAAGTCAGGCTGCTGCTAAAGGCAGCAATGGGATCAGAGGAGCTGTCTGTCTGCAGACTCAGCCAAAGGAAACCACCGCGATCACATGTGGAACATTTTCTCTGACACCCTTAGAATTGTATTTATTTAGTGAAAGATCAGACTCTGCAGGAATTCATGGCCGAGACTCCTCTGCTCAACAGGGATGTTCATTAAGGATTGAAAGCTCCAAGTCCTACTGTAGGAGAACTAGAGAAAGTCCTTACACCCAGTCCAGCGAGCACCAATATGACACACACCCGGCCCCACCCCACCCAGAAGCTGCTCTAATCCACTGCCCTCAAGCCACTTCCCTGGCCGGGGCATCCTCCCGGCCCAGGGCTCCCAAGCGCAACCCCAGACACACGCACCATAGCGGGGAAAGGGAGATGCTTGAGGGGTGAAGGGTCCCTCGGACCCCGGCAATAGGGGGCTCTCCTCAGTCAGACGGGGGCAGCCCTCGCCCCCCTGACAAGAGGTTGGGCAGCTGCGAACCGAGTCCCCTCCCCGCCAGGGGCGCAGGGCTCCGGCGACCCTTCCACTCCCCCCAAGCCTCTCCCGGGCGGGACCGGGACAGCCCGGCACGCTCGCAGCCCTGCCCTCCCCGAGAGCTCCCGGCCCCCGCCTTGGGTGAAGGGTGCTGAACCGCGCAGGGCGGCGGTGCTGCCCCTGGTCGGTACCTGGGAGAGCCCGGGATGGGCCGCAGCGCCGGGCCGCGCTCATAGCCCGCAGCGGCACCTCCCGCTCCCTTCTCCCCTCACCGCCTGGGCGCCGCCATCTTGCCCGGTTCGACCGCCAAACTGCTTCCGGGTCAGCGCTTCCGGGGCGGGGAAGATGGGTCGCTAGGTGTCGGGGCTGCTGCGGGCCGGTACAGAACGGCTGGGCCCCAGGTAGCCCAACCAGTGCGGGATGGCGGGGCACCAGGAGCCTGGCCGGGAGGGGGCGCCCTGGGGCGGGGGAGCGCCCTGGGGCGGGGAGAGCGGGGCCGGGAGGCGGGGCGCCCTGGGGCGGGGCCGGGAGGGGGTGCGCCCTGGGGCGGGGAGAGCGGGGCCGGGAGGCGGGGCGCCCTCGGGTGGGGCCGGGAGGGGGGGCGCCCTGGCAGGGATAGGGATGGGCACTTGGTACCCAAGGTAGGGAAAGGGGAATGCTGGTCAAGTGGGAACTGGCGTCCTGTCAGTCAGGGGAGGGGCACTGTGGCGTGGGCGATCATGCCCAGACATAATTTACAGGAAAAATCTGCTCCGATTTATTTTTAACCTGTTTTTAAACCAGTTTAGTTAATACAAATCCCCTTCAGTTGAAGAGTATCTTTTTCAGTTTAGTGAATACCAGTTCCTCACTAACACTGACATAAACCTAGTTTAAAACCAAATAAGAGTGTGCACTCCGCCTTTTACTGCAGTTTAACTAAGAGACTTCGTTAATCCGGGGAGATTAGTGAGTTCTCTTCCTCATCTGCCAGTGGAGGGGAGAATAGAAAAAGATACGTGTTTTAGTTACCTGTGAAGTTGGTAGTAAAATAGGAGCCCCGTCTAAATGGCAGTGAACGTAGAGAAATCATATAAAAAGAGAACTAGAGCAATGAGAAGCAGGTGGAGCAGATAAAGGGAGACTCAACCTGGGAAAATGCAAGGATGTGGAGAAAAGTTATTCAAAACATAGGGACTGTCTACTATTCTGGGTTTGTAGAGTGCGTAGCACACACAATGAGGCCCACTTTTTGGTGGGTCCCTAGGCACTTCCACAATAAACATGGTTAATAACATCTTCACTGGGAAAGAGAGACCTGGAAAGCAGTATAGCAGAAAGGCCTAAGGCAACAGAAAATTAAATATAGTAATTATTATAAACATGGGTATGGTAACAAAATATGTTTTATATGACGCACACATACATGTGTGTAGCATAATAAAAACCCAACAAAATATCCAGGATTGCTGCTACTGTGTTCAGTTTTGACCTGATGTTTATAAGTGAAATGGATGTAACTGCTGAACACTAGGATATTTGTTAAGAGAATAGATGGGATGATGATAACACATAGTTATTTTATATAACATTAATGATAAATGCATTTCATTCTTGCCTCCCTGCACTTGCTGAGTTCCTTTGAACAGCCAGTGCAGATGTTCCCAGCCCCCCAGCTCCTGAAAAAGAGACAACTGATGAACAGATACCATACACAACTAAAGTGCAGACCTCTATATCCTTGGCTGCACCCCAACATCCTATTTTGTGCATCCTAACAAAAGTCAAGTGGCTCCAAACCCCAGTGTTTTGCAGGGGCTTCATTATACATAGAATATTGGACTCCATTTTGTACAAATTGGTTATATATATATATTTTATGATAGAATTGTCTTACAGTTCATGCAAAATGAGTGCCAAGTCACCTTTGTAGCAAGCTTTGCCTTTGTATCCACCTATCACTGCTGAAGGCAAGAATTTAGTGCATTACATAGTTTGCTGGGGTGATGGTTTGTGTGATGGGTTCCTCCCCCCCGCCCCCGGGGTGCCACCTGAAACTGGGATACCACTGAGCTCCCTGACCCACCAGCCTGGGCTTCCTCTCACACTGTACTGCTGTGACAAGTTGCAAAGTCCTCCAGCCTGCACTTTCACCAGCATTCGTACTGGTAGGGACACACCCAGCTGCAGTTAAATGCATACTCTCTAACCACCAGCTTCCCAGCCTGGGACCCCAGAGCAGTACCATCCTGCCCCGGTCAAATCTGGCCAGTATATGGGTTTAGTACCCAGACCACCTCCCTCAATGTGAAGAGAACAATGCACACTTGTGCTAACCAAGCAGAAATTTTCCCCAAACACTCCAGTCAAAGATCACTGGTTTAGATTAAAACAAAAACTATTAACTATAAAAAAAGATTTTAAGTGATAGCAAACAGATCAAAGCAGATTACTTAGCAAATAAACAAAATATACTAGATAGATTGGATATGAATAGCAGATTCTCACCCTAAGCGATGATACAAGCCAGCTGCACTTGCTTTACAGCTTGGAATCCCCAGGTGTTTCATAAACAGGCTAGAAATCCCTTTGGTCTGGGTCCAGCACTTCCCCCAGTTCTGTCTTTGTTCCTCAGGTGTTTCCAGGAGTCTTCTTGTATGGGGAATGAAGAACCACAGATGATGTCACTACTTGCCTTATATTGCTTTTGCATATGGCGGGAACCCTTTGTTCCCAAAGCTTGGTTCCCAGACCAGTCTGTGGAAAAATACTGACATCCCAAGATGGAGTCCAGCATCATGTGGCCTGGTCACATGTTGTTATAGAGTCATAGCAGCCATCACTCTCAGGAAAGCTCACCAGGTGAGAGATAAGCTTCTCCTAAGGCCTATTGTTTTCTAATTGCCCATTATCCTGCATAGGCCCTTTACAACCAGCTATTTAGACTGAAAGCATCTTGCCTAGTGGGCATTACCCAGGTGTAACTACATTTGAAGTACAGATATATAGTCAGTATTTATAACTTCAGCTACAAAAATGATTCATGCATACAAATAGGATAATCATATTCAGCAAATCATAACCTTTTCAATGACATCTCACATGACCCATCTTGCATAAAATGCATCATAATTATGCTAACCATATCATAATAATATCACTATGAAGAATATCAGGTGCAGTGTCACAGTGTGATTAGTAGTTGCATTACAAAACTCGGTGTAAAAGCTGCATTACAAACAGCCCACGAGGTGCAAGTAAGAGTTCTGGGTGGGATCTCAAGCTTATTTCTCATGAAGAGGCCTCTAAAGTCATACAACCTTCCCTGCTCACAGCATTACCAGTGGACTGCTTGCCTCCTTTATCACTGTATTTTCCTTGGCCACATCCCTAGACTCATCGTCAGTAAATGCTGCAGGTTTACACTCTGTCTATGGTCGCGAGGTAAGAGAGTGCCCTGGAATTTGAAGAGGTGACCACATCGTGTTCCCTAAAACAACTGAGCAATGCATGTTCAAAAGCATCTTTTGCTTGGGGGGTTCAACTGATGATAATTTAGTCAGGGAGTTGTGAGACAGGTGGGAGCTTCTACATTTACGCTGGCTCAAGAGTTTAGAATTGGATACTAAGCTGGTAGTTGCTCTTACTTCCTAGTGGAGGACAAAACGGAAGAAGCTGGAACTCTGAATAACCGTTTTTCCAGCCTGGAGTCTGTTGGTTATTCTCACATTCCTGAAATCATAGACGGGACTGAAGTGTTGAAATGCGTCTCTGTTGAGAGGCAGTAGGAAAGACTTTTTAGAGTTATAGGATAGATAAGGAAGAGTAATAATTTTTCAGACTAATAAAAGTTCTTTAGTATAATTCTCCTGTGTATAAAGTATTTTTTCTTATGTTTGATTGTGCATATACATTAAACCTTTGGTTGGTAAATCTGTTATCTGTAGATAATTAACCCTTTGTTTTTGTTAGCCTGATGAATTATCTTGTTTTTAATCATATTTTCTTTCACCTTGCGTCAGCTATACTAATCTAAGACAATAGTTCTCAAACAATTTCATATCTGAAAGCCATGGGTAAAATTTTCAAAATCACCAAAGTGATTTAGGAGCCTATGTATCTTTTCAAAAGTGACTTAGACACTGAGTATCCTAAGACTTATTGAAAGTCAGTGGGACTTACGTGCCTAAATCATTTATGAAACTAAGACTTAGGCTCTTAAATCACTTAGGCACCTTTGACAAATTTACCTCCAGAAACCTATGTTCATGGGATTTAGGCTCCTAAATGCCAAAGTAACGTTTAAAACTAGAACTTGGGTGCCTAAGTCACTTGGGTGCTTTTTAAAATGTTACTTAGATATTAAGATACAGCTCTTCCTATGGACCATTTCCCTCCTAACACGCCTACACTATTGTTCTTGGTTACATGAAAAAGTAATGTTAGGGCATTATTCAGGAGATAAGATGGAAACAAACTCACTTTCATGCAGTGAATGTACCCCCAGTTTGTAACATTTATTTCAATACTGTTTAATTTCTCTCTCTTAGAGGTAGGACTTTATATTTATTAGGAATGAATCTTGTTACCATGTGACCCCACTGTTCTACTTACCCCATGTCACTTTGCAGTTTGGGTCTATCTATCTCTGTGTTTGCAACTCTGGTTTTTGAGTCTTCCAAAAATTTATCACAGTTACATATTCATAAAAGAAATACCCAGAAAAGAAACACACAAAACAGCCAAATAGGGTATAGAGATATGGTTGGTTTTAGTTCAGTTGATCAAAAAAAAAAAAGTCTGGTCTGGGTTATGGTGGATAAGGCAGTCTTTGAGGTAGTCAGATCTCAGTCCATTAAGTGCCTTGTAAATCATGTCCAAGATTTAGGACCTGATTTTCCATTGCCCTGTACCTTGTGTATGGCAAAGTGGGTGTAAAGTTCTAGTATTCTAATTAAGAAGCATTGTACACCCAGATGCATGGACAGAGGGGAAACAAAGACTAATTTCTCCTGATGAAACTCTGAGGATAATTTTAGGTAGGCAGAACATAATACTCAAATGTGGAACTTAACCAACAGACCTACTCTTGCAAAAACGCCCTAGGATTTTTAATAGGCATGAGCATCAGGCCCACAGTGTTACATCTAATCTGAAAGACACTGCTGCTGAATACTGCGCAGATTACATGGCTGGCTACTTTGGGTCTGGTCCTATAAGGTGCTGAACGCTTCCAAGAGGTGCTGAGTACTCTCATTCCCATTATTAAAATGGAGGCCACAGCATTTGTAGGCAGTGCTCACCATCTTGCAGGCTCAGATCCTGAGAGCCACTTTGTAAAAACAAAGCTATAAATGCATCTGCCACATGTTTTCAGTGTACCACTTGGAGTGGATTAAAGTAGAATCCTGTACTGCTACTAGAGTTCAAGGTCAGACATCATTTCAGGGATAGGCTCTGATTTTTGAGGCATCTGTAATTTTCCTAGCTAATTGCTAAGATGGGCAATTGTTTTTGCATGTATTTTTGTCTCTCTGCAGTTATAAAATAAACAACACGCCCTGAGGTACATTTTCAGGGTGATGCGGGGGAGGGGGGATTTAACCACGCGACTCCCATTAACGTTAATTATAGAGCACATATTAACAGTGTTATACGATCCTTTTTCCTATTAACACAATCATAAATTTGACTGGTGGTGCTTAATTAGATCTCAGCAGCAGAATGCAATTGCTTGATACAATAAAGGGCACATTCATGGAGATGGTCCATTATTATTTTCCATTAATCTCCGAATCTCTCCCACTCTTGCTCCTGAGATAGCATACCAACAAGGATCCTTGCAAGATTGATTTGTTGTCAGAAAATGATTTAAAGACCTACTGTAAAAATATTATATTTTGCTTGCTTCATGGAATATGTCATTGATGTTGTAACTCCACAGAGACTTGATGTACTTTCAGATAGGGAACTTTTAAGACCTAGTGTAATATAAATAGGATGTCATCCTGCTGTTATTCTGGTAACCTTTACAGATCATTTCAGAACTATAACGATCACGTAATTTAGTTAAGTAATATAACACGTGGTAAGCTGTGCTGTACTTTTGCACAGCTCAAGAACTTGTCTGCCTGGGACCCCACTACGGCACACCAACGTGGGATTCAGACCCAAAATGAAGGTCACAAGGCATATTAGAAACACAGAAGCAGAAGATGAGAAAAACCAAGGTGCCACTAAAGCCCAAAGGTCCAGTTCCTCAAAGATATTTAGGCTCCAGTTAGGAGTCTAAAAACCTTTGAAAGCGGGTTTGGTTCAGAGCCTCAATCACTGGAAATTGATTGTGTGCTGTATGCCACCTGATCTGAACAGATGATCCAGCTGAATACTCCAGAGGGAGGTGAAACAGTGCCAAGTCCCAGCCAAGCTGCCTGTAGGGAAAATACTTCCCCAGTTAGGCCCTGATCCAGCTCCTACTGAAGTCACTGGGAAGACTCCAACTGATGGTAATGAGCATTGAATTAGTTACTGGGGTTACTTAAAATGATGTTTATTTTTCCCTGAGCATAAACACAATTTCCCATTGTTTCTATCTCATGAGTCAGCATTCCTGACGTAAAGGATTTACATCAGTGGGAGTCAGATAACAGGAGTTATGGGAGGCAAAGGTAAAGCATGGGTCTAAAATGAAAAACTATTGATACCTATGACGCGTTACAGAGATCCAGGCTCCAAGTTATTCAGCATATGTACTGCATCTGGAAGACAATTTGGAGTCATTACCAGGGCTTAAATTCTCATAGAGTATTTCCAGGAGCCCCTGCAGCAGGTGCCGGGGCTTGAGGTTTCTGCCCCACAGGTTTGAAAATGTTTCCCATAGCTCTGCTCTGGACATCAGCTGACTGTAAGCCCTGGTCATTAGAGAGCAAGAGGCACAGGAACTGATATTTTGTAGTAGCTGAAGCTTCCAAGTGGTCAAGGGTAGCCCTTGTAATGTATCTGTCAGTCTATAAGCAGTGACAGTTCCAGTAGCTTAGTTCAAGTAAAAAAAAAAAAACAACCCCAAGCATTCCCTGTGTCTTTGTGTCTTTCCTTGTCAGGTGTTTCTCTGGTATAAATTCAGCCATGATCAAATTTGCAGATGACACCCAAATTGGTGGAGGAGCAAACACACAGGTGAATAGAAGCAAACAGCAAAGAGACTTGGAACGAACAGAGCAGTATGAAGAGATTCACTCCTAATGAAAGTGGCAGAGCAAACAGCCCAGATTCACGGCAGAAGGAGGGCGGGGGGTTCCATAAAGAAGCTTTACCTGTCACGTTAAAGCAAGTGTATTCCCATCGTCCCTTTCACACTTGCCCTAACTTTTTGCATTTTCATCAAAACAAATGTAACCTTTTGCCCCTTAAACAAGATTCTAGACACTGGTCATTAAGCGTTTCCATCAGACTACAGCCCTTGCAAATGGCACTCTTTAAGGGGGAGGACCCCTGAGTCCGTGCCCTTCGACTCAGAATCAGGAGCTGGGTAGCCTCCAGCCACCATTCTTTTTCTACTTCTCACAGGTTGACGGTTTCCCCTCTCCCTGATGATGTATTTGAAATTCCCAAAACAACTGGCTAGATCTCAATAGGTCTAATAAAAACAAGGTTATCTGAGAGCAGGGAGAAAAATAATTAAAACTAAAGAAATAGTTTACATAGCATCTCTTCTTAAACTTAGCAAAGGCTACTGGAGTGCTAGGCATGCCTTCTAATCAGGTAAGGAAGAGAACACTGTGTATATAAAGTACACACCCTCCCTTACTGATGCAGCTGTCATTTGTTTAGATCCCACAGTGTGGCAAGACTCACTTTCTAACTACTGTAGTTTCTCTCCCTTGCTAGCAGTTTTTTCTAAGCTACGCAATGGGGTCTGTGTCTCCCTCTACAATAACCTGCATTCCCTAGAGCTCTAGCTGGTAGAGTTGGTTCAGATCTGACCATTCCTTGATCCCATCTGTCCCCTAGGTCTTATCTGGCATGGTGAAGTCCAATGCCACAGCATGCTAACCTCAAGGATTTGGAGATTAAGCTTCCCCTACATCTCTGGCTACCCCCACGTAGAGCTTGGTTAGCCAGTATGGTTCCTAACTCCTGCCATCCCTTCCTTGGTTTGTCAGGTTATCACTTCGATGTCTCTCTCCTCATTCCCTCAATGTGGGCTATTTACTGGCCCGAGCTGTGCCCAGTTAACCTCCTCCAAAGTGTCTGCTTACTTGGCTGATGCTGAAGCCTGCCCTGAACTGCTCATTTGCTCATGGATTCAGCTCTTCTTTTTGCTGCTTTCTTATAATTGAGATTTCCCCTTTGCTTATCTTGATGGGCTGTTTCTTGAAAGTCTCATAAGTCATCTTGCTCTGTATCTTTCCTAGCCATCCCAAAAAGAAAATGAGAAAATAACAAATGGATTTTCTCTTATTTTTCTCCCTCCCGTATCTTTCGACTGCTCCAGAGTTTCAAGTCTCACCATCGTCATATCCCAGGTTTGATACCACTTTGACCTTCTGCCCCTTGCACATCGTTTTTATCCATGCTCATTGTCACACCAAGCACACTCCTGGGTACAGAGGGTTTGTGGGAATGGAAGGGGGGTTGTCCACAAGATTATCTCAATCTTAAGAAATGGTCCAAGACCTGAAAATGTTTGAAAACCATTTCCCCAGAGCCAGAGTGCCCTGGATGATCTGTGTTCCCTCTTTCTACAGCAGTGGAAGAACACAACTATCATAAGGCTGTAACCCAGTCTATCTAGCGGGCGTTCCTACAGTGATACAACTAGGGCTGCAAGAGTCAAGCCAAAACCAGGGAAAGCTGCGAAGACTTGTTACTGCCTGTACTGTTGTCCAATATGACGTAATGGTGCAGCACAAACACTTCATAAAATTTACAAAATAATATTTTATAATCAAATGTAATGTGCTGATGCAGGAGTTTCAGGTAGTTTAGCTAAGCTTCAGGTAACCAACTGTATTTCAGGATGTTTAACTGCACCATCTTAAAACATAGCTTGGAACCAGCTCTTATTGAAATCAATCGAAAAACTCCCTTTGACTTAAGTGGAAGTTGGATCAGGCCCCCATATGATGTTCCCTCATCCCTTATTAACTGTCCACCAAATGACTAAGGTGGGGAGAGGTCATTCCCCAACCATTTCAGTGCAAAGCACACCTGAAGATCTATCTGAGGAAAGACTTCACTGGAGGCTTTAAAGAGCCAGTTTACATGCGAGACATGCGCCCTCCCTAATGGTGAGACTGAGGGATTTTCAGCACAAACAGCTATCATCAGTCCAGTACTGCAATTTATTTGTCTCACAGACAATGATTTTCCAACAATTTTCCCATTCTGCCTTTTTGTTACTTTTTCTTTATTTCATTTTTTGAGCCCTTGTACAAGAAGCACCACAACTTGCGTAATACCAGCTTGTTTGGACAGTTCTGCCCCAGAATGTGTTGAATTCAGCAAAAATGCCTTATGCTGTCATCCCAGCAGCACCAAACACTATATAAGTGCAAATGACTGACTTGCAAGGGTAACAGCACTCCTGAGCCTTGTAATGATGCATACTGATGCTATTATATAACTGATCTAGGGATTTCATAAATTATTCTTTTAATAGTTCTGAGAACACCTAAGGTCAGATTAGGGAAAGCTTTAATGCTTACTTGGTCTGCTGAAGTGACATTGTTTCAAATAGAGACCTGTTAGGGGTGGGAAGCAGACTTGCTGTTACAGAAAACTTAGCTGTGTGATACATACTCAGCCCATAGTACCCGGAGAGCAATATTTGTTCTGTGTAAGCAAGTTTATTTTTAAGTACAGTGAGAGCAGTTCTTGTAAATAATGTATTTCTTTGCCACATTTTCTTTTCTTTTTAAAAGCGAAGGGCCAAAACCTCTAGTACAGTGCACGTCGGCCTTGTACAAGCTTCATCCACACAGCTCGACCAATACATGTATTGCTTTGACCTGCACTATGTGGTGCACAGCCAATCTAGCCATACTGCCTGGGGTTGTGAACTTCTCACATCTCACACCCATCTAAGCAAGATTAGGACTTGGATTCATCCCTAAGGAAGAGCCAGAATGCTGCAAAAAGTTGTGCTGGTGATTCAGTGGTTGGCACTCTTCCTTTTGAGTCAGTGCAGATCCACCCACATAGTTTTAGGGGGCACTGTGCAGCAGGAGGCATTGCCCCTATTCAGATGAAAAGTATAAGTGAGGTCTTGACCACTCATAAGCTGTTTTATCTTACACCTTTTCACATCCTTTCCTTCTGTGCCCTGCCTCCTCATCAGGCAAGTGTCACTTTCTTTCTCCAATTTACATCACCTTTGAACCTGGCCCTTTTATTTAATATACTGGAGTGTTTCCCAACATGCTAAGCTCATCTCTAGCAATGTCTCTTTTAGGAAAGGAGTGAGAAACTCCAAACTTTCAGTATTCCTGGTCACCGTGAAAAGTGGAATGTTTTATATCCTTCTCATTTTGTGCAGGGGCCGACATAGCTTCTGGGAATGAAGTGGTATAAGAGAAACATCCCAAAGGCCCAGTGGGTAATCAAGCAGGATACTCTCTTAACTCAATCATAGGAACTCAAGGGATAGACTGTGTCTTTAGACTCACCCTTAGCACAGAGTAGGCTGCATGAGTCCCCAAGGAGGCATTGTGCCTCAGAGACGCTTCTTGTTCTGAGGGGATAGTAATTTGTTGCTGTAATTTGCTAAAACACTAACAAATTACAACACCCCCTGTATTTGCTTAGCTGCACTACCTGGTGTGGGGAGTACACTGACTCCACTCACTGCCTGTCCCTGCTCATCTTTGCCCCACTGCCTGCCCACTTGTCCAAGGGTGAGGGGTAATCAGGCATGCAGCATCTGCTTACTTCTGAGCACCTGACTCTAAGGCCTTGTATACGCTACAAAATTAAATCAACTTAAGTTAATGCACAGCCACTGCAGTAATTAAAAAGGTGGCTCATGTCCACACTCTCCTTCTGTCAGTGGTGTGTGTCCTCACCAGGACCACTTCCACTGACTAAAGTGGGGCATTGTGACACTGACAGCTGGAGCCAAGCAGCCCTGTGGCTGACAGCTTCAGCTGTAGGCATGGGCTCACAGCTGGTCCGTCCCCCACCAGTCCCTGCACTGATAGCCCAAGCTCTCAGCTGGGTATGGGCTCCCAGCTGTATGCTCCCACCCCACCCTACCCCAGGCCAAACCCTCAGCTGGCACCAGGCTCAATTTAACAGTAGGGAGCCTACCAGCAGTGAAATTGACATTCTTGTCAGTTTCTTTTTATTTGAGCTAGGGGGCTGACAGCTGGAGACCTTGAACTCCCTGGCTGACAGCCAGAGCCAGAGAGGAAAAGTGAAGTAACAGCATCAGTGAAACTGACAAGAATGTCAGTTTCACTACTAGTAGGCTCCCTCCTGTGAAATGGAGCCTGGTGTGGGCTCACAGCTCAGGCTGTCAGCCCCAGGGTGGGAGGGGAGAGCTCTCGCTGTGAGCCCACTGCCACCTCCCAGTGAGGGATTTGGGCATGGGGGAGAAGCTCAGCTGCCTCCCGGTGAGGGATGGAGGGGAGAGTTGGAGTGGCAATCAGGTTTGTGCTATCCTTGCCTGGGAGGCGGCAGCAAGGTTCCGGGCTGTCAGCGCTGGGGCAGTGGGTGCGCTCACAGATGTCAGGCCAGCTTGGGGCTGACAGCCAATGTAAGTAACATTGTGTCTATAGAGACCCTGCGTCGCCTTAACTACATCGACATAAGCACTACGCCTCTCATGGAGGTGGAGTTATGTTGGTGTAGTGGGCCCCTTACTTTAGTGGAAGCAGCACTAAAGTGTAGATGCTGACATAATTAGGTCAACATATGCTGTCTTACGTCAACTAACTCTAGTGTAAACCAAGCCTAAGATTTGGGTAGCCTGGGCAAGTAGGTAAAGTGAGTTCTTACTCCCCCAACCCAGAGTGTAATCCAAGTCACCATGGAAACTCCCACCCCTGCCACTCCCTTCCCATTCATTTCTGACGTCTCTTGTTCTATTGATAAAGTGTCCTTGCTCCTTCTTCGAGCAGCCTAAGTAATTTCTTGCACCCTACAAGGTAGCATTTCTGCTTTAGCAAACCATTGACCGATCCTTCAAAACTCAGAGTATCAGGCAATCACAAAGCCATGCAAACAAATACCTGCCTTGCTAGAATCAACCAATGGGAAGAGATTTGTTTTTCCTTGTTACTTTCCATATATTTAAGTTTATTTTCTTAATAATAAATGCAGGGTCTTCCCCTTCTATATATACACACATGCAGACATGTAAACAAGCTGAATTCTGATGTTATTCAGTTAAGAACTATTGAGGTGCGAAAAGAGATCAGGAGACATTGGCACACTGAATAGTCACTCCCCAAATGGGATTCTGCCAGGAAATGCAGTGTGTGTATATTCCCTGACTGACTTGATTGTAAGGGTGTCATTACCTGATGTTTTAATGGGCAGTTTTATCCCAGCAGCACCTGTCTCCTCAATCCCCATTTTACATATGGGAAACTGAGGCAAAGAGAGGCTAAATGACTTGCCCAAGGTCATGGAGGCAGTCTGTGGCACAGAAGGGAACTAATCCTGTGTCTCCCATCTCCCCCACCAGTGTCTCATCCACTGGGCCATTCTTCCTTCCCTAGAAATACAGTACCAGAAAGCTGAGGTATATATTTTGTTTCAGGGAGAGCGAGATAAGCAGCCTATAGAAAAGCCCTGGTGAGATTCACAACAGGTCAGACTTTTTTTTTTTTTTTAAGACAAGTTTAAGAGCACTAAATTATTCTGCACCTGTAGAGACAAATGCAGGTCCTGATTCTCATTCACACGGAGGCCCCTTTACATCAATCTGGCACTGTAAAAGAGCCTTAAAGTGGTTGTAAGTGTACTCTGAACCCACTTTATGGCTCATTTACACTGCAGTGTAAAGGTGCCTGAGTATAAATGAGAATCAGGCTCTTGATGTTCTCTGAACACCCACAGTATATTTTAAATGGGCTGACTCCTCTTGATCGTTCCATATTCAAAGAGTTAAGTTTTGCAAACATGCTTAGCTGGTAATGTACAGCATGTGCATCCCTAGGGCGGTTTTCGTAGTCCATCAGGCACTTGTTAACACACTAACCCATTCATTTTTTTTGATGAATTTGTGGTGTGTTGGCCACAAGCCAGAAGCTGAGCTGGGAACAATATTTATTTATAGCTACACACAATAATTCATGTCTGCCCAAATCTTGGACTTTCCACTAATCCACGCAGTATTTCAAAACATTTGCAGTTCTCTCAACCGATTAGCATTGGCTTTGCTTGGCTCGATGTAGTGGAAAGAAACACTAGACACGGAATGCTACTGAATGCTTTGATTCACTGATAGAGGGTGAAGTTTCCTTGCTGGCTATTCTATCAGACCATAACTTTAAGATTCTTCGGAGGTGTAAAGAGCTCTGTTTTGTGCCTTTGTGAGTAATACTCTATGGTTAGTGCTTGTTTTGCAAGAGGAGGCTTTTCTTCCTGAGGCTTTCCAAATTTTGTGCTGTACGAGGGATGACAGTTTTGTGTGCCACTGAAACAAACCAGCAGGCTGTGAACACACACTACTTCTTTGGGAGTCTGATTCTCTAAATAAACAGCTACCATTTGGAGAAGAGGATACGCTCTAGATTTGTGGGCACTAAGGAATCAATAAAATCAGCTTGAGGGACCAAGGAGAATTTTCAGAGCAGTAGTCGCCGGTCATTGTGTTACGCTAGGCAGGACATAATACATGGTGCGTGGGCTGGAAAGAACTGTACAGCAGTGTGTGAAGCCACGGAAGGGAGATTTAAAAGTGCACTCAGTTCTCCAATTTTCAGGGAGGAATAAATGAAAGAGAAAGGGCCCAAGAAAAAATAGAATCGTGCAATGATGGGAATTTAGGGCCAAATTCAGCCTGGATGCCAGTGGGTGCAATTTCCCCTAAAGTTAATGCTGGCACCAGAACTGAATTTGGTCACAGCCTCCATAAGACTCTTGGACCCGGGGGGAGCTAGATTAATAATAGACTTAGGAGACTGGTGATGGTTTAATAATAACAGTGACCTCATATGTAACACTTTTCATCCATAGATCTCAAAATGCTTTACAAAGGAAGTCACTCTTATCACCTCCATTTTACAGGTGGGAAATTGAAGCACACAGAGGGGAAGTAACTTGACTGAGGTCACCAGCAGAGCCAGGAAAAGAACTCCGCTCTCCTGAATCCTAGCGTCGTGCGCTGTCTGCTGAGCCATTTATAGACCTTTGCAATTGGATTGGACAAAGCACTAGTAAGTATAGTGCAATTCTGCACTGGCAGGGGGAGGTTTGGGAAATGACCTAGTCTGTCTTTTCCACCTGTGATTCACAGACAGCCATATTCCTTCCAGCAATGAGCCAGCTGCTAGAGAAGGTACCTGTCACTACTTGATGTTACGATATAAAGTAAATAATTGAGTGCTGGCTTCTGGGGAGTATGAGCCAATAGGTCGGCCTCTATCTGCCTTTCTGGTATGGCAGTAGGAATGTCTAGTACACTTGGGCTGGGGGCGGGGCGGGGGGGGATGACAACTGTGACTAGATTTGATTTCTTTGTTCTAAAAGTCTTCCAGTCAAGGGCTAAATCAGCAAATGGGGATGTTGTTATAGAGTAGAGACTTTACCAAAGCAGTTGCCTTTTACATTGGCTACAGAAGGCTTGGGGATTGGAATCCTTCAGCCAAAGTTCTTCCCTCAGCATATGGTGTTACTCATAGCAGCCAGATGTGTGTGACCCAAGCACCTCTTAATGCCAACGGACATGGCGTTGCAGAGGGGTTACAGGAATCTCCTGATTCTGGTATGTACATTCCGGTTCACCAAAGAATGTCATGGGGGATCACAAATGAAAGGCGGTGTCACACTGGTCATCAGTATAACTGTGCAATGCATGTATGGGTGCTGTGTAAGGAGTCATGTGTATATATACTGAAAATATATTCTTAAAGTCTGTATCAGAGTACTAGGGCATATCTACACTACAGAGTTTTGCTGACGCAAGTTACATTGGCATAAAGCCACCTCAGTTAGTATATCGCTTGTGCACATGCATACTTGGCTCCTTGGATCAGTGCACATACTCACCAGGAGTGCTTGTTTCGGTGCACAGTGCAGTGCACGATGGGTAGGTATCCCAGTGTGCAACTCGCCACTGTCCAGCACACTGTGTTTTGGGAAGTTTTGGCAATGCCTGATGGATTGTAAACAAGTCATGAAGGGGTTACTGGGACCGTGGGGTCAGGTTCCCAACCTGCAACTTTCTCCACCCCATAATGCCATCTCTAGCCCATAATTTTGACACCCATTTTGAAAATCCCACAAACCCATGCAGGACTTATCACTGTCCACCATCTCCGACAGAAGCATGGAGCCTGTACAGCTCTGCAATATTGCCATGAGCATTGGAAGCACAGCACGCATGATCCTCTGGTATTTGAAGAGCCACAAGAAGAGCTGCAGGGAACATGACAATTTCCTGGATGGCAGATTGCTGGGGGACATCGCAAGAACCAATTCAAGATTGGTGGTGGTGTTCACGGAGCAGCTGTAAAGGGGGAGCGCCTCTTCTGGCCCGGAGAAATGAGCACTGACTGGTGGGATCGCATCATAATGTAGGCTTGGGATGATGAGCAGTGATTGCAAAACTTTTAGCTGTGCAAGGCTACATTCCTAGATCTGTGTGCTGAACTCGCCCAAGCGCTCTAGTGCAGGGATACCAGAAAGAGAGCTGCACTCACTGCCGAGAAGCTAGTGGCGATCACACTGTGGAAGCTTGCAACACCAGATTGCTGCCAGTCATTGGGAAATCATGTCGGAGTTGGAAAATTCACCATAGGTGCCATTGTCATGTGAGTGTGCAGGGCCATTAATCATCTACTACTCAGGACTATGACTCTTGGCAACGTGCAGGATACAATCGATGGATCTGCACCATGGGGTTCCCAAACTGCAGTAGAGTGATAGGTGGCACATATATCCCTATTTTGGCACCAGACTACCTTACCCCAGAGTACATCACCAGAAAGGGCTACTTTTTGATGGTTATACGAGCACTGATGGATCACTGGTGATGCTTCACTGATACCAGTGATGGCTGGTCAGGGAAGGTGTATGAGGCTCACATCTTTAAGAACACAGGACTGCTCAGAAAGCTACAGGCAGGGACTTTCTTTCCCAACCGGCAGATTATCATTGGGAATGCTGAAATGCAAGTAGTGATGCCCGGCCTATCCCTTGCTACACAGGCCATCCCGAAAGCACCAAGGAAAGAGTCAAGTACTGGCTCAGCAGGTGCAAAATGACAGTTGAATGTGCTTTTGGTTGTCTGAAAGGATACTAGTGTTATTTGCTCACCAGACTGGAGCTCAGTGTGACAAATAGCCCAATGGTTATAACTGCCTGATGGGTCCTGCCAAATATCGGCAAAGCAAAGGAGGAAAAGTTGCCACCGCGGTGGAGGGGCTGTCTGCCCAGTTTGAAGAGCCAGCCACAAGGGCGATCAGAAGAGCTCAGTGCAGAGCTGTGCGGTTCAGGGAGGCTTTGAAAGAGCACTTTAATAGATCGAGCACAGTATGCCAGAATGCATAGCTCTGGCTAGCTGGCCCTAGAGTTTGGGGGCCTGTTAGGAATTGTGTGGTGCTTGGTACTCAGCTATGAATAGAACCCTGACAATGCACCTATTTTTATGGCGCTTGCTGTATATTTGTGATTATTACACTCTCACAGCTCCTGTGCGTTGTGTCACAGTGAACAACAACAAAGCGGGTGCTTTTACTACTGCCGAGTATTCTGCAGCATATGGTGGGAACTAATAAAGATTATTTTTTACACAACAGAGTTTTATTGAGTAACAAACACTTCCAAAATTATGTGCAAGTTAAAAGCAAACACACTAAAACCTTAATAAATTTATGGAATAGAGCTTAAAGAAGGGGAAGGAACATTTTAGCTAGACATAGATCAACTGTGGCTCTCACAGCTCAGCATCTGTGAAGCTGAGACTGTCCTTAATATCCCCCCGCCTGGAGTGGTAGGGGAAGGGATGCGGCCTCTGATGCCATGTGGGACGTTGAGTATAAGAAGGTGCTCTACTGTCAGGAATGGTCTAGATAATACTTAGTCCTGCCGTGAGTGCAGGGGACTGGACTAGATGACCTCTCAAGGTCCCTTCCAATCCTACAATTCTATGATACCTGGGGAGTTACTGGACACCAGCTTGCTGCTCAGTAACTCACCTTGTGGATACTTCAACAGTGCAGTGAAAGTGCAGGTTAGCGAGTTACTGCATGGCAAGTTGGCACACTCTAGATTCACACCCTGGCTTGCCACGCAATAACGCATTGTGTAGACACGATAGGCTCTCCATTCCCCTCACAGCCCTTCTCTGCACTTACTCACCAGCACAACACCGACTTCTTTAGGCTTGTTTCTTACAGTAGATTGTCAATATCTTTTATTCACCCCTCCTATGTACACTTACGAACCTGCTATTCCCCCCCCCCCCCACAAAAGCAGGCCAAGATTACTTATTCATGTGTTCGTCGGGGTCTTTATGGCCACATTTTCATTTCCAGCAGACTTAACAATTTTCCCTGCAGTCCATGTTTACACATTGGAAACCAAACTTTAATATTTTAAGGCCAATTTTTGTTCAGTCTTGCAGATGAGAACAAAGTTTAAGACAAAATTAATTGATGTGCGGAAGTTTTGAAGGAGTTGCATCATTAATGGCAACTTTATCTGACCTGAATTTCACTACTGCATAGTTTACATCTCTCAGGAGACCTATAGTACTTTAGCATTAAGGATGTTTGCTGAGATTTTTAAATCCTCATAAAAGTTCTTTTCAGAATTGTGCAACAAACAAATCCTTCTTTTATCATAAACTTTGCCCCCATCTTATTTCCCTGTATTTTGTTCTACTATTTTAAAAATATCATTTAATACTTGTACAGAGTATGGGAAACTAAAGTCTTATGAGGTTGGGAAGGAATTTTTCCTCAATAGAATTTTAAACTAGGAATCTTTTAAAGGTTATTACTTATTATTTGCATCTAGATACCTCAACTGAGATCAGGACCATGCTGTGCTAGGTGCTGTACAAACACATAAGACACAGATGCCGCCCTAAAGAATTTACACGCTAAAGAGACAAGACTGGGTGGAAGTAAGGAGCATTATTATCCCCATTTTACAGATGGGGCACTGAGGCACAGAGAGATTAAGGCCCATATCTGCAAAGGGGCTTAGGCATTTCAATACTCGGTGTTACAACACCTGACTTTTAGGCACTTAGAAAATCACAGGAACAACGTTGCACTCTACAAGGCTGAGTTAGGAACCTTGACTCCCTGTACAATGAATAGGGAGATTTAGGTGCCTTAGAGTGTGATCCACAAAAAGCCAGAATACTAGCAAGCCCATTGGAGATGCCAATAACATGCTAAGCCCGCCCTTCTCTCGGAGATAGGCACCTAAGGCCAGGCTGCAGATGGACACCTAAGTCTGCTTAACAATCCCCGAATAAGAACCAGCTGCTTGGAGTTAGGAGGTTTAGGTGCCTAGGTAGTTTCTTAATAGGTTAGGCCCCTACCACACTCCACACACAAACAGGATGAAGAGGAGCCTAGCTTATAACTTTTCTCCCAGTGGTTAGAGCACTCACCTGGGATGCAGGACACCCAGGATCAATTCCCCTCGCTGCCTGATGAGGAGAAAGGATTTGCATAGGGCAGGGCCTCCCACCTCATAGGAGAGTGCTCTATCTCCTGAGCTCTTCTGATATGGGGCTCCTTCAGTCCCTCCTGCTGAAGCCATTTCATTGTGGATAAACAAAAAGACTCATTGGAACAAGGGGACTGGATCCTGGGTCTTCCACCTCCCAGGTGAGTGTCCAAACCTCCAGGTTATAGCATCAGTCCCTCTGGCCCAATGACTGTTTCATTGTGTGACTGGGACCCAGTCTGGCAGGCAGCCTCTGAGAAGACTTACTGGACCAGGCCCCACATGTAAAATAGGAGACTGAACACCTGCCTTCTCCTGGTTCGTGAGTCACCCTGGTCCTTAGATGGGAGATAGGCGTCTGGATGCCTACAAGGAGGCAGCTATGCTCATGCTCAGAGGTAGAAGCCTAGGCACCGAGGGAACTTTTACCCTAAAATGAGTTTAGACACCTACATGGTTCAGCAGGAGTTCTGTGGATCACAGTGTAGCCCAAGACTGGGATTTAGGCACCTAAACTTGAGATTTAGGTGCCCAAGTCCCTTTGTGGATCAAGGCCTAAGCGACTTTCCCAAGGTCAGACAGCTGGTCCGTGGCAAAAGTAGGAATAGAATGCAGATCTCCTGAGTCTCAGAGTGGAGCCTTAACCTTTTCCTCTCCAAATACTTTCCCCTTCAACCGCAGCCCTGAGCAGGTTTCATCAGGATTTCCTATAAATGCAGTGGGTGTGGGTGTTTTTTCAATACCATCTGTCCTCGTGGTGAGGGAGCACAGCCAGCAGGTTCTTCACAGACAATTTTCAGCTACCTGGAGAATTCCAGTGCATAGGGTATAGAAAGTTGGTATTAACATTAAATGACAGAGAATAACTTTTTGTGTATCTATATATTGGCCACAAAAGCCTGTTCCCTCTTCCCCCACCCCACTAAATAATCCAGATGTCTAAGCCCACTCAGCTATAACCTTTTTTAGGGGCATATTCTTCCATCAATCTATGTTCTAAACTCCCACTGATGCCAAGCCCTATGGCCATTCTTATCTCAGACAGTGATTTAGCTACCTGGGCATCAGGATGGGCATTATGTGACACGTGCATTCTCTTCAATACAGGGATCAGCCAGTGGTGCTCAGGGGCTACAGAAGGGATAGAACTTCCTGACCTATCCATCTGGGTCGCTGGTTTGTAGCTTGTCATCCCAGATGCCACACAACTCCATGGTTCTGTATTAGAGATTATTCAAGCCATCTGCCAAGAGCAGAGATGGGGCCATGACATTCCCGGTTCATGCACCCGTTCGGTCTGAGCTGTACCTGCGTACATAAGGAACGAGGGCAAAGCAGCTTAGTTCACAGAGTTCTGAGGAAGGAATGCCTAATTAATTGTCCATACAGTACCTCTTTCCCTGATTTCTCATTAACGACTGATTTTTAAAAATGAGTTCAGCAGCTCAGCCATTTTACAGTTACCATTAATTTAATCTTCCTCCTTATTTATTAATAGAGCTACTTTCTCTCTAGTTTTTCTTGTCCCCTTGATATATTTCTAAAAGCTCTTAATACCTCTGGGAGCATTAACTCATTCTACTGCCCTTGTTTTATCCCTGAGAGCCTTAACTGATTGTGAATATTCTTGTTGGGTTCCCTCTTCTCATCTTCCTTTTTAGCATAAATCCTTTTTCTGTCTCAGATTTTTGAGCAACTCCTCTTGGATACAGGTTTGCTGCTTCTCGTATTTTCCTGTTTCTTTTACAAGAGGATGGGGAATTGGTTGCATCAGTTATAGGGGAACATGTCCCCAGCTGGTGTACACTGCTATAGCTCCTTTGACTTCAGTGGAGCTAAACTGATTTACACCACCTCAGGATCTCTCCCCAGGTTTCTTGAAATTTTTCTAATTCTGTCAGTCTCATGGCTTTCTTCCCACTGCACCATGTTCAACAAATTCTGTAATTCCCACAAAGGTCCTTGCTTAAAATCCAATACCCTAGTGTATTCCTGTGTTACAGTGTTATAATGTCCCGGTTAATTATTAAGGGTAGTGCTTAAAGGCCCAGTCGTGACCCCATTGTGCTAAATGCTGTAAGATACATAGTAAGAGAAAGTTCCTGCCCCAAAGAGTTTGCAACCTAAATAGGCAAGACAGAAAGGAAATAATCTTATCCCCATTTTACAGACAGGGAATCTAAGCACAGAGGGATTAAGAGCAGGATTTTCAAAAGTACCTAAAAGGATCAGGCACCCAACTCCCATTTAAAGTCAATGTGAATTGAGCAACTAACTCCCTGAGGCACTTTTGAAAATCTTCCTTAGTGACCTGTCCAAGGTCACACAGGGACTTTGTGGAAAAGCCAGGAATTGGAGCCAGGTCTGCTGAGTCCCAATCCAGTGCATTAAACACAAGGCAACCCATCCTCACTTATGTCCTCAACTGGTTCTATGTCCTACAGTTGAACTTGCTATGCTGAATTCAAATACCATTGCGGTCATTGGTATTAGACTTTCATATTAGTTGGCGGCAATCCCTTGAGGTTGAGGATGATCTCTTTCATGGATTTTATTTTTTATGGGTCCCTTGGTGACCAAGGAGTCCAATCGGCCCTTTGGCAGATGTTGCAGTAAAGGTTGGGCCAAGATTGCTGCATGACAGTCATCTGTCCTTTCTTTTCTGGCATTTTTCTGGGACCAAGGCAAAGCGATTTTCCTCAAAAGTGGTCGTTCCTTTTCTGACAAGTCTTCACCAGTTATCACTGGCCTGGGCTACTGTCTCCCAGTGTGTGGTGTCGATGCCACATCTCTTCATGTTTATCTTGAAGATGTCTTTAAAGTGTTTCTTTTAGACTCTCCATTTCCTTTGTCCTTTGGTGAGTTGGGCGTACAGCAGTTGTTTCGGTAAGTGTACATCAGGCATGCGCACACAGTGCCCACTCCACCTCAGCTGGCACCGGATAATCAGGGCCTCAACACAAGAGGTTGGCCTCTGTGAGGACACTGACAGTGCAATTTCCATATTACTCCCGCATTCACAATAAATTCCTACCCACTGGTAAGAAACGGCTTCTTTTCTGATTGGGTCTTTTACTTACTGGATTATGAAGTTGTCTCATGGATAGCCGAGGACGCTCTCTGAGGGTGATGACCCATATGTAGCTCTGCTCGTCACCCAGCAGATTCCTAGATTGTTAAAATCCGCCATTTGGGCGATATCCTGCAGTTTTTAGTTTGCTGAAGATTGATCAATGACTTTCATTCTTGTTGCCTTCTAGTCCTGGGGGCGGTGGCTGTGGCAGATGCCCCACTGCAGTGTTTCTCCTTTGTTTTTATATCCTCCCCCAAAGTAGGGTGACCAGATGTCTCTTTTTATGGGGACAGTCCCATTTTTGGGGACTTTCTTATATAGGCACCTATTACCTCCCACTCCCTGTCCCGTTTTTTCACAGTTGCTATCTGGTCACCCCACCCCAAAGTAGCTTTTTCATGACAAAATTGCGCCTTACTGGAATTGTGTACACCTTTGCCATGTAGCACCACCTCCCCACCGCTGCTTCCTTCCTTTTTCCTCCCGCCCCAGACATCGAGAGAGTGCCATCAATATTAACACTCCCATTCCGGTTTTGATTACAACCACTCTCTCTCCATTCGTATCATTGCTAGCTCATTTTACTATTTTTTCATACTTTGCCTCTGTGCAGAGACAAGCACAGTACAGTTAGACTCTCATTCAGTCACCTCCTCTGAATCCAGCTGGCATAACGAAAAGATGGGGAGTTGTGCAGACAAGCTCCACTTTGCTACATTCTCCATTGCAGTTAGTGCCCTTAACAGTGACCAAAACCAGAGAGCGTCCCTTGCTTTAACTTCCACCAGAGCTGGGCAGCCAGGCATCACCACCACCACCTCCCTGATTTCCATCTTGGACAAATTGTGCTCCAGCCTAGTTGGAACTCGGACCGCAGGGTCCAAATTTGAGCTGTGGGTGTAATTTTGCACCAGCAATGAAGTTCAGGTTCAGCTGGTAGCACTCGTTTGGGTCTGCAGAGTACGTAGGGGTCTAAATGCCACTGTAATGCATGAGTGTGGATTGATCTGCCCCCCACCACAAGCGTCTGAGCACCTCACAATCTTTAAAGTATTTATCCTCAACACTGCTGGGAGGTAGAGCAGTGCTGTTCTTACAGTTTTGCAGATGGGGAACTGAGAAGCTAAGGCCCAGATCCTGAAAGATGAGTAGGCACTGAACGTCCATTGAAACCCATGGGGGGTAGGCACCTAAATACCTGTAAGTGACTTGTCTAATGTCACACACAAAGTCTGTAGCCGAGCAGGGAACTGAATCTGCGTCTCCCAAGTCCTAGACCAATGCTGGAACCACTGGACCATCCTTCCTCTGTACCTGAATCTCAGAGTATGTGTTTGTTACAGCACCCAGCTAGAGAGCTTTAGTTCGAGCTGTAACAGCTCCTGCTTTTAGCTCTGGAGGAACAGGGTTCAGTCCCCAGCATGTCAGTGAGGACAGAGATCGTCACGCTACCAGCTGTGCCTCCTGTTCAGTGCAACCATCACAGTTTTGCTTTTAAAACCAGAGAACAGTCTGAGGCTAAGCTGCAAACCAGGCCTACAGTACGTTGAAACCAGTGATTGGTCCTTCAGGCTGGCTGCAGACTCAGGCGGACACTACTGCATTTAGCAACATTGCTCACCTATTCGGAAGGTTATCATTGCAGCTCTCAGGGTTAGAGGCTTACACACAGAGCCTCAGGTGCACTGCAGCTGCGCTAAGACTCTGGTCAGAGCTGGTATATGCAGTCACTGGAAGATTATCCTGATCCAAAGGGAAACCTCCAGGAGCATAGCGTTTGAGCCTTTTCCTTTCCCTGCTGCCAGCACAGAGGGCACAGCCGAAAGAAAGGGATGGGACCTATACATGGTTCCAGGGCCCAGCTGCTGATTTTACGTGTAGGGACTGCCAGCAGCAAGCATATGTTAGAGCAGCCTGAGAACTGTTCTAACTTACATAAGGGGACTGGCCCTGCAAAAGCAGCCCAGCATCACTCCACCTTTGCACTGACAACCTGACCAACTTGCACCATATGCTCCTTCACTTTTGCTGAGGATCTGGCCCCGGATTTCTTTTTAGATAGAAGCTTAGGTTCTGGAACACACAACGACAGCCTCAAGTACTGGCTCGCTGATCCCCTCCCCACCAAATCACCCCGCCTTGACCACACACACACACACACACACACACACACACCTTTACTAAGCATTTCAGAACCACAAGAAAGGCATGAGCTTTAGGCTTTGGATCACTTCTCATTTTACCTGAGCCAGTTTGTCTATTTCTACCCAAAACTTTTCTGCGGAACAGCCTTCAATTAGGCCAAGTCCTGAACGTCACACAAAAACCCCAGTAGCAACTTGAGAGCTGCCAAATTCTTTTTTGGCTGCAAGAAGATAAGCTGGAGGCCAGTTCTTGAGAATATTAAGACCGATGCCAAAAGGAAGAGAAGCTTGTTTCTTTGAAGAATAAAAAGGATTCAAACATGTGTGTCTGACCAGATGGGGTGGGAGTGCTAGGGGCACATACTTATCAGAGAAACTCAAATATTTTCCTTAAGGTGCAGCAACTATTCATTGCAAAAATAACTCCAATGGAGTTTCGTGTATAAACAGGAACAAAGAATTATAAATAATGCTCAAAAGCCTCCCATCTGGTAGAAGAAGCGCATTGGAAATGTTCATGCTCTTGGAGTTCATTCATGTCCCTTAGGGGGGAAATGGATCTTTGGGGCAGTCAGTGTTGTGAGTGCTGAGGCATTCCATTCACTTATCGGAGGCGGCAGCCCATTGCTTTTGACACTAGTGGAACATTTTGGGCTAAATTAAATTTCATCAAAAGATACAGCTCCATTGAAGCCGATACGTTTAATGGAGCCTTATCAGTTTTGGATAGGAAACTGGGGTGGTTTATTTCCCCCCCACCTCAGCCAGTGCCTTAGCCACCATGACACACCCCTCTTCCTGAATTGAAATGCTCAGGTTTCAATCAAAAAAACATTTTGACAGACGTCTGTTTCCACAAAATCATTCAAAGGTTTTGTTTTCTTTCGTTGCAAAACAAACACAGCAGTTGAAAGTTGCCATCAAACAGAATGGTCATCCTCCAGTCAGTGCTAGTCACTAGCAGCTTTTCTAGAAGGAAGAGGGAAGTGTTGTATTGTAAAGTACTCATGCAGAGGAAGACTAAAGTTCCACTTAGAGAAATGTGGCACAGGAGCATGGATAGAAGCCAGGTAATGTGGGGTCAGTTCTAATCTCACTGTTGTAAATCAGGAATGACGACATCAGTGGAGTTAATAGTGTTTCACTGGTGTAAAGACAGCTGAATCAAGCCCCCAATGTGAATTTATGGGGATGAAGGTAGGGTATGTAGAAAACTACACTAGAGAACAAGGGCTTGATTCTCCACTTCTCTGTATCTTGTGTAGCCATTTACAGCCATCTAAGTTAGATGCAAGATGGGTGTACATAGCTACCAAATCCAAGTAGCAGCCTTCTACATACATTTGGCATAGGTGTGAATGCCTACCCAAGGTGAGGTACAATGGAGAACCAGGCCACATCACTCTGTAGATGCAGCTACACTGCACATGTGTGATGGCGGTAGAGTACATATACAGCATGCTCCCCTAGCACTGTATAATAGCAGTGTAGATCGCGAGGCACTGCTTAGGTGAGTAAAGACATGCCTAAAGCCTGGGGGTATGTACCCTACATGGCTCTCTACATGCCCACGCTGTGCCTCCCCTATCTACAGCACTTTCTTTAGCAGTGTAGGGTCCGGCTACCTCCCTGCAGCTGGAGCCTTTCCCAGCCACTTCCCAGCTGGAGCCTTTCAGTGATGCAGGTAGCTACACAGCACAGTGTGAATGCAGCTTGCTTTTTACTGCAGTGTGTTGCTACACAGACCCTACATGTTGCCCCCAGCGATGTGCAGTGTAGACGCAGACTAGGATAGAGCTATATAGTGATCGTTTGCTGCATTGTCAAGACAGAGGCCATGTCTACACTTACAAGCTTACAGCGGCACAGCTGTACTGATGCAGCTGTAAGATCGCTCGTGTAGCCATGTTATGCCATCGGGAGAGAGCTCTTCCCTCGACATAACAAAACCAGCTCAGCAAGCAGCAGTAGCTATGTCGGCGGGAGAGCGTCTACTGCCGACATAGCACTGCGCACACAAGCGTTTAATGCCGGCAAAACTTATGTTGCTCACGGTTTGGGGTTTTTTTCCCCCTCTCTCATCCCTGAGCAACAAAAGTTTTGCTGACATAAGTGCTAGCATAGACGTGGCCTGATGCCAAGGCTTTAAGAACTGAGAGTTCAACGTTAGGAGCCTAAGTTCATATTTAGGCACCTAAAATAAGTGGCCCAATATTCAAAATTGCTGAGCTCCCAGCAGCTCCCATTGATTCCAGTGCATGCTGTTGAGTGCTCAGCACCTGCAAATCAGGCCTCTTGTTTATGTGACTGATTTTAGCACACCACCGCCCCCCTCCCCCCCCGCCCCATGTTTGAAAATCTTGGCCTGAGTTTTCAGCAGAGGGGGGAAAAAAAATTCTTCTCTCCCCTGGAAAATGGCCATTCAGAAACAATTTACTCTCCAATTCCTCACTCACAGTGATGAAAATAAATACATAAAATGCACCCAAAAAGGAATCAGTTCTCTTTTAAAAGACTTTTCACAACTAATTCCTAATGAGGCATGGCCAATGCTGTTGACATGCAACTGGAACAGCTTCAACTTGCGGGTCAGACTGTTTGATGAATGGACAAATTCCCAGGCTGTAGACAAGCATTCCCTGCCTCCTCCCCCAGCTCCAATCCCCTCCTAGCTTCTCACACAGACCAGTTCAACTCTCCCATCAGAACAGAAGCCATTCCATGTTAGTAGCACAATGTTTAATTAAAAGTTTCCATATGCAGGCTGTGTTTGCCTTCACTGGCCTCTGGATGGGGAAATTAAATGCACAGCAACAGTGAAGGGCTTTCAGCTGGTTTTATGGGGGAAGGCTGCAAACTGGCCCCACTGCTGGCTGCAGAACACTGACTGTACTATGACCAGCCTGACAAACTGGGAGGCCAACATAGAGGCTTTGCTCACATAAAGCAGCTCTCTCTGAGCCCAGATGGAACTCTCTCTCTCTCTCTCGAGCTGCTGTTACAAAATATAGATCCTGATCTGACATTACTAGCAGGAACGGTTGCTTTTATTGAAGCAGTTGCTCATGTTGCAGATCAGGAGACGTAGAGGGTGTTTATTCAGGTCTAGGCCCAAGCACCAGCGCATTCACATCAGTTGGTGAAGGGAGACTTTTCTTCCTTGTAACACCAGCACAGAGAGCTCTGCACATCCTTACAGGTTATAGCAAACTGCTGGGAGTGCTTCAGAATCCAGTTCCACTTTCCACCAGTCCTCCATATGGAACCTGCTGGTCAGGATGTTTTCCTCTGGGCCCAGGCCATAGAAGATGTGAGTCTGTTACAGCTGTCAGCCAGGAGCCTGGCTCTTTAGTTCAAACCATGGAGACATGCTTTCAGCCTTAGTACATTGCCCAAGTTGGCAGCCACCACATAGGTGGGGGCTCAGCTGGGATTTGAACTCTGTGGGTCTGTTATAGTTCCCAACTTGAGCACTGCTCAAAGTATGACAAGACTGAGCCTGAAGAGCTCTCTGATTCTGCCTTTGGCTCACTGTGCTCTCTTGGGCAAGAAGTCACTTAGGACTCATCTACATGAGGAAGCGGCATGGTTTTATTTAATGAAATTGGTGACAAAGGCAATGTGAACACCCACGTTTCCATTTACACCAGGCTTAGTTGGCTTAAGCTAAAATGAAACAAGCCACTCTAAAATGGAAATAAGTGTCCACACAGGGGGTTCCACTGGTTTAACAGATTTAAGTTAATTTTCCTTGGAATACGTGGCTTTAGACCTCTCTGCTTCAGTTCCCCCATTTATAATATGGGCTGAGTGATGCATTAATTACCTGCTTCCACACAATACCCCGTGAAGCAGGTAAGTAGTTAATGATTAATGATAAAAAGCACGGTTTGTTCATATGAGAGTTACATTAGGTGGCCATTGGGTGTATTTTCATCATCAGAGAGCTCAAACTGGAGAACCAAAACATGGTGATTCACACTGAATGGCTCCTTGCCTATCAGTTATTTTATAATAATGAGGATGTGCATGAACCATCAAGATCTGATGCCAAACATTCCCTCAATCTCAGGGGTCATTTAGACCAGGGGTGGTGGTTTGATCCATTGGAGACAGGGTGCACCTGGTAGAACTAATGCATAATCATGAGGATAAAGCCTGCAGTCCTGACGCAGGCAGAAGTCAGTTGGAAGCGCTGTAGCATACTGAAAATAGTCCTACTTGGAATTCTATAGCCCAATGAACTGAGAATTAAATACCCTGAATCAGACTCCAGTAGGAAGTTACTGTCTAGGGACTGCAGGAGAAGGCGGACTATGGGTAGGCCTTTATGCCCGATGCAGAAAGGGAATCATGCCATTCTGCTTCTTAGAAAAGACAAGTCGATTGCTCTCGATAAATACATCAGAGGGATAAATACCAGGGAAGGAGAGGAGTTAAGTGCCAATGTGGACACACAAGAACAAATGGATACAAACTGGCCATCAACAAGTTTAGGCTTGAAATTAGCCAAAGGTTTCTAATAATCAGAGAAGTGAAATTCGGAAACAGCCGTCCAAGGAGAGCAGTGGGGGCAAAAAACCTAACTGGCTTCAAGGCTGAGCTTGGTAAGTTTATGGAGGAGATGGTATGATGGGACTGCCTACAATGGCATGTGGCCCAATAGGTGATAGCTAATAGCAACAACCCCCAACAGGTGGAGATGGGACACTAGATCAGGAGGGCTCTGAGTAACTACAGAGAATTTTTTCCCAGGTATCTACCTGGTGGGTCTTGCCCACATGCTCAAGGTCTAACTGATTGCCATAGTTGGGGTTGGGAAGGAATTTTTCCCGGGTCAGACTGGCAGTGACCATGAGCGGGTTCACCTTCCTCTGCAGCATGGGCCACAGGTCACTTACAGGTTTAAACTAGTGTAAATGGAGGATTCTCTGTAACTTGAGGTCTTTAAACCATGATTTGAGGATTTCAGTAACTCAGCCAGAGGTTAGGGGTCTATGACAGGAGTGGGTGTGTGATGTTCTGTGTCCTGCAGTGTGCAGGAGGTCAGACTAGATGATCACAATGGTCCCGTCTGACCTTAAAGTCTATGAGTTAAAAGCAGAGGTGCTGTGTTTAAAGCTGAGTTAGCTAAAGTGAACTAAATACTTCTTTTTTTGGCATACCCAGAGATGATGCTGGTCCTACAAACTAATACAGCAGGGCAGGGAGGAGAAAGAGAGACAAGGTCTTTGAGGTCTGGCAGGAAGAAGTCTATGGAGAGATTTGAAACCCAAGAGGTCAGATTTGAAGTGGATCCTGAAAGGAGCGGGAAGCTAATGGAGATGCCTGACTTTTGATGCAGTGCCTACAGAATTGCAATTAACACCTTGTGGTTATGTCAGATGTTCTGAAGTCTGGGTCATTATCATTCACTTGTGTGCAGTAATTCTTTTGAATGGTTATCCTATGTCTTGCTTACCCATTAACGTACACTCTGTTTTCTATTCCAAAGCATTTTAAGATACTTTGTAGGAGAGGTGCTATATGAATTAAATGCTTGACTGAGACAAAGTAGATGGAAGAAAACAGCTCAGAGAGGAAGCAGAAACTCAACAGCAAAGACTCTACAAGGGACATAAACAACTTCCTAATGCTTACAGTAATAATTCATCCTCCAGCAACTAGAGTGAGACTGAAATCAGACACGCTGCACAGAAAGGAAGGAGAGTCTTGCAGTTAAGAACTGTGATTCAGGAGATCTGGTTCTGTTGCTGTCTCTACCACTGACATCTTGTGTAAGTAGCTTTCCTGTGTCTCAGGCATCCCCATTTTACAGATGGGGAAAACAATCCTGCCTTATCTCCCAAGGGCCTTAATTTACTCATGCATGAGGTCCTCTGACAGAGGATGGCACAGAACTTTACTTCATTCATTATTATTATAGTTGTGTGACAATAGCTCCACAGGATAGAAGCGACTTTGTCTGTACAAAGTGCAAGCTGATCTCCATGTTGGAGGAGAAGATTCAAGGTCTGGAGAAACGAGTATCAACCCTGCGTTCCATAAAAGAAAATGAGGAGTTCCTGGATAGACGTCAGGATAGGCTTCAGCGGGCACAGCGTTCTGAGGATTCAGAGCAGGCTACGCAGCGGGGACAGAAGGCCAGTGAGGATAATTGGCGGCATGTGACCTCCAGAAGAGGAAAGAGTATGAGACAAGTCCATGTACCAGAAACGCATATTCAGATGAGCAACCGTTTTCATGTTCTCTCCACAGGTACTAGTGCAGAGAGTGGAATGAATGATACATCTGAGGGAACAGAGCAGAAGGAGACTCCACTGATTGGAAGGCATGAGATGCACAGTCCTAGGGATGGGGGTTCCACGACCACCACTCCCAAGAGGAGGAGGAGGGTGGTGGTGGTCGGGGACTCTCTCCTCAGGGGGACTGAGTCATCTATCTGCCGCCCTAACCGGGAAAACCGAGAGGTGTGCTGCTTGCCAGGGGCTAGGATTCGTGATGTGACGGAGAGACTGCCGAGACTCATCAAGCCCTCAGATCGCTACCCCTTCCTGCTTCTCCACGTGGGCACCAGTGATACTGCCAAGAATGACCTTGAGCATATTACTGCAGACTACGTGGCTCTGGGAAGAAGGATAAAGGAGTTTGAGGCGCAAGTGGTGTTCTCGTCCATTCTCCCTGTGGCAGGAAAAGGCCGGGGTAGAGACCGTCGAATCGTGGAAGTCAACGAATGGCTACGCAGATGGTGTTGAAGAGAAGGGTTTGGATTCTCTGACCATGGGATGGTGTTCCAAGAAGAAGGAGTGCTAGGCAGAGATGGGCTCCACCTGACGAAGAGAGGGAAGAGCATCTTTGGAAGCAGGCTGGCTAACCTAGTGAGGAGGGCTTTAAACTAGGTTCACCGGGGGAAGGAGACCAAAGCCCTGAGGTAAGTGGGGAAGTGGGATACCGGGAGGAAGCACAAGTAGGTGAGTGCAAGAGGGGAGGGCTCCTGCCCCATACTGGGACAGAAGGACGATCGGTGAGTTATCTTAAATGCCTATACACAAATGCAAGAAGCCTGGGGAACAAGCAGGGAGAACTGGAAGTCCTGGCACAGTCAAGGAATTATGATGTAATTGGAATAACAGAGACTTGGTGGGATAACTCACATGATTGAAGTACTGTCATGGATGGATATAAACTGTTCAGGAAGGATAGGCAGGGCAGAAAAGGTGGGGGAGTTGCGTTGTATGTAAGAGAGCAGTATGACTGCTCAGAGCTCCAGTATGAAACTACAGAAAAACCTGAGAGTCTCTGGATTAAATTTAGAAGTGTGAGCAACAAGGGTAATGTCGTGGTGGGAGTCTGCTACAGACCACCAGACCAGGGGGATGAGGTGGACGAGGCTTTCTTCCAGCAACTAACAGAAGTTACTAGATCACAGGCCCTGGTTCTCATGGGTGACTTTAATCACCCCGACATCTGCTGGGAGAGCAATACAGCGGTCCACAGACAATCCAGGAAGTTTTTGGAAAGCGTAGGGGACAATTTCCTGGTGCAAGTGCTGGAGGAACCAACTAGGGGAAAAGCTCTTCTTGACCTGCTGCTCACAAACAGGGAAGAAATAGTAGAGGAAGCAATAGTGGATGGGAACCTGGGAGGCAGTGACCATGAGATGGTCGAGTTCAGGATCCTGACACAAGGAAGAAAGGAGAGCAGTAGAATACAGAGCCTGGACTTCAGAAAAGCAGACTTTGACTCCCTCAGGGAACTGATGGGCAAGTTCCCCTGGGAGAATAACATGAGGGGGAAAGGAGTCGAGGAAAGCTGGCTGTATTTTAAAGAATCCTTATTGAGGTTGCAGGAACAAACCATCCCGATGTGTAGAAAGAAAAGTAAATATGGCAGGCGACCAGCTTGGCTTAACAGTGAAATCCTTGCTCGTCTTAAACACAAAAAAGCAGCTTACAGGAAGTGGAAGATTGGACAAATGACCAGGGAGGAGTATAGAAGTATTGCTCAGGCATGCAGGAGTGAAATTAGGAAGGCCAAATCACACTTGGAGTTGCAGCTAGCCGGAGATGTTAGGAGTAACAAGAAGGGTTTCTTCAGGTATGTGAGCAACAAGAAGAAAGTCAAGGAAAGTGTGGGCCCCTTGCTGAATGAGGGAGGGAACCTAGTGACAGAGGATGTGGAGAAAGCTAGTGTACTCAATGCTTTTTTTGCCTCTGTCTTCACAGACAAGGTCAGCTCCCAGGCGGCTGCACTCCGCAGCACGGTATAGGGAGGAGGTGACCAGCCCTCTGTGGAGAAAGAAGTAGTTCGGGACTATTTAGAAAAGCTGGACGAACACAAGTCCATGGGGCCGGATGCACTGCATCCAAGGGTGCTAAAGGAGTTGGCCGATGTGATTGCAGAGCCATTGGCCATTATCTTTGACAAATCATGGCAATCGGGGGAGGTCCCGGATGATTGTAAAAAAGCTAAAGTAGTGCCCATCTTTAAAAAAGGGAAGAAGGAAGATCCGGGGAACTACAGGCCAGTCAGTCTCACCTCAGTCCCTGGAAAAATCATGGAACAGGTCCTCAAGGAATCAATTCTGAACCACTTAAAGGAGGGGAAAGTGATCAGGAACAGTCAGCATGGATTCACCAAGGGAAAGTCATGCCTGACTAACCTAATTGCCTTCTATGATGAGATAACTGGCTCTGTGGATGAGGGGAAAGCAGTGGATGTGCTATTTCTTGACTTTAGCAAAGCTTTTGATACAGTCTCCCACAGTATTCTTGCCAGCAAGTTAAAGAAGTATGGGCTGGATGAATGGACGGTAAGGTGGATAGAAAACTGGCTGGATGGTCGGGCTCAACGGGTAGTGATCAATGGCTCCATGTCTAGTTGGCAGCCGGTATCAAGTGGAGTGCCCCAAGGGTCGGTGCTGGGGCCGGTTTTGTTCAATATCTTCATCAACGATCTGGAGGATGGTGTGGACTGCACCCTTAGCAAGTTTGCAGATGACACTAAATTGGGAGGAGTGGTTGATACACTGGAGGGTAGGGATAGGATACAGAGGGACCTAGACAAATTAGAGGATTGGGCCAAAAGAAATCTGATGAGGTTCAACAAGGACAAGTGCAGAGTCCTGCACTTAGGATGGAAGAATCCCATGCACTGCTACAGACTAGGGACTGAATGGCTGGGCAGCAGTTCTGCAGAAAAGGACCTAGGGGTTACGGTGTACAAAAAGCTGAATATGAGTCAACAGTGTGCCCTTGTTGCCAAGAAGGCTAACGGCATTTCCGGCTGTATAAGTAGGGGTATTTCCAGCAGATCGAGGGACGTGATTATTCCCCTCTATTCGGCACTGGTGAGGCTTCATTTGGAGTACTGTGTCCAGTTTTTGGCCCTACACTACAAGAAGGATGTGGATAAATTGGAAAGAGTCCAACGGAGGGCAACAAAAATGATTAGGGGGCTGGAGCACATGACTTATGAGGAGAGGCTGAGGGAACTGGGATTGTTTAGCCTGCAGAAGAGAAGAGTGAGGGGGGATTTGATAGCTGCTTTCAACTCCCTAAAAGGGGGTTCCAAAGAGGATGGATCTAGACTGTTCTCAGTGGTAGAAGATGACAGAACAAGGAGTAATGGTCTCAAGTTGCAGAGGGGGAGGTTTAGGTTGGATATTAGGAAAAACTTTTTCACTAGTAGGGTGGTGAAGCACTGGAATGGGTTACCTAGGGAGGTGGTGGAATCTCCTTCCTTAGAGGTTTTTAAGGTCAGGCTTGACAAAGCCCTGGCTGGGATGATCTAGTTGGGGTTGGTCCTGCTTTGAGCAGGGGGTTGGACTAGATGACCTCCTGAGGTCCCTTCCAACCCTGAGATTCTATGATTCTCCTAGATGCCACCACCCAGGTGAAGGCCCCATTGCACTAGGCACTGGGCCAACATCATAAGAGACATTCGCTGCTCCATAGAGCTTGCAATCTCAATAGACAAGTCAAAGGAAGTGAATATATTAACACACATGGGGACTGAGGCACAGAGAGGAAGGATGGTCTTGTGGTTGGGTGCTAGCCTGTGACTTTGGGTATGCCTGTACTGCAATTAGACACCTGCAGCTGGACTGTGCCAGCTGACTCAACTCACAGGGCTTGGGCTAAGGGGCTGTTTAACTGTGGTGTAGACGCTCAGGGTTCTTGGACCCTGTACGATGAGGGGGTCCCAAAGCCTAGGCTCCAGCCTGAGCCTGAAAATCTACGCTTCAATTAAACAGCCCTTTAGCCCGAGCCCCTTGAGCCCAATGTAACTGGGCCAGGCCAGCTGCAGGTTTTTAATTGCAGTGTAGACGTACCCGTTAGTCTCTCTGTGCCTCAGTTCCCCATCTGTAAAATGATGCTAGGAGCACTGCCCTACCTCACAGTGGTGCACAGAGATTATGAGGTGCTCAGCTACTCAGGTAATGGGGCCATATAAGTATATAGAAAAGGAAAGAGATTGTGTGACCTAGCCAAGGTCACACGCGTGTATGTTAGAGTCAACAAACGAATGCAGATCTGAGTCTCAGTCTAATGCCTTTACCATGAGACCATCCTTCCCAAAGTATTACCGTGCTGCCCACCCATATTACCAGCCACATGGGGAGGCGAAAAGTGTTTCATAGAAAAAAAGTGCAAGGGGTGCAGAGATGCAGCACTGAGACAGGAAGTTAAACACGTCAGTCTGTAGCAAGCCCCGGAGAATAAGCGAAAGATCACACAGGACACCAAACGCTGCTTCATCAACACAATCCAGGGATGCCAGAGCTATGGGGACAGTTGGTGAGAAGGCAACAGATGTTCCATCACAAGGACAATAGTAAAAGAGTAATTACAGGCAGGGAAGGCATCCTAGTGATTGCATGTGTGTGTGCGTGGATCTGAAATATTTTGGCATGAGATCCTCTACTCAATTTCCTCCCCATGCATGTTTTACTACCCAGCCCATTTGCTGTTTGAGAGCTGCAGTTAATGGTCACTATTACTATGGGGCTAGATGTGTTACTCCAGATACACATTAATTAGGAGAGCACACAGAAAAGATAGACCAAACCAAAAAGCACTCCTGTAATGTAAAATATGCAAATGTGGAGGGCACAAACTACAGGCCAGAAGACTGGCAGCAACTGTAAGTGAATAAGCTGTAGCAGATCCACAGCTAGAGAGAGTGGAAACACCAGCCTCAGCTACTGGCAAGAGCAGCAGCACTTTGGAATACAACTGATGCACTGTACAAGGGAAGGAACTGTGCCAAGAGATAACTGCTATTCAGTAAGGCAGTAGCAGAAGACTTCTACTGCAGGGGTCAGAGGAGAAAGTTACAACATCTTATTTTTACTAGATTTGTTTGTCAGGCTATCGAATGAATCATTTTATGCTGCCCTGAAGTGAATGGTATTGGCATTTAGCCACCAATTCACTAGCAACCTTGAACTCTACTTTCCATTCCATTTCAGGTGTAGCAGATTTACTCTCAGCTTGCCGGTGGACCTGTAGCTCAGTGTTTATTTGTAGGATGCCTGGTTTCTTGGGCAGAAACATTAGGAGTGTCGGAGGTTTGTTTTGGATCCCATACATGTTGCAGAGGAAGGGTTTGTTCCGTCAGGTCCCTTCTGGGTGCATTTGCTGCATGGCATACACAAGAACAGTCTCTGTTTGAAGTCAATGAAAATTCCATTGGAGGGGTTGCATTAACATAGCTAAGAGCTGTGTTAATAAAGGCCACATAGTAAAAGAAAAGAAGGAACATTTTTTAGCTAAAACACTGGAGCCAGAACCAGGTCCAAAGCTATGTGAAAAATGCATTTGGTTAATGAAACATTATAAAAGCCCCATTGATTTTAGTAATCACACTGAAAACCCATCTCCCTCCTACCGTTGCTGACAAATTATTTGCCCCCAACTTTTTAGGCTGTATCTTACAAGTCGCAACATCCCATGGTCACTTTCATACAATGGCCAACTGGAGAATGATGATTTCTAGTCCCTGATCTCTACAAAGACCAGAACAATAACTCTGTTCAACCAACTAATAATGCCCAAGCCATACCTTGATGACTGTGAGACTTAACACATATTAGGGAAGCACTCCAATCCCCAGGTGAAAGGCACCTTATACACACGCATGTCCAAACAGGTAGATTCCCCTCCCCCCGCTGCCATTAACAACAAGATTGTAATTCCAAAATGTTGCAAGATGACAGTTGACTGATCCAGTATGAAAATTCCCATGCTTCTAGTACAGGAGAATTAGAGTGAGAAGTGGCCTGCTTAGGACATCAGGACCACTCAGGGCACCTGTGTCCCCTGGGACTCCCAGGCATATCTGACAGGTTTCAGTGTAGTAGCCGTGTTAGTCTGTGTCAGCAAAAAGAAAACAAGAAAAATACCTGTGGCACCTTAGAGACTAACAAATTTATTTCAGCACCCACGAAAGCTTATGCTGAAATAAATTTGTTAGTCTCTAAGGTACCACAGGTATTTTTCTTGTTTTCTTTTTCCAGGCATATCTGTCAGTTATAATTCCCCTACCAGTAAGGAGTCAGTGGGCTGGTTCTAGGTGGCAGATCTCTGCTCTAGTGGGTTTTATTCAGCTCTAATAACGGTCATCCTATGGATATGCTGGAGGGGGAGGGGGGAGAATCACTCATGCTCTTATGAATATAGATTCTCAGTTCTTCAGTTTTTACTGTTGCACTCATGTGTTCCAAGATAGCACACTCCACTACCTCCCAGGCAGGAAAATTTCACTGCATGGCCTATTCCTATTAGATTATCAGTCTGGTTATCATCAAACAGCATATTCTCATTCTAACAATATAATCCCATCCATTGGGCTTTAATGCAAGATGATGTTATCTTTAACATCAAATTATACCCACCTTCTGTTGCCAAGGGGTGGGGGTAGGTGAGATGAGAAAAGGCCAATTGATTTAAACAGGTATTTGGATTTGGGAAAGAAGCTTTGTCAGCCCATTTAACCCAGATAACCACCAGACCTTGTGTGGGTTCAGTTCAATGCTCCACCACCACCCAAATTTGGATGCTATTTATCCACATTTTGTGACCCCAAATTCATGTTACAGAGCAAAAAACCAACTGAGTGTTAATATAGTCATCTCCAAATAGCACCCAAATTTGGTTCACAGGTCAGGTCTGGGGTCAAAAACCCACAGGGAGTGAATGCAGTGCTCTCCCCTGGAGGATTAGCTTTAATGGCATGATTTGACCTTATTGGCTTGCAGACATGGGAAGGTGAGCAGAGGAGTTATTCAATCCGCATATTTAACTTCCATATGCCGGCCAGATGCTTTTACTCAGTGCTGCTGGGATCTGTTAATTCTTTTGACACCATGGGAGTTGAAGAGCACCAGTGAGCACTTGGCCCTTTTGAAGTGTGTGTTTTAGTTAAGTGACCCCAGGAAGGATCAGAGTCACTTTCACTACTTGTAGGTCTGCTGGCCTCACTCAGAGGTGGTCATGGTCAGTGCTATAGAAGACAGGCTCATATTTAGTTAGCTCTTTTATAAACTAGACATTGCTTGGGATGGGCACTCCCATTCTCTGAGACAGAGTCAGGAGACCACTCCAGCAGATGCCCTAACGAGGACAGTACTTGAGCTCATGTTTATCTTTAAGCATATGCTTACATCCCATTGAATTGCATGGGGGTTAAGCCCATGCTTAAGCACAGGCTTAAGTGCTTGTCTAAATAGGGATGCTTTCCAAAATCAGGGCTTGAGTACCCCTTACAAAAGTGAGAATGTAATCGGCTGCACTCACCCCCTATCAGCTGAGCATCTCCTTGCAGGAATTCTCACCCAGGTGCCCCCTGCAGTCTTTGTGCATGATTCAACCCTCCAGCTGAGATGCATCTTGTTCAGATCCCTTCCAGGGTAACCAAAGGTTCAAACAGCCAAAGCATCTCCACAAATCAGCCCTTCCTCAGGACTCTGTCTCCATTCCCCAGTCTGGGCTCTGACATCTTCTTCCACCTCTGGTATTGAGCACTGACCCCCTCAGACCAAGTCATCCTGAGGTGTAAGCACTCCCCTACAGACTCTCCCTCAGGCCCTTTCATGGAAGCATGGTGGGTACACTCTCTGCAGTTCCTTCCTCACACTGAACTCCCACAGCCTTTTATGAGGCTCAGGTGTTCATTAAGTTAGCACCTGACTCTGCTTAGACCTGCCCCCTTTGGCTAAGAATCAACTAATGAATTACAACCTGTGACTCACCAGCTTTTAACCCTCTTTAGCCCCTGCTGGGGCTTTGCCCCATGAAAGAGAATAACCAACATGTCAGGTCAAATCACATCTATATCTACTGTCCTTGTAATTACAACAGAATCCTGCCAGAAAACTCAGTCCCACTGAACTCCTCGATAAAACCCCTTCCAAGCATCCCCTGGTGCCCCACTCACATGCCTAAGCAAACAGCTGAGTGCTGCAATGGAGTAGCAGAAGAGGCATTAGTTCTCTACTAGCATCACTGTGGGCTAGGGGAAAAGAAGAACATCAGTTCTTGGAAAGAATCAGTGCTTCAATCTTATCCATTAAAAATTAGCTGGGTTCAACTTCTTCCACACCTGAATCTGTGCTGGCATCTAGGATTGTCTGTCCCAGAAATGAGATCTCATAGCTTGCCCTTGCTTTCTTCCCTCATAGTTTTGCATCAATGGACAAATTATTTACTTTCATAATTAAACTAGCATAAATATAATGCACAGTAGGGGTGAGGAAGGGTTTTTTTGGGGGGTGGGGGTGGGAGAAGCATGGATCAGTGTACTCTAGGAGCCTTGGGGAGTTAATACCCTCTACTAGCAAGAAGAGCTGCTGATCACAGACATTTACAGTTTAGACTGTGATTTGAAAAAAAAAACTTTTTATAAATGTTGCATCAATTCATCTGTCTTTTCCCATCTACAGAGTTTTCCCTGCCACAGGGATGTTAAATTTAAATATGTTATGTTCACTATTACCAAGCGGTCCAGCTATATTCACCTCTTGGACCTGATCCTGTGCTCCATTTAGGATTAAATCAAGAATTGCCTCTACTCTTGTGGGTTCCAGGACTAGCTTCTCCAAGAAGCAGTCATTGAAGTCATTATCTTGTATTGGGGGGAGGGATAGCTCAGTGGTTTGAGCATTGGCCTGCTAAACCCAGGGTTGTGAGTTCAATCCTTGAGGGGGCCATTTAGGGATCTGGGGCAAAAATGGTCCTGCTTTGAGCAGGGGGTTGGACTAGATGACCTCCTAAGGTCCCTTCCAACCCTGATATTCTAAAGTGTCAAGAAACTTTATCTCAGCATCCCTTCCTGAGGTGATATGTACCCAGTCAATATGGGGATAGTCAAAATCCCCCATTATTATTCTTGAGTTTTTTATTTTAATAGCCTCTTTAATCTCCCTGAGCATTTCAGAGTCACTAACACCATCCTGGTCAGGTGGTCTGTAATAGAGCCCTACTGCTATATTCTTATTTTTCAAGCATGGAATTACTATCCATAGAGATTCTATAGTACGATTTAGTTCATTTAAGATTATTACTTCATTTCATTCTATGCTTTCTTTCACATATAGTGCCACTCCCCCACCAGCACAACCCGCGAAGAGCTACAAAAGGATCTCTCAAAACTGGGTGACTGGGCAACAAAATGGCAGATGAAATTCAATGCTGATAAATGCAAAGTAATGTACATTGGAAAACATAATCCAAACTATACATATAGAATGATGGGGTATAAAATAGCTGTTGCCACTCAAGAAAGAGATCTTGGCGTCATTGTGGATAGTTCTCTGAAAACATCCATTCAATGTGCAGTGGCAGTCAGAAAAGCTAACCAAAAGTTGGGAATCATTAAGAAAGGGATAGATAATAAGACGGAAAATATCATATTGCCTCTATATAAATCTATGGTACACCCACATCTTGAATACTGCGTGCAGATGTGGTTGCCCCACATCTGATTCTATGATTCTATGATTCTATGATCTCAAAAAAGATACACTGGAATTGAAAAAGGTTCAGAAAAGGGCAACAAAAATGATTAGGGATATGGAACAGCTTCTGTGTGAGGAGAGATTAATAAAACTGGGACTTTTCAGCTTGGAAAAGAGACGACTAAGGGGGATATGATAGAGGTCTATAAAATCATGACTGGTGTGGAGAAAGTAAACATGCAAGTGTTATTTACTCCTTCTCATACCACAAGAACTAGGGGTCACCAAATGAAATGAATAGGCAGCAGGTTTAAAACAAACAAAAGGAAGTATTTCTTCATAAAACACACAGTCAACCTGTGGAACTCTTTGTCAGAGAATGTTGTGAAGGCCAAGACTATAACAGGGTTCAAAAGAGAACTAGATAAATTCATGGAGGATATATCCATCAATGGCTATTAAGTCAGGATGTGCAGGGATGGTGTCCCTAGCCTCTGTTTGGCAGAAGCTGGGAATGGGTGACAGGGGATGGATCACATGAGGATTACCTGTTCTGTTCATTCCCTCTGGGGCACCTGGGATTGGCCACTGTCGGAAGACAGGACACTGGGCTAGATGGACCTTTGGTCTGACCCAGTATGTCTGTTCTTATGTTTGACCTTGCTAGCTAGTCAGTCACACAGCCTTTCCTCACATGACTTCCATAGGATTATTCAGGTATGAGAAAGGATTGCAGACTCAGCCCTTTGGCCTCATGTACCCCATCTGTCAAATGGGGAGATAATAATGCTTCCTCACCTTTATAAAGTAGTTTGAGAGCTAGAGAGGAAAGCCATGTGGAAGTGCTAGGTATTATCCATATGTCATGTTTATAATTGATCTCATCTGGATTGAAGCTGAAGCCAGATATATTTAGATTAGACATAAAATATAATTTTTTTTAACAGCAAGGGCAATTAACCATTGGGGCAACTTGCCAAGGGTCGTGGTGGATGCTCCATCACTTGCAATTTTAAAAGCAAGAATGAATGTTTTTCTTAAAAGATACCCTCTAGTTCAAACAGGAATTACATCAAGGAAGTCCTATGGTCTGTGCTATGCAGGAGGTCAGATTAGATGATCCAAAAAACTTTATAATCTATGTATCCACATACTATTGATACCGAAGAAGGGCCTAACAGCTTGGACCAAAGTCATCTAAGGTTTGAGTCCACCTGTTTCAGTTTGTTGAAGGACCTGGCATGCCACTGTTGGTAATGCTGGATGGAGCTTTTATTGATGTGCATGGGGCTTTCATCTCATGCTTTGTATTAATTTTTTTAAGCGCTCTCACTGTGTTTTGTTCACAATTTAAAAAGAGGGCAAAGAATTTTCTTCACATTCATGCCTCCCTCCTTCCCCAGCTCCACACATCTCTCAGCAGGGACTGACTGGCATGAAACCTTTTGCTCTCTGGTCCTGTCGCAATGCATTGAAGCTTGACTTAACTCCTTGGAAGGGGAGAGGTCAGCCTTCACAGATGCTGGAGAGGATGACTCGAAGGCTGGCTTGCCAGTCGTTTCAGTAAACACATGTTTAGAGACAGCCCTTTCAGCTTCACTAGCTTCTGTGGTTTTTCTTGGCCTGATGGAAGGTAATGCTTAATGAAAGAACCTCAGTACTTCTGGAAGGATTATCAGGTCCTCATGCTGGAAGATCAGATTAAATGAAAGAGCCTACATTGTTCACAAAGGATCCCCAGTAGCTCCTGTACAGGAAGGGCAGCATAATGTACATGAATGAGGCCACTTAGTTCTAGCAGCTGACTTCCAAGTGAACCGCCCCTACATTTTTACTCCCTGGCTAAGACTTACAGCACCCTCTTTTCTTAAAGACACCTTGAAGTTGTAACCAGCTTCTGCTTTGTACAAAAGAAAAGTCACTTTTGGAAGAGCACTGGTGAAAGAAGAGAGACTTTTCTACACGGAGGAATAACTTTTCATAAATCTGCCCCAGCGTATTCATTTGTCTTGTGAGTCTGCCTCAAGCCCCTGCTACCTGTGCTTATCAAGGTCACATCTGTTTAAACATGCAAGAGGACACGCAGCCCGCCATTGGGAAAACATTGATTTGTGATCCTGTGCTGCAACAGCATGAGCAATTAGGATGATCAAAACATCCAATTCTGTGCGGCCATTATAGACCTTGGGCTATTTATTCTCATTACTTATGAGTTTAAAAAGGGGGTGGGGAAGGTGGCAGAACCCGCACTTGCCTTAGCTGTCCCTGTGCTCAGAAATTAAGAGCACTTCAGAAAGTGCCCGTCAGTGACTGCTGGAAAGTTCAGTAAAATCTTGCTGCTACTGCTCTGGAATGTGGACTATACTGCCCTGGGTTGGGCCTTAGAGCAGCTGCCCCTGCAAGGATCCTTCATCTTGAAGATGAAAACACAAGAGCCAGGGATGTTGCATAAAACTGGAGTGAAGGTCAGTCTCACTGTGTTGTTATTTTCTCATTATTTTCTGCATGGGGGATGCACCCAGGTGCCCCAGCAGACCATCGGCAACTGGGAAGATAGACACTTCCTCTGTCCTTTTGCCTTTGTGTGGGACTGCAAACCAGTCATTCCCATACATACCTACACAGACCAGTGCTCAGCCTTTCCACCCGCACACTGCCCATAAAACAAACCTCTGACTAAACATGTATATTAGACTTAAGCCCATTAGTATTTCTGTCCCCGTGATGATACTAGTGGGGTTTGACTATAATTTAGCATGCGATGGTCCAGCAGCCCCTTCCTCCTAAAGCCTATGTCTGGGTAGCTCCTTCTCCAGGCTAAGCGATGTGAATGAAATATGGAAGCAGACGGAGAGGAAGTGTAGTTAGCATTCATTCATTGCTTATGTTGTACAGGCTGTCAAAACTAATGAAATTTTATGACAGACGGGCAGCAATCAGTTTCCTGGTGTTATTTATCTTTTTCGCTTCTGGCTCCGCACTCCTGGTGATTTTTCATTCATCTTTACGAAGTGCAGGATCCACCTACCCAGAAAACTAGCAAATTGTATCAATGCAGAAATGTAATTAACGATTGCCTGGCATGAGTAATGAGCGACTGTTATGCAGAGTAGTCTCTCTCGGATTTCTCCCCCTCCTACCCCCGCTTTCCAGCTGAGTTTCCAAAAACTTCAGGAACATCCATTAATGGGGCTTTAATTCCTCTCCTCTCCTGCCATCTCTCCTCACGCTACAACAGATGTTTGCAAAGACGTTCCTCAACAGAAGGCATTCATGGATGGCGTTGTGGGCACGGCCTGCCTCACACGCCCCCCTCCTTCCCCCCGATTCGCATCATTTGTTGCAAAAGGTGCCAGCTAGGCATGACAGATTCATTTGTAATAGCTTTGTAGTAGATGATGCAAATTGATGTAAAGCATATGAGTGAAGCTAGCTTCATTCTCCACCTGTTAATGACAGGAGCTGCTGGGGGGAAAATATGTCTCTCTCTGAATTCATGCACAAAATATCTTTCTTGTGCAACAGTGAAAGTTGTCAGGTGCCTAGTGTGCTTGATACAAAAGGAAAGAAATGAAAAGTTGAACCACCTAAGACAGAGGTGGGCAAACTACGGCCCGTGGGCCACATCCGGCCCATGGGCCACATCCGGCCCATGGGACCCTCCTGCCCAGCCCCTGAACTCCTGCCCTGGGAGGCTAGCCCCCTCCCCCACAGCCTCAGCTCGCCCCGCCGCTGGCACAATGCTCTGGGCGGCGGAGCTATGAGCTCCTGGGGCAGCGCAGCTGCAGAACGGGGGCCTGACCCGGTGCTATGAGCTGCATGGTGGCATGGCTGGCTCCAGCCGGGCGGCGTGGCTGCCTGTCCTGGTGCTTTGGGCGGCGTGGCTGTAGCACCGCCTGCCACCAGTGCTCCAGGCAGTGCGATAAGGGGGCAGGGAGCAGGGGGAGTTGGATAGAGGGCTGGGGAGTTCGGGGTGGTGGTCAGGGGGCGGGGGTGTGGATAGGGCTCGGGGCAGTCAGAGAGGTTGAATGGGGGCAGGGGTCCTGGGGGGGCAGTCAGGAAGGAGAGGGGGGGGTTGGATGGGGCAGCGGGGCGCAGTCAGGGGCAGGGGTTCCAGGGGCGCTCAGGGGATAGAATGGAGAGAGGGGGTTGGATGAGCCGGTGGGGCGGCCAGGGGCTGTCAGGGTACAGGGAACGGGGGGGAGGGTTGGATGGGGCAGGAGTCCTGGGCGAGATGCAGGAGGGGTCAGATAGGGGGCAGGGCAGGGCCGGGCCACACCTGGCTGTTTGGGGAGGCACAACCTCCCCAACCAGCCCTCCATACAATTTTGGAAACCGGATGCGGCCCTTACACCAAAAAGTTTGCCCACCCCTGACTTAAGAGTATATTCCCTCCAGTCTGCCATGCACAGGAACATACTTTACTGTTTTATGACTACTGTACACCATACAACAACCTTAACTGTGTACCAGTGTTGATATTTAAAGGTGAGGTTTTCAAAAGCACTCAGCACTCAATTAACTCTGTTCCTATTGCAGTCATTAGACTTTTCCTATCACTGTCAGTGAAAGCAAAGTCAGGCCAGTGCTGACTGTTCTGAAAATCCTTCCCTAAATTGGCATCTTTAGGTTTCAGAGTTAACAACCACAATAAAATGAATGTGGCATTCAACATCTCTCAGAGCTATTGTTTCAAGCTGTCTGCAGACTCAGGCAGACAGCACTGTATTGGTTACATTTGGTTCATATTTTCAAGCTTTTCCTCACAACCATGAGGGCTAGTCACATAAGGGCCAGATTCTCAGCTGGTGAAAATCAATGTACATCTATTGACTTTAGTGTAGCTACACTGATTTACACCAGCTCCCTCAGATTCTGGAGCATCTATTCAACAGAGAGATTAGTCTATGACTATCAAGAGAGGGAAAGAAACAGTGATGATGATAAAGCAGACGTCGATTTCTAAAACTGTCAGAGGTTCTCAGATTGTGGTTCAGGGTGAAATTTGGCATTTTGGGGGGTTGTGGCTTTTTAGCTTAAGGGACACATATAAAAATGAAACTCACGGGGGCAAATTTCTTAAAGGTCCCATTTTAAATTAGTTTTAACTGATAAACTAAGTAACAGGTTATAATTAACTCAGGTTTCCTCTCCATGCTTTATCAAGAGATCTATCATACTTCCCCTTGGAGAGGAAGGGACTTCTGTAGTAGCTTGTAATTGCTGTCCCTTTAATATCTAGAGGGGTCACTGTTGAGTGACATAAGGATCAACAGAAGCGACAAAGAGTCCTGTGGCACCTTACAGACTAACAGACGTATTGGAGCATAAGCTTTCGTGAGTGAATACCCACTTCGTCGGATGCATGTATTCACCCACGAAAGCTTATGCTCCAATACTCCTGTAAGTCTATAAGGTGCTACAGGACTCTTTGTCGCTTCTATAGATCCAGACTAACATGGCTACCCCTCTGTTACATAAGGATCAATGTTCTTCAAGGGTCGAGTGGACTTCCTTAGCACTTTTCCTTTCCCCAGGTGCCTTACTGGGTATAAGACAAGAGCAGGGAATCATAGGCACCGTGGCTAGTCTGCTAGGCCTGCCTCATTGGTCAAAACTTTGCCTCGTTGCAATTAGAACATGGCAAGTTCAGTAGCTGAGGGCCTGGCCCTCAGAGACACTGAGCCCCAGCAAATACCATGAATAAGAGACGTTGGAGAATTGCTATGGGGGGCGGGGGAGGCCACACCTGAAATGAAATATTTCAGAATTATCAAAACAAAATGTTCTGATTGACCCCAATTGAAAAAAACATCATTTTTTTTCCAGTTCAAGAACATTTGAGATTTTGACTTTTTATCCTAATTCCAGATGGGGAAAAAATTTTAAACTCTCAAAAATATTCGCAGATGGGAAAAACATTTCCTGCCCGGCGCAGCTTTTAATATTATGATGCTAGATGAATGTCTGGCCTTCCCTGAGCCACCATTGTTTTGAAGCCCACAGGCAAGGGAGCCTGTCTCCCTAGCATATCACAATAGAGTCAAGGCATCCATTTAGACAGACCAACCTGAAACTAATGTCAACAGAGGGCCTGTTTCAAGATGGACCATTTAAACTAATGCACTGGCCTGGCTGTGAAGACACAAGTATCCCCTGCTCATGCTCCTTTGCTGAGGCCTTTGGAAGAGGCCCAGACAGGGGCAGAGTTTCTGTTGTAACCACATTAGGGAAAATTTCCCCCCGTCCAAATCCACACCAGCGCCTTTTATATATGCTTGATTATGTGTGTGCTTTTAGGGCTTTCACAGGTGTTGCACCTCCCCCTCCCCCCTCAAGAAGCCTGAATTGCAATTTCATTCCTTGGGTGTCTGAGGAATTCCTTACCAGCCAAGTAGAAATGCACTGCTTCCTCTTGGCTGTAGAGGAATGTTTCTGAATGCCAAAGAGAGACACCCGCCGCACTCACATGATACCTTCAGGGAGAAAACTTTAAGAGCCTCTTAGTACATTAAGAGAGACAAGAGTCCTCCTTAAAGATTTTCTGTCCCAAGGTTCTCAAAGTTTTTTTCACTCAACTCCAGCCAAGAAAGAAATGACAAATGTAAAACTCAAGGAATTGCTTGATGATGGGAGTCCCCCATGGACTGTGGACATTATAATCAGGACAGAGTCTTCAGAGCTATCCCTGTCTCCTCCCATTTGTGCTGTGGATAGAATTCCTGCCTTTTTGCACCAGTTTGCACAGGAAGGGAGCTGTGGGTATATGAAGATGTTTCCCAGGAACAATTAAATGAGTAAGGCGCCAAAACAGTGGATTTTTAATTTGTAGCTCACAGGTACCTAATGTGCATAGCAGGCCAGTTCTCCCCTGGCCTATGTGACATAGCCAGTGGTGAAGTTCCCCAAAGTTCCATCTGAGGATCTCAAAGCATCATATGAACATTAAGCCTCACAGCACCCCCTTGGAAGCTGGGTAAATATTGGTTGTTTGTTTTACACAGAGAGGAGAGCAAATGGTCCTTGGCTGCTGTCTTAGGATCTGAAACAATGTCCACCAAAGTCAGTGGAAAACCTCCCATTGACTTCAGTGGGCTTTGGATCAGGCCCTTGGTTAGTTCTATCCTACTTGAGAAATCTGGCCTCCCTAACTGAATCCAGTACAGACGTTTTCAGTGCATTTGATTCCAAGTCTCCATTTTCTGAAGAGCGACAACCAGACACGGAGAGTCTGCCATATGCTCAAAAGAGGTCGGACGACTCACCATTTCCAACGCTTACATTGTCACAAAGACCTTAATCCCTATGGAATCTCAGTCCCAGGATGCATTGCAGCCCGTGCAGTTAATTGGCGGATCAGCATGCACCCCTGTAAGATCACAGTTCCTAATAAGGAAACAGAGCAAGAGACTATGCACAAAACCTGCCCTAACAGTCCATTACCCTTCCCCTGCCCTTCCCAGCATCAGTTAGTTCCCTTTTACAGTACATCCTGCCCTCTTTTCAGGCCCATTTACCAGGGAGGGAGTCAGGGTTTAGTCTGGGAAGCCAGGCAGGGGGAGCGGTTGTCAGCCGCAGGGCATCCAGCAGTATTAGATGAAAGCTGTTTGTTCGGGGGGGGGGGGGAGGTTGTAGTTGGTCCTCGTTGCTACCAAGGACTAAATGGCAATTCCTGGCTGCCCACAGTTACAGGGTTTAATTCTCTAATTGAGATTTCATGGAAAGGCTTCACCTTTCTGATTAGTTGCCCCAGTGTGAACGTTCTCTCATAACACAGACATCTGCCCTCTGGACTAACCTTTCTAGAAGCTGCATCAACAGAGTAATGCTAATAAAAATATCCATCTGTGCTTTAAGGTAAACAAAGCATTAATACACCAAACTGTGGCTTAGATTATATTAGAGTCAGCTTTAATGATATTACACATCTGTTAGGATGTATTTCCCATCCGGTCCATCTCTCTCTCCCTTTTAAAATATCTTTATACGAAAAAATGTGAGAGCATTTCCCTCTGAGAACTTAGCATGCATCACAGAAGCAACTGGCCCCGCTCTGAATGCCTGCTTTCCCCCAGGACCTCATGCTGGGAGAGGTCCCAGGGATTAGCGTCTGTAATTTAAACATTATTATACTTAGAAATGAATGTTCCACGACTCTCTACTTGGGTTTCAGAGCTTGTTCAAAGGCAAGTTTCTTCCCTTCTTTGGCAGCAGGGTAAAAAGAAATTTCAGAAACCAGACATTTCTCTGAGTTTCTGCAGAATATTAGAGAGAGATAGGCAGTGTAGTGAGGCGGTGTGGATCCCTGCTGCCCCAGAGAGAGATGAATCCCTCCAGACACCAGAGTGGGCGGAGCCAGGGAGATCTGAGCCCGCCCCCCAGAGGGTCAGGCGTTGCCCCGGAAGTATAAAGACCCGACCTCAGAGCTCACTGAGAGAGCAGCTGTCAGAGAGGCCAGACACCTCCGGCCTAGCTTGCGATTGGAAAACCCCAGCGGCAAACCCGAAGACTGGCCTGACCTGCCCCGCACCAGCTACCTGGAGGAGTTGCTGAGTCTACCCCTTGCCAGCTATCCCGAGGAACCCATGGTGCTGCCCCCTGCCCCCCCCCCAGGACACCACCCCAACCCAGGTACCTCAAGAGGGGGAGTCTGGAAGTAGCCCAGGGGCAGCCAACCCTAGTCTGGCTGCAGCACTGCCAGAACCCATGTCGGTGTGTTGTGGCCAGGATCCCCACTGACTCAGCAGCGGGTCTTCTGCCGCTGCTAGGGCCTTGGGATGGGACGCAGTGGAGTGGGAGGGCCTGTGTCCCCCCTGCCACCCAACTCGCGAGTGGCAGTCTCCCCCTCTCCCAGGCCCTTTGGAACCTAGGGCTTGCCATTATATACTGTTCTTGCTCAGCCCCATAGTGCCTGACTCACCATTGTCCCGCCCTGACCTAGGGCCTGGGCTTAATGTCTTATTTCTTCCTTCGCAAAGGCCGCAGAGGACAACTCCTGCGGCCGGACTAATTCTCCACAAGACCTATTCCCCAACTTAATGAGGCGGTGTGGGTCCCGGCTAACCTCTCTCCAGGCAGGTAATGAGTTCTAGCCTTCTACAGAGTTTCAGGGGCATTTGGAGTCTTCCAGCAATGCTTTTCAGAGTGTGGGAAGGTGTCCACTCACTGCAGGTGTGCCTTGTTTTGGCTGGGTCTGGGAATTGACTCTTGCCCTGTCTGGCACCCCCTTCTATCAGTTGCTCATGCTGTGGCCCCTCTCTCCCTCAGTGACTCAGGGTGCTCCCTCTTTGTGACTCGGCCCTCTGACCAGATCACTGTATAATCCTCCTCTTACAGGGTAACAAACTCCCACTGGACAAGCTGTCCAGACACCATTTCAGGTGGTTGGCCATTCCGACTCCAGGCCCTGCGCCACTTTCCTAGTGGCTGGTTGGGGAACCTAGGCCTTTCTGCTACTGTGAGTCCAGCCCAGGGACCCTAGGACTAGCAATCCAGGTCTACTCAGTCTCAGTCCCTATTGCTGTTTTCTTGGGCTCCTTCCTACCTCACCTCTCTAGCTCCTGGCCTTTCTCTGAATTTGCCACTGGAGCTTCCTCTATTCCCCATGGCTACTTCATCCCTCTTGGCCACTTATCAAATCCCCCATTTCTGGGCAGGACCCCAAATTTTATTCTCCCCCTGGATCTCCTCCTTGCCCCATACCCTTTCCCTCTGGAGTGTGACTGCAGACCACCTCCCTACAGTATCTTCTTTCTCTGACTTCCCAGCTTTTATACTCCTAGCCCAGCCCCTCCCCCAGCTGGGCTTCATCTGCCATTGGTGCTTATCAAGCCCTGGTTTCCCTCCAGGTGCATCATATATGGTTAATTGGCCCCTTATGGCCCCCTTTATCCTACTCAGGGCTCATGGGGGGGGGTGGGTGAGCACCTCACCACAGAGCAGATGGGAATGCACCCAGGCTTTTGTTTGCATGGGGTGGGAATGGCATCAGAATGCCAGTGCATGTGAATCACCGGTGAATTGTTCCTCTTTTCCCCAGAGTTGCAATTTGCAAGCAGGAGGAAAACTAATTTAAAAAAGAGATTTCAGATTCATTCTGGGGGGTCCCTTCTGGCCTTAAACTCTACAACTAAAGAGATAACGTATACACCTAATCACTGAACTATTTCTTTTTATTTCTCTTTTTAAAACCATGGACTTAGATCCTTAGATTCACATGAGCTGTCTTAGTAAGAACATAGGACTGAGAGGAGAGTGATGTGAGTCCTAAACCTGGCCAGGAAATTGGGAAAGTCACTTCCCCTCTCTGTGACAGGTTTCAGAGTGGTAGCCGTGTTAGTCTGTATCCACAAAAAGAACGGTGTCAGAGTTGCCAAGACACCACTGACTTCCTGAGGAAACTACAATCCATTGGTGATCTTCCAGAAAACACCATTCTGGCCACTATGGATGTAGAAGCCATCAACACCAACATTCCACACAAAGATGGACTACAAGCTGTCAGGAACAGTATCCCTGATAATGTCACGGCAGACCTGGTGGCTGAACATTGTGACTTTGTCCTCACCCACAACTATTTCACATTTGGGGACAATATATACCTTCAAGTCAGCGGCACTCCTATGGGTACCCGCATAGCCCCACAGTATGCCAACATTTTTATGGCTGACTTAGAACAACGCTTCCTTAGCTTTCGTCCCCTAACGCCCCTACTCTACTTGCGCTATATTGATGACATCTTCATCCTGATTATCACTACAAAAGTTTTTTTTCTCCTGCTGATAATAGCCCACCTTAATTGATCAGTCTCTTGGGGCTTGTCTTCACTACCCGCCGGATCGGCGGGTAGCAATCGATCTATCGGGGATCGATTTTTCGCGTCTCGTTAAGACGCGATTAATCGATCCCCGATCGCGCTCCCCGTCGGCTCCGGAAATAAACCTCATCGAAAGGCGGAAGTGGAGTCGACGGGGGAGCGGCAGCGATCGACTCGCCGCCGTCCTCATGGCCAGGTAAGTCGATTACGATACGCCGACTTCAGCTACGCTATTCACGTAGCTGAAGTTGCGTATCGTAGATCGACCCCCTCCCCTAGTGTAGCCCTGGGCTTAGAGTTGGTATGGCAACTCCCATCTTTTCGTGTGTGTGTATCTATCTATCTACTGTATGTTCCACTCTATGCATCTGATGAAGTGGGTTCTAGTCCACAAAAGCTTATGCCCAAATAAATTTGTTAGTCTCTAAGGTGCCACAAGTACTCCTCGTTCTTTCCCCCCTCTCTGTGTGTCACTTTCCCAATCTATAAAATGGGGGTAATAACCCTGGCCTGTTTCCCAACTTAATCAGACGCTTAATTCCAGAATAAGCACTGCTAGTACTTGATTTATATATACTGCAGTTCATTCACGGCTCTCACAGTGCTTTACAAAGTAGGTAAGTATCTTCATCCCATTGCTACAGATGAGGAAAGTCCATTCCAATGTTTGCAAACTTAACTTCCTAAAGCTAGGCCCACATTTAGGCCTATATGAATTGGAAGAAGTTGGGGAGGTGGAAGTGGAGAGGCAGGAGGCTGGTTCAGGCCAACGGGGTGGTCAGAGACTGTGATAGGTTTGGGGATGTGGAGTTTTGGTTGTACCAGAACCCTGTAAATATACAATCAACCTGAAGCCCCAGAGAGGGGAGTGTGGGTTTGTTTGTGCTTAACTCAAACACCCTTTGAAGTTTTCCTCTTGTTAAACAGAGTCTGTCCATGCCCCAGTGGCATTAATAACTTTGTGTTTCCCACCCCGCCATGATAGCAGTGACGTGGAAACTCTTACTGCAAGTATAAAATGATACCAGCAGTGCCTGGGCTGAGAAGCAGGGTGGTCTAATTCATTGGGTACTGGACAGGGAGTCAAGGCACTCTGGCTTCTACTCACAGCTCTGCCAGTGGCCCACTGGACAGGTCACTTCTCTCTGTGGCCTTTCTTCTGCTCCCACGCTTTGCCTGTCTTGTCTATTTAGATGGCCAACTCTTGGAGGTAGGGACTGATTTTTGTCCAGTGCCTAGTGCAATGGCAGTTGTGGCCTCTAGAAATTACTGTAATACAAATAATAAATAGTCACAAACAATGGGCCAGTGAGCATTGGATTTTTAATGGGTTCCACTGTACCTGCCATATGCATGGCCTGCCCATATCCAAGAATTGTTGGAGGTGAATGCTTTCTAGATCAATTGGATAAATAGCTGGACCTAGACGTGGTCATCTGAAGCTTTTGAGATACCCCCATTCCCGGCATTAACTAATTCTGAAACCTCCTACCTGTATGGTGCATGGCAGACTTGTTCAGAGAAGTCTCTTCCCTTCCCCTCCATTGCACACTAAATAACCCCAGCCCATGCTCACCGTTTTCTGTTCCTTTCCATTCTGATAAGCAGATAATTGAAGATAAGCCAGTTGTACTTAAACTAATTTGCTTGGAACACACAGGAAAGTTCATTAAAATGAGAATTCCATCATGTATTCATTAAACAATAGAGTTCCATAAATGGTGCCACTTGATTAATTGAAGCTTGCTGCCTGAGCAAAATGGGGAATTTTCACTTTTAATTAGCGAACTGCACTGTCACATCTTCCAGGGAGGGTACAATGGATTGCCTAATATCAAAGGCCTTGCTACATGATGATAACATAATGGCCTCTAACGAGGCCCAAATATTTTTCCTCTGTGTAACTCTTACTCTAGACAGGGCAATTTCTCATTTGCTGCTGACCCTGGTAGCTCTGTATTTACCACATGTGTTTCCTGAAAACAATTCCTTTTCCAAAGGTAAAATGTTGAATTTGCTTGAGTCAGGCATAGTGCAAAGACGACATTATGGTAGGTTTCCCCTGATCTATGCAAGCATATCCCAATCTTCTTATTCTACTCCTAGTCCCCCCCACCCTCCCCAATAGATCTGCCAGTGCACCTCAGCCATGACCCATTGCACCTTCTTCTGTTCCAGTCTTGGGTTGCTTCACAGCTCCGCTGATGCACCTCAGTCCTGACCACTCCTAGTCCTGTTAGAGATAGGCCAGAACTAATCACAAACAAAAATAACCTCTACTTTTCAGATCAGAATCCTCTTCTGACAGTGAGCCAAACCAAAATCCCAGATTCAAGAACTCACTCCGCCTTCTCTGCCTATAGAGCATTTCAAATCTGGACTCTGATTTGGATCTGGATTCGGTGGCCTTGGCCCCATCTCCGATTCCAGCTGTGGACTACCTCCCTCCTTTCCCCAGCTGTATCAATGTGTGATGGCTGCCCTCCTGGACACCCCAGGGATTAAAGCAGGGATCTCCAGATCTAAGAGCATGAGCTGCTACAGCTCGAGCTAACACCCCCAGCAACAGAGTCTTGGCTCATCATCTGCAGATGAATGCGGCGAGAGACCTGTAGCACCAAATGTACATCAGATCTGGCTTGCAGCACTCCTGCGATTCCAGTCTTGAGCTTCTCCTGAATGAAAACCCCAACTGTGCCAAGCTGCAGGGGGCTTTTAAGATGTGGACAAACAGCAGGAAAGTCATTTTCTCCCATGACCTACTCTGTGGACAAGCTGAAGCCAGGCCCACAGAGATGGAAGCCTTTTCAGTGCATTCACCATCTCAGGTGCCTGGCTTCCCCAGAAACATTCTTCTGCGAATGGTTCCATGGACTCCTAGATGGAGCACCGAGGCTGCCAATTTAACAGCCAAATAAGAGGTTGATCTTTTTTTGGCTAACTAACATTATGGGATTTAATGCTTAAAATAATCATTGCAGGAATGAGGAAGCAGCTAACTCCCTATGTTAGTACCAAGACCTAACGCTCAGATTTTGGTCAGATTTCCCTGCCAAGAACCTCAGCTGAAATATGAAGTTTTTCAAAGAGCTTGCTCTGCCAAGCATTGCAGTTTGGGCTGGACAGACTGTCAGCCATCAGACAGACAGAAAGCAATGCTTCCAGGAAAATCAGAATGAAATTAAGACAGGGAGGGCTGGATGACCCAGGGGATATAAAACCTTCCATCCAGAGGTCAGCAGCAGTTTAAACCCAGCCTAGAGCACTAGTGACTCAGGGCAGTTACCATCTGATAGCTTCTAAGTTGACAAAAGCAAAAATAAGCTATTTGGTGACACCTGCAACACAAAGCGTTGGCACCAATGGGCACCTTTGTTAGCTGTCTTTGCACAGAGTCCAAGGACTGAATGGGCCATGGAGTCTAAAATGCTCAGGCTCTTTTAGAAGTGGTTCCAGAGGTCAGAGTTGTGTCATGTTGTGTCAGAGTTGTGTCATGGATGACTATGAGTCGCCAATGTGATGTGGCCGTGAAAAAAGCTAATGCGGTCTTGGGATGCATTAGGCGAGGTATTTCTAGTAGAGATAAGGAGGTGTTAGTACCGTTATACAAGGCATTGGTGAGACCTCATTTGGAATACTGTGTGCAGTTCTGGTCTCCCATATTTAAGAAGGATGAATTCAAACTGGAACAGGTACAAAGAAGGGCCACTAGGATGATCCGAGGAATGGAAAACCTGTCGTATGAAAGGAGACTCAAGGAGCTTGGTTTGTTTACCCTAACCAAAAGAAGGCTGAGGGGAGATATGATTGCTCTCTTTAAATATATCAGAGGGATAAATACCAGGGAGGGAGAGGAATTATTTCAGCTCAGTACCAATGTGGACACAAGAACAAATGGATATAAACTGGCCAGCAGGAAGTTTAGACTTGAAATTAGACGAAGGTTTCTAACCATCAGAGGAGTGAAGTTCTGGAACAGCCTTCCAAGGGAAGCAGTGGGGGCAAAAGACCTAACTGGCTTCAAGATTAAGCTAGATACGTTTATGGAGGGGATGGTTTGATGGGATAACATGATCTTAGTCAAGGGTCAATTAATTGCCATCAGTGGTAAATAGGACCAATGGTCAATGATGGGATGTTAGAAGTTACTACAGAGAACTTTTTCCTGGGTGTCTGGCTGGTGAGTCTTGCCCACATGCTCGGGGTTCAGCTGATCGCCATATTTGGGGTCGGGAAGGAATTTTCCTCCAGGGTAGATTGGCAGAGGCCCTGGAGGTTTTTTGCCTTCCTTTGCAGCATGGGGCACGGGTCACTTACCGGAGGATTCTCTGCATCTTGAAGTCTTTAAACCATGATTTGAGGACTTCAGTAGCTGAGACATAGGTGAGAGGATTATTCCAGGAGTGGGTGGGTGAGATTCTGTGGCCTGCATTGTGCAGGAGGTCAGACTAGATGATCATAATGGTCCCTTCTGACCTTAAAGTCTATGAGTCTATGAGTCTATGTTGGCAGGCCACTCTGGGGCAGATTGCTCTGCTTCTGCCCATATAAAATCTATTCTGGGGATAAATGGGGGGTTTCGGTCTCCAGGGCTGCAGCCCTTTATGAAGTGTTAACATTCCTGTGTAACAGGCGCATCTTACCAAAGGGTGGCTGTCCACAGCCCTGGGTGCTTTTGATGTGCATTTACAAATCATACAATGTAGGAGTTACAAACATCAATAAGCCAAAGCAGCACCAGGTTGGTGAGAGAGGAAGGGTAGTCGTGGTTAGGGGTCTAGCCTGGGGCTCAGGAGATCTGCTACAAACTTTCTGTGCGGACCACAGACATAACACTTAGGATACATCAATGCTGCAGCTGAAGGGGGAATTTCCAGCTAGGGAAGTTGTCCACACTCTAGCTTTAATTAAGCTAGTATCTTATGTGACAAAGTTCCTCCTCTACCTCGGTGGGTCCTGCGCTTACTGGCGGATTATTTTGTTTGCCTCAGATCTTCCCCTCTGGTAGAACCCACAGTCTAGATCAACTCCTCCTGTGCTTGATCAGGAGTTGGGAGGTTTGGGGGGAACCCGGGCCCGCCCTCTACTCCGGGTTCCAGCCCAGGGCCCTGTGAACTGCAGCTGTTTAGAGTGCCTCCTGGAACAACTGCACAACAGCGACAACTCCCTGGGCTACTTCCCCATGGACTCCTCCCAACACCTTCTTTATCCTCACCACAGGATCTTCCAGCAGTACACCCTCTTACTCTCAGCTCCTAGTGCCTCTTGCTCCCAGCTCCTCACACGCAACCTCCTTCCACAGCTCCTGACATGCGCCCCTCACTGACTCACTGGGAGGCTTTTAACTAGTTTCAGCCAGCCCCTGATTGGCTGCAGGTGTCTCAATCAACCTCCCTGCCTTCTGGAAAGTTCTTAATTGGCCCCAGGTGTCTTGATTAACCTGGAGCAACTGCCATAAGGTATCAGGGATTTGTTTAGCCTGGGGCTAACCTACTGGTTCCTTACCACTTCCCTATAGCCCTCTGGCGGGGAAGGAGGTAGAGGACTGCTGCTGCTCCTCCTGCTCATCCTGCTGGGGCTGCTGCTAGGCCCTGGGCCCTCCCAGCTGCTGTTTGCTGCTACTGCTGCTCCAGCTTCTCACCTGGCTGGGCCAGACACGCCTCCCACTACTCTACTCTCTGGTTGCTGGCTGCCTGGCAGCTGAACCCCTTCCCCCCAACACCTTGGTTGCTGCTACTCCTGCTGCTGCAGCAACCCCTTGGGGGGGAGGGGGCCTGCTGGCCCTCTCCCCAGAGGAGGGGTGTGAGGGGCTCCTGCTCCAGCCGCTGCTGTGACCACCACCATCTGTGAGGGGTCCCGCCTGACCACCGGACCACCGCCTGGAGTTGCTGGAGCTGCTGCTGCTGCCCTGTTTGCTGCCAGGAAGCTGCTGGTACCCAGAGGAGGAAGACCCGGAAGACCGTCGGCGGAGACTCTGCAGACCACCGTGGAGGGGGCCTCCAAGAACTGAGTAATCTTTCGAACTGTGCTCTAGTGGTGGGGGTATTGACTCTGTTTGTAGGGGCACAGGGGGTGTGGCGCCGAGCCTGCCCCCTGGTCCACCTGTGCCCCCCCATAATCCCCACCACCACCGCTGCCCCCTCCACCACCTCTGCTGGCTGCTCACCATCTGCCTTGTGCTACAGCCTCTGGACTTAGCTGCTTCCATGGCCTGCCACAAACTGTTAACATCATTTGGACCTGCAGTGGCAACCAGCCCCACCCATTGACTTTGTGCAAGCGCACGTGGGTGCACGTGCCCCTCCCATACCCCTTGGACTGACCCTCTTCCCCCCAGCAGTACGTCCCTTGCTTTGTCCCTTGCCACCTGCCCCATTTGCCCCTTGCAGTTGTTTGCCCCCTTTTTTTTTGGTCCCAGCCCCTTGCTAGTTTCAGTTTTGCCTGCCCCACCCCTCTCCCTCTACAGCCTTGTTTGTTTGCCCTACCCTAGCCCTGAAACTAGTCCCTTGTTATTCTGCCCCATTCTTAGTTGGTTGTCTCCCTCCCCCTGAAGCTCCGTTTGCCCTGATTAGCCCCCCGCTTCCGTGAACCCACGCCCGCTCCCACGCGCTTGTGCCCCTCCCCTGTTTAATTTTGACCCTATCTCACTGCACCCCCATGCTGTTATATCATCCCCTCCCCTAGTGCAACAAGAGGAGCCGGCTTTCCCATCTTGTGTCGGTGACTGAACCTTACCGCCGCACTAGTCCGAGTTAACCCTGAACCCTGTCCCCACTTTTATTGCCCTCCTCCCCTGCCTGCAGCCTAGCAGGGAGGAGCGGTCACCCCAATTCCTCTCCCCGACCCCTCTCAGGAGTTTTCCCTTCCCCCCCTGTTCGTCATGGCAGGCGACATGGAGGGAGGAGCCCCTCCAGACGGCACGGCCGCCCCTCCTCCGCCTGTTCCCCCGTCACCCTCCCTAGCCTCCACCTCGACCGCCGCTGCCGAACCACCTGCTCTCGCCCCCGCTGGGGCACCGGCAGTGGCGGACATTGAAGAGACCTCCGCTGCTGCCACGTCCCTCGCCCCCCATGATCCTGGGGGAGCCCCCCCAGCCGGCAGGAAGGGCCAGGGTAAAAAGAAGGGTAAGGGCCCCGCGACAAAGGCCAGACCCTCCATGGCAGAGGCAGCCTCTACTGCTGCGGCCCTGCCACCGGCCACGGCGCCCTTCCCTGCTGTTCCCTCTACCAGCTCTGCGGGTGTCCCACCTCCGGCCCCCAGAGCGTACGCCCAGGTGGCGGCAACCCCCCCACCTGCCGCAACGTCACCTAACCCTCCCACCGCCTCAGCTACCATCTATAGCGGCCGGGGCCCCTTTCCCACCTTGACCAGGAGGCATGGCATCCGTTGCCTCCTGGTACCCGCCTCGCCCCACGTAGAAACCTATGTGCGGGCATTGGCGAGGGTAGTGGGGCCCACGGCCATCGTAGCGGCCTCCAAAATGTACGGGAAGGTAGTCTTCTTCCTCGCATCGGAGGCCGCGGCCCAAGAGGCGGTGGAGAAGGGCCTGGCGGTGGGGGGCGTGTTCGTCCCATTAGAGCCGCTGGAGGACTTGGGCGTCCGCCTAGTCCTCACTTCCGTCCCTCCCTTCCTCCCCAATGCCGCCCTGTTACCTGCCCTCTCCGCCCTAGGGAGACCCATCTCTGTAGTCAGCCCTCTCCCACTGGGCTGCAAAGACCCCGCCCTCCGTCACATCCTCTCGTTCCGCCGGCAGGTGCAGCTCCAAATGCCCCCGGCGGCACGTGATGGGGAGGCGCTCGAGGGGTCCTTTATGGTCCCCTATCACGGGGCCCGTTACCGGGTGTATTATTCCACGGGGGAGGCCCGGTGCTACCTCTGCCGGGCGATGGGACACGTCCGGAGGGACTGTCCCTTGGCCCGGCAAGGAGGAGCATCCGAGCCCCCCGAGCCCCGGCAGGGCGTCGGCCCCGTCATCGCCGGCGCCCCTGTATGCCTGGTGCCCAGAGCCGCCCCTCCTCCTTCCCAGTCTACCACTGTTCCCGCTCGGGCCCTGGGAGTACCTCCCCCAGTGAGCCCAGACGAGCGGGAGAGGCCCACTGTGAACAGTCTGCTGAGGCCTGTGGAGGAGGGTGAGGCAGGGATATCGCCGGGCGTGGGAGAGGGCCCGCCCCAGAGAGACTTTTCTCTCCCTTATGCTGCCCCACCACTACCTCCCCGAGTCCCTAAGAAATCATCCCTCCCCCCTGACCCGACCCTTCCTAGCCGACCCCCAGATGATGCCATGGAGGGCTGGGCCTTAGTACAGGGGAAGCGGGGCAAGCGGAAGGCTCGAGCCCCGCTCCTTTCCACCGATGCGGAAGCCCCCCGAAAAACCAGGAAGGGGGGCACTGATGCCGAGCCTTCCGCTTTGCCCCCGAGCGGCTTTTGTCCGCCAGAACCGGCTGGGAAAGACGTGGCAGCACCGGAAGGTATTACCGCCCCTCTCTCGGAAGCCCCTGATAGAGCCCCTTCTGTCCCTTTTGTCGACCTTGCGCACCCCGATCCGAGCATCGCTTCAGGTGCCGGCGGGGAGAACCCCGGGGTGGCAGAAGGTGACCTGCCCTCCATCTACGAGGAGATCGAGGCCCTGGGTCTGACCCCAATCACCCAGGGGGAGGACGACCCTTTACCAGCAGGCCTCGACCTCAATGACCTCACCCCGGTGCCCCTTTCCCCCCTCTCCCCATGCTCCCTTCCCTTGACCGCCGGTTCCGCTCCCACCTCCGAGGCTCCCCTGGGCTCTTCCACCTGCCCGGTCGCAAGTGACACCTCGCTGACGGCCGCCAAGCCTCCTGAAGCGACGGCCGGTGCCCTGCGGCCGGGACCCGAATCCCAGAGGGTACCCCTCATTGGGGTGGGACAACAGTTCTCCTTCCCAGGCGGGGACCCCGCAAGTATCTGTCCACCTCCCGATGCCGTGGCTATAACAGACACCATCATACTAGAGCCCGGCATCGTGGGGGGTCCCCTTCCCAATTCCCAGATCCCTCAGCCACACCAAGAGAGGCCACCTCCCAGTGGCCCAGCTCCTGCGGCTCAGGATCCTCTACCCATTCCTCAGCCCGGCCCTGCTCATGTCCCGCTCCCTGCCCCTACTTCTGATCCCTGCCCCGCCCCTGATGCCATCCCAATCTCCCACACCTCCCATGATGACACTGCCGCCTCTGGGGCTGTCTCCCTCCCCTTCTCGGAGGATGACCCCCAGGGAGCGGCTCCAGTAATTCCTCGTCCCGACCCACCAGAGGCTGCTCTTCTCCCTCCGCCGCCTCCCCCAACTAAGCCGAATTTCGGGTTGGGCCCTAAGGTGCCAGCCCAGCAGGAGCTGCGTAGAGGCTCCGCCCCTTGCCTATCTGTTTCGGTGGGCCATAGGGCTGTGTCCGGGGCCCCTTCTTTCGATAGCCGGGAGCCAGTAACCCCGCCCCCCCATACGCTGCGAGAGGAGCTGCGGGAGTTCCTGGAGGACGTCCGGGGCTCCCGCAACAAAGTACAGCTCGCTCTCCAGCGATGGGGGGATTTCCACCAAATCCTCCGGGCCGCGAGGGCCCTCATGGGGGAGGGCAAAGGGACTGGGAAGCAGGCCGCCACGGCCTACCAACGGGTCCGCCTTTTCCGTGACTCACTACTCGCCTACGGGGTGGGTCACGGATTGTTACGCGGCCCGATGGGGGCCGTGAGTGACTCTGCCAGCAAGGATCCCCTCCAGCCCTCCTCATGGCATCTCTCCTCTTCGCAACATTGAACACCCGGGGCTGTAGGATGGGTCTCCGCAGGAGCCAGGTGCTCTCCTTCCTTCGGGAGGGGGGGTACTCTGTAGTATTCCTGCAGGAGACCCATACGGATCCAGCCGCTGAAGACAGCTGGCGGCTGGAATGGGGGGACAGAGTCTACTTCAGCCATCTCTCTGTTCGCCAGGCTGGAGTGGCGACCTTGTTCTCCCCCGACCTACGGCCTGAGGTGCTGGGGTTTGCCGAGGCTGTGCCGGGCCGCCTGCTGCACCTACGGGTCCGTATGGAGGGGCTCGTGGTCAATCTCATCAACATCTATGCCCCGACACCGGGCCCGGAACAACTTCGTTTCTATCAGCAGGCGTCCACCTTCCTCGGCACCTTGGATCCTCGCGAGTGCCTGGTCCTGGGCGGGGACTTTAACAACACCCTTGAGAAACGGGACCGCTCGGGGATCGAGCAGTGCCCGGCCGCCGCGGACGTCCTCAGGGAGATTGTCGAACATCACTCCCTGGTGGACGTCTGGCGCGACCACCACCCGGACGATAGCTCAACCTTCACCTTTGTCCGGGTGGAGGCCCATCGGTCGCACCACTCCCGGTTGGACCGCATCTATTTATCACGTTTTCACCTTTCGCGGGCCCACTCCTCCAGCGTCCGGCCGGCCCCGTTCTCTGATCATCATCTCGCTACCGTGACGGCCTCTCTCTGCGCGGAGAGGCCGGGGCCGGCCTATTGGCATTTTAATAACAGTTTGCTGGAGGATGTGGGTTTCGTGGCGTCCTTCCGGGAGTTCTGGCTGGCCTGGCGAGGGCAACGGCACGCCTTTCCCTCGGCGCGGCGATGGTGGGATCTAGGGAAGGTACGCGCCCGGCTCTTCTGCCGTGACTACACCCGGAGCGCCAGCCGACGGAGGGATGCGACGATAGGGCAGTTGGAACGGGAGGTCTTAGAGCTGGAGAGGCGTCTGGTCGCCAGCCCTGAGGATCCATCCCTCTGTGGGGCGTGCCGGGAGAAGCGGGAGGAGCTCCGGGAACTCGAAGATCATCGGGCCCGGGGCGCCTTCATTCGATCCCGCATCCGTCTCCTTCGGGAGATGGATCGCGGCTCCCGCTTCTTCTACGCCCTGGAGAAAAAGAGGGGGGCTAAGAAACACGTCACCTGTCTCCTCGCAGAAGATGGCACCCCCCTCACGGATCCGGTGGAGATGTGCGGGAGGGCCAAGGCCTTCTACGCGAGCCTTTTCTCCCCGGATCCGACCGATCCTAACGCTTGCAGAGTGCTCTGGGACGAACTCCCTACGGTCAGCACGGGCGACCGAGACCGGCTAGAGCTGCCTCTCACTCTGGCCGAGTTCTCGGAAGCCCTCCGTCGCATGCCAACGAATAAATCTCCGGGACTGGACGGGCTGACCGTGGAGTTCTACCGCGTGTTCTGGGACGTCCTCGGCCCAGACCTTGTCACCGTCTGGGCCGAGTCCTTGCAGGGCGGGGTCCTCCCTCTTTCGTGCAGGCGAGCCGTGCTCGCCTTATTGCCGAAGAAGGGGGACCTCCGCGATTTACGGAATTGGCGTCCCGTCTCGCTCCTCAGCACGGACTATAAAGTCGTAGCAAAGGCCATCTCGCTGCGGCTCGGGTCCGTGCTGGCGGACGTGGTCCACCCTGACCAGACCTACACCGTCCCGGGCCGCACCATTCTCGACAACCTGTATCTGGTCCGGGATCTCTTGGAGCTTGGGTGTAGGGATGGTCTGTCGTTCGCCCTTCTGTCTCTGGATCAGGAGAAGGCGTTCGACAGGGTGGATCACGGGTACCTCCTGAGCACTCTGCGAGCGTTTGGCTTTGGGCCCCAGTTTGTGGGTTTTCTCCAGGTGCTGTACGCCTCCGCAGAGTGTCTGGTCAGGCTCAACTGGACCCTGACCGAGCCGGTCAGCTTCGGGCGAGGAGTACGGCAGGGGTGCCCCCTCTCGGGCCAGCTGTACGCTCTGGCGATCGAGCCCTTCCTTTGTCTCCTCCGCAGGAGGTTGACGGGGTTGGTGCTCCGAGAGCCGGAGCTGCGGCTGGTCCTGTCGGCATACGCCGACGATGTGCTCCTCGTGGTCCAGGACCCGGGCGACTTGGTGCGGGTGGAGGCTTGCCAGACGATCTACTCGGCGGCCTCCTCTGCCCGGGTCAACTGGGTCAAGAGCTCCGGCCTGGTGGTAGGGGACGGGTGGCAGGCGAGCTCTCTCCCACCCGCGCTTCAGGCCATCAGGTGGAGTGCGGGTCCGCTGCTCTATCTCGGCGTTTACCTTTCTGCCACGCATCCATCCCCGCCGGAGAACTGGCAAGGTTTAGAGGGCAGGGTGCTAGAGCGGATCCGGAAATGGACAGGACTGCTCCGATGCCTCTCCTTTCGAGGGAGAGCACTGGTAATCAATCAATTAGTCCTGTCCATGTTCTGGTACCGGCTCAACACCCTGGTCCCGGCCCCGGGTTTCCTGGCCAACCTCCGGACGTCGATTCTGGAGTTCTTTTGGTCAGGACTGCACTGGGTCTCTGCAGGGGTTCTCCATCTTCCTCTGGAGGAGGGTGGGCAGGGCCTGAAGTGTCCACACACTCAGGTCCATGTCTTCCGTCTCCAGGCCCTGCAGAGGCTCCTTTATGGTGCAGGTAGTCCGGCGTGGAGCGTATTGGCGCACGCCTTCCTGCGCCGTTTCCGAGGGCTCCGATATGACCGGCAGCTCCTTTATCTCCATCCGAGAGGTCTTCCGCGAGACCTCTACGGGCTGCCGGTCTTCTACCAGGACCTCCTCCGGACCTGGAAGCTATTCTCAGCGACCAGGTCCGTGGCGGCCACCGAGGGGGCAGATCTCCTCGCGGAGCCCCTGCTACACAACCCCCAGCTCCGTGTGCAGGTGGCGGAGTCCCCCTCGGTGCGCCAGAGGTTGGTCCTGGCAGAAGTCACTAGGGTCGGAGACCTCCTGGACTACGACCGGGGAGATTGGCTGGATCCCCTGACGCTTGCTCAGCGCATGGGGCTCTCCAGACCTCGTACTCCCCGGCGCGTACTTCAGGAGGTGAAGGCTGCTTTGCTGCCCGCTGCTCGGGTCTACCTCGACCGGGTCCTGTGAGAGGGTACGCCCCGCCCTCCCTTCACCCCAAGCCCTCCGGACCTTTTTATTGGGCCCCTGCCCCGTGGACCCAACCGGCTCCCCTGTCCCTTCACGGTGAGCCGGCTGCACGAACTGCAGCCGGTCCGCTTCCAGACCGCGCCACGGAAACATCTATACACGCTCGTGCTCCACACCCTTCATCTCCTCACCCTCACGTCCCGCCCCGATACGAAATGGCGGGACCTCCTGCCACCTCTAGAGGGTGAGAAGCCCCGGTGGGCCAGCCTTTACTCCTCCTTAGTCCCAAGGCCCGCCGGGGACGTCAGTTGGCGGCTCCTTCATGGAGCCGTGAGCACGGGCGTGTACTTGGCGCGGTTCACCCCTATCCCCGACACATGTCCCTTTTGCGGTGTGAGGGAGACCCTGGCGCACATTTATCTAGAGTGCGCCAGGCTTCAGCCCCTGTTCCGGCTCCTCTTAGACATTTTGTTGAGGTTTTGGTTGCACTTTTCCCCTCACCTTTTTATTTATGCACTTCCAATCCGCGGCCCCACAAAGTCACGGGACCTCCTAGTCAACCTCCTCCTGGCCCTAGCTAAACTGGCCATCTACAAAACCAGGTTGAGGAGGTTGGCCGATGGAGGCTCCTGTGACTGTGGGGCCTATTTTCGATCCTCTGTTCGTTCACGCATCCGGGCAGAGTTCCTCTGGGCAGCATCCACTGGCTCCCTTGACACCTTTGAGGAGCAGTGGGCGCTGTCCGGGGTTCTCTGCTCGGTGTCCCCATCTGGTTCGCTTTGTTTGACCCTTTGACCGCACTCCCGTTCCTGTTTTTTCATTTTTTGTCCCCCGGACTCACTTGGTATCCAGGTCCTGTGGATCCCTCCCCTTAGGCTGAAGGGGGGGATCCTTTAGCAGTGGGCGGGCTTCGCCCGCCCACTTCCCGGATCCCAATAAGAACCTACTGGTTCCTTACCACTTCCCTATAGCCCTCTGGCGGGGAAGGAGGTAGAGGACTGCTGCTGCTCCTCCTGCTCATCCTGCTGGGGCTGCTGCTAGGCCCTGGGCCCTCCCAGCTGCTGTTTGCTGCTACTGCTGCTCCAGCTTCTCACCTGGCTGGGCCAGACACGCCTCCCACTACTCTACTCTCTGGTTGCTGGCTGCCTGGCAGCTGAACCCCTTCCCCCCAACACCTTGGTTGCTGCTACTCCTGCTGCTGCAGCAACCCCTTGGGGGGGAGGGGGCCTGCTGGCCCTCTCCCCAGAGGAGGGGTGTGAGGGGCTCCTGCTCCAGCCGCTGCTGTGACCACCACCATCTGTGAGGGGTCCCGCCTGACCACCGGACCACCGCCTGGAGTTGCTGGAGCTGCTGCTGCTGCCCTGTTTGCTACCAGGAAGCTGCTGGTACCCAGAGGAGGAAGACCCGGAAGACCATCAGCAGAGACTCTGCAGACCACCGTGGAGGGGGCCTCCAAGAACTGAGTAATCTTTCGAACTGTGCTCTAGTGGTGGGGGTATTGACTGTGTTTGTAGGGGCACAGGGGGTGTGGCGCCGAGCCTGCCCCCCGGTCCACCTGTGCCCCCCCATAACCCACACCACCACCACCGCTGCCCCTCCACCACCTCTGCTGGCTGTTCAACATCTGCCTTGTGCTACAGCCTCTGGACTTAGCTGCTTCCATGGCCCGCCACTACCTTTTAACATCATTTGGGCCTGCAGCGGCAACCAGCCCCACCCATTGACATTGTGCAAGCGCACGTGGGTGCACGTGCCCCCTCCCATACCCCTTGGACTGACCCTCTTCCCCCCAGCAGCACGTCCCTTGCTTTGTCCCTTGCCACCTGCCCCATTTACCCCTCGCAGTTGTTTGCCCCCTTTTTTTTGGTCCCAGCCCCTTGCCAGTTTCAGTTTTGCCTGCCCCACCCCTCTCCCTCTACAGCCTTGTTTGTTTGCCCTACCCTAGCCCTGAAACTAGTCCCTTGTTTTTCTGCCCCATTCTTAGTTGGTTGTCTCCCTCCCCCTGAAGCTCCGTTTGCCCTGATTAGCCCCCCGCTTTCATGCACCCACGCCCCCTCCCGTGCGCTTGTGCCCCTCCCCTGTTTAATTTTGACCCTATCTCACTGCACCCCCATGCTGTTATATCATCCCCTCCCCTAGTGCAACAAGAGGAGCCAGATTTCCCATCTTGTGTCGGTGACTGAACCCTACCCCCGCACTAGTCCGAGATAACCCTGGACCCTGTTCCCACTTTTAGTGCCCTCCTCCCCTGCCTGCAGCCTAGCGGAGAGGAGTGATCACCCCAATTCCTCTCCCCGACCCCTCTCAGGAGTTTTCCCTTCCCCCCCTGTTCGTCATGGCAGGCGACATGGAGGGAGGAGCCCCTCCAGACGGCACGGCCGCCCCTCCTTCGCCTGTTCCCCCGTCACCCTCCCTAGCCTCCACCTCGACCGCCGCTGCCGAACCACCTGCTCTCGCCCCCGCTGGGGCACCGGCAGTGGCGGACATTGAAGAGACCTCCGCTGCTGCCACGTCCCTCGCCCCCCATGATCCTGGGGGAGCCCCCCCAGCCGGCAGGAAGGGCCAGGGTAAAAAGAAGGGTAAGGGCCCCGCGACAAAGGCCAGACCCTCCATGGCAGAGGCAGCCACTACTGCTGCGGCCCTGCCACTGGCCGCGGCGCCCTTCCCTGCTGTTCCCTCTACCAGCTCTGCGGGTGTCCCACCCCCGGCCCCCAGAGCGTACGCCCAGGTGGCGGCAACCCCCCCACCTGCCGCAACGTCACCTAACCCGCCCACCGCCTCAGCTACCATCTATAGCGGCCGGGGCCCCTTTCCCACCTTGACCAGGAGGCATGGCGTCCGTTGCCTCCTGGTACCCGCCTCGCCCCACGTAGAAACCTATGTGCGGGCGTTGGCGAGGGTAGTGGGGCCCACGGCCATCGTAGCGGCCTCCAAAATGTACGGGAAGGTAGTCTTCTTCCTCGCATCGGAGGCCGCGGCCCAAGAGGCGGTGGAGAAGGGCCTGGCGGTGGGGGGCGTGTTCGTCCCATTAGAGCCGCTGGAGGACTTGGGCGTCCGCCTAGTCCTCACTTCCGTCCCTCCCTTCCTCCCCAATGCCGCCCTGTTACCTGCCCTCTCCGCCCTAGGGAGACCCGTCTCTGTAGTCAGCCCTCTCCCACTGGGCTGCAAAGACCCCGCCCTCCGTCACATCCTCTCGTTCCGCCGGCAGGTGCAGCTCCAAATGCCGCCGGCTGCACGTGATGGGGAGGCGCTCGAGGGGTCCTTTATGGTCCCCTATCATGGGGCACGTTACCGGGTGTACTATTCTACAGGGGAGGCTCGGTGCTACCTCTGCCGGGCGATGGGACATGTCCGGAGGGACTGTCCCTTGGCCCGGCAAGGAGGAGCATCCGAGCCCCCCGAGCCCCGGCAGGGCGTCGGCCCCGTCATCGCCGGCGCCCCTGAATGCCCGGTGCCCAGAGCCGCCCCTCCTCCTTCCCAGTCCACCACTGCTCCCGCTCGGGCCCTGGGAGTACTTCCCCCAGTGTGCCCAGACGAGCGGGAGAGGCCCACTGTGAACAGTCTGCTGAGGCCTGTGGAGGAGTGTGAGGCAGGGATACCGCCGGGCGTGGGAGTGGGCCCGCCCCAGAGAGACTTTTCTCTCCCTTATGCTGGCCCACCACTACCTCCCCGAGTCCCTAAGAAATCGCCCCTCCCCCGTGACCCGACCCTTACTAGCCAGCCCCCAGATGATGCCGTGGAGGGCTGGGCCTTAGTTCAGGGGAAGCGGGGCAAGCGGAAGGCTCGAGCCCCGCTCCTTTCCATTGATGCGGAAGCCCCCCGGAAGACCAGGAAGGGGGGCACTGATGCCGAGCCTACCGCTTTTCCCCCGAGCGGCTTTTGTCCGCCAGAACCGGCTGGGAAAGACGTGGCAGCACCGGAAGGTATTACCGCCCCTCCCTCGGAAGCCCCCGATAGAGCTCCTTCTGCCCCTTTTGTCGACCCTGCGCGCCCTGACCCGAGCATTGCTTCAGGTGCCGGCGGGGAGAACCCCGGGGTGGCAGAAGGTGACCTGCCCTCCATCTACGAAGAGATCGAGGCCCTGGGTCTGACCCCAATCACCCAGCGGGAGGACGACCCTTTACCAGCAGGTCTCGATCTCAATGACCTCACCCTGGTGCCCCTTTCCCCCCTCTCCCCATGCTCCCTCCCCTTGACCGTTGGTTCCGCTCCCACCTCCGAGGATCCCCTGGGCTCTTCCACCTGCCCGGTCGCAAGTGACACCTCGCTGACGGCCGCCAAGCCTCCTGAAGTGACGGCCGGTGCCCTGCGGCCGGGACCTGAATCCCAGGGGGTACCCCTCATTGGGGTGGGACAACAGTTCTCCTTCCCAGGCGGGGACCCCGCAAATATCTGTCCACCTCCCGATGCCGTGGCTGTAACAGACACCATCATACTAGAGCCCGGCATCGTGGGGGGTCCCCTTCCCAATTCCCGGATCCCTCAGCCACACCAAGAGAGGCCACCTCCCAGTGGCCCAGCTCCTGCGGCTCAGGATCCTCTACCCATTCCTCAGCCCGGCCCTGCTCATGTCCCCCTCCCTGCCCCTACTTCTGATCCCTGCCCCGCCCCTGATGCCATCCCAATCTCCCACACCTCCCATGATGACACTGCCACCTCTGGGGCTGTCTCCCTCCCCTTCTCGGAGGATGACCCCCAGGGAGCGGCTCCAGTATTTCCTCGTCCCGACCCACCAGAGGCTGCTCTTCTCCCTCCGCCGCCTCCCCCAACTAAGCCGAATTTCGGATTGGGCCCTAAGGTGCCGGCCCAGCAGGAGCTGCGTCGAGGGTCCGCCCCTTGCCTGTCCATTTCAGTGGGCCATAGGGCTGTGTCCGGGGCCCCTTCTTTCGATAGCCGGGAGCCAGTAACCCCGGCCCCCCATACGCTGCGAGAGGAGCTGCGGGAGTTCCTGGAGGACGTCCGGGGCTCCCGCAACAAAGTACAGCTCGCTCTCCAGCGATGGGGGGATTTCCACCAAATCCTCCTGGCCGCAAGGGCCCTCATGGGGGAGGGCAAAGGGACTGGGAAGCAGGCCGCCACGGCCTACCAACGGGTCCGCCTTTTCCGTGACTCACTACTCGCCTACGGGGTGGGTCACGGATTGTTACGCGGCCCGATGGGGGCTGTGAGTGACTCTGCTAGCAAGGATCCCCTCCAGCCCTCCTCATGGCATCTCTCCTCTTCGCAACATTGAACACCCAGGGCTGTAGGATGGGTCTCCGCAGGAGCCAGGTGCTCTCCTTCCTTCGGGAGGGGGGGTACTCTGTAGTATTCCTGCAGGAGACCCATACGGATCCAGCCACTTAAGACAGCTGGTGGCTGGAATGGGGGGACAGAGTCTACTTCAGCCATCTCTCTGTTCGCCAGGCTGGAGTGGCGACCTTGTTCTCCCCCCGACCTACGGCCTGAGGTGCTGGGGTTTGCCGAGGCTGTGCCGGGCCGCCTGCTGCACCTACGGGTCCGTATGGAGGGGCTCGTGGTCAATCTCGTCAACATCTATGCCCCGACACTGGGCCCGGAACAACTTCGTTTCTATCAGCAGGTGTCCACCTTCCTCGGCACCTTGGATCCTTGCGAGTGCCTGGTCCTGGGCGGGGACTTTAACAACACCCTTGAAAAACGGGACCACACGGGGATCGAGCAGTGCCCGGCCGCAGCGGACGTCCTCAGGGAGATTGTCGAACATCACTCCCTGGTGGACGTCTGGCGCGACCACCACCCGGACGACAGCTCAACCTTCACCTTTGTCCGGGTGGAGGCCCATCGGTCGCACCACTCCCGGTTGGACCGCATCTATTTATCACGTTTTCACCTTTCGCGGGCCCACTCCTCCAGCGTCCGGCTGGCCCCGTTCTGTGATCATCATCTCACTACCGTGATGGCCTCTCTCTGCGCGGAGAGGCCGGGGCTGGCCTATTGGCATTTTAATAACAGTTTGCTGGAGGATGTGGGTTTCGTGGCGTCCTTCCGGGAGTTCTGGCTGGCCTGGCGAGGGCAGCGGCACGCCTTTCCCTCGGCGCGGCGATGGTGGGATCTAGGGAAGGTACGCGCCCGGCTCTTCTGCCGTGACTACACCCGGGGCGCCAGCCGACGGAGGGATGTGACGATAGGGCAGTTGGAACGGGAGGTCTTAGAGCTGGAGAGACGTCTGGCCGCCAGCCCTGAGGATCCATCCCTCTGTGGGGCATGCCGGGAGAAGCGGGAGGAGCTCCGGGAACTCGAAGATCATCGGGCCCGGGGCGCCTTCGTTCAATCCCGCATCCGTCTCCTTCAGGAGATGGATCGCGGCTCCCGCTTCTTCTACGCCCTGGAGAAAAAGAGGGGGGCTAAGAAACAGGTCACCTGTCTCCTCGCAGAAGATGGCACCCCCCTCACGGATCCAGTGGAGATGTGCGGGAGGGCCAAGGCCTTCTACGCGAGCCTTTTCTCCCCGGATCCGACAGATCCTAACGCTTGCAGAGCGCTCTGGGACGAACTCCCTACGGTCAGCATGGGTGACCGAGACCGGCTACAGCTGCCTCTCACTCTGGCCGAGTTCTCGGAAGCCCTCCGTCGCATGCCAACTAATAAATCTCCGGGACTGGACGGGCTGACCGTGGAGTTCTACCGCGTGTTCTGGGACGTCCTCGGCCCAGACCTTGTCACCGTCTGGGCCGAGTCCTTGCAGGGTGGGGTCCTCCCTCTTTCGTGCAGGCGAGCCGTGCTCGCCTTATTGCCGAAGAAGGGGGACCTCCGCGATTTACGGAATTGGCGTCCCGTCTCGCTCCTCAGCACGGACTATAAAGTCGTAGCAAAGGCCATCTCGCTGCGGCTCGGGTCCGTGCTGGCGGACGTGGTCCACCCTGACCAGACCTACACCGTCCCGGGCCGCACCATTCTCGACAACCTGTATCTGGTCCGGGATCTCTTGGAGCTTGGGTGTAGGGATGGTCTGTCGTTCGCCCTTCTGTCTCTGGATCAGGAGAAGGCGTTCGACAGGGTGGATCACGGGTACCTCCTGAGCACTCTGCGAGCGTTTGGCTTTGGGCCCCAGTTTGTGGGTTTTCTCCAGGTGCTGTACGCCTCCGCAGAGTGTCTGGTCAGGCTCAACTGGACCCTGACCGAGCCGGTCAGCTTCGGGCGAGGAGTACGGCAGGGGTGCCCCCTCTCGGGCCAGCTGTACGCTCTGGCGATCGAGCCCTTCCTTTGTCTCCTCCGCAGGAGGTTGACGGGGTTGGTGCTCCGAGAGCCGGAGCTGCGGCTGGTCCTGTCGGCATACGCCGACGATGTGCTCCTCGTGGTCCAGGACCCGGGCGACTTGGTGCGGGTGGAGGCTTGCCAGACGATCTACTCGGCGGCCTCCTCTGCCCGGGTCAACTGGGTCAAGAGCTCTGGCCTGGTGGTAGGGGACGGGTGGCAGGCGAGTTCTCTCCCACCCGCGCTTCAGGCCATCAGGTGGAGCGCGGGTCCGCTGCTCTATCTTGGCGTTTACCTTTCTGCTACGCATCCATCCCCGCCGGAGAACTGGCAAGGTTTAGAGGGCAGGGTGATAGAGCGGATCTGGAAATGGACAGGACTGCTCCGGTGCCTCTCCTTTCGAGGGAGAGCACTGGTAATCAATCAATTAGTCCTGTCCATGCTCTGGTACCGGCTCAACACCCTGGTCCCGGCCCCGGGTTTCCTGGCCAACCTCCGGACGTCGATTCTGGAGTTCTTTTGGTCAGGACTGCTCTGGGTCTCTGCAGGGGTTCTCCATCTTCCTCTGGAGGAGGGTGGGCAGGGCCTGAAGTGTCCACACACTCAGGTCCATGTCTTCCGTCTCCGGGCCCTGCAGAGGCTCCTTTATGGTGCAGGTAGTCCGGCGTGGAGCGTATTGGCGCACGCCTTCCTGCGCCGCTTCCGAGGGCTCCGATATGACCGGCAGCTCCTTTATCTCCATCCGAGAGGTCTTCCGCGAGACCTCTACGGGCTGCCGGTCTTCTACCAGGACCTCCTCCGGACCTGGAAGCTATTCTCAGCGACCAGGTCCGTGGCGGCCACCGAGGGGGCAGATCTCCTCGCGGAGCCCCTGCTACACAACCCCCAGCTCCGTGTGCAGGTTGCGGAGTCCCCCTCCGTGCACCAGAGGTTGGTCCTGGCAGAAGTCACTAGGGTCGGAGACCTCCTGGACTACGACCGGGGAGATTGGCTGGATCCCCTGACGCTTGCTCAGCGCATGGGGCTCTCCAGACCTCGTACTCCCCGGCGCGTACTTCAGGAGGTGAAGGCTGCTTTGCCGCCCGCTGCTCGGGTTTACCTCGACCGGGTCCTGCGAGAGGGTACGCCCCGCCCTCCCTTCACCCCAAGCCCTCCGGACCTTTTTATTGGGCCCCTGCCCCGTGGACCCAACCGGCTCCCCTGTCCCTTCACGGTGAGCCGGCTGCACGAACTGCAGCCGGTCCGCTTCCAGACCGCGCCAAGGAAACATCTATACACACTCGTGCTCCACACCCTTCATCTCCTCACCCTCACGTCCCGCCCCGATACGAAATGGCGGGACCTCCTGCCACCTCTAGAGGGTGAGAAGCCCCGGTGGGCCAGCCTTTACTCCTCCTTAGTCCCAAGGCCCGCCGGGGACGTCAGTTGGCGGCTCCTTCATGGAGTCGTGAGCACGGGCGTGTACTTGGCGCGGTTCACCCCTATCCCCGACACATGTCCCTTTTGCGGTGTGAGGGAGACCCTGGCGCACATTTATCTAGAGTGCGCCAGGCTTCAGCCCCTGTTCCGGCTCCTCTTAGACATTTTGTTGAGGTTTTGGTTGCACTTTTCCCCTCACCTTTTTATTTATGCACTTCCAATCCACGGCCCCACGAAGTCACGGGACCTCCTGGTCAACCTCCTCCTGGCCCTAGCTAAACTGGCCATCTACAAAACCAGGTTGAGGAGGTTGGCCGATGGAGGCTCCTGTGACTGTGGGGCCTATTTTCGATCCTCTGTTCGTTCACGCATCCGGGCAGAGTTCCTCTGGGCAGCATCCACTGGCTCCCTTGACACCTTTGAGGAGCAGTGGGCGCTGTCCGGGGTTCTCTGCTCGGTGTCCCCATCTGGTTTACTTTGTTTGACCCTTTGACCGCACTCCCATTCCTGTTTTTTCATTTTTTGTCCCCCGGACTCACTTGGTATCCAGGTCCTGTGGATCCCTCCCCTTAGGCTGAAGGGGGGGATCCTTTAAAGCCCGCCCACTTCCCGGATCCGAATAAGAACATACTGGTTCCTTCCAGGTCCTGTGGATCCCTCCCCTTAGGCTGAAGGGGGGGATCCTTTAGCAGTGGGCAGGCTTTGCCCGCCCACTTCCCGGATCCCAATAGGAACATACTGGTTCCTTACCACTTTCCTATAGCCCTCTGGCCTTGCTCCGTCACACTTGGTGTAGCTAGGGTGGCTTGGGCTAGCTGCCTGAATACATATCCAGGATCTTGGACAGTATTTTCCTGGGGCAGCTAGTCCATGTGGCGGGGGCTAGAGTGCTATTTTTAGCACACTAGCTCAATCAAAGCTAGTGCATGTACATCTGCCTGAGCTAGAGACTACAGCTCCAGCTGCAGCATAGGCAGGCTTATGTCTCAGTTTGCCACCTGTAAAATAGGGGTAATAGCACTTCCCTACCTCACAGGGGCGTTGTAAGGATAAATACATTAAAGATTGTGAGTAGCTCAGATACGAGAGTAATGGGGGCCTTTATAAGTGTTAGACAGACACTTCTTCCTGCTCTCCGCCACCCCACTACGCCTCTTTTAATCACAGTCATGTGACCAATGCATCTTAAAATGAAAACCAGTACTTCCTGGGTCTGAATGATTGCCCCAAGGAATCACTAACACTGATGCACCTTGGATACCTCTTGAAGACCTGACTCCCAAAGGAGAAACACTGGTGCCGAGAGAGAAGTTCAGACCTTGTTTCCTTCCATCACATATAGCTTTTCCTATTGTTGGTATTATAGGGGCAGCCACAAAGTTCCACGAAGATTGGGGTCTCATTGTGCTAGGTGCTGCACACTCTATCTCTGTCACAGACAGACAGATGCAGAGACAGTGCCCACCCCCAATAGGTTACAATAAAAATAGTCTAAGAATGGGAAGGGAAAACGAGGCAGACGGAGGAATAACTTGCCCCAGATCAAACAGCAGAGCAGTGGTAGAGCGGGGAAGAGATCTTGGTTCTCCAGATCTCAAGCCAGGGCCACATCCACTAGAGCACAATCCTACCTGAATCCATCCCTTACCAGTGGCAGCACAGTAGATGCACGTCAATTCCCTAAACCCGGCGCATTCAGAGGCACAGCAGCGTCTCTTTGCCTGGACGTACCTCACACTCCGCAGCACGTGCTCTGGCTCTAGCTGGGACATTCATCAGCGCTGCAGGTGGGTTCTACCTGTCCTATTCTACAGCAAAGAAGTGGTTAATATGAGCCTAATGTGCCAAGTTCTTAGCATCATCCCTTTATTTGATCTATTCTAGAGCCTGTCCAGATGCTTAGATACCAAGGTGAAAGATACCGTAGAACAATGGTTCCCAAACCTTTTACTAAGGTGACCCATTGACTGCATTTGGTATTTGTTTGTGACCCATCAGGGTCCAAATTGGGATGGGGGAGCCAAAATCATAGGTCAATATCCTTCTCTTCCATCACTGCCACCTCTTTCTCCTGCCTTGGGGTCACTGACCACCCACAGCAGCACCCTCCGCCCTGGCACCACGACCCTAATCCTGGCCTGGGGCAGAGGGGAGGCCCCAGGGCTGGAGGAGAGGTTGGAGGGTGAGCTCGCCCCACACTCAATCTATAGTGGTGGTTACTATCCCACTGGGCTGGGCCTGGCTCCCCGCTCCAGATGTTGCAACCTGGCATACGGAGTCACAGCCCCACTCAGGTCTCAGTGTTCCAGGTTGCAACACCCAGAGTGGGGAGCTGGGCATTGGGTCCAGCCCCACAGACCAGAAGACACCACTGCAGGCTGTGTGTGGGGCAGGCTCTCTCTCCAATCCCCCCCACCCCTCCAGTGCCTCCCCTCAGCACTGGGCCCACAACCCACCTACAGCCTTCGCACAACCCATTGGTGGGTGGTGATCCACTGTTTGACTGCTTTAGGACTAGGATAGATAGATGGATGCATAACGTGCCTATACGCATGTGAAAAAGTACAGCAAAGCCCTCAATCCATGTAACTTGCTAGATTAATACAACATGGGTTATTATTTCCCCATCTGGATACATGCCACTTGCGTCTTTATTTCCTTTTCAGTGTGAAACGGGACGTAACTCCACTGCAGCCAGAAGGTTCGTTTTCAGTGAATTGCTTTGGAGATGAAAACGTGTCTGACAGGGACTAGTTGACTGGAGACCAAGAGCAAGCCAGGTCAACTAGCATCTGAAAACCAGAACAGCAGCTTGGAGCACAGAAAATCAGATCCGTCTTACTGAGTATTATTAACGACAACTCATACTTATGTAGCACTTTTCAGCAGCAGATTTCAAAGTACTCTACGAAGAAGGTCCATGTCTTTACCCAATGGGAAAACAGAGACCTGGGGAGTTGAAGTCACTTGCCCATTATCACCAAGCTGGCCTGTAGCAGAGATGGGAATAGAACCCAGCTGAAGCCCAGTCCACATTCTCTTCCCTAGGCCACACTCAGAGTGGGAGCCATCAAAAACATCTGTTAAATTTTTTTTAAAAAATCCACAGCAAAAATATAGTCAGCAAAATATTTTAGCCATTTTTCAACCAGTCCTAGCTCTGAGAGACCTCAGCTGTATAAGCACGAGGTGTTATAATTAATCATACTCAGTAAGGTGGATATGACTTGCTCTCTCTTGGACTGACTTAGCATCTCAAAGCAGAGAATCAGTCTGTTCTGAGGTGCCAAAGCTGGCCACTGGAAAGCACCTTGTTGAGGTTACAGGGTGCTGTAGAAAGTCCACCATGCCCTTCGCTCCTCACCTTTCAGAAGCCAGGAGACACAACATTACCATGGCCAGCAGAATGGAATGGCATTGAAAGAATACACCATATGCTCCATGCAGGCTATTCCCAGGAATGCATACTCCCACCAATCTTTCTGGGCCCTTGCATAATGGCATCAAGCACCACAGTGGAGGGAAGGAGATTGGGACTGTCCTGGAGTGTGTACACCCTGGTAGAGAAGGGGTTAAGGTAGAGCTTGAGGAGGAAAGGAAATATTCCAGCAGGAGCCAGTTGCCAACTTGGTTCTCAAAAGGGAATTGTATTGGGCAGGGGCAGGAGGCTTTCACTGAGTCTGAGCAGCAGGGCTGAGGCTAGCAGGGCTTTGAAAGGTGTGCACCAGATGAAGCAGTGAGGTCTTACAGAGAACACAGCTTTTCTCTTTATGATCAAACTGAATGCTCTAAGGGGTGGCTGGAGTAAGCCATTTCCTGGGCTTTGTTACTTAACTGGTCTGGAAGGAGCCAGATAGTTTACTTCTACTTTTGGACAGGACATTCTGGGAGGGAAATTTGGTTCGTCCCAAGGAGGTGCATAACTGGAGACTCTAAGAATAAAAGGGGGCAGATTTTCCAAAGAGTTTAGCACCCAACAGCTCTCACTCTTCTCAAAAGCAGCTCTTGGATGCTATGCTCCTTTGCAAACTGACTTTTGCGGCCTACTTTGAGAGTCAGAGCGGATGGGAGGAGGGATGCTAAGCTCTTAAAGGGCAATTCTGGCCAAGCAGGAGAAGATTATGGGATGTCGGTGGACAGGCATTCAGTCCCACATGCAGTAGATGTAGCTCTTGTTTGCCCACAGCCCTGTGGGATGCGAGCCATGCCTGAAAGTACTCTGTCCCTGCATCCCTCTGTGATGAAAAGGATTAGGCTGCATTTCCATGGCTCAGACTGTCTCCTGATAGATTGTTTAAAGTTGCAGATTTTAAATGCTAGTTTTCTTCAAAGGATTAATTTGTCTTTTGATCCAATGAACACTCTGACGAATGCTTCTTTCCCTATCACATTCAAACACACACCCCTTTAGAAGTTAATAAACCCATTTGCTGCCAAATAACAGGTTTTTCCAATATTGCTCTATCAGGATGATAAGAGGTTTAATGTCTTCGGGTTTTTTTTCCTTCTTCTTTCAGCAGCTAAATCAGGTGTAACTATCGCATCAAAGAGGAGCACTTTTTCCTGTTATATAACTATTATTCTCAATTCCTTTACAGAGTCTTTCTACCAGCCCATGCTGACTGTAATGTTCCATTTGCTATTAATATGGATGATCTAAAGGGAGATATTTCCATCTGCCATTTCATCCAGTTATCAGAGATGACAGAACAATGCAAATGATTAAAGCTGAAGTGTGTCCCCTTTTTCATAGCTGTATCCTAAATAATAATATCTTAGATTTATGTATCTTATGCCCATATGCTACTTTTCATGCTGAAGGATTCCAAAGCACAATGCATTCTTGGTAAAAACTACATACAGAAGCACTTCACCCTTCACTGATATGCAGCCACCTCTGGGGTGGAATGCTGCAGCTGATAAACAACGCATAGTAATGCCGCACAACATTCTAAGACAGGAATAGTATATGCAATTGTGATGGCCATCATTTTAGCCAACACACCAGGAACTGAAACGGGCATTTCCACAGCTAAAAGCATGAGCTGCTACTGTTTCAGCTAAAGAGCCAATGGTCCTTAACTGTGGGCGTAACAGACTTCTATCCTCTGAATTGGGCACAGAGGGGGACCTATAACACACAAGCACCAGTGGGTTACACAGTATAAGCTGCGTGAGAAATGTATCGAGGCAGAATATAATTATCCAGATTAGAATCCAGCCAGGACCCCTGAGCTATCACTTTTACGCTGACAGGGCTTGATTCTCATTTGCACAAAATTTACACCACTTTGGCAGTATCAAGGGGGCTGAATATGGGTTTAAAGACCTCGGCCTTTTGCATCTTGGTTTTTAGAGTCCATCTCAAAGTCAGCACCACCAGTAGCACATGCTGCCATCATACTGAAGAATTGTCTCCATGTTGATACTGGTGAAAAGGTGGCACCAAGTTAATCAGTAGCACCATTTGCCTAAATCAATTTCAGTCCCTGGGAAAGAACATAATGGGACTAGGGAAGGAGGTGTGTGTGTGGGGGGGGTGCATTGTGTGTACTGCATATATTCTCCTTTCATTGTACTGATGTAAATTAGAGATGACTTAGTTGTGTGAGCAGAGAATCAGCCTCCTATAGAATGTTATGAATGATCTGGTTATGATGACAGAACTCTTTACTCCAGAGGATGCTATGTTTGCAGTGTTCTCTGATCTTGGGCCTTAAGACACCAGATGCTGCATCTGGGTATGTTAGAGGGAAGGTGCTAAATAATTAACCTTGAACTGGATGTGACTTTCATTGTTGACCCATCAGTAATGATACTGAATCCAACAAGATGGGGTTCTCAAATTCTCTGTTTCTCACAAACACACTAAGTTGAATGGGCACCCTCTGTTGTGCTAGAACCTGATTGGTTGAGTGCTAGAAACTGAGTTTTTTCTAGGTCTGCTCCTAGAGACTACAGTGATTAACATCCATAGAAAACCCTACAATTAGGAAAATGAGCCACATAGACTTGTAATTTAGGGTTATTTCAAATAAACAGCCAAACAGATGCATCTGTGTACCCTTGTGAAGTTATTTGTATCACATTAATCTACAAAACTGGGCTAGAAACACAGACTCCAACGAGAAACTGCCGAATTGGAATTAATTTGCAAACTAGATACCATTAATTTAGGTTTAAATAGAGACTGGGAATGGCTGGGTCATTACACAAATTGAATCTATTTCCCCATCTTAAGTATCCTCACACCTTCTTGTCAACTGTCTGTCTGAAATGGGCCATCTTGATTATCACTACAAAAGTTTTTCCCTCCTGCTGATAATAGCTCTCCTTAATTAATTAGCCTCTTAGAGTTGGTATGGCAAATTCCATCTTTTCATGATTCTCTGTATGTATATATATATCTTACTATATGTTCCATTCTATGCATCTGATGAAGTGGGCTGTAGCCCATGAAAATTTATGCTCAAATGACAAATTAACTCAACTGTAAATAATTGTCTTGCTCCATAATTGTACCCATGTAAATGAGAGCAGAATGTGACACAAAAAGGCCACTTTTAGGGGCCTAAACCAAAGCTAATGGAATCTGATGAAAAAACTCCCATTGACTTTAGCAGGCTTTGGATCAGTCCCTAAATGTAAACAATGTGACTAATAAGATGAGCATGGGGAAAAAATATGGTTGAAGGCAGGGAAAAGACTAGGACTCAGGGCTATAAAACCTGAGAGCCTTCTAATCACGAATGCTCCGTAACCTTAAACCACAACCTGGCATCTGGATACAGCATCTTCTCTCTCCAGTGAGAGCTCGGCTTCCCGAGTGTACAATTCTCTGTTTTTCCCTTGCCAATTTCGTTCCAGCATGCACAGCCTTCTCGTTTTTCATCTGATGCATGTGATGAATCCTAAAGCAGTAATCTCTTTTTGCATGGTTCGTTTCCAAATTCATAACTCTGAAACCATTTCAGTTGTCTGCAGAAAGATCAGTCAGCCACTTGGAATAGCAGAGCTGAGTTGCACTGTAATCGGGATCTGGTCTCATCATTTGAATGCATCAGCGGTTACACAAGGAAGTTTTGACTGTAAAATACACTCTCTCTCTCTCTCTCTCTCTCTCTCGTATCCTTTAACCTAATTTTAATCTTCCTTTTTCACTTGCAGCTTTGTTGTTCACAAAGCAGGGCTTTTGCTTGTGCATTTGAGCCGAATGCATTAAAGAAAAGGGAGATAACGAGACCCAATAATTCTCTTTATCAGGAAATAAATAAAAGAACAACCCTTCCATTTAGGTGCTGCAGATATAATTAAATGTTCCTTTGAAAACTCTTTGATCAACGCAACTTGTTAAACTTTTGCTTTTGTCTCAGATTTAGCTTCTGTTCTTTTCATGCTGGATGAAAAGCTCAGTTACTCCAGTTGGCTTTATCTTGAAATGATTAGTGGGGCGGTTTTGCTGCTGATGGTTTCTCCGTGCTTTGCGGGGACTGATACTAGCTAACATCCTGCAGAGCTGAGAAAGAAGGGTTTGCACTGAAAAAGGGAATGGACATCATGTTGGCTGTGGCACTAAATTTCAGAGAGCCCAGGTCTATTGACTCAGGCTCATGGGATTTGGGGTGCAGGGCTAACACTTGCAGTGTAGACATGCAGGCTCCGGTTGGAGCCTGGGTTCTGAAACCCTGCAAAGGGGGTGGGTTTCAGAGCCCAGACTCCAGCCTGAGCCCTAATGTCTACACTGCAATTTTTAACAACACAGCCCAGGCCTGAGTTTGCTGACCCGGACCAGCCGCAGCCATGCCGCAGGTCTTTCATTGATGTGTACACACACACATACACACACACACACTTTCCAAACACAGACATGTACATGCTTTCAAAGGTAACGTTTTGTGGTCGTTTTACCATTAGGGAAAATATGGCAAAAATCAGAATTTGGCAATAAAAAGCGAAAGAAAGAGCATCAGTAGAATTTGCAGTGGCTACATATATTGCTAAATAACAGGAAATATAGGAATTGCCAGACTAGATCAGACCCTGGGTCATCCAATCCAGTATCCTGTCCCTGATAGGGCCAGTGCCAGATGCTTCTGAGAAAGGTGCCAGATATACAACATGGACAATAATGTATTTCATTACATTTATACAAAGTGTACCAAATGAATGTCCATCCAATGATCTGGGGGCCTTTGATAGCTTTTAAAAAGTACACAAAAATAAACAGTCTCATTAATTCCCCAAGTAGAGAAAACACACATGCCTGAAATGCATCGACGCCACATACAATCTCACGCCCAGCCCTCCCAGTCACCCACTTCCTCCTGTGCCAGGTAGAGAAGGTAGATCTTGCAGTGGTGCTGGAAGGTTAAGGCTCTCAGGGTACATGTACACTGCAAAGAGAGGCCTGTGGCAGCAAATCTCAGAGCCCAGGACAACTGACGAGGGCTCGCAGGGCTAAAAAGAGCCATGTAGGTTTCTGGACTTGGGCTGGAGCCTAGATCTGAGATCACAGCTATTTTTACCGTCTTAGCACAAGTCCAATTCAATTAACCCTGGCTCTGAGACTCAGTGGTGTGTGTGTGTTTATATTTTGGGGTTTTTTTTTCACTGTGTAGACATAACCTCAGGCAGTTACAACCCTAGGAATAACCTTTCTGGAGTAACCAGCCCATATATGCAGTTCCTTCTGAACCCCAGGCAGTTAGAGGTTGACTTATAGCCTACCACATGATGGCTTGTACCCATTATAAATCTTTAAACTCCTTAGATTGTACACTCCTTGGGGAAGGGATCATCCTTTCATTATGTGTGTGCACTGTGACTAGTACAAGGGATCCCAGACCCTGACCAAGACCTCTAGGTGCTACTGCAACAAAACAGTATTTTTAATAGTAATAATAATGTATGTAACTGTGTATGTTCTTATTAAGCATATAAATATCTAATAATTTTTTTCTGAATCCTGCTGCGCTCTTGGCCTCATTCATATCTTGTGTCAATGAGTTCCACAGGTTAGTTACCCATTGCCTAAAAAGTAACTTTGATAAGTTTAAAATGTGTGGTCTTTCTGTCTCCTTGTTCTTGTATAAAATCATGACTGGTGTGGACAAAGTAAATAAGGAAGCGTTATTTACTCTTTCTCATAACACAAGAACTAGGGGTCTCCAAATGAAATTAATAGGCAGCAGGTTTAAAATAAACAGAAATAAATATTTCTTCACAACACACAGTCAACCTGTGGAACATTTTGCCAGAGGATGTTGTGAAGGCCAAGATTATAACAGGGTTCAGAAAAGAGCTAGATAAACTCATGGAGGATAGGTCAATCAATGGCTATTAGCCAGGATGGGCACGGATGGTGTCCCTAGCCTCTGTTTGCCAGAAGCTGGGAACAGGCAACAGGGGATGGGTCACTTGATGATTACCTGTTCTATTCATTCCCTCTCGGGCACTTGGGATTGGCCACTGTTGGAAGACAGGATACTGGGCTAGATGGATCTTTGGTCTGACCCAGTATGGCCGTTCTTATGTTCCAATGTTCTTATGTATTATGATGAAGGGTAAATAAGAGGGCTCACTTTACCTTCTTTATCCCTTTCATTATTTGGTATCCCTCTATCATGTCCCCCATGTCATGCTGTCTGGAGTGACTCCTGAGTGAAAATCCCAACCTCAGGGCAGACTGTGAAGAAGCAAGGCACAAACCCCAAATTGGTTGTGAGTTCTATAATTAGGTTTCACCAACCAAGTACCAAGTGTAAACTCCTCCGGCACTAAACAGCCTTAACATGGAGTCACAGACAGTCCCCTTGAGCATTCCTCTATGTTGCCACCCAGGCAAGCTTGACTCTATAATAGATGGTCACTTTACACCAAAGATCACAAAATATTCAGGTTACGCCCAGTCCCAGAGGGCCAGTCACTTACCCAGGTCAGTTTGCACCTTAGATCTCACACCAAAGACAACACTTGTAGCCAATCCTGTAACTAACTAAAGATTGATTAACTAGGAAAAAGAAATGAGAATTATTTATAATGTTAAAACCGATGAATATACACATGCGAATGAGTTGCAGTCTTAGGTTTCAGACAGAGCTGCTGAAATATGTCAGCTATATATGTCCATTAGGGCTAACCCAGGTTAGTCCAGAGGATCTCTTGCTCATGTTTAGGAATCTTTGCCCCTTTTAGTCCAAACAGCATAAAAAGACCCTAATTCCTTCTGGTCATGGACTTTTATCCCCATCTCCCTAGAGTCCAAGCGGATGGGACGAGGTCTTCTGTTCATAACCTCTTCATAGTGGTGGGAGGTGGAGAAATGGGGGAGCAACTGACAAAGTCATTCTTCCACAAAGGCCCATTTGGATTCAGTAGTCCTTCCTGATGGGCAGGAGATAACACCTGTAGGAATCCATATTTTGCACAAGGCGAAGTTTTTTTCCTTTTTGGTGAGTTATAGAGATTCAGAACAAATATTTTACAGTTATGAAGCAATCTCTTAAGTATTACCTTGTAGCATGGGATGTAGATATTATAAGTGGGATTAATACATCCTACCAGAATTCCATAAAGTCTAAACACTAAACAAATTCTTATAATACTATTAGCTATTTTAACTATACTAACCCACAGGTGAGTCAGACTGGTTTCCAGCTATGCATTTGTCAGTGTTCAGTGTGGCCCAGGGCCTGGCATGTGTTGGCACCTGGTCTGCCAACATCACAGCCTCTTATTCATCTCTACCCTCAATTTAAAAAATCTTAGCTATGTTTCTCCCTTCCTCCCAAAGTTTGACAGGTTTTGGAAATTAAAGTGGTGGACAATGTGCAGCTTCGTGAGACTGGTTGTGAAATGATCTTGCAAAATTACTCAAATTGGTCACAAGCTTCATTTTAGGAGACATTTCTTCTAGACCTAAATGTGATAAATATTTAAATGAGAAGAAATCTGCAAACCGCTGGAACACTTCCCTTCCCCTCTCTGTGCGAAGAATCTGGAAATGAGGACACTCACACATAAGGGCATCATTGCTAAAGGTGAAGACCAGCAATGGGTCTGAACAAAAAACCTGAATGTAGGGAATGTTCAAAATCCAATGTCAGATCCAGGTCCAGATTTCTCAAATGCTCCTTAAGCCTATAATGGGTTGAACCAAAACTCCAGATCCAGACACTACTGCATCTGAAGCCATATCCACATTTTGTAAACAGTCCCTATCCATATATTGGGCCAAACTAGAATTCTGAATCCAAACACATTTACAAAGGTGCGCGACTTTGTAATCCGTTCTGAATTTTGCAACTTCGGCCCTTCTCTGCTATTAACAAGTATTGCAGGTCTGCTCTGAGAACTCCATGTTACAGTCACTCAGCTAGAAGGAAATGAGATCTAACAGTCTGAACATGAGACTGGGAGCCAGCTAGGAGCGGAGTACGAGTACCATTACTGGCACTAACTCCTGTGGCTCTGGGCACAGTTTCACCATATGTAAAATGGGGATTATATAGCTCACATCTCCTTCACAAGGACAGTTGTGAAGGTTGATTTGCTCAAGTGCTAAGTATTATTATTGCAGATAGTCCCACCAAAACTGCTGGCTCTCACAGCAAGTAAAGAGTTTGCCTCAGCTACAAAGTCAGTGTCAGCACCCAAACGTCTTCGATATACAGGGGCATCCGGGTGCAAGGACCGGTTCAGAGTCACTCCTATAGAGAAGCAATTGGAGTAAGAGAGAAGGTGCAGCCATCAGGTTTATGCCATGGAACAAAGCTCAACCAAGGGCCATCCATGGTGGATTTGCCGACTCTTTGACCTTTGCTCAGAGCTCCAGCCCCCAGAATCATGCAAGAATCTTAATTTTCATTAACAAGATGTTTCTAGCCCTCATGGCTGCAGAGAGAGCCTTGAAAAATTTGACCTCAAAAAATGGAAAGCAGAGATTTTTACGCCTTGATTTTTGAACGTTTGGAGCTGGTCATAATGGAATATAGACATGATTAGCTTACACAGCAGCATCTACAGGCCTGCAACCACAGTCAGGGCCCTGTTGTATGAGGGGTTGTACAAATAGATAGACAATCTCTTCTCCAAAGACCTTACAGTCTAACTAGACAAGGCACAGAGACATAAAGCAACTTGCCTATGGTCACAGAGTAGGTCAGACCTGACCTGGAAACCAGGTCTCTTGGAGTCTCACAACCAGAACCCTGTCCACTAGACCACACTGCCTCTCTCCTAAGAAGTGGATTCTGTGTCTTAGTGCTAATACAGGAAAGTGTTACCTGCTAGAGAAAGACATGCACCTTTATACTGGGGGAGTGGGAAGCGGTTAGTTTCAACCCTGCCTGGGATGGTTCTTGTAAATCTGCCCTGTTAATTGAGCAGAACGGTCGGAAGACAACAATTCCATCTCATGGCAACTTTAGAGGCTTCAGAGTTGTCTTTTGTTCCACACTGGATCAAATACAGGACCCTTGGAATGTTTTTGTGAAAACAGAATTGTGTTGAGATGTTGGTGTTCAGATCAAAACCTGAGCTTTTCAGCCAGGAATAGCAAGAGTGCTTCTGTCAGATGCTCTATAGTCTGGTGGTTTGGGCACTAGCCGGGTACGTGAAAGACAAGCTCCTATTCTGTCTGATTCATCCCAGATTACAGACAGAGCATAGACTTGAACCTGGTTTCTCACATCCCAGGCTAGTACTAGAATCACCAGGGTATAAAACACAATAGAACTGCTCTTAGAAAGACTTTATTGAAACGTGTCTCCAAGAAATGTTTCAAATTTGATGAATTTCATTTAATCAAAAACGTTCCTAACAGTTTTATTAGTGAGTTTCCCACCCAGTCAGCCCATGCCAGGAACGGAAGCCATTTGCTAAAGATATGTTGTCCTTAGACACCACATGGTCTCAGGACTTGCTACACTGGCTCAGAGCTTTAAAAGGCTCTTTCCTCTTTCATCCATGTCTTTAGATATTTGCACACAAACTGGGAGCCTAATAATTGGCTCAATGGTGTTTTCAGAGCCCATGTAATGAATAATTTGGGTTCAACCAAGATACAGGGTCTCATGTTGTTTCCATTCTCAGTGTATGCATGGAAGAGCAGATTACCAGGGAAACAAAGGTAATTGTAGCTCTGTCGTTACAGGCATAATGACAACATGGGGTCAGCCTGACCGATGGAACTTACACAGTTTGCAATAAACTGCAGTGGAAACAAGTTTTGGCTTCAGTTTTCTATTGGGCTATGTTCCTGATCAGGTTTTATCCATGACTTACTCAGGCAATAGGGGTTTGAGTTAAAACTAGGCAAGGGCCATAGAATCTGGCCCAACCTGATTTTAATTTCTGTGCTAAATTAAAGCATCAGGGAACAATTTACAACTCAGACTTTGTGAACACTAGCTGCCAATGCTCATGTTTACAAATGGGGCCCCTGTTCAACGATTCATGGTTTATATGGGCTGGACTGTGCTTTCTGACACAGCGCCAGTCACGTGTGGTGTACTTGGAAACTTGAACAGCTGTTTCACAGTTTCCTTTTTGCATTTGTGATGATGCCAAGGCTGGACAAAAAGTCTTCAGTAGAAGATTTTTCCGAAATAACCATTTTAAAAATTGTGTGCAGAGGATATTCCTGGTGTTAAGGTCCAAAGCTGGGAGCTAGGAGACCTGGGTTCTATTCTTAGCTCTGGCATGGACTCGCTTTGTGACCTTGGTCAAGTCACCTAATCCACTTCTCTGTGCTTCAGTTTCATCCTTTGTAAAATGGGGATGAGGATATATCACTCTTTGGGGTATTTGAGACTCATTTAGTTAATGCTTATAAAGTGGACTGGGCAAAAGGTGCCACAGAAATGTAAAAGTAGCACAAAAAGAGAATATATTCAATGATCTTTTTATGAGTAGTTTTGCTCTCCTGTTTACTATTCTGCATGTTATATTGGGGATGATTACACATGGGTGGAAAGTGAACTCTCACCTTGAACAGTGCCTCCGTCAATACATGCAGTGGGGGCTCAATGATTCCATCTCACATTTGCTACATTTATAAATAAAATGCGGTTTTCATCCTGACTTCCAGACCTGGAGGGGATCAGCCTAGGACAGATTTTGTTCAGGCAGAGGTTAGGAGACAATTCTTTTTGTTTGGTCACAGGCTGCGCATTGTGAGCCTTACCTTGGGAGATGATCTGTGTGCACAGCTGAAGGCTAATTAAAAGATCACCAGGCCAACAAGAGAGGAAGGCTACAGGGAAGAACAATCAGTCCCGGGTGTCCTATTTATGAATAAAGATCAGAGGACTGTTGTGATATCTCTGGGACTGCACAGGGGGACCTTTCCACTGAGGAGGCAAGAGAGGACAGTATGACTTGTGTCATGAATGGATACGATGGAAGAAGAACAGGAGCACTTGTGGCACCTTAGAGACTAACAAATTTATTTCAGCATAAGCTTTTATGGACTACAATCCACTTCTTTGGATGAATAGAATGGAACATACAGTAAGAAGATATTTATACATTCAGAGAAATATGAAAAGGTGGAAGTAACCATACCAACAGTAAGAGGCCAATTAATTGAGAGGAACTATTATCAGCAGGGGAAAAAAAACTTTCGAAGTGATAATCAAGATGGCCCATTACGGAGAGTTGACTCAGAGGTGTGAGGATACTTAACTAGGATACTTAACTAGGGGAAACAGATTCAATCAATGTAATGACTGAGCCACTCCCAGTCTCTGTTCAAACCTAAGTTAATGGTATCTAGTTTGCATATTAATTCAAGTTCAGTAGCTTCTCGTTGGAGTCTGTTTTTGAAGCTTTTCTGTTGCAAAATTGCCACCTTTAAGTCTGTCACTGAGTGATTAGAGAGGTTGAAGTGTTCTCCTACTGGTTTTTGAATGTTATGATTCCTGATGTCAGATTTGTGTCCGTTTATTTTTTTGCGTAGAGACTGTCCGGTTTGGCCAATGTACATGGCAGAGGGGCATTGCTGGCACATGATGGCATATATCACATTGGTAGATGTGCAGGTGAATGAGCCTCTGATGGTGTGGCTGATGCGATTAGGTCCTATACGATGGAAGGAATTTGTATGAGCTTTGGCTCTATCTGACATGACAATGTCTTGTTAGTTACATTTAGTCTCTAGAAAGCGAGTTATGATTTTATGTTATGTGTCATCCTTTTGTTTCCATTAGTTCTACTTGCTTAAATACACTTCTCCTTGTTTTTACTATAAACCTGTCTCAGCGCTGTGTTGAACAGATTGTGAGCCTGAGGCGTAGCCAGTAAGCCGGTGTATACTATTCCTTGGGGAGTAGTGGGTCTGTGAATTCTATGAGGGTCCACTGGATCAGGGGCTGGGCACTCCTGGTGGGCTATTATGGTTGCTCTGTCTCCCCACCCCCCCGCCCTGCCCCCGGCTCTGAGAGGGCTGAGGTAGGCCAGGCAGGCCCAATTAGGCTGCAGGGGAGTAGTCTGCAGTCACTCCTTGGATGAAGGGAAGTGTGTTTGGGGCTGTAGAGGGTAGCCTTCAGTTACTCCCTGGGAGGAGGGAGTTTGGACTAGCAAACCCAGAGAGTGGGGAGATCCAGAATAGTAGGAAAGGCTCAGGTGAAAAAACAGCAAAGAATAGGAGTGCAGACCTTGATTTAGTTGGGGATTAGGTCCTGCTTTGAACAGAAGGTTGGACTAGATGACCTCCTGAGGTCCCTTCCAACCAGGGCCGGCGCACCCACTAGGCGACCCTAGGCGGTTGCCTAGGGTGTCGGGAGCTCGGGGGGCAGCTTGCGCGGCTGCCTTCTGCCCTCCCGGCTCCGCTGCTGAGCCGGGAGCTGGGGGAGCGGCAGGGAGCCGGGGGGGGGGGGGGGCAGCTGGCCGTGGCTGCCTGCCGCCCTACCGGTTCCGTGGCTGAGCCGGGGGGGCGGCAGGGAGCCGGGAGCCGGGGGGCGGGCAGCTGGCCGTGGCTGCCTGCTGCCCTCCCGGCTTCGCAGCTGAGCTGGGAGCGGGGGGGGGGGACAACTGGCTGCAGCTGCCTGCCATCCTCCCAGCTCCACGGCTGAGCCGGGAGCTGGGGGGGGGGGTGTGCTGCGGGTGGGGGGAGGCTGCCGCGGGCGGGGGGCTGACCTGCCAGCCCGCGGTGTGGGGGGAGCTGCCTCGGAGGGGGGACTGGCTGTGTGTGGGGGGGCACAGTGTTAGCTGTGGGGGGGAGCGCAGGGCTGGTGCAAGGAAGTTTTGCCTAGGGCGCGAAACTTCCTTGCACCGGCCCTGCTTCCAACCCTGATATTCTATGATTCTATTACCTTGGCTGCAGATTAGAGGGCACCTGGGATGGAACCTGGAGTAGAGGGTGGGCCTGTGTTCTCCTACTAGCCACTGAGGAAATGGCACCAGATGGCCAGTGAGTGGGAAGACTGCCTGAGCCCATTTGTCAAGAGAGACTGTGGTACCCCAGAAGGGGGAAACATGGATAGTGACCTGGACAGAGGGCCAATTCACAAAGAGGAGGCTGCAGTGCCTGGAGCGAGAGAGGGGGCTGCAGACAGAGAGGGAGAGCAGTAACACAGCATGCAGTAAGCAGCAGAAGGGGTCCCGGATGTGGAAGGAGCGGATCCCCCAGAGCATCCAGAAGGCTGCGCCTCTAGAAGTAAGTATATCCCATGACAGGGATGCTCTGAGGGCTCAGGGCCTGGTGTGTGCTTATTGTCAACCTGTACAGAGACAGCAGGGCTTTCAGAGGCCTAGAAGGCAGGTCTTGTGTTACCAGGGGCCAATGGAGTTGCGGAGCTGACCCACAGCAGGCACAGGCCAGGGTTCCTGGCGCTAAGGGCAGGTGGTAGCGAGGTGCCTCACAACCCTGGTTACCCTTGGGAAATGTCACACCTTCTCCAGGAGGACAAAGGACCAAGTGCAGAGGCAAGTCTAAGGCCCTGCCCTGGTCCTTCCTCATATCTAGCCCTTTTGGCATGGCTAGTATCCACAAGGGCAATAGCACAGAGCAGTCCTTGCAGCACATGCCAGAGAGCAGAGGGACCATAAATGATGCTGGATATTTGCACTCTCACTACAGTTTGCCCTTAAAGGGATACCAGCTCAGTGTAGTAAGAACCATTAAGATATCACCCACCATAAAAACGGCCATACTGGGTCAGATCAGCGGTCCATCTAACCCATCATCATGTCTTCTGATAGTGGTCAATGCCAGGTGCTTCAGAGGGAATGAACAGAACAGCAATTTGAAGTGATCCTTCCCCTGTCTTCCAGTCCCAGTCTGGCAGTTGCAGGTTTAGGGACACCAGAGTATGGGATTGCATCCCTAACTATCTTGGCTAATAGCTATTGATAAACTTGTCCTCCATGAATTTCATAGAGTCATAGGACTGGAAGGGACCTCGAGAGGTCATCTTGTCCAGTCAGTCCCCTGCACTCATGGCAGGACTAAGTATTATCTAGACCATCCCTGACAGGTGTTTGTCTAACCTGCTCTTAAAAATCTCCAATGATGCAGATACCACAACCTCCCTAGGCAATTTATTCCAGTGCTTAACCATCCTGACAAGAAGTTTTTCCTAATGTCCAACCTAAACCTACCTTGCTGCAATTTATGTCCATTGCTTCTTGTCCTATCCTCAGAAGTTAAGAAGAACAATTTTTCTCCCTCCTCCTTGTAACAACCTTTTATGTATGTGAAAACTATTATCATGTCTCCTCCCAGTCTTCTCTTTTCCAGACTAAACAAATCCTTTTTTTTCCAATTTATCTAATTCATTGTTGAACCCAGTTCTACTTTTGACCTTCACATCATCCCCTGGCAACAAGTTCCACAGGTTGACTCTGCATTGTGTGAAGTACTTCTTCCTTTTGTTTGTTTTAATTGTGCTGCCTATTAATTTCATTGGGTGCTTCTTGTGTTATGTGAAGGGGTAGATAACATTTCCTTATTCACTTTTTCCACAACATTCATGATTTTATAGACCTTTATCATATTTCTCCTCAGTTGTTTGTTTTCTAAGATGAACAGTCCCAGTCTTTGTAATCTCTTCTCATATGGTAGCAGTTCTATACCCACTAATCATTTTTGTTGCCTTTCTCTGTACCTTTTCCAGTTCTAATATATGTGTTTTGAGGTGGGGCAACCAGAACCGCACATTGTATTCAAGATGTGAGCATATAATGGATCTTATATAGTGGCATTATGATATTTTTGTCTTATTATCTATCCCTTTTTTAATGGTTCCTAACATAGTTAGCTGTTCTGATTGCTGTTGAACATTGAGTGGATGTTTTCAGAAAACTATCCAGAATGACTCCAAGATCTCTTTCTTGAGTGATAATGGCTAATTTAGACCCCATCATTTTGTATGTAGTTGGGATTATCTTTTCCAAAATGAACTACTTTGCATTTATCAACATTGAATTTCATCTGCCATTTTGTTGTCCAGTCACCCAGTTTACTGAGATCCCTTTATAACTCTTCACAGTTATCTTTGGACCTTACTTTCTTGAGAAATTTTGCATCGTGTACATTTTGCCACTTCACTGTTCACCGCCTTTCCGAAGTTATTTATGAATGTTGGACAGAACAGGTCCCAAAACAAACAGAGCAGGTCCCAAAACACAGAAACCTTCAGACAGCTACTCCCATGCTGCCAAAAAAAATCTTCAGCATGAAATCTCCTAACCATGTCCAAAATCTCTCCCCACACCATCCTGAGCTCACATGATGGTGACAAAGAATTCTTTGAAGAGAAACAGCCCTTTGATGACAAACTCTTTAAAGAGAAGATGATCAACCCCTATCTCCAGGGAAAGACTAAATCTTGGTGCACGCTGCTTTTAAAGTGATGGCATATATGCTCTTAATTACGGAAACAGAGTTCATTAGCCAAGGTGGTGCAAGGAATGGAGACCAGGAGCATGGTTGGGGTTTGGTGTGGATGTGGCTGGCTCATAAAACAAACACCTAATTTTTCGAGGAAGGGATGCTAAATCTTACAGGAAGACTGCCCAGAAATAGTCCAGCCTCCTTTACATGCACAGTCTGGGTCTGCGCTGTAGAACCACAGCCATTCTCCAAGAGGGGACCTTAAGCCCCTTGGCAAGGTTTTATAAACAAACCCACACATTCTGTGGTCTGACAAGAATTTGCAGGGCAACTTCTTCTGGAGGAAATGAAGACAAATCTAAGGAAGTGCAAGTCAATTATTCTCCTGTAGCTGCACACAAACATTAAGTGAATGCAAAGAAAAGGATCTTAAAACCCTAATTTAGTCTAACACCAACTTCAACTCTTGCTCCCACAAATCAGTAACTGCCTCCTATACTAGCTGTCTGTACTGTATTAAATGCAACACACGCTTTTCTCACCTGACCCTGACCCCTGATTTAGGACCTGGCAAAATTCCAGATATGAACTTTATAACTGTAGTGTCTTCCCAGGGATTTTTGTCTCTGTAAAGCTACAAAACAAATAGTGTTTCCTAAGAACGGCCCTTATTTGTATGCACTGGGCAATGGGGTAGCAAAAGCAGCATTGCTTCTAGGTCAACATTTTAGATGGGACAGTGGGATGCACCATTGGCCCAATTTTCCATTACCCTACACCTTATGCAGTCATTTACACTAGTGCATGGTACGTGTAGAATACGATCTTTCTGCTTTGGCATCATTTCACACCCATTTTGCACTGTCATTGGACAAGGTTCAGGGCAACGGAGAATCAGACCTCGTAGGTTAAAATGCACTCAAGGGCCTGCTCCTGCTTCTACTGTTGTCAATGGCAAAACTCCCATTGACTCCATTCGTGCAGGATCTGCCTCAAAATAAGAGCAAATCTGAATGAATAATACCACCACCTCGTTCTTATAGTGCACTTTTAATCTGTAAGGGTCAAGGCGTTTTACAGAGGAGGTCAATAGCATCATCCTCATTTTACAGATAGGGAAACTGAGGCTGAAGTAACTTGCCCAAGTTCACCCAGCAGACCAGTGGCAGAGCTGAGAACACTACCCACATCACTCGGACTCCACCCCAGTGCACTATTCACGAGGACACACTGCCCCTAATGAAACCCTCAGTGCTGAGCTTTGGTTATCCAATGAGTTCCCATTGCTGCTACTGCTGCTTTAGAGCCCCTTGTGCCATGTGCACTGTACAGGTTGAATCACCAGAGCAGTTGTCTCAGGTGAAACCTGTCTATCTGGATCAAATATTCCATCAAACTAACAGCTGTGAATAGATGTGGGAGGAAAGCAAGTTTGTTTTGCTCTGATTATGTTTACTCATTTTTCTGAATGGAGCTAGGCCTTGGCTGACCCCAGGGCAGAATGACAACTGAGCGTAATCAATGCGAACACCTCGTTATCATGTAATTATACTAACATATAGTATAGAAAGTATATTGGAGAAGTGCGCCAAACGAGTAACAAGTCCATGCCCCGAGGAATTGCCATTCCAAAGGCACGAGCAGGCAGAGTGCAAGACAGAAAGAACAAGTGATTTTTTTAAAAATGATAACCCTTCATATAAAAAACATGCAAGTTTCACTGAGCTGTGGGCACTCTACAGCCAGCAGAGAGAAAGGACACGGGGGAAAAAATCAAAGGAAACAAACGAATTTTTATGTCCCAAATTTTCTCTGAAATTTCATCAAAAAGAAATGTTTGCTATCGACTGAGCTCAAAACAAAACTATTGATTTGCTTCAAACTGAAAATAAATATTTTCTGCTTTCATTTTTGCCCTCACCCTGCTGTGTTTTTTTTTAACACAAAATGGCTTTATTGTCCAAATGGAAGTTTCCATGGAAAGTTTTCATTTTTGACCCCCAAAAAAGTGTTTTTGTTAAAAAAGCAAAACAAAGTAACAATGTCTGAAAGAAAATCAACTTTTTTTTCTGTTTTCAGCAACTAAAAACCAAAAAAATTCAGCCCCAATCCAACAATGTGGTGAGTTTCAGCCAAAAATTGTCAGTTGTTGAAAACAAAACAAATGTTGTAGGTTTTGGTTTTTCAACAAGAATTTGAAAATATTCTAAAAAATATTTTGATAAAAAAGAATATTTTTTTGTTTTCATCAAAATTTTTCACAGCTAAAAAATCTGCTTCCCAACTAGCTGTAGTTCTGATCCAGTATTTGCAAGCGGTCAGCAAATAGTTTGTGTGAACACATTTCAAGCTATGGATTATTGGTGAAATATTTGTTTTGCCTTTGTTTTGGTGTGTGATTAGTCACCTAGGTTTAGGGTGACCAGACAGCAAGTGTGAAAAATCAGGACGGGGATGGGGGGTAAGAGGAGCCTATATAAGAAAAAGCCCCAAAAATCAGGACTGTCCCTATAAAATTGAGACATCTGGTCACTCTACCTAGATTACAAGCTATTGTTTCTGCTTCCTGATTGGATGACTAAGAATAATAAATGAATATCAAATAATGAAGTTAATGTGCTCTGCCTGATTTGGAGCAGGGACTTGAACGTAGCTCTTTCATATCTGAGGCTAGTGATCTAACCATGAGTTTACAGTGTCAGTCTCTTTTTTGCCAAGATTCTCAAAAGGTCTTGGCTTCATTCCACATCAGAATGAAAACAATTTTTCATATCTCTAAAAGTTTTGTGAAATGGAATGATGGTTTTCCGGCCAACCCTAATCATATGTTTGTCGTTCATGAGTCTTCATACGACCACGGGATGATTTGTGAAAATGTTGACAAATTCAAAAAAAAAATCTCAAATTTTAGCCTAAATGATATCTGGCAGTTGATAACAGAAGGTGCTTTATCAGCTAACCATTACCACCAGACTACAGAAAGTCTGTGTCTCCCTTTCCTGGACCTGAGAAACTTTCCTAACTAAGTCATCATCAAAACCGGTATGTTTCTGTGAATCATTTCACATTTGATGGCAAAGAAATCAAAAATGTTTTGACCAGCTCTAATTTATCACCCCCTGTGAATACCCACGGAGTGGACTCATCCTGTTTATTTAACAAACTTTTCACCAATCGCTTTTTTGTCCTGTTGGATCATCTTTAAACCAAATTGCTTTAGTCTGTGTAAATTAGATCCCTAGTGTGCATGAGGGACTCTATCAACTCTACATGCAGATTGTAGCCCTTGAGAAGCTGATCCTGTATTTTCAGAAATCTACGAGTTAATAAGACATTTTGGAAATAGAGTTTAAGGTCCCAATCCATTAAACACTCAATCACATACGTAACGCTGCTTACGTGAGTAGTCCCACTGAAATGAATAGAAATTATTCATATGAATAAAATTATGCACATGCTTCAGTGTTTGCACAATCAGGGCATAAATGAGGTTTCAGGTGGAAAATAGGCACAGAACTTATACCCGACAAAACTCAATAAATAGCTGCAAATGGTAAACAGACATTGGGGATAAGTCTCTTCTAGAGCTGGTCAGGAAATTTTCAATGAAACCTTTTTTTGTTGAAAAATGCCAATTTGTTGAAACCAAAACTTTTTTCACAGGAAATGGGCAGTTTCGACAAATTTCTTGACTCAAAAAAAATGTTGAAAAAGTTTCAAAATCGTCAAAATTTAAGCTAACTGTAGTTTAAAAAAAATGGTTGACATCACAATGTAATGTTACAAAGTTATTGAAATGAAACATAACCATTCAATAACCATTCAATAACCCCCCCATTTTTTTCAGATGTTCAGTTCATGAAAGTTTTCAAGATTTTGACTTGTCATTGGGGACAGGAAAAGATTCTGTAATCTCAAAAATGTTTGTGGGACAGGAAACCAATTCCTACCTACCTCTTGTCTCTTTTCATTTAGCCAGTTGTAAATGAGGAGGAAGGTTAACCTTTTATTTTTGGTTTGGATGAGTTTGACCCAGAGTTTCAGATGAGGCCAAACTCTTAGAGTGAAATTCATCTGAAATTAACAAGTTTCCCAGCTATTTTTTCATAATACAAAATAATATTAGTTTTAATTTGTGTCCACAATCATACATCCTTGACAGGTTTATATCTCCAGGGACGTGTGACATAGAACTGACACTTTTGAGGTAGACACAGTCTCGCCTTTCACAAGCTCATTACTGTAGCAATCAAAGCTGATATCAAATCACTGTATCCTTGCTGCTAATCACCCCACGCTCCATTGCACCATGTGACGAGGTACAGAACATCACTCCCTTGGATCCAAATTCACCACCGTTCCCCACAAATCTCCTCTGATCTCTGATTTCCCTGTAAAATATTTGACATCCGAAATAATGAGACATCCTTTCAAGAGTCATTCTTTTGTATATTAAGAGCCTTAATTCAGGTCCCAATCACTCATTAAAAAGGACAGTGTCACATCTTTGGTCCTTGAAGGGTTGAGAGCTACATTACTGATCCTTGGATCAAAGCCTTGGAGAACATAAGGAGTGGGACTATTTTGCATGTCGCAAAAGATGGGGTCAAATCAGAACCCTGGATCTAGACATTCTTGAAATTTGGAGTGTTCAAAAGCTGGCTCCAGAACTGAAATTTGCCTCTTGACCCACCTCTAACATGTTCAGGTGGATGAATCCCAAGAGCTTTGAAGTGTTTTGATTTATCTAAGCACCCCACAGTTTTGATATGTCTCTGAACTCCTGGGTCTGCAGCAATGGACTGGCAACCTCATAAGGAAAGGCTGTCCTGAAACATTTCTGGCCATTTTTTTTCTGGTCCAGTTGGAAATGCCATGTGACGAGAACATCTTACAGTATTTAATCACTTTTGCTTCTGCTCCTGGCTGCAACTACAACGTGCAAGGAGATGGGGAAATACCAGAAGTTAATTGAACTTTCTTGACCCAAACCCCAGATTCATTTGGGGTTGGTGGAAAGTTTGAGTCATTTCTTATGTTAGTGGAACCAGCTGACCATCAATACAGTAAACTACATTCTCACATTAATTAACCTTTCATTATTTGGATGCCTAGAAACCAAGAAAATCACATTGTTTATTCAGAAACTTCAAGAACTCCTTTCATTGGATAAACAACATTTGATGGCAATCTGTGATGAAGTCCTCCTGCCCTCTGTCAGATGGTTTACTGCTCATCATCCACCCTGTTCAACCTCAGCCACTACAAAAAACTCTGCCAACTATTTTCCACTCTGATTGATACTAGCAGCTTCACAAGAAGGGGACAATTGCTCCCTTTGAATAAAAACTAAAAATAGTGGGTAGCATTAAACCCTGCTGTGGAAGGGTCCTTCACCAGCCAGTGCACCGCCTCGTGGCCAGGCATGGTGTGGTAGCCTCTTCAATTTCGGCACCTCCTGTCAACAGCTCCTCTGAGCCGGTGGCAGATCACCCCTTCTCACAACCTGTCTACACAGCCCACAGCAGCGAGTCTCCCAGCCCGGGTCGAGAGACTTGAGCTTGCGCTGGCGCTGTAAAAAGAGCTGTGTAGACAGTGCTTTGAGGTGGCGGCTTGGGCTGGAGTTTGGGCTCTGAGGGATGGGGGTGGGGTTCAGAGCCCGAGCTCCACAAGGAGCCACAACTTCCAAGCTATTTTTACAGCACTAGAGCTAGTGGGGCTCATGCCAGTCTGTTGACCCACGCTAGGAGCCTTGCTTCCGAGGGCTGTGTGGACATACACTTATAGTCCCACCCCATCCAGGGGAGTAAAGAGTCCAATCAACAAACCGTCTAATTACCTTATGCCAGGTCTTCAGCCCCACCCTGGGCTCAATAGACCTTGCCCTCTGGCATTGGGGGGTGGGAGGCTTTTACCTCTCTTTTCATGGTGGCAAGTGGGAGATGAAGCAGCTACGGTCAACTTCCTCTAACTCACTGCTGGGCCACTTCTACTGTCTCCAGGCCCTTTTCCCAGAGCCACTTCCTCCAGCACTCTCTCCCTGGAGGTTTCAGCTTCTTGCATCGCTTCCTGCCAGTTCATGGCTGAGGCAGAGTCTCCCGTCAGGCTCCCTGGCAGCCTCCTTCTGCCTGCTTTGCAGCAGAGCCCTGCAGCCTGACCCGAACCCAACAGGACCTGACTAGCCGTGTCAGGGCTGGGATGGGTGGGAAAACAACCGGGCCCTCTCAGGATCGGGCTAGGTCCACTCTCCTGCTCGTCGTGGTGTTGGCACGGTGACAATTGTGTGCTCAGTTCCTGCCGGCCACCACCACCTTCCTGCCACATGGGCAGGAAGTGGCAGCAGTTCACAAAGAGGAGTCAGATCAGGAAATGACTTGACCCTCTTGGGCTTGGGTCAGCTGGGCTTGAGTGTGGTTAGGGTATGGGTAAGGCTTGACCATTCGGCCCTAGCCGATCTCTCATCTGCAGGCTCTTATGCCAGCTGTTAATGGGCCACCAATTAGCCGCAGCTGCGGAGGTACTGTACCTACACCCATCTCTTAACCCCTGAGTGGCTGTGGCAGGATGGGCTTTCTAGACCCCCTCACACCTGCAGTTTAGCACTGACTGGTGGAGATGGAATTTCACGTAAATAGGACGTGATCTGGGATAGAAGCTGACTGAGAGCCCAGCGGAAGAGAAGGCCAACCAGCTCAGGAGACGCTTAATGTGTCGTTATTTGGGCAAAATACATCATGTTCTTGCAGGGGTGAAAGTAACTTAAGGGACTTACCAGTACGCAGGGCGGCTGGGGTCCCGAGCAAGGTGCGGGGGCGGGGGGGAGCAGCTCTGGGCCCCCGGAAGGGGCGAGTCCTTGGGCAGAAGGGGCCATCCTGGGGCCAGACTCCCACAACCAGCCCTTCAGCGCTGCCCGGCCTGCGCCGCCCGGGGCTCCAGTGGTGATTTAAAGGGCCCGGGGCTCTCGGCCACTGCCGCCGCTAGCACTACTCCGGGACTCCGGCCGTGATTTAAAGGGCTGGAGCCCCGAGCCCTTTAAATCACTGCCAGATCCCCAGGGTCCCAGTCCGGAGCCGCAGCCAGGCGACTGCACGCTGCCACATCTGCAGGCACCACCCCTGCAGCTGCCACTGGCCATGGTTCCTGGCCAATGGGAGATGCAGAGCCAGCGCTTGGGACGGGACAGTGCACGAAGCCCCCGGCTGCCTGTACGCGTAGAAGCCGGAGCGGGGACATGCCGCTGCGGGGAGCCGCATGGCACATGGAACCATGGCAGACAGGGAGCCAGCCTTAGCCCCGCTGAGCTGCCGACCAGACTTTTAATGGCCCAGTCAGTGGTGCTGACTGGAGCTGCCAGGGTCCCTTTTCAACTGGGCGTTCTGGTAAAAAACTGGACACCTGGCAACCCTAAGGCTCCTAGAGTGGAATTGAGTGACACAAGAGCCATCCTGCAGGCAAAGGCCTGCCTGGGATGGGGAACTGGGAACATACAAGTGGGCTCTGGGCCCCCCTAGGTAGGACGTGTTGCACATTGCTTGGGGCCTGGCCACACCCTCTTTCCAGCAGCCCGTGCTCCCTCGGGCCAGTGAGGTACTGGATACTGTGGATGGTAGGGCACCTAGCGCTAGGTGAAAGTCCAGAGTGGGGAGGGAAGTTCCTTTGTTCATGTTCCTCCCCGCACAGTCCCCCCGAAGCCCAAGGAGGGTTTGCTCCCAGGTTTTGCCATGTGATTCACTGCTGCTCAGATTGTGTGGTGGGGGGATAGGGCCTGTGTGTGGGACACTGGGGAGCTAAGCTGGAGGAGACATGGCCACTGCTTTCCCTTGGGAGCTTGCCAGGCAGGAGCAGCTTTCAGGTCTGGTTGGGGATCCCCAGGAAAAGTACCCAGGAGATGCCCCGAATCAATGCATGGCCCCACTCCTTCCTGGGCTGGCTGTGCTCAGTTTCGCATTCCCTTCACATGAATGAGGGGGTCATGGGATGTATGTGCCACTGTGCAGCACTGAAAAAATTAACTATAGGTCTCCCTGTACCCAGCAGTAGTGCTGTATAATTATCACCATCACTTCCAGGTTACCTTCAATGAAGCTGCTACCGCTGTTGTAACCCCATCCAGATCCTTTTACTCCTTGCTCCTGGTGCACTCCAACTCTCCAGCTTCCCACCAGTGGGACCTGCCGCTCACATTCTTCTCATGCCACCCCTGGCATGGGGTCCCGCTCTGGTAGGACGCAGTTCCATAGCCAGGGCTAGTCCTGCAGGATCTCTGGTTTAAATGAGTGCAAGCGCTGTGGCCTGAAGCTCTGCAGGGAAAGGAACTCTTTCCGCCCAGCTGAAGGTGGAGTCCGGCTACAGAACGTCCATTTGCATAAGCATTCTACCCCATTCCCTCCAGTGAATCGCCATAACTGCACAAATTCAGGAGTGGTTGGGTTGTGGAACTGAACTGAAAGCGGAGAGAGGGGGAAGGGCAAGGATGCCACTCCAGGGTCCTACATGCCACTGGTTGGTTCTCCTCCACTGAGGGTCCTGCACTTTTGGGAGGACACTTCAGTGGGACACGATATAGACGTGGTTTTTCACTGAAGCTGCAGAGGCCAGCAGCAGAGCTGAATGAACTCCAGCGTGTCCTTCCACCTAGCCAGTAAGGCAACGTCTATATTTGGAGCTAGGGGTGTGATTCCCAGTTTGTGTAGACAGACGCGTGCTAGCTCCCATCAAGCTAGTGCGCTAAAAATAGTAGAGTAACCACAGTAGCATCAGCAGCATGGGGTAGGTGCCACACCAACACCTGGCAGAAGGGTAATGTGAGCATTTGCTTATTTTTATCTCCTGGCTTTTAGAGAGAGGAGAGAAATGTTCCCTGGCAGTGATTTACCTAGACTCCTATGTACCCAGAGCTATCTCTGGTCTCAGTTTAGGCAGCCAAGGTTCTGGGAAAGCCAGCCACCTCATCTGAATGTTGATGGGTGCATAACTTCAAACATCTTCCAGAGCTCACTGGAAGTTCAAGCCGGGATGTTCCAATGTCTCCTCTGGCAGGTCATTAAAGGTGATCTGTCTTGCAATTAGGGGAACGTAGCTTGTAATGAACTCCAATTTATGGCTGTGTCATGTGACAGGCTGCCTGACTCTGCTGGAACAATATAGCCTGGGCTTCTTCCTTCTGTCCAAAAGCACAGGGCAGACTTCAGCAAGCAGCCATCCAGCGCACGTGACAAAAATGCCACACTGCTATTTTTATGAGGGTTCATCAAATTGTTGCATTCTGTTTGTTACAATATTTTGTTACTATATTTTTATGAACCTAAAATAGCAGCTTGCAGTTATTACAAGGGATAAATTGCTGTCAGATTTGCCAATTACTTTAATACCAACCAACTAAACAGCTGCTGATAAATTTAAGAAAGTGATATTTTTACTCTCCTCCAAGGTTAGAGAAGAAGATAGTGTTTATCATTTAATGTTTTATTTATTAAATACATTTGTGGAGAATTCCCAGTCCTCTGAAAGAAGGGCATGGTGAGGGTCATTGATATTCTGCAATTAATTTAAATATTTAAATGTCTGTATTAAATTAATGGACAGCACTGTCATCTTCAAGCATTCAAAAATCATTCAGGCCCTGCCAAAATCATTAGAGTTTTAAAAATAGTAAAATTGGGGACTCTCTTCTGAGCCTTTTGGATGCACTTGAGTTCCAGGTTCAAGCTTTTCTCCAACCACGAGGGCTAGAAACTTGCTTAAGAAACAGAAACAATTCAAAGCTGAAATCCTTATGTATTCACAGGACTCCAGGAGCTGGGGCTTCAACTAAATATCCATGAGACTCATGATAAAAATCACAAGAGCTGGCAACACTGACTATACATGCTTTTCAATGGGCCTTTGCTTCACTATAAGAGAAGCAACGCTGTCCATTGACTTTAATAGACTATGGATCAGGCTTGTAATGAAGTTTTACCTTGCTTTATGCAGCAATTATCACCTACCAATAAAGCATTAAAGTCAAGCACTTTGAACAAGGCATTTTATGATCTTTAGTTGGAAGATGCCATATAAATACTCGGTATGAGCATGACAGCGACTATAAGCTATTAAAGTGCTGTCACATGGTTGTAATGGAGCTGAATTAACCAGGTTTATTTCTTGTGCTTTCTTTTACATGTAGTTTTAGTCTCCAATTTTGGTGATGCTAGTGCACCAACAGAACATGCCCGCCCTAAAGCCTTTTAAATCCAGTACCAATTCTACCTCCAAAAATTTTTGTTCATACTTCAAAAAACTGCCCTGGAGAAAGAGTAGATCTAAACATATTTATGAACAACACGTGCAAACCACACATGCCTCCAGAAGGGTCCCTGAATGTCGATCTCAAAAGCAGAGCTCGTCAGGAAGAGATTGTTTTTCCCAGCCAAAAATTTCAATGAAGATTCCAATGCATTTTGTTTTTGTCTAACTTTTTCTATTAAATATTCTGGGTCTTAATAAAAAAACCCCAAACCTGGAAACCAATATTGTTTTTCGTAATCAAATCCAAAAAATGGTGGTTGCTGAAAATGAAAAAAAAAAACCACACAAAAAACCAAAACACAAAAAACCTCACAAAAGCCTGGAAAGTTTTTATTAAAAAGGGGATTTTAGTGAAAATCTCATTTAATCAAACAACCAGTTTTGGAGGGAAAAAATGTAGCCAAAAAATTTCAACCTATGTTACCCAAAAGCAATGGAGCCAAATGCTGACTTCAATTACATTAATTTAAATTCAATAATTCCATTGGCTTCAGGGTAGTCTTCCTGTGTTTACTTTGGTGTAACAATGATATTTTTGCCTTTATCATTGGCAGCGTCTTTGCACACTTCGCATCTGGAGGTGTCACAAAGATCATGCACATTGGCCCAGCTTCAAGAACAAATCCATGCATGGCTAGCCGCATGAGGTCTGGCTCCCCAGATTCATCATCCCTGCCACTACAGCCAGCGCGGCAGGAGACACGTGCAATGGCCAATTCTCTCCTGGGTCGTGATTTGCTCTCCATCTGAATCTATTGGCAATGTATTCTGCTTGAGAATATTATTAAACATTGGCAGACGCTTGCAAAAAAATCTGACCTCATTCCGGTCACTTTGTAAAGGGCAAGAAAGCCATTAAGGATGAAATGAAGAACTTTTTTTGAAAAAAGAGAAAATAATGAAAAACTTCTTAAGATTTCATATCAGTAGGATGGGATACACAAAGGTATTTAGGTGCATAGGCATCGACTCCGTGAGTGCTGCGGCGCTAGAGCACCCATGGAAAAAAAACAGTAGGTGCTCAGCACCCACCAGCAGCCTCCCCCGTCTGCTCCTCCCCCTCCTCCCAGCGCCTTCCGCCCGCTGTGGATCAGCTGTTCAGTGGCATTCAGGAGGTGCTGAGGGGGAAGGGGGAAGAGTGAGTGTGGGGTTTGTTCGGGGGAGGGGGCAGAAAGGGGTGGTGGCAGAGTGGTGGTGGGAAGAGGCAGGGCAGGAGTAGGAGTTTGGGGAAAAGGGAGGAGTAGGGGGTGGGGCCTGAGGCAGAGTGGGGGTTGAGCACTCCCTGGCAAGTCATAAAGATTTAGGTGCCTAAGTGTCAGGTTTAGGCACTTGTCCTCAGCATCTCCAACTGGCTATCTCAGTGGCTCCCCACCTAATGTGCTAGCTTTTGTGGAGCATAGTCTCAGGCGCCTAGCTCTTCATATTCATTGTACTGAGATCCTGGCCACCCAACTCTGCTTTGTGGATCCCAGTGCTATTCCTGTGATTTTCTAGGTGCATGAAAGTTAGCCACGGTAATGCTCAGCATTACAACACCTTTGGGGGCCCCACCGTGAACTATTGGCCAGTTCGTGGTGTCAATTATTCCAGTGTAAATCCAGGGTCACTCCATTGATTGAAACTGAATTACTGCTTATTTACTCTGGTGCAACTGAGATCAGAATCGGGCCCAGATGTGTAGCTTTGAAAATAGAAGATAACATTTTAGGGCAGAATAATTGATAGTCCGCTCCTCCTTCACTTAGCCGCCAAGACCAGAGTAAGCTGTCTAGAGATTCATTGGGGACTAGTGGATAGGGTACTGGCACGGCAGTCAGGAGAGCTGCATTTTATTCCTACTTCTATCACCACTAGCCTGCTGTGTGATCTAGAGCAAGTCACTTTCCTTCTGTTTCCCCTCCACTCTTTGTCTGTCTTGTCCTATTTAGATTGGAAACTCTTTGGAGCTATTTTGGGCAATGCATATGTCACCTTCTTAGTGTGGTGCTCTGTCCCCCTCTAGTGGTGGCTGAGCCACAGGTGTGGATTAGTCTGCTACAGCCTTGGCTAACACAGTCAGGTATTTTGGCTCATGTGGCAGAAGACACAATGCTGGACACAGCAACATCAAAGCAGACCCTGCCCCAGGAGCACTTTCCTTGATGACTTTCTGAGCCCTACTAACTCACCCCAGTATAGAAAAGAAAAGGGGGCTCTAACTGGAATCCAAAGGGCTTGCCTTGCAGCTTTTCTCCCTCTTCCCTGCATTTACCAGCATGCATTTTTATATGAAATTTAGCACATTTTTGAACACTTCCTCCCCAGCAAGTTTGATTCTCCACTCACTTGCTACGACGTCACAGCTAACCGTGAGTGTGTAATCAAGCAAACCCAACCTGCGTCAGTGGAATAACCTTGCAGGACTACCTGGATCCTCTCACTGTGGTAGCGGAGCAACTCTCAATCTTTATCTTCACAACATCCCTGGGAGGTGGGGTAGTGCTATGGTCTCCATTTTACAGATCCAGAACAGGGGCACAGAGAGGCTAAGTGACTTGCCCAAGGTCACACAGGAAGCCTGTGGCAGAGCAGGGACTTGAACACAGGTCCTAGGCTAGTACCCTAACCACTGGACCATCCGGCCTCACTCCCAGTGATTACAGATCAGCTCCTCCCAATAACCACACACAGGCCCTCACACCCAGTCCCCTTGCCTTGCCTTAGCAGAGCACAAAGGCAAATATATAGAAGGAGAAGCTGGAAGGGAAGAGAACGTTGTGCCCATTAAGATCTTCTGGAGTCCAGCCCCCTGCTCCCCATTATTTCTCTCCCCTCTCCTTCCTCCACAGACTTAGTGCGCTAGGGAGGTGTTTTTCAACATAACCATCCATAGCGTCAGCACCTCGGAGAAGAGCTTCCTTCAAAGGCAGGGACCAGCAAGTCACTGAGAAGAACATGGTGTGAGTGGCATTTCTAAAGGGGACTCCGGAGACAATGCCTCTCAGAGGCAGTGCTGCTGCTTCCACTGGGGCATCTGGTATGGACAGTGACAAGCTGCCTGTCGTGTCAACTGGAGATGAGAGGCTGTAAAGTCAAAAGGAATCCTCTGTACGCCAGCTCCCCGGCATAAAAGCAGCAGATCAAAGCCCCAGCTCTCCTCATGGGCAGAGAGGCTGCCTGGGTTTGACAGTAATTTATTGTGGGATATTTTCCATTTTTTTTACATTACAGTCAGAAATGTTTGCCTTTGAGTCTGTTTGGCTAGATCGATGCCAACATTCACTTTCTCTCTGCTAGACCAAGAGAAACCAGAGATCCTCTAGAGCAAAGCTTGAGCCTTGTGACTTCTTTGCTCTTATGGTAATGGGCCAAATTCATGCCTACTGTAACTCCATTGACTTCACAAATGAATTTGACCCCTTGGAGCAGATCCCTAGCTTGTGTAGATCCAGATAGCTCCATGGAATTCATGGAGCTATGCCAATTTACAGCAGCTGAAGATCTAATCTAAGGTTTATCTTGGTGAAGAGGGTGCATTTTAATCATGGCTGGACCAGGGATGGGAAATTCCAAGGGAATTCGGCATCATAGACAGCACCGCAGAGCAGGTCAATACAACTGGTAGCCCTGCCACTCAGATTAGACATTAAGCACTTGATCCAACTCCCATTGTAATTAATAGAAAATCTCCAGCTGACTTCAGTGGAGGCTGAATTGGCCCTAATTGCCCGAGAACTGTTTTCCAGGTATGTTTTGTTCTATACCAATTGCAGTGACTTTAATCCACATTCTTCCAAGTCATTTCAGTGTAACTTTGTCATGACTATCTTGACTTGTCCCATTGCTTTCACCATAAGACCCTACTTTCTTGGCCCCATGCCCCAGAATTCTAACACTTACTACAATGTTACTTCTCTGCGGTTCTACCCTGACTTCACAAACTATCCATGGACTTGATTTGGATGCACAAGCCTACTTGGGGGAACTGGATGAGCTGAGCGATTAGCAACAGGCTAGTGTCTTTCACCTGTAGGTCACCAGTTGAAATCTGGTTGTTTGGTGGCCTATATGAAATAGGTTGGTGGTCTCATTCCATTTCCCAGAGGACATGTCCATCCCGCAAAACCACTACTAGTAATGGACTTCTTTGTGGCAGCCTCAGAAGAGGCCAAGGATTAAATGGATAGAGAAATTAACATACCCACCCAACCATCCAGTAGAGTACATTGGCAGGACAGCATGTGGGAGAAGTGTACAGAGCTCCTGTCCATGCTGTCCCTGTTCTGTAGACAAAGACTTCACTCACCATGGATTTCAGAAGCACTACATTCAGGTGATTTGAATGAAAGAGATTAGTGAACCTACAACACCCGAGTAAACTGAAACAATATGAATAAAGACTCCTCCCCGGGACAGGTATCCAGTTCATGGCAATTGGCTGAGCTACAGTGAAGCCACTGGGCCACAGCCATTGCCACAAGCTGTGGATCTGGCCTCTAGCTTCTAAGTTCACCCCAGACTAATCAAGCTCTCTCCATTGTAGCCTCATAAGTAGATTTTCCTCTCCCATGAAAATTTGAGATTGTGAATTTTTTTCCGTGTGTGTGTGTGTGTGTGTGTGTGCGTGCGTGCGTGCGTGCGTGAAAACCGAGAGATGCACGTCCGGGTTCCAGTCCCTTCTCTGTCTGGTTCAGCCCAGGGACAAGGTCTCACACAGTCCGGGTAATCACCAGCCTATTGGCTAGAATGGCATAGGTTGCTCAATCTCTACTGTGGGAGCTGTTTCACTTGGTATAAATAATTAAATATTCAGTGGGCCAGCAAGAGGTGATTCTATAGCCCAGTGGTTAGGGCAGCCACCTAGCCTGTAGGAGATGCAGGTTCAACATCTGGCTGATACCCTGTCAGAGCAGGAACTTGAAACTCTGTGTCCCACTTTCCAGGTAAGTCCCTTGGCCTTTCTGAAGTAGGTCTCTGAAGTAGAAATCAACTTCTGGACCTGAAAAACTACAATGTTCTCATGAAAAATTCCTGTCCCACTCTACTCATATGTCAAAATGCACTTGACTGACTGCTGTAGAAAGGGGTGGGGCTTGGGGGGAGGGAAACAATGATCTTAACAAAAGGCTGTTCTTAATCCAGGGCAGGTGGCATTCACCCTTGTGCACAGGGGCCAGCACAAGGCCTAACCAACAGGTAGGTGTTATTTTAAGGGCTCAAGGGCCACTTAAGAGATGCATAGGCCTGTGCCGAGAGGGATCGGCCCATGGATAGATTCCTTCATTGGGGAATAGCCATAAACACCTCATTAGTGTCAATGAAAAATATGTGTAAAGGGTTCTTCAACTAAACCATTGACACTAACAACCAGTGAGTGAACATCAGAAGGTCCAGAGACAGGGCTTGGATGCTTCTCCACGTGCTAGAGTAGACTGAGACTTGGAAGGATTCTGCTGCAATAAGCCCAGGTGGCACCAAGTTTGCCTGAGGGAGGTGGGAGCAATGCAAAGCGGCTGTCATTTCCCTCCCGCAGGAAGTCCTATTGTTGGCCTTCGGAGCTCCAGAAGTGAGCGGATTCAGCACATTCTACATCAGGCTTGAAATAAAGTGCAAAATTCTTTAGCCATGAGGGTGATTAACTATTGGGACAATTTACCAGGGAGATGGTGGGTTCTCCATCACTGGATGGCTTTAGGAAAGGGTTGCTGAGTTCAAACAGCAGTTTGGCCTTGATGCGGAAAAGATAGTGTTAGCTTCTCTGGCCTGCGTTATGCAGGAGGTCAGACTAGAAGGTCCTTTCTGGGAATTCCCAATGTAGCTTCTGCCTGTTTCTATCCAGCCCCAATGGGCCTTATTTTTTTATTTTTTAAAAAAAAGGCTTTTCAAGCCTGGTAAAAATCACAGGTGTACATAGCTATGTGATTGGTAAGACCTGATCTAAAGAGCTGCTAGAGGAACCCATGTGTAGTGCACAACAAATATTTTGTTCCTACAAAACCTAGGATCTATGCTATTTTTTCTCAAGCATCATCTACTGGCACCTGATCTATTAACTATTTAGAGCACTACAATAATAGTAACTCTGATGGTGGTTTTCAATGAATAGGATATTTAAGAGACAGAGTAGGTCCCTCTGGCTCTTTGTGGGGCACTGCTTCTGAGTTTGTTCCAGATGGCTGCGGTTACAAAATGAGTCACACACACTGTGCTCTCACCTGGAGACATACTTTCTTTGTTGTTTTCTTTAGTCTAAAAGCAAAGACACGCAACCTGAAAATATGTCTGCTCTTTGTGTATCCGAGGGTAGGCGATATCCCATCCCCCTCCCTTCCTCAAGTGACTTCCCTCTGGGGGACATACCAGGCTGGTGCGGGGAGGCGTACACTTTATACCTCCATGCACCAACAAGTGAAAATCTGAACTTATCTGAACTCTAGCTAATTTGCAAACAAACTGTAAATCTCATGAGACGAGGCCTCCTCATGACACTTTCTGCTCCTAAAGAGACTGGTGATATTGGAACAACAGCCTCTCTCACCATGCTAGCATCCCTCATGGACGGGAACCAACAAAACTCAGGTGTAATGAATACAGAGAAGATTCTGGGGCTGCAAGACACAGACAGACCTTGCAGTCCTCTCTCATTCTTCAGCTCCTAACCTGTACTGTCCCCACACAAGGTCTCCTGTTAGTCTGGCCTAGGCAGTCCTGGAAGGAACAGTTGACTATGTTATGATGGTGCTTCCATCTCTGGATTTGCCAAAAACTGAAAGTTAAGCAGCATGAAAGTAACACATAACATTCACCACAGTGAATGTTCCAGACACAGTTGGCCCATTCCTACTTCAAAGCCTGGCAGTTTTCAGCTTGTCAATCAAAGGGATACTTAGTTGGGAATCTCTCTCTCTCTCTCTCTCTCTCTATCCGTCTGTGATTTCCAAAGGTTTAATGGAATTTCCTTCCCAGCTGACATCTCAGCCTGATGTTATTGTTTATCCATATTACCCTGCTTGTGTTTAAATATTGTAATGACTCTCATAATGTGTTTCCAGCTGCTTACCACCCTGGATAGCTGGTTATTAAAAATAAACTTGTGTAAACATGACATTTCTCTTGCATCGCTCAGCCAATTCGCCCGCATGCTCATGCTAAGAGATCACAAAGCTTTGTTTGTCACGTCATTGGTCATTCCTATAGGAATGTCTGCAATGCCACCAGCGGAGGATTATAACCTATTAGTGTGGCTGGCTTGCAGACAATGCGGGAGGGATGATGAAGAGGAAGGTAATACACTAGAGAGGACCCTTTGTGTACAGATATTTCCTTTGTACTGGTTTGAGGGACATGTTTTCTTCCCCCTCAAGTACATCATGCTTTGATTTCATGTGTTTTATCAGTTACTCTGCTGCCTTGTGAACTTTGGGTGAGTGGGTTGCTGGCTGGCTAGCTGGGGTGGGGGAAGATTAATTAAAGCGTGATCAGACTGGTTACTCCCCAGGGAAGACTTATGTGTGCCATATTGTGTTTTGTTTTTTCAGTGTCCATGCTGCTCGGTGTCGATGTTAGAAAAGGCGAAATGGAAGAAGTGCGCCTGGCACTTGGAGCAGAAGGTGAGGAGATTTGGGATAGCTGGAGCTGTGCAGCAATAGATCATTACTCAGGAAAGGTCAGTTATGAAGAAATATTGATTTCCAATGGTCGATCTGGTTACACAGTGGTAAAGTGTTACACTGAAAGCCCGGCCGCTCACGTCTTTGGATTGGGGATCCAAGGAGAATGTACGTTTTTTTAAAAAAAGAAAAGAAAATGGAGAAAGTACTTCCAAAAACATTAACCATCCTGAGTCAGCTGATTTCAGTCACCATCCGGGGCTGAGTGAAGAGGGTGGGTGGTTAATATCTGTTTAAGACAACTAAACAACTTGACAGTATCACTTTAGGCCCAGCATTTTTTAATCTAGCTGGAGGAATCTCCTGATGTGTTGAAAGAAGATATTTATTCAGAGAGGGCCCAATCCAATAACTGTTGAAGTCCACTGGGCTCCACCCACTGATGTCACTGGGCCTTAGATCTGGCCTATGCTGTCTTCTGGAACTGGTTGAAGTTTTGTGAATTTAGAAGTGTTGATACAATTTCAAATTTCCAAAAAGTCAAGGAAATATTTGTGTTTTACCCTCCCTGTTTCCCAACCAGTTCTTTTGTCTTTCACGTACAAAGGTCATAAAATGGCATAATAATTGGGGACCAATCTGAAACTTTAAACAAAACCCAAATAAGAGGGTGTTGCTCATTTGAAACCCAAAGAGCAATCTCACCCTGCAAACAGAACTAAGGACCATCCCAAATCTCTCCACCTTCCACTCCAAGTGCCAGGAGCACTTCCGCACTTTTGCCTCTTCTAATATTAACACAGAGCAGCATGGACATTTAAAACCAAAACACAACACTGCACACACAATTATCCCCTGGGGAGAAGATGAGAGAGAGAATGAACTGCATGTGACAGATGTTAGTCTTGTCACTGAATGTGTGACTAGAAGATACTCATACTAAAGTGATGATCATGGTATAAAAGCCTATATAATAAAATGAGGCCGTATGGCCTAGTGATAGAGCACTGGTGCTCAGGAGACCTGGGTTCTATTTCTGGCTCTGCCACTGGCCTGCTGGGCAATTTTGAGCAAGTCACTTCTCTCTGTGCCTCAGTTTCCTCCTTTGTAAAATGGGTATAATGACACTGATCTCCTTTGTAGAGCGCGTTGGGATCTGGTGAAAAGCACTAGGTATGATTAGACTAGAAAAGGGGAGTAAGGCCCAGGAGATTTGAGTGACAGACTCTTCATGGATGTCCAGTGAGTAAGGCCCAGACATACATGTTACTGGTTGCCACCAGCAGGCACTGTGAGGAAAGTAAAGGATACAGCTCTCTGTGCCCCACTTGCAAGTCAGTTTGAACTGTTGTGAGTTTGTGCAGCAAGTGGATCAGCTGCCCCTCATGCCTCTCTCTCCCCGTCTGCATTAGGCTCGTGTGGAGATCTCCAAGGCAGAAGGAGAAGGGGAGTAGGGGCATATAGGGGTATGGAATCCCCCTGTGTAGGATCATCATTAGTGTGGCTACCAGTGCACCTTGAATTTCACCTGGCAAATTCGGAGCAAGGACAGAACACAGAGCATGCCATAATATAAACACATCCCCAGTCTGGTTAGTATCAGTGAGACCAAAGAGAATATCCTATAGGGCAATGACAAATCTAGGGATCCTTTATGAAGGGCCCAATTCTGAAAGTTGTCCCTGGATGTGCTGGCAGAGATGTGACTATAAAAAGGTTTGTGAACATGGCTGCCCTGGAGTGCGAGATAGAATTGCTGAAACGCTCACAAGGAATTCTTCCCACTAGTTCTAACGACGAGATATTCCTCGGGGTTACGAGAGAAAAATCCACCCCAGCCCTCAGGTGCTTTTAGTGTAGCTAGGTTGGGGTTTTGAATGGAACTCAAAAGAAACTACCAATAGGAGCTACAAATCCCATTGGATTTCAAAGAGAGTTGGGCACCTAACTCATTTAGGCTCCTTTGAAAACCCCAGCCACAGTGATAAGCATTGTGGGCCAACTCCATGCCTGGGGTAACCCCACTGGAGTCACAGGAGTTAAACACCAAGTTGAAATTTCGCCCTGTGTGTTTCCCAAATGGCTGTGCTGACTTTCCCTTTGTTTTTTGCATCACTTTGCTCACATAACATTCTAAATTTGCTGCAAGAGATACGTAAAACAGCCAATATTACTGGTCCTCAGGAATGGCTTTATAGTTCTCCCCTTTGCTGTGCGAACCTAACTGCTTATAACATGTATTTTGCGTTGTGCTCAGATGCATTAAAAGGTTACTGGGGTTTATTTTTAGGTTTTTCTCTCTACACTGAATTACCTAGCTTGTAACAGGCAAGGTTTGGTTTTGTCACCTCAAGGCCTAATCATAGTGGGATTTGCTGACATTCAGCGTCAGCAAATATATCTACAGACATCAGCTCTGTAGAAATGCTTTCAACTGACAAGCAGTGCGTAAAGGGAAAGGAACGAAGGAGAGTTCCCGACTGGTGCAAATGTTAAGGGAGGCATAATTATCCCACGTCAACATCCTAATTCCCAGCACTTTGATCAGAATGCTTTGAATTGTGAATATGGCAAAAAAGTGTCATCTATCAGTTTTAATGAAAGGGATCTTTGCCCACAGAATGCCATGCGGTAAATAGGAGAGGCCTGAAGTCATTTCCCGAATGGCCCCGGGAGACTTTGAATATTCCTTCAAAGCCGGTGATGTCGTCAAAGGCACCACAGGAGATGAGGAGTTGGTGGAGCGCCTCCCTCCAGAGCAGAGACACCGATCCTGCATGTGCTGAAATTCATCTCTGGTCAGCAAAGCACTAGTGCACATGCTTACCTTTGAGCACGCATTTCAGGGCCATTGCCACCAATGGGACTTCAGCACATGCTCTGGTGCTTTGCTGAATAGGACTGGTCTGCTCAGCTGGGGCCAGGGAGCACCAAGCTGCTGTGAAACAATGCGCCATGCTAGCCCAGCAGAGGGGCGGATGGAATATTTGCAACCAAACCCTTCGTGTGGTGAGATTTTTCTGTATTTTACTTGGATTGTCAGCTTTTGGGGTCAGGGCCCATCTTTTGGCTCTATGTTGGTTCCAACACTTGGCATAATGGGGTCCTGGTCTGTGACTGGCGCTCCTAGGTGCTAGTGCACTACAAATAATACTTTTGTTTCAGTCTTGGGAATTTGGTTCACTGTTGTGAAACCACATCTACGTATCCCGAGACCATCGGGATAGGGGCCTCAGTTCATGATGTTTCAATGGGCAGTGCCCATCTCCTCTCTGGGATCTGAACTGAGGCACAGAGACACTAAGCGATTAGCTCAAGATGGAGGATCAGGGAGTTGGACCTGGATCTCCCACATCCCAGGCCAACCATGAGGCATCCGTCCTCCCTACTTTCATGAAACACAGTGATGATAGTTCCGTTTTTCTGCCTTTAAAAAAAACAAGCAATAGGGCCATTTTTGAGCAAAAGCATCAGTTGTGTGGCCTAGTGCCTAGAGCACTAGATCGTGGTTCAGGAGACCTGGGTTCTATGCCCAGCTCTGCCATTGGCCTGGTGGGTGACCTTGGGCAAGTCACTTCCCTGCTCTGTGACTCAGTTTCCTTATCTGTAAAATGGGGATAATGCTACTGACCTCCCTTATAAAGTGCTTTGAGATCTACTGATGACAAGCGCTATCTAAGAGCTACATATTATGATTTCTCCATGTGCAGATACTTAAAAGATACCCAGTTTCAAAATGTTGGATGCTTTGAGACAATAAAATGGCAAAAATGTCATAAATGGTTTTCTAAAAAGGCTGCAAAATGAGTCAGAATTTTCAGGGTTGTTTTTTTTAAACACACAAAATTCAGTGGAAAACATCTTTCTTCACACGCTGCTGGCCGTGAAAGCTGTAGTACAGTCTTTGCAGGCTGGCAGAGTGGCCTCTGCAATACCAGGGGCAACATGCTGGGGGCAATATAGAGACAATGAGCTCAGCCCATAGCAGAAGATAATGCCAGGGCGTTGGCTGTGCAGGAACTACACCAGCTGACCTTAGGGCTACACGGAGGGGCTCTGGAGGGAGGCTTGCTCCAGATTTATAATGGACATTGCTCTATGGGTGCCAGGGGGTGGCACTGGCTGCAAGGAGAGCCCTGAGGGTAGGGCAGTTAAACAATGTCTCCACAGAGGGTAAGTAAAATAAATAGATAAATAAAGCTAGCAATAGGCCCAAACCAAAACCCGGCAGCCAAACGCCTCTGAACGCTAGGGGTGTTTGAAATCTGAATCTGGATCCATATCAGAATTTTGCAATGGGCCAGCCCCAAAGCCCAGCTCCACACCCTTCTGAACGTGGGTAAGGCTAGAAACCCATTAACCCAGCCGTTAGAGCTGGGGACCAGGAACTTAATGATTTGACTATTCATTTATTTCATGTTTTCTGCCAAATACTTTATCTGCTCTAAAGATACCCCATAGAGCTATATGGCAGGGTAACCGCCTCCTGAGTGCCCCCGCCTGGCCAGGGGTGGCTCTGGAGTACTCCTGCCTCAGTTCCCCCCCTTCTCAGGGCCCCCTGAGAATTTCCACAGCCTGGTTTAGCTACTGCAGTGACTTGTCCCTCTGGTTAAGCCCTTAATAAAAGTCCACCCCTTCCCAGGGGACAGAGGTCCTTAGTCCAAAGTCAAGGCAAACAAAGCATAAAGTCTTTGCCCTAGTTTCAAACTGGGCCCAGACCCTCCTTCCCAAGGAGGCATCGTCTCTAATTCTGCCCATAGTCTGTGCTCAGCTTTCAGCACCTCCTGGGCTCCTTTGGGTTGCCCCCTGCTATTCCCTGAGGAGGCTTTCCCAGGCCTGCTTCCTACCTGGAGTCTTCCACAGGCTTCTGCCTGCCTTGTGCTCTCATCCAGCTGCTCACAGCCTTTCTGCACCCATCGACCACAACCACCTCTGTCAGGCTCCAGGAGGTCACCTGGCCCTCCGCTAGCTTCTCTGGGCCCCTGCAGACACCTTGCCACAGGCTTCTCCAGGCATTTGCTGACATCTCACTTTCCCTGGACCCAGCCCTCTCCCTTATTTATCCCAGTGGGCCTAACTGAATCACATAACCCATCTTCATTTTCCTCACCTGGGGAGGTGAGTTGAGAATGCCTTACATGGGGCTGAGACCCATTTCCCATGAAAGGGCCAGCCACACTGTGACAAGCTGCTTTCTCCTCTTACTGAAGCGGCCCGTAGCTTCCAAGATACATTTCCTTCTTTTGCTTAGCAAGGATTTCCTTTTCTCAATACGTTCTCGTCTTGAGAGGGGTTGGGGTAGATGCAGAGCAGTTCCCTGTCTTCAAGCTTGCGTCATTGGTCATGTTTTGGAGGATCTCGGGCCAGATCCTCAGCTGGCCTAAAGCAGCATGGCTCATGAGATCATGACAGCTGACACCTAACATGCAGGGCCGGTGGAAGGAAGTTTCGTGCCCTAGGCAAAAATTCCTTGCACCAGCCCTGCGCCCCACCCCCAGCTAACACCGCCCCCACCCCCGGCATCCAGTCCCCCACCACGGTGGCTCCCACACCCCGCCAGTGGCAGCCTCCCCCCGCCCATGGCGCCCCCCCAGCTCCCGGCTCAGCCGCGGAGCTGGGAGGCTGGGAGGCAGCCGCGGCCAGCCACCCCCCTGGCTCCTGGCTCAGCCACAGCTGCCCCCGCGGCTATCAGATCAGCCACAGCTGCCCCCCCGGCTACCAGCTGAGCCGCGGAGCTGGGAGGGTGGCAGGCAGCCGTGGCCAGCTGCCCCCCTGGCTCCAGGCTCCCTACCGCCCTCCCCGGCTCCCGGCTCAGCCGTGGAGCCAGGAGGGCGGCAGGCAGCCGTGGCGAGCTGCCCCCCCTGCTCCCGGCGCCCTAGGCGACCGCCTAGGGTCACCTATTGGGCACGCCGGCCCTGCTAACATGGTTTTAAACACAGATGGCCCTGCCTATGCTAACAGCAATATCATATTTAACATCATGGTCAGTAAAACATGTTACTTAGCAAGTTTTCCCAACACAGACATGGCCAAAGTGCTGTACCCCACCTGGTACCAGCAGCAGCACCTGAGGGATGTTTAATCTGCCATACCAATTATGTGAGCTGACACAGATGCAGCTAATGGATATTAACCAACTTCTCCTAGCTGTCAGGGAAACCCTTGACTATTCCACTGTCATCCAGGGGTGTCTGTAGCTCTCCCACAGGAGAGCTTCCGCTGTAACTCTCTAACACGGGGCCTACCTATAGTGGGCCTAACGCTCCTTTCATTAACCCGGGCGCCAATCAGGAGTAGCGCTCAAGGCGTAAAACAGCTGTAAGCAAGATGAGAATCACGCCCCAAAATAAATAAATAACTGAAAGCCGCGTTTTAAAACACTGGGCAACTGGTATAGCACCCATCCCCCACCTCCGGTGCATGACCATGAAGAGTTAATAACGGACATCAGTCCCAGAAGACTGTGAAAATTATCATCTCAGAACCATTAACATGGCAGTTTTTTTAACAGAGCATATAGCACTAAACCCCTAGCTGGATATTGAGGAGATTTCTCAACCTGCCAAAGTATTGAGTTGTGGGGGAGGGGGGAACCTTAATTAAAAATCCATACTTAGCTGGCACAGCATTGTACTTAAGGGCTCCAGAAGTGGCAATTTAAACAGGTAAAATACTATACACAATGCAGAGATGTCTCCTGGATAAAGGGACCCTTTGTATCTTTGATGTCCTGGAAGTGCCATTCTCTTTAATTTTCTCTTTCCTAACAGCCATAAAGGATATTTAAATGCATGAGGGATTGTTAAACCGGCAGAGGCTGTGATACCAGAAGGAGTCAGGTGCTAAATATATTGCTGGAACAGAATCATAAGTCTCCAGACACAAAAGATTGTGGGGTCCAAAAGTCAAAGGGTGTCTGTAGATTCCAGGGTGTCTGTAGATTCCAGGGTGTATATAGATTCCAGATTTCCAAAGTGTTATAACTAGGGCTGTCAAGCGATTAAATAAATTAATCGCGATTAATCGTGTGATTAAAAAGATTAATTGCGCGATTAATCACACTCTTAAACAATAATAGAATACCATTTATTTAAATATTTTTGGATGTTTTCTACATGTTCAAATATATTGATTTCAATTACAACACAGAATACAAAGTATACAGTGCTCACTTTATATTTATTTTTGATTACAAATATTTTCACAGTAAAAAACAAAAGAAATAGTATTCTTCAATTCATCTAATACAAGTACTGTAGTGCAATCTCTTTATCCTGAAAGTTGAACTTACAAATGTAGAACTATGTACAAAAAGTAACTGCATTCAAAAATAAACAATGTAAAACTTTCGCGTCTGCAAGTCCACTCAGTCCTACTGCAGCCAATCTCTCTAACAAACAACTTGGTTACAATTTGCAGGAGATAATGTTGCCTGCTTCTTGTTTACAATGTCACCTGAAAGTGAGAACAGGCATTTGCAAGGCACTGTTGTAGTCGGTGTCACAAGATATTTACGTGCCAGATGCGCTAAAGATTCATATGTCCCATCATGCTTCAACCACCATTCCAGAGGACATGCGTCCATGCTGATGATGGGCTTTGCTCAATAATGATCCAAAGCAGAGCGGACCGATGTATGTTCATTTTCATCATCTGAGTCAGATGCCACAAGCAGGTTTTTTTTTTTTTTTTTTGTGATTTGGGTTCTGTACTTTCCAAATCGGAGTGTTGCTCTTTTAAGACTTCTGAAAGCATGCTCCACACCCCGTCCCGATCAGATTTTGGAAGCCACTTCAGATTCTTAAACCTTGGGTTGAGTGCTGTAGCTATTTTTAGAAATCTCACATTGGTACCTTCTTTGCTTTTTGTCAAATACTATAAATCTGCTGTGAAAGTGTTCTTAAAATGAACAACATGTTCTGAGTCATCATCCAAGACTGCTATAACATGAAATATATGGCAGAATGTGGGTAAAACAAAACAGGAGACATACAATTCTCCTCCAAGCACTTCATCACAAATGTAATTAATGCACTATTTTTTAAACGAGCATCATCAGCATGGAAGCATGTCCTCTGGAATGGTGGCTGAAGCATGAAGGGGCATACGAATGTTTAGCATATCTGGCACATGAATACCTTGCAACGCCGGCTACAAAAGTGCCATGTGAACACCTATTCTCACTTTCAGGTGACATTGTAAATAAGAAGCTGGCAGCATTATCTCCCGTAAATGTAAAACTTGTTTGTCTTAGTGATTGGCTGAACAAGAAGTAGGACTGAGTGGACTTGTAGGCTCAAAAGTTTTACATTGTTTTGTTTTTGAGTGCAGTTATATAACAAAATTAATCTACATTTGTAAGTTACACTTTCACAATAAAGAAATTGCACTACGGTACTTGTATGAGGTGAATTGAAAAATACTATTTATTTTGTTTATCATTTTTACAGTGCAAATATTTGTAATAAAAAATAATAATATCAAGTGAGCACTGTACACTTTGTATTCTGTGTTGTAATAGAAATCAATATATTCAAAAATGTAGAAAAACATCCAAAAATATGTAATAAATTTTAATTGGTATTCTATTGTTTAACAGTGCGATTAATCGTGATTATTTTTTTTAATTGCAATTAATTTTTTTGAGTAAATCACATTACTTAACCACGAGTAATCAACACCCCTAGTTATAACTACTTATTATGTGCATGGCAATAGCTCATATGAGTCCTCATTATGGACCAGGACCCTATTGTGCTAGGTGCTGCACAAACCAGAACAAAAAGACAGTCCCTGACCTAAAGCGCTTACAATCGAAATACAAGACAAGAGATGGATAAAGACAGAGGAGCACAAGGAAACACTACTGATGTCAAAGTTGCCTGGTAACCAGTAACATCGGCAGGAGGTGCACAGGGGCACCAGAACAGGGGGGGCCAGGGAGACATGGCCCCATCACTTTTTATCAGCCTTAAGGGTGCGCGATGTGGGTGAGGGGTGGAGAGGAGCGAGTGGGAGGGAGGGGCCTCAGGGGGAAGAGGCGGTGTGAGGGTATGGCCTCAGGGAAGGGGGGGCAGGGAGCGGGGCCACTTCTAAGGAGCTTCCGGCACTCCTGGAAGTATGTGACCTCGGCCAGATCTTCAGCTGATATAAATCAGCCTCACTCCACTGAAGTCAGTGGAATTTGCTGTGCTTATTAAGACCCATGAACCTGGGCTGCAAGGTTCATGGGAGCAGCCATGTTCCAATCCGCCCCCTGGCAGCCTGCTAGCACTAGCTTACCCTAGTGTGAGGCTCTGCCCCTGAGGTCCCATTGGCGGAGCCCCAGAGCAGCTGATTGGCCCACCAGCATGGGTTGACAGACTTGACACTGCTTGAGCTAGCACACCATGACAAAAGGTCCCTTATTAATTATTGTTGGCAGTGTAGCCAAAATGTGAATGATCTGCTGAACTTATCAAATGAGATGATATAAGGTGGGGAACCAACCTAGACCCCAGCAAAGATGCCGATAAACCTAGGGCATGACAGTCAGGCTACAACTGTGTCTGCACTAGGAGGGTTTGCCAGCACAACTCTACTACATGGTCTTGTTGGATAACCTTGGGGAAATCATTCAATCTCTCTGTGCTTCATTTTCTCATTCTCTAAAATGGGGACAACAATAGGCTTCTTAGCCTTTGGAGGTGCTCAGAGACGATGACAATGGAAGCCACGTAAATCCCTGGACAGGTAGAGCTTCTCTCACTAGTCTTGGTCTCAATGAAATATCATACAACAAAGGGTCGCTTGTGTAGGGGGTTTTAATTGAAATGCTACTGGCATCTTGTTCCTTGTTCCTTGTTCCGTCATCAGCACTTACCTTTTCAGGGCAGAGACCAACCAGGAATATTAGCTGAGTCTTTTGGAAGAAGCTCTCCTATACACCTAAAGCTGTTGGCTCTGTCAAGGACAGTTTGTCCATATCAATAATACAGGAAACATGACGGGGCGGGGGGCGGAATATAATCAGACAAAATATTTCACGTCAAGTTATTAGAAATCCTGGGGAAGGAAATCCTGGTAGGTTGAGAGGCAGGCTGGCAGGAGTTATCTGTTTGTGTTTTTCAGGCATGACTGGACTATAAATACAGTCTGCAAAGGCTCGGAACACAGGGAGCTGTAGATTGCTCTCTTTTCTGATGTGTCACTTTTGACATTGGCAGATGATGCCTTTATAAATCTGACGTCGCTGTCACACGCCACGTCGGTGTTCAGCAAAGTGCAGCAGAAATGGGCAGAGGATAAAAGGCAGGGGTTTGCTGGAGAGCTAGGGGGCAGATGCAGGAATGAAGGTGTTGTGTATGTGCTTTGCCTGCATTAGATTTTATGCCAGTAGCTGAACAGGGTATGATTGTTGTGCCATTAAGCACAACCCCTGTTACCTACCCAAGCAATTTCATGAGGCTACGACACAACCAATACATCTCCAATGTTCAGAGGATTCATCGTTTGCTCTGCAGCCCACATGCCTATTTTTCTGCTGAACTATAGGAGAGATTTTCAAAAGCACCTAGTGGATTTAGGAGCACAAGCCAGATTGAAATTAGTATTAGTTTTGCCCCCATAATGCAACAGCCGGCATGGGGGTGTTGTAATGTGCTGTTGGTATTGTCAGTCAATGAAACGTGTGCTATTAAAAATCAATGGGACTTGTGCTCCTAAATCCCATAGGCACTTCTGGAAATCTCCTCCCTACGCATTAGGTCTCAATCCTCCAATCAGATCCATGTTATCAGCCCCTACTGGGGTGGTACCTGGGCTCAGATTTCCACCAGCCCAAATCTGGTTTCAGGATTGGGGCTTTAGTTAACAATTAAGGCAGTTTGCACTTCTTATCTAATTAACAATATCAGATGGTGAGTGACTGCTGAGGAGCAGCTGACTTCGCCATAGCTCACCCGCTAATGGCCAAGTCATGAATAATCTAGTCACAGCTTTTGAACACATCCCCCAGCCCTACTTCAGTTATCCATTTTGCAGGAGACATTCCGCAGCTTTAACAGTGAAGAAGAGTTACCCAGAGGAGGGAGAGCTAGATTAGACGGATAGATAGATAGTAAATATAGAAAAAGATTAAACCGATTATTAATTGAACATGTCACTTTGGAATAATAGACTCAGCAACCTTGCTATTACTTCCAAAAGATGGACAGACGGCTATATGCCTTTAGTCCACACACAAATATCTCCCAAGGTTATTGTGAGGCAAAGACATGGAGATCTAGAAAGAGCCACCCATGGCAGAGCTACTCTGGCCTACGGAACGTGGCCGCACCATGCGGCTCGGCCCCCAACTCAGCGCCCCAGCTGGAGCATGGCCACACCACGCGGCTCAGCCCCCAGCGGGAGGGCCAGAGCAGGGCCAACCTGCGTGGTGCAGCCCCGATTCAGCACCCTGGCCGGAGCGGGGCCGAGCTGCTTGCTGCAGCTCAGGGACTGGCTTAAAAGCAGCTCGCGGGCTGGATTCAGCCCATGGCCCGGAGTTTGCCAACCCCTGATCTAGAGGACAAAAGAGTAACAAGTAATAGCCAACATGAATTTGTCAGGAGCAACAGATCATGCCAAACCAACCTAATTTCCTGCTTTGATGGGGTTACTGTCCTAGTGGCTATTATGAGGGAAGCAGTATACAAGATATATCTTGATTTTAGAATGGTTTTTGACACAGTCCCACATGACATTCTCATAGGCAAACTAAGGAAATGTGGTCTAGATTAAAATACTGTAAGGTCAATGCACAACTAGTTGAAAAATTGTACTCAAAGAATAGTTATCAATAGTTCCTTGTCAAACTAGAAGGATGGAAGATGTGGACAAATTGGAGAAAGTCCAGAGAAGAGTAACAAAAATGATTAAAGATCTAGAAAACATGATCTATGAGGGAAGATTGAAAAAAACTGGGTTTGTTTAGTCTGGAGAAGAGAAGACTGAGAGGGGACATGATAACAGTTTTCAAGTACATTGCTATAAGAAGGAGGGGAAAAATTGTTCTTAACCTCTGAGGATAGGACAAGAAGCTTAAACTGCAGCAAGGGCGGTGTAGGTTGGACATTAGGAAAAACTTCCTAACTGTCAGAGTGGTTAAATAAATTGCCTGGGGATGTTGTGGAATCTCCCTCATTGGAGATTTTTAAGAGCAGGTTAGATAAACACCTGTCAGGTATAGTCTAGATCAGGCCTGCACAACATGCGGCCCGGGTGCCGCATGCGGCCCGCGTGGGCTCATTGTGCGGCCCACGGGGGGGTGAGTAGGTGGGCTCACTGTACGGCCCAAAATCTGGGACTATGTCCGTTGGTCCTTTTTGCTGCTTGTCTCTGGGCTGGGGGTTGTCCCAATGCTGCAAAGAGGGTGTTCCCAAAGGAAGGTGCTTGCTTCTAACACCCGAGGCCGTCAGTATGTCTGCTCTTCTCTAGTCAGCCCACTTGACAAGTTTGATTGTCCTTGGTCTGGTTCCCATCCCCTCTCCAAGGGTTGCAGCTGTCTGGAGGTGCCTGCCTTCCATGCCTTCCTCATTCACACCTCATTCATTCAACAGGGCAATTGAATACAAAGTGGGGGGAAGATCTTATTCTACTTCTAGCAAAAAGACGTTTTTCTTTTACCTTAATTATACTACCTTAGGGGCCCACTATAACATATTACCAAAGTTCAATACAAAGTCATAAAAGTTATACAAAAATGCATAATGCAGAGATTTATCTACAACTGCATTGATTGACTGTTGTGTCCAGTAATATAGTGACCCCGGGGGGGGGGCGGGGGTGAAGAGGGGTGTGATGGTGGAGCTGAGCGGGGAGGGGGCTGGTCCTATTTTACTGCTGTGATCTGGTCACCCTATGCACGCTGTTTCTTTCCCCCTCTACAGGCTTCCACACCCCAGCGCTGGGGAAGGAGGGGTTGTTTCCGCGGGGCGGGCAGTGCTGGGGGCGGGGGGGGGTGTTTCCACGGGGCCGGGGGGTTTCGGCCCTCAGCTGTTTTCTTTGGAGTAATATGGCCCTCGCTGCTTTACGAGTTGTGCAGGCCTGGTCTAGATAATACTTAGTCCTGCCATGAGTGCCAGGGACTGGACTAGATGACCTCTCAAGGTCCCTTCCAGTCCTACGATTCTATAATCTACTGTGTTGGATTTTTCATGAGATGTTTATTTGTGACTTCTTGTCAGTTTCATCAGGGTTGAAGTTACATTGTTGAAGGTTAAAAGTGAATTCAAAATGACCATGACAGATTGGAGAATTGCTCTGAAATCAACAAGATGAAATTCAATAAGGACAAGTGCACAGGACTACACTTAGGAAGGAAAAATCCAATATGCACATACAAAATGGGGATAACTGGCTAGGTGGCAGTAGTGGTATAAAGAGTCTGGGCGTTACAGTGGATCACAAATTGAATATGAGCCCAAAATGTGATGCAGTTGCAAAAAAAGGTTAATATCATTCTGGGGTGTATTAACAGGAGTGTCATATATAAAATAGCTCTACTCAGCAGTGGTGAGGCCTCAGCGGGAGTAGTGTTTCCACTTTTAGTGCTACATTTTAAGAAAGATATAGCCAAATTGGAGAGAATCCAATGGAGAACAACAAAAACGAGAAAAGGTTTAGAAAACCTGACCTATGAGGAAAGGTTAAAAAAAACCTGGGCTTGTTTAATCATGAAAAAAGAAGACTGAGGAGGGACCTGAAAATAGTCTTCAAATATGTTAGAAGCTGTCACCAGGAGACAGTGGTCAATTGTTCTCCATGTCTGCTGAAGGTAGGACAAAAAGTAATCCATTTAATCTGCAGCAAGGGAGATTTAGATTAGAGATTATGAAAAATTTTCCAACTAGAAGGATAGTCAAGTTCCGGAAAGGCTTTCAAGGGAGGTTGTGGCATCCCCACTGGTGGAGGTTTTTAAGAACAGGTTGGACAAACACCTGCCAGGGATGGTCTATGCAGTGTTGTTGAGTGGTATGTATGCAGTGGTCTAGGTTTACTTGGTTCTTCTTCAGTGCAGAGGGTCAGACTTGGTGACCTCTTGTGGTCCTTTCCACCCCTACATTTTCTATGACTCATATGCAGAGTTACCTGCTCACTGTTGAACCAGTTTGGCTCATTCCTACTCCATGGTGTCCATCCCTGCCATGGCCCACGGTCTCTATAAAATGAAATACTGCCTGGCTACCATAGTAGAATTACCTAGGTGCAGAGCTGGGTGAACCAGCTCAAAGCATAATATACTAGATTTTGGCACATCTCCAAACCCTGTTTCATTTCACATGAAATCCCACCTGGAAACAAGCAGACAGCTCTGCCAGACAGCTCAAAGTCACAAGGAGACCCTTGCCCAGTTTAATCAGATGGAGGTCCCAAGAGCCCTGTGATTGGGCCTGGTGATCATAGCAAGAGATCTGATGCCACCACATAGACAAAGAGAAAATCCAGGTACCAAATGCCCCTTTGTTTGACTTTCATTAATACTGTTTGTTTATGTGACCACAAGGCAAGAATTTCCATTTGTCGGCAACTGGGGAAGTACTTACGGTGATTATATTGTTCTATTTGGGTGGCCTGTGCCTGAAGGTAATCTTTCAAAAGCAGCTGCTTTAAGTGTTAGTTAAATGGTACCTAGGGATTCGCTTGACACAGGTGTCAGGTTTAATCTCATTCATATATCAATAAAACTGGTACCATATGTGCAGGTTGGTTTGGCAGCCGTGAACCTCCGAGACAATCAATATTTCCATTAACAGACTCATCTTCTTTGGTTAAATCCACTGCAGTGCTCTGAACTTCAAGGCTTTCCCACTCCGGCTGCTTCTAACCTCTTTGTTTTTCAATAGACTCCTCAAATGGTTGCTCTCTGGAGACTACAATGCAGACATTAATATCAATATTTTAGAGTGTTTGGCATTTGTTTGCACTGTGAAACCCCACTGTAATGCATTAATATTTATGGAGGGTCAGGGCTCTTTTAAATGTACGTTAATAATACTTTGCACTGCTCTAGCACCTTTCCTCTGAGGATCTCAAAGTACTTTATAAGCATTAATTAACCCTTGCAACAAACCTGTGAGGCAGGTAGTATTGTACTATACCCAACATAGAGATGGGTTAACCATGGCATAAAAAGGTTAAGTAAATTCCCTGAGGTTATACAGCATAGCTAGGAACAGAAACCAGAAGTAGAGCTGGACAAATTATTTTGACTAAAAAAAATTTTCAGGGAAATATGCAGATTTGGCCACACCAGAATGACTTTAGGTTTTGAAATTTCCTGTCGTTTTAATACAAATATTTTAAAACATAAAAAATGCACAAAAATCAAAATTAAACATTTAGTTTCGGGTTGAACAAAATGTTGTGTTTATCCCAACATGGTTTTTTCTCCCAATTTTTTTGGAATGGCCTGTGAACTGAAAAATCCATTATTCACCCATTCCTTACCCAAGAGTCCCAATTTTTAGTCTCTTACTGTAATCAGTAAACCCATTCCCTCTATGTAATCATTCCTAATGGTACATTTTGTCCCATTATTGAAGGATACAGTCTATACTCAGAACTCAGAGAGCCCCAGGGGAGTTTTTAAGGATTTATCCGGCTAAATCAATGTGAATTCATCTCTTCTAATCCACTATAAACAGCTTAAACATTGGTGGAGGTTTAATTCTTATTTTGAATTCCTGTTTTATTTGACAGAATAACAATTAAGTTCCTCACAGGCATTTTGGGGGTGCTGTTTGTGTGTGAAACACAGGTGTATTACTGCATCTTTGTAAATGCTTGTTACCAGCATAATTAATTTACAAGGACCTTGGCCCAGATCTCATTGAGTTCAGTGGGAGTTAGGCACCCAAATACTTCTGAGGTTCTGGACCCTTGTATTTTTGTCGTTCACAATTAAGTGACTCTTTTCTTCGCTGCTTGTCCAGCCACCAGAGGAAGGGCTCCTTCTTTGTCTCAGCAGAAGACCTCTAAACCTCTTCACCTGTTATGGCAGGGCCTGCTCATGATCGTAAAACTCCCATTAAATTCCAAACCTGGTTGCAGTTACCTGACCTGCTCATTTCACATGGTTCAGGCCCAAAGCTAAACACTCAGAATAGAGATTGCACTCACAAGAGGAGTGACTGCCAGGTGCAAAAGGAGGTTTTGCATGTGCAGCTTAGATGCATTTTTTGGCCCAAACCCTCCATAGCCTTGTAATCACCGGAGCAAATTCTGCTCTCACCTACAACATGACAAGACCATTGACTTCAGTGGATTTGTGATGGTGCAGCTGAGGGCAATATTTGGTCCAAGTTTTTTTTTTTCCTTGCTGGGAAGACATTAATATTTTATATGTGCTCTTATAGACTCATAGATTTTAAGGTCAGAAGGGACCATTATGATCATCTAGTCTGACCTCCTGCACAATGCAGGCCACAGAATCTCACCCACCCACTCCTGCAATAATCTTCTCACCTATGTCTCAGCTATTGAAGTCCTCAAATCATGGTTTAAAGACTTCAAGATGCAGAGAATCCTCCAGCAAGTGATCCGTGCCCCATGCTATAGAGGAAGGCGAAAAAACCCCAGGGCCTCTGCCAATCTGCCCTGGAGGAAAATTCCTTCCCAACCCCAAATATGGCAATCAGCTGAACCCTGAGCATGTGGTCAAGACTCACCAGCCAGACACCCAGGAAAAATTTCTCTGTAGTAACTTCTAACATTCCATCACCGGTCATTGGGCCTATTTGCCACTGACAGTCAAGGGTTAATTAATTGCCAAGATCATGTTATCCCATCAAACCATCCCCTCCATAAACTTATTTAGCTTAATCTTGAAGCCAGATAGGTCTTTTGCCCCCACTGCTTCCCTTGGAAGGCTGTTCCAGAACTGCACTCCTCTGATGGTTAGAAACCTTCATCTAATTTCAAGTCTAAACTTCCTGATGTCCAGTTTATATCCATTTGTTCTTGTGTCCACACTGATACTGAGCTTAAATAATTCCTCTCCCTCCCTGATATTTATCCCTCTGATATATTTAAAGAGAGCAATCACGTCTCCCCTCAGCCTTCTTTTGGTTTAGCTACGAGTGGGTTGGATTAAGGCTTCTTTGTCACGACTGGACTCCAGAACATCTACAAGGGGCACATGACAGTGTCCCTTCAGGCCAGGGCTAATGTTAAAGATGGGCCAGAGCTACAAATTTCTGCTCCAGAGCCAAATTTTCCCAGTGTTCAAAAGTGTCTGCTCCTGGGCTTTGGTGGTGGTCTTTATAGAGATGAGGGTCAGCCCCAAAGTTCAGGTCCACATCTGAACTTCCACAGTTTTCAAAGGAGTTTGGATCCAGAGTTTTGGCTGGGGCCATCTCTAATTTATATCATGCTTGAGATGAGATATCCCTAGTCAGTCTTACAGGCAGCTCTCTTTAATCCTGTGTTGTCAGAGGACTGTGAATTACTTCTCACTGGGTAGGAGGGCTGGGTTTCAAGAGGACGTAACAGCTATGAGAGAGGACCTGCTGGGGAGCATCTGTGGGGGAAGGTTCATCAATGGGAAATGAAGTTGGTTAGCAGTTCTTGTTGGGACAGTGTCATGGTTCACTAATCGGGAGCAACAAAATTGTTGGGTTGGAAAGATCAGCGCTTTGAAAGGATTGTCTTTGTCAATCTCCAGCAAGAGTTTATTTCCACTGGGAATAACGATTCAGGGCTGAGAACAGGTCATTCAGTCATACATGATTACCCTCTGGCAAGAACTCCTGCTGGGTGTGAAACAAGCCTGCTATTTCACTGCATTCTGGGCTGGAAGGGACCTCCACCTCTGCCATGTTTTTCCTATTTGAGATTTGGTGAAGAAGAAGATATAGGGCTGGGAGTTAAGAGAGCTATTCCTGGTTCTCCCACAGACTCACTGATTGACCGTGGGGTAAGTCACTAACCCTTTCCGTGCCTCGGTCTCGCCATTTGTACAACAGAGACAATAACTAATCTCCTGGACAGAGCTACTTTGAACGTAAGTTCCTGAAGATGCTATGGAAGTGCAAGGTATTGCTACTATCATTTTCATTCATTACTTATCGAAAAATAGGCGTGGTAACTTTTCCAAAGGAGAACCCAGTCTAGTGCTATTTTGGTGAAGCTCTGAGAAGACCTGCTTCATTTGCGTTCTCTCCCATGAAGGTGGCAGCTCTGTATGGGAGCCCAGGACTGAAACAGCAGAGGCTGATGATGGAAGTGCGTTGGCAGAGCTGTGTGTGTGGGAGATGCTTGCGCAGACTCTGCTTTTCTCTAGCTGGGATTATTTGCATCTCTCTGACATGACTACAGAAATTTACAGCTTCAAAATGCATTTCATAAGGTTATTCACCTTTGCACATTCCTCCCATCTCAGAGAAAGGTGAACAAGGAAACGGCCGGGCAGAGGAATGGTAAGTTGTGGATGGGATTCATCTTTGGACAAGTCGTCTGACAAAACCAATCCCTGACTTACCGGGAGAGACAGATTTAACACTCCCCAATGAAACCTTAATGCAGAAACAATCCCCTATAATGTCTGCAATGTAAATAATTTACTTTCCTTCCCAGCCAGGAGCAAGATTAATGGATGATCACAAAACAAAACGAAACAAAAATCAAGTTAAAACATTTGCGGGGCCCAGTGTCATTACAGTAATAGGCAGCCTGGGTAAACATCACAGGGTCTGCGTCCATTTAGGAAGGGCTCCAAGACCACACAGCGCACTGGTGTTGCCGATCCGGTTATTAGGAGCCATTTGTTGGTTCCATCTGCAGTGGGAAGGGGGCTCCTCTGGCTAGGGTTAAGTCACCTAGTTATTTGTTATGATGAACTCTCTGAAAGGGAGAGATTAAAATAAGTCCTAAGTGTTTCTGTGACAAATGTTTAATGTCACCCCCAAGATTTATAGCACTTCTGTTCGCCCTCCGAAAGCTTTTAGTTCAGTGACAGAGGTTACCGAGGGCTTGTCCACTGGCTGCTGGCTTTATGGTTTTAGCACTGGCCAGAGAATAATCCAAAGTTTCAATAATGAGTAATAGCACTTTCGGCTCCCCATCATCATTTGTTCTACATCTATTATTGTCCTGAGAGACCAATCTGGCTGATGTAAATGGCCCTGGCAGCTGGTGTGTCAGCATTTCACACCTCCACTGCTGTTAGGCCTGCACTGACAGGCAGCTCTCCTTCCCAATCCCCGCGAAGGCCCTGGAGCCTTTGCAAAGCTTTGCAGGTACTGCTCATGGGCAGGATGGGTCCCCTGCCTTGCGTGCAAAGAAGCTGTGTCAATGCAATGCCGCGGTTGAGGTTTTACCTGCACACACGTCCTGCAGTAATTGTAACTCAGCCCCTGGACTGTGATCCTGATGCGAATGCGGCGCTTTGCGCTCCTTCAACACTATCTGCAATATGGGAAAGCATTGCTTTTGATTTCCAGGTTTTGGTGCATTTAAAAATCTCAAGGCAAATGGTGTGCCCCTGCACTGTTGCCTAAAGCATGATAGGTGATGGAACCGGGCAATTCAGCTGTGGGGAGTCTGCACAGGGGATCTGTGAGCTATGCATAGCACAGTTCTGCTCAGGAGTTATGGGTTCGCTCTGCCCCAGTGGGCAGGAATGAGCTGGTGGGATGGGATGGTGGAGTCATGACTACTCAGATTCACAAGCTGAAGCCCAATACGGTGGGGCACAACAGCTGCTAAAGCTACTGCAGCTCCAAGGCTGCAGTAGTGGCTGTGGAATGGCTCCGTTTTTTCGCTCTGTGGCCTGGGAGAGGCGGATTTGAGTCCCCACCTCCAGCAGAACTCCCCTGTGCATAGCTCATGTACTCAGCCTAGGGGCAGCTTCCAGGATCTGGCCCTTTATTAATATTAATCACATTGCCTTAATGCACTTCTGTGCATTTCATTGTAATGATTTTTTTTAAGGAAAAGGAAACTGTGGCTGTTAGCGTGTGATATTTGAAACTGTTATTATTTCTATGACACCATGTTCCCCAAACAGTGCTGCAGCCAACTGACCTTCCAGACTCAGCCAAGGGATGGTAATGGGAGAGAACCCAGGGGATCTATAGGATATGGTGTGAGTGACTTGTCAGGTTGAGGGGAGGGCTTTTCCAGGCACGTCTGGGGTTTGTGCAATATCCCAGCCAACGTGGGAGCCTGTGTATCTCTGAATATATATGTCCTCGTGTCAACTAATCATGTCCAGGAAGCCATTTTGAAATTTCTTTGCTCTCTCCCCTTTTCCCTGTTTATAACATTTTCAGTCACCCAATCAGGGTGCAGAAACCACAGTGCATGAATTAGTTGGACCAGTGACGAGCACCATGAATAATGAGCAGCAATTGCAAATCATCCAAGACATAGTGCACTACTTGGGCCGAGATACGTTCGCATGAAACAATTTCAAATGGTGAACCAATCTCCCAAAATCTTAAAAAAGGAACCCCCCCAAAATCATGAAAAAGGAAAACACATAACACAGTCCTACTCAGCTATCTGATGCTATGCAGTAAATGCGGGGAGGGAGAAACAAAGGGATGAAGGAACAATCAGTCAGTTATATATCTGAAAACATGGGATTGGAATGGATTACTCTGGCGCTTGCATGAATAACTACAAAAATTATGAGTTATGCTATTTTCCAGCCCTTTCAAACTTTGGCCACAATATTTGACTCGCTAACAAGTCATTGCTGTGAATAGCACAGATTGGCTGCACACTGCAGTAGGTAGATTTTTTTTCAACCAGATTTGTTATCAGAAATCAGGTGATCATCCAGCCCTTCGTTCAAAGCCCTGATTTCAGTAAGCTTTGGATCAAGCCCCTGTATCCAGTAGTGCCAACCCTAAGTCTTAACAAATCACGAGTCAGGCCTTAAAAAATAGTATTTTTAAATATTAATTATTAATTAATTATTATTATTATAGTTTTGAAGTGGGGTTGTTTGTCCTCTAGTTTCTCAGCTTTCAGCATGTATTTGGGTCACATTATCAAGCTTTTCTCCACAACCATGAGTAGCAGACTTATTTAAAAAAATGAAAACTGAGATTCTCATGTAATCATGGGACTCCAGAAGCTGGGGCTTTGTGCGTGTGTGTGCATGTGTGCGTGTGTGTGCATGTGTGCGTGAGTGTGCTCATGCACAACATTAAAAAGGACTCATGAGGCCACACTCCTCAAGGGTAAAAATGTGGCAAGCCACCAGGAAGTATGTTAAATGAAGATATCCTGGAATCTGGCTGTAATGGGGTGTATACCCCACGGTGGCTGAGAAAGAATTAATTGTACCCAGAAAGCAATTAGTGTGCCCAATTGCACCTGAAGGATGGGCCAGGCCCCCCCAGTTAGGATTAGGCCCAGCTGAGGAGGAGCTGGGTGATTGAATTAAGGATGAAGCTGCAGCTGAAAGAAGCTGAGTGACTAATAAAGAAATCATTGAAGGTAGGAGATGGGAAGTAGGTGGCCTAGGGGGAGGGTAGGCCTTGGGAGCAGCTTGCTAGGCAGGAGCACTGACAAAGAGCCAGGAGAGAGACCATGCAAGGACAGGAGTGGAGTGAGCTCCTGTGGTCAGCCTGGACAAATTGGCCAGAAACCAGGGTTCCAGCCCTGGGGTTTGGGTTCTAGCAAAGGTGGACATAGAGAACCTGGGGAGAGGCAGAGAGGAGCTGGGCCTCCAGGGAGAAAGCCTTGGTTGGTATTGCTCTTTTCAGGTGCTGGAAAAAACTCTGCAGAGCTTGGGAAGAGTGACGACCCTGAATGAGTTAATATGGGTCTGAGAGGTCAGTTATACACCTGGCTGCACCTAGGGAGTGGACCAGGCTTAACTGATGAAGATCAGCTGGGAAAAGACCTGAGTGGTGATTATAAACAGAGGAAGCTAATGAGAGACTCCGCAGTTGTCCTGTGGGACTACAGAGATTGTGAGGCAAAAGCCCAGGCAGAAGACTGGCGAGCCCTGGAATCCTCTCCTGAGAGGGAAGTCTAGTAAGAGGACAGCAGAGAGACAGACAGACAGACAAAGCAGCCACTGAGAGCAGAGTGTGATCCAGTGGTGAGCCCTGGTAAGAAGGGCAGGACCTGGACTCCCAGGGAGGGAGTCCTGGGAGGTGCTCAGTGGAGAAACAGAGCAGCAGAGAGGAAGGCAGAAACCAGTTAGTTTCTATATTTTTAGTTGAGGATTTTTTTTTGTTAGGGGATTCATGGGGTGAGCCCTGGTCCCTCAGAAGGGGATAAAGGCAGTGGAAAGCCCTGAGAGAAGGTGGTGAGGCCCAGAGGTGGGGCACCCTTTTGTGAGGCCATTAGGCTGTCTTCTATTGGTCTTTCTATTACCCCAAAAGAGGTGTACTAAATTGTGAGCAGTCCAGAGGGCTGAGTCACGGGAAGAGGCAGACCACCAGGGGACTAGAGCAGCCAGCGACTGGGGGTGCCAGATGAGGAGAGAGGTGCTCTGTCTCTTTGGGCCACAAGGAGGCACTCAAGTGGTTGATCCCATGGTACAGGGAGTGAGCCCAGGCAGGGGATGAGCAAAAGGGCCTAGAGACAGGTCGAGGTAGGAGGGGGTCCAGGGATGCAGCAAGGAGCCAAAGGGAACAGACCTTAGTTGCTTGTTACAGGGTCCCTGGGTGGGAAACCAGAGTAGAAGGAGAGCCTGGATTTCCTCTTCTGGCCATGGAGGAAGGTGGCATGGAAGACTCCTGGTATAAGGACCATTGAGCCCACAGCGGGGGGCTGAAGACTTGGTGTAAAATCATTGGACTCTTTTGTGGGATCCTTTGTTACCCCAGAAGGGTGGGACTGGACATGACCAGGCTGGAGGACTGAGTCACAACAAAAAGCAGACCACTGAGGGGCCAAAGCAGCTGTTGGAGGGGTGCTAGAGGAGGAGAGCCTGATCTGCCACGATGGGACATGCTGGCCAGTGAGTCACTTTTCTACAATGGAATATGTATGTTCCCACTGCTGTATGTTCCCCACTGGTTTGAGCCTCTGGAGGCTGTGCCTGAAATGCTCAGATGCCTGGGTGGGTGGGTGTGTGTTTAAGCATCTTTTTTTGTGCCCAACTTGCAATATGCTAAAGGGGCCTGATTTTCAGACCATCAGGCCTCTTTAAGGTGTTATGAGTTGGGCACCCAAATTTACTAGTCACTTCTGAACACATTTAGTGATTATCTTGATTTTTTTTTTAAATTGTAAATCCCATTATTTCTCCTGGCAAGGTGCTTTTAAAAACAGAGAAGGAAGTAAAGCTACCACTGTACTGAAATGAAAACAGTATATTCACATCATAAGAGCCCCCTTTGTCCAAAGCTCTGTAATAGGTGGAGATAACTGATTGTAAACCCGTTATACACCCTCACCTTTGGCTGAAGATGACTGATTCCGTTGTAGTTAGTCATCTCCCTGTGGCTCTCCTTCCGCAAGGACTTGTGGGTAGTGTAGGGGAAACTGAGCTAGAACTTTTTTGGTGATAAATGCACGTTTGGTTGGACCAACACGTCTGGAATTTGTACAGATTTTGACAAACTGTTTCTATTGTGAGTGGGGGGGGAACCTAAAGGGAAAAATTTGGAAAGTCCAAAATATTTTGTGCTGACACTTTTTCAAAAACTCAAAGTGTTTTGTTTCAACCATTTATTAAGAAACTAATTTTGTTTTAAAAATATTTCTAAGAGGTTGCGGGGGGGGGGGGGCGCTCAATCAAAATGAAATGGTTTGTTCAACCCAAAACAATTAAAAAAAATAAAATTGTCAGCAAATTGAAAAAATCCTTTATCCACAGCTTTACGTGGGGATTGCACATGTGCATATCTAGCTATTATAGCTGTCTTTGCATCTTAGTTCTCTACCCTGGGAGCATAACCAGCCATCCTTTCCAGGACTGCTCAGTGCAGGTCAGACCTCAGAAAATCCTTGTGATTGTGCAACACAGGCTGTTAGTCTGGGAGCTAGACAAAACCATAGCGGCTGTCAGGGACCAACAGCCTCAATGTAGAATCCTTTATATGTTCCACAACCAAGTTGTAGCCCTTCCCTCCGGTGAGAGACACAGCAGCACCTCGCGGTAGGTAGGAATCTAGATAAGCGCAGACACTAGAACACAATGCACTGTAGTGCAGTTCCGAGCCTGTAGATTCACTGCTGCAAGGAGTTTTTTACATAGACATACCCACTGACACACACGCAGTGTATGATGCTCCTGGGCAGCTAACCCCATGTTGCTTGGCTTCGGTCACTTTCCCATTGCGTATTTTGGTTTCAAGCTGGAGTTGCATGCCTCTTGCTTTTCTTTTCTTCCCTATTCCCAAGTGGCCGCTCTATTCCTCCACAGCTCCATGAGCAGCCCCTAGGCAGCTGTTCCTGGCCAAGCCATCCATTAAGGCTCATCATAATGCCCCATGTGCTGCCAAAGAACCCTTGATTTTTGAAGCCGTGTCAGAAGCGAACCTCTGCCTCAGCTATCCGTTCTCTTCCAGCATAAACTCTGCAGGTTGCTATCAGGAGATGTTGAGATGTCTGGAGGTTGCTTAAACATTCCCAAAGCCTGGTGGTTCAGGCTGCCTCCTGCTGAACAAACTGAGAACCAGCTTAGACAGGAGCTGATAGGGCAAGAATGTGTCTTTGCAATAATCAGCAAATGGAAGTCCTCAAATTCTTTACCGCAGACAGTGCATTTCTGGGTGCTTATTTTGCACCTTGGATGGGAAGAAAGCACCAGGCCAACCCAAGTGACTTCAAACAAGAAGGACGACAGTCAAATAATCCTCTCGAAAGACAGGGTGCCAGATCCTTAGCTGGTGTAAATCAGTGTAGTCCTATTAACTTCAATAGGGCTATGCTGATTTACACCAGCTGAGTGGCTGGCTTCCTGCCTGGAGTGTTTATCACTGTTTGGAAATAGAATTGATACATTGAAAAAAAGGAAAACAGTCCATCAGAAGCCCTTTGGAATGTAATAGGAGCAAACCCAAATGGTTCTATAGCAATTAACAGAGGGAGAGCCTTTCTAGCCTTTTTGTCTCTGCATTCCATAGAATTCTATAGCAGGAAAGTAATTCTTTATGCAATTCTATAGGATGGCTTAAAAAAAAACCTATAGAAAAGTGATCATTTCCTATTCCATTCGACAGGGCTGTTTCCCAACCAGTGTAACATCATTGAGGGCCAGTGTAAACTTTCCAATGAGTTAAAGCAGTGGTTTTCAATCTGTGATCTGAAGACTGCCTAAGATTTCCAAAGGGGTCCGCGCCTCCATTTGAAACTTTTTAGGGGTCCACAATTGAAAAAAGACTGGTTGTTTTCAGCCTAAGGACACTTTATCATTGAGTCGTTATTGAACAGCAATATTTCAGGGACCAAATCCATGTGTCCTTACTGATATTGTAACTCGGGCAAGACTCCCACTAGCTTCATCGGGAATTTGCCTGACAAGTGAAAACTAAGGACCTCTGAGCGGTTGCATCTGTCCTGTGAATTCAGGGGTCAGTATCACTTCAAGATGTCCAGTTCCCCTCTCTCCTTTTCTGTACCAACCCCTCATATCAGTTTAAATCCATGTAGCATGCACAGGTTGAGCCAATGTGGTGTCAAAACACACAGTTGCATTGGTTTAAAAGCGTGCCTCAAAGGGATGCTGGGTTCTCCCCCTCAGGGCGCATGGCACCCTACATCAGAAAGGGAGGGCAGGATGCTCCAGTGCTAGCCTGGGACTTAGGACACCAAGCACCAATTCCCTGCTCCACTGCAGACTCCTTGGGTGACCTTGTGCAAGTCATCTATTTGCTCTGTGCCTCGCTTCCTCATCTACACAATGGGGATGGCCACATGTCCTTCCCTCACTGGGGTGTCCTGAGATGCTCAGACATCTGGCCCCCATAGCCACTGGAAGGACAATAGGTAGAATTAGGTGAATAATGACACTATTCCCACCCAAAGAATCACCCTTTGAAGCTGGCTGAGTGAAGGAGTGTGTAGCACCTTTAGCGTAGCATTTGGCATGTTCTGCCATGCAGTGGGTGGCTCTGAGACATTCCCATAATGCTGCTGATGCTCGCTGGGGTGACACAGCCCTACAATGCAGGGCTGTGGCTAAACCGTGCATGGGGGTCCTGTGGCAGGGACCAGGCAGTTCAGCATCAGCTTCCTGGGCCAAGCTCCATACCAGAAGTCAGAACGTGTGGTGGGGTTCTGGGTCCAGAGTGAGGGTCAGAATCCAAGTCAGAGCCAAAGTCAATGCCAGGAGTTTGGGAGAAGAGTCAGTCCTGGAAGCTCACTGGGGATCCACAGTGTGGCCTGGGAGCTTCCTGGGATGCCCTCTGGCTTTGTATGGGGTTTGCAGGCCACAGAACAGCTGGTTAACAGCTGTGGCTGAGTAGTGTTGTCCATTAACTGGTAGCTCTGTTGACCTGGGTTTGAGTCCTGCCAATCCTTGTGCAGTCTGATCCAAACCTGTATAAAAGTGAAGCCCTGCTAGATAAAGCCAGAATGGCGAGGATACTCCTTGCCTACTCATTTCAATAAAGAAATATTATTGCACACCATGGCCATGCATTTCCAGGTGCACACAATGCAAAGACAAGTTACCCTTTGAAGTAAATGAAGTTTAAATTAAATCACATGCGAGCTCCATAATGTGATGGGGATAGCAGATTGCAAACCACGCTACATAACTGCCTATGCTATTCCCAGTAGATCCATTATAAATCCTACCATACATCAATCAGCCTTTCTCCTGCCTGGAGAAATCTAATCTAGAGTCAAAGTCCTTCCCTGCTTCCTTCCATTGTCCAGGCTTTTTTACATCAAGTGAGACAAATTCTTCCCTGCAGTAATATTGGAGAAGCCTATGAAGTTACCCAGGGGATGAATTTTGCCCCAGTGGGTTTCTTTGTCAGTAAGTTATCAAGGAGGAATTTTCCCCTTTTATTTCAAATTACTCCTTTTCACCCTACCTCCCTTGGAAGGACTAGGAGAAGGAGTTGACAGGGAGTAGCTAGAATAAATGATTTTGGAGGGGCAGTGACTGAGCCTAGGCAACTCAGAGGTTCCTCTAATCCTTCAGATGGATAGATGTTGATCTAATCTCATCTGAATTTGTTCTGCCTAGAATTTGCTTCCATCCCACCATGAGATGCAATCTCACAAGCTTGGAAGCCTTAGGCTGGGCAAGTGATTGGCAGAGGGACCTCCGAGGAGGTGCTACAGGGGCCATGCCAATGGTTCTGTGATATTGAATCATTGACCTGTCGTGGTGTTAGGGTGCACTCTGACAGTAAAGGTGCCATCTCTGGGCTTAGATGCAGAACCAAGGTCCTGACCAGTCATGATCACGTAGCAGAGGGGGTGTGTGTGTGATGTTTTTCATCCCATGGATCCTGGCCATTGATACAGACATGTCTTCTCCTGGTGAAAATGAGCCAAGTTCTTGGAAAGTAGGTGTGGTGTGTCCAGTCCAGTTCTTGGTTCATTGTTCTCGGTGGCCTTAGATGCGAGTGATCATCTCTGTGAAATAAGGTAATGTCTCACAGTGAGATGGGCCAAGTTCTGTGGTTGAGTGGAGGCATTCTAGACTTGGGAAGCAATTGACAAGAGAGGTAAGGTCTATATGACGTGACTCTACTGTCAGAGGTAGCACAGAAGTCCGATTTCTTTGTCTCCTTCAAAGTGGCATAGGAATGTGGAATATCCAAGTCTGTCAGCATCACAAATTTTCCAACACGGTTATGCAAGTATTTTTTTTCTTAGTCGCATGTTGTCCAAGAACCGTGATAATCTATATTGGTTGATGGGACAGATGGGGGAAGGTTTGGTGCTGGGGGGTCTATGATGGTAGCTAATAGTTGTAATGTTGTACTGATTCTCCTACCCTTTTGGCCTCTTGTTTCGGTAGAGTTTAGCTTCATTGTGAAAAGCTTAAAGAATCTTTGTTCCAATTTTAAAATGGATAAATACTTATTATGCAATGGATAATTAGCTCATGGAACTCCTCGCCAAAGGACATCATGGAGGTCAAGAGTGGTAGATATCTATTTGGATGGAATCCCCACTTCCATTAGAAACAATACATAAAAAAGCAACCCCCACACAAGTTAAGAAGGGATCTGACCCTCCTGCATCATGATATAAGTCTTACTGATAGGGGTTCATTTGTTCTTATGGGTTGGGAAGGAATTTCCCCTGCAGACAGCTTATTCCATAATTGTCCACTGCAGGGTTTCTTGCACCTTCCTCTGAAACAGCTGGTATCAGCCACTCAGTTACTATAAGTAGCTTTATGGATGTGGCTAAATGCTAAACTTTCAAATACTGATCATAGTAATAGTTTCTCCTTGCTATGTAACGGGAGAGGCGGTGTTACCTCATGGAGAGCACACTTGGACTTGGGAGACCTGGGTTCAGTTCCTGGATCTGCCACTTGCCTGGCAACTGCCCTTGGTCATGTTGCTTCTGCCTCCATTTCCCCTCAGTATCATTATCCCCATTTTACAGAACTCCTTTGCAAAACACCTTGAGAACTGCTGATGAAAAGTGCTATATAAGAGCTGTTGTTTTGCCTCAAGGAGGAAGTGCCTGAGGGAGACAGACTTTACATTCCTTATGCTCACATCCACCCTGAGGATTCAATTCAGGGTGTGGCCAGCTGGTGGCTTGAGTCCATACATTACCTGTGAGAAAATTAAAATAGAGACCTGCCATCATAGATTATCTGGGATAGATCCCCAGTCCTCCAGCACAGCGCCCAAGTGACTCCATTAGCTAGTAGCAGCAGAAGGCTCTTACTGTCTCTCTGGACCAGCCACTAGAGGGGGACATAGCACACTAGCGAAGTAAGCCATTCACTCCCTCATGAGAAGCTCACCCTGCGTCATCAGGCATTCAAACCACACTATGACTGGTCGGGGGGTGGGACACACTTATCCAGTTACTCTTGATTCTCATTGGAGAAAGTGAGATGAGAATCAGGCCTAGAGGCTCAAATGAGCAGCTGCATGGGGGGGGAATGTGGCATTTCTTGATCCTCCTTTCCCCACCCCTCTGCATTCCAGCTGCTGCGTCTTCATCAGCATGTACTCTGAGATCGGTCCCAGGTGCGCATCAGTGTCCCCCCCCCCCCCCCCCCGCCCCATTCCAATTGGGGAGAAAGCATTGTTAGCTCCTCAGCAGGCTGCGCGGGTTCATCCAGTTTCATGGTTTCCCCCTTTATACCGCACCTGCTTCAGTGAAACGTGGAACTCCCTTCCAAGGGACGTCAGCCATGCATCCGTGCACGCCCTGCTCCTTTGTGCTGGCATCGCAGGCCAGGGGGAGAGGAAAATAAACTGAAAGGGGAGGAGGAGAATGTCTGGTAGATTTATACACCTGCCAGTTGATTTAATAACCCTCAATACATAACAGTCAAGACTAATGGAAAGTTATCAGTGCTGCTATTGAACCAGTGGCCAAGCCACTAATAAACGGAAAGTGGAAAGTGTCAAAACAAAGAGGCTGGATTTGGAGGGGTGTGTGGGGGGGTGGATGTTATGTGCTTTTAATGTTGCATTCCATGTAGTCACTTAAGCAAGCCTGGTAGTGCACAACATGGACACAATGAACATGCCTTTCATACGGTCTGTGTTCAACCTGGTAATGCTGTGAAATAATACGAACTTGCACCTTTCATCTAAGCAGCATCTTTTATCTAGGGGCCTAGATACCATGGTGATGGGTGTGGAGAGACCTCCAAGGCAGAAGGATAGATTAGGTTTCTGTAATATTTAGCATTTACCTTCCAGCACCCTTCCACAGACACACATCCTTCTCTCATTCCTGTGGGTGTAAATAAGTGTTACCAGCAGCAGCTCACGGGTGGAAATGGGTACATGGAGAGGTCAGGACTAAAGCCAAACAAAATTTTCACACAACTCTTTTTGGCAAAAAAAAAAAAAAATGCAGATTTGGTGACACCTCACTGTTTTGTGAATTCATGCTGGTTTGGGGAAATAATTCATCTAAGGGTAGGGGGGGAAACAAATTCTAGTTCAATCAAAATGGCTTGGGGCCTTTTTTGGGGGGGGCAGGGGACATAATGTCAAAACTGCTTTTATTTTGCAGGTTTTTTTAAATTTTATTTTAAATACAAGACCATAAACTACTCAAAATCAAAATGAAACATTTAATTTGACCCCAAACAATTCCCCCACCCCACACTACCGGTGAACTGAAAAATCCATTCAATGCCCGGCTCAAGACCCAAATATTTTTTTTACAAGTGGCCACTGATGCACTGCTGGTGTTCAGTATCTTGGTTTCCAAGATGACCACACCCAGAGGCCATTTACTTGGGATTGTTACTCCAGGCTTCATCTGAACCGCATGTTCCTTTTAATACTATATGGCAGTCTGGGGTAGAAGAGAAATAGCTGGAATGATTTGAGAATGGCTTTGAGTCATGCAGGGAATCTGGACTGGCTTGTCTATGGAATGGTTGAGTCTCCCAACTGGAGTTTACCTGAATTTACTACATCAGGCATCGGCAACTTTCGGCACGCGGCTCGCCAGGGTAAGCCCCCTGGCTGGCCGCCGCTTCCCACAGCCCCCATTGGCTGGGGACGGCGAACCGCGGCCAGTGGGAGCCGTGATCTGCCGAACCGGCGGATGCAGCAAGTAAACAAACCGGTCCGGCCTGCCAGGGGGCTTACCCTGGCGAGCCGCGTGCCGAAGGTTGCTGATGCCTGTACTACAGCTTCGTTACATGAATTAGGGTGTATGGGTGTGGTTGTGTGTTGTGCCTCCAGGTATAACAGCTTCAATAGTGCACTGAAAAAAATGTACACCAGAAGCTCCAAGGTGTGATGGGCTGATGCCCTCACTGGTCATACCTGGAGTCACAAAATCCAGTCTCAGCTCAGATCATAGGGGAAAATCGCTTTGTCCACCTCGCCACACCCCCACCAGGTTTAGCACAAGGTTGAGAGTGTCTGCTCAGCAGAGGGCTAAGACTTCAATGGTGGGACCTTTATGCAGTGCCAGGAGGAAGGTGCCTTGGCAGAGTTGTGTGAAAAGGGGGCTGGGGGGAGGATAGGGCTGTCGCAGTGTTAGGACTGAAGTGCATGGACAGAGCGGAAGGATCCAGGACTGTTTGCAGCACTGGGATGAAAGTACCTTGGTAGATGTTTGCATGTGTGAGTTATTGCAGGACTGGAATTTAGGAGCATTAGCTGAGTTTTGTGTGGATAGGCAGGTAACTAGACTGCAATAGCAGGGGCCTTTGCATGGTCAGGATAGCGATGCCCTGGCAGAGCTGTGTGCATGTAGGGAGGGGGTAGCTTGTACACAATGTTTTGGCACCATGTCCAACCCGAACCACTGTTCCCTTTCCTGTGCTCTTAACTTCAGGTATTGGCCCCTGAGGTGTAAGGGGAGGGTCACCTGGGGAAGTGACATGGCCATCAACTTGCTTTCAGCAAAGGCTCCTTAGAGAAAAAAACATTTCTCCCAGACATCTCATGAGACAACTCGACAGACTAAATCCCCTCAGACTGATTCTCCTCTGCTTTGCACCTTGTGCCGTGATTCACATGTGCAGAGCAGGTGTAGAAATCTGCCAGACCACCATTCTTCACTCATTTAGGTCACAATTCAAGGCAACTGCACCAGTGTTCCCACTCGAGGCTCCTGACTCCTCTGCTGTCACCTCTCTTGTATAGAGACCCATGTCTCCCTCTCCTGGCCAGGGGTTTTTCCAGGATGAACGGTTACCTCCCTATGCTGTGATATCCCCAGCAAGCCAGACTGTCTAAACAGGCCAGCGTCTGTGCATTGCTTTCTCTTTGAAGGCTATGGACAGCTGTAAGTACCAGCAGTCACAAGTTACCACACAGCTCATTATAAGCAAGCACATGTATTCTTAAGGTTAAAGCATTATAGAGAACATATAAAACAATCAAGTTCCTATACCCAAGCTAAAAGCTTCCCAGATGTCACCCATCAGTCTTACGGGGGCTCAATAGGCCAAAGTTCTTCCAGCCCTTCCCAGGAAGGATGAGGGGGCCCCCTGCACAGAAGGTCCTATCTGTTTGCAGGATCAGGAAAAAGGCTTTGAGTCCGTTTCAACTCAGGCTGTTTATCCAAAAGTCCTTTAGTTGTCCGTTGGTGTGTGGAGAATCCTGCTTGAACCAGTACATGCAACCACCTGCTGATGGTGCTACCTCTCAGGAGGTGTTACAACTTGAGCGAATTTGCCTAATCTCCCCCCTGCCACATTGTTCTGAGTTCCTGGAGGAGTTGTGATCCCCTCCTCCATGGAGTTACATGCAATTCTCAGCCCACAGTCAAGCCTGGGGCTCCTAACTGGGACAGTATGCTGAACTGCAGTTCGGCTGTTTGCCTTCTCAGGGTGGTTCTGTTTTGCACAGAGGTGCAGGAGGTTAATGCCACATTTTATTGCCTCCGCAAGCAGATGCCATGAGGCACGCTCAAGCCAGTAAAGGCAGGTGGAGGAGAAATAAGTGGTGTTAACCTCTTTAAAGGTGTCTTATTCAAAAGGGCAATATTAAAAGCCTGGCATCCCAGTGGAAATAAATCTTCCCCTAATAATTCTCCCCAGTGGATGGAGTTCCAATGAAATTCTGCACTTTCAGGAAACACTTGTCCACGGGTTCTCTTTTTATGTTTCTGGCTTACTTCTGGATTTTCCCATCATTACTTTCCCATAAAGAACATGGTGGCAACAAAAAGGCAGCAGAGCGAGGGTTTTAATGCTTAACTTACAAACTACTCTTGGATTTGATTGTGGTGCCTGCAGGGATGTAGCAAAGCCCCAGAGGGCCCTGCTGCAAGAATAGGTTAGAGGCCCCCATCCTGATTCCAAAATCTAAAATTTTGCTTGCTTTTTACAAACTGGGAAAATCAGAACAGCTTCATCTTAGCCTGCATATTGCATTCATGGATATCTACACCCAAGAGCGTGCTATTGACACTATCATACAAAATTCTCACTGGCAGTGATGTAGTGCTAAATTTTATAGTGCAGAAGCCCTGCAGAAATGATCTCAAGTTCGTAATTCTGTCCCTCATGTGAGAGTCTCCAAGATCTATCTTGTATGTGACATCATCATAAGCTAAAGCACCCATATTCAAAGGCTAACATTTTACCAGGAAATTTGATCTAATTGAAAATCTGTGCAACAGCAATCATGAGACTTCCCACACCAGTAATAAATACATATTGTATCAACATAAAACATGTGTAACTCAGCTTTTATAGGCCAAACTTTAAACTAAGTAGCAAGGCACATTCAAAGCACACATGTAATTAGTCAAAAAGCCCAAGGCCTGACTCACTTTAGTTTCATGTTGGTGCAGATCTTCTGGAACTGAATAAATGGAGTTACACCGCTGTAGAAGAGGAGTCATGCAATGGGGAATCTAGTCCCAAATCTTTATACCTGATCCTACCCATGGAAACACTTGCAATTGGAGCACAAACAGCATGTGCTTTGCATCCACCGCTCGTGGCTGGGCACCAACTGCAACCAAGTGTTGTCACAAATATACTGACTACTCTTGAAAATGTGGGCTCGGTGTCACGGAAACAAAACACACAGGACTCATGCTGCTGTGCAATTAAAATTGCAAAACACAAAACCCCAACCAACTCCACTCTCTGCACTTGTCAAAGATCACGCCATCTAGTCCATTTCCATCACTGTCTAAGTCAGGCACTTCTTATCTGTCTGCTTCCATAGCACAGACATGTTTAGGTGACCTCGATTTAACAAGCCAGCCCTCATCAACAGCTGGAACACATTCTAACAGAGTCAAGAGATTAGTTCTGTTCAGGGGCTGCTCCCCATCTATCCCCTCCACCGGCCTCATCCTCCACCCTTCGAGGCTGGGGACCCTGGCCCCTCACAACACTTTCCCTAGAGCTGCTCAGCTCAACCACAACAGGACTTGGGCATCCTGTGCCTGCCCTCCCACACTCCATGCCCCCAGCCCACACCCCTCCCCTGGCCTCCTCATTCTCCACCCCCAAGCCAGGGATCTCTGCCCTTCGCAACCCTTCCCCTGGAGCTGCTCAATGGAACCTGAGCACCCCACAGCTGGCTTCTCACTCTCAGTCCATCCCAGCTTGCACCTCTTCTCTGCCCCCTGCAGCCCTCCCTCAGCCTCTGCCCCCAGGGCTTGGGACCCCTGTCCCTCGCAACCCTTCCTGTGGAGCTGCTCAGCTCAAGCACAACAGGACTCTGGCATCCCCAGCAGTATCTGTCTGTAGAGCCAGTGTAGGGGAATTTGCTGGTGGCATAGAACTAGCAGCTCCTATGCCCACTCTGCTATTGGCTGGATGTGATGAGGGCTCAATACATCCTAGCATTGCCTTCCTGTCATATCCGCTTGTGGCCATCGGCAGCTGGCAGCCTGTTTAAACACAAGGAGTAATTCTCTATTCAATTTCATATAAAATAAATTGCATGAAGAAAACATCACAGCTGAGAACTAAAAAGTCACATGCCACCCAATGCTGACCTCGTGTGCAGAACTTAATTTTGCAGTGTAAACCACTTATGTCAGTGTAATCCAGAATAACTCCTTTGGAATCAAAGTCACTCTGGATTTACACCGGTGTATACAAGATGGGCATCTGGCTGACAGTCTTAATTACATGTTACATGCTGCTAAAAATTGTGGCTCTGTGTCCCCCCTCTAGTGACTAGACTGTTTGAACAGGCTTAGGAGTCAGCTACTGCTTTTGACTTAACTGCTCCAATTCTTTAGTTCAAATAAAAGCTGCTCATGCTTTTAAATCTAGAGGTTCCAGGTTCAGTCCCTGAAGATGACTCAGTCAAAGGAGTCCCTACAATCACTTTTTTTCCCCCTCAAAGTCTCTCTGCACTTTGAAAGGGGGACATCTCAGAAGGCTAGATATTACCATTAATCCACCTTCCTATTCCAGACAGACAGCATCCGCCTTTGCTCAGGTGGGGCAAAATTCTGTGGTGACACAAATGCTAGTATAAGTTACAGCCAAGTTGCAGTTTGGTCAGAAAACAGAGGCAAAGCAAGTCATGTAACTTGCCCTGACTTGTCATTCAGTGGCCACGCAAATCAGTTCAATTGCTACCTATCTGCTGTTAGAGCCAATGAGGAAATGATTTTTTTTACCATTTAAAATTTGTAACTAACCTTTTTCATCAAAAATTTCAGTCAGTGGTTTCAGATTTTCATCCCAAAACTGAAAATCCCAACACTTCCAGTTTCTCAGTGAAACGCCAATATTTTCATCAAAAACAGATACTTATTTCACCAATTTCCATTCAGTCAAAAAAAAGCCCAACAACCCTTTCTGGGGAGAGGCGGGGAGGAGGATATTCTGCTGGAAAATTTCCAACCGGCTTGGTTTTGTTCAGGGGGAGGGAGGGGGACAAATTCACCCCTTGCTACAAGGTTTATGCCCCAGGCCACATTTGGCAGAATTAGGCCCAAGAACATAGCTCAGCATATTGCCCTTTAAGAATGCACTGTGCTGATAGCATTGCCACATGTTCTGTATCCCAGAGAAAATAAATTACATTTAAAATAGATCTCATTTTAGATCCAGAGGCTCTGCCACCCTTAGCCTATGAGAAATAACTGGTCTGTTACTCCTCAAACTGCTCATCAGATTCATAGCAACAGGGATTTTATGTTTCACAAACAAATTTATATCCTCATTGGAAAGCTGACAAGCCTCATTCGCTAATGTTTTACTAAATTGAAGAAGTCATAAACCACTACACAAAATGATAGTTTAAGACAGAGGGTTCAGAGGCAAGCGACTGAAATTTCAGGGAAGCTCATCACCAGGGAAATGAAAGATCAGGAGCTTGGGAATGGCTGAAACTTAGAGTATGTGAAAACAATAGAAAGCTGAGAACTCGAAGTGGTATTGGAGATTAATTTATGATGAAGATAAAAAAAAACCCAGCTCCTTGCAGACTTGTGAAATGTGCAAGGGATGAAATAAAAAGTTGCAAGATTGAGACAGAAAGAGGAGGAAGGTGCAGTTTCATCCTGTAGCTGTAGGTATTGGGGAACTGGTTCAGGGGGAAAAATGTGTTACTTTTTTATTTTTTTCCCCAAATGAAAGCTGAGCTTCTCCTGCAATCCCATGATTCCAACAAGGGGGACTTTAAGAAAGACACAAGATATTTCCAGACTCATGATAGAAGCATGACTGTTGGCAACACTGCTGCAATTTAATGGTGCAGTGCTCCAAGAAACACCTGGAGAAATAGAACTTGAATCCCCAGAGCTCTTAAGGCACAAACTGCTGCTGTCTGAGCTTTATGATACCTGAAGCAATACGGGCCCAGGATACACAGTTGAGCAGTTCTGATTCCATCCAGTAAAGGGGAGTGTCAGGCACAAACTCGCTGATACATATGCTAGCTGGTTCATTACAGTAATCTGAGTCCTCTGTCGCAGATGTGAACATTCAGTCTGCATTTGCAAGGACAATATGAAAGACAAACTGCTCTCGGTATTCAGCTATAATATTTGCCCTCCTCCCCTGTTGGTATTGACTTTCCTCCATAAAGGAGGAAAGAGATTATTGTAAAAAGTTTTTTTTTATGGCTCTTGTCTGCTAATGATAAAGCAACAAAGGAAGAATCTGCTGACTGATAGTAGGCAACAGAGCGAGGCGTTTTGAACTGCACATAAAGATGGATTAGCCATTTTGGGTGCTGTAGATATTTGCTTCTGCTCGTCCCTTCTAAATTCAAAAATACCATAATGTTCTGCAGTAATGGAGAGGAAATGACAAGGAAACGGAGGCTCCAGCAGGCTACGTGACTTACACAAGCTGACCGAGTCAGTGGTAGTCAGGAATAGAATCCAGACCTATTTAGCTGGTCTTTAACCACTAGACCACATTGCAACATAAGCTGACAACAGATCAGGAGCAGAGAGTAATGACAAATGATATTGAAGCCCGGTCTCCAGGTCCCTTACTAGTGCCCTAACCAGTGGGCGGTTCTTCTCTATAGCTTGTCATACCAGTAAGTCTTGCACTTAATCGAATTGCTGCCACCACACCCTGTGGGGCAGGTTCATCCCTCATTGTTTCCTTGTACTTCTGTCTGTTTCACTCGGTTATCTATAGTTAGACTTTGAGCTCTTTGGGGGTGGGGGCTGTCGTTATTCTGTTTGTTCAGCACTAGCACAATGCAGTCTCCATGACTGGAGATCCTAGGTGCTTCTGTAATACAGCTAATAAACAGCAATAATAATGCACAGTGCCTACCACACATGCATCCTGGTCTATGACGGGCGTGCCTAGGTGTCACCGTAATACACCTAATAAATAGCAATCTTAATGCGCAGAACCTAGCACAATAGGGTCCTGGTCCATGCCTGGTGCTCATAGGGGCTACCACAATGCCTGTCCCAGTGCAGAGCTCTGCTACCACTCAGCAGTGGGGTCAGAATAAGGGGCCACATTCTTATTGTGGCTGCTGTTTGCATCCCTGTGTCTGGAGATTCTTTTCTGGAGCACTTGTTACTTAAAAGCTCAGTATGACGTATTCCCACAAGTCAAAACAGGGCGACGATGCAGCAGGACCCCATCTGTGCTATAGACCTGTTAGTTGGCAGGACAAAGAGACGTGTCCAAGGTTACACATCAAGTGTGTGGAGGGACAGGGAATTAAACTGAACTATCGCATCCAGTCCTAGGCTAGTGCCCTAACCACTGGGCCATCCATCCTCTCTCAACCTTTCCCCTTGCTCCACCTGTGCACAACAGAGGGCGCTACTGTCCAACCCTCCAGCCTCTGTTCTTTCTGCTGCTTCTATTGAGGTTCCGGTACTGTGTTTTCTCTCAGCATTAATAACGACTTGTATTCCTTGCAAATAAATACATACATAAACTAAACTAAACAGCTTTCCTGTTTGTAAATGCAAGTGTCAGAGAGTATTTTGTCAGCATCAGTTCACTATTTAGATGGGAATCATTAGTGACAGAGCAAGTGCTACTTAGACTCGGCACTGATGATTAAAGCAGCAAACAGGGATGTACTTAATGCTGTCAGGATTCCGCATGGATAGTAGAAGAAGGAAATCTCCCTGGTGAAGGGTAATTAGCATGTTTCTATCTCGAACAAGAGAGCCTCGCTGTAGAATTCAATGGGGCCACCGCAGGGACTGCGTTATTTATCATATCAATCTTCTTCTACACACACACCTCACCCTTTAAGAATATGATGTTGTATATTAATTGTTTGGCTAGAGTGCTGTGGGCTCGTGTGTTTTCCTCAGCACATTGTTCTAACGAGGACAGGTTTTCCGATGGGCTAGGGCAGAGCTTTCCAAACTGTGTGTCGCGACACGTTAGTGTGTCGGTGGCAGTGTGTAGGTGTGTCACGGGGCGGCAGGCGTGCTCCGCTCCCCGGCCGGGGCAGCGGGGCGGCAGGCATGCCGCCCTCCCCCCCCCCCCCCCCCCGGTGTTTTGGCGGGGTGGCGTTGTTGGGTGGGGGGCGGGTTTCGGCCGGCGTTGGGGCGGGGGGCGGCGGCACTTGGGGTTGTTTTTTTTGTTTGTTTGTTTTGTTTTGCTTGGGGCGGCCAGCCCTGGGTACTGTGCATGCACAGTGTGTGTAATCCGGGTGGAATTGATTCCGCGTCACTTCCAGTGTGTCGCGAAATGATGCATGTCTAAAAAGTGTGTCACCAACATGAAAAGTTTGGAAAGCTCTGGGCTAGGGGCTCGTGATCCTTGTTCATCAGTGCGGTGGAAATGTAGCACCAGACCCTCCGCTGGTGTAAATGGACACAGCTCCGCTACCATCTCTGCAGTGGCACCAGTGCAGACATCCCTAATGTAGACAAGGCCTTCATCTAATCCCACTGACCCCACTGTGTCAAGGATTCTGCTCCATTGACATCAGCGGTGCTACTCCTGATTTTACATCAGTGTAGAGGTGACAGCAGAGTCAGGAGCTAAACCCACATAAGGAGGTGTGGGGATAGAGGGAGCAAAACGGCTGGAACGCTGGCGTTTACACTGTTGCCCACTGAAGGGGGAATGAGCATGCTATCTGCAGCATTCTAATGTCCCTTCTGCTCAGCCCTGTGCTGCACATACTGCTAGATAAATACCTTGCAGCGCAATCTTCATCTCATTCCCCGCTTTGCTAGCTGCTGCCCCCTGCCAGCTGCCCCATCTCTATCCAGGAGACCTCAGTGGATCATCTCAGGGAAAGGTTAGATCATTCATAATTGCACCAGATGAGCCCCGGAAGAGGTTTTCCCTCCTGTCCCCCCTGGCTTTTGTTTCCAGAGGAAATAAAGTTAAATCTGCTATTGGCACATTCAGGCGCTGCACCTGCTGCTGTGTAACATACGCCAGCTTCATCTATGTGCTTGGTAGAAGCTTCCTGCATTCTGACTTTGCCTAGGGTTGAGTGAGAACAGGGGGTTAATCCTCAGATCACTTCTATTGTGCAGAGAAAGTGGATGGTTAGGGGGAGCTAGATGGATGCATTCTGATCTCGCTTTCTCCCGTGTAAAAGTGAGATTGATCGCCCTACACTTATTGGCTGTTAATTTTGATGTTCGTAATGCAAAGATCTATTAGTCGGGTCCTACCAAATTCACGGCCATGAAAAACACTTCACGGACCGTGAAATCTGGTCTCCCCTGTGAAATCTGGTCTTTTATGTGCTTTTACCCTCTATTATACAGATTTCACGGGGGAGACCAGCGTTTTTCTCAAATTGGGGGTCCTGACCCAAAAGGGAGTTGCAGGGGGTTCGCAAGGCTATTTTTTGGGGGGGGAGGGTTGCGATATTGCCACCCTTACTTCTGTGCTGCCTTCAGAGCTGGGCAGCTGGAGAGCGGCGGCTGTTGGCCGGGTGCCCAACTCTGAAGGCAGCGCCCTGCCAACAGCAGCGCGGAAGTAAGGGTGGTAATACCACACCATGCCATCCTTACTTCTGCGCTGCTGCTGGCGGCGGCTCTGCCTTCAGAGCTGGGCTCCTGGCCAGCAGTCGCCGCTCTCCAGCTGCCCAGCTCTGAAGGCAGCACTACCACCAGCAGCAGCACAGAAGTAAGGGTAGTAGTACTGTAACCTCCCCTACAATAACCTTGCAACACCCCCCACCCCCAACTCCTTTTTGGGTCAGGACCTCTACAATTACAACACCATGAAATTTCCGATTTAAATAGCTGAAATCATGAACTTTATGATTTTTAAAGTCCTATGACCGTGAAACTGACCAAAATGAACAGTGAATTTGGCAGGGCCCTATCTATTAGTTAATAATATCGTCCAAGTGCTTTGAGATCCTTGCATGGAACATGCTGAGGAAGTGAACATTATATTATGTGTAAGACCAAATGCTGAGATTCTCAAAGGGATCTAGGGGAGTTGGGCACCTGGCGCCTAATGAAATTAAATTTACACGTGTTGAAGATCTGGCCTAGAAAGTATATATGTCATCTGGGGCCTGTTTGAATTCTTCTCATGGGCAAATGGAGGACAGAGTCCCAAAGAGCATTTTCCAAGAACACACGCTGCTTTTTGCTGCAATATTGCAGACCTCTTGATGCCAGTATCCAAAATATTCCTAATTTAATGCAAGTGCCTTTGACGCCTTCACAGTTCATCCTGATTCACAGCTTCACGTCAACGCCCATGCCTCTGCAGTCATAGCTGCCCACGTTTGTGACCTTTCCTGTTGTACCTCCCTGCACTGCCCAGTTACATCTACTAGTGGCTCTATGACCTTTGAGTATGGCCCTAGCTTTGCATGCTAGAGATCCTGGCTTTGAATCCTGGGTATGCCCGGATACAGGTAGGTACATCTAACCTGCAAACGAGGTGGATTCTCCATCACTCTCAGTCTTTAAGTCAAGACTGGGTATCTTTCTAAAAGACCTGCTATAGCTCAAACAGAAGTTTTGGGCCTGTTGCATAAATCATTGGGTGAGGTTCTCTGTCTTGTGTAATGCAAAAGGTTCACCTAAGACCATCATGATGGTCCCTTCTGGCCATTAAATCTATGTCCAGTGCAGCTCATCCAAGCTGGATTTCAGGAAACCATTTCTAACAGGCTGATTTCTTAGAATGTGCCATTCTTTCTAAGATCCCAAAGAGTAATACGCTGGCACAAGTGAACTAAAATTTGTCCCCCTAGATTTATTTATTTGGTTGGTTATTTATTCTAGGGTCTAACCAAATGTTTTGTCATTTGAAAGGCTGTTTTGACAGCATTTTCTGAGGTAGAAAAAAACTGTTCCTCTCTTAAGTGCAGCTTAGAGCCAGGGCTGGATTAAGGCAGGGGCTTTAGGAGCTGCAGCCCAGGGCCACGGATCAAGGGGGGCCCTGCAAAAATAAATCACAGGGAGCGATCTCCAACTCTGAGCCACTAAAAGTCCCGGGGCACAGTGGGGGGCTCAGGCAGGCTGCCTGCATGCCGTGGCCCCACACCGCTTCCGGAAGCAGCCGACTGCTAGCACGTTTCGCGGCCCCTGGAGAGGGGGGGCTGCTCCTTGTGCTGCCCCCGCCCACAGCTCCCATTGGCTACAGGGGCGGTGCTTGCGGGCGCGGACAGCGCATGGAGACACACTGTCTCCCTCCCTCTAGGGGCCGCAGAGACATGCTAGCAGCCGACTGCTTCCAGGAGCAGCATGGGGCTATGGCAGGCAGGCAGACTGCCTGAGCCCTGCTGTGCCGCTGGCCGGGAGCCGCCTGTGGTAAGTACCTCCTGGCTGGAGCCTGCACCTCGCACTCCATCCTCCACCCCAACCCCCTGCCCCAGATCAGAATGCCCCCCCCAACCTGCACCCAAACTTCCTCCCAGACCCCCTACCTTCTCCTGTACCCCAATCCCCTGTCCCAGCCCCCTCCTGCACCAAACTCCCTCCTAGGAAAAAGACTCGAATGCAGGGGCCCCACAAAATCTAATAGCCCTGGGCCCACAGGAGAGTTAATCTGGCCCTGCTTAAAGCACAGCAGTTCCATGGTCTGCCATCAAAGCCACCAGGAGTTTTACATGGGGAAGGATTGCAGGATTGGTCTCTATGGGATAGGGCCCACTGCCCTTCTCCCTGGTGGTATGTGGCTCAAATTATATGTATACCCCCAAATTATTTAAAAAAAAAAAAAAAGCGAGAGGACCAAAAACCAGCACCATGGCTAAATAACAGAGTAAAAGAGCTGGTTAGAGACAAAAAGAAGTCTTTTTTTAAAATTGGAAGACAAATCCTACTGAGGAAAATAGAAAGGAGCATAAACTCTGGCAAACCAAGTGTAAAAGTAAAATTAGGCAGGCCAAAAAGGAATTTGAAGACAACTAGCAAAAGACACAAAAGCAAGCAGCAATTTTTTTTTAAGTCCATCAGAAGCAGGAAGCCTGCAAAACAATCAGTTGGGCCACTGGACAGTTGAAGTGCTAAAGGAGCACTCAAGGAAGAGAAGGCTGTAACAGAGAAGATAAATGAATTCTTTGCATGGGTTTTCACTGCAGAGGATGTGAGGGAGATTCCCACATCTGAGCCATTCGGTTTAGGTGACAAATCTGAGGAACTGTCCAAGATTGAGGTGTCAATAGAGGAGGTTTAGGAACAACCTTGTAAATTAAACAGTAATAAGTCCTCAGGACCAGATGGGATTCACCGAAGAGTTCTGAAGGAACTCAAATGTGAAATTGCAGAACTACTAACTGTGGTATAAAAACAACGAGGAGTCCGGTGGCACCTTAAAGACTAAGATTTATTTGGGCATGAAGAAGTGGGTTTTTTACCCACAAAAGCTTATGCTCAAATAAATCTATTTAGTCTTTAAGGTGCCACCAGACTCCTTTTGTGGATACAGACTAACACGGCTACCCCTCTGATACTTAACTGTGGTATGTAACCTATCGCTTAAATCAGCCTCTCTACCAGATGACTGGAGGATAGCTAATGTAACACCATTTTTAAAAAAAGGCTGCATAGGCGATCCTGCTAATTACAGGCGGGTAAACTTAACTTCAGTACCAAAGTGATTGAAATGATAGTGAACAGAATTATTAGACACATAGGGTATGTCTACACTGCAGTTAAACACCTGCGACTGGCCTGTGTCAACTGACCGGCTCACAGGGCTCAGGCTACTGGACTGTTTAATTGCAGTGTAGATGTTTGGACTCAGGTTGGAGAGGGCTCTGAGTTACTACAGTGAGTTCTTTCCCAGGTGTCTGGGTGCTGGATCTTGCTGACATGCTCGGGTTCCAACTGATTGCCATGCTTGAGGTCAGGAAGGAATTTTCCCAGGTCAGATTGGCAGAGACCCAGAGGGAAGGAGGGGCTTTCGCCTTCCTCTGCAGTATGAGGTGTGGGTACCTTACTGGTGTAAACTAGAGTAAATGGTGGAGTCTCCATAACTTGAAGTCTTTAAATCAGAATTTGAGGACTCCAGTGACTCAGCCAGAGGTTAGTGGTCTATTACAGGAGTGAGTGTGTGAGGTTCTGTGGCTGTAATGTACAGGAGGTCAGACTATGATCACGATGGTCTCTTCTGGGCTTAAGTCTGTGGGACTGCCGGAAGCTGGGACTGGACGAGAAGGGATGGATCACTCGATAAATTGCCCTGTTCTGCTCATTCCTTCTAAAGCTTCTGGCACCAGCCATTGTTGGAAGAAAGGGTACTGAGCTAGATGGACCATTGTTCTGACCCAGGATGGCCATTCTGATATGATTAATAGTAGGACTCCTGGAGTGCAAGAGTTGCCCAGAAATGTATTGCCTGGCTTGTTTGACTAATTATCTCCTTCTACACAGTGAAGTCAGAGAATCCATGTGCCTGGGCACTGCAGAGAGTCTGTGCAGAGAAGAGAGTCATTCCCCCTCCTCTCAGGGAAATTTGTGCAGCTTCAAATGTTGTCAGACACCATTAAACAACATAATTAATCCAAGCTTTTGATGTCAGGTCATCTGACACACTGCACTTTCCTTCTGCTCAGCGACAAGCACAGAACAGCCATCAAGCTTAGCTCTGCAGAGCCAGACATACCCTCTGTGCAGCTCTGCGGGTAAGCTCGGTGCCTCTGCTCAGAAGGAGGGCCTGATCCTGAACCAAGCCCAACTCCCATTGGTTTTGGGCTGGTGTAAGGAGTGCAGGACTGGGCCAGCTCGGAAATAGCAGAAAGACTCTTCACTGAGGTGTGCTTATAACACCTTTGTCAAGTGTAAAACAGTGCTCCCGTTCCCTCCTTCAATGGCTGATGCACCCACCCCATTCTTGACAAAGTGAGTTCTTTAGCTCAAGTGGTAGAGCTCTGGGTTTTGGTGCTTATGTTCCCAGGTTCAAGCCTGCTGATGACGCATGGAGAGGATCATTTTAAGCTGCATACTTAGGAGTGATGGTCCAGTGACTCCTCTAGGATTTGGGGGACCTGAATTAAAGTCCTTACTCTGCCACAGACTTCTTATTTGACTTTGGGCAAGTCACTTAGAGAATTGAGGCATGGAGAAGCTATCTGTAAAATAGAAATAATAGCATTTCCCTACCTCGTGAGGATAAATACACTGGAAATTGTGAGGGGTGTGGATGATAGGGTAATGAGGCCGTATTAGTATCATAGATTCACTCATCCTAAGGAGTCCAACTACTTTGGGTGTCCTAGGCATATGTGGTTTACAGCGGTGGGAGACTATTTCATCAGGAATAACTTGATGCTGAGTTTTGCTTCTCAGTGATCACATATTCCTGGGCAAGGAATGTTTGAATTTACAGCATTGATTGTTTGACATTATTTGTAAATGTCTCCAGACAGCAATTCTCTGTCCGAAGATCATTTTATTTAACACCTGCACTGTGTGGGTTGGTTCATGAGTCACGTTTCTGGGCCCTTATCGTGTGGAGGATTCATAGATTCTAGGGCTGGAAGGCACCTCGAGAGGTCATTGAGTCCAGCCCCCTGCCCTCATGGCAGGACCAAATACTGATTAAACTAACGGTAGATTCAAGTGTAAAATGTGACACTAGATCATGCTGGTTTTGGTTCACTTAGAATCTGTAGCCTGTGGAGGCTGGAACAGCAGCTGCACAAGAGCTACAGAGACTCTGATTCTTACCTACCTTCTTGGGGTGGGGCACATTCCCCAGACAGTCCCCCCAGCAAAATCCCCATAAGGTTTAGGAAACATCTAGTAAAACCAATCTGTAAGTTGTAAGGGGCAGACGGTTGAGGTGCTGTGCTGCAGAGAATGGAGCAGCTGCTCTTTGCAGCATCAAACCTACCCAAGCCCTGGGCAGGGGAGAAGTGTGGGGTGGGGTCCCCTTGCAGAAATTAATCCTGACTTTAGGAGTGTTCCCTGTCTGCACTCTGAACTGCTGTTGAACAGGGCATGTTGGGAGTGAGGCTCCAGGTGAGCCATGCTGGGACAGAGGCAGTGGGAGAGGGACAGGTACCAGAGAGCAGGAGGTAAGAGGAAGGCAGTGTGGAGGCACATGGCCTCCGTATAAAGGATGCTCACCTCTTGTGATCCCCCCAAAACTGCACATCTTAGATTACATCTGCACTGCAACCAGGGGTGTAACTTGCAGCTCATGTAGCCTGCAGACTAGCTAGATTAAAGCTAGTGTGGGTCCATCTACACAAGCTACAAATTGCATTCCTGGTTGTAGTGTAGACGTAGCCTGAGACCTGCAGGCTGAATGGCTGGGGAATGGAGTGCAAACCCCTCCTCTCCATGGAACAATGTGAAGGGAGCACAGCATGTACGAACTCCTGGCGTTCCCGGCACCCTGCTCAGGATTAACACACCCAGGACAGTGCAGCCCTGTAGTCTTAGGTCTCCTGGTTGGGGCTTTCCTTCCGCTCCTACAGTCTGGGAAACCAGGATGTATCTGTCATTTCACAACAGAAGCCCAGTAACAGGCAAACAGAGCAACCTGCTGCACAAATGGGACAGAGAGAAAAAGCTGCTGCCTGTTTAAAGCTCCCAAGAGGTGCTTAAAAATCAGCAAGTAAAGGAATGAGCGTAAAGATGTCGCACTATGCGTCCCCCTGCGTGTTTTGCTGTCACAGAGCTGGAGATGGGAGCATATGCGATCTGCCTTTGTTTCAATGTAGGCCGTTCCTTAAAGCCCACTGAATTGCCTCAGCCACGCATAAGCACAGGGGTAAAACAGACAGATGAGGGGGTAGATTGATGGACTGGCCTTTAACCTTAAACCCATTCCAGCTCCCCGGGGAAATGTATTTCTCCATCAGCACAAGCTGAAAAACACAGGCGAAAATCATTTGGTACTAAAGACAGTTCTGACAGGAAACCTAATTTGTCCCTGGGGGGCAGGGGGGTGAGGGAGGTAACCAGCCACTGAATGCCCTGTGCTTGAAGTCTGCCAGCCAGCAGGTGAGCAGAGGAGCAGCATTAACCTTTTTTAGGGGACTCCCCAGTCCTGGCAGGTGAAAATGTTCTGGGGAGCTGCTGCCAGAGGGGACGGGCCTCAGGGAAAATCAGCAACTGCTCTAAGGAGCAACCAACCTACAGACGGAAGCTGTGACTCTTGTCCGAACTGGGGTGTGGTACTGGTAACAATAGTAGAGAGACAGCCCGGGGTGAGCTTCGGCATGGCACGGACACTGGGTGTGTTCTCTGCTCTGTCCCCCACACTGTGCTGCCTTCACTGCTATTGTTACCTGTGCTCAGTGCTTAAAGTGCGTGAGCGGGTGGCGAAGGGGTCATCTTTGTTCCTTCTGAATCCCTCCTTTTATTACCCCTGGATCTCTCCATCCCACAACTATCTGTCTTTCCTTCCTTGCAAGAGCCCATCTATCTTAAGTACTTAGGTATCTATCTGGCCCCCATCTCCATAGTATCTGAGCACCTCACAATTGTCAATGTGGTTAGCCTTGCATGTCTGCCACCCCATCCCCCGCACCCCGTGAAGTAGGGCAGTGCTATTATCCCCACATTGTACAGATGGGGAACTCCTGCACAGAGACTAAGTGACTTACCCAAAGTTGCATAGGAATTCTGTTTCAGAGCAGGAAATTGAATCTGGGTTTCCCAAGTCCCAGCCTAGTGTCCCGACCACTGGACTCGCTTCCTCTCTTACTGTCCTTCTCCGTAGTGGGGCTGATCCTCAGCTGGCATAAACCAGCATCACTCCATTGATCTGGCCCCTGGTGCTCAACCCCTACCTCCCTGGAGGAACGATTGAATCAGATAAATGCAGATGGTAGCACTATTCCCAGGCAGTATAGAATCTTTCCAGATCTGGAGTTTCCTGGGAATTATCTGAAAGCGAGGAGGCACCAGGCATGACAAAGGCTGCAGGGATTTGCTGTGAGGGTCTGAACATGAAGGGTTTGTTTCATGGACCAGAAGTCATGTGATCCAAATTAATTTCTTAACTAGCTATGGCCCTGCAGAAGCATCCCTCTAAATACACACCCATTCATTATAATGGGAACAGCCCAGCTTCTTAGGGTATGTCTATATAGAACAATTAAACACCCATAGCTGGCCTGGGTCAGCTGACTCAGGCTCACAGGGCTCTGCCAGGGGGGGCTATAAAATTGCCGTGTAGACAGTTGGGCTCAGGCTGGATCCTGGTTCTGGGACCCTGCGAGGGGATAGTGTCCCAGCGCACGGGGTTCACCCCAAGTGTCTACACCGCAAGTAAAACAGCCCCATAATCCGAGTCCCGTGAATGCGAGACGGCTGACACGGGCCAGCAATCGGTGTTTAATTGCTGTTTAGACATATTCTGTTAGCCCTGATGGGTCTCTCCTGAAGGTCCAAGCAATGAGGTAGAGAGGAAAGCACTCCAGGTGAGGCCAATCACCTCTGGGGGCCAGGACTGCTGCTTTTTCCCTCTCTTGGAACAGGTAGCCGGGGTGGCCTTCCCTCCAGGGGACATCTGCACCAGAGCTCAATGCAGCTGCTGATCTTCCGCTTCTCCCTCTGCTCAAGATAGCTCCCATCTTTGCTCTACAAACAAATCCCCTCCGGAGAAAGGGAAAGTTCCTAGGGAACTGTGGTCCAGAGCCTCCCAATTCAAATTTCAGATTTAGGATTAAGGCCTCCCAACAGCCCATTTTGCACATTTCCGCCAGCATCTCAGCTGCTGTCATTCCAGGGCGGTTTGCTAATTATTCTGTGTTAATCAGAGGCCAGAAGCTTGAATTTTCAGAGCTGGCCAAAATTCCTTTTGGCCACTTTGCAACTCAAAAGGCCCCGACCATTGTGAGTCTACTCCCCACGCAGCAACAATGGAGTCGCTGCAGCTCCCTCTGCCCCAGACTGGAAGTTCCCTACTGTTGGCGTTCCAAAGCCTGGATCTGGTGAACTTTGGAATAGGCTGAAAGACTCAGGGTCGGTTCTCATGGGTTTTTCTAGAGGTGGGGACAGTGGGGTGAATGGGGGATGGAGAGAAAGCAGGCCAGGAGGCAGGTTATGCTGGGTGCTGAGGAGTTTAGTGGCAGGTCTGTTTTTTAACCGAGGGCTCAGTTCTGCCACCTGTCACGTGCACCTGGGTGACTGAGGGCAGAATTAGCCCCTGGTCTTTGAGAAAGGCATATAGCAAACCCAAATAAATAAAACAACGTGGACCCCAAATCCAACTGAACCTTCTTTAGAGCTCAGAAAAAGCCCAGTTAATATTTCTCACAATGTGGTGTTGTGGCTGCCTCTGCTCACCCAGATTCAAAAACAGCAGGGCCAAAACACCATGAGGAAAACCAGTGCCCCCCTGTGGTGTATTCCCCTAACTGGGCTAGCACTGCGATCTCATGAGAGAGCCTGTTCCCATGAGTGTTCCAGCCTAGACCCAATAAGTGCAGAGAAGTATCCTGTTCTTTTGGATGCTTCTCCACCAGGGCCGGCTCCAGACACCAGCCGACCAAGCACGTGCTTGGGGCGGCACCTTCTAAGGGGTGGCCAATCTTGGGGCGGCAGGGCGGTGCTCGGATTTTTTTTTTTTTTTTACTTCAGCGGGGCGGTGCTCGGGGTTTTTTTGTTTTGGCGGGGCGACACTGCAGGGGGGGTTGTTTCGGCGGGGAGGCACTGGGGGCATTGTTTCAGCGGGGCAGTGCTTGGGAGGGTTTTTTGGTTTTGTTTCGGCGGAGCGGCACTGGGGGGGTTGTTTTTGTTTCGGTGGGGCGGCGCTTGGGGTTTTTTTTTGTTTTGTTTTTTTTTTGCTAGGGGCAGCAAAAAAGTTGGGGCCGGCCCTGTTCTCTACAACCAGCCTTCTGAGGTTTGACCAACTCTGCTTTCAGATTTGCTATCAAGGGCTTAAACCTTTTCATGGGCCATGGGCTGGCGCTGGTGGGATTTGCTTGGAGGCTGCCTTGTTGAGGGGAGTCGGGGGGAAAGCCGCTCTAGGATGAGAACTGCACCAGCACAAACTAAACTGTGGGGCTGGGCTGGATTCAACCTTCAGGCTGAAGTGAAAGGCAATAGCCACCGTGGCTCACTCAGCCATCCTTTCCCCTCTGCAAATATTTATGCTTTAAGCTTCCCCACTTAAAGGCCTAATTGGAGTCTAGGTGAGCCGGCGCACTAGAAGAGAGCCTAATAGAGACATTGCAGTGCTATTAGCACAGATGGTTGTCATATGTATGCAAATGAGGAGCAAATTGAATTTGGTGTCCCCTCTCACCAGCTGTCCTATCAGCACCGGCTCCTGCAGCAACGAAAGGCACCGCCACTGTGCCGCTAATCTGTCACCGCAGATTAATTACAACGAACACATTAATCATCATTTGTTTCCTGCTACAAAGGAAGTATCTTGTTCTTTCAAGTACCCTCTGTTTGGGTGGGGTGTGTGGGGCCTTGAAAAGGCAAAGAGGAAGGAAGGACACGTGGCTTCATTAGTGAAGGGAGCTGAGAGTGCGAGGTTGCAGGAGCACGCGACCCGGGCTCACGAGCGGCCTGCTGGTGAATCAGATCTAATTCAAAGGAAGCCCGGAGAGCCCCAGCCGCCTGTCAGGGAACTTGCGGGACAGCCACTTTGCTCATCTCAGGACACATGCTTGGCATAGTCCCAAACCAATGGTGTCACTGCCTTTCTGAGCTGAAAGCTTCCTAGGGGGTAGTTAGCATCAGGGCAGCCCCCTAAATGCAGTCTAATAAAGCACCTTTAATGGGTGTACTGGGGTTCAGAGGCTCCCCTGAATAGCACATAGGGGTCATTGCAAAATTCCCCATGACACTCCTGGGAGCAGGCCTGTATTATAGCAACTGAACTAAAGCACTAATGCCCCAAAGATCCCCTACACACCACGTTAGAGCTGGTCACAGACTGGGATTTCTGGGCCGCGGGACATTGTGACATTACAAAAAAAAATTGATTCTGAAACAAAACAAGAACGGTGGAACAATTCAGTCTGACTTTTCCCCTGAACTTTACATCAAAAAATGACAGGTTCCCACAAATCATTTAGATTTTGATTAAACTGCGGTTTTTGATGGAAAGCTATTCGGTATACCCCACATACTAGGGCATCCAGAATTCAGCCACAGCTCACCCAAACATACCACTTAATACAGCAGCTGAAATAGTTCTGCAAATAGTAAGTACGGTGATATGGAACATGCCAAAAGACAAATGTGAATGATGCTGTGTATTACTGGATCGATCGATCTACCAGTCTCTAGTACAATCTACGACTGCAATACGGAAACCACATGGTACATCAAGAAGCTCAGAGATAGCAGAGAACCTGATCTGAAAAAGAACCAACTGGGAGAGGCTACTGAGACTGGAGTGATACCCTCATAGACATTTCTTTGCAAGTCAGGAGCAGTCAGGGAAAACAGACACTTTTCACCCATTCTGATAGCATTCTCATATGTGCCAGTGACTTCCATAGCCTTTCAGCCAGTCTCTTTGACAACTTGCTGTAGTTCCTGCCCTGAGTCACTCTTTAGAAATGTGTACTTTAAATAGACATCAGACATTTCTGGAAGCCTAGCGCCATGCTGTCTGTCCACTGCAGTCCTGTGTCTCCTAACATGTCCCTATGCTACTGCGGAAGACCTGGTGTAGTTTCACCTCTGGTTTGAGAAGGGAGCCTTGTGGTTGTTCTCTAAGAATCAGCTGAATTTCCACTTCCCCAAGGGAATGTCTCAGTTTGGTTTTTGGCCAGTGACGCGTAGCTGCCTTTGTGAACGCAGCAGCAAAGACTTAGCAGCTTCACACCTTGCATTGACACTTGCTTTTCTCTTTGTATCCCTGATGTTGTCCACACCAGGCTCAGTCATGGGAGGAACAGGGACAAAACTATTCTGTGGCTGAGGACCTTTTCCTGTAAATAAACCCAAGCGTAACTTAATTCACAGACAAAAAAACTACAGTAAGATGGGGCTAAGGGTGAGAGTATGTATCAATAAATAGCTTAAGGGTAAAATACATTACCAGGATGCTATAATTATCCCAAAACCAAGCACTACAAACTCAGGAAATTCAGAGTTAAGGTTTACAGTATTGCTAAAGCCAAGTACTCCAAAATCATGAGTCGGGCCTGAAAAATCATGAGATTTAAAAAAAATTCTCATGATTTTTAAGCCAATAACTGTTGAGTTCTGTATTTGTCTTCTGGTGTCACAAGGAGTGAAACTTTCTTTCCTTTTAAAATGAAAGCTGAGATTCTCTTGCAATCCTGTGATCTCAGGGGCTGGGGCTTCAAGAAAAACATGAAGTGTCATGAGACTCATGATAAAATCATGAGAACTGGCAACAGCGGGTTTAAATTAAAGGACCAAACATTACAGTATGGAAATACAGTTACAGCATCCAAACAACCTTAGCTCTGCCCTTTGTGATGCAGTGCAATGATCATACAATCGTGATTAGTGTCTTTGGTTCCAGATTGGATTGATCAGACATTTAAAGATGTATTTGGGTTTTAGAATATTTTTTCCTGTAGTTGTCACTCCAGAGCAGAACTGATGTTGTTGGAGGCCTTAGCTATTCATTTCAATTGGGGCTGCTGGAAATGTTCATGAAATTTTTTAGAAAAAAGCCATTTTTCCCCATTTGATTCAAAATATTTTAGGAATGGGGGAGTATGGACAAAGATTCTAAATGAAACAAAAATGTTAATTTTGTTTCAAATTCTAAAACTTCATCTAGCTTTTTTGGGGGTCCCTCCTCGCTCCCCACTTTCTCTCCCATTGTCACCCTTTTTTCCATGTTTCATCAGGTCTTATTTCCTTATCTTAACACAAGTGAATCGGGATGTAGGGGGAGGCAGAGAGAGGTTGGAAGGGTGCTGAGTTGGGGAAATTGGTGCTACGTGAAGGGGACATCTGGTGGCGGTGACCTTAGTCTCTTTTCCTCCAACATCTGTGTGCCCCTACTCTAGAGCTGAGAGAGGGGCAGGATACGCTGTATTCTTCATCCATAACAAAGCGGTTGAATCTTAGCTTTAAGCGTAAACTCTACTCAGATATAATTGTGGAGCCAGGACTGGTACATCCATAATAAACAATGCACGTGGACTGTGTGTATGATCAGTGTAGAGCAACATGAAGAAAAACCCTCAGACCTGTTTGGCAGATTTAAACCCATGCTTCCAATTTGCCTGTCTCCTGTCCAACAGCTCCTATAGTATCAGGACCACATTAATACGTACAGTGCTCCAGTTTCTTGCAGATGACTGATAATGGGCTTGCTAGCTCCTAGTCCCACAGCTGGATTATTGGAACCACATCAGTCATTTCATCCTTAATTAAAGAAATGACTGTCAAAGGCAGACGTGTTTACCTCTGTAAGGCTGAGCCATTTATCTCCAAGCTTTCCTAGGGCTGATAAAATACTGCCACCTCACGCGAAATTCATGCCGCTGTAAATCAAAAGGACAACGTGGATGGTGACTGGGATGTCATAGAATCATAGAATATCAGGGTTGGAAGGGACCTTAGGAGGTCATCTAGTCCAACCCCCTGCCCAAAGCAGGACCAATCCCCAATTTTTGCCCCGATCCCTAAATGGCCCCCTCAAGGATTGAACTCACAACCCTGGGTTTAGCAGGCCAATGCTCAAACCACTGAGCTATCCCTCCCCCCTGAGTAGTCCTGCAGTAGTCTGCCTAAGCTGTATTTCTAATAGGCTTCTTACGGGTTAGATGACGCATAAGGATGATGTGATGTGATGTGATTGTTCCTCCAGTACAATCCTGGGGGGCTCTGATGGTGCTTCTCACAAAGAGCTTGCTTTCTGCTTTCCGCCTTCCATGGGGTCTGTAGCTGTTCACAGTGCAGAAGCCCAGACATTAGCAGGTGTGTCTGTAGATCTATGCCTGGGCTTGAGCCAAACCTGATTGAAATCAGTAAGAATTTATCCATTGGCTTCCACGGGCTTTTGATCAGGCCTTTATGATGTGCCTTTAACCATAGCATCCAGGTGCTGCGTTCAGTTGCGCTTCCAAACAGGCAACTGAGTTAACTTCATAGTTCAGTGCTAACTGTTGCTGAAATACCTTTCAGTATCTTGACTCGTATGAGAAGCCACATGGGGATGGGAAACCCTCACCCTACTTACATACCGTATTCCTTAGATCAAACCTAGAACTGGTCTGATACCAGAATAAACATATTTATTGATAGTGAGTAGGGTTTGTTCAGCTAATCACACCCATGCGGCAGCATCAGAAGAGTCCATCTGGAATCTTTGCCTTTCTCCACCTCTCTGTACTCTACTCCCAGCTCAGACTTCATCGCAGCAATAAAAGAGTTACCCCATATGTCCTTCCTATGCTGAGAACTATGCACAAGGTGTTGAGATTTACTGATGAAGAGGCTAGATAAGAGCTAGGTATTACGATTCTTACTGTGCAAACACAGCCTTATGTAGTTTGCCATGGAAAGGAAGATATTTGGGGCCTGATTTTTAAAATGGCTTCCGTTTGGTGGGCTCACAGCTGTCGGTGCAAAATTGGAGGTCCAAGTTTTAAAAAATGTGGCCCTGAGCTCAACACGCAGCAAGCTAACTACAACGCATGCCCTGCAGGGTGTTGCTCCTGTCCTCTTAAAGGGACACTGTCAACTTCAGAATATTACGTTTCTGTAGGAAAGTATTGTACCATTTATGTTTACAAGAAACACCTACGATCACTCTAACTGAAAAAAGATTAGTGAAAAAAAATCTGTTTTTTTTCCAGTTGTGTATTGGACAGCACGCTGCATATAGTTTCATTATTTTCCTATAGTCAGTTTCCCCTGTTGTTTGTGTGGGCCTCTTGCATTTAAAAAATAAATGAATAAGAAACCTGGCTGAAAAATCACAAAAATTGAGAGAGGGACTCAGGGGCAGGCAAATCATTTGCAACTACTTTTAGCTTATTCTTTGGCATTGCCTAGATTTCATGTTAATTCTGTCCCTTAAAATTCTAAAGTGAAATATTTACGGTGTCTATTTGTTGCCCATTGTTCTGACCTTGTCTATTACCAGCTCTACTAGTGCTTCCCATGCTGGTCCTAAACATGCTGGATAATTAGGAGTCATTATTACAGAGAGACGATTGTTTGTTTGACTTTCATCCCCAGTAAATAATGTTTTGTATTTAAACTAAAAAAGAAATGCAGAAAGCATCTAACAAGGTAAAGCACTTGTAGAAATCCAGAGTGTTATGTTTTTGAGGTGATAATTTTATGCTAGCAGCCAGCTGCAATGTCCTGTCTTTGTCCTGAAGGTGGCCTTTGGGGTTAGTTTGCATTCCAACTGAGAGAAGAGGTCTTCTTTTGCCACTTAAGTATATTGGGATGCAAAAACACACACACACAAGTTGCCACCACTGGTGCCCAAGTCCTGCTGTCTGCATAAACAAAAATCTGTTTGGATCAAAGTCCTCCTGCATCTATTTTGCATGCCTATTTGTAGGAGAACAGCATATAAAGGGGAACGGGCTGTAAATTCAAGGAGGGCCTTTTCAGTGATCATGCAACAAGGTCTGGATGCTACTCAAGTCTCTGCTAATTGGCCCCATGAGACCTTCCCTTCACCACACCCTAATCAGTTTTCTTTCTAAGCCCAACTGGGAGAAACCTCCTAGGTAGGAGTGGGGGCGGTTGGTTTATGTACACACAAAAACGTTGCAGCTTTGAATCTACATCCCATTTCTTCAGGTTGCAACTCACAAACGAACAGTCAAGACTGACTTTGAGAAGTCAGTGGAAGCACTCCGGATTGACATGAGTCTAAATGAGAGAGCAGAATTTGCCCCTCAAATTGGGATTTCCCAGCACTAGTCCGGAGGAAAGGAGAATGGGGAGCAGGTGGGTGGAATTGAAAGAGGCCCCGTGTATTTTTGACAGTGAGTAATAAAGGATTACAGTTTGAAAGGGTGAGATTCGGGGATTTCATGCTGTTAGCATAATAATGAACTGTCAGCCGAAAGGCGGGCTGGATGACCTGAGAGTCTGTTCTTCCAGGGAGATTTGCAGAAATCACCCCTGTGCCCCTCAAAATGATACTTGATGTTCCACAGAGTAACTTCACCTTGAAATATATGTTAACTGCTCATGCTAAAGAAATTTTTTCAAACCTTGTATTTAGCAGTGACACTCTGAGTTCGTTTCCCAGACCTGATGAAGAGCTCTGTGTAAGCTCGAAAGCTTGTCTCTCTCACCAACAGAAGTTGGTCCAATACGATATTGCCTCACCCACCTTATTCCACTAAGGACATTGCTGGCAAAATACCATTACTGGGAAGAAGGCAAACTAAAGTTTTCCCAGATGGATTCAGCTCAAATGCTAGTCTCAGGAGCGTGAGTCTGTTGATTTGGTTATTGTCTGCACCAGCAGCCACCCAAAGAAAAGCAGATTCAAATAAAATTAACAATTGCGCTAAAGGGCCTTCGTTCCCAGTCTCCTCTTCCTCTGTATAATCTGATCTAAGTGTATGTGTCTGATCAGGCATTACTCTCCGGACCTGATTCCTTACTACTCCTTAGACTTGTCTAACATTCCACGAGTGTTTGAGTTTTCATATAGATTTGCTTGACCTGTGTCTGTGCCCCCTTGTCTCTTTGCTTCCTACAGTTATTTTAGCAAATGAGTTTGCTGGCAAGAATGTTCTTGCAAACAGCAACGTTTTTAGCAAATACTAGAGAAAAATTTTTATTAAGATAATGTTAAAAATAAAAATAACGGTACAGAGTTTAAGCATAGAAGTTTCTGGTTATCAGGGGATAAGGTACAGATTATCAAGGAGAGCGAAGTTCGGTTTTAGGATTGGATGACATAAGGAATACATAATCTGCAACATCCCCAATTGGGGGTAAAGGCTTAACGGGTCAAAGTACAGAGATTGAGATATGAGGGTAAGTTGTTCATATATAATGGCTATGTTCAGGTGTGGAGTAGAATGAGTGGGTACAATGATGAGGATGGATTTACCCTCATTTGGTGAGTTTTAATGTTCAGTGAGTTTATCGTTCCAGTTCATATGGTCCAGTGGGAAAAAGACTCTCAGTCCCTTTCTCATAGATGCTGTACGATGTCGTTCCGGCTCACACCTCCTGGTACTGTCGGTGGCCGGTGATGTGTTCGATGTAGATGTCCCTGGACCATCGGATGGTATTATTATTTATAACAGTAATACCTAGCGAGCCCAACCGAGATCAAAGCCCCATTATGCTAGGCGCTGTACAAACACATGGTAAGAGACAACCCTGCCCCTAAGAGCTTGCAATCTAAATTGACAAGACGGACAAAGGGCGGAGGAAAGAAAGTATCATTATTCCCATTTTATGGATGGAGAACAGAGGTACAGAGAGGCTAAGTGACTTATCTAAAGTCATATAGGAAGTCTGTGGCAGAGCAAGGGATTGAACCTAGCTCTCCTGAAGCCTAATTCAGTTTATGTAAAATGAACACTGGATTTGCCTTTATACTGATATAGCTTTGTCCACAATAGACATACTACTTTAACTCAAAAAGCACACTCCGACGGTTATCCTGGTACAAAACCTATATCTATAGACAAGGGCTCAGGCACTTCTGAAAATAGCTGCATAATTGCTACAGAGGCAATGTTCATTTTGTTTGAATTGTAAACAAGGGGGGGACTATCTGATCCACTCGGGCATTAACACAGGTCACCCACACACTGGGGCTAAGCAGGTTAGATGATCTGCCTCAGTCCAGGTCAAGTGTTCGGTACCTGGAAGAATTCCTCTAGAATCACACCACAATTGATCTCCAAACCTGCCTCGGCCCATACAGCCCCAGCAGGAAGCAGAGAAAAGCCCTCCTCCATAGAAAGACGAGACAGAGCTAAAAAAAACCCAAAAAAACCCTGAGAAGACACACATGAATTTTCCTAATGGAACTGAGGAAAAGGAGGACATGACCTATAGCACTTTTACACAGACATCCTTCCAGCGACCTCTTCCTACAACAACTGGAAGTGCACTGCTCCCCTTAGTATATCTGTAATAATCCACTTGTCAGGAATCCTCTGAGTGCATTTGAATCTGGCATGGGAATGTATTGCAAGTGTCCCATCCTTTACAGCTCAATCCTGCAGTGCAAGCTACTGAGTATCCCCTGTGGGAGCTAAGGGTGTGCTGTACCTGACAGGAGTGCTCAGGACACTGCAGGATTGAGTTCATATTGCAGATGCTGTACTGGATCATTTGCTTGATATGGAATTTGAAAGCTTTTCCTGGTGGACTTTCCCTTTCTAATGACAGGTTTCAGTGTAGTAGCTGTGTTAGTCTGTGTCAGCAAAAAGAAAATAAGAGAGGAATACTCGTGGCACCTTAGAGACTAACACATTTATTTCAGCATAAGCTTTCGTGGACTACAGTCCGCTTCGTCGGATGCATAGAATGGATGCACAGTGGGATGATATTTATACATTCAGAGAAACATGAAAAGGTGGAAGTAACCATACCAACTGTAAAAGGCTAATTAATTGAAAGGCACTGTTATCAGTAGGAAAGAAACTTTTGAAGTGATAATCAACATGGCCCATTACAGACAGTTGACACAAAGGTGTTAAGGGTATTTAAGGGGGCGGGGAAATAAATTCAATTAACGTAATGACTGAGCCATTCACAGCCTATATTCAGACCTAAGGTACTGGTATCCAGTTTGCATATTAATTCAAGTTCCACAGCTTCTTGTTGGAGTCTGTTTATAAATTTGTTAGTCTCTAAGGTGCCACAAGTATTCCTTTCCCTTTCTAGTTCATCCTCCATATGTGATAGGTACTGAGGCTGAGCCCATGTGGCTGTGCTTGCCAGAACTGGGTGGGTACTGCAAAAAAGTACTTTCAAACATTCCCTTTCAATAAAAAGGACTCAAATTCACCATGATAGGATCTGCAGTCTCATTTGTGCAAATAGAATTTTGCTCCCAAGAAGGGTCTCAGAGAGGGAGAATGTCATGAACATTTTTGCTAGGAAGTATTTGTGCAAATATATATATGTGCAAGCGTATTCACACCTGAAGTTCTCACACAACTATCTGGGTTTGGTCTGGGAGTCATCCAATCAGAGTGGCAGGGAAAAAAATGGCACGTTCAGTGTGGGTGACATTCATCCTTCCATAGAGAGCCAACACCAGACCTGTGTGCCACGTGTCCCACTTAAAGCCATAGGTGAAACTGACTAGCAGGTTGTGACACTGACTGGTTAATTTCACTGTCCACCCTAAGTGAAGTGCAAAAAAGTAAATAAACCGAATACATGGTAGAAAGCAGCTTTGCCAGCCTCAAGCATTCAAAAAATAATGAGTTAGGGCTCCAAAAAAAAAAAATCACAATTTCCTTAAAAATCATGTAGCCGTGTTAGTCTGAATCTGTAGAAGCTACAAAGAGTCCTGTGACACCTTATAGACTAACAGACGTATTGGAACATACCCACTTCGTCGAAGTATTCACCCACAGAAGCTTATGCTCCAATACGTCTTAAAAATCATGTGATTTAAAAATGATAAAAGTTGGGTTCTTTCTAATTTGCCCTCTGGTTGTGGAGCTAGTTGGGTTCATGTTAAGCTTTTCTCTGCAACCCTGAGGACCAGGAGAAACTCAATTTTTTTAAAATGGAAGTTGAGATTCCCACTTAATAATCATATGACTCGAGGAGCCGGGGCTTTAACAAAAATCACCAGACTCATAACATTGCAAGCGTTGGCAACACTGGAAGAGTGTACTTAGAAGTTACAAATTCTTCCTCTTCCCCTTATAATATTTTTTCAGAACATGTAGGTAAAGGGGGTGGAGGGATTCAATACTAGCATGTGACTCCCATCTTAAAAATGGCTCTTTAAATAGAAATGCTTCAACTAAAAACTTTGTACAAAATACTTCCCTGCCCCTTATTACTTTTTCCCTCCCCGGAATTTCATTAACATTCAGGCAAGCCCTTGTCGGACTTGCATGCACAGGCTACTTACTCATTGGTGTGATTTCAGGAAATGCTAATCTATGACATCAAGGCATGTGCTCTGGGCCTGGTCTGGTCTCTGCAGCATGTGCGTGAGGGAGACGTGTCTTGTCTCATGGAAGCAAAGAGAAGTGTGGAATAAAAGGCAGCAGAGGACAAATGAAAGTGTTTGACTTTCATTCTTCAGGTTTTACCGGAGCATTTTCTTTTAATTATATGGCCCATTGTTTACCAAGCGTAACCTTTTGCTTCCCCTTGTAAGTGTTCTACCCACTTTAATTAAGAGGGATGAAAATGGAATATTTCATCCTGTAGAGGGGGCAGGAGGGGACACAGCTGAGGCCTCTCTCCCTAATACTGCGCCACACAGCTTGAGATAATCAATTGTCATCCTTCATACTCACTTTGCGGCATAATATCCAAAGGGTGGCAGTTGCATTACCTAAAAATAGCCCAAAGATGACTATTATTATGAGGCAGGGTTCCTCTGTGCCATGCACAAACAGATCAGATTGCACCCGAGGTTTCGAATTTGGAATGACAGATCATCCATTTCGGCGAGGCCTCCCCGGAACACAAATTCATTCAGAACGCTGGGACAGGGACGGGCTAAATGAAATCAGGGTCTTGGGATGACAACAGCGGACGCTTGCCAAATATCTGGACAGGGCTATTGGTTTATGACTGCAAGAAAAAGAGCAGTGAGAACAATCCAGCCGAGAGAGAGCAGGAGCAATCGTGTGCAGTTTAACAAAGAGGTGTGTAAAACCTAGGCACTGCTAAACCCGTCCTATGGATGGGGAAAAGCAAATGTTCAAACAAAAAGCGAAAAGCTCCTGGCACCACCTCCTGTCAGGAGTACGTGGGTAGCAGTGGTCCCTGTAGCCAGGTAGCTGAGTTTGGCTGTCCCTACTGGGTTTTCCTCTGGGGGTTGCTGGACTCCTCACAGAGCTGGGGGGTGGGGGGGGGGGGGCTCCAGCTGCTTCCGGAGCTGTTCCCTTCTCAGGGCTTCCCCTTTGCTGTCTGCAGCGCTAGCATCCTCCTTTTAAGGCCCTCCTCTCTCCCATGCGTAACTGGGAGAGCTGAGTGGTGGGGCTACCTTAGCGTACAGAGCATCCCTAGCCCCTTCCTTGTCAGTGCAGGGTTTATACAGCTGTCATAGATTCATAGATTCTAGGGCTGGAAGGGACCTCGAGAGGTCATCGAGTCCAGCCCCCTGCCCTCATGGCAGGACCAATTACTGTCTAGACCATCCCTGATAGACATTTATCTAACCTACTCTTAAATATCTCCAGAGATGGAGATTCCACAACCTCCCTGGGCAGTTTATTCCAGTGTTTAACCACCCTGACAGTTAGGAACTTTTTCCTAATGTCCAACCTAAACCTCCCTTGCTGCAGTTTAAGCCCATTGCTTCTTGTTCTATCCTCAGATGCTAAGATGAACAAGTTTTCTCCCTCCTCCTTATGACACCCTTTTAGATACCTGAAGACTGCTATCATGTCCCCTCTCAGTCTTCTCTTTTCCAAACTAAACAAACCCAATTCCTTCAGCCTTCCTTCATAGGTCATGTTCTCTAGACCCTTAATCATTCTTGTTGCTCTTCTCTGGACCCTCTCCAATTTCTCCACATCTTTCTTGAAATGCGGTGCCCAGAACTGGACACAATACTCCAGTTGAGGCCTAACCAGCGCAGAGTAGAGCGGAAGAATGACTTCTCGTGTCTTGCTCACAACACACCTGTTAATGCAGCCCAGAATCAAGTTTGCTTTTTTTGCAACAGCATCACACTGTTGACTCATATTTAGCTTGTGGTCCACTATAACCCCTAGATCCCTTTCTGCCGTACTCCTTCCTAGACAGTCTCCTCCCATTCTGTATGTGTGAAACTGATTGTTCCTACCTAAGTGGAGCACTTTGCATTTGTCCTTATTAAACTTCATCCTGTTTACCTCTGACCATTTCTCCAATTTGTCCAGCTCATTTTGAATTATGACGCTATCCTCCAAAGCAGTTGCAATCCCTCCCAGTTTGGTATCACCTGCAAACTTAATAAGCGTACTTTCTATGCCAATATCCAAGTCGTTGATGAAGATATTGAACAGAGCCGGTCCCAAAACAGACCCTTGCGAAACCCCACTCGTTACACCTTTCCAGCAGGATTGGGAACCATTAATAACTACTGTCTGAGTACAGTTATCCAGCCAGTTGCGCACCCACCTTATAGTAGCCCCATCTAAGTTGTATTTCCCTAGTTTATTGATAAGAATATCATGCGAGACCGTATCAAATGCCTTACTAAAGTCTAGGTATACCACATCCACCGCTTCTCCCTTATCCACAAGACTCGTTATCCTATCAAAGAAAGCTATCAGATTGGTTTGACATGATTTGTTCTTTACAAATCCATGCTGGCTATTCCCTATCACCTTCCCACCTTCCAAGTGTTTGCAGATGATTTCCTTAATTAATTGCTCCATTATTTTCCCTGGCACAGAAGTTAAACTAACTGGTCTGTAGTTTCCTGGGTTGTTTTTATTTCCCTTTTTATAGATGGGCACTATATTTGCCCTTTTCCAGTCTTCTGGAATCTCTCCTGTCTCCCATGATTTACCAAAGATAATAGCTAGAGGCTCAGATACCTCCTCTATTAGCTTCTTGAGTATTCTAGGATGCATGTCGAGCTTGTTTGCAAAATCAGGTGCCTAAGCTAGCCAGGAAAAATCTGGGGACAGGGACATACACAAAAGATGCGGTTTTACAGAAGATTTTCAGTGGTGTGCACTAAACAGGTGATTGGGTGTTTCTGCACACACACATTTGCTTGCACACAAGTTGACTTGGTTGGGGTGCACACGCCACCAATTTTGCACATGTAAAATGTGCCTCTGTGCTTGCCCAGGTGTATGCACAGTGGGTGAAATTTACTGTGCAGAGGGCGAATGCAAGGTCCTTGTATCTCAAAATAGGGCTCAAGTGGGACTGAAGTGACCCATAGGACTTGTGCTGCACTGGAGTGAATTTCTCCCAGTTTCTGTTGGAAGCGTAGGAGCCCATTTCAGAGAATTTGAAGCAAAAAGCCTGGACTGTTATCTAGTGAGTACTTGCATGAAACTGGTGACATTTGCAATATTGGTTAATTTCAGATGTATTTCCTCCATTCTCCTGCATATGTTGTGGTTTTTCTGGCTGTGATGGGGTGAAGGGACTCCCATAAATACCCTGACAGGGAAGGAATTAAAACCTGTCCTGAAACAGGTAATCCTGTAACCGGATGGCAGACTCTACGAACCTGCAAAATGGTGTAAAAATCATGTGATTTTTAACAGTAATAATTGTTGGGTTCCTTTTATTTGGCCTCTAGTGTTGCAACCTTTAGAAGCTCACATTTTGAAACTTTTCCATGCAACTATGAAGGCTAGACACTCCTCCTTTTAAATGAAAGCTGAGATTTTCATGTAATCCCATGACTCCAGGAGCTGGGACTTTAATAAAAGTTCCAAAGATTGCGAGACTTGTGATATAATCTCAAGAGCTGCCATCCCAACACTTACAAAGTGCTGAGAAGTTCACAAAGGAAGCAAACAGAAAAGAGGGAAGTATCTAATCCCTTGTCTCTTTCGTTCCCAGTAATATTAGGTGTTGCTTGTAACAGGAGTAGGTAAAATATTTCCATTCTGATGTGTCAATCGAGTCTTTTCCTCCACCATTGCTCCAAATGGCCCATTCTACTGTTGGGTAAGCCTGATGTAATGGAAGCTAAAGCTGTGGTGCTTGATTGATTGTCAACTCAAACCAAAGTAAAGGTCAAAAGGCTTCACCTCATACCTGGGTGAATAACAGAGATGGGCTGGCAGCAAATAATGCACCTCGGTTTCCTGTAGGGGTGGAGATGGCTTCAAATGGTTTAATCTTAGCCTTCTCCCAGGGCTTTGTGTTCATTTTAGGGCCTAATTTTTGCAACTGTTTATGGATGACTTCATTGCACTGGTGTAATCAAATGCAAGTCAGGCCATACATTTTGCTGCTTGTGTGTCTCAAATCCTTTCCAGTTGTATGTATTCCTAAATGTATAAATTCATAGTCACAGAGTTGAAGGGCTGAAGGTACCATGACATCATCTAGTCTGATCTCCTGTATAACACAGGCCCTTAAATTTCACCCATCTACCCCTGTATTGAGCCTAATAACTTGTGTTTGGCTAATGCATAGCTTCCAGAAAGGTGTCCTGATATTTGCATATACTCCTTCCCCTCCCTTTGCTCTATTTATGTCTCTATTTATTATTTGTATTGCGGTACTTCCTGAGGAGCCCTAGTTATGGCCCAGGACACCAGTGTGCAAGGCACTGTACAAATACAGAACAAAAAGGATGGGCACTGACCCAAAGAGCTTGCAGTATCAGTAGATATGCACTCTAAGCAATGTAAGTAGATAATGTAATAATGTAAGTAGCTCTATCCTGTTTTCTCCGAGTGCCAAACTTGTCCAATTGATTTTAAAAAGACACTTCAACATGGTTTATATATTAAATATTTTGTCCAATGAAAAAAGTACATCTTGCTTAATTTACAACAGAGGCACAATCAGGTCTGCTCCAAATGATCTATCATAAGCTACGGTGTCCAATTATTTGCTTAGTTACTCCTCCTCCATATGAGCATTGAACCAGCACCCTAGTGTACTAAGTAAATGGGGGTATGATAGTGAAAATTTGGACATAACATGAGATTATAACAACTTGTTGCCATGAAAAATTCCATGGCACTTATCAGCAGAATAGGGAGAATTGTCCCTGGGCCTAGAAAAATTCTAATTTGAGGAATTACATTTTTGTTTACCTAAAATTTCTCCCAAATTTCAAAATTTGGAAATTTACATTGAAAAAAGATAAATTTTTCATGAAAATTTCAGAAAAAAAAATCCTTTTTATGGAACAACTCCACATACAACATTCTTCATTTCCTGAGCTGAACTGTTGTGTAGTGTTGATGTGTGTTGTTGATAGCTACTTACATTCCATGCCAGAGATGGTCACATTTAAGTGCTGGATGATGCTCTCTCTCTCTTAGCTTTTTCCATACATAGAGGAAAATATGTATTTTTCAGTCTATATTTTAGATTAAGGAAAACAACAAAGAAAGAACAAATATAGAGACAGATCTTCAGCTGGTGTAAATCAATATAGCACCATTGAAGGCTATGGAGCTATGCCAAAGTACACCAGCTGAGGATCTGGTCCTATAAGGTGTGCATATATGAGATGGGAAGCACACGGTGACTTGCTCTGTACCATTCTGTATCTGAAGAGAAACATAAAATGGCCACTACCTCGGAGCTGTCCTTGAAGCAAGCCAGGAGACATCTTTTTGGAGTTAAAGATGCAGCACTTGGGAAACAGAGGAACATCTGCTTTCAGTTATACAGCTGCAAGCACAGTTTATAAAGTACATTGGGCTTCTTTTGGATTAATAACACTTACAAGTCTATCATTGTGTCTAGCTCCAGAGCAGCAAGGAAGAGGACAATTCAGGCCTTGTCTACACAGGGAAGTCTTTTTGGTAAGAATTGAATTAAATGAATACCAAAATAACCCCCTGCATGGACACTCTTATTCCAGCATAGTGATAATACCTTCTTCTTACACAGAGCTTCTGAGCAGTAGATTTCAGAGGTTAATATCATTCATCTTTTTTTACAGATGCAAAAGTGAGGCACAGAATTGAAGTGACTAGTGCAAGGGAACCAAACAGCAAGCTGAGACTAGAACCCAGGTCTCCTGAGACATAGTCCAGTGCCCTATTTACTACACTCTCCTAAACAAGTGTTTTTTTCTCTTTAGCTTATGTCACTTGGGAAGGGGATTGTGCTAAATCAAAAAATTCCCACCCGTATTACAAAATAAGTGTTCATGTGGTAGAGTTATGCCAGTATAACTATACCTGTATAATTATATTTGGATACCTGGTCAAACGTTCCCATATCGACAAAGCCTTACAGGAAATTTCTGCCGTTATAAAGATTAAAGGATATTGGAGACTACAGGGATATATTATTGGCCAGCCAAAAACAAAAGAAAAATAAGGTACAGGACAATTTGAGCAATGCATATTTGGCGGTCAAATAACAAAGGCTAAGATCATGTTTAGTTCTCAGCACTACCTTCTGCTCAGGTGTAACCCTACTCCACATTAACAACACAAAACCGTAGCTATTCATGTATTATGCACCATTACTAACCTGCACTGAAAGGCACTGAAGTGTAATACATGTGAACAAGGGAAGAGAAGGAGCTGAGAATGGGGAATTATTTTCCTTTTATGTCAGCTGACCTGCCTTGACCCTGAAATCTTTCTGGGCTGTCCTGATCACATCCTGGAGAGTCCACTTGAAGGAGTGGGGCTTCGCCATACTCTGCTGGCAGAACTGAGGAAGAAGCACAGGTGAACAGTTGGTGTTGGAGCAAAGAAGGCATAAAACTGTCAGAGACCTGGGTAGATTTGCCCAAGGAGACCCACTTGGCATTTGTACCATTGTGAAATTAATGTTGCCGTCATGATGTTCTATCACCATGTGCTGATGCACCATGATGATGATATGGCACAATATCCCCCCATGGTCCTCACACGGTGTCATAATGAGGCATCAAAAGGTCAGTCATCACTATCCTCTCATGTGCAATGATGGCTATCTGGACTGGGACTAGGGGACTTGGGTTCAAATCCTGGCTCTGCCAAAGTACTTTGTTATGGCCCTGGGCAAAACTGGTTTCTGTGTGCCTCAGGTCACCACCTGTAAAATGGGGATAACAGCTCTTCTGTACCACACTGAGGTGTTGTGAGGATAAATACATTGATGTTGGGGAGAGCTCAGACACTATAGCGATGAGTGCTATGGAATGGCCTATAAATAAATACAACACAGCTGAGAGGTGATAAGCTACAGAACTGTTCGCCTGTAGGTTACTGAGCTGAAAGTGGCTCATGGCAGGAATGAATGAGAGTTATCATCATCTGGTGGTGACACAGTAGCCTGTGTGAAATGAGATGGTCTTCATCCAGTTCCTAGTGGATTCCTAGTGGGCAGTGGCCTGTCTCACAAAAAGGCCATCACAGGACTACTGCTCGTCACCCCAATTTCAAGGACAACGTCGACAATCACCGTTTGTACTACTGGTTCTTCACATGGCTACACAGCCTTGATACCAAACCAACCAGCTTTCACCTTCCGTTTAGGACACCTGGTCCTGCCAGTTGGTGCCCAGGAGTCGTCATAGGTGACACAAATGGAAACTGTCAAGCTTTTTAATGTGCCATTGATAATGGATCCATGTTTCACACTCATTGTGCTATGTTGTGGGGACAACAGCATCATATACTTTCATTTTGTCTGTGGACAGATTCCATGTTGCTTCCAAATTCGGTGATAATGGCAACTGTATGCACTGGCTGTCTTAATTCGTGCATCCGCTTTGTGGTTAATTGTCACACTATTGTTTAACATACTGCTGAGATAAGTAAACTGTTTAATGGCTTGGAGCATGGTACCTTCCAAGCGTATTGATGGATCTTGATAAAGGTATTGAGGTGCTGGTTGGCACATAGCCTTAGTTTTTGTTCAGCTGATGGTAAGCCCAATATGTCAAGCCTCCCCAGCAAAGTGGCTTGTAAGATCTTGTAGTGCTGCTTCAGAACGTGTGACCAAAGTGCAATAATCAGTGCAGAGCAATTCCTTGATCAGTGCTTCGATAACCTTGGTATTTGCACATAGACTAGAGAGATTCAAGAGCTTGTCAGCGGAAAAGCATTAATAAAGATGCCATTTTGAAGCACCATGGAGGGCTTCCTCTACCATCACAGCAAGGGCTAGGACAGAGGACACATCCTTGCTTCACCCCATTCATGATTGGAAATGGGTCTGTTAGATCACCATCAACACTAACTCTTCCAACCATGCCTCCATGGAATTGCCAAACGATGTTAATTAACTTCTCTGGACATTCAAATTTAGCAAGCAATTTCCAGAGGCCAGTGAGACTGCATCAGAAGCTTTGGTTAGATTGAGAAACGTGATGTGCAAAGGTTGATGTGGCTCATGACATTTTTCCTATAACTGTCAGATGATGAAAATCATGTCAACAGTGCTCCGTTAAGCATGAAAACCACACTGTCTCAGATAGAACTTTGACAATAATTTGGGTAAGAGACAGTTCAAGAGGATCCATGACTTTAGCAAAGCTTTTGATACAGTCTCCCACAGTATTCTTGCCAGAAAGTTAAAGAAGTATAGATTGGATGAATGAACTATAAGGTGGATAGAAAGCTGGCTAGGTTGTCGGGCTCAATGGGTAGTGATCAACGGCTCGATGTCTAGTTGGCAGCCGGTATCAAGCGGAGTGCCCCAGGGGTCAGTCCTGGGGCTGGTTTTGTTCAACATCTTTATTAATGATCTGGATGATGGGATGAATTGCACCCTCAGCAAGTTTTCAGATGACACTAAGCTGGGGGGAGAGGTAGATACGCTGGAGGGTAGGGATAGGGTCCAGAGTGACCTAGACAAATTGGAGGATTGGGACAAACGAAATCTGATGAGGTTCAACAAGGACAAGTGCAGAGTCCTGCACTTAGGACGGAAGAATCCCATGCACTGCTAAAGGCTGGGGACCGACTGGCTAAGAGCAGTTCTGCATAAAAGGACCTGGGGATTACAGTGGATGAGAAGCTAGATATGGGTCAGCAGTGTGCCCTTGCTGCCAAGAAGGCCAACGGCATATTGGGTTGTATTAGTAGGGCCAGCAGATCGAGGGACGTGATTATTCCCCTTTATTCGGCACTGGTGAGGCCACACCTGGAGTATTGTGTCCAGTTTTGGTCCCCCCCACCCACACAGAAAGGATGTGGACAAATTGGAGAGAGTCCAGCAGAGGGCAACGAAAATTATTAGGGGGCTGGGGCACATGACTTACAAGAAGAGGCTGAGGGAACTGGGGTTATTTAGTCTGCAGAAAAGAAGAGTGAGGGGGGATTTGATAGCAGCCTTCAACTACCTGAAGTGGGTTCCAAAGAGGATGGAGCTAGGCTGTTCTCAGTGGTGGCAGATGACAGAACAAGAAGCAGTGGTCTCAAGTTTCAGTGGGGGAGGTCTAGGTTGGATATTAGGAAACATTATTTCATTAGGACGGTGGTGAAGCACTGGAATGGGTTACCTCGGGAGGTGGTGGAATCTCCATCCTTAGAGGTTTTTAAGGTCCGGTTTGACAAACCCCTGGCTGGGATGATTTAGTTGGTGTTGGTCTTGCTTTGAGCAGGGGATTAGACTAGATAACCTCCTGAGGTCTCTTCCAACCCTAATATTCTATGATTCTATGAAGAGTCTGACCATCCATAGAGAGCAAGGAGATGTCAAGGTAGTTACCACGGTCCCTTTTTAAGTCTTTGCATGTATAAATACTGAGAATGTTGGCATCTTTCAGTTGTTGTGGAATGATTTCTTGAAGCTAGAGTTGAGAAGGATTCAAAATACTAATCAATGAAAAGATTTCCTTTGTGTGCAAAAATTTCAGCTGAAAAGTTGTTGGGACCGGGAGATTTATTATTTTTCATTGTTTGGACGGCCTTCAGCACCTCAGCTCATGTGGGTGGATCGACAAATGCATTAGATGTATACAATTTGCGAATGTTATCTAGTGACTCATCAGAGACAGTAGATAATTAAATAATTCACTAATGTGTTCACACAGCCGTTGGTATATGGCAGTGTGATCCATGGTGAGAAATTCACCATCAGCAGTTGTTAGCTGTATCAAGGCAGATTGAATAGGGCCATACACAGCTTTGATCAGCTTCGGAGTCATATTTTTCAGCAAGGACCTGATAATGATCCTGAAATATCGAATCTTCTTGTTGCCAAGCATCAAGGTCATGACATGCTCCTAGCTGACCCATTCTCTGAGTCAAAAACGGCCAGATATGGAGTAGCTTGCTTCATGCTTTAGTGCAAATGCAAAATATATGGTTTGACCGCAGAGCGGATGAATTGCAGATTATCACAGTAACTAAGGCCTGGATTCTCAAAGGTATGTAGGTGCATTGGTTTCCTTTTGAGGATCTGGGCCTTAAACTCTTGTTGGCCACCTCTCTGCAGCACTGAATTGGCACAGGTGGTTTATCTGAGCTCAGAGATAGGGCAGTGTGAGGTGCAGAAGCAATTGTTAGGACCAGCTCTAGGCACCAGCAAAGCAAGCACGTGCTTGGGGCGGCACATTTCCAGGGGCGGCAGCCGGCATTCCAGCCATCCTTTTTTTTTCGGAAGAATTCACCAATGTACGGGGAAAAAAAACAAAACATGAAGATCAAAAAATTCGCCAGTAATGCGATAGGAGCATGACGTGAAAAATATCGTGTCATGTTGTGACATGGTCACTCATAATTTTAAACAGTCCAAAAAAACCACAACCAACATTGCAAAGTGCAAACATGTAAAAGCTACACAAAAAAGGGGTGGGGGGACAGCCAACATTTTTTTTGCTTAGGGCGGCAAAAAACCTAGAGCCGCTCCTGTGCGTATGTCTACCCGCGCTAGGAATCACACCTCCCAGCTCCTGTAGAGACATACTCTGTGAAATGGAAGGAGCTCGTCCCATTCACTTCATGTTGTCCAAAATAGGACAAAGTAGGAGAGTGAAGTAGATAGAAGCAACATTGCTTCTAAATTCGTTACATTGATGAAGACTCTAAAAGAAAACTTACTGATGTCTTAGTGACCAAATCCAAACCAAGCCAAGTCATTTTCTTAAGAGGTAGCAAGAGAGACCAGCATGCCCTTATTGCTCTCATTTTTAGTTAAGATGCACAATAAGGTCATGTTCCAGAGATAAAACAAGTTAGATGCATGACTTTAATTTTGGAAAATAATCCTCCATTGCACATTGGATGTTTCATTCTTTTCAAGCTGAAAAAAATAGCAGCAGAAGAAAATTAAACTGTCTTCAAATAGCACCCATAGTCCTTTGTCTCCAAACATCCTCTCCTCCTCCAGCCCCCACTCATTTAATTGGTATTTATCATTTAGGTACTTATATGATACAAAATGGATTGTGTCATTAGCATCTCTTTTTTAGCCCGTGTCTTGCTGAGCAGCACAACATGATGAAAACAGTGATTCATAAAAGTTATTTGGAAGTGACTCAAGAGAGCTTAGGGATTTTCAAGCAGACTTTTTGAAATAACAATTGTTTAAGAACAACAACAACAAACCACTTCAACTGGGAATGATTCAGTTAAAAAGAAGGTTCTCAAAGCTAGCTCAGGGGAGTCAGAGTAAGACATGGGCGGGGGAATGGAAAAACTGCAGTTTTGGTGAAACAGTTCAGGATGGAAATTGCAACATATTTATTGGATAAAATTCTCCAGTTGGTCAGAAAAATTTCTCAGGACTGTGGCTTTGTCTAGAGTAGGATTTAAAGGTGTTACACTGTGTTAGCTAGCTTGATCTAACTAACACTTTCTAAAGATCTAGTGAAGATTAGTCAAGTTGAATTAAGTTAAACTAAGTTCCTACAGATGCTTTAGGGAGGAAGTATGGTCTAGTGGTTAGGGTGCGAGGCTGGGACTTGGAAGATTTTGAGATCAGTTCCTTGCTTTGCCAAAAACTCCCCATATGACCTTGGGCAAGTCGCTTTGTGTCATGATCCCTGTCTGTAAAATGGGGATAATAGCACTTCCCTGCCTTACAGGGGCGTTGCGAAGATAAATACATTAAAGATTGTGAGTAGCTTAGATACCATGGCAGCGGGAGCCATATATGTATGATAGGTAGTGACCATTATTTGACTAGCATGGCATGTGCTGAAGTAAAATGGCTTTGTCTTGACCAGAGTTTCAGAAGGTGTTGGTTAGATCAAGCTAGCTAACACAACATAACAACATCTCTTTACATCTGAGGGTAGGTCTACACTACGGGGTTAAGTTGACCTAAGTTACGCCACTCCAGCTACGTGAATAACATAGTTGGGGTCGACGTAGCCTAGGTCGACTTATTGCGGTGTGTACACTGTGCTGGGTCGATGGGAGAAACTCTCCCGTTGACTTACCTTATGCTTCTCATTCCGGTTGAGTACCGGAGTTGATGGGAGAGCGATCTGTGGTCTAATTAGTGGGTCATCTAGACCCGCTAAATCAACCCCTGGTGGATCGATCGCCGCAACCTCGATCCACGGTAAGTGTAGACAAGCCCTAAGACTTGACAAAACCTTTGTGATGGGGAAAGCAGGACATTTTACAAGTTACAAAACAGTGATCTAATTTAAGGGAACTTTAAAAGATTTGGGCCTATGTTTGTAAAATAACTTTAAATGATGGCACTATGTAAGTGATTCTCCATAATAATAATAAAATTAAAAGAATAATAATTAACTTCTGTTTCTATCTGGAAAGACCTCTGGTATTTGCAATATTCTTGAGTTACAGCTTTTCTTAAGTTAATTCTAGCCTGGCAGCTCTGGTCTCAGCCACAATCCAGGTTTTAAAGGAAGCATGACAATTAAAAGTGAAATTATCTGAACTTGCCAGAGCCTTAAAAAAGGTTCATTTCCAAAACATGGACAGGGATTCAGGTTTGTGTCTTGTATTTTTTCCCCCAAAGCAGTTTGCTCATTGCTAATGCTGACATTTTGCATTTGTGATGGTCACTATGGTCTGAAGCAGGAACTTCGTGAGCCGAAAGCATGAGATGCTTTGGCATTGGCTAACGAGCCAGGCTCTGTAGCGATGAGCTGTAACAGCCCCACATATTCTGTTGATGAGGCACAGTGGGAGTTACATAACATCCGCTGACTCAATGGCCTTTAGAAACATTAAACAGTCCTAGCACCCTTGAGAGGTAAGTATTATCATTCCCATTTTACACACGGGGAAACTGAGGCAGGACCATTAAGTGACTGACCCAAGGCATCAGACAGAATAAGTGTCAGAGACAGGATCAAAATGCAGACATTCCTTGGCTCCCAGCTCTGTGAGCAAGCCACTAAATCATACTGCTTTCGGACAAATGATAGTTCAAAACAGCTGTAGCTGAAGCAATGTAGTGGTCACCCCTCAATGTTTTTCAAGTGCCTTTGTAACCAAGGGAGAGATTTTCAAAAGCTCTCAGTATCTGCGCCCAGTGAAGTCAATGGGAGTTTACCACGGACTTGAATGGGAGCAGAATTAGATGACTTTATAAAATGCCCCCTCATGAAGATGCCCAAGGAGCTTTAGTATTGTAGTATGATATTGGGACTGGAGAAAAGGGATCAGGTTTCAGGAGCGACCTAGTTTTGTGTGATACCTGGAGCTCAGGTGTGCAAGCTGGTGGCCAGGCAGCTACCAAACACTGGGCTCTCGTCATATAACCTGGCCCGTTTACGTATGCTCAATAAAGCTCATTTTCCTAAATTCTGCATCCCTGATGCATCACTTATTCCTAACAAAACAAGTATTCCCATACTAAGTTTAGGGAATACAGCAATAACCTTACCTAATTGCAAAGAACAAATTGTAAAGTTTTTCAGGGCAACTACTGTACAAATGACTATTTGCAAAGACTCGGCTTGAAAAACTCAAAGCAAAGTTGCTGTTCTACATGGCCCAAAAGCAAAGAGTGGACAGACCCTGCCATAGTCTATTTCACTAGCACAGTAACCCTGAGGGGCTGGGGTATATTTACCCATCTGGAAGCAGGCTTCAAGTCTGTTTATGCCTGAGTTTTGCCACAGGTGCACATTCTCCCATTCGAGCTAAATATCATGAAAAGGACAAATGTATCTGAGGTCACTCTTGGCTAATTAACATGGCAACAAGTGCTGATTAATTAGCTTGGTCTTGAAATTAGCTGAGATAATCCTTGCAATGGCGTAGGCCACAGATTTACGATGGTTTCTTTTCCAAGACAAACAATATTGTTTGTACAGAAACCTTCGTTCACTCTGTAAATTACTACTGCTGCTTTCTTGGAACTCCAAGAGAAACAATTCCATTTCATTTAAATTTGTGCTTTTATTTCTTTTACCTGGTGGAAAAACTTACCTCACAAGGCATCTGGTGAGAATCATTTGCCCTATAGTCAACCCCTACATAGGATGCATACATATACATTAGTGCTGGTAAGTGCCTTTGGAGAGTAAGGGCCTGATTTTCATAAGTGCTGAGCATCACAGTTCTAGCTGTAATCAACAGGAGCGGTGACTGCACACTCCCACTGAAAATCAGTCCAGAGGTCCTATAGACATCAACATGCAGAATAGGTATAGTATTAGTGCAAGTTTCTTCCACATTACCCTATTACTATGCTTCAGCCATGCCTTGAAAGGACCACCTCACTCTCTAGCTAAAGTACATATATCACATAGTACATTACAATAGTATTCCAGCACCTAACCATCTTTGATGTATTTATCCTCACAGCACCCCCTGTGAGGTAAGGTAGTGCTGCTATCCTCATTGCACAGATAGAGAACTGAAGCACAGGGAGGCCAACTGACTTGCTCAGATTTACACAGGTATTCTGGGGGAGGGGGAGCAGGGATTTACATCCAAGTCCTAGATTACTGCTCTAAATGCTGGATCATCCTTCCCAGCATGTCTTTACTGATCATTCAGTTTTTGTCTTCTCTGTGGTGATTACCAGCAAGGGGGCCAATTAGTGCCAATTGCAGTGATCTTTTTTTAACTATTTTTGCTGCTATATGGATACTTGTCCACTAGGAACTGGACTCATGGCACACAGGCCCACACACAGCCATCAGATCAGGGCTCAAATTGGGAAATACCAAGTGTGTGTGGGGGGGGGGGGGGGGGGGAGTACTCCCCTAAGCTCCGCCCACAAGCCAAACTCTGCCCACTTGAGATTCCATGAGAATGTGCCACTTGCAGCAGATTGTGCAGATATTCAAAAATATGATCACACAGGCTCTGTTGAGCTCCTCAGACTTCACTCCCCCTCACTGGGGTTCAGATACAAACTTGTACAGGCTGGATTAAGGCCAAGGCGCAGCGCCCACATGTGTAAATCCCCGCCTCCAACCATCAGGTGATCCTTTCAGAACCTCAGATTCATTCAACAAAAATTGTTTCTAGCCCTTGTGGCTGCAGAGGAAAATGTGAAAACATGAATTGGGTGCAGTTGCTGTAGGGATGCCTGCCTGAGTCTGCAGACAGCTTGCAGCAAAGGGAGGAGCAGCAGCCAGGGAAGACATTGCCTGGTACCACACCAACCACTGGTGCAGATCCAGCCTTCTCCAGTCTGTTGGCATAGGGAGCAGTTCTGATTGGCTGGTTTGTTTGGATGTCTTTGGGACTGGCTGTCTCTCAGAGGTGCTTTGCTACGCTCTGCATGATTGGCTTCCTATTGGTGGGTCTCACAGGTGCCCCAAGGGTCCATTCTCTACCTTGTAAGGTGACCAGACAGCAAGTGCGAAAAATCGGGACAGAGGGTGGGGGGGTAATAGGAGCCTATATAAGAAAAATACCCCAAAATCGGGACTGTCCCTATAAAATTGGGACATTTGGTCACCCTACTAACTTGGGTCTTTTGTCTCCACAGGTAAGATGGGGAGGGAAGGGAGAGGGGAAACAGTAGCATCTGCTTATGGCACCAAAATGAGACACTGCCCACAGTACAAGGGGAAAATCTGTGATCCTCCCTCTCCTTTCTCACTGGTTTTGAGCAGCAGAATCCCGATCCCACAAGTAGCCCCAAACAAGCATACCCTTGTGCCCATGAGGCTCTCCTTCCAGGATCAGGGCCTAGATTAGGAGTGATTTCATCAAAGTAACACACAGAAAAGAGCTGGTCAGAAAAATTCCAACCCTATAGTCTTGTTGGAACTGCCGATTTTGTCAACAGCAAAACATTTGGTGGAGATGGTTTGATTTTGACAAAGTTCCAACGGACCCCAAACAGATTTCAAACCCTGCCTGCCAGGCAGATTTCTGTTGGAAACCTGCTTGCTTTCCTGCCTGTGCACCTGCCTCCTCAGTAGCTCGCCTTTGTGGGCTGATGGGGAGCAGAGATCCTCAAAGTCCTGGAAAGCCCAGCTCACGAGCTCCCAGGCTTATGGCTTATAAGCAGTGTGCGTTTGCAGAGTCCACAGCTCGGGACAGCCGTGGAGTTAGTGATGCTAGGGCTTCCAGGGTCCATGGCTCCAGGACAGCCTACCAGGCAGACCACTCTGGAGTCAGGACTCCATTCTCCGTTGCAGAGAATTTCAAGGTTTTTGGGTTTCATTCGGAATCATAATGAAACCAAGTTTCAAACAATCAAAATCCTCCGCAAAACGCAATTATCTTTCTCTGCCCAGCTCGGGCACTGACTAATCATATCCCTCATGATGCCAATAGTTCCGAACCTTCACCATCGAATCAGGAGTCTCTCGTAATCACAATGCAAGGCTGACCTTTGCCTCAGTGCTCTCTCCATTCCTCCAATTCCTGCCTGTAGATTTGTCCATCGGTTGGGATAATGCTTCAGCCCCACTGATTGTTGTGTCTGACTGAGCAGCTGCTGCACAGTCCATCATGAAATAACCAGCTAGCAGTTTTTAAAATGCTTCAGTTCAAGTGCAAAGCTTTCTGCTGGGTAGCACCACCCCACACGAGAGCCTGCAATGTAAATCAGTGTCAAATGGGTCACTGGTCTATTATTTGTAAGTGCTCTAAAGTACCACAGCCTCCCGTTGGCTATCTATCATGAAGTGCTAACTAGGGGTCTTTCTCCTTCCTGTATTTTTGTAACAAATCAAAGATCATTAAAGCTTTTCTAAGTACTTCAAGAAACTCTCCCTTGTCAGGCCAAGTACATAGAGTGCATAGAAGATCCAGCTCCTTCCTCTTGCTTATGGTGACTCTTTCTTTGATGAACTTGTAGCCTTGCATATGGTTCTACTGCTCGCCTGGGGCCTGATCCGGAGCCTGTTGAAGTCCATGGAAAGATTCCCATGGACTGCAAACGGACTTGGATCAAGGCCTTTGGGTGCCCAGAGTGGGATTTTCAGAAGCCTTCAGCCTTGGACGGACGGACGGACGGACGGACACACACACACACACACACACACACACACACACACACACACACACCATTGTCCTGAAATTTGCTCTCAAACCTCCAACTTGTGCATTTTTAACCTGCTCTCTTAGAGTTGCTGACATTGGCAGAGCTCCTAGAAAGAGTGGCAAAATTACTGCCCTGGAGTCACTCTGGGGCCATTGGTCATCCTCAGTCTAATACACTCTGAATTGGAATTACAGCACAGAACATCATCTCTCTCTGCCGTGCATGTCTGAACCATATTAAACCCACTATTATTTTGTTAATTATAATAATAAACAATAACCCTTCTCGTGTCATTCTCTCCTTATTCCGGCTTTTCCTTACAAGCGTCTGTAATGATGCTGGTTCTGGCAAGACCCAACTGAGAGTGCCAGTTCAGGACAAATTGCTTCAAACAGGGCAACTACAGCCCAAGGCTGGGGTTTTTCCACCTCTAAGGCAAACCAAACCAGCCAGACAGAGGAGACTTTGGTTTTACCCCACTGGCTAACCACAAGTCACACAAGCAATCCCCTAGACACTCCAGTTTCCCAGTCTCACCACCAGTGCCACTCGTTATGGGGACAAATGGTCATGAAAACCAATGCCCCAGTAAAAGAAAAAGGTCCTCCCGATCCCAATGGACCAAGCCCCCAGATCCAGGTCAATATACAAATCAAATCTTACCCACAAATCACGCTGTTGCCAATCCTTTAGAATCTAAAATCTAAAGGTTTATTCATAAAAGGAAAAAGGTATAGGTGAGAGCGAGAATTGGTTAAAAGGAATCAATTACATACAGTAATGGCAAAGTTCTTGGTTCAGGCTTGCAGAGATGGAATACTGCAGGTTCAAATCAAATCTCTGGATTACATCCCCAGCTGGGATGGGTCCTTCAGTCCTTTGTTCAAAGCTTCCATGTGTAGCAAGGTTCCTCCAGAGGTAAGAAGCAGGAAATGAAGACCAAATGGAGATGAGGCAGCTGCCTTTTATAGTTTCTTCCAGGTGTAAAGACACCTCTTTCCTTACTGTGGAAAATCACAGCAAAATGGAGTCTGGAGTCACATGGGCAAGTCTCTGCATACCTTACTGAATCATAAGGTGTGTCTGCCTCCTCTCAATGGGCTAATTGTATAGTCGATGGTCCTTAATGGGCCATCAGCATGCCTGGCAGAGCTGATAGCTTGTCCTGGGTCCCAGAAGCCCAGCCCCAGTTTGAAAGACAGACATACAGTGTAAAGCCATTGAACTACAGACAGTATAAAGCCAATATTCATAACTTCAACTACAAAACTGATACATGCATATAAATGGCATAATCATAACCAGCCAAGCATAACCTGGTCTTAGACACCTCATTTGACCCCCTTTATGTAAGATTTGGTGCCACTACAGGACCTTGGTTGTAACAATGGTCCCAGTTATTGTCAATAACGTCACAGCGTCTGATTAGTGCTTTTGCCTGTTTAGAGAAGTTTTTTAAACATGATTCATATCAGACTTCATGCCTGGCTGCTGCACAGCCAGAGGGTGAAAAACAATGGCCAAGGAAACTCAATAAAAGTTTCCCTGAACCTTGCCACATTTTTGCCGCTCTTTAGTCATTAGGTTTCTTTTACTCCCTCTTTTCTTCCACTCTAAGCTTAAAGGAGCTGGCAAGGGTGTTCCAAGAACCAAGGAGCATTAGGACCTGACTGGCAAGAGCCCACAATTCCTTGATGGGGCTCTTCTAGGATGAAGATGTATGTGAGTCACTAAGTGAGTCATATCATTAATAAAAAGGTGCATGTTGCAAAGGATGTGTTTATTTCAGTGCTGATGGAAGCCAGGCCACTCTAGCCTTGAATCGGAAGTAGTTTTACAACAGATAGCAGCGATGATACAGGCTCTGTAGGGCCTTATGGACGATTATGCAGAGCACAGAAAAAATCTCTGCATTCTTTACTGAAGTCAAAGTTGCTAAAGATGATGCACTGATGCTTCACTTTATTTCATTTTCTGCATGAAATATAAAACAGAGGTCCTCACCACCTGTGGTCTTTAGAGATCCCTTAGGTGGTTAGCCCGATGTCCTGGTCCAATTCCAACTCTGGGCATTACATTCTGTGTCCCTAAAGTCTCCTGATCATTACAGCTGAATGCAGGATACTACTTCACTCTCTGCCCTACACTGTTCTGTAGCATTGCTGTGTGCTGTTAAATCGCTGCCATGTGTTCCAACACTGAGGGGATGAGGAAAGTGGTGCTTGAGCCTGAATATTCTTGGGGATCCTTTCCGTTGAAAGGCTTTCTGTAACGGGATGGCACCCACCTCTCACAAGCTCCCCCGGGTCTAGTGTGTGTACCTGCACTCTCTCAGTTTGTGGTGAGCCCTGTCAGTGATTTCTCAGGTGGGTTTTCAGTGACTCAGCCCTCCGGCCAAGTCACACACACACTCTGTATGTGAAACAGAACAGATCCCTTCTGTGGCATACAATCCACCAGGGGCCTATCCTAGTACCCCTCTGGTGGTATTTCTGTAGCCCTCCCCAGGCTCAGTCTTTAAATAGTCCCAGTCCTGGTATGGGGCTTTACCCCCAGGGCTTCCTCCCTGGAAACAGTGTCTTTCTGCAGCCCTCCCTGGACTCAGTCCTTACTCAGTCCCAGCAGCAAGCCAGGATCTCCTTCTTTGTTACCCCGGTCCCTGTCGGCAACTGTCTTAGATTCAGTCCTAGAAGCCAGCCAGGAGCTCTCTCTTGCTCCTCCAGTCTCTGCCTGAAGAGTGTGGTCCTGGTACTCTTTCAGCCCACCAGGAACACAGTTCTTTCTCCTCCAGCTCCAGGCAGCAACTGACTGACTCTGGCCGTGCAGCTCCTTTTATGTGAGTCTGCTGGGCCATGATTGGCTGCTCCCCGCAGCCTCCCTCATTGGCTGCTTCCCAGCAACTACTCTAGGCTGCTTGGAGGACTTCCCTTCTGCTGCTCTCTGGGACAGGTGTGGTAGGACCCTGAGGCTTCCAGGCCTAGTCCACCCGGTTACACTTTCTAATAATGTAAGAGAGAAATTCTTCTATTTTTAATTGTATGCAAGAAGCTACAATAGACCAGTCTTCTATGCTTTCTTAAATCCAACAGTCATATTATATCTAACAACTGCCAGGTTAAGTTTCTTAGGGGGCTTCAACAATATGGCACAAAAGTAATGGTGTGTGCAATAATAATAATAATTAATAACTCAGGGTTTATGCAGAACTTGTCATGCCTAGATCTCCAATAACTTTATGGAGATGGGTAAAAATTATTATCCCCAGATGAGAAAAAATGAGGCACTGAGAGGTTAGGTGATTTGCCCAAGTTTGCACAGCCAATCAGTGGCAGAGTCAAGAACAGAAGCCAAGTTTTATGATTCCCAGTATCACCTGTGTAGGTCAGATCAAACAACTGCACAGCCTAATCTAAAAGAAAACTATAGGTGTATGGTCACAAACTGACACAGGTCAGGAAATCCAGCGTTCAAGGGTTCATAATATACAAGCTTTCTGCAATCTTTCAACATTCCACTTTCCTTGGGGGGTAGTCTGGTTTTAGTGCAAAAAGCACAAAGGATGCCAGTTAGGGTGATGAGAACCAGACTGAGGTCATCAACTCATGTCATATTGGCCATTGTACAGCTATCACATGGAAGTGAGGTGCAGTCATTTCCTTCCTAGGCTGGAATTGACCCAGTGGGCTGGAAATGCTCAAGAGATACGGTGTCTCCTTGCCCATGCTCTGGGTCATTCAGTATTCCCACTGGGCCCCTGTTATCCCGTTTACTCTCCTCACTCCCTGAAAGGCCCTCCCTCCTGGTAACATTAGTTCTTCCCAAGATGAGAATGCCCTTCAGATAAGGCGGTTAGTCTCAAAGGGAAAGGATACTTAAAAGAGCTGAGCGTGATGCCTCTACAGGGCTCCCAGTCTCTGCCATCCCAGAGCTTCTTCAAAGTAGCCTACTGCCCTGCCTTTACGCTGCCAGACGGCCCTCTTCTTATAGCATAGCAGGCTTTTCATGACCACTTTCCCTTCTTAACAGCCTCAAGACACCTTTCCCTGTTGTATGTTCTTCTCTGAGCTTCCTGAGATACCCAGCTGACTTCTCTCCATGCCCCATCCTTCTGCTCTGCATTCCTAGCTCAGGGCTGGCTGTTTTGATTCTCAGCATAGTCTATCTACCTAGATGCTTGCAGTGCCCACATCACTGCTAATATCTGAGCTCTTCACAGTCATTCATGCATTTTATCCTCCCTGCAGGGGAGGGAAATAGAAGTGCCCGCATTTTTAAAATGGTGGACCAAGGGACTGAATAGAGCAATTTGCTAGTCATGGTGACGTGGAGAGTCTGTGCTTTAGCTGAGACGAGAACTGATGTCTGCTGAGGGCCAGCCCTCAGGCTAGGATCCATACACTAGACCATCCTTTGTTCCCAGTGTAACCGCTGTCTGTGTGGCACAAAATCCTTCTGTGAGCACAGTTGGGGCCTGCTCTTCAAACCCTGCTCGTTCTCCCTAAGGCTCTCCTTCCAGCCAGTATCAGCTCTGCGCCTACCTTCCCAGCTGAGAGGGATCCAGATCCTAAGCAGTGTAAATCAGTGTCGCTCTGTTGATTTCAGCTGAAAATCTGACACCGGTTGTCTCCTACAAATGTAGCACAGTAGGTTTCTTTGTGTGGGGGATGGGGATGAACACATAGGTGTGACGTCAACCAATAGGGAGGCAGTCCTATTCTGGAGTTCCATTCCCTTTCATCCCTTTGATGCCCTTGCTGGTGGTGAAATCGCAAGCTGCTGCTGGCAACGGGGCATGTCTTGACTTCCTACCGAAGAACTTCGTTAAACCTTTTAGGCCAGATCCCACTCTCAGTTATGGCCACGTAAATCCAGAATAATAAGACTGACTTCACTGAACTTACACTTGGGTAATTGAAAACAGATTCTGACCCTTTGCTGGCACTTCAAACCACAAAGACACTTCGTCACTCAAAATAATAAATTGTTAGTGAAAAGTCTCTCGGTTAAACCTGAGCAGAGCACCTTACATGCAGCATGGAAAAGTAATAATCGATCCCAACCAAACATCCCTTGGGGCAAAAATTCCAAAGTGCTTGTGGTTAACACACGGTGGAATTTGGGAATTAAATACACCCTATCAATAACAGGGCTCATGTACGTCTGAGCCTCCTGAAAACTATGTCACCTGCTAGGAAAGCAGAGCCAGTCAGATTTGAACTGCACACTTTCAGGGCTTCTGAGGAAACACCCTGAAGCAGTGTATAAGTGACAGCACTTCCCCTCCAGGAAATGTACACATCAGCTAGTTGCCAAGCATGGTCTCTGCTAGCTGGTCAAGGTTGAAGCAGGTAGAATCTGTGAGCCAGATCTTGGGGTGCAGTTCAAACCCAGAGCTCAGTTTGTGGTGGGTGCGCTCATGTATATGTGCATGCACAAAGGTGGCTTAAAGCTCTCCTTTGATCCTGCTGCTGCTTTTTGCAAAAAAGAACTAAATATGTTCACGGAGGATAGGGTTCATCAGTGGCGATTAGCCGGGATGGGCAGGGATGCAAAACCATAGTCTGCAGTGTCCCTAGCCTGTGTTTGCCAGAAGCTGGGAATGGGCAACAGGGGATGGATCACTTGATGATTACCTGTTCTGTTCATTCCCTCTGGGACACCTGACTTTGGCCACTGTCGGAAGACAGGATAGTGGGCTAGATGGACCATTGGTCTGACCCACTATGGCCATTTTATGTTCTTATGTACTAGTCCCATTCCAGCATGTTAGAGCAGCCTCAGGGTTGGTCTAATGTGTGCCTGGCTGCTGTGCTGTCAAGGAGAGTAAACATGCAGCTGAGGACTGGAGTAGCAAGAGAACATACCAACCTCACCCCCTTTCACTTGCTACACATGAAGCAGGGACAAAGTGGGTGTGGATGGCATAAAAAACCCGGGGTGGGCTCCGTACCACTGGATCATCACCCTTATATAGGTCACTTAAACATGCTTTAGCCAGAATATGCTGGTGATGCAGCACAGATTGGCCATGCCAAGCTGCAGTCTTGTTGCTAATCTGATTCCAAGCAAAGGGCCAGATTTTGCTCAGGTCCTGAATAGGTGCAACTCAAGAGGAAGGGGAGAGATGGTACAAGGATCTTTCCCCCTCTGATCCCTCCTGCCTAGAAGGGGGTGTGTGTGTGTGACTTGAGTGGGAATTTGCCCAAGCTGCATATAAGAGCTGAATATAAACAAAGTGCTCATGCATTAATTTTCGGCCTGTTGAGTAATAGAGATTCCAGAAGCATAATGGCCCTTGAATATGGTCTCTGGCTAAGCACATTGGAAGTCAGAGGAAACTACTGTATCTGTGTTCCACTGCTCCTTTCAAGCCTTCATTCGGAAGAGAGAGTAGGAAGATGACATGATATTTCAGTGGCACAGATGGCCAAATGGCTTGCTTGTAAAGGCTGTCATTGAGCCTAAGCTCAGTGCTTTGAATTGAGCAACAACAGACACTGGAGATGTATATAGGTGTATATAGATGTAGATTTATATAGAGCTATCCAAGAGGATAGCAATTTATGTCAAATATCGTGGACGCTTATTGGCTCTGAGTTTTGGCAATGGGTAGCAAACTTCTGACTTCAAGGTTGCGGATTTGAATTTGGCCAAGGCTGGAAGTGACTGATAATCAGTCTTTCTGATTATCATTTGGTGGTGTGTGGGCAATGATTTGGAGAAAGGAGGAAGTAGGTGTGAGGATGTGCGTAGAGTTTCTTGACAGGAAGGCTGTCAGGAGCAGGGAAGCGTTCAAGGCAGAAGCTCTACAAAGAAGCAAAGAGAGAGAGAGAAGCAGATCTATTGATTATTTTGTTTTCCTTATTGTACCTTGATCTGGTTGAAACTTTTTGCACTAAAAGTTCGTCCATCAGAAAATGCAGTTTTGTTTAAATCAACATTTTCTCTGGGAAAATGACGGTTTCTACTACTACGCTTTTCGATTTTCCAATTGGGAGAATAGAAACAAAGAAATGATTTTCCAGATGTTGATTAGAAACAATATATTTCATGTTGGATCATTTTGTTTCAATCAAAGATATAAAAACAAATTTTTTCGACATTTCCGATTAGACGCTTTGGGGAATTTTTCAGTCTGTGAAATATTTTGATAGTTTGATTTTCTGCTCCAATTTGGAATGGAAACAAAATTCAAAATGTCAGACTTGACCACAGAACAAAAATTCCATTTCCTGACCCAATTCTAACTCTAACCAAATTCCTTGCTCAGTGTGGGAAGAAAGTGATTGTTATGTGATGCAGAACCTAGGAGAGAGTCCTGAGTGCCACCAACAGAGTGGGAGTGTGGAGAAGGAGCAGCTGGAAAGGTGGAATAAGACTCAGTAAACAACAGACGCTGAATTTAAGAGTTGGGGAGGGGGGAATTTTTCAGGAGAAGGGAGCGATCAGCTGTGTCAAAGGGGGAGAACAGATCAAGAAAAAGATAATTCAAAGACTCATAGACTTTAAGCCCAAAAGGGACCATCATAATCATCTAGTCCAGGGGTTCTCAAACTGGGGGTCGTGACCACTCACAGGTCGCAAAGTGGTTACATTGGGGTTCTCAAGCTATCAGCTCTGTGGGGCTGACAGCCTTGAGGCCCTGTTAAATTACCCCCCATTTTTAATTTATAAGGGGGGGTCCCACTCAGAGACTTGCTGTATGAAAGGGATCATCAATACAAAAAGTTTGAAAGCCACTCATCTAGTCTGACCTCCTGAACACTGAAGGTCATAGAATCTCACCCACCCACTCCCCTAAGAAGCCAGTAACCCTGAGTGACGGAAGTCCTCAGATCCTGATTTAAAGACTTCAAGTTACAGAGAACCCACCATTTACACCAGTTCAAATCAGCAAGTGATGCATGCCCCACACTGCAGGGGAAGGTGAAACCCCCCCAGGGTCTCTGCCCCTCTGACCTGGGAAAAATTCCTTCCCGACCCCAAATATGGCAGTCAGTTAGACCTTGAGCATGTGGGTGAGACCCACCAGCCAGACACCTGGGAAAGAATTCTCTGTCATAACTCCTCATCTCCAGCCATGGGGATATAATTGGAAAAGGGGCCAGGAGACTTTGCTAGAAGAGATGACTTTGATCAGGTCCATTTCATAGGAACAAATCCATAATATTATATGTATCTATGTATAAATCAGTCACAGCCCCTCTGCCTTCTCCACATGTAGAGCACATCAATAGCGGCTTTATGCAGGCAGCAACATAACCTAAAGGATTCAATCAGCTAGCGTGGTGTCAGGGGAAGTGAGTGCAAATTGCTCCGCCGGCTGGACTTTAAAGCAAGGAGTGATATCACTCTTAAAATAAGAAACCTAACGTAATACGCTTTAATAGCTGAATAATTGCAGTGAGTGAAGAAGGAGGCTTTGTGACAGGGGATCACTTAAAGCCATAAGTGAGTGCTCATGACATCACAGCGAGTGCACAAGAGGAACGTTATTCTCCAGGCTCTGCAAAAATGGCTTGTCAAGCAGCCGGTCCCCAGATAACTTTGTGGGAGACTTGCGAGAAGAGTTAATAGGATGATTGATTTACAGCTGGAAAAAATTAAAGAGTCTGAAAAGTGACAGACTGACATTGTTTGAAAGATTCCAAAGAACGCTCCCCCTCCCCTTGCTTTTTTTTAAAGGAAGGTCAAATGCTTCCACTGGTATTTTGTGCTCGTGTTCAGAGCCCACAGCATTTTAGCAGGTATTTTGTGGGGCTCTCTTTATTTTCCCTGTGGTGAGAAACAATTGCACAAACCTAGTTAACATCCAATTTAACCATGTAAAAATAGATCCAAGTAGTCTGCATCTCAATATGGGAGGAATTAATGGAAAAAGCCAAGTGGGGAAGGGAATGTCATGGAATTTATGTCACAAAGACTGTGATTATCAACAACTAGTCACTCAAATATATATATGACCAGATCCTCAGCTGATGTAAAACCAGCTAAGGATGGATTGCATTAAGCTTATAAAACGTATGTATTTCATACTTTTCTTATCTATGGATTCAAGCACAGTATGTTTTCTTTGCCCATTAGGAGAAATTTGTCAATTTTCTCTCAACTCCATATATGTTTTCACATTGGTTTTCTAGCACTAGGAAAACTGAAAGTCCTTTCATCACTTCTGGAGCATGTCCATCATATTTCTTATGGACTCACTATACTAAGTACTTCTTAAGATTGAAACACACGATTCACTGTTGTTGGAAACTTAATTCCCTGGACATTATATTATGTCTATACAAATAGACACCCTTTATGTTTAGCTTGACATTTCTCACGCTGATAAAGCAAATACACAAGTGAGCTCGGGGAGTCATTTCCACCTGGTTTATTGACTGGCACAAAAGAGAAACAGTCTATTTCAAAGTAAGTTTTGGGAGACAATATGCTATATCTTTTGGATCCCCAACATGCCATCAAAGTTGTAGAGATGACATTTTTAGTTATAATGTCATTGATTTTGACGCATCAGTTATAAAACAAATAAGGGACACATTTATCTTTTGGATGTAGGTGGTTAGTTTCCAAAGACTTAGCAGAAGTCTTAGCAGAAGCTAAATATGAGGCAACAGTGTGATGCTGTTGCAAAAAAAGCAAACTTGATTCTGGGCTGCATTAACAGGTGTGTTGTGAGCAAGACACGAGAAGTCATTCTTCCGCTCTACTCTGCGCTGGTTAGGCCTCAACTGGAGTATTGTGTCCAGTTCTGGGCACCGCATTTCAAGAAAGATGTGGAGAAATTGGAGAGGGTCCAGAGAAGAGCAACAAGAATGATTAAGGGTCTAGAGAACATGACCTATGAAGGAAGGCTGAAGGAATTGGGTTTGTTTAGTTTGGAAAAGAGAAGACTGAGAGGGGACATGATAGCGGTCTTCAGGTTTCTAAAAGGGTGTCATAAGGAGGAGGGAGAAAACTTGTTCATCTTAGCCTCTAAGGATAGAACAAGAAGCAATGGGCTTAAACTGCAGCAAGGGAGGTTTAGGTTGGACATTAGGAAAAAGTTCCTAACTGTCAGGGTGGTTAAACACTGGAATAAACTGCCCAGGGAGGTTGTGGAATCTCCATCTCTGGAGATATTTAAGAGTAGGTTAGATAAATGTCTATCAGGGATGGTCTAGACAGTAATTGGTCCTGCCATGAGGGCAGGGGGCTGGACTCGATGACCTCTCGAGGTCCCTTCCAGCCCTAGAATCTATGAAGCTGCCTGTAGTCATCAGAAGACTGTATTTGGGTCAAACTGCTGCCGGGAGCCCCGGGTCCTTTTAAATGGCCGGGCCCCGGGGCAGCTGCCCCTTTTTCTGCCCCTTTTGCTTCCTCCCTCCCCATCAGCGGTCCTGCCGGTACGGTGCTTAAAGTACTGCTGCAGCAGCACTTTAACATTGGCTGTATACCAGCCTGTACTGGCAGCCACTTTCTTACCGGTACACGTACCGGCCTGTACCAGCTTACTTTCACTTCTGAGCACGATAGTGGTTTCTGATGCTTTGAAACAACAAGGAGTATACAATCAAACGTTAGATCAAAAGAGATGTCAGCAGATATGGAGAGGAATGCAGTGCCATTCTGTCTGTCCATAGATGACAGAGTACATTAGAAATTTCCTTGCCAGCCTCACAGCTACTCCAAGCAAACCTGAAGTTGCCTAATGAACTGGAATATAATCTCCATGTTTTTGGGGATTCGTCCTGCTCGTTCACTTCCATAATTAAAGGATAATGAGCTGAACAGTTTCCCCTTTATAGCTGACTCTCTCTGAATGGAGATTCTAAATAATTTTTTTTTAAATCCCATCTACTGTCTCATTCTCTCTCTCTCGGCTTCTCTGCTGCCATATATCAGTTAGACGTTATGCTGCAGAGATGTAGTTAAGGGCCAGTGAAAAGGCAACCTTATAATAAGGTCCTCTGGCTGATCCATCAAATCCTAAATTCATCATAACACAATTAAAATCTGCTCAACCTATAAAGCAGATTCAAATGGAGCTATGTGGAGACCCAGATCAATTAGAAAGAAAACCTAGTTGTCCCTTATTGCAGTTCTTCTCCAACGTTTTCATGTTGTAGGTCCCCTCCTTTGGACCATTGCCCCACCTCTCCTGGTTCCCTGAAAAAATAATGAGAGACGGAGCTGGTCAAAAATGGGCGACGAGGAAATTTTACACAATATTTTGACCATTTTTTGTTGTTGAAATCTGAAGAAAAATTTCGAACAGCTCTAATCAGGACAATGGCTCTGCTTTAGGAAGGAATCCCCGATTAAGGCAGCACTTAAAATACTTGCTTATGTTTAAGCACATAAGTCCCATTAACTTTAATGTGACTTAAGCACATGCTTAGAATTAAACCAGTATTTAAGTGCTGCCCTGAACAGAGCTGCTTTCCTGAAATTCTTGCTTTAACCTGATGTCCAGTTGAAGACAATGGAATTTATCCATGTTTAAAGTTAAGCATGTGCTTAAATGCTTCCCTGTATTGGGGTCTATATTCAACGAGACAAGATTTTCATCTTTGCGTGACCAATGCCACTGAACTAATTAATGCGATGATGAGGTCACTCATTTTGTATCAGAGCTATTTATTTCACCTTCACTGGGATGGAGCTTTGTGTATGTATATGTATATTTTTAAGGACCAAATCTGCCCTTGTTGCCTACAGCCCCCACTGCAGTAATTTCTCCAGATTAGTTTGAATCTGTTCTGCTGTGTGTTTGCTCCCCTTCCAGTGTCAGAGCGGGCTGTAAATTTGATCACAATAGAATTTAAATGACAAAAGAAACCGACAAAGAAGGATCGGATGCTGGTCTGTAGGGAGGGGCCTGTTTTGATTAGTCTAGTTCAGTGGTTTTCAACCTGTGACCCACTGACTCGTGGGGGAGTATGTCTAAGGCAGTGGTACTCAGACCTTAGTGGTTCAGGAGCCAAATTAGCAATCAACATTACCTGAAAAAGCCACAGTCATTTGAATTCAGAGTTTCATTTACTATAGTATTATATAGTCATATTTAAACAGTGTGATGGGAAATATTTACTATATGTTATTCTCACAGCAAAAATGACTGACCTAGTATTATGTTATCAACTACAATTGGTTAATAAGATAGTAAAAGTATCCTGATTGGTTAATAACTTAGATGGGTTAATAATTAAATCACACAGTGTTTTAACATCATGGGCTGCAAAGAGCTGCAGGAGACACATTAAAGAGCCACTTGTGGCTCGCAAGCCTCAGTGTGAGTATCGCCGATCTAAGGGGTCCGCGAAATATGGAAATAAAGTTTCAGATCCCCCCAAAGGCATTCCATTTTCCTGATCCATCAAAAGTATGTGAATACCTCCACCTACAGGTCAAACCCCAGAATTGTTGTCGTTACCATAGAAGCCCACAGTTTCGTGCCCTTTCTCATGCTGCGTCAAATGCCGTGCCGAGCATGTGCAACACTCATAGTTGAATTCTGTTCAGTCAGTTTTCAGTCTCAGACTTCTATGGTAGCAGTCCGCGGACCACAGGTTGAATTTCCAAAGGGGTCCGCACCTCCCTTTGAAATTTTTTAGGGGCCTGCAAATGAAAAAAGGTTGAAAACCACTGGTCTTAGTTGAGCAAAACGTTCACTAGAAACCCTGGTGTTGTCTATAAGTTGAAGAAGAGTCAGTGCTAAAAGACTGGAAGATACTCTGCAGAAAGAGCTTCATGGACCACCTGGAAGTAAATAAGTAATATGTATTCATAATCATGGACATAAGATTCCATCCAATTCCTATTGACATCAATGAGTGTCATTGATGTCCTATTGACATCAATGAGTGTCTACTAGCTTCAACAGGCATTGGACCAGGCCCTAAACAGAGTCTGAACTGCTCTCTCCTGTAGAAGAGATCCACAAGAGAAGGGCCTACAAGTGGCATGGCAGGAGGTTTATAGGGGTCTTGTCCATGCTATGCCATTTCTGCAGAGAGAGGATGTCATTCCCCAGGTCTGTCTGTCAGACAGCTTTCATAATCACCACTTTCATTTCTTTGTTTGGGAGTACCCAGGAGGGCAAATAAACTTTACCATGTGTATATTTGCAAAGCAAATGCGTTTGGCACAACTATTTCATTTATTTATTTTGATTTATAAAATTCTCACCTCAAGCCCATCAAAGTCAACAGGACTCTTTCGATTTACTCAGATGGGCTTGGAATCAGGCTGGAGCTGCCCAGTCTATGCTCGGGGTACCTACTACACAAATTCACTTCCAGAGCACAAATTCCCACCTAATATAACAATGCCTCATTCTTATACAGCACTTTGCCGCGGTAGCTCTCAAAGCACTTTACAAAGGAGAGCAGTATCATTATTTTCATTTTACAGATGGGGAAACTGAGTCACAGAGCATTGAAATGACTCACGCAAGGTCACCCAGCAACCAAGCCAGGAATAGAACCAAGCCCTTCCAAGGCCTAGTTTGGTGCTTTAGCCACTAGACCACACTGCTTTCACAGACAGCTCAGCCTACTAAAATAGATAACTATCCACCTGCAAATATTTGAATAAAACAAAAGCTCTATAGCATATGTTGAAGCCCTTCCAGCCCTCTCTCACCAAAAGCCTGGGGGACGGTTTTGTGTGTGTGTGAAAAAGGGGTGGGGCCTAATGACAGGGCATCATGGCAGATTGCATGGGCATTGCCTGTGTCTGTGGGGACATTGCAGGTCTGTATGTTGGTCTGAGGTTTTTGCTTCTGTTTCAAACACTTAGGTGTATTTGTATATGGGTTTATTTTTGTTTTATGGGTGTTCTCAATGCTGAGGGAGCCCTTTGTGGACTGGGAGTGATAGGAGACCTGCTCACCATACAGTAGTCCAATTCTTGGACAGTGAATGTACCACAAGGAGGCCTGATCTGACTTGGTTGTGTCTCCATAAGGCAAAAATGCCTGTTGACAGGACAGACACTGGGCTGAACCCTGCCACCCCAAGAGCTGGCCCTGATACATTCAGGTTCACTCTGGATCTGCACAAGCCTATAGCCTCATGGGAGCAAAGCACTTAAACACATGCTCACAGTCCATTCCTATTCAGCAAAGCACTTAAGTACACACTTGACTTTAAACACATTGCTTCAGTCCCTAAGTGCTTTGCTGAAGCAGGGCCTTACTGGGCTGTTAACCCAGCACCTGTACACCAGCTCTAAGTTCATTTAAAAAAAAAGAGTCCATTCATATTTAGGGCAAAGGATTGGGGGGCTTATTTTTCCCCACACTCTATTCCTACTCTCCTCCGTTTTAGTTGCTACTTCTGCTGCCTTCTCTCCTGCATCATCTGCTCTCTTTCCTCTGAGTCACCAGACCCATAAGTAACCGCTGGGTCAAAATCATCCCTGATGCGATGCCATTGATGTCGCTGGAGTTAAACCAGGGATAAACTCAGCTTGTTCTACCTTTGGATACATAAGGTAGATCATGTATTTGGATACATAAATGTATCTCCCATTGACTTCAGCGTGTCTGAGGACAGAAGTTGTTTCCCTGCATCCACTTCATCACCGATGTAATTCTACTAAAGTCAGTGCTGTTCTACCTGAGATGAATTTGGATATTATGGGCTCAATCCTCAGCTTGGCCGACTTACACTTCATGTTGCAAAGGGGGTTGGGCTGAGGAAGATGGCTCTGTGCCCCCTCTCTGGTTCTCCAATCCTTGGGCTGAAACACCCCACTGAGGGAACTTAGAGCAGGTACAGGGCTATTCTAAATTACACCATTACACTCAGCAAGTAGCTGAGAGGCTGAGGAGCTGGTGGAGCGGTGGGCACTCTGCCCTGCTCCTGACATACCCCATACACCGAGGGTGTGGGGTGGATACGGTGTGTACAGCCATCTGTGATCTCTTTACTCCACCCAATAAAGCCCTTTTAGAACAGCTCTCTGGCTGCTTTGCACTGCTAGCTGGAGCCCAGAATTGCCCCTGTCTGCATGTCCTGATCGCAGCACACACACAAGATGGAATTCCACGATATAATGATTTTAAAGGACACATTTTGTGGCAAAAATATTGATAATGCGTCAAAATTTACAACTTTTCAATGGGCAAAGCTCTCCTCCCCTTCATGTCATTTCCCTGCGCACCACAATCTGCAGCCTACAGCTGCAGGGGGAATAAATAAATAAGCTATAAGTTTTTCCTAGCAGTAAACTTTTTTTTCTCCCCCTGAATAAATATAACAGTATCTAACAGCTTTCCATTCTGGAGTTTGGGAGCTTGTCAAAGTTATAAAATATTTATTTTAGTTCTTTTCCATTAGGTTTTAATTCTCAATATTTTATAAGAAGTTAAATTATCCAAGAGAACTGAGCTTTCATTTTTTTTCTCCAAAAAGGGGTATTTGCCCAATTAGAAAAGAAGTGATCAAACTAAAGCTGTGAAAAAGAAAACAGATCAGAAACTCAAGAAATCCTGGAATATTTCTGACTCTACCACCAAGATAAAAAGCACATATGTGTAGAAGAATATACTTACGTGTCTCACTGAGAACATGTGACATGATGGGATGTTCAAAGCTGAGTTTACTTTGCCCTCCATTCAGATAGTGAAAACATGGTAGGCTGGTCACTTTCTGTTTTCTTTCTAGTCAGTCTTACTTCCTGGGGTTCATTCACTGCAGGTGCTGCTATGTGCTAACTTCTAGTTGATGTACTTATCCGGCCCCCATTAGCATAGTATCTGAGCACCTCCTCGTTTTCAACACATTTATCCTCACAACTCCAATTTTACAAATGGAAAACGGAAGTACAGTGAGACTACAGGACTTGCCCAGAGTTATACAGGAAATGTGTGGTGGAACAGGGACTTGCACTAAAGTTTTCCAAGTTCTAAGCTAGCACCCAAACTACTGTGCCCCCTTTCCTCTCTAGCTGTAGAGTAGCTACCAGATTAACTGTAATGTGGGCAAAAATATAGCTTAATAAGCTTTAGACTCATAGGTTTTAAATCCAGAAGGGGCGATCGTGATCACCTAGTCTGATCTCCTGCACACTGCAGGCCACAGAACCTCACCCACTCACTCCTGGCTGAATTACTGAAGTCCTCAAATCATGGTTTAAAGACTTCAAGCTACTGAGAATCCACCATTTACACTAGTTCAAACCAGCAAGTGACCATGCTGCAGAGGAAGGCAAAACAAAACAAAACCCTAAGGTCTCTGCCAATCAGACTTGGTGGAAAATTCCTGCACGACCCCAAATATGGTGATCAGTTAGACCTGAGCATGTGGGCGAGACCCACCAGTGAGACACCTGGGAAGGAATTCTCTGTAGTAGCTTTCGTTATGTAATGTCACAAGATCGTGCTAGTTGTGCAGGAAGGGATACAAGAGGTACCTCAATATTGCTTGCATAATCTATGAAGCTATTTACATTAGATAATTATGGCCCAGTCCAACCTCCAATGAAATCAACGAGAGTATTGCCATTGATTTCCATATTCATTGGACCAGGCTCTTAGTGATCAGAGATGGAACCTTTCATGGTGACCAGCTGGAATCTATTCTAAAGCATCTAGTGTGCAAGGCGATCTATGGGGCAGACACCTTATGCCCCAGTAGAACCCCACTGAAGTAATTGAGGCCCAGACCCAGGCCTGAGCTGGTAGCTTCTCACAGCAGTTCCTAATGGTCTGGAATACCACAAAACCCACAGTCAACACACACGTAATTACTTGCAGCATCAGGAGGTAATAGGCTCCTACATTATTGGCAGTCTGAGCAGAGAGATGGGTGAGTAAATGGGAGTATTCATGAATTATACTGTTAACTCTTTTCCTGCTGTTTATTCAGCACTTCTATAACTCAAAGAAAGGAGACGTGCCAGAGACTAACAGGATATCCCAAAGTTCCCATTAGTATACTCATGCTGGGCTGGAATGACATAGGGTCAATACTGATAGGACTGTTTCACCCTTGGAATGCTAACAGACCCCTCAGTGCAAACATCCTAACCAGAAATATACAATGATGCCTTGTGGGTTCTGATGCCAGGAGGTTGGGATTTACATGAGTTCACGCACTAAAGGGACCACTCCATTTGCATCTGTGTGGGTTCTGTGGCTAGGAATTCCCTTCAGGGGATGTGAATGGATTGCACCTGCTATACTACCCCCAGCCCCATGCATCAATAGATGTATAAACCGTTCAACAGACCTGGCCCAAATTCTGCCCTTAGTTGCACGGAGAAAATCCAAATTCGCTACTAAATTGAGTGGAGTTACTCTGGAGTTACCCTGGTGTAACTGAGGATGGAATTTGGTGCCATAAATTTCACCCTCAGTCCTTATTTGGGCAAAACGCCCATTGACTGCATTGGGAATTTAACCTGAGAGGACTGGGGTGGCAGGATGTGGCCCACGACAAATGAAATACTCCTGCATTATGCAGTTTAGAAAGTAGTGTCAGTTTCTCAGTGTGCATGAATTGGGGTTATGCCAGTCAAGTCAATGGAACTCTGCTGATTTACACCAGCTAACGATTTAGACCAGTACATTTTTTTCCAGTCAGGAGTTAAACTTCCTGGTGGTGAGTAAAATACTGCTGAGTAGATCATGTCAAAACTGGTAAGGGTAGTTCACAAAAATATTAGAAAATTGTGAAATCATTTTCATTCCGCAGGTTTTGAAAAGGAACAATTTTTTACAGATTTAACATTTTTCATGATCATTTTTGGTTGGCTGGTTTTCATTTTTTTGAGGAAGGGGTTGTCCCCTGCCTTTTTTTTCTTTTTCCCCATTTCTCTGCCTTTTGCCTTTTCCCATTTTGCCACAGAAAAGGGGAAGCAAAGGGGGGGGGGAAGGAGGAAAAAAGGAAAAACCAAAATTTGAAAAGAGCAAAACCCCCAAAAAGGAAAAACTGAAGAAAAAAAATCACGTTTCATCAGAAAACCAGGCAAGTCTGAAAAAATAAATATTCGTCAGAATGGTTTTTAAAGGCCAAATTTTCAATGAAAACTATTTATTTAAAAAACGTGTTTGATGAGCTCTGCACTTGAGTATCACCCTCTCTCGACGTAAGGCTTGAGTGTAAGGTGAACGATGTCCTGATTTTATAGGGACAGTCCAGATATTTGGGGCTTTGTCTTATATAGGTGCCTATTAACCCCCTCCCCGCATCCTGATTTTTCACACTTGCTGTCTGGTCACCCTACTTGAGTGAGACATCATTGGTACCTAGACCCCGTACTGTTTCTTTGCACAGGACTGAATGTCAGCCAGTGAGAGAGAGAAGTGAGAGCGGCTCATATAGAGTAGATTTATTAGATAGACAGTATGGTAAGTTAGAAATAGGTAGGAGGAGTTTGCTTTAAAGCTAAGGGGCAGATCCTCAGTTGGTGTAAATCAATCAGCATAGCTCCATTAAAGTCAATGGAATTACACTGATTTATACCAGGATCTGGCCCTGTATTCTGACCCAGTCTGGGGAAACACAACTTTGGCATATTTCAGACCCTCTTTCACTTTTCTCAAGAGGAAGGGAAATTCCTGCCGTGACCCACTGCCAGTATCAGGCCTCGTCACCTTCCCCTCTGCCACTTCCAGGGCAGCATTGTGCCACAAGATATCATCTAATTGTCCCCAAATGAAGCAGCGTTCGCCTCCCCCCACTCCCTCCCCAGAAACCCCTCTCCGAGCAAGCTGCTACCCGGAAAGCAGCACTCAGCGCATTTGGTTAATGGTCGATGAATGTTGCTATAATGTAACTTGATGGGGCAGGAATTTGCCATAACCTTGCTCATTAATGACACACAGTTAAAGGTTATTAATTCTGAACTCACTCGCAGTCACCATTAAAGGGTTTTACAGTCCACGAGACAAATCAAGATTGGATTCAGTGAGCTGGAGGTTCATCCTTCCTTTCGATCCTTCCTCTCCCACCCCGCCCCCCACCTTGTCCTATTACCTCCCCCCTTCTGCTTCCCCTCAGTTTGGAAAATAATTTGCATTCTTCATCTGCAAGCGTTAATTGAAAGGAAAACAAATGCACTCCCAGGCAATTTGGACAAGCCTCATTACTGTCTGAGGGCTTGTTCTGAATCAGAGTTTCCCAAAACAACCATCGTAATGCACTGGCCCGGCACCAAATTTTATACTGGGAGGGATAGCTGGGAGAGACATGGCTTTGTTCTCAAGGGGCCAATTGTGTGCCTTTAATATGGACTGTTCCAACCAAATGCTGGTTGCTGACTACACAGCCCAGTGGGTTGTTTTCTTCATTAAACCATTATTACACAGTAGCAGAATGGAAACTGGGACCGCCTGAGACACTGCCCTGCCCCTACCCTGCCCAGCCACCAGGCTATGGGGGTCCCAAACAATGCCACGCTTCAATGGCCAGAAATCCACCCACAGCAGGAGACTTGGAGATGCCGAATGTAATTACAATATGTTTATTTTTGCATTGCCTGGCTTGGACCCAGCCCGGGGCGAGCTCTTTCCCCACTCAGGAGGGAGATGCTGAGGTTGGGCTGCTGGGATGAGCAAAGCGATGACGACCAATCTCTTTGAAAAACAGCCGTGGTCAAAAGTGTCGGAAACCTCCTGTGCTTCTCCAGGAGAAATGGAAAGAAATCTTGTCATCTGAGCAAAGGAAGTACTGTCCAGATCTGCCTACACAGATCTGCACAAGCTCCCAGCATCCTCTCCTGCTTCCTTCTCCACCTTCCTTCTCCTGGCCCTTTCCCCTTTCTCTTACTCCTCCTATTTCCTTCCCTTTCGTTCCAACAATGACCTCATTAGATACCTCTGAACTCTTAGTGTGCAGTATAAATACTTAGTAGGAAGACAGGCTGACAGACAAGGAACAACACTTGACTGATGTTAGTCACAGTCCTTAACGCACTACTGCAAGGTGCTCAGGGCAGGGCTACCTCTACAGCCTAAGCCGATATAACTTACTTCACTCAGGGGTGTTAAAAAACCTCACCCCCAAGCAACATAAGTTTCTTGCTGTCCTCACTGGCTATGTCGGTGAGAGATGCTCTCCCAGCACCAACATAGCTTCCGCTTCTCGCCGAGGTGGAGTAATTATGCCGCCTGGAGAGCGCTCTCCCGTTGGCATAGTGCATCTTCACCAGACGTGCTACAGTGGCGCAGCTGCATGGTGTAACACTGTAGTGTAGACTTGCCTCAGATACTGTGGTGATGAGGGCAGAATAAGAAATATGTAGGATAGTAGTCGAATACATAGGTCAGCCCATGAAATCTGTTTTCTTTCTTTCTTTCTTCTTTTTCTTTTCTTTCTGACATTGCTACATTATCCTCATATGGCTGGTCAGCTCATTTGACTATAAAACAACATGAACAAAATTAATGTTAAAAATCTTCCCAGGAAAGAGAGGAAGTCAGTCTGGAAGTAGAGACAGCAGGCAGTGAAGCGGTGGCGGGGTCAGGGAGGAGTTGCTTTCTACAAGAGATGAACCCAAGGTACAAAATCCAGATCTTTTCCTTCCCTAAATCCAGGGCTTCTTGGATCTGAGGTATTGCTCTAGGACCATCCCTACTTTCTACCCACAGTGCAGGGAAAATTGATAAAAAAGACCAGGCAATCATACATCAATGGTAATTTAAGAGCCAATCCTGCTGCGATTAGGGTCAGTGGGGCAGTTGCCATTGACATCATTAGGAGTTGGACAAGGCCCATGGAGCTCCATGCAGAGGGCCAGCTCAGGGCTTATGCATCACTTGAATTCATAACTAGAGAGGTCTGTATTTTTAAGCGTAAGGGCAAATACTTCCAACAGTTTTCCTTCCGCTTGTGCTCTGCATCACACCACAAAGCACAAGCATAATGCAGAATAAGAAATGCATCTAAGGGTTCTATGAGATCATGACCTCAGTAACATGTAATCTATTCATGCTACACATTTGTGGCATGGTTCTCGTTCAAGGACCCGGATGATACAAATTATCCTGGAACAGAACAATTGTAATTCTTTCCTCTAAACATTTACAACCAACAACATATTTTGTGTGTGTGCTCAACGCTATAAGGACGAAAACGCAGTAGCTGCTCTCCTCAGTCCTGATGGAGTTTGTGTATATTCCAGCTATTTTTAAGCATTTGTTTACAAGTTCTTTTTGGAACTGTTTTAGTTCCTGAGGACACCTGGCCAAATCCAGAGCTGGGATAAGGGGGATACAGCAAAACTGGAATCATAGCACTGTAGGGCTGGAAAGGACCTCGAGAGGTCATCAAGTCCAGCCCTCTGCTCTGAGGCAGGACAAAGTAAACCTTGACCATCCCTGACAGGGGTTTGTCCAACCAGTTCTTAAAAACCTCCAATGGTGGGGATTCCACAACCGCCCTTGGAAACCTGTTCTGGAGCTTAACTTTGAGCCCATTACTTCTTGTCCTATCTTCAGGAGACATGGAGAACAATTGGTTACCCTCTTTATAGCAGATCTTAACATAATTGAAAACTGTTACCAGGGCCCTGCTCAATCTCCTTTTCTCAAGTCTAAACATGCCCAGTTGTTTTAACCTTTCCTCCTAGGTCAGGTTTTCTAAACCTTTCCTCATTTTTTTACTCTCCTCTGGGCTCTCTCCAGTTTGTCCACATCTTTCCTAAAGATTTAACAGAATTGCACCTACTTGCATTGGCTCTCCTTTCCAGAGAAAAACGAACCGATCTCCTCCTTTCCTTTGTCCCTAAGAAAGCAGACACGTCGCTTTTGTACAAGCTCGAGTGGGCTCCATTAGCCTTTCCCTGCAATGCTGCTAGGCTGGCCCAGCAACACAGCACCCCACAGTGGCCCTTGAGTGAAGCCAGTCAGTCCTCCAGTGTGCCCACAATTCCTCCCGTGTGCCCAGAAAGGACAGACAAATTCCTCCTTGATGAGAATCCATAGAGCAGCTCAGCTGACTGCAGCGCTAAGAACTATGGGATGTTCTCCCAGGAGTCTTAGCTTCACACAGGAGTAAGTGCAGGGCTAGTGTGGACACAGCAACTTGAGTGTTATAATGTAGCGTGGCTGCCGTCACTGAAGTGAGACTAACTCGAGAGGAGTAACTTGCAGGTAAACAACTTGAGTTAATTCAGCAGTGAAGACAGGCCCACTGTGGGCTCTGTCCTGGTGGCACAATCTGGTTTTCAGTGTTTCATTGTGTGTCACGTGTTCTGCTAACCAGGTGTTGTTGCTCTGTTCAGGTTCACAATAATTGCTAGGTAATTAATTCACAGATAACATCTAGTACTTCTTTTGGGGGGCAGTGAAATATTTATTGAACATGAGACACGATCAAGAGAAAGTGTGGTCCATTGGATAGGGCGCTGGACCTGGGACTCTGTATTTTTAATAAAAGATACACTATCGTTTCACTCTATTGGTCACCAGCCACACTGACTAATGTTCTCTGAAACAGCATGGGCTGCATTCACATACACCATTTCAACTCAAATGAACAAATCTTTATTGGCAAGGTAAACTGTACTAATGTAGCCAAAACGTGTTTTTTTTTAAAAAAAGACAGACAGACAACCTTGAGTGTCTTCCAGGGGTAGAAACCACCCACTCAGGATAGGGCTACACACTGTGTTTGGAGTATAATCCCTCTGGTCTGTTTGTCTTTACTGGCTGACCTGGATCCAGTGTCTCTCTCCATCTCCGAGTGTCAGGTACACTCGGAGTCTACCAATTTTACCACCCCAAGCAGTCACCGCCAAATTGCCGCCGCCAAAACAGCGGCGGAGCTGCGGCCAAATTGCCGCCGCGGGACACGGACTGCCGCCCCATTCTGAATGCTGCCCCAAGCACCTGCTTGGAAAGCTGGTGCCTGGAGCCAGCCCTGGTCAGGTAGTTTTCCCTCATCGCTCTGTGATTAGACATCTTTTTTTGACGGTTTGATGAAATCTTTGTCTTTTTCATAGTTGGGACACTGGATTAGAAAGTGTCTCTGTCTGTCTTCTGTTGGACTAGCTGCGTAATCTTGCCTCTCTGTGTTTAGAATGGTCTTGGTGCCCTTGGATACTGTCACTCCACACCTTATCGCACAAGCAGTGCCAGTGGAACATAGCGCTACTCCAGAATCTTCCCTCTCAGTTCCCTTTTGCAGAACTGGCTTTAGTCAGATGGAAAGCTGTTCTGAGAGCTGCTCCATGCGACAGATCAAGGCACTCATTAAAATCCCTCTTGGTCCCTCCTGATGGAAAAACAGTGACAAAATGTTCACCCTCTGTGGAAAGGCTGTTGAACAAATTAGACCATGTTTTGCCAAAAGATGATCCTGGATGGATAAGAGTGTTTGTGCAGAAAGGGGAGACCTCAAGGGACACCATCACCTGGCTGCAATCATGGTCTCAATAAATGGTCCCCTTGTTCACACTGTAGACACCAGTGTGTATTGGATTTAAATGCCTTGAAGACCACCGTCACTTACAGGCCTCTTAAAGGGAAATTCCACTGACTCATAACCATGCAATTCCATTCTGTTTATTGTGGTACAAATGGAATTTCTTTTGAAACTGAAATTAAATCTAATAGATGTGAATTACCAGGGAACTTAAATGAAGTCTAGAAAGTTGAGGCCTTCACGCTAACAAAAAAATAAAATAAAATAAATAAAAGGGAGTGTAGCTAATACTGCTTGGTTTGAATTTCAGAATTTCATGTCATACAGATGCCTCATAGATGCAGGCAAATTAAAAAGTTGACAAAAAATGGTTTTTGGGTTGCTGGAAACATTTTGTGCATTTCAATTTTAAGTATTTTTAAATGCTTTGTCATCTTTTAAAAATAAAGGAAATTTCTAAATGAAGCATCACTTTGAATTAAAAAATCAAAATGTTTCATTTATGAAAACTAAAGGTTTCAAATTTTAGGGTGGCTGGGAGGGGGGGGGGTGAGGTGGAGGGGTTAGGGTTCTACCAAAACAATTCAGCAAAGTCAACATGAATCGCAAAATGTTTCTGTGTCACCAAATCTACATTTTTTTGCCAGAAAAAAAGTTTCAGGCAAAAACTTTCACCCAGGTCTAGTGAGATCCCAAATGGATCTTTCGCTCTCTCTAGCATGGCAGCAGAGTTCGGGGGCAGATGGAGCGGGATTTGCATCCTGATTCTTGGATCTCCAAAGAAACAGCCCCCTGAACCACATGCTCAGGGACTCTAATGATTCTTTTGCTGCTGCAACTTTTTTAATTAAGACCAGCGGGCCTGATTCAAGTCTCACATCAGATTTACATCAGAGAAACTCCATTGCCTTCTATACACTGATGCCTGATTTATACCATGTTAAGCAAGAACACAATCACACTCAATATCAGTAAAATGGCAGCTAGTGAGATAGATGATGGCCCGGGAACTGGTCTTCACTGAGATCAGGCATCATTCTGAAGTGGCCATATTCTACCGGATATGTCAGTTTTTGCTAGGAAATAGACCTGCTCCCACCCCTATGCTTTAATTATCCAGTGCAAGCCAGGTATCTTTCACAGTTGGTCACCTTGAACAGCGCTTCGACAGTAGAGATTTAATTAAATTAGCAGATATAAAAACAAACTTAGAAATAAAGAGGAAATATGTGTGGTTTGTTAAGCATAAAAAATTCATCACTTAACGGTGACACTAACAAACGATGTTCATTACTTATTTTCCAACTGACCAGGCCTGATCTCTGATGGAGATGTTAGGAATTCCAGTAATTCTCTTTTAATCATTTCACTTTGCATGATGAAAGATGGAAACCACTCACCAGTAAAGTAGTGCTAGGCTAAAGAAAAGATGCACTTCTTTAATGAAAAGACTAGCCCGTCTTTTGTCTCAGTGCAGCAATGCTGCATATCAGTATAGATACAGGCAGAGACAGAGGGGGCACAATGCACTATGGTTTATTTCAATCACAGAACATTTTTAAATTCACAGATTCAGAATGCCTGGTGTTTAGCTTCACATTCACGGAGTAGCATGTTTGGATATAACATAAAAAAATGGCCCAGATCTTCAGAGGGCATAAATCAGTATAACTCCACTGGGATCAGTTCCATGGGACCAATAGAGCTACATCCGTTTGAACTAGCTGAGGATCTGTCCCTTAAAGTTTAAGTGCTTTTGTGAAGTATCCCTAACAATACACCGCTAACAATGTATTTTTATGTCATATATACATGTATTTGTTTGAGGCTTAATAATATGTATTATATCTGAGCTTGTGTCTCTATACCTGGATTTGTGTGCTTTGGTGTGTGTTTACATACAGCGGTTATGGTGTACATGTGAATGTTTGTGTGCGATTCATTTAATGTGTCACTGTAATTCCCCGTCAATGCAATGAGTATGGTGCATCACCGTTGTCACCCACACTGCTGTACCATGTCATCTTCCCAAAGCGTGACCAACAGCAAAGTCTGGGCATGGACAGCCCTGAGTCGTTTGAGCTGTCCAGGGGCCCAGGATGACTCTGGCAAGTTCAGATTTCTAAGGGATAGCAGAGAAATGAATTTACTGAGCAGCTTTACAGCTGTTTCTTCCCATCCCAGATACTATAGATGAAAAAAGCCCTATTATCAGAGGGGATGTAATTGGAAATGTGTTATCACTAAGGAAAGGCTTATTAGCTCGGTGGGTCTGTGTAGGGAATTGCCTGGAGCTCCTAGAGCCTTAGGGATTTTCAGGTTTTGTCTGGTGCATCATTAATTCAAATAATCCTCAAGGGCTTTTCTTTTGAGTGTAATAAATATACAATCCACTTACATGGCACTCTCTGACCAAAGCACTTCTAAAGGGTCAAGCATCTCCATTTTATAGGTGGAGAAACTGAAGCACCAGAAAAGTCAATTGACTTGCCCAAGGCCACACCGTGAGCCAGTCCTAGAGCTAGCAACCACTGTATGCCCCATCTGTGTGCCTCTGCTGCTTCTCTGTAACATCCATCTGGACGGCATTGCTGGGAAGGGCCTAGATTGTGTCTAACCCTACGGCAGTCGTGGGGGGGAATGAGGGTCTTTTACCCATCCGCACAGCATGGGAGCACTACCTGCATGGCATGAGCAGCTCTCAGGGGAGCAGACAGTGGGTGAAGCAATAGCTCCAATCCTTACTTTCCTCCCAACGGAACTGGTGACCAGCAGTGAAAAGTAAGGGCACCTGGAAAAGGGAGGTGGCAAATTAGTACCCCCACCAGCCCAAGCAGGCCACTATGTTCATAATATCACAGGTCAAAGAACTGCATCTAGTGATTCCTTCACTGAGCCCAATAATCTGTGGTTGAACGAGAGCAAGCGTGTGTAACTTAGGCCTGAGGAAGCAGTAGAAGCTATTTAAAGGTACCACGATTTGAACAACCACTGCAAGGGCTTGTCAGCCATTGGAACCCACAAGCTCTCATATCCAAAGCCAGAAGCCTAGGCCTGCAACCACCCACCCACCCACACAATCTTTATGCTAATTTACGGGGAATTTTCTGAAGGCACAAGAGACAGTTCTGCACCCAACTCCCACTAACAGGTAATGAGATGTGGGCACCTAACTCCCATTGTGCCTTCGAAAAGAGCAGCCTGAAAACCTGCCAGCCAACTCTTTATGAGTCTGACAGGTGACATTGCAAAGCCCTTCTGGACTGGGTACATAATGGAAACAACTATGTGTTCTTCACTCAGCCGGCACACCCCGGGCAGATGCTACGCTCTGAACAGTGTAATGTTTCCCTGGTAGAGACTGAACAGGCAGGTGAGTTTGGGAACTGGTGGATTATTAGCAACTAAACCATTATAGCTCAGTTATATTTGTCACTGAATTTCCAAAGCACACCAGGTCACACCCTCCTCCCATTTAGCCCCACTATTAATGTCATGGGTGTAACGGAAAGTAGCAACTGGCCCATACATTACAACCCCCCACCCTCCTCAGCAGCCTTTGAGTTCATAGAATCATAGAATCATAGAACATTAGGGTTGGAAGATACCTCAGGAGGTCATCTAGTCCAACCTCCTGCTCAAAGCAGGACCAGCCCCAACTAAATCATCCCAGCCAGGGCTTTGTCAAGCTGGTCCTTAAAAACCTCTAAGGATGGAGATACCACCACCTCCCTAGGTAACTCATTCCAGTGCTTCACCACCCTCCTAGTGAAATAGTATTTCCCAATATCCAACCTAGATCCCCCCACACACTGCAACCTGAGACCATTGCTCCTTGTTTTGTCTCTGCCACCACTGAGAACAGCCTAGCTCCATCCTCTTTGGAACCCACTTCAAGTAGTTGAAGGCTGCTATCAAATCCCCCCTCACTCTTCTTTTCTGCAGACTAAATAACCCCAGTTCCCTCAGCCTCTCCTCGTAAGTCATGTGCCCCAGCCCCCTAATCATTTTTGTTGCCCTCCGCTGGACTCTCTCCAATTTGTCCACATCCCTTCTATAGTGGGGGGACCAAAACTGGACACAGTACTCCAGGTGTGGCCTCACCAGTGCCGAATAGAGGGAAATAATCACTTCCCTCGATCTGCTGGCAATGCTCCTACTAATACAGCCCAATATGCCGTTGGCCTTCTTGGCAACAAGGGCACACTGCTGACCCATATCCAACTTCTCATCCACTGTAATTCCCAGGTCCTTTTCTGCAGAACTGCCATTTAGCCGGTCGGTCCCCAGCCTTTAGCAGTGCATGGGATTCTTCCATCCTAAGTGCAGGACTCTGCATTTGTCCTTGTTGAACCTCATCAGATTTCTTTTGGCCCAATCCTCCAATTTGTCTAGGTCACTCTGGACCCTATCCTTACTCTCCAGCGTATGTACCTCTCCCCCCAGCTTAGTGTCATCCGCGAACTTGCTGAGATTGCACATCTATCCCATCGTCCAGATCATTAATAAAGACGTTGAACAAAATTGGCCCCAGGACTGATCCCTGGGGTACTCCGCTTGATGCCTGCTGCCAACTAGACATCGAACCGTTGATCACTACCCATTGAGTCCGACAATCTAGCCAGCTTTCTATCCATCTTATAGTCCATTCATCCAATCCATACTTTTTTAACTTTCTGGCAAGAATACTGTGGGAGACTGTATCAAAAGATTTGCCAAAGTCAAGATATATCACGTCCATCGCTTTTTCCATAGCCACAGAGCCAGTTATCTCATCATAGAAGGCAATCAGGTTGGTCAGGAATGACTTACCCTTGGTGAATCCATGTTGACTGTTCCTGATCACCTTTCTCTCCTCCAAGTGCTTCAAAATGGTTTCCTTGAGGACCTGCTCCATGATTTTTCCAGGGACTGAGGTGAGGCTGACCCATCTGTATTTCCCCAGGTTCTCCTTCTTCCATTTTTTAAAGATGGGAACTATATTTGCCTTTTTCCAATTATCTGGGACCTCCCCCAATCGCCATGAGTTTTCAAAGATAATGGCCAATGGCTCTGCAATCACATCAGCCAATTCCCTCAGCACCCTTGGATGCATTATATCTGGACCCATGGACTTGTGCATGTCCAGCTGTTCTAAATAGTCCTTAACCTGTTCTTTCACCACTGAGGGCTGCTCACCTCCTCTCCATACTGTGCTACCCAGTGCAGCAGTCTGGGAGCTGACCTTGTCTGTGAAGACCAAGGTAAAAAAAGCATGGAGTACTTCAGCTTTTTCCACATCATCTGTCACTAGTTTGCCTCCCCCATTCAGTAAGGGTCCCACACTTTCCCTGACCTTTTTCTTGTTGCTAATATACCTGTAGAAACCCTTCTTGTTACCCTTCACATCCCTTGCTAGCTGCAACTCCAGTTGTGTTTTGGCCTTCCTGATTACACCCATGCATGCTCAAGCAATATTTTTATATAATCCTCCCTAGTCATCTGACCAAGTTTCCACTTCTTGTAAGCTTCCTTTTTGTGTTTAAGCTCACTGAAGATTTCACTGTTAAGCCAAGCTGGTTGCCTGCAATATTTGCTATTCTTTCTACACATCGGGATGATTTGTTCTTGCACCCTCAATAAGTCTTCTTTAAAATACAGCCAGCTCTCCTGGACTCCTTGCCTCCTCATATTAGCCTCCCAGGGGATCCTGCCCATCAGTTCCCTAAGGAAGTCAAAGTCTGCTTTTCTGAAGTCCAGGGTCTGTATTTTGCTGCTCTCCTTACTTCCTTTTGTGAGGATCCTGAACTCAACCATGTCATGGTCACTGCTGCCCAGGTTGCCACCCACCTCTACTTCCCCTACCAATTCTTCCCTGTTTGTAAGCAGCAGTGACCACGAGATGGCTGAGATCAGGCCCTGGTTGGTTCCTCCAGTAGTTGCACCAGGAAGTTGTCCCCAACACTCTCCAAAAACTTCCTGGATTGTCTGTGCACTGCTGTATTGCTCACTCTAAATTGTTAGAGCTGCTCCTGATGTCAGGGTGATTGAAGTTCCCCATTAGAACCTGGGCCTGTGTTCTGGAAACTTCAGTTAATTGTCCGAAGAAAGCCTCGTCTACCTCATCCTCCTGGTCCAGTGGTCTATAGCACATGCCCACCATGACATCACCCTTGTTGCTCTCACTTCTAAACTTAACCAGCAGCCTTTGAGTTGTTCAGTCTGGAATGAGAGCACACTACAGCAGAATTGTCCGGCCAACACAACTGGACAGGAAAACACCGTCAGTTCACACGCCAAGAGTAAAACACTATGGGCCACATTCTGTTTCCCCACTCCAGCCCCGCTGAGGTGACCCAGTAGGAGGGACTGTAAAAAGCTGCGACTGCCTGGGGGAGAATTTCGCTGATGCAGGAGCAGCATAGGGCCAATGTAGTATAGGGCTGTAGTGTGGCCTAGTGAACGGAGCACTACACAGGTGTCAAGAGACCTGGGTTCTGCCCCAGGCTCAGCTCCTGAACTGCTCTGTGACCTTGGGCGAGTCACGTCATCACTGGTTCCCCTTCTGTCTCGTGCATGTAGCTGGTAAGTTCTCCAGGGCAGGAGACACAGTGGTGTGTCTGTACGTTGCCCAGAACAATGGGGGCCTCTGGATGCTACTGTCATAACTGGCTCATGGGTACATAGGCCTTTATGCTGGCCCTATGGCCGGGGTGAATGTCACCATTCTGAAGAGAAAACGCTTTGCCTGTGGAACAGAGCGGATGGCACCCGACATCAGGGATTGTCAAAGACATCCTGGGGGGAAGGAGACCAAGAGCTCCTCAAAGGTGCTCACCCTTGCCCCCATTTCAAGTTGTGCCAGCTGGCCCCTGTGTTCTCCTATTAATTAATACCTGGGAGGCGGTGGTAGCGAGCTCTGCAATTAAAGCAGTGCCGAATGGTTTCCATTATAGAGCTCTGTTTGATTTCGTTTAAGTTCCAGAAACAAAGTATAAACACTCCCAGCCAATGCGCGTACTGTAAGTGCACCCGCCAAGTATGGTTTTCTCCTTTAAGTTTATGGAACACATTCTGTTTAAACAGGAAAATAACTGAATCGATCCCCATTTTCTCACAGCCCTTCCCTGCGAGCCAGTGGGATTTAGGGGAAATGTTGGCACAAGTCCCTTGTTAAAGTATTGGCAGCGTCTCTGGTGACATTAGGTACCACAGGTTGCTTTAGGATTTAAAAGAGAGAGGGAGGAAGGGAGGGTGGGCAACCGATAACTCAGGCTGGAAATAAAGTATCATTTTCAGATTCAGTACAGCAAGGAACTGCTTCTCCTCTAGGCGACTCTATCCTGGGACTCAACACCACACACCAAATCACAGCCCTGGGAAGCGGAAAATGAGGTACCACTTGTAGTGTGTAAACAGGAGGTACCTCAATTTCTGCCTCCCAGAGCTACAACTGGGTCTGTGGTGTGGGGTGAAAATTCACCTCCATGGAGTGGGCCAGCCTAAAGCTAAAACACCACTTAATCCCACTTAATTCCTCCAAGTAGGGTTTAAGTGAGATTTAAGTGGAATCTAGGCCAATGAGCAAGGGTGAATTTTCCCCAGGCTAGAATAAATCCTGTCTGACCCTTTCACTGAGTTATTATTTTTCTGATTAAAGGTGGGGAAAAGATGAAAATCTCCCCTAAGTACAGCTGGCTAATTTTCGCACTTTCTTTACAACAAACGATAGGCCAAAAGCTCGCTGCTGGCAGGCATCAAATCCAACATCTGCAAAAGGAGGGCCTCTGGCCTCCGGAACTTACTGGAATTTTCCAACCCGTGTAAAAAAATTTCCAAGCTGCCTGCAATATTTATTGAGGGGAGGGTGGGGCAACTGGATTGTCCATGCCCTGCCCCACCCTGAGATGTGTTTCTGCTTCCATCCTTATGTTCCAGGAGTGCCCAGCATAAGGATCTGACAGGATAAGTCAATCAGCCCTAGACAGAGTGGGGTTCAAAGTGCTCAATTTCTCACCTTCAATCTGAAGAGGTAGCAGGTCTGGGGGGGGTGGAAGGGAGGGAGGGTGTTTCCCACTCCGTCCATTCCCACTTATCTACTTGCTCCCTGAATGTGTCAGATCCAGTGTTTGGAAACATCATAGTGACTTTCCCACATCACCTATTGAACCAGAAGCCCCAGCTGGGGGATTGGATAACATCTGGCCACCTCTTATCTAGCACTTTTCATCAGTAGATCTCAAAGCACTTTACAAAGGAGGCTGGTATCATTATCCCCATTGTACAGATGGGGAAACGGAGGCCTGGAGAAGGAAGTTACTTGTCCAAGATCACCTTGCAGGCCAGTGGCAGAGCTGAGAATAGAACCCACATTGCCTGTGTCCCAGTCCAGTGCTCCAGCCACTAGCCTGCACTCAAATAAGTGCAAATGGTTGGAAATTCTCTGATGGAAAATAAAATATTTCATTGGTTAATGCCGATTTGTCTCACTTGAAATGTTTTGCAGAAATCGTTCAAGTTTGATGAAGTTGCAATGGACCCTTGGCAGATTTCTGATATACCCCACTTAGTGGGCTGTCGGGGAGCAGGGCTCCCAGGGCTTCCAAGCTCCTGGCCCCTTATTAGCACCGGCAGGGCTGCCTAGCAGACTGCCCCCAGGCCAGGTCGCCATTCCTTTTTGCTGAGGATTTCAACATGTTTGTTTTCATTTCAAATCAGACTGAAACCAAACCTCAGAATTTCAAAATCCTCTGTGAAACAGTTACCTTTCTCCACGGGGGTCTACTGATGGGATCTGGATGTTTTTCCTGTCTGAGGTGGCTGGCTCAAATCCACTCTGGGGTCAGTAAGCTCCAAAACTTGTACCCATTTGCGGCTGTCTGGTGGCCTCTCTGTGTGATGAGTTTGGTGGGTCTCAGTCGGGTTTCTAGCCAAGAAGTGTCCACTTCACTAATTCCATCACCACATCTGGCACTATGTGAAGGCCTCAGCAGAGGATGAAGACTGAATAGTGAAAGGACACTGATCTCCATTCTCTCCAGTAGATCAGATTGATCCCTATGGCAGAGGAGTGTGGGGGCACTGAACTAGCCGCTGCCAATTCCACAGGTTATCTGCTTCAGACTATCCGTCTGGCTCCTTTCACATGCACTTAAGGAGACCCCAGACTACAAAGTGCATCCCCAGAATTGTCTGAGTCGCCTGGACACATGCCAGGCATCTGCTGGAGGAGACAAGCAACTCGGGGGTTAAACGTCCTGGCAGAAATACAGTTGTACGATGCTATAAAATATTTTATAGCATTTTTACAATATTGTGCAATGGGGTTTGGGACCTGAAAAGAAAACACCCTATAAACGTAGGCAGCAGCTGATGGGAGAACACATGACAGGTATCGTTTACCTCCTCCCCCTTCCCTCTTAGTGCCCGCAATGCAACCAGAAACACTTGTTCCCCATTTCTCAGGTTGATTTGGGTTTCTTTTCTTTTCCCCGGCACATCTGTGCGCTTTTTATGTGAGTGCCGCATACTTACAGGGTGAGCGCATGTTCCTTGTTGCTACAAACAGCCCCTATAAATGTTGGAGCCAAGTGTGTCTAAATATTACAACATATTAAACACCTTTCAGCCTGATCCATAAACTTGTAATTGGTACAAAAATAACAAGACCCCTCTTTGAATGCGGCTCCAGGTTTGCCATTGTCCGGTTGCTCAGTTCCAGCTTGCCTCAAGACCCAAACGGCAGAGTCTATAAAGGAAAACGGCAGTGATTAGTTAGAACACTTTAGATGACTAAATAAGCAGCTACTAAATTTAGCGTGTGTATGCAGAGAGAGAGAGAGTGGGTGGGTGAGTAAAATGAAACTTTACAATAGGGTTTTCAGAAATACAGGACAGCTCGCTGATTGATTATCTTCATACCTGGCTGATTTTCACCCACCACGCAGCATGTCGACACAAATTCGGTGCACCATTTAAACTCTTACAATAGGGCTGTGAGTAATGCCTAACTCTCTGGAAAGAGGTGACTCTGACCCAGTTGTATCTAGCACTGGTGCGTCCCAGTGAGAGCTGCCATTTTACTTTTCTTTCCCAGCATGAGGCTGGTCTAAGATTAAGGCTCAGGGACTGCAGCTCCCATTGGAATGCATGGGAAAGGCAGAAGACTTTCAAAACAGTTTTAGCTAGAAACTTACTTTTTAAAGAAAATGAAAGGTGAGATTCTCATGTGATCTTTGTATTCCAGTAGCCCGGGCTTTAAGAAAAATTCCAAATATCACAAGACTTTCGATAAAATCACAAGAGTTGGTAACACTATGTTTATAGTGAGGCATGCTAAGCAATGGCTAGTCCAATTGTGTGCTTTAGAGTGAAGCAGATGGCCTCAGGTGGTCAGGAAAGAAATTTTCCTCCTATGTACTGCCCTGAAATAATCATCCAGGTACTTTGGAGAATGAGGGGTTCCTCTCATGTAAAAGCATCAAACATTTGCCGTCTCTGAAGGTAGATATCTGACTTCATGGCCTATTTGTCTAATCATTCTGGGCAAATCCTACAGTGTGATCCTATGGGTGTTTTGAAATTGCTTTAACCATTGTCAAATGGAGCATACAATATAGTTTCAGCATAAGCAAACTTTCCGTACAACAGCTCTGTTGGCCTGACTTCAGTAGGGGACTCAAACTGTCTGTCGATGTACTGAGAGAACTGGAGGGTAGAGTTTCTTGACGATTCACTTTTGCATTGCAATTTTCTTGTGTTGTTTATTGTTACAATTATTTATATTTCACTAGCACCTTGGGAACCCAACCGGGCTCAGGGACTCTGTGATGGGGTGAAGCTCTTGTAGAGCCAGGAATGAGGAAAAGAGATGGCCAGATGGGCTGTCAATCACCCAGAGAGACAAGGGAGGGACCTCCCTTCCCTGCAAAGGACTATGGGTAAGGAAGCCCTCTATAAAACTCCCTGACTTCCAGTTAGGCATCAGAGTTGCAGGAGGAAGGGTCACCTAGAGGAACCTGGATGTGTTGTGGCTTTGTTAATGAAAGTATTCTTTGCTAGGGTGTTTGTTTATTTGGGGTTTTGGGGAGGGTGGATGTGGAGGAGGAAGAATTTGGAATAAATGTTGGTATTTTTTGTTTAAACTCCTCTCAGTTGGGTGTAGCTATTGCACTCTGCCACTGATTCATTGTGCTAGATGCTGTACAAACACAACCCTGCTCTGGAGAGTGCAATGATAGCCTTAATAAACAAGAGAGGAAACAGGTTAAGTGCTTAGCCCAAGGTCAGCAGCTGTGCCAGGACAAGGGCCCAGATTTCCTGTGTCCTATTCCAGTGCACTGGACCATCGTGCCTCAGCTTCAGACGGAGCTGAATTAAGTTGCTTAATGGATAGGCAGTTAGCCTAGTAACTTGCCAAGCTAGTCTCTTCATGATTTCAGGGGACTTTGCCACCTCAGGGCCTCTTAGCCAGGTCTGGTAATTGCTGCTAGATCAGCTGCTGCTTTCAGCTCTTGCTTGCTCCATGCCATTGCCCACCCTGTGTTGCGGGGGCTCTGTCTCTGGAGGCAGCTATAGGTGTTATACACACACACAGTTGTATGAAAATGACTACACTTTCTGCCAAATTGTTCAGAAAACTTCCCTCCAGGTCAGTGATTTACTTTAACACCCCCTCCCCTCAGATTTTGCATTTCTGCAGAATTTTATGCAGCTGGGTCAAAAATCATGAAGATTTGGATTTCAAAGTTTGAATGTTGACATGCAGTGATTCCTATGAATCAAAAGGTGCCTTTCCCACTGGAAGAGGTGCTCCTTTTCAAGTCAGAATTTGCCCTGTGCTGAATGGAATTTCCAGCCAAATGGTTTCAGATTCAAGTTAATCATGAAACGAGTGTTGGATTTAAGCAATCATAAAATCCTCTCTCAGAATTTAAAATTGTTCCACTTTTCACTGCAAATATTTCACACCTACCGCGGGTTATAAGGACCCTGCCCACCGTGGATAAAGCAGATCTTCTGGTTCTAATGGCCTGCCCTTGGAACATCTTGAATGATGCTGTGACTGGGAATAACGCCCCCTGAAAATGGTACCTTCCCAGAGAAGCATCTGTCAGCCAATCCTCACCAGCCAAAGAACTGCTCCTGTGTGCAGTGATTATTGCAGTGACTTTGTTTAAATTCAGGGACCGGGCTATTATCCAGCCCACCTAGATGTAATCTGGATGTTTGTTGGATATCTCTAGCTATCACAACGGGAAACATATCCTGTTCCCCATCCATCCCTAAGCATGATATAACATGACCCAAATTCTTGTAATAGCAGCTGCCCCTGCGTGTAATCCCCTTCTCAACACAGAAGAGATGCATGCTAATCCATATCCCACCCAGCCAGATGCCCCCTGCCTGTTGTTCTTTGATTCAAAAATAACTGCCCCAGGCCAATCCATCTCCCTCCTTCCCATCCATTTCACAGATACCTTCCCAGTTAATCCAGATGTCCCCATCCACTTCTGTCAGCCTCTCACTTCCTCAGGGCACATATGCCACAAAAGCACAAAAAGCATTTTGCAGTAGGGGAGCTAGGTGAGTCTATGGTACTTGGGCTGCAGGGAAAGGGAGTGGGATCTGAGCCCAGGAACAGCTGAGTTACCATGTGAGGAGCCTGCTAGGTCACAAGGGAGGAGAGATCATGAGGATTTATGTAGAAGCAAATCCTTCCCTGGTCCATGTCGCCATCCCTATTGTGCTTTATCAACTTGTGACGGTGAAGCCGGGGGTGTGTGAAGAAAAACCAGATACTGGGGGGGGACGACGGGGGGGGGGGGGGGGACGACGACGACATCTCCAGTACAAAGTGACCGTGATTCCACCATTCGACACATTAGTGCTCATTATAATAAGGGATCTACACAATGGGTCGCCTTTTTAAGCTCATTTATCCTCATATGGCAGACAAACCTCCTTATCGGTGTATTAATCAGTCTGTCCATTTAGCCCCGTAGCTGCCTGTCACATTGGAATTTATAGAGTGCCCATCCTCCCCGCACGGTGCTCTGACACACTCTGTGGGATTTCTTCAGACATGTGGCTATCTGTGGCCAGGCTTTGAATTGCACTGCAGCCAACCTCTTTTTAACCCTGCATCTTCCGAAGTCCCCCTCTGAAACATTTGATCATCGCAGGGACCATATTAGAAGCTATGTAATTGCAAATGGAAACCATCCCATCCCAACCCCTCCTCCCAGGCCAGCTGCTATCAATGGCATCAGAACTTGGATTACATCAATTCTTTTGACATTGCCCAATTGAAACCCGGCTCCCCCAGGGAAGCCTGGTTTAATTGAGTGTGGTTATTAATATTGTATTATCAGCAGCCAGATGGTCCAGAGACAGGCAGTGTTCATACATTTTACTGACGTCCTTCAGAGGAAAACGATTTCCACTTATCTCCCAGTCTCCTGTGCTGTGGGTGCTACAAAGTGTTAACAGCACCCCGCTCTGTGGAGAGCCATCTCCAGCAATAAAAGCCGAGCTGTAAAGTGAGATGTAAAAAAGGTGTTGGTGTGGATTTTAATTAAAATAGTTTTTAGAACTTTTGGGGGGGTGATGGGAAGTGCTGGGTCCCTCATGCTGAGCCTGGAAAATGCCCAAGCGTGACTTCTCTGGATAGATGTTTGGACCAATACGCTAAGAGCTTTCAGCAGCTTAACCTGGTGCCTCCAGTCCTGCTGTAGCTAATGCCAAAGGCATTTCCAGAGTGACGTGACCCTGATTCTCCAAGCAGGTCAGTTGGATCCAGACAAGATTGGGGACAGATCAAAAGCCAGTCTGGTGACTTGCATGGAAGAATGTGGACGTGCAAGGGGGGGGGGGGTGGATAAATCCTTTCCACAGCATGGTTATGACCAGAGAAGTGACTATAAAATGGTGGCTTGATGGGGGAACACTACAAAGGGTCTTTGGAGTTCAGGCTTAGATTAACATCCAAATATTTTCATCAGCGATCTTAGTCCAAGTTGTGGCTTCCAGCCTTTCCTGTCTACCCATAACCCACTTCACCCAGTAGGTCCCACAAGCCTCTGTTCAGAACACACACACTCGCACGCCTGCTGTTTGCCTTCTTGCAGGTCAGCAGGCTGGGGAGGAGTGGGAGGTGGCAATCTAGCAACCTAATGACCCGTCTTGAATTGTGATCTCCTTCGGGAGTGTCCTGGCAGTCTGTTACATCACAGTGACTGTGGGCTCGTGTTCTGATGATAACTGTGATGCTTCAGGAGAGAAGCTGGCTCTCAGGTCTCCCAATAACCATTTGGGCAGCACAACAAGAAAGAACCAGGGATGAGGTTAAAAGATGCAGGGGCAATGTTGGGACTTTCTCCATTTCTCCTCATAGGAAGAGGAATGGGGACGTCTTCAATGTGGTGTACTGAAAACTGTTAAAATGACATTCTGTCCCCTTAAGAGTAAAGGGTTTCCTAGTCTGGCTTGCAGGCTTGGGGGCGCTGTATGGAAACATGGGATCTGGGTCTTCCACAGTCCATCTGCAAAGAGATGGCCAGAGCAAGATGGGGTGAGATGTGCTTTCTGTCTCAGTGAGCAGTCTGTTTTGTCTGTCTCTGGTTTTGGTTACTGTGTGTTATCATTCTGGCTTCCAAGAAATAAAGTAGTGTCACATTGCAGCCTTTCAGAAAGAGTGTTTGATCTTTTTATCCAACTTCTCTGAATGTTCGCCCCATAATGAACAGAACAGTTCATCAAGAGCTCTTCTGGATCTTGAAGATTTGCATTTGGTTCAGTTGGAGGGATATGCAAAGATCTGAGAGACTGGCCTCTTCACCCAAATCAATTCACCCATCCCTAATTTGTCAGTTTTTTCCATACCAAATTTACTCAAGACCTGGTGCCAATGACTCTGGGATGTGGGACATCAGGGAAAGAAAAGTCACTGCACTTTAGGTTGCAGGAGGAAAAGAGCTGTGAAGTCCCTGTATTAGAGAATGATACTTGCCTTGAGGCAGCAGTGGTCTCTGGTGACTGAGAGTCAAGAGAACTGGGTTCCAATCCTGGCTCTGACAGTGACGCACTCTGTGGCCTTTAGCAAGTCACTTTGTGTATCTTCAGAGCCTCCGTTTCCTCATGAACAAAGTGTTACCAGAGGTAACTCTCACTTGGGGGGGTTGTAAGGCACTGAGAGCCTTGTGCAGAAGGGGCTGTATATATGCTAAGGGTGATACCAGTGCTCAAATAATGCCATACTCCTAACCCCTCAGTCATCACCCACACTTCAGACTCAGATCTTGTTTGCTTCTCACTCGTTTGACTGCCTCGCCCTCTGAGACATGAGTTCATATGGCTAACTTTCAGAGGATTCACCAGGGTGTCCTATGGAATTGGAATACTCAGTAGACTGGGTCCTCTTCAGAAAGGAGGTGGTAGATGGCATGTGGAGCCTTGGAGAATAAACTGAACTCAGACATGTGATGTGAAAAACATACAATGTCCATGTGCAAATCCTGGCTTTGGCCCAGCCTCTGCCTTCTACATGGAGAGGGAAGGATATTGCGGGATTTGCTAGGCTTTTGCTAGCCTGATACCTTTCCCTAGCTAAGCTTTTGCCCATCATGTGCACTTTGTTTCTTGGTGCTGGTTTGCACAGCAATACCTACCAGTGGGAAGACATGTACTCTGCTAGGAATAGCTAGGAATAGCTCCCTTGTTACAGTATATTGATCCAGCCTCTTCAGCCAGAAGATAAATTGCCCTCATTCCCTCTCTCTGTCTGCACTTTGAAGAGAGCAGCAAGAAGAGCGAAATGGTGGTGTGAAAGGTTGCGAGAGAGTTTGCAGATAATATGTAAATATTCACATCTGTGGCTTCATCATACAAGCTAGGGAGGAAGATCGAGTGGTCTTTATGGGGCAGATCCCAATGCTTCCTTCAGTACGCAAGAGCTTCATGTAAGGCCCCCACAGAAGTCTTTCCAAATGGGTGAGTAGGAGGGTGTTCCCATTTCCTTGGGCTCTGGGCATCCAGCCCTTGCCTGCATTTTAAATGGAGAAAATGCATTTTGGGGACACACTGCTGGAAGATGGCCCTTCTAAGGACCCTCAAGCATAAGAAATATATATATTTCTGTGGGCAGTCTCTGGCTGGGTGCATGGGGGGCAGTCCCTGGCTGGGGGGGGGACACCCCACACCAGGCAGGGTCTCCCATCTTTGTAGGCAGGCTCCACAGCCGCGCTCTCCCAGCCGCACCGCCAGCAGCAGTGCTGAAGTGAGGGTGGCAATGCATCATACCATGCCATCCTTACAGTAAATTAACTAATTTGAACAGTTCACGTTTTGACTTATTTTGCTAATTTAAAATGTAGACATTTGCCAGTGGTGAAATGAAAGGTACTAGATCGACTTGAATCGTGTTGCTGTCATATAACAAATACTAAACCTTATTGTTTTTATAGATGTACAGGTAGTATATATATTGTGTGGATGCTGCCCACATAACACAGAGAGAGCTGCATATACGGCCCGCAATGGTAAATAGGTTAAGAACCACTGCTACAGTGCATCATGGGAGATGTAGTCTTGCTGGGGAGCTCAACCCATAGAGAATTCAAGCATGAGGCTCTCAGACTACCACACCGAGTAGACACCATGGCACCATTTCCAAATTGTAATTTTTTTGGTCTAAAAATTTTGTGTTTGGCTGAAACACTCTAGTTTTCAGTCAAAAACCAACAACATTTCAGTCTTCAAGCATATGGCTTTTTGATGGAAAAAAATCAAAACATTCCATAGAAAACACACTTCTTGCAAAAAAAAATTCGCTTAGTCACAGACCCAGTTTTTCATGGGCCAGTTTTGACTGAACCTTTTTGACCAGCCCTCATCTCAACTTTTTTTTTGGTTTGGTGAGAGGCGAATGTGTAATCTAGAATGCTTTGCAGGCAGTATGTGGCACTGTTAGGACTGGATAAGCCCTAACCTCGGCAGTATTCGCTTTCAGCTGGAATATTTAAGCAGGGGTCTCAAACACGCAGCCCGCGGGCCACATGCGGCCCGCGGAGTTATTTCCTGTGGCCCGCCATAGGCACCGACTCCACTGGCAGCCAAGCTCCAAACATTACTGAGTGTTTATATTGTATTAAAACCCCTCTTTGCATTACAGTTTTTAAAAAGTTAATACATTGACTTTTAATAGAATACTATATTACTTTTCATTTTTGACTATTCTTTTGTATCAGTGTATGAAAAGGTTTCAGTGATGCGGCCCTCGGGCCAATTTACTAGTTCTCATGTGGCCCTCGTGGTGATTTGAGTTTGAGATCCCTGATTTAAGCCCTGTTTTTGTTTGTTTGTTGTCTTCTCGTCATGAGCGGAGAGTGTCTGGACCTGACGGTGACACTGCCAGGAACTGTGTGTGCTCTTCAGGCCATATACCCACTGTGAACCTCATAAGCAAAATACTACAGATGACATCTGTTTGGTAGTTCATAAATATTTTATAACATACTGCGAGCCACCCGGTGAAAGACAGAGACCTCAGCGCTAGTTCAGAGCTTATTACTGAAGACTGACAAATGCTGCTAATTGCGTTGGTGGCAATGATAATATTGACGGTGATAGAGGATTAATGGCTGTGGTTGATTTGCTTTGCTGTGGGTGATCTGTGTTAAAATGTAATTTGAGGGTGACAGATATGGTTTTGTGGAGGGTTTCCTGTCTTCTCTTGTTAGACCAAGGTAGCAGTAAAAGTAAATAGGCAGCTATTAAGTAATAAGTTATGCATATGGGGACAAATTCTGCTCTGAGATATGCCAGTGTAAACCTTAAGTATGAGAGTTACTCCAGGTTTACACTGGCGTATCTCAGTATAGAATAAGGCACAATGCCTTTCTACTAGCCCCACCCAAACTGGAGTCAGATGGTTATAAGGCTGAAAGAAAATTCTCCATGAATTCAGTCCAGTTGCTTTAAACTGGAATTTTTTTAAAGGAGCCTATCGGAATTGGGGAAAGTCAATATATGCCAATTCCCCTAAGTCCCTTTTGAAAATTTCTGCTGCATTGCTTGTACCATGTGTAAAGAGGAGAGGTTTTTTTTATAAGTAATTTCACTGGGCCAAATTCTGCAGTCCCAATTCAAGGAGAAATCCTTTTTAACCTAACATACTTCAGTTATACAGCTCTCCATAGCTGGAGGGAGGCGGAGTGATGCTATGTAGGGTAAAGGCAGTGGGACTCAAGAAAGACTCCTGGTTTCCATTCATAGCTCTGCCACTGGTTTGCTGTATGTAAGCAGTCTCACACAGGAACCGTACTGTAGCTATATGTCTCTATAATGTATTCCATGGATGATGTGAGACTTGATTCATTAATGTTTGTAAAGCATGCTGAGGTCTTTGGCTGAAAGGAGCTTTTATTAAAGCGTCTCCATGCTAAGAACTGCTTAAAACTAATAAACAGAAAGTTGGAGCGATGTAATTTGGGGGCATGATGATAGCTGGTTGTGTCTGCTCGCCTGCATGTATGTGTTATGAATCTCGGAGATACCTGTTACATTTAGAGATAAAAGAATCTTCGTCGAACCAAAGGGAAGAATTGTTGAGGTGTTATTTACGTGTTGTTGTTTTTTAAAGAGCTCCTTTATAAGCTTCAGTTTTTGCAGCTTGTTGGGGTTTTTGGGGGTGGGGGAGAGGAGGGCTTGCCGGCCATCATTACCTTCCTGCTGGAGCAGATTAACAGATTGCTGGAAGGATGCAATTTAAGTGCAATTAATTCTGCTTCAAGTCCCAATGCAGTGTTGCTAAACAGCTCTCGAATCCCCCGCATCAGAATCCACAGTCTTGCACTGCCTATCAAATTCTGCCATGGGGCTGCACTTTTAACAGGCTCTGTTCTGCCAGTGCCAGCCCTTTGTTTGCAGTCACACATTTTGCTCAGATTATTGGCAGACGAAAATGGTGTTTGTGCTATAACTCTACATTTTATAGGGATACTTAAGAGGTTTTCTGCTCAGTTACTTCTAAGCACCTCATGTGCAGGGAGCAAACTCCAAACTGGCTTGCAAAATGCCAACCACAGCATCCACTTTGGTATCTGTTTGATATCTATTTTGTTGGCTCTGCTAAACAGTCAGAGGGAACATGTTCCCATCTGCTTGCATAAAGTAGTAGGAGTTACTCATAAAGTAAAACAGATAAAATATAAGACAGTAAAATCACACTAGGCTGTATGCTAGCCACTTTTTTCCAGATAAAACTGTTGTCTTGACTGTAGTAAGCAGGATTAAACTGGATTCTTTATTTAATCAACCGTCCCCAGATTCTGCAAAGCCCCATACAAGGGTTTAGGTTTATGCAGGTGAAAATGGGACTCCTGGCCATAGGTGCTGGAACTAGGGATGCTGCCGCAACCCCCTGTATTGAAGTGGTATCCATCATACACAGGGTTTACAGTTTGGTTCTATGGCTCTCAGCATCCCCACTATACAAATTGTTCGTGCCCCCCCTGCTTCTGGTGGGTGTAAAGTTAAGTATGTGTATAAAATTATGCAGGATCAGAGCCTTTGTCTGTAAGCGCTTTCAGGCAGGGATTGTCTTTCTGTTGTACGTACAGTGCTTAATACAATGGAGCCCCAGCCCACCAGTGGGCCCTTCAGCTGATCCTGTAATCATCATCATCTCCTTTACAAACACGGAACATCCCTGCTTGTTTGTTGTCTCTGGTTCTGACCCCTTCCCTCCGGTCCCCCTAGTGTTCACAAATACGTCTTGCACGTGCTCAGTCTAGGGAGCATTAGGTACAATAAATCTACCTGTCTGAGTGAGGAGGGCTATATAAGTATCTGAGCTCCTCCCAGTTTTTAATGTGTTGGTCCACCCCAGACCCTGTGAGGCAGGGCAGTGCTGTTAGCACCTTGTACAGATGGGGCACTAAGGCCTACAGAGACTAAGCGGAAGGCCATGGCAGAGGGGAGACTTGAACCCGGATGTCCCAGCTAGCACCCTAACAACTGGGCCGTCCATCCTGTCAAAGACCACATGAATATGAAACCGATGCTGCTGCTGCTACTGGCAATTTTAGGGCGATCAGATTTTCAAGTGAAAAACCATAACCTCTTGGAAAAGGAGGGAGTGGGATAGGGGGCTTCTTATGGGGAGGGAATTCAGGAGGAAGTGCACAGTAGAGGGGAGAGGGAGAACTGTGCCCCTCAGAACCCCTGGCTCTATTTAGTGGGTTTTGGCCTTCCCATTCATAGGCCCTAAACTCTGAGATGCTACAACAGAAAACACAAATTCCCAAATTTGTAGCAGAGCAGAGGGAAAAGTGCTGGCCCCGAATTTTGGCCAACGCACTAATGGAACTTCCCATGCAGCTCATGCTCATCGCTCATTTGATTTTAGATTAATCCCAACTTGTTTCCATGGAGCCGTTCAAGGATAAAGCGGGTGCAAGTCATTTTTCACACAGGTGCAGCACGTCTGCACTAAGGCTTATACGGATGCAGCTACTTCCCTGTCACTACGCTGGTGCAAGACAAACAAAGCAGGACCTGAGTTGCCATGGTCCTGCACTGTGTGCAGTCACGCACACCACAAATTGGCTGTAAACCACCAACATGCAGAGTGGGGCAGCTCTTTGCTGGTACAAAATGGCTGCATGTGGTGCAGGTCAATGGAGAGTTAGGCCTCCAGTGTAGACAAGATGTCAAAGGAGCTCATGGCAGCTCATGTGTCTCAGCTGAGAAACAAAACACACAACTTACTGATAAATGTCAACTTCAAAGGGATTCCCCATCTCCCACCCCTGCCCCGGAACAGAGCTTAGCACATTCCACACGCTCACCCCCTCGGGCAGCGGCCTGAAAAAATAGATGGGCCTTATACACCGTGCTTTAAAGGTCAGCAGACTTCACGCTGATGGGCAGACAGGAGGAGTGAATTCCACAGCTGAGGGACCTCTGCCGCTGGCCACAGGTGTCCAAATCCTGGAGCTCGTAACAAAAGTGCCTCAACCTACCAGCATATAAGGGAAAGGGTGGGGGAGGCTTCATTTTCACACCCCTTTGCACTTTGGATTGGACCCAAAGGCCCAGCCCTTCAGTGGGAGATGAGGGTGCTCAGCACTTTGTTGTCAACAGGGGGTGCTCACAAGGGATGACCAGAGAAACATTCCGTTTCATGGCAGCTTCCTAAGTTTCTATATTTATTTTCATTTGGCGTTGGAATGCGAACAAGGTTCTGCAAACATACATGTGCGTGCACCGGTTCGGGGGAGTGGGGGAGCCAGGTTTAGAGCAGACCTTTTCCTGGCCGCTCACTCTGACTCAATCAACCTTTTTGGTGAAGGCTCAGGCAAAACCAAAACGTCTCCGTGAAACATGTCGGCTTCGCTGAGGCAGTGTGCTTTGCTGAATCTTCATTTAGGTGAAAATGTTCCAAGTAGCGCTTTTGTAGTGTTTTGCAGGATTGGGCCTGAAGAGCTGACTACTGAATTCAACGAGAGGGGGCTGCTCTTGCAGTCGGAACTAGGGCCTGGAAGTTAGGCTCCTAACTACCTAAGAGGATCTGGGCCTAGGAAACCTTGTGAGACAGTCACAGGCTGATTTTGATACCAGTCCTTGGTGTCTTAACCAGATAGGATTCACCTCAATGGGGTGGAGGTCCTATTTCTGTGACGAGGGCATGAGAGAAGATGACTTCTTCTGCTTAATAGAATCATAGAATATCAGGGTTGGAAGGGACCTTAGGAGGTCATCTAGTCCAACCCCCTGCTCAAAGCAGGTCCAATCCCCAATTTTTGCCCCAGATCCCTAAATGGCCCCTTCAAGGATTGAACTCACAACCCTGGGTTTAGCAGGCCAATGCTCAAACCACTGAGCTATCCCTCCCCCCCTAAATAATACAAGGCTTTCTAGCTGGGCGTAACATGGGCCTGCGTGGAATCCGGCATGTACCTTTGCCCTTCAGGGATATGTCCCCAGTCCCCGAGGCCGACTCCTAGAATGACGATGCAAAGCAGTTTTCATCATTAGTGTCCCACATCTCACAAGCCAAGCACATAGGCCAGCTGCAGAGGCCTGATTGTCTTAGGGCCCTTCAGCTAGTTTCCTTTGGCTGCCTCCTCACATGCTCTTGCACCACAATGCCCCTGTGCACGGTACCTTTTTTTTCCCCTGAGGGGATGTACAGCAATAGCCAGCAGCCCTACAATGCAGTGAGCGGGCCTTTCATGTAGTAATCAAGCCAGCTTTGAAGGGTATGTGTCGTGTTTGTGTGTCTGTGTATACACATGTGAATGCAGGGGCTTGTTCAGATCTTGTGCTCTGGTTCTGAGCTACAGTGATGGGTCCAAGCCATGACGTTTAGAATCCGATCTAAACTCATGCAATGCATGAGGGGGCTGGAGCCTGTACTCTGCTGCGAGCTCATCTCCAGGCAGTGGGAGGATCAGCTCTGTGAGGCAGGATGCTGAAGGAAAGCCTGGACTGTGTCTCTGCTCATCAGCCAGTCCCTGCCCACCGCACAGACTATGCCTGTTACATTGGAGAAACTTCACAGCCAGCTTTTCTGTGGAAAACATTCCTCCACCACCACCCCCCCCCCCCCCCCCCCCCCCCGTGCTGAGACCAGGCAGAGCCAGCAGCTGAGGGGGGCTAGCTGTGGAATTCCACTGGCCTGCAGGCAGCTTCCGCTGGCACTTCGCACAGATGTCAAAGCACTTGAGAGATGAGGGGCCACTCTAAACTCAGCGACACCGCTGTCTCTGCTGGGGGAATGGCTTCCTCCCCACAGGCAGGGAGGATCTCCATCAGCTCTGCAGTCAGCCTGCTCTGAGGGAGAGTGTGCAGAGTTTGCAGGGTCATGGCCTTGCCTCTTCCCTGCTCCCCCCCCCCACCCCCGGAGTGCTGTGCACCCTGGGGACCCCACCCTGGGGACAGCCCCTGTGCTCCTCCAATTGCAGGGACCTGTTGTGATAGGCCTAGTATCCTGTTGCGCCAGATTGACGCCAGTGTGAGATCAGAATCTGGGCCAAGACACACAAATGTGCTTGTGCTGGCCAGTCCAGTTCTTCATCTCTGCCCACATTGTGCGGTCACCATAGAGACGTCCTCTCCTCTCTTCTCTCACCCTGCCCCCTTCTCCCCTGTGTTCCACCCACCTCCTCCCTGCTTCTCCCCACCTGCCAGGGGGCAGCCAAGTCCTCCGGTGACCCTGGCAAAGCCCTCATGCTCAGACAGGCTCATGGGCTGACCCCCGCGTGGTGGATCTAAGGGGGAAGAATCGGTTTCCTCCTTGTACACCCCCAGCATGGCACTCTCCAGTCTTGCTCTGTTAGGGCCCAAGCCACTGAAGTCAATGGGAGCCGTTCCATTGCCTTATTGGGTGCCCGGTGCCCACCCTGCCCTGCTGTCAAGTCTGAACGCCAAGGCATTTGGATAATGAGATAGCTGACCAGTATACACCAAGACCCTCTTTCACAGCAGCCTCTGTCGCTGGCCAGCCTTCTGACCTGCCTTTACTTGTCTGTACTGTGCAGTGCTCCTGGCAACTGGGATTCCCAGCGGGCTGAGGAGGCGATAGAGACGCACATCTGGCACAGATCTGCCAGGGGTTCCTCTCTCCTGATGCAACCAGTTTACAAACCAACCTGGACTGCAGAGAGTTACCGTTATTCTGGGACGAAAAGGGAGTGATTTATAACAGAGGAGTGGTGATTGTGGGCAGCACCTCTTATGGGAAAAGGGCTTGAGCTCATTTGCGGTATTGTCCTATGCAGGTCTCTCATTCGTGATGCTCAGGCGATGGAGAGACTGCCCTGAAGCCAAGAGGGAGAACTCTGCTGTCAGATCCACTTAGCCTGTCTTGACTGTGACATGCTGCTCTTACATGTGTGGATCTCCCATCTCCCTGCATTTGGCAGGAGCGGAGAGGATTTTGGAGCTGGGATCCTGGCAATGCATGTTTGCCATAAGTCTGGATTAACTGTGATGTCAGACATATGGTGAAAGCATCATTTAAACGGTGACAGTAAAAACATCATGCCTCAAAGCCAGCCAATCCTGGCTCTTCCAGAGGGTTGATTCTACAGGGGTGGCCTGGCAGGCATCCCAAGGGGGTCAAGCGACACCTGTCTTGGTGTGGCCAACTGTTTCCTGAGCTAGCAGGTGCGCCTGCTCTTAAAAAATAAAACAAACAAATTAAACCCAGCTCGGACTATATTTTCTCCTGGTTTACACCCTCCCAAAACCAACAAGTGAGCAGCCATTGAAGCAACGCCCTAAATCTGATCAAGGATTCAGACCTGAAGAGGTTCACAGATTGCCTGGGAGGGATTGCAGCAATTTTATTTCTTGAGCCACTTTTTATTTTAAAACTGTATATAGTCGGGGTCCTTTATTTCTGGTAGTTTCACAGAGAATAAAAAACGAAATGCAGCCTTTTGCAAAGTTCACTCGCGGAATGAAATGCACCCTGATGCAAGGGGCCAGCGCAAGTCCAAGGCACCCCCAACTCCCACTTGTGCCTTTCAGTGGGATGACTCACATACTTAAAGTGACATATGTGATCAGGGCCTGTGTGAGCTGGGGTGTGTGTGTGTGTGAAAATCTCTGGCCTACAGGCACTCTATAGGTGTTTTAGTGCATGCAACTCACGTACAACCAAAAATGAGTGGAGGTTTAAAGATTTAGGGCACAGGGCTTGATTTTTGGTCTGGCTTTTATGGGGCCTTGAGCGTTGCACCTGACAAATAGTTGTAAGTGCCATTTTGTGCCAGCAAGTACTTGTAGCTGCTGTCTAGGTCATTTGAAAGTTGAAGAATTGGATTTACAAGCACAGGTAAGAACTTAGGGCCCAGATCCTCAGATGCTAGTTAGGCTCTTAACTTCGAGCAATGAAATTAACTTGAAATCAGTGGAAGTTAGCACCCTAAATACTCTTGAGGATCTGGGCCTGGTTATCTAAATGACCTAAGGCTGAAATGTTGCAAACCACCTAGATGAGGGGTTCTTAACCTGGGGGTCATGACTCCCAGGTGAGCTGCAAACAGGTATCAGGGTCTCATGATTACCTGCTCTTCCCATAGTGCTACGTGAGAGAGGGTTCCGAGTTAGAGGGCATCCCAAGATGGAAAAGATTGCCAATCCCTGGCCTCGGGGATTTGGACATGTAAGGCATGCAGATCCCTTAGGCAGCTGTGAAATTCTGCCCCAAATGTCCTCAACTTGGCAGGCACAAAACTGGAGTGCTTTAAAAATGAAAAAAAACCTTTGCCCATAGTCCATTTAGTTGATCAGGGCTGAATTGTCCTCAAACTGCCTCTCCAATCAAGTAGATTGTATGATCAAGTAGGCATAGTACAGAGCTGTCTATAAGAGTGGGGTGGGGTCACAGAAGAAATTCACCATAAGCAAAGAGTCACTCTAATCCAAACTAGAACTGGGGCATTACAATGCCCTGTATTCATAGGGGGCTTCCATTGTATTATAAACAGAGTCTGAATGCCATTCGTTTAAATTAGGTCTAGGTCTTAGGTACTTTAACGTCCCATTACCGTACTATTTCAGCCCCTCACAATTGTTAATGTATTTATCCTCACAATTCCCCTGTGTGGTAGGGCAATGCTATATCCCTATTGTACAGATAGGGAAATAAGACATGCGGGGAGGGGAGGGTTCACAAAGGTATTTAGGTGCCTATCTCCAATTGATTTCAGTGGGAGTTGGGTGCCTAAGTGACTTAACCACAGTCATACAGGTAGTCAGTGGTAGAGCAGGGACCTGAATCTAACCAAAGGATCATCTTCCCTATGGTCCCACTGGCCATTCGGTCTGTCCTGTTCAATTATGTCTGTCTTTGTGATGTTGTTTCCCCAGCTGATGGCGAAAGCAATAGTTCATCCACCGCATTTCAGTTAGCAATGGAGGGAGAGAGGCCTAGGTACCAAAGAGGCTGAGGTTCACCAGGATGCTGGGATTCCATTTCTGACTTGGTCACTGGTTGGCTCTGAATCCCTAGCTCCGGCCTCAACCCACTGAAGTCAATGGAAAGATTCTTGCTGACCTCAGTGGGCTTTGGAGCCAGCCCTGACCCTAGCTGTGCCCCAGTCTAGCCCTCTCTAAAACGGGGCTAGACTGGCTAGTAATGCTTCTCTTCCTCATATGGAGAGTAATGTTTGGAGATGCTAGTTAGGTGCAAAGTCTTATTTTCTTAGCACGTGCAATCAGCCCCAGCAGACTGTGGTAATACAATGTAGCTAAACACCACTTGGAAAGGATAGAGCAGAGGTTCAGGACCCCAACAGGTTCCAGAGGCTTGGGGCTATCCTGCCCTTCCCACATTATTCGATGGGAGGGGAAGAGGGTGGTCCTGGCGAGAAGGGATCCTGGTATGGAAGAGGCTGAGAACTGAAGGGATCAAGCTTAGACCCCACCAACTAGGAGCAGTCTAAAAACCTAGGACAAGACAGATGCATAAAGCCCTGAACCCAGACCTGGGGATTGGAATCAGATAGATAATAGCTCCCAGGATAATTTTCACCTGGCTTATGGAGTGAGTTTCCCCTCTCTCCTCGCAGTTTGAAGATCACACCAGTTCCCAGGCAGGCCCAGAAGCAGCAAGCCAGCTCCTGCTGACAAAACCATTTCTGGATGCAGCCTGTCCCTCGAAAAGCACCACCTTGCATGTGAACCGACAGTATTGGAATCACTCTGGGGACCACCAGGTGGGCTATGACCTCAGTTCCGTTGTGCCCAGAGAGAACAAGGGATCTTATCCATCCAGCATTGCTGATGGTAAAGCCTGGACTGCCTTTTCATGCCAAAAAAATAACAGCATTGCTGCTTAGAAGTCAAATTCAGAGCAGTTAACCCGATGGAGCCTGCAGACCTGTACAGTGTATACACATCCTCCTTACGCATTCATTTGGCTACAGAATGCCAGGACTTGAAGGGTTAATAGGGATGCTGGCTAGATAGAATATTAGAAATGGAGCAGTGTGGCCTCAAAGTATTATTTTCCCAGTTACCATTTTCAAAGCGTGTTTACCAGCTCTAGTCAGTACCAACCCTTTCATCGACTGCTGGGGCAGTCAAATAACAGCTCATAATGACTGGCCAGCAGGGAAAAAGATCAAATGTCTTCCAAAAAATCCCAGCCCACTGTCTCGTCGGAGCTCTGCACACTCAAACATCTGAACCCTTGGCAATGATTTAAAGGATGGAGTGCAGTCCAGTACATTCTTCAGCAAACAAGTGGCTACATTTTAGAGGGGGGCAGAGGTGGAAGAAGACATTTTTTTGGCAAGTTGTGTGGGGAAAAGATGTATGGAGGTTTTGTTGTGTTGTCTTTAGGCAGCTTCTGGGAGGTGGGTTTTTTTTCTCCTTTAAATCTATTTCTTTCTATCTGATGCCAAATCCACCTTTCCTATGGAAGACAGGATGGTCTGCCATCAGAATTACCATTATTGATTAATTAAACAAAAGCTGCCCTTTTCGCCTTAAAATTCACTGGTGCACAGTCTTTGCTTCAAAGATCTGATGCAAGAAAGTAAGAATGCCTACAATAAAGGCCTTAAATGCTGAGGTTAAAAAGGGTTGACCCGAGGTTGGGGATCAGTTCCATGATATTCTCTGGCACCCAAAAACCCCTCCAGCTCTTGAGAGATTAGTACCCAAAAGAGGGTGATTTGTTAAAGCTATGGGTGTGTCTCTTTTGTATCTTAACCCAGGACATCTGGCAGAAGCAAGAAGGGTCTCTGATAGCTGGCTCCAGCCCCCATTCTCAGCCAGTGAGCTGTGCATCATTGAAACACTGACCGTGGATTCTCATGCAAATGGCCGAATGGTGAGAGCAGATGTGAAACATTTGGTTCTGTTCTTGTTGGCTTGTAAAGAAATAATGCAACTGAAGGGGGGGGGGGGGGGGAGGTGAGCGGGGGGCGGGGTGGGGTGGGGGGGGAGAGAAAGTTTACAACAATGACTTTCTCCCTTGGTGGCCCAAAGTAATGAAGTTTATGTCAGGCTGTGCCAAATTCATATCACTAGGTGAATGGGAATAGTCTTGTCAGATTGGAGGTAGAGGCAATGCACCAATATTATAAATATAGGCAAGTGTGGAAGCTGTGGCATGTCCAGTTCGGGAGCATCAATCATTTCCTCCTCAGCCTCAGGTTATAAAGTGGTTTCTTACAGTACTTAGACAGTTTACTCAGGCAGTGTGGACTGGCTGGAAAAGCTGACTGCGTGTTTCGAGTATGTTGCGTTTGCTGTGGCAGAGCTCCGGTGATGAGGTGCACTGGCAGGTTTTGTTGATATTAACGGACCAAAAAGCAGGGGGAGGAATTGCAGGCTCAAAGGAACAGGCAAGTAGAAAAAACAGTATATGCTCCGGATGACCCCTTCCTGGCCTGAAATGAGCACAGTGTGTCAGTCATTTCCCAGCCGAATCCCCCCGAGCTTCATTCGGCTCACTGTATGTGCAAACATTACTGGGCAAATAATAAATCCTCTAATGACACAAGTGATTCAGCAAAGCGGCTGGAGTTTTCTCGGACGTTGTTCATATTGGCATCCTCAGCATACAAGTGATCTCTTCCGCATTCACATGGAACATAACCCACATACATGCACACAGATCCATGCTCAAAGACACATGTGCACTAGCACATCTTTGCAGGCAGACAAATCCATGCACACATTACACACATTCATATGAACATATGCATGTAGGTATACACACTTGCATATATACAAACACATGCATACAGGTATGCAGAGACATAAAACGTACAAGTGTATGCATGCACACACGTTTGAATACACACCCATGCCACAAGCACACATGCAAACAAGCATTCTTATATATGAATATACATACATGCACATCCATATTATTATTTATTTCTACTGCAGTAGCATCTAGGAGCCCCATTCCTGGACCAGAACCGCACTGTACACCCATACACATCACTGTACGTACAAGAACACCCAACCCACTCTGATCAAATCAACACAAAGAACTGCTGTCCGGGGACCAACCACTCAGCCTTAACCAAAGCTAAATGACAGAGCTCATAGGCTCTGTTACTCCCTTGCCCAGCCATGCCCACTGCACTGCAATACACATGGAGAGGCAGTTACGTACGTGGGTACCTCCGTTTTGTTCCCATTTCCTTAGCTTCGCTTTTCCATCGGTTTGTTTGCTAAGAGAGGCCTCTGCATTGGGAAGCAGGAAGGGTCAACTAGGAAAATCATCAAGATTGTCTCTGGCTTAGCTTTGGGGGTGGATGTGCCCTCTAAGCATATTCCAAAGGACGTGGCTTACAAATCATGAGCTGTGTGAGGGCTAGATTCACTGAGAGAAGTGGGTTTTGTAAGATGGGGGGCCCAGGAGGGAAGGGGGAGAATGGACAGAGGGGTCCTTGGGAACAGAGAGGGGGTCACCTGGGAATCACAGAATATCAGGGTTGGAAGGGACCTTAGGAGGTCATCTAGTCCAACCCCCTGCTCAAAGCAGGACCAATCCCCAATTTTTGCCCCAGATCCCTAAATGGCCCCCTCAAGGATTGAACTCCCAACCCTGGGTTTAACCAGGCCAATGCTCAAACCACTGAGCTATCCCTCCCCTCAATAGCTAAGGACCCAGTTTCTACATATAGGCTAAGTCTAGACTAGGAAAAGCAATTGCAATTAGGTGGGTTGAGGTTAGCTAGCCCCAACCTAACCTCAACCTTCTTCCTAATCTAAATGCGTGGTAACACCTTGTCTCTTGATTTAGCTGGTTGAGGTTGACCCTAGGGGTTAGCTAATCTCGACCTAAACTCAACCATGTTGTCTAGTCTAGACATACCCATAGATGCATGTACACAACAGCCTGGTCTGCTACAAAGTTTTACTGGTAGAACTTGCCTTACTTCGGCGCATCTTTGCATGTGTTCACACTTGATTCTCAGTCCTGTTGGTGCCAAATGGTGCCACAGGCCACCCTGGAATGCCTGCCCACAGTGCATCTTTTGACAATACAGTACATCGCGTGTGGGCACACAACATCAGCAAAGGCAGCTGAGCGTGCACACACACTATCAATCCTGCAGTGTTGGCAGCTATATGCCAGTGTAAGTGTGATCAGTAAAATCTTCTACTGTAGACATGGTGATTCTGGTCTGTGAAAGAATAAGAACCAGATTTTCAAAACATTCCAGTGGACAAATTGCCTGCACAAATCACGTAATGACCCACACAGTCATGATAATTGCCTATGCAAATTGGGCGTGAAATTACACCTGCATTTTGTGCTCCAAAGTTGTTGAAAACCCAGCCCTAAATTTTTCCCCAAAATGCTTTAGAACTTAAAGTGTTCCCAGCCTTGCCTCCCTTTCTATTCTGCTTCCTGGCTCACCCAATGCATATAAATTATTGCCATTGGAGACCCTGGAGTTTCAGGTTGCTGCAAAAAGGCACCAGCTAATTCCTTAGAGGAAAAAAGAAAATCCTCACAAACCATTTCTGCATAAACTTTCCAATCCCAGGCAGATTCCCCACTAACGGATGCTAATTTTTGTGTAGTGCATGGAGGCTATGGTGAATGACATAGTATAAATGCTTAAGCAGGCAGATGGACAGGCAAGCATATAATGGACAGATTGATAAATGGATGATAGGACAGTCACTTCCCCATAAATTTCCCCTGCAATTTTAGTTGCCTTTGGTTTTCTTTGTTTCCTTCTAATTTCCATGATGCCTTTCATCCAGCAGGATCTCAAAGGGTCACAGATATATACAGAGATCACTTCACCCACTGCTGATGTACAGCCACCTCTGGGAGGCAATGTTGCAACTTTTTTAACAGTGCACAGCAATACTGCACAGTAGTTTGGGACAAGAATTGAAGGATGCTGTATCCACCCGAAACAGACAGGGAGATTTAGGGAGGGCAAATTTTCCATGCAAGGATCTGAGTTTGTGTCTCTCACTCCCTAGTCCAGCAGGAGGCAGAATTCTCTGTCACTGCCTTGAGTGAGTTTTACAGAGCCCTCCCCACCTGCACCTCACCCAGCCTAGCCAACTCAAGACTCCTGTTAAATGGAGCAGCCTGACTGCTCAGCTGAATTGAGCAGGAACCCTGATGCAAAACCTTTCAAGGAGAAGGGGACATCTCAGAGGAAACAGCACAGCCCACTGAAAGGAGCACTGAACTGGGAGTCAACAGCCACACCTGGCTTCACTTCCTGACTCTGCCACTGCTTTGCTGGGTGGCCCTGGGCAAGTCACTTCCCCTTTCTGGATAGACTGCAAGGGGCAGGGACTCTTTCAATGGATATGTACATCACCTAGCACAATTAGGCCCTGACCTTGGTTGGGGCCTCTAGGTGCTACCGTAATATAAATGAGAGTCATCCCCACCAAATCTCCAATAAAAACATATAAAATGGCCCCTTGTTAGTAAGGGATGATCCCAAAGCCTGGATCTGAACATTGTTCATGAGAGATTTGCCACTATTTCACACCTGCATTTTACTACCCACCTCAGCACCAATTAAGTTCAGGAGTGTTTCAATCTGGGGTTTTGGTTCATCCTCTCAGAGCCCCATTCACTGAAGTTGGCTTTGGCTCAGGCCTGTTGTGATTATAGCATATTTGGCTTTCTTTTATAGCCTCTCTCCATCTGCAGTAAGTCTCAAAGCACTTTGCTTAGGTGCTTAAGCATTGTTAGCCCTATTTTACAGAGGGTGAAACTGAGGCAAAGAGTGGTGATGTCACTTGCTCAGGGTCCAATAGGAAGCCGGGGCAGAGATGGAGACGAAGGACCCAGGTGTTGTGGCTCCCAGTTCTGTATCCTGTCCTCAAGAACATGCTGCAATTTCACCTTACTTTGGCAGTGGAAAGATAGATGGTATTTTAATACAGCATGTGAATGCAGATGTAGAGTTTAATTTTCCTTGTGTGGTTTGGTTTGGACATTTTTAAAATTGAGAATATTATAAAAACAACCCCTCCCCCGAATGGTATTTACTGTCATTCCAGATTGTACTGAATCGTGATTGTATCAAACCAAACACAAGGGGCTGCTGGGCACGAATAAAGCAACACATAAACAATGGTAATAAACCAGATAAGTACCTGTTTCAAAAGCACTTGGCTGGCAGCAGGAATGCATCTATTCCCCATTCCAGCTAATATAGCTGTCTCAAGTGATCCACACGAAACTATACCAGTGAGCAGTTTGTGGGTTTCCTTTGCAGAGCTCTGGTAAATATTTACCTGCGATAGTTGAGGGCTGTTATTAATGCTAGCGATATGCTGATCATTCGGTTTGCCAGACAATCTTAAATAAGCCACTGCTCAGTGGATCAAGCGTCCTTGAACAGGGGCTTGCACTAACATGCCGACATGGGTTGTACTGTGGCTTTTGTTGAGGTGCAGAAGACACTGGTTTATTGGGACACTGGCTTGTCCATGAAACATACAGATTGTGCATGTGAAGTCTGTGTATATGTCACAGCTAGATTCAGATGTCAAACATTTGACTTGTATAAATAATAGTAGTACATATTTTATATATGTTTATATACAAAGTGCCTTTCATCCAAGGATCTCCAGGTGCTTTGAACACATGAATCAACTCGCACAATGCTTTTGCCAGGCACAGAGTGGTTCATTGACCTTCCCTCCGTTCCACTTCACAGGCTGGTGCGGGCTGGCAGGAGTGGAGTCAGGCTCCCACCGTCTCTCTCCCCCTCCTTGGCTCCGCTGCTGTATACTTTTGGGGCAGTAGGAAGGACAAGGATTGCAGTTGTGCCTGGTTCTATGCAGGCCACACAAAGGGAGGGATGGAGGGAGATTCTTGGACAGCTGGCCTCTGTGAACTGACATAGACGTGGGTGTTTAGGAGCGTTACAGCGGTGCCTGTACATGACAATCCCTCTTGCCAGTCAGTGTGGTTTGTGTCTGAAGGGCTCTGGCCCACATGAATTGATGACTATATGGCAGCAGTGTGCTAGGCGCTTAGCAGACAGGTGTGAAGAGGAGGTCCCTGATATGTACAGAATTTAATATTCAGTCTTTGAATGACATTAGTAACGTAGAAGATATTGGCTTGTAACTCAGACGAGTTGTGTGTCCAAGGGAGTGATTGTCTTGTTGGATGCATTCATTTATTAGCAGCCTACACTCTGGCTGCACTCTGGACAGGATTGTATCAGAAGATAAGAAGTCAGTGGAGCTCTTAAGCTATTATTCAGTATGATACTAAAGCACAGGCATAACGTCAAGCATGTGAATGGTCCCAGGGCAGCCAGTGGGCTACTCATGGGCTTAGAGTATGGCACATGCTAAAGTATCATGTAGAATCATGGACTTGAATGTGTATTTTGGGAGCTAGCACATGACCTAATTTTCAGAGGTTCTGAAATGGATGAGATGAGAGCGCCAAAGCTGCATGTGCCATCACCCTGACTGGGAGGCTGTGCTGAATGTACGCCACCCACACACAGCACCCCACAACTCCAGATCTCTGCTACATTGTCAAAGGAGCAGAACAGCGCCGGTTACAGCTACGTGCTTTTATGTAACGTATATCAGAAACTAAACTGGATTCCGGATCTTATTTAGAGAACCCCTAAACTCTGTATGTCTCTCTCCAGCCTGCTTCCTCCTGCCTCTGTGCTTCCCGGTACATTTGTGCAGTGTGCCATAATCCCCATCCTCAGAAACAAGGAAAGGGCACTTACTGCATCTGTGTGGGTGAAGCTCCTAGCAACGAGTTCAGGAGCACACGGGGTACATGGCATTCAGCACCTCTAACTCATCTCCTTGGGGAGTGACTAGGGGTCACAGAGCATGGGAGAGCAGACCCTGCCGAACGCAATGCTGTACATACAGCAGCCATTGCTATGCTGCATAACCTTTTACAGGTGCTGAAGACTGAGCAGCCTGACTTATGCTTGGCAGGGTGGGGCCTTTAGTAGTTTACTCCGTGTTTCCCAAACTTGTGAGAGCTGAACCTCCCCCTTCAGGAAAATGAGCCCACTCACAACCCTTCCAATCCCACCAGGGGTTGCTAAGGTGTGGCTCTTCATATGATCCTTCCTCTCCTTTGTCACATGCTTTGATGAGCAGTGACATAGTTAACAAGGTTGCTGTTTAGAGTGTCATCATTCGGCATCTGAGTTAGCATTGAAATGAATGGGGGCAGTTCACACTGTAGAGCTTTTGTTTCAGGCTCTCTGCAAACTCAGGCAGACATTGCTGCACTGGTTACACTCGGGTCATGATTTCAAGGTATCTTGGCAAACAGAACAGCTGGAGACTTATTTAAAAAAAAATTAGAAATGGAAACTCAGACTGTGGAGAAAGATGGAAATACTTGGCTGGGCTCCCCTTTCTCCAGCTAGTCCTATACACTTCGGGAAATGTTGAGAGAACTGATTTCACAGAACATCTGATCTATTAGAAGGCTATGGAAACCCACCCAATAAATCACCAACCCCCATATCATGGGGAAAGCTATGTGGATCAGTCTTGTTTACAGGCTCATTTAAGCTTTTGATCCATTTCCCCCGTGTGTTATATTCTGTGTAATGTAATGCAGAATTCAGGGCCAAATTCTCTCCTCCCTTATGCATAGGGCTGCACCATGAATTCAGTGGGATCACATGGGGTCTCAGAGAGGGCAGAATCTAGCTCTTTGGCTCTACGGATATCAGTAGTGGGCCTGGAACCACCAAGTACAAAGTTTTTCTATCAAGGATCTGGAAATGTTTTGAATCCTGTTCAGTCTCCTTGTCTTACCAGCTCTTATTAATTCATGGGCAGGCGTTCCTGCCTCAATGTCTCCCAGATGTCCCCTATTCTCATGCCAGCTTACCAGTCGTGCTGGTCTATCTTTATTCCCTGCCTGGGACAGGGTATCAGATATAAGGTGGATGGAGATGATTTTCAGCACTGGATACAGACAACAGGCGTAAGAGAACGCTGCCTCCTGCAGCAGCTAAAGCAAGACTGGATAAGATTTCAACTGCACTGTACTCTGCTCAGAGAATTGTTGCCTGCTTCCCTGGGCTCAGGCAATACAGCCTGGGTAACTTATCTGTGTGATCACCTGCCTACTAGGGTTGCTTGAAAATTTTCCATCACAATTTTTTGGACAGAAAATTGGGTTGTTGACTGTACTGATTTTGGTGGGGAGGAGCAACTGCTTTCCTTACATGATCCATTTTACATCAGAAAACGGACAAATCAAAATGTTCCAGAAAAAACACCCATTTTCTGACAAGCTCTACGTAGAGTCAGTGTCTAAGGCCAAAAGGGACCACTAGATCATCTCTAGTCTGACCTCCTGTGTATATCACAGGCCAGCAGCACCCCCTAACAACCAAAATGAGACCCACAGGAGACCAGACTGTTATGTTCCACATTAGGGAGTGAGGTGCACCAGTGCCTAGGGACCCTGCAATGGAAATGATTAAGTGAGATATGCCCAGACAATCCTAGCAAGTGACCCGCACCCACATACTGCAGAGGAAGGTGAGAGAACCCCCAGATCACTGCCAATCTGACCTGCGGGAAAATTTCTTCCTGATCCCACATAGGGTGATCAGTTAGACCCTGAGCATGTGAACAAGAACCAGCCAACCAAGCACCTGAGAGAGAGAATTTCTGTCCCTGCTCAGTGCCCTGGCCCATCCCACCCAGTTTCCCATCTCCAGCCCTAATGCTTCAGGGAAAAGAGATAAAAAAAACCTCCCAGAATACACAGGGGGAAATATCCCTTCCTGGCCCTTGATGGTAGCCAACTGAAGCCCTGAAGCATGAGCTTTAGGAACATAAGCCATAAACCAGAAGTGATCTCCAGGGCTGCTAAGCCCTTCCCCCTTCCATCACAAGCATTGCCATCATACAATCAGACTAATACATTTGTCCAGCTCGCTCTTAAAACTGTTTGCCCCAACAACCCCTATGGGGAGGCTGTTCCAGAACCTCACACACTCCGATGGTTAGAAACTGTCTTCTAATTTCCAGCCTGAATGTGTTCATGGCCAATTTATATCCATTGATCTACCTTAAAGCATTCTGCATCTCCAGGGGGCTGTACAGACACTGACCAGTGCCGGTACATCCCTCTTATCAGTTGGTAAAGATGCACCTGATTCTTCCTTCTGTTGCACGGGTGCAGCTCCCATCAGTGGCATTAACTATAGCACAGATGGCAGACCGCATGTCCGCAGAAGTCTGAAGGGGTGCCCCAAAAGAGCGGTGCCTGATGCATCCCCGCTCCCACACTGCAGAATGCCAACCCTGAAGAGTGGAGGTGGAGGTCCAGGAAAGGGTAGCCTGGAACACCAGCTCTGCTCTCCATCTTCCATGCCCCCCCGACCTCTTTCACTCCCACAAGGGGTTCATAGGGCCCCCCTAACCTTCCCTCACTCTCCTGGCTTAGCTGGGGGCTTTATCCTTTGTTGTTGCATATGCCCAAGGGTGGACAGATGCTGAAGCTCTGTATTTCAGCAGTAGTGCCCAAGCTGGAATCAGGGCCCCATGGTGCTAGGCCCTGCACACACATATGGGGCGCGGGGGGAAGAATCCCTGCCCCCAAGAACTCGCACTCCGAGCGCACAAGTTGATAAAACACTGAGAAGGAAATGGGCTTCTGGGTATGTAGGTGAGACTTACCCAATGGGCTAGCTCCTCAGCTAGTGTGAACCAGCGCAGCTGTACTGGAGTCAATCTAATTGAACCACTCTCATCTCTGCCAGGGGAGGAACTGGCCCTATTCTGTCAAAGTATCCCCAGTATGGATGTGCCCGGCCTCATTTAATGGTAGAAATAACGAAAACATTAACAACCATGAACAATCCTGGCCTGTTTCCTCATCCAGCTCTGTGCAGCTCCCATCAGAACGTTCCTCTGGGTAAAAGGACAATTCATCATTAGTTGTGGGATTCCTTCGAACGTTAAGGGGGGAGGAGGAGAGATTCCGGCAGCCTCTGGCAGCTGCTCGAGGGTGCGGGGGGGACCGAAGGATCCTTTCCCAGCAGACAGGATGTCAGTGCCCGAACACAACATGGGAATGGTAGAGTGAGACATCCTGCAGGTGAGGGGCAGGAGTTAGGCTGGTGTGGGAGGACTGGAGGGAGCACACGTTGCAGCCTAGGACAGGGTGTAGCAGTGTCATTCCCATGCGTGCTCCCCCTTTCCCTCCCCTCATGCTGCAGCAGTGCCCATTAATGCTACAATACTTCCTTAAATGTATTTTTCCCCTGAGTTGAAGGCAAAGGGAAGCATCTGCAGAGCATGGAACCCCGGAGCCTTCAACCACAGATGACAAAATCCACTAAGACAAAACCAGAGTTCAAGAGAGAGCTCTGCTGCCCGGTGATCCATGCAACAGCATTTGCCTTGCAAGGGCCAGCTTTAAAATCTGTCTCAGGCTGGATCACACATGCTATGAGTTAGGTGGCCTCAGTGGAATTCCTAGCGGACAATACATACGTCCACACAATTCAGAGGCAAAAAGTCCTTGAACTTTCAGTGCAATTTCAAGGAGGGGAAAGCCCAGGAGATTACTGAGATCAATAGAGGATTTGGGTAAAACAGGACCCTCCATTGACTCCTCTCCTCTGGGCTCTCAAATCCTCAGGCTGCTGCTGGCCCAGCCCCATTAGCTATTGTTCCTATTCATGCTAAATGAAGGGGCTTTTGTCACACAAACCCGTTCGGGGTCAGCCTGCCCCTTGGTTATCAATCTGGCTCTCTCTCCTCTGTTCATTACCCCACCTCCCCTGGTACAATGGGATGTTTTCTTCTGGAGCAGCTTCCTGACACCAAGTGGCTCCCTTTGGCTTCCAACCTTGTAATGAGATGTCAGGATGTGCGAGCCCCAGGCGCCTACGTCCCCTCGCCCCCAAATTCCCAGTTTAACTCCTGGTCCCATCTACATTATGGGAGTCGCTAGTAAAAAAACAACAACAATCAATGAAATTCCAATAGAGGCTGTAACTGGCCACTCATTAATGATGCATCTAAGGTGTCACGTGCTGTAACTCGCAGTCCTACAGACTCTTAAATAGTATGGAAAAAACCTTCCTAATCCAGAGAATGGCACAGGCTGACATGTGGAAAAGGGACTCCTGCTTCTGGGGGCCCAACACCCCTCCACTGGGACCCAATTCTCAGAAGCCGTCTGCTCAGCACTTCTTGCAAATCAGGTAGGGTGACCAGATGTCCCGATTTTATAGGGACAGTCCCGAGTTGTGGGTCTTTTTCTTATATAGGCTCCTATTAACCCCCCACGCCCATCCCGTTTTTTCACATTTGCTGTCTGGTCACCCTAAAATCAGGCCCCTTTAAGGTGACTCATAATTTGTGACATCCCCTCCAAAATTAAGTTCCCCCTCCCAAATCACTAGCCACTTTTGAAAATGTAGAGGCTGTGTTTTCAGATAATAGGCCAGATCCTCCTCCCATTGAAGTCAGCGAGTGTCTTGCCATTAATTTCAAGGGGAGAACTGTGCTTACTGCCAGAAATATAACCAAAAAAACCATTTACAGTCGTATCATATAGTTCGGCTGGGGCCATGTATGGGATGGTTCAATCCCCCAAAAAGGAGAAACTGAGGAAACTAGTGAGCAAACAGGGCTGTCTGATGAAAGTCTGTAAGTAACGTTAGCACTAGTATCTGCTGTTCAGGCAAGGCAGCATGATCCAGTGCTAAGGACAAAGGGCTGAGAATACCTAGTATTGGGATCTATTCCCAGCTGTGCCTCTGACATGCTGGACTAGTTTGGAGGACTGATTTAACCTCCCAGTGCCTCAATTCCCATCTGTGAAAAGGGGGATAATGGTGCTCAACCACCCTTGAAAAGAGCTCTGAGATTTACTGATGAAATGCAACATGGCCCTGATTCAGCAAAACTCTTACACAGAGTTAACAGAGTTAACTTTAAGCATGTGCTTAAGTCCCATTGATTTCAGTGGGCTGTAGATCACGCCTTGTAAATCCTAAAGGCTAAAACCATTTTTATGATAAACTTCCTCTATTTCTCTCCTTTTCCCTCCAAAAAAAGGTTGCCTGTAAGTTTTAAGAAAAAATTGTTTTCTGAGATTCAGCTGAAAACAAGGAATCTCTTTGAGAAAATACTGTGATCAGTTCAGGAACCATCCCACAAGCACCTGCAGGATTTTATATTTCTTTTTCATTTATTTATCACATCTTTAAAAATGTATGAGCAATTTAAATGATGAGAAGAAAGTGAAACAATGAATACATTAGCAATCAATGAAGGGGATCTGGCTATAGAATGAACTTCAAGGGAAGATTCAATGAATTCAGAGTCTTTACAATCTTTCAAAAACAATGAGGCGTCCTTGTGGCACCTTAGAGACTAACAAATTTATTTGGGCATAAGCTTTCGTGGGCTAAAACCCACTTCATCAGATGCATGGAGTGAAAATTCAGTAGGCAGGTATATATATTACAGTACATGAAAAGATGGGAGTTGCCTTACCAAGTGGAGACTCAGTGCTAACGAGGCCAATTCAAACAGGGTGGATGTAGCCTATTTCCAACCATTGACAAGAAGGGGTGAGTATCAACGGAGGGAAAATTACTTTTTGTAGTGACCCAGCCACTCCCACTCTTTATTCAGGCCTAATTTGATGGTGTCAAGTTTGCAAATTAGTTACAGTTCTGCAGTTTCTTGTTGAAGTCTGTTTTTGAAGTTTTTTTGTTGAAGAATGGCCACTTTTAAGTCTGTTATTGAGTGTCCAGGGAGATTGAAGTGCTCTCCTACTGGTTTTTGAATGTTACAATTCTTGATGTTTGATTTGTATCCATTTATTCTTTTGCATAGAGACTGTCCGGTTTGGCCAATGTACAAGGCAGAGGGGCATTGCTGGCACATGATGGCATATATCACATTGGTAGATATGCAAGTGAACGAGCTCCTGATGGTGTGGCTGATGTGGCTATGTCCTATGATGGTGTCCCTTGAATAGATATGTGGACAGAGTTGGCAACGGGGTTTGTTGCAGGGATAGGTTGCTGGGTTAGTGTTTTTGTTGTGTGGTGTGCAGTTGCTGGTGAATATTTGCTACAGGTTGGGGGGCTGTCTGTAAGCGAGGACTGGCCTGTCTCCCAAGATCCGTGAGAGTGAGGGATCGTCCTTCAGGATAGGTTGTAGATCCTTGATGATACGCTGGAGAGGTTTTAGTTGGGGGCTGTAGGTGACGGCTAGTGACATTCTGTTACTTTCTTTGTTGGGCCTGGCCCAATCTTTCAGAAATCCTGCCAAACTTGAGAAAGCTTTCCCCCAATAAATGAAATAAGATTCACAGCATCGAACACCCTTTTGTGCTTCCTTTAAAGAAACCTACCCCAGACAGGGCTTCCAAAGAGAATAGCCAGAGATTCCATGAAGTCTGCTAGGGTATTAGGGATTTGCTGTTGTGGAAGGTACTCAGCTGGTGATGGCTGGCAATACAAAACCTTAAGATAGCTAGATAGATTTGCTAAAACTATAAAAGAAAGGAGAAAAGGACAGAACAAAAATATAAATGAATCCGTCATGATGGCAAAATGTGTATCAATATTGCTATGTTCAGTGCAACTACAGTGTGAAACACCCCTTGTTCTGAAGTGCACACTTCCTGAAAAATCATGAATATTACCCCCCAAAACGGTTATTTTATATTAAAGCCGAAACAGTTGAGGTGCGTACGTTCACAAATATAGATAAATAAACTGTACTCACCTAATATTTCTAACATTAGAAGTACAGTATTCCGCAAACAGTGTTTACACCAAAATGCATAAATCTAGAATAGAAATATCAACAAGACTTAATCTTGAACCCCAATTAGTGCCAAACTCTGCCTCCAGATCCATGCCTTTTACCCTAAGTGAAGTGAACAGGATTTGTCATGCACACCTGCAGTGGTGCCAATTGAGATGTTTCTTAGGGAGGTCAAATTCCAGTCCCCTCCCAGCCAGGACCCCATTCCTGTCCTATTTTATCCCTTCCCCCTTCTCCCGGAGGGACACTGGGTCTCCCTTGGCCAGGGACTCTCTCCTCTCTCTTACCCATAGTGCATGAGCCAGGAGTCGATGTTCTCGGGGGACTCCTCTGTGCCCCACTATACAGGAACAGACTCCCTGTGTGCCAAGTCACAATGCTATTCACTCATTTGGCCCAGCCACCCCTCTGTCTGTATGGAGGGGAAGGCGAGTCAAATTTCAGTGGCGTTGTGACCACAGAATTAGTCATGATTTTCAAGGTTTTCTCTGCAACCAGAAGACCTAAAATTTACTCTTTTTTTTTTCAAATGAAAGCTGAGAGTCTCACCTAGCCACATGCCTCCAGGAACTTTAAGAAAAACACCAAATATCACGAGACTTGTGATAATATCGCAAGAATTGGCAACTAGAGAGACACACACACCCTGTGCCAATTTCCTATCTTATGGAGACTTCACTTTTGTTCTTTCTTGATTTTGTTTTCCTTAGTCTACTCTAAAATAACAGTGATTCAAATTGAAAATACAGGTTGCTCTATATGTCTGGAAAAAACATACCAACCAGTGTAAAGAAATCAAGCTGCATTAAATTGATCAGATTCGTTATATAAGACCTGTTTCCACTATCACTGAAGTCAGCTAAGTTTGTTCGCTGACTTCTATAGGCTTTGTATTGGGGGCCACATTTACAAAAATATTTAGGGACTTATGATGCAGATAGATATCTAGCTGGAGTTAAATGCCTAACTTGTTCAGGCCCTTCAGTAAATACCACTAGGTGCACTTATATGCATCTTTAAGTACCTAAATACCTTGGTAAATCTTGCCCCAGGCCCATAAAGTCAGTTTCACTAATTTTAGCTAAGCAATCTTCTCTGGTTACCATGTATCGGGAGTGGGTCTAGATCTTGAAAATTATAAATTAAGGATGTTTATTTCCTAAAAGAGAAAAAAAGTGTTATCAAATTTCTAAGCAGACGTAGTAGAATAATTCATTGTAAATATTTGTTATGAATTATAGTGTTTCCTATTTACAAACACATTTGTATAACTCAACCCACGCTGCAGACGGCTAAATAGTATTCATTGCAAATTTTTTTTATCTTCATTGAATAATTTGAAAAGACACAAGCTCTACTTCCAAGTAGCTGAAGTCTAATTGCTTAGCTAGATCCACACCAAATAAACAGAAGAAAAAATCCAAGTCAAGTGTTTCATGTGCAAGTGTGTTTAAAAACTCTATAATCTATGACAAACATTTCATATTAAAAGGACATTCCCACAGGCAATGAAATAATGAAGCCCTTAGTATCAGGCATTCCAGGCATGAAGATGATAGCTATTTCAACGTTTTATTTACTCTCAAAGGAGAATAATAAAGTCTGAAAGCAATATGTGTATATTTATGACAAACTGAGAGCCCAATCATGCAACTCGATCCTGAAAGCATAAGTATGTTCCATTGAAATCATGGGGGCTGGATCTGGTTTCAGGACTTCATGTACTTTATAAATTGCCTCCTACCAGTCTATGACCAGAATCCTGCAAAGATTTATGCAGGTGCCTAATTTTATACATTTGAGTAGTCTCCTTGACTTCAGTGGGATTACTCCCATGTGTAAAGTTACTCATGCGCATGAGTGTTTGCAGGATCGGGGCCTAAATGAGAAATTTGTGATCCAATACCATGGTGATGGATATAGTATGAAAACCTAGGTGGATGGATGAGTACACAGCCAGATACAGTACTGGATAGGTCTATACTCCAGGTTTGTCTTGCTACAAAGCCCTTATGGAAAAGTCCTATATAATTTAATAGCGAATTGAACATTTTTAAGCTATAGAAATGCTAGAAGATGATTTAAAATAGGGTTCTATAGAAATCACCGCAAATCCTATAGACTCTAATAGGATGAGATCCTTTCTATAGACTGTTTAAACCATCCTATAGAATGGTGGAGCAGGGATACAATATCCTATAGGATGCCTTAAACATTCAATAGAACGTAGATCATTCATGATGAAATTCCATAGGGTTTTAGAATAATTTCGACAGACCCCTACTACACTTCTCTAGAACCCTTCCTTTCATCCCTAGTTATAATCCTAATAGGGCTTCCTCCATAAAGAAGAAGCGACTTCTGTGCTTGCTCTGTTTAAAACGTGTTTGGTGAAGAAGAAGTAGCGATCAAACGCTTAGGGTGACTTTACAGGCTGGTTTTCTCCTAAATCTGCCTGAGTTTATGACAATAGAGAATTACATGAACCTTTGGCTACAAAACCCACCTCTAGTAGTTGGAGTATGATATAAACACCGCGTGCAATGTACCAGTGGCTCCTGCGACTAGGGGAAGGGGGGTCGGGTATTCAGCGCAGCCCACGCCCCTCTCACTCCATTGGGTCACCAGCAAGGGCTGCACGACCCCCGCCTCCAGAATCCAGCCCCGGCTCTGCGCTCCGCATTCCCCTCGCTCAGGGGCGCGTCCCGCTCGCTGCCTTTGGAGAAGTTTTGCTCCAGCTCCACGTGTGGCAGCCGCTGGAGGCGAGAGGGGCGGTGACAGCAGCCCCGGAGCGATCTCCGCCCCCCCAGGCAGGTCTCGTCAGCCCAGGTGGCAAGAGAGCGGAGCCAGAGGCTGCAGCCGGAGAAGGAGGCGAAGCCAGCAGCCCGGAGTGGCTCTGTCCCGTTGGTTCGCAGCGAGTCTCCTCCGCTGCCGGGGGTGCGCAGGGGGCGGTGGGGCTGGGGCGAGCAGCCGTGCAGACTGTGACCCCCTCCCACCGCCAGGGGATCCCTGCAGGGACTGCCCGGGCGGGGGCCGGCGATAGGTAGGACCGGGACCTGCGCTCCGGGACTCCGTTAGCGACTCGCCCTCCGCTGGGAGACGGGATCTGGTCGCGTCGGGGCTCCCCCTCCTGCGGGGCCTGGCAGGAGCCGCCTGCCGATGATGCCCCCCTGAAGCATCACCCTAAAGAGACCCGCGGGGGAGGGAGGGACCCACGCCGAGCCCCATCCCAGCTCCAGGGCAGGGACCATGCGGCCCGGGGCAGCCCCGCGCCCCCGCGCTCGCTGCTGACTCCGGGGGCGGGGGGCGTGATGGCACCTGGCTGGGGGGCCGCCTAGCATGGCCGGGGGGCCGGGCAGATGCCTCGGGCTAGCATGGCAGGGAACGGGCCGCCTGCCCCCGCCGCCTGCCCCGAGCCTCTGCCCCGCAGCGTCTTCAAGAAGTTCCTGCTGATGCTCATGTCCCTGCTCATGTCCCTCTACGTCTTCTACTGCCTGGCCGAGCGCTGCCCCAGCCGGCCCGGGCCCCTGCTGGCGGCCGCCCCGGAGCAGGCGGCGGGCGGCGGCGGGCCGCTGGACGGCTCCCCCTCGCTGGCCAGCTGGCCGCCGGCGGCCCGGAGGACGCGGCCGAAGCAGCATTGGCGGCGGCCCGACGCGCCCGGCCGAGGCGCGGGGTCGGGCGGCGGCGGGGAGCCCCCGGGCACGCTGGCCCTGCTGCTGGGCGAGGGCAGCAAGCGGCTGCCGCAGGCCATCATCGTGGGCGTGAAGAAGGGCGGCACGCGGGCGCTGCTGGAGTTCCTGCGGGTGCACCCCGACGTGCGGGCCGCGGGGGCCGAGCCCCACTTCTTCGACCGCGGCTACGAGCGGGGCTTCGCCTGGTACAGGTACGGGACTGGGCTGGGGGCGGGAGCCGCTGCCTTCCCGGCTCGTCCGGGGCCGGGCAGGGGAGTTACAGAGCTTCCCTGCTCCAGCCCTAACCCCAAAGATGTCCCCTAGCTCTGATTCCCAAAGACCCCTTAGAGCCCCCTAGCCCTGAGCCCCAAAGACCCCTTAGAGCCCCTAGCCCTGATCCCCAGAGACACCCCTAGCCCTGATCCCCAAAGACACCCCATAGCCCTGATCCCCATAGCCCCCAGCCCTGATCCGCAGACACTCCATTGCCCTGATCCCCAAAGACCCCTCAGAGCCCCTACCCCTGATCCCCAAAGACACCTCATAGCCCTGATCCCCAAAGACCCCTTAAGCCCCCATAGCCTGATCTCCAAAGACCGCTCAGAGCCCCTAGCCCTGATCCCCAAAGACACCCCATAGCCCTGATCCCTGACCCTCAAAGGCCCTCATAGGCCCCAGCCCCGATCCCCATAGCCCCTCCCAGCCCTTGACCCCCATAGCACCCCAGCCCTGATCCTTGAAGATCCCTTATAGTCCCCACTCCAGCCCTGATCCGCAAAGACACTCCTCAGCCCCATAGTGCTCCCTCCAGCCCTGATTCCCAAAGCCCTTCCCAGCCCTGATCCTCAGAGTTTCCTTTGCCTCTCCAACCCCCAAAGCCTTCCCCACATCCCTTCCCAAATGCCTGCCAGGATCAGGTCATGGAACATGATCAGCAATGTCTCATTTGTCAACAGTGAAGGGGAACCGGGTTGGGGGAGAGAAGTGGGGAACAGCACTCATCCTAACCTCTTCAGCGCAGGGGGAGCCCAGGGTGGGGGGAGGCCACAGCAAAAGTCATTTTATAAGGAGGGTTCCTCTCAGGGACAATCAGCTCTTGAAATGGGCTCCAAAGTTTTCAACCACCTATCGCATGTGATTCATTTAGTGACTGGCTCATTGTCTTCGTAACCCCTGCTCCCCCCGCCCCCCATCCTCCTTCTTATTAAGGAAGGGAAGTACCATGTCAAGATGTTTAGAAAATCGTTGGGTGTTTTTAAGGTATAGTTTGAAGGCTAAGGCCAAGTCTACACTACAAAACTAAGTTGACCTAAGTTACGTCCAGGTACAGCCACTGCAGTTGTTGGAATTGAATCAGTTTTACATGTCTACACTACGCTCCCTGTGTCGTCAGTGTGCGTCCTCACCAGGAGCTCTTGCACTGATTTAACTGCCGGAATGGGGCATTGTGAGACAGTTTCTGAAAGGCACCAGCACTCAATGTAAGCAATGCAGTGGCTACACTGACACTGCATTGACCTAATTACAGCAACATAAACACTACACTGCTGGCGGAGGTGGAGTTATTAAGTCCGTATAGTGGGTGAGTTACATCGGAGAGAGCGACATTTTAGTGTAGATGCTTACAGGGTTAGGTTGATGTAAGCTGCCTTACGTCGACCTAGCTCTGTAGTGTAGACCAGGCCTAAATTGATAGCAAACTATATTTGAAAGTCTGGCTCAAGGTACTATCAATTGTGTTTTTCTGCTGTGATGATCTAAAAGATTTAACTCAGCATTTCACTTGATTTTTTGTGTGTTTGCAACTTCCATGTACTTAACTTCACACACACGATGGGATTGCTCAAGTGTGTAAAATTGAGCAAGTTTGCATGATCAGGGCCTAAATCACCATTTTCAGTGGAAATGTGGCTGATAATTTTAGACACCATCCTGATACGAACATTTCTTTAGATGATCTTAAAAAACAAGACTTGTTGCAAGAAAACTGAACTTTTTGTTTTTAAAAAAATGTCTCATTGTAGGAAAACTAAACTGCTTGTGAATGAAAGTAGATGAAAACTTAGTAATACACTTCAGAGCCCTGCCTTTGTTCGATTTTTGTTTTTTTGTAAACGGCTCATCTTTCTTTTTAAGAAGGAAAAATATCATGCAGAGGAAAGCCTCAGAGTTCCCTTAAATTTGCTGTTGTATTTGTAAAATCAGGTAGTAATCCCTGTGAAAATGAGATAAGATTGTATTTTAAAGTAAGCAACTGACAGTGTTGAAATAAATATGTTATCAGGTATTACAAAATCAAGCAAATAAACAACCCCTAAGAATCTAGTCTTTAAAATATATTTCCTCCATTTAAATAATGAGGAAAGTTATAAGTTTCATTCATATAATTTTGGGCAATCTGATAATAATAAAAATGTCAGTGGTAGTAATTATCCATAAATAGCCATGAACAAAGTCACGAAACAAAGCAAATGTTGTTAAAATGTCTTTGTTTTATGTTTTTGTTAAAGTAATTATTTTTTCATTTGAAGGAAAAGAAAGTAAGTGGGAGCCCTTGACAATGTGAAAACAGAAATTAAAGCCATAGGGCAATACTCCTAGTGTTGTTAGTTAGATTTTTTTTTCTGATGTGTCATAGTAATTTAAAGTTAATAAAGTTGTATCCTCTGGCAAGTTCATATGAAAACAACTTGTTGGATCTAAGAATAGGTTGTCCTCCTTTTGCACAATAGAAATACTGGGTTTTTGCATCTGGCAAACAAGCAAAAAAGAAGGGACTTGAAGGCACTTTAAAACTTGTATCTAATTGTCATTTAACTCTTACTAATGTTTTAGTGGAGGGTGGTATTTGATTAAAATTGTGATGACTGTACTGAAATCAGCAGTATCATCATATGGAAAGTCAGAGTCTAGCCTGAGCGTTTGTGCAATATATTTTTGCAAAGGGAAGAAACCGCTGTACTTCCATATATTACACTGGATAGAATACACCTTATTTTCTCAGATTGCAGGGTGTTTTTTTCCATGAGAATAAAGATTTCCTCTTGTGAGGGCTGAAGCTGTCTACAGAATATTTTTAGTGTGCGCTTACCCAATTTTCCATTCACACCCGATATCAGAAAGGAAATATTAAAAACAAATCTGAAAACCTCAAGAACTTAATCAACTCTTGACTTTGAAAAATAAACACATGGCTTTGAGAGCGGGTCTGCCATTATTTATGGTTGGTAATTCAGGAAATCTGTTTCTTTGACAATGGATTCCTTGATTCATTGCAGAAGAGATGGCACTGTGGGTTGGCCCAATCCTGGAAATCTTGCCTGAGCAAGGAATACAGAATCAGACCATATGCCAGTGACATACATTATTGCACAATAGATTTCTTAGTGTCGGTGGTTTAATTTTCAGAGTTTGGGCTTGATCTGGTAGCTCTTGCCCATGTGAGTAGTTCCCCTTCAGGCTCTTCATGTAATCACTGTGTTTTACCATTTGATACTGGAGTGTTTACATTAATTGCTTCAGTTTGTTTGCTGTTTGATGTGTTGAGTTTCACTGTTTTGCTATTAGCTCTGTGGAGATTGAAGTACAGTGAGTTCTTTGTATGGGGCTATTCATTACTAGGGACCCAGTCCTGCAACCGTTACTCATGTGAGTAATCCTTATTAACGTGTAGTTCCAGGGATGTCAGAGCTGCAGGATCAGAAAGTCGGTTATCAGTTAAAGGGCTCTGTTTAAAAACATTATTTAAAAAAATCTTTATATGCATTTGTCATGATCTTTGAGTAGAACTGAATACTGGGAATATCGCCATATGTTTGCTAGTATCTCTTGATTGCTTGTCTTTGGAATCACCATCTTAGGTTTCAGATTTATTTTTATTTTCGAGCAGGCAGACTAAACAGCATCATTACAGGATATAAACATTTTAGTTCACTTTCGGTGGCCTTAGGGAATCTCCATGGGCACTGAATGCTTTATCTAAAAAGTAACAAAAAGGGCCAGGATCTTTACACTGAAATGGAAAAGCCTTTAGATGCTAATATTCATAGATGTTTTTTTGACAGCAGCAGCTAAATAGCAGACTTAAGGGAAGAGAGGGGATCAGTGGGTTTTACATGTTTCATGAAGTTGATGTGTTTGGATTCTTGAGAAATCATTCAAATCAGGCTGTAAATTGTCACAACAGTGCCCCTCACAGGCTGAGAAGAGAGAAGCAATGTTGATCACAGAGGAGATAAAGGGAGAACATCTCTATTTGGAATAAAAGATGAGCTTTAGTAGCTCTTGTATGTTATCATGAGATCCTTTTAATAGGGACATAAATGTTTGGAGAGGCTGATACCAGAAGTACTGTAAGATCAGGTTATTTTTTTAACCAATGAATTAAATTGTAAACCTGTAGGATAGCAGACTCCTAAGGCAAAGAACTTGTAGCAAAGCTCTGTGCTAATAAGTGAAAGTCTCAACACCTACTGTGGTTCCAGACAATAAATGAAACTGATCTAAAATGCTGTATGTTAAATCAAGTGGAATAATCACCTCTCCTCTTAGACTGCATTGCGTCTGTTTAAAAGGCAGCTTGCCTACAGTGAGGTTTATTTAAAAACAGTCTCTGTGATTGTATTTGGGAGGTGTGACACCTACATGTGCATTTGCATGTGGTTTGAATATCCAGGGAAGTTCAGTGCTTACAACAGCTTTCTCCATTTCAGTTTTGCGAGTACTTAGTTCATAAGGGAAGGAAGGAGGGGAAACAGCCCACAATGGTCTCATTGACTTTAAAACACAGAAATCTCTGCTCTGGTCCTGAACAAGGCTATTGAGTTGACAGAGTTCAATAGCAGGTGAGCCTGTGTTTTAATAGAACTGAGCTACCATCCCCTCTACCTGGCACATGGCTGTATACAGCCTGGGGAAAACTTCAAGTCTATGCGGTTAATGCAGTCAAGTAAGAAATGTCTGAAAGAAAAATATGTGTTTGTTGATGGTATTGTGAGCCTCGCTGTTTCTCTCTGATCCTTTGTTAGCCGTGCACCGATTCCGTCGCCCGTCGGAATGTCATTGTGCTGTCAGTCACACAGGGAGCGTTTATTTCATATGTTTTAATCTCCCTGCCTTTGTAATGCTGCTGCCAGTTGCACTAGAGAAAAGCTGAGCTAATGTCATTACGCTACAGCGTTCTGCGAGAGATGAAAGATTACTCAAGGTTTCTCTGTCAGGCTGGGAGTTTCCTCCCTGATGCCTCTAGACCTAGGAAGTTCCACATCCTCGTATGAATATCCTCTTGGGTTTTTTTTTTTTTTTTTTTTAAAGGCAACCAGTAATGCTTGAGGGTCAAAGTGAGCCGGGAGTTGTTCAGTTCCTGAAAAGAATGGCAGGAAAAGCAAGTTCATAGCAGCTGGGAGCAGCTGTAAAGGACCTTCTTGTGCAGTGAGTTTCCCAGCCCCTGTGCCTCAAGCCTGGATTCACACAAAGAGTCTGCAATGAAATCCGAGCCTCCGGGACGCTGGAGGTCAGCCGCTCTTGCGAGGTCGTATGGCCAGAGCTCATCTGGTCAGCATAGTTCAGAGGAGCGGAGTGGGAGTCATTTGCCACTCGGCGAGTGACCAGAGGACTAGAGCATGCATTTTGGGTAGGGTTATGTGTGCACAGGGGGGAATGTTTTAAAAAGAACTAGCGCAATGAATGAGAACTGCGAGCAGCCCAGGTGGCCCAACCATCACGAGTAGAGTACTGCAGAGCAAACTACTCGATGTAAACACCAAAAGCCCTCTTCTCTCTAAGGGGAGATGCTTTAGCAATTGTGAGCCACAACCGGCCTCAGTCATATTGCTATGCCTGGTAGGGGAGACTTTATGTACCGTACAAATTTCCTCAGGGTAAGTGAGATTTTTCCCCTCCGTCACGCAGCTTGGCTGACAGAGTCTTTGGTTTCTAGATGTTGATGTGTCCCCCACGATACTGGAGCTGTGATCCTTTATGTTGTTTGTATTCTCTGCGGCCAGATAATGGTATTTGGGCATTCGCTTGATCTTGATTCTTTTGGTTTTCTAATTCCTGGTTTATACCCCCCCCCCCCGCCCCCAGTGTGTGCTCGTTGTCGGAAGTTTGGCCGTTTAAGCGGATTTAAGCTTCCCAATCCTTGTGTTCAAGGATGGAGTCGTTATTTTTTGGCCCGTTTTTCTGTTCTAAGAGATGGTTTGTGTTGGGGAGACTGGAGTTCAGGAAAGCTCATTTACGTGAAGCCAGAACTTTAAATGTTTTGGGGGGAGGTGCCTCGTTCTGTGAACTCTGCTTCACCCAAACACACTTGAATTGATGACAGCGTTGCCTGCAGATTGCAGAAGTGACTTTGCAACCTGCTTATAGTGAGCTTAGGCTATGTAAGGAAGACAGTGGAAGAGAATGGGAGTCCTGAATTATGTATTTGTATTGCAGTAGGGCCTACAAACCCCAGTCACAGACCCATCATGCGCGGTGCTGTACAAACAGAACCAAAAAACGGTCCCTGCCCCAAAGAGCTTACAATACAAGACAAGAGACAACCAGTCAGACAGACGGGGGAGTGCAGTGAGACCGAGCACACCAGCTGCCTAACTGTTGTGAAGATTTGTGTAGGCCTCGTGGCAAAGGAGAGTTTTGAGGAGATGTCTGAAGGGGGTTAGTAAGGTCGCTCTGTGGCCATTTAAAGGGAGCTCTTCCCTAGCCTGAGGAGCAGATGGGGGACAGCACAAAGGAGCTTGTTTGAAAATTAGACGAGTGGGCGATGGAAGTTGGCGTCATCGAATGCAGCATACGATGATGAATGGAGTCAGAGAGGGGAAGTGTTGTTCAGTGGTTCAGGTGCTCGCCTAGTCTCAGGGGACCAGGTTAGTTTCCCTGCTCTGCCACAGACTTCCTGTTTGACCTTGGGCAAGTTGCTTAGCTGCTCTGTGCCTCAGTTTCCCACCTGTACCGTGGGGATAATAGACCTGCCCTTCCTCACAGGGGTATTGTGAGGATAAACACATAAAGATTGTGAGGTGCTCAGATACTTTGGTAATGGGGGCAGGGCCATAGACATACCTAAAATAAGAAATCTAGTAATTGGAGTTCCTGTTACAAACCGACCATCAAGTTAGTGTGATATTTATCTGTGGGCGAAACACCTTCACTGTGAGGAAGACCCTGCACGTGCTTCTGTAGCTGTGGAGTGTCCTCTGGCAGTGGACCTGCAGGCACGGGGCTGGCGCAGGAGAGCTGTGCAAAGGGGATTACCTCGCACATGATGCAGGGCTTCATGTCCTTTACAGGGCCAGATTCACCTGTATGTTCCAGCTGCTTTGCGCCACTCTTAAGATACAAAGCAGCCATAAACCCGCTCTGACTGTCCAGTTAAACCAGATTTATGGCTGCTTTGCATCACTGGAGTATTTCGGTGAACTTGGCCCCCAGTTCACAATGTTATCTGCATGGAATGTCTTGGTCAGGGCAAAGGCTGACTAGTTAAGAGAGTGAATAGACAAGTCCTCAGAGAAAGCTGGAAGAGACAAGTCCCTTCTATCACAATCTGCTCCATAGCCTTGTTTCTTACATCTGCACAATCTGACATTGCTTAGGAGCTAGCTTTTTTCACCTCGCCTCACTATGCGATATAGAGCGCCATCTAGTGTAAACACACGGGGGAAGATTACAAAAGCAAAATTGATTCCACATACCCAGCACCCAGTGGGACCCAAGCTTGTTTTGGGTGAATACTTTTTTGGGGATTAAACCAAAGAGGTTTTGTTTAGTTTTCTTCAGCTATTTTCAAATAAATATCATCTTTGATTTCTTGCCTGTGGGGAGGCTGAAAATAAACGGGGTTCCTTTCATTTCTAGTCATTGAGGAGAACTCGTCGTTTTGAACAGAGGAGGTCTGTGACAGGGCCAGGTTTTCAAAAGAGCCCAGTTCCCATTTAGGCACCAGAATAAGCAGTCAGATGTTTTTAAGTGCTCAGCAGCCAATAACTCCCACTGTGACCCTTACAACCAGGCTTTCAGTGCTGAGCTAGGAGCTCTTTCAGACGCTTGGCCTCACGTCTGGTTGCCTAATGGGAATGGAGCTCTCTTGAAGACTCAGTCCTGTTTGTGGGTGCTGAGCAGTCTTGAGAATCTGGCTCTGTGCATCAAAGACTTCCTAGGCAAAACTCCTAAGGCCCAGCCTCGTGGAAATCAGTGTTGAAATGCCATTTGGCTGTCATGGGAGGGGATTAAGCCCATTTTCCTGCAATTAAGATGGAGGGTACGTCTACACAGCAGCAGGGCTGTGTAATTTCCAGCTTGGGTAGACATGCATGCGCTAGCTCTGCTGAAGCTAATGCCTAAAAATAGCAGTGTGGCCACAATGACATGGGCAGCAGCTTGAGCTAACTACCTGAGAAAGTACCTTGGGGGCTGGGCAGGATCATATTCAGACAGCTAGCCTGCTGCCTGAGGGTATGTCTACACTATGGAGATAGCTGCGCATACTCTGGAGGTTGTCTCGACATAGCTGCATTGGTCAGTTCCCGGCTGCTGCATAGACATACCCGGAGTGGCACATTTTAAAGTCATGCATGAAGCCAGCGTAACAGTGATACACTTACCTCCATTTTTAATAAGTAGCTGATGCTATCTTTGGTCTTGCAAACTCTTACTTACACAAATATCCCATACATAGGCCAGTAGTGCTGCTGCCTTCAGGGGGACTTTTGTGAGTAATTGTATTGAGTCTTTGGTCCCTGGGTAGAAACCTGGCTCCATTGAGACAGTGACAAAACTCCTATTCACTTCACTGGAGCCAGGATTTCATCCCCATATCTTTTGAAGCAAATAAGAAATTAGGCGTATGGGAGTAGTTAGTTTCTATCCAAAGTGCTCAGAAGAGGGAACAAGTGATGAGAAAACCTGAGAATAAAAATGTTTTCCAGTCTCTCTCTCTCATGTTCACATTAACACTTCTTAGCTACTAATTACACTTTTCTTTCCCTTGAGAATATTGGAGTAACCCAAACTGTTTGCACGCTGAAAGGGTGTAAGGGGAGAAGAGGTGATTGTTATGGTCATAAATCTTTGCAAATTCTCATTAAGTACCTTTATTATGGAAGGGAAGTGGATTAGGTTGCAGCTGTAGTTACATTCCTGGGGCCAACCCTATAGCGCTTTCTCACATAAGGAGCCCAAAGTAAATCAGTGAGACTATTCATGTGAGTAAGTGCTGCAGGATTGGGCTCTTGCGGTTTACTGCTATGCTCACTAGCTTCCTTACCCCAGATATCCCAGTTGTTTCCAGCCCTCTTGGCGCTAATCTGCCTTCAGGGAAATTCAGTAGCTTTGCAGAGATTTCATACAGTTTGTAAACTGAGGAACCTGATCCTGCAAGCCTGACTCTTACGAGGAGTCCTTACTCATATGAGTAAGTCTATTGACTTCAGTGGGGTCTCCTCATGCGAGTAAGATCTGCAGGATCAGGCCTATAATTAGAGATTAAATTAATACATTTTTTGGGGGGGAGGGGTCTAATTATTCTTAGTGTTTCTATTTCATCAACTATGTGATTCTGCAAGAAGAAAGATGCATATTTTTGTTCCTGCCGAGGTCGTTTCTTTCTTTTCATTGCTGAGAAGTTCACAAAATAATGTTCCTGTTGCAGCACCATCTGTTGCAATGATCCCATCTAAAGTTGCCCCAGTCTCCTGCATTCTACAAATCTTGTTACTGGTTTAGTAATACAGCCTAGGACACTGCAAAAAGAAAATTCCGCCCTTCACCCTGTGGGATGCTTTGGAAGCCAGAGAGAGGCTGCATTCATTTGGCCTTATTTGCATAAATTGCAACTGTTTGCAGATGCCGCAGTATTTAACACAGGTGCAACCTATGGTGGCTATGGTGCCCAGCATGCAATGCATCATCTGGGTTCCATTGGCCTGCCATGGCAATCTGAGATGTGAAGGTCCACACCTCCACGTTAAAGTAGGGAAAGGGGAAACTAGTGGCAGCATTGTAGAACTCTGCAGCTCTTGTGCGGCCTGTTATCGGCATCTTTATGTGCCCAGCTCTAGACTGTAAATCGGGATCTGAATGATCAGGCTGAATTTTCAGTTTGACGGGCCTGATCTAACTCCCACTGAAGTCTGGGGGGAATCTTCCCATTGATTTTGATGGAAATTTAATGAATCAGGGCCCACAGAATCATAGAAATCAGAGAATTGTAGGACTGGAAAGGACCTTGATAGGTCATCTAGCTCAGCCCCCTGCACTGAGGCAGGACTAAGAATTATCTAGACCGTCCCTGATAGGTGTTTGGTTAATCTGCTCTTTACAACTTAAAAAAAACATACTGAAGAACTATTAGTTTTAACTCCCTCCATGGCATATGCCTTTTAAATACTTGCCTACAGCAGCAATTTCAGTTAAGTATAATACCTGGTAATAAAGGATTTCAGTTTTTAAAGGGTTTTTCTAATTTCATCATTAATACAAACACATTCTTCCAATGTTTCTTCAAACACAATGTCTTTCCTTTCTAACCTCTGCCCCAGTCTCTTTATATATAAACCAGTTCACTGCAGCAGGGATATTTAAATGAGATTTACACTATGTAGGATTCATGGGTTTCTTGCTTTCTTTGATCTTTTGATCTTCCTAATCGGTGGGGGAAAACATTTTATAAAGCCTATTTGCAATGTTAAAATTCAGGTGCTTAAAATCCAAGTTCCTCCTCTTCTACTCGTAGCAAAAGTGTGTAATTTTCATTGCTTCAGTATTCTTGGTTTATTTTCGTCCTGAACCGTTAACTTCCCATAATGGTCTCTAGGAAGCAGGAGAGGTTCTGTCTGGTTTAAGGAAGTGGCATGCGTTCTGGCTTGACCCACCTGCTGTTCACCTATTGAAGTAAAATGGGGCTTTGCTTGGATAGAACCCAAATCTGAAAGGCCATATTCGGGCTGGCTGTGTGCACCCCACAAAACCAGGTAGGAAACTTCATGGTGGAGAATGTCCAGCTGGAATTCTGGCTGAAGAGCTTCAGAGGGGCTGTGTCTCAGGTTCTCCATAACAAGACCCACAGAGCTTCATTCTGGGCTAGGGCCTCAGGCGCAGGGAGCAGGCTCCCCTGAAGTGACAAGAGCTGTGTATAGGGAAATGGGGCAGGTGACATATTAATGCTTCTTTCGCAGCATAGTCTCTGTGGGCCAGGTTCTCTGTTCAGCAACAAATGTGCATCCCGATTCATAATGCTATTTACTCCGTTTTAGACTTAAAGGGAACGACAAAGGTTTTCAATGGTTAATTCCCCCAGGAGGTGTATTATTGATGGGTAAACACCACGGCTAGCTAAAACTTTTACCACATTGAAAGTCTGTCGGTTGTAAAGAGGCGCCGTCGCGTGGTTTAGATTCCAAGTTTAGCTGGTTTGAGGTTTTTTAATGTTTGTTACATGAATCTAATAATGAACAGAAAAGTACCTGGACCAAATTGTCCAGGCTTTCCAGTCGATCAAAACATCCATTGATTTCAAGCCCAGGGAAGTTCCTCCATGCAGACACCATTCATCAAAGGCTTTGTTGGGGTAAGTACGTGGGAAAGGGTCTGGTGGGCCGAAGGGTTTGATTTCAATGAGAGTTTTGCTTACGCTGGGATTGCAGTTTGGCTCTTTGTGATACGGTTTGGTTTTTTCCTTAATTTCAATAAGAAGGATTTTGTTTGTAATGTTTAAACATATTCCTCTGCGGTGTGGGACATTCAAACCCCACATCACTGGGGAGAGCTGGTGGAAAACTTTTCAGCAGAACAGTTGTTCATTGGAAAAGGCAGCTTCATTGACATTGAACGTTTTTGTGGGAACGTGTTGATTTTCAATGAAATTATTGATGGGAAAGTGTTGAAACAAATCATTTCGACGTTTGTGTTTTGATAATGTAAAAACCCTTTTGTTTCAGCTGTGTCATTCCATTTTGTTTCATTTCGACTTTGATATTATCTTAATGTCAATTATATTGAATATGATATAATATACTATTTCATACCGAATGTTTCAACATGACCAAACTGAACTGTTTTGATTGGGCCAAGATTACAGTTTTTTGGTGTTTCTGTTCTGTGAGAAATTTTGACTTTTTGTTCCAATTTGGAACAAATATAAATTTTGAACTGTTGGACTTTCCCTCTGGGCAGAAATTCCGGTTTCCGACGAGCTATAATACCGTAGTAGTGAAGGAAGACCAGGACATGAAACTGAGGACTATAAAGAACAATGCCAACTAGTTTGGCTTCACTCTCCAGTTAGTGCTAAATGTTGAATGTCAACAAACCCCACATATACTAGTGAATGGAATGTTTTAAAGCCCTTTCAGATTTAATGAACGGAAGTACCCTTGGCTCAGGTAGGGCATTGTTTTTCTTCTATATTGCTTTCCTGACCTGTTCCTAACCCCTCTGCAGTGGGCAGGTGGCACAGAGCTGAAAAGGGACAGCATTAACTCCTAGAAAGGAGTTTTCCCAGAGGATGGTGCTGTGTGGAATTCTTTTTGTTCTGTGTTTGTATAACACCGAACCCAATAGAGTCTGATCCATAACTGGGGCTCCTGGGAGCTACCACAATAGAAATAATAAGTAATAACTATAGTGGCATGTTAACCTTTGTGCAGGAGCCTGGATATCTGTTTCTACCCTCCTTTAACAATGATAATGACTTTCCCATTGTGGATAATACTTGGTCCTTTAGATGTTCAAAGTACCACACAGACATTGATTAATGAATCCTCACAGCACTCATCGGGTAGCTGGATTATCATCGTCCCCATTTTACAGATGGGCAAACTGAGGCAGAAAGGTACCTTGACTTGCCCACAGTCATCCAGTGAGTCAGTAGCAGAGCCAGGATTGCAATGCAAAACCTCTTGATGCCCAGTTCCATGCTACCACTTGTTATTCTTTCATTGTTGTGATGGATTAGGAGAGCACCCAGGAAAATCCAGGTACAAGAAGTGGTGGTAGGGTTCTGTTGGGTGGGGAATTTCCAGCATGGGGCTCCCAGTGTGTGGTTGGAGGCTCCCCCTTTCATTCTACACATGAAATTGTGGACCTTACGCTTGAGGTCGTTCAAAGTTCTCCTGACTCTTTTTACATGGTGTCAGTCCTGTCATCCTGGCTGAATGCCAACTCAGGTAATTCTAGTCTCCATCCCTAAAAATTGACCTGTCGGTTTCAATTGGCTATGATATCCTTTATTCCCCTTTCACAAACTGATGGGCAGTGTGTTACTGGCATCGACTGATTGCTGGATTCCAGCCCAGGACTGGTTGAATTTCAGTGGTGGGGAAGTGATCCTTTGCCTATAATCTGCAAAACAACGTGGGATCCTTGCATATGAAAAGCTCTATGTAATGGGCAAGGGATGATGATAATGTTCTAGCTGAGCCCTGGCCTCTCATATGGCGTGAACATTAATATTTATTTACGGCCATTTCCATGGCTTTTCTCAGTGTAGTATCTGAATGACGGTGACTGTTAAACAATCAGGACAGTTTACATCCTCCAGAAGAAAGAACTAAAGCCAGCTGTCAGCATGCTGAGTGCTATCTCCACTGCATCTGATGTTGTATTGGGCCACAAAAGCAGGTTGGTCTTTCAGCTCTGATCACACGGTGAATGGGCATGGGCTATGCCACTTGTACAGCTGGGGACAACATTCTTATGGCTTCAGCAGGCCACCTAGGGCACATCTGAATCTCTTTGTCTAACTGATTTGATGTATTATTATATATTGCATTAGCACTAGAAGGCCCCAGGTGAGATCAGGGCCCAATTGTACTAGGTGCCATGTAGACATGTAGAAAGATGCAGCCTCTGCCCTAAAGGGCTCACAATGTAATGAGACAAAGAGCAGCTGCCAGGTGGGGAAAGGGGGCTGGCCTGCACTCAGTGCAGTGGTGGGGCTTCTTGTGAGCATGCTCCTTTAGATACGTTCTTTGTATCACCAGAATGTAGCGTTAGCAGATTTCGGACTGTGTGAGTGTGGAGGGGGTGGGGGGGTGGGGGAATTCCTGCTTGGGTTGGATGTGGGGGACAGGAAGGGGACCGAGAGGACAAGGGGAATGGGAGGAGAAGGGCAATGAGGAGGGGGGCGAGGTAAAGGGGAACAAACAGCCAATGGCGATACAGAAAAGGAGGGGTGGAAATGCAGAGTCTTGATTTTACAAGCTGAGTGGCAGGGGGCGGTGAGAGCTCCTCCTGGCTCCTGCACCCCATGTAGAGAGGAGGCCACTGGGCCCAGTGCCATGGGTCTGGAGGGGGTGGTACAGGAGGGCTCCGTGCCCTTGCTGTCACTAGCTGCTTGGGAAGGGTGCTCTGGGAGTTTGGGGATTTCCATGGCCTGCCGCTGGCAAGCTGCTGCGTTTTCAGACAGGCCTCGAAACAGGGAATTTGGGAGCCCACGTGTCCAGACGCAGATTGTGAAGCAGACACTTCCAGCCCGGCTGACTGGGGTGGGGATTAGGGAAAGGACAAATTCAGAGTCTGCAGGTGCGAGAGAGAGGAGTGTTTCCCTCACCCGGCGAGATTCTCTCTTTCTCTCTCTGGCACCCACTCCTGGCCATGCCAGATGAGAGAGGCAGCCAGACCCCTTACTTGGAAAAGACCAGAGCAAAGAAAACAAAATCCTAGCCACACACATCACATTCTTCATGCCAAATGCCTCGTGCTTGCGGTGACAGGTTGGACCCCGTCCCCCGTCTGGGGTGTCACCTGATGTGCTGGGATCTAGGGTGACCAGACAGCAAGTGTGAAAAATCGGGATGGGGGTGGGGGGTAATAGGAGCCCATATAAAAAAAAGCCCCAAATATCGGGACTGTCCCTATAAAATTGGGACATCTGGTCACCCTACTGGGATCCCACTGAGCCCACCTGTTCCACCAGCCTAGGATTCCTCACCTGTCCTTGCTGTGCCAGGCTCTCAAGCCTTCTCTGGCGCACACACAGGTAAGGCCACACCCAGCTGCAGACACAGACTGAAATCAGCTCTGGGGATTTACCCAGCACTCACGTGCGCACCTCCTGTGGGGTGTAAACCCAAAATAATATTGCCCTGCGCTGTATAGAGAGATTTGTGCCAAGTAAGCTCATAAAAATCACTCCCTCCCTCAATGTGGAGGGAGGTATGCACAGCTTTCCCCCCCGCCCCTGCCCCCAATATGAATTGCACAAACTAGGTTATGGAATAAACAAAAAACAAGTTTATTATCTACAAAAGGTAAATTTTAAGTGATCATAAGGGATAGCAAACAGAACAAAGCAGATTACTGAGCAAATAAAAGAAAAAATGCAACCTAAGTTTAATTCACTACAGCAGGGGTAGGCAACCTATGGCATGCGTGCCAAAGGCGGCATGCCAGCTGATTTTCAGTGGCGCTCACACTACCTGGGTCCTGGCCACCGGTCTGGGGGGCTTTGCATTTTAATTTAATTTTAAATGGAGCTTCTTAAACTTTTTAAAAACCTTATTTACTCTACATACATCAATAGTTTAGTTATATATTATAGACTTTTAGAAAGAGACCTTCTAAAAATGTTAAAATGTATCACCGGCACGCGAAACCTTAAATTAGAGTGAATAAATGAAGACTCGGCACACCACTTCTGAAAGGTTGCCGACCCCTGCACTACAGGAACAGGTTCCAAATAGTAATTTCTCACCATAAATGTTGTTTTAGGCAGGTTGCAGAGTTTCTGCAGCTCAGAGTTCCAGTTATGTCTCTTCACAGGCTAGAGCCCTGTCTCAGCCTGGATTCAGCCCTTGCCTTTCCCCATCTTAGTTCCTTTGTGTTTTCATGTGCTTTCAGCAGTCTTCCTTCTTGGGCAGGGAGGCAATGGAGAAGAGCCCTGATTGACTCACTTCCCAGCCTTAAATAGGATTTACATAAGGCGGGAATCCTTTGTTCCCAGTGGAAAAATACCAGCAGTGTCCCAAGTGGTACTCCGTACCAGGTGACATTATCACATGGCCTTGCAGTGTTAAAGTCACCGTGAGACAAGGAGCCCCGGCACGTCTACGCTTGGCAGTTCATAGCTCCAGCACTTGCCACGATAGTTAGGAAAGAAAAAATTACTTGAGCCCCAGCACCTCTTTCATTACAAATTAAGTGCTGCTGCAGAGCTACCAGTGAGTGCATGGCTGAAGTGTGAGGAGCAGCCGATCGGAGCTAAGAAGTATTTGCAACAGATCCCAGTGAGGTGGGACTTCATGTTGCAATGCATCAGTGGCCCACCTAGTCCAATGTCCTTTCTTCTACAGCACCCTGCCCAAGCTGTTTCAGAGGAAGACGTTGAGCCTCATTCCCATTTCACTCTGCACCAGGTCTGTTCGTGCAGGACAGTACCATGGGGCAGCATTTCTCGCTGATCCACTTGGCGATCTGTGTGTTCACCATCCGCTTGTGCCATTATGCCGAGAGCCCAAGTCTCTCAGCACTATTCCCCCCAGCTCATCCCGACTGAGCTAGTTAATACTGTGCCTGACACATATAGGTAGAGGAAAATGCATTATCTGGGGCTCTGTAGGGGATCAGTAAGGAAAGCATGAGTGTTCTCCTGTGCCCCTTGACAACAGAGTCTGCCAGTGTTTGTCATTAGACAAATGCCTCCCTCTTGCTGTCTGTGTACTCAAGTAACTGGCCATTATCTCCTTTAATCCTTGTAATAACAGTGTCAGGGTGTCAAGGAGTCTCCATTGCACGGGAGCCATTGAGGGGCAGGGGAAGCTGGATTGTGTTTTTGAAAAGGCCTGAGAGAGTGAGAGACGTGCAGGGTTCTAAAGGGAGCAATTAGCCAGGGAGAGCCGCTGCAGTGGATTTAAAGAGGGAATGCAAAGCTATCCAGGCCCAGCTCCTGCTCCCATTGCTTTCAACACGACTGTTGTCAGTGGAAACAGGATCGGGCCCTCAATCTCTGCTATTAAATTGCAAATAATTTCCTGTGAAGGGGTGAATTTTCCAGTAGGCATATGAGAAATTTGAGGGCTTTAAGGGGAAGGAGAGAACTGTGCACTGCACCCATGTTCCAGGGTCACCCTAGCATAGGTTGGGTGCTCGCGCCCCAGCCCCCCCCAACTGCACCCCCGGCCCCGCCCCTTCCCCAAATCCCCGCCCCCGCCTCCTCCCCCGGGGAAAAATTGATGGGTGCTGAGCTTTTTTTAGCCCAGCCGTGCGCCTCTCAGCTGTGTGGCGGGGCGGCGCCTTGGGGGAGGGGCATGGCACGGCTTTTCGGCAGGAGGATGGAGCAGGCCACTGGTGCGTGGTGGGGCCGGCGGGGAGCTGCTGGTGTGTGCTCAGCACCCACCAATTTTTCCCCATGGGTGCTCCAGCCTCGGAGCACCCATGGAGTCAGCGCCTATGCACCCTAATATTAATGAAAACCTCACACTGAATAGCTTCCTCCTCCAGTACTCTCATGAGGCCGTGTTGTGCAGTCCTTACTCCGTCATAATGCCTGCTAAATCTTGTTGGGGTTGGGCCTGTTAAGAATCTGTCCATGGGTGTAACTACATCCGTTTAGTTAACCTGAATCAAACTGCTAATGGAGAGGTTAAACTAATCCAGTTTCAGCCCCATTTTACCCTAGTGCAGCATATTCGCACTGGTGTAAATAAAGCCGTTCAGTTACCTCAAGGCACGTTTTCTTAATATAGACAAGGTCTGATTCAAGACTGCTGTTTCCCATTCTCAGAAACTGAATAACAATGTAGATCTTCAAATTCTGGCCGGGAACAGGAAGCGAGGTGAAATGACCTAAATAACAAATTATTCATTGTGAATTACTCACTCGGTTCTAGTTATCAGGCCAAAGTCAGAGAACACTGGAAATAAATGTCCTGTAGCTCTCATCTTAGCGAGGTGAAAGCCAGGGAACCAGCCAGGTAAATGATCACGATAGACACTAAGGGTACAGCTACACAGCAGAAAAAGGCCCACAGCAGTGAGTTTCAAGTATGTCTACACATTAAAAACCTGCGACTGGCCCATGCCAGCTGACTCGGGCTTGCAGGGCTTGGGTTAAGGGGCTGTTTAATTGTGGTGTGTAGACAGGCTTGGGCTGGAGCCTGGGATTCCAGACCCTGCGAGGTGGGCGGGTCCCAGAGCTCAGGCTGCAGTCTGAGCCCGAACATCTACACTGCAATTAAACAGCCCCACGAGCCCGAGTCAGCTGGCACGGGCTGGCCATGGGTGTCTAATTACAGCGTAGACTCATAGACTCATAGACTTTAAGGTCAGAAGGGACCATTATGATCATCTAGTCTGACCTCCTGCACAATGCAGGCCACAGAATCTCACCCACCCACTCCTGGAATAATCCTCTCACCTATGTCTCAGCTATTGAAGTCCTCAAATCATGGTTTAAAGACTTCAAGATGCAGAGAATCCTCCGGTAAGTGACCCGTGCCCCATGCTGCAGAGGAAGGCAAAAAACCTCCAGGGCCTCTGCCAATCTACCCTGGAGGAAAATTCCTTCCCGACCCCAAATATGGCGATCAGCTGAACCCCGAGCATGTGGGCAAGACTCACCAGCCAGACACCCAGGAAAAAGTTCTCTGTAGTAACTTCTAACATCCCATCATTGACCATTGGTCCTATTTACCACTGATGGCAATTAATTGACCTTTGACTAAGATCATGTTATCCCATCAACATGAGAGCTTTCCAAACTGTGTGTCGCGACACGTTAGTGTGTCGGCTGCAGTGTGTAGGTGTGTCGCGCGAACGTAACGAGAAACCTCTGAGTCTATGTGAAAGAAGCAATACCAACTTGCATGCATTTTTACGCAGCAAAGGTGCCGATTAGTATGGTGCACTAGTATATTCCCCTTCCGTCGTATCCGTGTATGCACACCGCGGTCGAGGGATCATACAGGTACTGCGCAGTATGCGTAATCGGGTCGAAACAGCTGATTCCGCGTCACTTCCGCTCGACAAAATTCGTTCAGTGTGAAAAGTTACGCGCGGCCGCTCGACGAAAAGCCGCCTAGTCTGCACTATCTGTAGGTGTGTGCAACGCGGGATTGTTCTCTCACTTTATTACTGCGGGAGTGGAGTGCTGGTGCTGTTATTTTCATGTTTAGTTACTGTTAAAACTTTATAATAAATTCGCACAGATTTATTCATTAAATTGCAGTTGAATTACCCCTAAAATGGATAAGTTTCTAATTAAGAAAAGAAAAGCTGGTGAAGATGACGTTTGCGATGAACAAAATGTAGCGGCTATAGAGGAAACTATGCAAGAATCAACCGTTGAACGGTCTGTATTAGTACGTAAGAAGTGTAAAGGAAAAATTTCCAAGCCTCGTTTATACAATAAAGATTATATGAAACTGGGGTTCACATTTTCTGGTAATGAAAACAATCCTTGTCCCCAGTGTTTAGTTTGTGGGATATACTTGCGAATGAAAGTATGGTACCAAACAAATTAAAGTGTCATTTTACCTCAAAACACAGTCATTTGTCAGAAAAAACAGTAGAATACTTTATTGAGCTTTCAAAATCTATAAAGAAGCAGTCTGCATCATTCACAAAGACAATGAAGACATCAGAGAAAGCTCAAAAGGCAAGTTACTTGGTTGCTCAAATAATTGCCAAAAACAAGGACCCACACACTATTGCCGAAACCACCGTAAAGGAATCTTGCTGTGCTATTGTTCGAACAATGTTTGGGCCCGAATTTGAGATAGAAGTTAATAAAATCCCTTTGGCAGATAACACGATTGGAAGACGTATTCAAGACATGTCTGATGACATTAAGCTGCAAATGAAGGATATTTTTCAAGACGATAATATGATCTTTACATTGCAATTAGACGAATCAACAGATGTCAGTGGGTTAGCACAATTATTGGTTTTTATACGTTTCATTCATACTGATAGAATTATTGAGCAATTCTTGTGTTGTCTAGAACTTCCAATGAGAACTAGAGGTGAAGATATATTTAAAACTTTAGATTGCTTCATGAAGGAAAATAATTTGCAATGGTTAAATTGTGTAGGAATATGCACAGATGGCACACCCTCAATGGTTGGTTCAACAAAAGGTTTTATAGCTTTAGCAAAGAAAGAGAATGAAAATATTATAATTACTCATTGCTTTTTACATCGCGAAGCACTAGTCGCGCAAACCATTGGAAATTAATTAAGAAAAGTTATGGACAAAGTGGTTCAAATGGTCAATTACATTAAAAGTAGACCTCTTAAATCAAGATTATTTGCTTATATTTGTGAAGAAATGGGGGCAAGGTTTAAAAAGCTTCTACTACACACAGAGATTCGTTGGCTCTCAAGAGGTCGAGTGCTTTGTCGTGTATATGAATTGAGGGAAATGATGCTTAAACTTTTTGAGGAAAATCAGCAAAATGAATTCTGTGATCTAATTCAAAACAAACTTTGGTGCACAAAATTGGCATATCTTGCTGACATATTTGAACATTTGAATAAAATAAACACCAGTATGCAAGGAAAAGGAGAAAATACCTTAACAGTGGTAGAGAGCTGTTTGTGCTATGAGAGACAAAATTTGTGCTATGAGAGACAAAACAGCAATTTGGAAAAGGAAAGTGAAAGAAGGAAATTTTGAAATGTTTTCCAAAACTGCTGAGTGCGAGCTAAAATGTGATATCAGCTCGCTAGTTGTTGACCATTTAACATTGCTGGGAGAGAAAGTTCATCATTACTTCCCAAATGTTGAAATCCAAGACTATGATTGGATCAGAAATCCATTTCTTTCAACTGCAACGAGGAACTTTTCACTTATTGAAGAAGAAGAATTAGCTGAAATAAAAAATGATCAAAGTCTGTTAATGATGTATGAAGAGGGTGAGTTAGACAGCTTTTGGATTCGCGTTTCAAAAATGCATCCAAACATAGGTAAAAAAGCGTTAAAAATTCTTCTGCCGTTTTCTACTACATACATTTGTGAAGTATCCTTTTCAACGATGACAAACTTAAAGACACTGAAACGTGGAAGCTTAAAAATGCTTGATGACGAAATGCGAGTGTCTTTATCTAATATTCCACCAAATATTCAAAAGCTGTGTTCATCCCATCAACCTCATACATCTCATTAAAATGGTAGTAGTTATTGGTGTTGTTCAAATTTTTTTAATTCTTGCACATATTTACATATTGTTACTCATAAATGACAACAATCTTACAAATCATATATTTTAAAAAATATAAATTAAAGGTTTTCATGAGATATGTTGTGTCCCCATACATTTCGTTATTACAATTTATGTATGTGTCCATATCTCTTATAAGGGGTTAGTTTAACCTCCGGTTTGCTAGTAAAACTGAAGTACTGTGTCGCGAAATGATGCATGTCTAAAAAGTGTGTCACCAACATGAAAAGTTTGGAAAGCTCTGCTGTAGAGGATTATGGGAGCCTGAGGCACCCAAAATACAGTTCCCAAGAAGCACCATGGCAGCGTTTCTGAATTAAAATATTTTGTTTTTTTATTTTTTGCTGAAAAGTCAAAATTGTCTGTAGACTCTTCCTCCCCCATTTCCCAACTAGCTCTAATATATGTATATACACCTGTGTGTGTGTGTGTGTGTGTGTGTGCATGCACAGACACACAATTTTCCTCTGCTGTGATGTCTACAAAATATAATAATGGTTAAGTCATTAAGTGCTGGGTCCACTATCGTCTCATTGCTATCTGCTGCGCCCCTGTCTGTCTGTCTGCCTGCCTGTATTCATCTGTTGTCTCTTGTCTTATACTTAGATGGTAAGTTCCTTGGAGCAGGGAATGTCTTTGTGTCCAACATCCAGTACAGTACCTAGCATGATCGGGGCTCTCTTGGTGCTACCGCAATACAAATATTTATTTATTATATATTATACATAGATACTGCTACTGACAGCTCGGCCAGTGGGTAGCTGGAGGACTGGCTAGAACAACACATCTGACGTGTTGTGATCGGCGCTTTCTCTGTGAGGGCTGATGGACCGATCAGTGACATAGATACATGCTATCCATAGAAGCAGTGTGGCCTAATGGATAGATAGCACCCTGGCTTGGGATTCAAGAGATTCTCAAGGGATTCAGGGTTCTCATTGGCCATCTGGATGACCTTGGGCAAGTAATTTTACCACCTTGTGCCTCAGTTTCCCCAGCTGTAAAATGGGGATAGTGATACTGACCTCCTTTGTAAATTGCTATGAGACCTACTGATGAGACGCAATATGAGAGCTAGGTATTATCACAGCATCTATATCCCTGTTATAGAATCTGTATCAGTCTCTGCATGTATTGTTCAGGGAGCTTTGATTCCCTGGGTCTTACGAATGCTCCCCTGCTTAGATATCTCTGTTACGTTTGCTCAACAGCAGGGAGTGATAGAATGGGAAGCGGTGAAGGGTGGGTGAAGTTTCTCTGGGTTCAAATGCCCAACTAAGTCACCAAGCAGAAAATGCATTTCATCGCCGTCTCTATGTGTGCATGTTCTAAAATCACCATGCAGCTTAGCATGAGGGCCAGCTGTTGGTCAAGAGAGGCCTGGTACCTCCAGGTGATTCAGGTCAGGAGAGAGGTGCATTAGCAAAGGCTGGTGGGTGGACCTTGCCCCGTGCTTGTTTCTGCAGTGCCTGGCTTCAGTCTGTGCTGAGGGCCCCTCACTTTCAGGGGCAATAAATCCACTTGCATACTTTCAGGAATAAAGAATAGCAGGAAATGCAAGCAGCTGGCTGCAGTCTCTGAAGGGGCCAAGATGGGGAAAGCGCTTCACACTCTGACCCAAATACACCGCACAAGCATTTAATTGAATTAGATGGTGTCAACTGCCGTGTGTGCGATTCAGCCTCACCGTTAGCTGATGGAGCTCCATTGAAGTCACTTCGTTTGACCACTTGTGCGTACTCCTCTCAGCCCTGCCTGCATTGAGGTGACAGGACACTTGTCACTTTCAGGCCGCCTTACAATCCACGGTCTAGTGATGCCGCATTCAGAGCTGGATGGCTGTGGCTGGAATTGCATATTAGGGGTTGGAGAAATTCCTGAGCTCCAGCCGAAAACCGAGGCTATATTTGCCGATTTCAGGGGTGGGTGGGTGTGTTTTATAGGCGTCATCTGTTCATCGTTTCCTAATTACAGATGATTAGGAGGCCATTTGGTGAAGAGACAGCTAACTTTCAGATCCCAGCTTATGCATGGATGTCTCCGTTTCTGATTCACCCATCTGTGCAATGCTGACATTCAAGTGTCTTTGGCTTCATCAAAAAACAAACTGTTTAAAAATTAGCACTCCTCTTTCTCCAACCCATCTACACATACGCCCCCAACACACACTCCAAAATCAAGGCTGCAAGAGGAAAATCTCTGGTTAATAAAACCCATCCTTCTCCTAACCCACTCCCATCAGCAACGAGTACAGCCCAAAGAGGGATCTTACCCTGCCGAGGTGTAAAAATTCCCCCACTCCAGGCTGTCTGTGCAAGGCAGAGAGATCACTAACAGATGGTTTCCTGCTGCTGTTGAAAGTGAAAGCCATTTGCTTGATTTAGCAGTTGGAACCCGCCAGCCCTCCTGGGCGAGACAGAAGGCTGCTGGTTTTCAAGTTGTCCTCGAGGTTCTTCAGTACATGAAATCCATCCTCTTATGTTGCAGTTGGTTTTTGTTTTTTTGCTTTTTTAAAAACTATACAACCGTCCTCCTTTCCCAACCAAAGACAATTCTGTGGAGACCAGCTTCCACCCAGCTCTGATCTTTCATGTCATTTCTGGGTGTGCCTCGATCAATTTCAGCACACAGCCAATATCATTCCGCAGCAACTGGAACAACCTGTGCTTGTTATAGTGTGCATTCACTCCCTTTAATTGTAGGTGGTAAAGGGAGCAGATATAAACTGAGGAGGATGAGAGATTTAGATACAGTGGGATTTAGACACACTGGGGAAGACTTTGGTCATGGCTGGACTGGGTAAATCTGGGTTAAAATGAAGAGTGACTCTGGATTTAGACTAGTGCATCTGAAAGCAGGATTTGTTTTGGTGGGCCAAATTCAACAGTGATTTATAGGTAGTCTTGGCAGAATTTGATTTTAATTTTTTATCATTTTGACGGACAATATCGATGTTCATTTTTAAGTATATTTTAATTTGTATTGATTTAAATTTTCACCGTTGTGCAAAATTATGGATTGTAAGCATTCTTTCCTATTTTTATCAATTTAAATTTTCACAGTTATGGAAAATTATGGAGGGGTGTCAGACAATAATTATTTAATGACAATAGATGCTGAGATTCAAACACTTAAAGCTTTATAATCATTAAAACACAAATTGTCAACATCACATATCAAAACATACAAAGTAAATGTACTTAAATCAAACTCTAAGTTCTCAAGCAGCATTTTTCTTACTTTGCTTCTCTGTACATTTCAATTATTGATGGAAATATTTGTGTGTACGGTGAAATTGACGTTTACCGATAAAAATCTCGTCCTACCATGTGGCCGTATAGGCTGGTGTGAAGGAGCCTAAGCTTATGTAATTTTCATGCTGCCAACCTCGTTCGACCCCAGGCTGGTCCTTGGGCTGCTGCAGCGACGGAGTGGGCCGCAGCTGTGATTCGACTCCTGTTGCCATAACCCCTGTAGGAATCCTGGCAGCAGGCGTTAGCTGGGGTGTAGGGAAACCCACACCTCCCTGCATTCCTGGCCCACCTTGGAATGTCCTGATATTCCCGCTCTGCGGGTGTCTGCAGGGACAGAGCAGACCCAGTGCTTTGGCTGGTGGAGAGGCCTCAGTGGGATTCATTGGTGGGGCATGCTGTGGGCCAGTGCTGCATCTTCTAGAAGAAGATGCACATTAAAATGGAAGGGTGGCCTCCTTTAACCTGCACCTTCTTACACCCTCTGCTCAGCTGCTTTTCCTGCTTTACTCTTTTCCGGCTCCTCTCTGAGCAAGTTACGCCACTATAGACTCTATTACAGGCAGCTACCCCAGCAGTGGAACTTAAATCCCATTAACCATCACCTCTGAATATGTCCCAGTACAGTCCCTCTCCAGCAAGGGGCTGTCTGAACTATGTGTAATGATGTGGCAGGGATACCCCGCGCCAAAAGGACAACAAAGGATCTGACCAAGGGGCTCATTAGAGCTGAGTGCAACTCTTTTTACGCTAACGGAACTAGGGGACAGCTGGCTGGCTTTGGTTTTCGGTGCTCATGACCCTTTTATGATATACAATCCCCCTGTAGAAAAAAATCAGGCCATTCAGTTAACTCAAGTTTGCCGAAAGTATCTCTCGCTTTTTTTTTTTAAAGGCTAAAATAAATACTGTCACAGTAAATATAAGAATTTTTACAGTTATGGGGCCCGTCTGTGGGCTGTAGAAACTCTGGTGCCTAGCATTTTGTGCCTTGATATTTGATTCTTTGGCTCAGGTTTGGCCCACTGGAAATCTTTCCAATATTTTTCCATCAGTGCAGAATACCAAAGCTTACAGCACATAAATCCAAGAGTTCGGCCGTCGGAGAGCTGAGGGGGCAGGAAGAGGGAGATGAAGACAGAGAGGTTTGAGTACCCAAAGTTTTTGCATCAGGATTGTGTTTCTTCAGTTTTTGAATCTGTCTTTCACACTGGGCATGTTTATAGGGCCATTAAATCCCAGGATGTAAGGGAGATCAGAGGAGGCGTGGAGGGACTGTAATGTCAGGAATTGGATTGGGTTTCATTCTCCCCTTCCTCCAAGGTTGCCTCAGTGGTCACACTTGTGACAGGATACACTGCGTCGGCTCAGCTGGCCTACTGGACAGACCTATCTGAGCCCTGCTGTGCATTTCGAAATGGATGGAGACACCGAGACGTCTTTCCTCCTTCCACAGGGAGGTTTTTCCTGGGTTTCCTTTGGTCAGGCCAAGATTGATGCTGCGACATATTGGGCTTTGCTAAAGGTCCCCCTGAATGTGTTAACTCCCGCATTTGGGGAAGTTTCAGCTTCACAAGTTTTTTCCCCTTTATAGGTCCCCAAAACAATTCATAGAGTTTTTTTTTCCCTCTTCAATTCCATCCTGTAGAGTTGGTGGTGAATTTCACATCAGCAGTGGACCAAGTACTTGTGTCCCCCCGCTCCCCGACTCGCTTCATCCAGTCACTATGAGATCTAGGTTTTGCCTGGAACTAATCTTCATGTCTAAGTCCAGTTACTGCTGTGAGCTATAGCATGGTTTTTGAAACAGAATACAGTATTTTTCTTGCCATTTGATACATAGCTCCTCCTAGATTGCTCATCTCCTCTCTCCTCCCCTGCCTATAATAGCAACTGTTCGGAGTGGAATAAGATACAGATTTTTTTTTTGTTGCTTTTTGCTTTCTATCCTGGATGGAGTAGCGTCTCTGCTGTCCATCAGCTGCTCAAATTACCTTGCCTCTCCGGATCTGCAGGGGGATCTGCAAAAGATGGTGAATGCATTTAAGAATTGCTCAAGCCAATTAGTCTCCTTGGATAAATGCTTCCAAGGAAATTATCAGCAAAGGGGTGGAGGGGAAGCAGAGCCCTATCTGATCTCCTAAGCCCAGGGGCTAAACGCTTGACTTATCCTATTAGAGTGCTTTGTTAGAAGAAAAGAACCCCATGCAGTGAGCTTCTGTTCTTCTCTTGGGAGGCACCTACAGTGCCGTACACTTAGATGCTGGGAACCATGCAGGAATTCCCCTCCAGGGCTGACCACCTGTCCTTTATTTTACAGGACAGACCCTTTTTTCCTCCCTGCTCTTGCTTGTGTTTGATCAGCACATTTCCAGCCGAAGTCGAAGCCCATGGAAATCAAAGGGAGGCTTTCCATTGACTTCAACAGGCTTTAGATGAAGCTCTTCGTACATTACCAGTGCATTTCTCTTGAGTTCAAATCCTGTTTCCTCGGGTCCCAGAACTCAGTGCCTTTTGGGTCTGACTCTCCTCTCCCGTCTGCCTGTTTTACACAGCTGTCGCTCATTGACTCCAATGGGGTTACTCCTGATTTGCGCCAGCCCTTAATATTTAGGGTCACAGAACCTCTGGCAAAGAGAGGTGGCCATGAGCTGGGGAGTCAAGAAGAGCTTAAAGAGGAAAGGGACTGAGTAGCCTGGGAGGAGAGGGACATGGAGTTCTTAATGGAGGGGTTTGCACCAAGTGTGACCCCCAGCTTGTGGGTGCCCACAGAGGAGAAGAGAAGGCCAAGTCTGGAGGAGCAGAGCTGCTCAGAGAGGTCAGGTACAACACGTCTCTGGAGAGCGCTGAAAATCAGCATGGCAGATTTGGCCTCTCAGCTGGGTGGGCAATGGGGAGGGTTGGTACAGTTGTTCCCATGCCATGGGATGGGAGTTTCAGGCTGGTCTCAGCATTTGGGATTCTGAGATGTTTGGAGAGCAGGAAGGGCTGTGGAAGAGAGAATTGCAGCAGTGAAGACTGTCAGTGGCGGAGCGAGACCCCAGGTCTCTTAAGCCCCAGGCCTGTGCCCGGACCAGAGTGCCTTTCTCTCTGCCTGCTATGACTAATGGTAAAAGTATTGCTAGGGGAAGCCATAAAACTGATATAGCAGTGGGAGATGGAGACACTGCTCAAGTAAAACTAGACAGCCTGACTAATCCATTCATCAGAGTGCTCCCAGCTTCTCCAGCAAGGCAGATGAGACAATGCACAGAAAGTTCATCTTGATCCAGGACATTTTAATAAAGAAAACATTATGGGGGGGGGGTCTTCTCAAGAGGCTTGGTTTGGTTTGGAGGGTAGATGGAGGGGAACAGATTTGATATGTGAGGGTGGGTGTTTCCATTGTTTTACTAGCTCCACATTTCTGACTCCATTAGAACCCCGCCAGTTGAAGCTCGGTGAAAGTAGATTTCCAGACGTGCAGTACTTAATGTCTCTCACAAGGCAAATCAAAACCAGAATATGTTTTAAAAAGTGGATTTGCCTTGTAATCTAATCAGTATTAAATAACAATTCTAAATCTGAGGCTCCATATTTAAAGTGCATTTAATCTCTGGGGGTTGACGGAGTTATTTAATCTAATGAATCACCATTACTGTCTCATAAAGGTGCGGCAGAGGGATGGGTTTTTCACTGAAAATTGCAGCGGTTAAATAATTAGAAGTGAGGGCCAGGTCCTCAGCTCCTGTAAAGCCATTTCGGTTCATTGAAGTCAGTGGATTTTACCAGCTGAGAATCTGGCCTAGAATTTTTTCGCATCCTTACAACATCTTTGCAGTCAATATCCGAGGATAAATAATTGTCAGTTGTCAAATGTTAATGGTAACTATCGGGCTGTGATAGAGTTCTAATCCCTGCTCTGCAACTGGTTTGCCATGTGACCTTGGGCAAGTCACTTCCCCACTGCCCCAGCATGAGGATAATAATGCCTCCCTTCCTCACAGAGGGGTTAGGAGCCAGTTGTTAATATCTTTAAAGACTTTGGCAAATGTGAAGTGGTGTTCTGCTTTGAATGCCGTTTCCCGGGGATTGCGCACAGTTTGCTCTTGACTAAACGCAGATTCCCTTCCTCCGTCATCCCACTGTTAGCTTGCTCTGTGCATGTATAAAGCCAACCAAACACCCCTGATTTTTCTTTCTGTGCTGCCATCGCCGTCTGCATTTGGTTTTGCTCTACATTTCCATTATCCCTCATGCAAAGGTGGAAATAATTACTTGGTAAGCCACCTCTTCTTCATTTTTGAGTCTGTTTATTTAGATTAGAGCTCTTCTGAACCATCTCTTTCCTTTTCTGGCCGGGACAGTAGTTATTTATTTTTAGCCTATCTTAATAGCTCATTTTTGCTTTGCAATTTACTACATTAATTCCAACGAGCCGCGTTCCAAGTTGACTTCCCCTAAGGCAATGGGGGCCATCGCATCTGTTGATTCTTACTTTCCCCCCAAAAAAGCTGGCTGTACTTTTTCTTCTTTTTTTTTTCCATTAAGCAGTTTTCCTTATCTCCTTTCAGAGGGAAATAGGATGTGTTCCCATCCGGATTTCCCTTGCTGGCTTTGTAATGATTTCTTAGTCACCCGGTCAATCCACTCATTACAGAGAAAGCTGATCCATATTGTGCTGGTTAGTTACATATACTCTGAACTTTTTATGTTTAAATATATTGCAGTGATATCAGCAGCAGGCAGGGACTCTGCTGCTGTCAAATGTCAGCGTCGGCATGACTATATCTAGCAAAACTGGGCAAATATTCCTTCTCTGTGGTGTGCACTTTAATTTCCCATGATTATTTCTTTAATAAGACTGATACTTACTGTACATTGCTCATTTGATGCTAAAATTGGAACCATTAGAGCAATAACTGGCAATTACCTCCTGAGCAGCGCACCATGCGAATATCTACATTGCTTCTCCAAAGGAGGGAGTATGGAAGCATGGCTTTTAATAATAGGTGTCTGCGGGCTGCAATATAAGACTCCAGTGTATATTTAGGGATAGTCTCGGCGTGGTTCTGTTTACAGACAGAGATCTCGATCTGAAGCACTTCTAAGTTAGATGTTCAGCTAGGGACCCATCTCTAATGTGTTACAATACTAGCGTAACAATTTGGACTTACACCTGGAGAGGCTGTGTGAATACAGTACTGGGTGGGGAGTCAGGAGACCTAGGTTCTAATCCTGGTTTTGCCACTGCTTATTAGTGGATAGTGACCTATCCACTAGACCACACTGTCTCTGGAATTCCAACACACAAGCAGCAAGTGTATCTGATCTGTTTACAAGGAACCAGCGTGGGGCCGAGAATGCATGAGGCACCACTTCCCGTTTGTCCCTCAAAAACTTTCCACGGTGTTAAAAACGATCTGCCACACAGAGCAAAAACGAAGCCAAAGTAGTTTTGTTTGGTGGCTTCCTCCCCTTACTGAGCAGAGGCTTCTGTCCTGCTTTGATCAGGGAGCGGAGCTTTATCACCACAGAGCGCCTGATTGTTCATTAGGCTGGCCTATTGCAATAGTGCGCACCTGCTGAGGCGAAGTAAATCTCACTTTCATTGTAGACTCAATGCCCTAAATAAGTTCTAATGCGGCTTAGCTAAATGAACCCCCAGATAGTAAGTAAGCTTCTAATTCAGGTGGCTGCTCGCTGACAAAACAAGAGCCTGGAGTATAAATGGGAAAGCAAATTCCACAGTGCAAGGAACTTTCTGAGTTAGGGAAGTTTCTTGCTTTAGGCTTTGCTGGCGGAAGGGAAGTGGGGCAAATGTTTCTGACTCCAGGTAGGTGGAAAGAGAAACTGGCCTATGTCCCTCATCCTGTGTATTTAATCTTTCACATATGGCTCAGATCTAGGAAGATTATTTTTTAACCCTTGCTCATCCGAGTGTGATGGATCAATAGATAAGCGAGTCAGCTTGATTTCTGGTATCCTCATGCACTAAAGGTGGAGGTAGAGTCCCTGTTAACAGAGGTCACATGCACAGTGAGCCGAGGATGAATGATTGTACTCCATAGAGTTCTCCACTTGGCCTTTATGCACACATTTCTGGCCTGGAGTCTATTTATTATTTATCTCAAAAGTTTAATAATTTTGAGGGCTTTCAAAAATAGACAGGTTGCTAGCCCTGGAGACTCGGGTCTTTTATTTTCATGAAGAATGGACACTGAAAGTCAAAGCATCTCTTGCCCTTCTTTGTGCGTTGACTCTGCATCGTTCAGGGATCACCTTGGGTGGCAAGAAAGTAATTTGCAGGTTTGTGTGTGTATATATACACACCACTGTCCCTCTCCTTCCCCGCTTTCCAGTGGCTGGTTCACTGAAGATAAAAGCCTTACTACTAGCGACTGCTAATAAAGATTCTTCTGTAGCTCCAATGGGGGCTTGAGGGTTCGGAAGCTGGTGAGCCATGCTCGGACTGCCAGTGCAGAGGTGAAAATGATTAGTCATCTAAAACCTGGTAATAGGAAAAGGAATGGAGCTTCAGCCTTCTCAGCTGCATTCAGTGATTAATTAATATTATGGTCCCATCAAGATCCTCAGTGTGCTACAGACACACACTGTGAGAGAGTCTCTGTCCCAAGGAGCCTACAGTCTGAATTGTCAAGACCAAGGAAGGAGGAGAGGGGAAATGGGGTGGTGGTGTAAAAATGACTTGCCAAAAGATTCATGGGGGGAGGGATAGCTCAGTGGTTTGAGCATTGGCCTGCTAAACCCAGGGTTGTGAGTTCAATCCTTGAGGGGGCCATTTGGGGATCTGGGGCAAAAATTGGGGATTGGTCCTGCTTTGAGCAGGGGGTTGGACTAGATGACCTTCTAAGGTCCCTTCCAACTCTGATATTCTATGATAGCAGATGATTGGTAGAGCAGAGACTAGGATCACTGGCTCCCAGGCCAGGTCCTATGCGTTGTAGCGCACTGCCTCTCATTTGAATCAATACAACTGGGGTGGCCAGGAGACCAGCCTAGCCTAAACCAAGTGCCATGTGCTGAAAGCAGCCTTTTCTCAATCCCATCTGAAATGAAAGCCTCAGACACGGATGCAAGGAGAACAAGCCACCCCCGGCTCGGATAAAACACAGCTCTACGCTTGAAAGTGCAAACCAATAAAAAAGAGAAGGCAAGTCCTGCTATGATAACAAGGGGGCTCCGGGAGCTGCTGTTCATGAGAATGTTCCCCTAAGGGTGACTCCTCTGTGACAGCCTTGATATCTGTGTTCATTATGCACATCCCTTTCCTACTGCCATCATTGCTCGCATGCTATCTGGTGTCATTAAGATATCAAGTTCATTTAGGTACATCCACACTGGCAGTTTAATTATGTCTGTGTACTACTCCGTATTTTATTCATGGACTGTCTCAGGGTGGTTGTCAAACACAAGCCCAGGAGATAAAGGTTCTGTGGCTGTAGCATGCTAATGTCCTGCTAGTTCCCTCTTGACAAATATACAGGCTGGTTATTACCAAACTGATTATTTCATTCATTAACACCACATACATCAGCGCCCTTCACCCCGTATTACTGTGTGCATTCATCTTTTCATAAACAGTCACCTGACACTGTTGGGAAAGGGGAGGGCTGGGGGAATTAATGCTCTAAGGGGAATTTCCTGGCTTGGGTCAGTGACAAGGTGCTGTGCATGGACTGCCCCGTCTGCGTGATTGCTTCATTAATCAAATGAGAGACAATAGCGCATCACATGTGTGCCGTGTTTCTCAACAATACCAAACCAGGTTCCATTGTGTGGGTGGCTTAGCTGATGGGGATCTGTATCCAGTTTGCTTTGATTTGGGAGGGTAAAATAAAGCCTGGAGATTCCAGCGGGAATCCTTGAAAAGCATCCTCTTTAGAGTCATCGTTGCTGATGTGTTTCCTGCATTGCTCATCCTCCCTTTTCCTTTTGTATTATTACTATGGTCATGAAGGTCATTTGCATGAAAACAGGTTCTTTGTTTTTTTTGCCAGTTCCCTGGCTTCCTCTTATTGCTCTTCCAAAGTTGAAATCCTCCGCAACAGCACAACCGGTGGCCGTGGGAACGATTGCATTGTCGTGAACATGCAGGCGTCTGGAGAACAAAAAAGACCCTCCTTTTCAAATCAAAGTCTCTGCTGATGAAAAACCAAGGGAATAAAAAAAAAAAAGAACCTAGATGGTCCTGACAGGCTTTGTGGAGAGGGTTTTGAAACATCAGGGCCAGGGTTTTCAAAAGGGACTAGTGATTTTGGTTGCCAAATTGGAGACACCTCAAAGAGGCCAGACTGAGATTACGTCTACACTACAGCTGTTACAGCAACAGCTATGACACTGCAGCTGTGCCGCCGTGGCACTGTAGCGTAGGCGCTTTCTACATTGATGGAAGGGAGTTTTCCGTCCGTGTAGGTAATCCACCTCTCCGAGAGGCTAGGTCGACCTAGCTGGGGATCAGGTCGACCTAACTAGAGTGCCCAGGGCGTGAAGATTTTCACAGCCCTGAACGACGTAGCTAGGTTGACCTAAGGTTTAGGTATAGACCAGGCCTTACAGAAAGTGTTGCCCCTTGGCATATCACTGATGCCATTGGACGATAGCGGTTCCAGTCCATAAACTGTCCCTAAAGCCATTAGTGATCTGCAGCGGTAGTTTTACCTAGAGGACTGAGCAGAGGTCTAGGAACTAGAATCTCCTGAGAACTAATCCTTGCTGTCCTACACTGACTGGCTGTATCACTTCCCTTCTCTGCCTTAGTTTGCCCATTTTTAAACTGGGCATAAATAATAGGAGCTCATTGGGAGGGCTCAGCATTTGAGCTGCGCTTGGTCAGTTTGCCCTGAATACCTGGATCACGTGGTTTTGGTTCCATATTTATTCCCTCAAACATTCCTGCTAGAAAACTTACTCAATAGGATATCTGCAGGGAGCCACCACAATAGCGCAAAGGCACATCCAAGGCCTGTTCACTTTCTCGCTCAAGCGAATGCTCATGGCAAATAATACTTGATGGAGCTGCTGTGTCTGGGATTTTCAAAGCTGTCTATAGGAGTTAGGTGGGACTGGGGTGCCTAACTCCCTTAGGCTCCTTTTGATAAGCCTAGAGCTTAAATAACTAAGGGGCTTTTGCAGTACCTTGACCATTGGAGATGTTATGGCAGGCATAACAGTGCTAATCATTATTGCTATTGCTGCTCGGAGCGGTTATCCAAAATTCAGGGTCCATTAGGAAGAGAAATTGTTGATGGAGTCAGGTTTTTCTTTGAGACATTCCTGTTTATTTACCAAAAAATTGTACATAACATCCTGTTTCCCGGAATGTGGCAGGAATCAAACAAGTGATAGATTCTTTGCTCACAGTTCCAAGTCTCTTTTCAGCTTGTACTGTGCTGCAAAACTGTCTCTTTGGGCTTTTTCCCAGGGCCACACTCCCGGTGCTTGTTCTGACTGTCTCCTTGGCTTTTTGCTCCTTCTCTGTCTGGCATTTCTTGCTGCTTCTCTCTCAAACATAGACACACAGAGCTCCACCAATCAATGCCTAAGCCCCTGTGTTTTCTATGCCAGTCTCTGGGGAAACCCTTTGGACCACATGGTTTAGCAAACTTTAGCTTCTACTCAAGCCTTGCTTTAGGCTTGTGTTTGGGGTAGTGCTCATGTTGTTTCAGCTATCTGTTTCTACAAAGAAGCTCAATTGCATTTACCTTGAAGAAAAGACACCAGTTACACTCACCCACTCTAGTGAGGTTTAACCCAACCCACAGCATTATCTTCAGGAGTCTCTTTGAGCACACCTTCAAAATCTTCACCTCCCAAAGGCTGCTTGCTGGAATTTTCCAAAGTATCTATGTGATTCATAGATTTCAAGGCAAAAGGGACTATTGTGATCCTCTGGTCTGACCTCCTGTATAGTACAGGCCAGAAAACTTCCCCAAAATAATTCCTAGAGCAGAGTTTTTAAAAAAACATACAGGCTTGATTTAAAAATGGCCAGTGATGGAGACTCCACTATGACCCTTGGTAAATTGCTCCAGTGGTTAATTACCCTCACTGTTAAAAGAAGAGCCAATTCTTAAATATTTGTTCCCCATGTAGATACTTCTAGACTGTAATCAAGTCACTCCTTAACCTTCTCTTTGGTAAGCTAAATAGATCGAGCTCCTTAAGTCTATCACTATAAGGCAGGTTTTCTAATCCTTTAAGCATTCTCATGGCTCTTCTCTGAACTGTCTCCAATTTATCAACATCCTTCTGGAATTGTGGACACCTAAATTGGACAAAGTATTCCAGTAGCTGTCACACCAATGCTAAATACAGAGGTAAAATAACCTCTCTCCTCCTCCTCTTCGAGATTTCCCTGTTTGTGCATCCCGGGATCGCATTAGTCCTTTTAGCCACGGCTGTTCAGCTGATTATCCACTAAGACCCCCAAATCTTTTTCAAGAGTCTCTGCTTCCCAGGATAGAGTCCCCTCATCCTGTAAGTATGGCCTCTATTCTTTGTTCCTAGATTTACATTTAGCCATATTAACATATATTGTTTGTTTACTCCCAGTTTACTGAGCGATCCAGATTGCTCTGGATCAGTGACCTGTCCTCTTCATTAACATTGATTTAAGAGCAGAAATCCTCTTGGTTTTCAATGAGATTTGCGCTCCTAAGTCACTTACATGCTTTGGAAAATCCCACCCACCTTTCTTGGTATGGGGCCGATTTTGCCTCCATTGCAGTCAATGACAAAACTTCCTTTGGCTTTAATGGTGCAGGATAGACCTAAGTGCAGACACTAATCACCCTATGTGATGAAAAACACTGATAGGAAGAGTGTAAACATGTGCTATGTGGCTAAAAGCATTTGAAATTCCTAGTGTTGTGGAACCATTTTAGGCTTGGACCATGTCTGTCTTAGCTTTTCATCCCTAAATTTTCCCACTGGCGGTAGCAATCACAGGCAAGGCATTGGACGCCACTGGCGTTTTAACTCACTGTGTCTACTAACACTGCTCAAAAGTGATCTGGAGATGAAGATGCGTTTTATGGCACTAGCTTGTGATTTCATGGACTCTGCATTCAGTTCCTTGCCACCGACTTCCTGTGTGACCCTGGGCAAGTCACTTGGAGCCAGATATTTAAAGATCTCTGGGCACCTAACTCCCATTGAACTCAATAGGCGTTAGGCACTTAAATACTTTTAAATATCTGGCCTTTGTCTCTCAGTTCCCCATCTCAGTACCCCATCGGGGGCGGGAGTTATGAGGATTGATACGTTATAGACTGCAAGGTGCAGTAACTTGGGTCATATATGGACCTTTGCTAGAGTGCTGGCTCTTGTAAATGAAACAATGGGGAATCCCTGTAATTGTACTGTGCAGGGTTGTGCAGGGGAGCAGAACCCAGATAATGGGGAATTCATGTAATGCTACAGCACAGGTCGGAAGCAGGGGACCATCTCTTCCTGTAATAGCTGTAACCTGCCTATGGTGGTATGCAGAGGCAGCCCCCGCTATTGAAGCCTTCCGTATGGCTTTTCTCCTCCATGGGGGAGCGGAGGTTCCAGTTGAGATCAGGAATCTAGGAAAGGTTTGTTTTGTTTGCTACTTCTAAGTAGCACCCAACACAGTGAACTGTTAGATGGAAGAATCCAGTGGGGACTAGCAGAATACAGGAATGTGTCTAAAACTAGGGGCATTTATTAAGGGCCAAGAACTGAGCTTCTAAACTCTGCAGTTGGCTAAGGGCCATGAGGGTTTATTGATCTGTGCCCAAGTGGCTCAAGCTGACTCGTAGAAGTAAGGGCACTGATTGTTTTCCTTTTTGTTCATTCATCTTTTTGGAGTTTGGCTGCTTATTTTGTAATTGGCTAGTTTGATTCTTAGCCCAGGGCTACACTAGGGGGAGGGGGGTCGATCTACGATACGCAGCTTCAGCTACGTGAATAACGTAGCTGAAGTCGGCGTATCGTAATCGACTTACCTGGCCGTGAGGACGGCGGCAAGTCGATCGCTGCCGCTCCCACGTCGACTCCGCTTCCGCCTTTCAATGAGGTGGATTTCCGGAGCCAACGGGGAGCGCTTTCGGGGATCGATTAATCGCGTCTAAACGAGACGTGAAAAATCGATCCCCAATAGATCGATTGCTACCCGCCGATCTGGCGGGTAGTGAAGACAATCCCTTAGAAATCCTGGGGTTTCACTGACTCCAACATAACAGCCCTGAAGCTGCCTGTAACTCAAGCGCTCAGATGCTGTGGTGATGAACATGGTATAAATGGATAGACAGAACTGTTCTCTAATTGTGGACAATGAGTTTGCCTTTTTGCACACATGCACCCCCACCCCTCAGTATAAGTATATGTATGTTTCTCTATCTGATATAAGGTTAGACAGTGATGCATTCCCTGGTACGAGGCTGGAGTAACTGAGTAGAGAGACTTGGGTGAACGACTCTTAATTCGTGACCTTTTGGGCTGTGGCTAAAATCCATTAATAGACAGTGGGCTTGTGGAGACCTGGATGCAACTGCTCAGCACATGCTCTGCTGCACTGTCCCTTTCCTTAGCCTGAATTTGCAAATCGGGCTATGGAGACTCTGTTAAGGTTCACACCTCCACCCCCCGGAGGCCTTTCCTTCTTTGTCCCTCAGCTTTTCCACTTGAGCAGCAAAAACAGGGAGCCCTTTGCTAGCCATTTAAGTTCCTTTTAACAAAAGGACAAAGAATTGGCACCGGAACTATGAAGAATGACTTCATGGGTTGTCACGGAGTGTGGGGGAGTCAGGTCCTGCACCCCTCTTCCCGGGATTCAATGTGACTCTCAGCCAGCCAGTATAACAGAAGGTTTATTAGGGTTGTCAGGAAAGAGTCCAAACAGAGCTTGTAAATATGACCAGGACCCCTCAGCTGGGCCCTTCTGGGGGGCAGGGAGCTTAAACCCCGGCTCTGGGGCTCCCTGCGTTTCACCACCCAGCTCCAAACTGACCAAGAGACAGCCAAACCTCCAGCAGGCTCTTCCCCTTCCCCCGGGGCCCCTCCCCTAGCCTTTTACCATTCTCCCAGCCAAAGGTGTCACCTCCCAACCCCCGTCCTGGCTCATGTTACAGCCTCAGGTAAAGTCTCGCATTCCCGATGCAGCCTTTCCCAATGCAGCCAGCCTCTCAGGTCAAATCCATCTCGCTCTCTACTCCGTCACATCGCTCCCCCCTTCGAGACTGAACTGAGCGGGGTCACTCTGACCAGTGGCCTGGGGAAGTTCAGGGCCCCCTCTCCGGGACAACGCATCCGCTATCAGGTTGGCACTTCCCTTCACATGGACCACGTCCATGTCGTAATCCTGCAGGAGCAGGCTCCACCTCAGGAGCTTGGCGTTGGCCCCTTTCATCTGGTGTAGCCAGGTCAGGGGCGAGTGGTCGGTGTACACGGTGAAGTGTCGCCCGAATAGATACGGCTCTAGTTTCTTGAGGGCCCACACCATGGCCAGACATTCCTTCTCGATGGCCGCATAATTCTGCTCTCGGGGTAGCAGCTTCTTGCTTAAATACACGATGGGGTGTCTCTGCCCCGTTTCATCCTCCTGCATTAACACCGCCCCCAGTCCCATGTCTGAGGCGTCGGTGAACACCAGAAAGGGCTTGTCAAAGTCTGGGTTTGCCAGAACCGGGTCCCTGATCAAAGCCTCCTTCAGTGCACAGAGAGCCCCCTGGCACTCCTCGGTCCAGACCACCTTGTCTGGCTTCCCCTTCTTACATAGCTCAGTGATGGGGGTGGCTATGGCGCTAAAGTGGGGCACAAATCTTCGATAGTACCCCGCCATCCCAATAAAGGCCTGGACCTGCTTTTTGGTTTGGGGAGCGGGCCAGTCCCGGATCACCTCCACCTTGGCTGGTTCTGGCTTTAGGCGGCCGCTCCCCACCCGGTGTCCCAGGTAGGACACTTCAGCCATCCCCACCTTGCACTTCTCCGCTTTTATAGTCAGCCCAGCCTCCCGGAGTCGGTCCAGCACTTGTTTAACCTGGGACACATGGTCCTCCCAGGTCTGGCTAAAGACACAGATATCATCGATATACGCCACAGCGAAGCTCTCCATCCCCTTCAGTAGCTGATCCACCAGGCGCTGGAAGGTGGCTGGCGCTCCCTTGAGACCGAAAGGCAGGGTCAGGAACTCGTAGAGCCCCAGAGGGGTAATGAAGGCAGATTTCAGCCGGGCATCTGCATCCAGTGGCACTTGCCAGTAGCCCTTTGTAAGATCCATGGTGGTGAGGTACCGAGCCCCTCCCAGCTTGTCTAGGAGCTCGTCCGGCCGGGGCATGGGGTAGGCATCGGATACAGTGATGGCATTGAGCTTCCGATAGTCCACACAGAACCGGATCGACCCATCCTTTTTGGGCACCAGCACCACCGGCGAGGCCCAAGGGCTGGACGACGGCTGGATCACCCCCAAAGCCAGCATTTCCTTGACCTCTCTTTCCAGGTCCCGAGCTGTCTTCCCTGTGACTCGGAAGGGGGAGCATCTTATAGGTTGGTGCGATCCTGTCTGCACCCGGTGGACAGTCAGATTAGTGCGACCAGGCTGGTTGGAAAACAGCTGTCGGTACAGATGCAGCACCCCTCTGATCTCAGCTTGCTGGGCAGGGGTTAGCTGATCGGAGAGAGGGATTGTTTCTTGGGAGGAACCAGCTCCTGTCTCAGGGAATAGATCTACTAGAGGGTCACTTCCCTGCTCCTCCCAATGTCCACACACGGCCAGCACCACATTCCCCCTGTCATAATATGGCTTCATCATATTGACATGGTACACCCGGCAGTGGTGTGCCCGGTTAGACAGCTCCACCACATAATTTACCTCATTTAGCTGCTTGACCACCTTGAAAGGGCCTTCCCAAGCGGCCTGCAGCTTGTTTTTCCTCACGGGGATGAGAACCATCACCTGATCCCCGGTGGCGTAGGCGCGGGCCCGCGCCGTGCGGTCATACCAGACCTTTTGCTTCCTCTGGGCTCTGGCCAGATTTCCTTTGGCCAGGCCCATGAGCTCAGTAAGCCTCTCTCGGAAGGTCAGGACATACTCCACCACTGACTCTCCCTCGGGGGCGGCCTCCCCCTCCCATTCGTCTCTCATCAGGTCCAGGGGCCCCCTTACCCTCCTGCCATATAACAGTTCGAAGGGCGAGAATCCGGTAGACTCCTGGGGCACTTCCCTGTACGCGAACAGCAGGTGCGGTAGGTACTTGTCCCAGTCCTGCGGGTGCTGGTTCATAAAGGTTTTCAGCATCATCTTTAGCGTCCCATTGAACCTCTCCACCAGCCCATTGGACTGGGGATGATATGCTGAGGCCCAGCTGTGCCGGACCCCACATTTCTCCCACAAGCACCGGAGCAGGGCCGACATGAAGTTGGACCCTTGGTCTGTCAGGACTTCCTTGGGGAACCCCACTCGGCTGAAAATGGTCAGCAGCGCATCCGCCACGGTGTCTGCTTCAATGGAGGATAAGGGCACCGCCTCGGGGTAGCGGGTGGCGAAATCTACCACCACCAGAATGTATTTCTTCCCCGACCGGGTTGTCTTGCTGAGAGGCCCCACTATGTCCATGGCCACCTTCTGGAAGGGCTCCTCTATGATGGGCAAAGGCCTCAAAGCCGCTTTCCGCTTGTCCCGAGCCTTCTCCACCCGCTGACAGGGGTCACAGGACCGGCAGTACTGATGGACAGTGGTAAAGACCCCAGGCCAGTAAAAGTTTTGTAGCAGCCTCTGCCTGGTGCGCCGGATTCCCTGGTGCCCTGCGAGAGGGATGTCATGGGCCAGGTACAGTAGCTTGCGGCGATACTTCTGGGGGACCACCAGCTGCCTCCTGATTCCCCCATGTCTCCATCTCACCGGGGGGAGCCCATTCCCGGTATAGGAACCCCTTCTCCCACAGGAACCTCTCCTGGCAACCTCTCCACATGGTCTGTACCTTCCTGCGGTCGGCCAGGTCCCTGAGCTTCCGCAAGGAGGGATCTCTCTGTAACTCGGCTTGGAACTCAGCTGCTGGTGAAGGAATGGGAGCCTGTTCCCTCATGCTGTCCGTGTCTGAGGCCGCAGCCTCTCTGCGCCTGGTCCTGGGGTACTCCCTCCCCACCGGGCCAGGGTCTTGCGCCCCGTGCAAGGCACCCTCTCCGAGGCCCGGGCGTAGCGCCCCTTGCCGGCTCTGGCTACGGGTCACGACCAGGGTATCCCGGGATTCACTGGGCCAGTCTTCTAGGTCCCCCCCCATCAGTACCTCAGTGGGCAAATGCTGGTGCACCCCTATGTCCTTGGGGCCCTCCTTGGCCCCCCATTTCAGGTGTACCCTCGCCACAGGTACCTTGAACGGGGTCCCGCCCACCCCTGTTAGGGTCAGGTAGGTGTTGGGTACCACCCGATCTGGGGCCACCACCTCAGGCCGGGCCAGCGTCACCTCCGCGCCCGTATCCCAGTATCCAGTGACCTTCCTCCCATCTATCTCCAGGGGAACAAGGCACTCTCTCCGAAGGGACAGCCCCGTGCCCACCCTATAAACCGAGAACCCTGAGTCCGGAGCATCCAGCCCCCCCGAGGAGCTGGTCTGGGGCCTTCCTCCCTCCGGAGCCATTGATAAGCTGCCAGCCCCCCTCTTCTGGGCTGTCGGCCCCTCATCTGGCTGGGTCCCTACCCAGTTAACCCGGTGTGGGTTTGGTCTGCTCAGTCTGTCTCTGATCCTGGGGCACTGGGACCGTACGTGGCCCCTCTGGCCGCAGTGATAGCAGCTCATGTCCCGTTGGTCCCCTCGAGCAGGTCGGTTGGTTCTGATGTCGGAGGTTCCCCTCGGGAGGGGGTTCTCCCTATTTCCCCTTTGGGAGGTCCCATGCTGCCTCTCTTGCTGCCTCAGGGTGGGCCTGCTCCTTTGGGATTCCTCCCTGCCACCTCTTGACCGACTGTTCATGAACTCGTCGGCCAGCCGCCCTGCGTGCTGCGGGCTCCCTGGATTTTTGTCCATCAACCATAGCTTCAGGTCTGATGGGCACAGTTCATACAGTTGTTCCAGTACGAATAGTTCGAGCAGGTCCTCCATAGTTTGGGCCCCAGCGGTCCACTTGCGGGCGTATCCATGTATCCGGTTGGCCAGTTGTAGGTACGTGATCTCAGGGGTTTTTCGCTGATCCCGGAACCTTTGACGGTACATCTCGGGAGTCAGCCCAAGCTCGCAGAGCAGGGCCTTTTTGAATAGTTCATAGTCCCCAGTCTCCGTCTCTTTCATTCGGCCGTACACGTCCAGGCCTGCAGGGTCTAGTAAGGGGGTGAGATACTGGATCTTGTCTGCAGGGTCAACCTTGTGCAACCTGCAGGCATTCTCAAAGGCCGCCAGGAAGCTGTCTATGTCTTCCCCTTCCTTACGCCGGGCCAGGAAGTTACGATCAAACTTCCCTGTAGTCTTGGGTCCCCCCTCACTCACCGCAGCCGGGGCCTCACTGCTCCTCAGCCTGGCCAACTCCAGCTCATCTGGCGTTGTTTCTCCTTCTCCTCCAGCTCATGCTGGCGTTGTTTCTCCTTCTCCTGCACCTCATGCTGACGTTGTTTTTCCCGTTCTTCCCGCTCCTCCTTCAGTTCCTGCTGTCTCAACTCGAGCTCTTTCAGTTTTATCTCCCTCTCCCAATCCAGCCGCCTCCACTGCTGGGATGGGGAGCTCCTCCGGGAAGATCCCCTGCTGGCCGCTGGGGTCAAGGTGCCCTTGGTATTTGCTGGGCTTTCCCCAACCTCTCCCCTGGGCAGAGGCGAGAGGGGTCTTGGGATGTCCTCGGCAGCAGTCTGACCCCTCCCAGCCAGGTCGGGCCCTGGGGCCCATGCTGCGTCTGTCGGGTGGCTTCCCCCAGGGACAGGGATCGGGTCATCCAAGCGATCCTTCTCCTCCAGCTGCGCAATCAGCTGGTCTTTGGTGGACTTCCCAATGCGCAGCCCCCTCTGCCTGCACAGCTCCACCAGGTCGTTCTTACGGTGCTTAGCATACATCTTCCTGTTGGCCACTCGCAGGCCTGTGCGGTCTTGGCCCCCACGGCTTCCAGGAGGAACCCCTAGTGTGCCAGCCCTTCTCACTGGTCACACCCTCAGGGTTAAGCGTAGCTCCTCCGCCCCCCGAAACCGCTTCTCTCTGCCTCTTCAGCAACCTGCTCCCCGTCAAGCCCCCTTCGTTGTACTGCGCTCCAGTCACTTACTGCAGGAAGTGCCGTTCATGGGGTGCAGAAGATCCCACCGCTGCCACCAGTTGTCACGGAGTGTGGGGGAGTCAGGTCCTGCACCCCTCTTCCCGGGATTCAATGTGACTCTCAGCCAGCCAGTATAACAGAAGGTTTATTAGGGTTGTCAGGAAAGAGTCCAAACAGAGCTTGTAAATATGACCAGGACCCCTCAGCTGGGCCCTTCTGGGGGGCAGGGAGCTTAAACCCCGGCTCTGGGGCTCCCTGCGTTTCACCACCCAGCTCCAAACTGACCAAGAGACAGCCAAACCTCCAGCAGGCTCTTCCCCTTCCCCCGGGGCCCCTCCCCTAGCCTTTTACCATTCTCCCAGCCAAAGGTGTCACCTCCCAACCCCCGTCCTGGCTCATGTTACAGCCTCAGGTAAAGTCTCGCATTCCCGATGCAGCCTTTCCCAATGCAGCCAGCCTCTCAGGTCAAATCCATCTCGCTCTCTACTCCGTCACATGGGTAAACTTGTGTGACTCCATATACTTTAGATCATAGCCTGAGGTCAATAACTCTTTTTATAATACAAATAGATGGTTTCTTTTTGCCTGGGAGCAGTAGAACGGAATATATAGTGATATATAAAGAAGACAATTCTCAGCATAATGTAAGAAACAATATATATTCTCTAAGGGGATTCCATTTAGATATCTAGCTCTCATAAAACTGTCCATTGATGAGCCCTGACGTGTATATAAAGAATATCTGGCAGTACATGGCATGTCACAGTATTTTCTGAAGGCTGAAAATTGACATGGAGTTGCTCAGGGTGGTCCAGGCAAGTCTACCTGAGAGGAGAGAAGAGGCGAGGGCAAATATCTGGGGAAATGACCTTATGGTGTGGTGTATACAACTGTCTCCCAAGGGAAGACATGAAATGAAACTCCATTGCCTGGGACATTTGAAATGATACTGAATAAAAGCACTGCAGGTGAGTACGCTAGAGAAGAGTCCTAATACAGTCTTTCATCTCCAATTTAAGATTATACATTATCGGAGCTAGAATAGGTTCCCACCCCTGCCCCACTCAGCCAAATACCCACCAAACTTTGTGTTTTCCTTTGCAAAGTTCTCATACAGAGGTGGGAAGGGAATCCTTCCACCCATCTCCTGATATACCCAAGTACTTCTGTGTGTTAAACAAAAGAAACTGGAGTCTTTGAAATACCTTCAGATAGCATTAGAACTCGAGTGGCTCCTCTAAACGCTACCAGTCTCACACACTGTCTCAAGGGCTCCTCTGCCAAAAGCTCATCTCTTTATGTTTTGACTAATGGCTGTTCCTCCAATGTGCTCTCCCTGATTTCTGATTCCTAGCCTTTGAAATCTGGTGATGTGCATTCTCCTCCCCTGGAAGCAGGAAACAGGAATGTGTTTCTCCCAATCTACTCCTGGGGGAATTCTGCGCCACTGTGCACATACAGAATTCATGTCCTGCGCAGATTTCTTTGCTTCCCTGCTGAAATATGACTTTCTGACGGGGAAGAAAAGGGAAGCCGCAAGAGTGGTCATGCGCCCCTCGCCAGCAGCGCGGGCACATAGTTTCAGGCACCCGGAGCAGCCAACGGAGAGGTAAATCACTACATGGGTGCAGGGCTGTGGATGCCCTGGCCGGGTCCGGGTCAGACCCACCCCCCATCTGCCTATCCCCCTGTGCAGCTGGACCCTCCCCCCATACCCAGACCACCCTGCTGAGCCCCCTGCACCCAAACCTCCACCCTGCCGAGCCTCACCACCCTACATCTGGAACCCCCTTGCCTAGCCCCACCCCTGCATCTGGACTCCCACCCCTGCACTCAGACCACCTCCCGCTGAGCCCCCCCCCCACTCGAACCCCCATCCCTATGAGCCTCACCCGCCATCTTAGCTATTTCCATAACTTTTGCTGTTATTAGAGATGGAATGAATGTCTGTGATCTATACATGAGTCCAGCAATTTAAATTTATGTGGATCAGTCTACAACTGGCTGTACTTTTCCAGGTCTGGAAGAACACAATGTACTCAATGAGAGACGTTGTCAAAAGAACTGAATGAATTGACATCACCATTTTGTGGGTCGGTGCTCCAGCTTGATACACAGATCATAACTCCCATTAGCATCAATGGAGGAGAGATTTATATGCAGAAAGAGAGAGCAAGATTAAATTGCTTGGTTCACACCACATCCACCAATAGGTGTTTCCACACACCAATTGTTTGGAATGCTGGATGTATACAGAGGCTCAAGATTTTCCACGGTTGCTAATGATTTCGGGCACTGATGTTTTTGGGTGCCTTAGAGGAGTTTGTTTTACAGAAGCGCTGAGAATCCGCTTACTGAAAATCAGTCCCCTATAAGATGTCGCGAATTGGACACCCAAAATCACTAGTCCTTGAAAAATCTCAGCCTCTTTTCCATAGAGATGCTGAAAAGTTCCCTCTAAACGTGCAGCTGGTTTTGTGTGATCTGCCTTGCTTTTTTTTTCTTTCTTTCGCAAGATCTCGGAAAATTCCAGGAAGGCATCAGTTGTCTTTAACACCCAAAGGAAAAATCGAAGGGAAGGGTTCAATTACTCGCATGAAAAATGAGTTGCCTACCCAGGGCTTTTCCATTTGCTAGTTGTGCTTGCTTTAAAACTGAATTATAGGGACTGCACATTTTTCTGGAGACAAATGCATTAATTTTTCTCAAAACAGACAAGAGGGAAGCAGAGGGAAAATAAGATAATAAGAGTTTCCACGGTGATTTATATGCCTTTGTGAAAAATAATGGGGGCAGAGCACAGAATACACCGGCAGCCCGCAAGGGAGACGGGGGGCAGCTGTGACAGGGAAGATTGCAGGGAAAGCTGCCAGAAGTCCAAATAAGATTGTTGTTTTTAGATGATATAAGATCACTCTGTCTCTCTAGCTGGTTTGAAAAATATATATATAAACATACATAAAATATATGCCATATGATGCACTTAGAGTCAGCGAAGGCTACATTGTTTATACAGGAAGGGATTGTGTTCCTAGCCTGCCTCATTGCTATCCTTATTCTTTTGACCAAGGATAAACTGGGACCTTTAGAAAACAAAGGGGTGGCTATAATTTTAACAGATTTGATCTTGCATATATTTATATAGGGTGGGAGAAGTCCCTCCCCATCCCCTGGCTGATTGCAGGGAGGGATATCGGATTCTTTTGACACTCTGTTTGCTCAGCCTAGAGTCAACCAGGAGGAGTCTGTTTCTCAGTCGAAATCGCAATGTGAGTTTGGAGGGCTGGAGGGCTCAGTGGTTTGTGTGCCAACTACTGGCCTTGACCTTCAAATTGATGGTTCAAATCTGGTTGAGGTCAGTGGTACTTGAAAGTTCTTACCATAGTTTGGCCTGTGTGAAATAGTTTGGTGGCCTTGGGTCAGTTCTTCATGGACAGAAGATCACGGTGTCAGAGAGCTCAAGAGCTGGAAACTGAATTCCTCTTTCCTCTCTAGAGTTGGAAGTTTTCGCTCTTCTCTGGATGGGAGCTGAATTAGCATATGGAGCTATTAACCTAGCTCTTTTCACCCACCCTAAGTTCACTAGAAACCAAAAAGACTTTGTGATTGTTTTCAGAGGAGTAACTGCTGGCAAGTCAGCCTCAAAGACAAACCGAGTCATGCACTAATGTGATGGAGAAATTGTCAGGCCAGCTGAGGAAAGGTGGCTCTGTGGGTAAAGACGTGGCCTGGGACTTGGGAAAGCTGGGGTTAATTCCTGGCACTGCCGCAAACTCCTGTGACCTTGCTCAAGTCACTTAGTCTCTCTGGGCCTCATTTCCCCAGCTGCAAGATGTGCTAATAGCTCTGACTTGGCTATTTAGATTTGAAACCCTTTGGGGCAGGGACTGTCTCTGACTATGTGCCTGTACCGTGCCTGGCAAAACGGGGCCTCCCAGGTGTTACGGCAATACATATAATCATTTCAAATAGCTGGCGATCCGTCCCTCTGGGGATGGGTCATAGAAATCCAAGTGTTGGGGTAAGCTGGCATATGAAAATTGGAAAAGGATGCCTGTCAGTGTTCTGCTTTGTGAAAAATGTGTTCTGGGTCAATGCAAGATACGCATGTCTAGAGAGAGCAAAAGGGAGGTGGAAGGGAGCTGAGGCCCTGCACGTGGTGGAAAGAAAGAAAAAAAAATCAAGGGGGATTTGCTTGGCACAGATTACAGGCCTGTCCTGGGGAGCAGGGCACCGGGAGCAATGATCTACTGCAGTAAAGGATGAGTGAGTGAGTATTAGTCAGACCCTCCTGTTAACTGCTCTCCCCTCCATCTTTCATCCCTCTTGTTCTTCCCAGGTTTTTTTTCCCCCTCCCTTGAACTTTCTATATAAACGTTTCAGCCTTGGCATCATTTCTTCCCATTGAAATGAAACAGTAGGAGCTTAATTGGTTTATTATTCCAACGAGAAGTGCTGAGACTCGGCTCCTGCTGGAAGAAAGACAAAATTCCAGACCTCAGCTCCTGCTCGGATTGAGCTGCCTTTTCCTTCCCTGGCTGGGGACAATGGTGTGGGGGAGATAGCCGCGGCGCCAGATAGCCAGGTGTGTGCCCTGAGAGGGAAGAATGGCTGGCTCGCTGGGAATAGATACACTGAGCCTTTCATTCATCTCTCTGCCCCAGGTGACTCTCATGGTTCAGAGCCAGCTCAGGTCGGTAGGGGTTGAGTGTTGTCACTGTCAGAAGACAAACACTGTGCGCAATGGATTCAACCCAGTTCCTAGTGGACAGGCGTTCGTGTCACAAAGGGAACTGGCACTCTTGTTGGTAGTCTTAGAGAGCTCAAGCTCTGACTAGCTCATGAGGAATGTACTCTCTTCTCGGCCCTAAACCTAGTTTAGGTTTGAGGCACATTGGTAGGGAAGTGTGGCCCATAACTCGCACCCCTCTTCCCTCTGCTGTGCCTGCTCTTGGGATAAACTGAAGACCTGATCTTGAGGGAAAACAGTCCAGCCCTGGGGCTGATCGGGAACTGGAATTTCCAGTCCGGGGGAAATTCCGAGATTTTGAATTTTTTTCACAGTACAAATCAGATCGAAAAGCCAAAAATTTCCTGCAAAATGAAAATTGAAAAAAACTGTCCAAACATTTTGCTGTGATCATGTTGAATTGTTTAGTTTCGATGAGGTAAAAACGCTTTGTTTTGATTTTTATTTTGGTTTGACTGATATATTAAAATATTAAATATAATTAAGGCTAAGATTTTGTCATGGATATTTTTAGTAAAAGTCATGGACAATAAAGAAGAAGTCATGGAAGCCCGTGACCTGTCCCTAACCTTTACTAAAAATATCCGTGATAAAATGGGAAGGGACTGAACAGCTGCGGGGTGGCTGGGAGCTCTGGGGCCCCCCCCTCTGAGCTGCAGGGTTCCCCGGCCTCCTCCCCAGCGATGGGGAGCTGTGAGAATCCCCCTGCCGCCACTGCAGTGGGGAGCTGTGGTGGTCCCCCTGCCCCCTATGGAAGCTGAGGGCTGTGAGGGCCTCCTTTCCCCTGTGCAGCGGAGGGGAGCTTTGAGTCCTCCTGCCCCACAGCGGCGGATGAGGAGCTGCTGGGGTGTCCCTGTCCCATGGTGGCGACAGGGGAGCTTCCAGGGTTCCCCTGCCCCATGGCCGCAGTGGGGAGCTGTGGGGTCCCCCCCTGCCTACGGCAACTGGGAGCTGTGGGGTACCCCGCTGCCCATGGTGGCTGGGGGTACCTTACAGCTCCCTGCCGCTGCAGGAGATGCTGGGACCCTGCAGCTCCCAGCTGCTGGGGCTGAAGTCACAGAGGTCTTTGGAAGTCACGGATTCCGTGACTTCCGCAACCTCCGTGACAAAATCGTAGCCTTAAATATAATATAGTTTCAAGTGGAAATATAATGTTAACATTTATATTTTAATATATAAAGTCTCAACAAAATGAATCGTAATGATAAAGTCAATATGAAACTTTTTACCTCAGCAAAACTAAACAATTCATTTTCAATTTTTCCCATGTTCCCACAAAACATTTTGATTTTGATGAAACTAAATGTTTTTATGGAAAACTATTCCATCCATTTTTTTCAACCAGTTCTATCCAGCCCCCTTCCAGGCAGGCATGGACTTCACAAAGTGTGTTCTGGAGTCAAAAAGACTGTGGAGCTATGGGATATATTCTGCTATGCCCTTCCAGTGAGTTAGGTTGGAATCCTGATGCTACTTGGAATAATTTCAATGGATCTCTATGCTGTCTTGGTGTCTGAAAAACAGCAGAAAGGACTCCTGGGATCACTGCAATATAAATACAGAGAGAAACGGAAAGTGGCATCTTACAAAGTGAGCTCCGGATCGTTCCCAGCTCAGACGGCCCAAAATCCACATTCAGTTTGTTTGACTAATGCAAAGTGCATTCCTATCAACTGTATGTGCATGGAAAACAGGTCCCTGTTTTTTTTGCTAAGAACTGATGTGAGACTTCACTGCACCTTTCAATAGCTCCCAAGCAGAAACTCCTTTCCTAGCTGGAACTATGCAGTCAGAAGCCAAAAGACCTATAATATTTGCTGCCACTGTGTTGGCATCTCTGTTAGTGTTCTTACCCTGTGGAAGTAAGAAATCAAGGTCTTTATCTTTCCCTCCCTCTAGCCCCCATGCCAGGGTGAGTTGTTTAAAGACAAAAGTGTAACTTTGAACAGTCAGGAGGGAGAGGATTTTAATATACACACTGCAGTTATGCTCTGGGGACTGCGAGATTTGAAAGATTGCATTTCTGTCTGGCTCGTGGCCTTGGGAGTGAATAAGTGTGTGGCTGTCACCTCCAGACAGTGCGGCAGACAAACTCTTGCCTTTTCTTGCTTAGCATCCCAGCGTTCTGCGGAGAGATTACACTCACACGGGCACAGCTGGCCTCTCTCTGCTTGCAGGCCTGCCCCACGGAGAGCCGCTACTGAGAGCACCATCTCAAGCCTAGAGGAAAGCACTTTGATATTTTTGGAAGGGCCATTTCACTTATATAGTGAGTTAAATAATCACGCCCTGCAGTGAGTCCTGAGGGAATTATTATTTGGGTGGAGTGTTGTGTTGCTACAATGCATGCGCAGTGCCTAGATACGGCAGCTCAGTAGGCATTTAGAAACGCCGGTAGGGATGAATTGAAGGACTAATGAACTGGTAGGATTTTTGTTTTATCTAATCTTCAACTATTAAGCCACAGCTCTCAATGACACCCCCCCCCCCAAAATTTTTATTCAAAGATGCTTTTGATTAAAGCTGGTTGGAAAAATCCAGAATTCTGATGATTAATATTATTTATTCTTATTATTTTGGTAGAAAGTTCAAATTTTGATGGAAAAAAAGGACAATTTTCACTACAGGGTTGACTCATTTTTCAAACAGCTCTTCTTCCAATGCCTTTCACCCCACACCATACGTCTCTGCACTTGTGGGCTGCAGCTGGGACTAGAATCATACATTCCCCCAATACCATGGGCAAAGCTCTTCTTGTGGCTTTTTCACCTTGGTTGGAAGTCTCTGAAACCCAGCAGCAAAGACTCTTCTGATGAGATCTCCTGCCCAGTCTGCTGCTTAGCTGGATGACACCTTTGGGGTTTTGCTTGTCACCCCTCTGCTGTTTCTCTGTAACAAACTGGCATAGTCGCTGCTGATTCAAGATGGAGGGTGCTTCCGGCTCTGCAGGTGCAGGTGGACTCCCCTGCAGCGCTCTTGGGCCATGCCACCTTGGAGAGGCAGCATGCAGGTCTCAGATGTCTGTCTCTTTCAACTGTGCAGCGCTCAGTCATTGGTCAGGCCTAATTGAAAGTAGGTTTTAGGCCCAAGTGGAGAGAAAGTAGGCAGTTGTTCCGGGCCTTGTAGTCCAGGTGAGCTCTGCAATTTATGAGCCAGCTCTGTCACCTCAGCCTAGGGTGACCAGATATCCTAATTGTATAGATACAGTCCCAATATTTGGGGCTTTGTCTTAGGGTACGTCTATACTTACCCGCTGCTTCGGCGGAGAGCAATCGATCTTCTGGGATCGATTTATCGCGTCTTGTCTAGATGCGATAAATCAAACCAGGAAGTGCTCGCTGTCGACGCCGATAATCCTACTCCGCGAACGGAGTAGGCGGAGTCGACGGGGGAGCCTGCGCGCCGCGTGTGGACCCCCGGTAAGTACCTTTTCATTCGAACTAAGATACTTCGACTTCAGCTACGTTATTCACGTAGCTGAAGTTGCGTATCTTAGTTCGAATTGGGGGGTTAGTGTAGACCAGCCCTTATATAGGCACCTATTACTCTCCACTCCCTGGCCCGATTTTTACACTTGCTGTCTCACCATTCTACCTCAGCCCATCATTCACTCCTTCTGGTCCCCTTCCCTCTGCAGCAGGACTGAAAGGACAGAAATCTTTGCCTCAAAGCTCTCCTGCCTTCATATTCTCTTTGCCTGTCTCTCACACATATAGTGGGAGGACTGGCAGAGGAGGCCCTGAACTCTGATGGGGAGTGGGCCTGGTTGGCCCAAGTTTGAGGCCTTATGCATGATAATATTTATTTACACACAGGAGCTTGTGGTCCCACTGTGGTTCCAGTAGAATTAGCCTAGGGTTAGATAAAAGTATTGGAAAAGCCATCTCCAAGATCATTTTAATTGTGAGGGGACTGTTAATGTAATACTGCGCCTTCTTTAACTGGCTTGCTAATTTCAGTGCCTCCATTAGTGACTAGTTCTTGCTCTTATCAGTTCAGTGGCCTGCGTGAAATGAGTATGATGATCTCAATTCAGTTCCTGATGACCGCAGTTGACTTTTGTCAGCAATCCAAGTGTCCAGGTGAAGCCCCGCTACCACAATGTGGCTCTTTGTCCCCCTCTAGTGGCTAGACCTGTTGGGTCATGAGTAGAGCTGGGCAGGAACCAGATTTTTTTATTTTGCAGTAAATTCTATTAGTTCAAAGAAAATTTCCAAAATGGAACAAAAACAAAAAAAATGGAAATTTCCAGTAAAACAAAATTCAGAAAAACATGGTTTCAGGTTAATAGCAATGTTCTGTTTCAATAAAATCAAAAAATTTTGTTCAACTTTTGACCTTTTAAAACATTTAAAATTTGTTATATATAACAGTGAATTCTGTTTCGAAATGTCATTTTGAAATTAAAAATTGAAACTTTTTCTTCCAAAAATGTCAAACCAAAGAAAACCATTTGTCTACAGTGTGCTCACCATGGGCCGTTCAGACACACATGACCAGTCATGCTTTAAGAAAAGCCCGTGATTCCCAATTATCAGCCGCTAATAGCAGCCCCGCTGTATGATCATTCATCTTTTAAGTGTTTTGGCATCTGTGTTCCATTCGGTCCTTTCCCTCTTCCCTGCCCCTTACCCCCCATCTCTGCCTCCCCCACACCACTGCCAGAGTAGTTAGCTCAAACAATTAGTGAATGCTGACTCATCGAGTGAGTGAATGGAATGAGGGTCTGTGTGAGGTACACAACTTCCTGAGTGGACCTAATTGACGCCTAAAGAGATTTTTCACAGATTCATGGGTTTTCAAAGCAGAAATTTGCATATTAATAAGAAGCTGTTCAGACTGATTGGCTTAATGTGTTTGGGGTAAGTATAATTAAATGTCAGGGGAGATATATCATGAAGTAATGAAGCTGAAGCTAATTTATCAAAAAATGAGGCATAGAGAGAGACATTCAAATAATAAACAGTTCTTCAACCTTCCTTTTTAAGGTGACTTGCTTAGTTGGGGCTCGGACGTGCCTTTTTTTTTTTTTTTTTTAAGCTTCCCAAATCAAGGCAAAATGGGATTTTATTTTTGTTGTTTCTCGTCGTTCCCCCCCCCACCCCTCGCCCCGTGTGGGGGTGAAAAGGAACATTTCCCAAGTATAAACATTCCAGCCCATCTGCCATAGTATCCAGCAGGACCAGCTCCAGTGGATGGTCCCCCTCAAGGAGTTATTGTGGAGGGCAGTGCTGGGAGCTGGTTCCCACAAACTGAGATGGACTCAAGTGACAAAATTTGGATCGGGATTCCCGTGGCACTCGGGAGACCTAGTGTCTGGTCTCAGCCCTGCCACAGATTCCCATTATGACCTTGGGTAACTCACTTAAGCCCAGATTTGTAAAGATATGTAGACATTGCTGTGCTCAGTGTTGCAATACTTAACTGATTTAGGAGCCTGATTTTCATTTCCAAAAGGTATTTAGGCACATAGAAGACCAAGTCCCGTTTAGTCTCCTGGGTGCCTAAATCTCTTTGGGGAAAATAGATGTAGGTGCCTAAAACACTTAGGTGTGGACACGCTGAGCACAGCAATGCCTACACACCTTTAAAATCTGGGCCTTCATTGCTGTGTGCCTCAGTTTCTCATCTGAAAAGTGGGGATAGTAATCATTCCTTCCTCCCATGCTGTGTCTGTCTTCTATTTAGAAGGTCTTCAGGGTGGGCACTGTCTCTTGCCGCGTTTATGTACACCACAATCGGGTCTCGATCTTAGCTGGTGCCTCTGCAGACTACTGCAATAAAGAGATGGGCCAGTTGCAATATTCCAATCCCAGACTGGAAATCAGACACCCCCACAAAGTTTAGGCAGGGTTCAGACCTAGGGGATTGGTTCAGGCCCAAAAATCTGATTGTGACCTTCTCCCTTGCCAACGAGCCCACCCTGGCAGAAGCTTGCAAGACTCTGTCCCGTTTAGCCACCATTCAGTGGCTAAGCAGAGGGTCCCAGAATTCTGTGTTCACATCTCCAGAGCGGTCAGTGTGGTATCTTTAATCAGCACTACATTCAGAGGAATTTTTTAAAGAGATACGTTTTAAAAAGAAAAGCCTGATTTGCCAGCTTCTTGTAGCTTGCGTCATCATTTACACCTGTGCAGAATGAGGGTAAAACGCTTCGATCCTAATTTGGTATCGTGATGCTTTCACTTTGCACACCGCATGAGGTTATGAGGCAATGAGAGAAATCATGGGGAACCTCTCCTTTAATGTAATAAAGCACAAGGGGGATCAGCAGGTCAGGCAATGATGGAGGCGTCTGTATAAGAACGCTGTACTGGTGTCAGTTTTTATTAAGAAGCAAACAACAAAAACCAACCAACAACTTAAATGTATCCAGGCGGGTCTGTCGGGGAAATGAGAAATCACTTCTAATTTGGGAACTGCATTGGTGACGTTAGGCGATTGTAGCAGGGCTGATTTGCTTTGATTGTTAGAATGAGCTGTTGCTCTAAAGATGTAGCAAATGACTGATGTCCTAGTGCCTGCCTGGGCCATTGGACTTTTGTGGGATTGGGGTCTGATGTGGGAGGAAGCATAGGCGCCGACTCCGTGGGTGCTCCGGGGCTGGAGCACCCATGGGGAAAAATTGGTGGGTGCAGAGCACCCACTGGCAGCTCCCAGCCGGCCCCCCCGCCCAGCTCACCTCCACTCCGCCTCTGCCTCCTCCCCTGAAGTGCTGCTGCTCCGCTTCTCCCCCCTCCCTCCCTGGCTTGCCGCGTGCCAAACAGCTGATTCACAGCAAGCCTGGGAGGGAGCGGGGAGAAGCGGAGCAGCGGCGCCTCGGGGGAGGAGGTGGAGGTGAGCTGGGGGAGGGAGGGAGCGGTTCCTCTGCACCTCCCCGCCAGCTCACATCTACTTCCTACGGCCCTCCCTGCGCCCCCCACCCCCACCCCAGCTCACCTCCGCTCCGCCTCCTCCCCCGAGGCGCTGCTGCTTCGCTGCTCCCCCTCCCTGGGGACGGGGTGGAGGGGAAATGTGGCGCACCCGGGGGAGGAGGTGGGGGGCGGGGATTTGAGGAAGGGGTGGAATGGGGGCAGGGGTGGAATTGGGGCGGGGGGGGGCACGAGCACCAACCGGCGCTGACTAAAGTCGGTGCCTGTGGGAGGAAGTGGCTCCAATTCATCCCTGCTCCAGCGCTGAGCCTGGTACAGGGCTGAAGGGTGGGGAGGCAAGGTCCCTTCCCCTTCCTGTGGCTGTTGGCCGCATGGTCAGTAAAGACAAGTTAAAATGTTCAAAGGTGCATGCCTGGCGCCTGAATGGAAGATTCTGACATTGAGTCCCCAAAACTCGAATGGCCACTGGTGCAAATATGTGCCTTAAGATCACTCTGTTGCAGAGTCCCCCGCTTCGAGCACTGGGAGGACAGCGTTCGCCCACATTGTAAAAGGGTTTAAGGTCAGCCGGCAAAACGTGCAAAGCATTGTTACTGTTAGAATGTTGTTAATTGTTGGCCACAGCCAGAGGCAGGATAGTTGATGGACCCGTGGTTTGGCCAGGAGTGGCAGGTCTTGGGGAGGAGGGGCATTCTTTCAAAGACAGACCGTTTCCTCCTTCCCCGTATCCCCTTGGGGAAGGGTAGATCAGGTCAGCAAACCGGTGGGGGAAGAGAGCAGCCTGAGCTAGGGTGACCAGATGTCCTGTTTTTATAGGGACAGTCCTGATATTCGGAGCTTTTTCTGATATAGGCGCCTATTACCCCCCATCCCCTGTCCCGATTTTTCACACTTGCTATCTGGTCACCCTAGCCTGAGGAGAGCCCACCTATTGCTTATTTAGTATATATTGTAGGTGGCAGGGACAGAGTAATCAACAGATTAACCCTCTGGGCGACGGGATGGATCACTTGATGATTACCTGTTCTGTTCATTCCCTCTGGGGTACCTGGCATTAGTCGCTGTTGGAAGACAGGATACTGGGCTAGATGGACCTTTGGTCTGACCCAGAATGTTCTAAGGCCTTGAGCTCCAAGATCACATGGGGGTGCTCCAATCTATTCATCACCCCACTGGTGGTGGGGACACCAGTTTGCCCAAAGAGAAGCGGTGGTGAGTCCCTCATCAGCCCAGTGGATGGCACTTGTGTGAAGGATTCCTACTGCCACCATCACCCACCCCAAGCAGTGCAAGAGCCCTCGGGTGTGGGATTTCCGAGGGTCCTGGCTTGCATTAGTCCAGGCTTGGTAGGTGGACAGCTCACCAACAGGACAGGGAAATTGCCAGCAGAATACCCAGGCAGGACCCAGCCGCTTCAGCAAACAATAGGAACTACCAGGGCAGTTTTAATCGTTCGCTTTTGCAAGTGAGGACACGGAAGAACAGCTGCAAAAAACCAGCCAGTCGGGAAGACGAAAGGGGCTGCATCGAGTGCTCAGATGGTATAAACGCAAATGATTTTCTTGTTAAAGAAAGGAAAATCAATGGTCTGCCCAGCTAATGGCATCAAAGGGTTTCTGCTTGTCAATAGCACTTAGGAGCTGACAGTCTCTGGGAGATGCCCAGATGCACTTCCCGAAATAGCCTCCTTTTGGGATCTTCTTGGTACGTTTCCGTTTTCCAGGCCGATCGGACGACGGCAGGACCCCGGCTTTTCCTCCTGTGGCCACTGCTACTGTCCTTAGGAGACAAAAGGCTGCTGTGAGCCTGCTCAGAGCACAGGGCTCTCGAGTTACCTGACAACCTGAAAGGAAAAGCGTTGCCCATCAATAATTAACCATAGCAATTAGGGAGGGGGATTGTAATCTGTAATTAGCTGTGATCAGTGCTCTTTTCCCTCCCCACCCGCCTCCTTTCTGCCCTCCTCCTTCCCCCTGCGGAGCCCCCTAGGGTTCTGTTCCCATCTTTGGCACGCCAATCAGCAATGATTGACTGACGTATCTGGTCCAATAATAAAGAAATAGTAAGAAACAGCTGTCCTGCCCTGCCCTGTGCTTCTCATAAGGCCTCAAAAGCCACAGTGGGTCAAGCTAGATCTGTAGCTAGAAAGGAGAACTCTAAGGAACAGCCGGGTGCTGCAGCAAATGGTGTTGGTGAAGCATGTATTGACTACGGAGCCTTTCCTGCCAGGCATTGAACGCTCTCGACTTCCATGGAAGTGGAGGGGATTTCAGGCTGCTCGCTGCCTCTTGGAATTGGGCCCAAAGTTTTTAAAGTGCTTGGAGCCCCTTGGGAATGTGAGATGTTGGGCCTGATTGAATCATTAAGAAAAGTGAGTGCTTTATACTAGTGTCCCTGGGAGCTACCAAAATAGTGGCGAGTGTGGCAGGAAGGAAGATAGCTTGAGAGATCCAGGCAAAGGGTATTTCTGTTTAACAGTCCAGTTAATTATAACATTGAAAACATAGCAGGGGGATAGGACAGTACAGCCCCACTGTACATGCAGGCATTGCCTTTACCCTTCAGAACATGGGCGGGAGGGATGTTTTTAACATACGGCTCCCAAGGCCACATGCAGACAGAAGGCCAGATCCCCAGCTGGTGTAAATCGGCATCGCTCTGGTGCCTGTGCTGATTTACACCAGCAAAGGGTCTGGCCCAGAAGCCCTCACTGTGATTAGTCGTACACCTAATGCTTAGCTATCGGTCATCAGAGTAAACCTCTCATCTTGTGATGCTATATGTGTTTGCTTCTCACCTCTGATCATTTCTGCCTCTCTGAGCCTTGGATTCACAGCAAAGTGCAGCTGACCGTAGGGCTTTGTCTGCACATGGAGTTATTCAGGAAGAGCTCTGTAGATAAGCACTTATATTCACTGTGTTCTTCTGTCAATTCACCTGTACAAACTGCTGATGCATTTCACATATCAGGAAATAAAATGCAACCCTTCCTGTCTGTTTGCTGCAGACCTGGGGCACAATGGGTTAATACTCCTGGGCATCTCGGCGGCTAGAGACCTGTATTCATATCCTATTTTGAGTCCTCTTGAAAACTGTGGTTGATGCAAAATCTCTCAGGGATATTTTCTTAATTGTGAGGGTGTTTAAAGCCACCTTGAGCACAATAAACAGAGGTGACTGCTGGGCTTGGCTCCCAGCTGCTGGGATGCGATTGGGATAACACAACTAGTCCCGCCATGCTGCAGAGGGGTGGGTTGAATGGAGAAAAATGTCTCCTTAGAGAAGGCATTTAAAGTAAGTGAATCTGAAAACTCTGGGAGGGACAGTGGGGCTCTGGGGTCGCTTTCCAACTCTGCCACTGACCTGCTCTGTGATCTTAAGCAAGTCACTTACCCTCTGTGTGCCTTAGTTTCCCCATCTGTAAAACAGTTGTAATACTAGTTACCTATGCGCGGGGAGGGGACTATATATGCCACAAGGCTTAATTAGTCAATCGGTGTTTGTCAAATGCTTTGTGATCCCCCTCCCCGCACATAAAAGAAGCTGTGGAAGCGCACAGCATGTGACTATTGTATAACTTTAGAGCCTAGGTGCCTAGTCATGGGCCGGGAGCCTATTGTGCTAGGTGCTGTCCAGACATAGAACAGGATGATGCTATACAAGCCCAGGGCCTGTTGCTGCTGTGGGGAATATCGATAGGTCCCATACCAGTGGCTGTCTGTCTCTGGAGGCATCCTGCCTGCAGGGGAGAGATGCATGCTGTCAGGGGAACCTGTGAAGGATCATCAGCTGAGACGTTCTTTCAGTGCATGCGGCATGCAATGCTTGGTTTGATAGCTGGTGCAGAAGGGGTTGGCATCACAGTTAGCTTTCCCCCTCCTCAGCTCACAGAGCACAAATACGAGGATTCTGGTTTCCATTGTGTGATGGCCACTATCTTGCATCCCGACACAATAGGCATTGAACTGGGGACCTGGCGAGCTAAAAGCATGAGCTGCAACAGCCTGAGCCTCAGCTTTTTAAGTAGGTCTGGAGCTCATCTCCTCTGTGGATGTAACACACTCACCAGTGGGTTACACTCACACAAGCGTGCAAGACAAGCGGAGTTTCCACAATAGTCACCATTACTTCCAATTCTAAATCCCCTGTGACAAAGGGGTGACACTTTTCTTCCTTTAACACCCCCTCCCCGCTTGGTGGTATGTAGGATTATCGCAGTTTTAAGACCGAAGTGCAGTTTGAGGCTGAACCATTGGCCAAGGCCCCTGTAAACATTAACGGCTTGTCCAGGGCTCGGGATTATCACACTGGTGTGAACTAATGAGCCCTGCGTGCCAGTGGTGAGCCCTGCGAGCTCCTCAGTGCATTGAGGCTGAGTTCCTTTCTCCTCGGCGGAGGTGTTGTCATTGTTGTAGGACCAGTGGTGAGCAAAGTGCTGAAGCAGCAGTTTATTTCCCATCAAACTAATTACCGCTTTTCCCAAGCCCGAGTGTGTGAGTGTTTTGTTTCTGCTCTTGGGGAGGAGGGGACACTACATGTTCTAGAGCTGAATGTTCTGCCTGTTGGGGTACTGGGAGGGGGGTGCAGGATGCAGAATAAAGCTGCTTTAGGCTAGTGAAAGGATCTTGTTGTTAGCAAAACATCTGAGAGCATGAGCCTGGGAGAGATTGCACAATCCATGGAGCTGGCTGGTGTGTGTGTGTGTGGGGAAGCGACTGAAAACCACATATCTGATTAATCGGAGCATTATGGGAATCTGGGCTGGGAAAGCTCAATTAGATCATCCAGACTGTTTCGTGGCCAATGCAGGGTTGATCGTTCCAGGAGATGACCTTGTGCTTTAGTCAATAGGACTTCCAGTGCTTCTCACGGTGTCACTAATTCTTGTGATTTTATTGAGTCTCGTGATAGTTGGTGTGTTTCTTAAAGACTCAGCTCCTGAAGTCACGTGATTACACGAGCATCTTAGCCTTTTTTCTCTCTTTTTTTCCTTTTTTTTTAGGAAGCTTCTAGCCCTTGGGGTAGCGGAGAAAAGCTTGAAAAGGGACCACTTTTAAAAATTCAGCAAGAAAAATAAACAGAACCCAGCAATATTTTTGTAAAAGAAACTCAGGATTTTTAAGCGAGTCACAAGATTTAGGAGGGCCTGACTCATGAATTTTGAACACTTGTGGTTGACAATACTGGGACTGCTTCCATGGACTCACTGAGCTCACTGTAAGGAAACTTTTCCTGGTAGACTAAATGCTGCCTTTTTTTGTTCCCTCCCATCACCCCTAGTTATAGTCCAATATGCCACACTAAATAATTCCGCTCACTCCTTGGTGTTTACATCCTTCAAATGTTTCTCATATTTTCCCACATTCTCCCATCGTTATCTCTTAGCCAAGGCTGACATTATTAGTAGAGCTGGTCAACATTATATTCCCCCCACACACACACACACACACCATCCCTCGGCCCTGTCCTGTTTTTTGAGCAAGTCTAGATCTCATCCAGAGTTTCTGAATTTTGAATTTTTTAAGTAAACAAAATTGAGGAAAAAATTCCAAAAGTGATTTTTCAAAAGTTCTGAGATTTCAACAGCTCCCACTGAAAGCAACAGGGACTTTCGAGTGCTCAGCACTTCCAAAATCCAGCCACTTACGTAAGCATCTGAGCTCTTAAATCCATACCTAACTTTAGGCACCTGTTTTTAAAAATCTTGGCTAAATACTAATTCTTTGGCAGGTGCATTGTATCTTTAACATGAAAATGATATCTAGCTCTCCTATTGCACTTTTCATCAGCAGAAATCAAAGCGCTTTGCAAAGGGAGTTAAGTACCATTATCCCCATTTTATTGATGGAGAAATTGAGGCACAGGAAGTGACATGCCCAGGGTCATCCAGCAGCCCAGTGGCAGAGCTAGAAATAGAAACCAGCAGTCCTGAGTCCTAGTCCAATGGCTAGCCACTAGGCCAGACTCTCTCACCATTCTAAATTAGCCTCACGACCCGCTATAAGGGAGGTAAGATTTGACAGCTGGGGAAACTGAGAGAGTTGGAGCCAGGGTTTGCCTGTCTCCATCGTGGACGGGCAAAGGACCTACCCCTTTTGTACCCTCCCCTCCACCCCTTGCAGGGACCAGTATCATTTGCAGTTCCAGACTTGGGCAGCCATGGAGGAAAGCACATGCTACTCCCTCTTTTAGGTGGTGTAGCAGTCCTATTCCCCTTGAACTCTGGGAGGCACACCCCTCCCTGGTGCACAGCACCACCTGGTCCTTCTAGTATGGTGGAGCAACCTCCAGTGCAGGCCCTGGCTGAGTGCCACCATCTAGCTTTAAGTGATCTGCGCAGGGTCATACAGAAAGCAAAGCCCAGGAGTAGCGCTCCAGTCTCCTGACTCCCACTGCTGTGTCTTAGACCGGAGAAACGAAGGGCCTGAGCTAAAGCCTGCTGAAGTCAATGGGCTTCAACGCAGTTTGGATCAGGCTGTACCCAAGTCAAGGCTTCTAGCTGCATCAAGCTCGTGTCATTAGTAAGACCGCTAGGGGAATGTTTTCTTTTAATATGTGGCTATTTACTCAGCCGTGTTAAGGGGCGCACTGATGACGAGGCCTGGAAGAGAAGAAAGACCGTTTCATTGTTTAATGGCACAGGGGAAAGCTAGGAATAAAAGGAGTGTTCTTCCTACCCTGGAATAAGACTCCTATTATGCCAGTCAACGTCTAGAACATTTCTACCCCCCCGGATGGAATTCTTAAAGCGAGTCTGCCCTTGCGCACCTCTGGTTAGCTGGCGAACAGCGCTGTGGTGAAGGAAGCAGCCCGGTTATTTCTCTAGCTCAAAGGCCTAAGGAAATTGTTACCTTGATTGCTGATGGGATTAAGTACAGGCTCGGTCACCATTTCAGAGCCAACCTGGATCAGGAGCCATCGAAACGTTTCCATCTCCTGGCATCTTGGTGGCCTGTGTTGAATGAGTTGTTGGTCTCCAAGCAGATTCGAGCAGGCAGGTGTCCGTGACACAATTGGCATCCTGGTTGGCAGGGTCTGTAATGAGACTAAGGACTGAAGAGTCACAGAGACCAAACCATTCTCTCCCAACCTGCCGAGATGGGCAGGGCCACCAAACGTTTCGTCCGTCCCTGCTTCCGTTGGGTGAGGATCGGAATTCACATCTCCTCAGCGTCTCAGAGGGGTTGTATCAGTTTGGGGGTTTGGAGCCTGGTCCAAGAGGTTCCAGCCTGGGGGCTTGGATCCATTGTCAGGTCCTGTCTGCCTCTGTGCTTTCAGAGCCCTCATCTCTCCTACACTGGCATTGAACCTTTTAATCGGAACCGAAGGGTTGTGGAGGTTTATATTTTGTGTAGTTTGGGGCTGTTTAGTCACTGGAAGAGTCTTGGCTCCCACTGCACAAACACAGACGCAGGGTCTCAACAGCTGCCATTGCCTGGGATACAAAGGGAAACAAACAGCCCCCAAACAGCTGTTCATTAAATGGAAAGGAAACATTCACTTCCCACTGCAATGCTACAGCTTAACAAAAGTGTGACAGGCTTTTGACTTCTCTAATAACCACGCTGCCATTGAAATCACTTCCCAGGTAGTCACCTGCCAATCAGCATATCACTCTCATCACAGGGACCCTCCAACAACCACTGATCGTAGAGTGGCAGAAGGGCTATCACTCAGTCTGTGCAGCCGATCTGTCTGTGCCCGTCATTGCTGTGTTCTCTCAGACCTTCAATAGAAATGCAGATGCTAAAAGAATGACATTGGTGGCCTTCTTTCCTCAGGGATTATTGAACCAGCGCCCCAGTAAATTGGTAGGGGGTGGCATACTCCCAAGGGTCTCAGCTTGGATGTATAACCAAGTTTCTGACCACTTGTGCTCACTGCAGATGCCATGGCACGGGATGTAGGAGTAGGGGTGTTTATACCACAAAAGTGTAGCTGGATTTCACTTTGGGGATTTAAAGTCTTCCAATTTGAAAACTTTAGGCGGGATTTTATTTGCACCACCTGGTATGCTTCCTGATCTGTGGGGTGTTGCTGCCATGCTCCACTCAGAGACCCTGGGAGTTTTTGCCTTCCTCTGCAGCATGGAGCAAGAGTCACTTGCTGGTTTAAACTAGTGTAAATGGTGGATTCTCAGTAACTCAGCCAGAGGTTTGGGGTCTATTACAGGAGAGGACGGGTGAGGTTCTGTGGCCTGTGATGTGCGGGAGGTCAGACTAGATGATCATGACTGTCCCTTCTGGCCTTAAAGTCTATGAGTCTATAAGAGGCGGCTGCATTTCAGTGTTGGGAGAATTCTAATACATTGCCCTTACAGAGTGTTCTTCGATTTCAAAATACTGTATGAACATTGGCTACTCAATCCTCTCAATGTGCCAGTGAAGCGTGGTAGGCACTATTTGCTGTTTACAGACTAGAAAACTAAAACCAAAAAGGTTAAGTGACTTGAATAAAAAGTAGGTGTGAGAGCGAGGGTCAGAACACAGGAGTTCCAGGCTCCCTGTTTTATAAGAAGACCATTAGATCACGCTTCCTCCTCTCACATGGAAAATGATCAAGACCAGACTAGCAATGACATGTGCTTGGTAACCCTCCCTCGCAGGGATTCCCAGGGCCAGTATATTGGTCTAGAGAATCTATGTAAGATCTTGAGTAGCTCCACTGAAGTCAGTGGGGTTTCTCCAGATTTTCATTGGTATAACTGAGCACAGGAACGTATATCCCTATATGGGGGATCCATCGTATATACTGTGTATGTCTGCTAAGCTTGTAAAGGCCTTTGAGATCCTTATACACGAAAGGAACCGTATGAATATAAGACAACTCTATTACTATTATCGTAATTTAACTAGGTATGGGGCTGACTTCACCTCCAGGATCTGTCAAGCACTGCTGCTCTGATATGTGCAGAGTACACCAAGCTCTTGCATTGCTCTTTTTCAGGCTGTCTGTTTAGCCCTGTCTCCCTTCTGTTATTTAAAAAGAGGTTAGAATAAGCATCGAGTTACTTATCAGTGAGGTGAAAGGAGAGGAGGGAGCGGAGTGAATAGAAGGAGCTCCACTGATAAGATGTTGCTTGACAGATATAGCGTGGAAACAGATGCTACAGGCTGCAGATGTAATGAGATACATAAATACCGAGGCTTGCTTGAATAAATGAAGGCATCATCCTCCATAAAGATGTCTCTGGGAGCCCCTGACATCAGTAACTGTGTATTTCAGCACCAGCCCACAGATCAGTTTAATTTCAGAGGGGAAAAGAGAGGGAAGGGCCTTACTCTGAAAGTGAAGTGTAATCAGCAGCAGGGCAGATTTACACAGCATATATTGCTTTCTAAAGCATGAGCGGAGTCAGTCAAACTGAAAGCATGGGATCCGGTACTTATTCCCACTCAGTGATTTCTAGATCTGCTTTGTTCCATGTAAGAGTCAAAGATGGTTTTTCTAACTGCCAGCACCTCAAGTTCAGCCAGGGCTCTACCAATCCAGAGAGGCAGGATTGTCCAGTGGTTAGAGTGTTAGCCTGGGACTTGGGAGACCAGGATTCTAGTCTCTGGTCCATCACAGCGTGACCTTAGATAAATCACTTAAGATCAAATTTATAAAAGAATTTAGGAACCTAAAGCTGCAAATAGGCACCTAGTGGGATTTTGGTAATTAGGCACTTTTGAAAATCCCACTAGATGCCTGTCTGCATTTTAGCTGCCTTAATCCCTTTAAAATTCTGACCTTTAGTCGCTTTCTGCCTCCATTTCTCAACTATACACTTCCCTACCTCAGAAGAGTGTTATCAGGATAAATACACGAAAGGTTGTGAGGTGTTCAGATACTACGGTAATAATAGTACCTTAGCTAGAGTGGAGGATGCTCAGCACCTCACAGGATCAGGCTGAAAGATTCTGCAGTTGGAATTTAGCTGATGGTGTTAGTTGATTGATTGATGATGCAGGATAAAATCTAGTTTGCTCTCCCCAGCTGCATTGAGTCGGTAGTGCTGATGGGATCAAAAGCTTTGTTTTGCGTCAGTGGAGGAAAAGTCTGATCTGACTTAAAAACACATGGGGAGCAGATAAATGGAATAAGGTGTCACTTTTACATAGAGGTTTTCTTTGAAAATAGGCACATTTTAAAACACATTCAGTAGTGAAAATGCAATTATGTCTTGAGTACAAGACACGGGTAGAACACAATAGCTTTTCTAAGTTTATTTACTGTTTTGTCAATTTACGGTAAATCTGAATTGGTCTGTAAATACTTTTTGTTTTTAAATTTCTTCCTGATTTTTGGAGGTATTTTAAAAAAAATTGTGGGGAAAATTATCATTGATGTGGCTGTAATGCCTGTACTGACCTGGCAGTGGGCTCTAAAGACAATCCCTGTGAGTGAGTGAGTGAGTGAGTGAGTGAAATGGAGATCTTGCAGTGCATATAGAGCAGAAACAGCCCCATTGATATGGTAGGAATGTAGTGTCATCTTCAGCGAAGGTGACAGATGCCATAGAAATCCTGAAGAGAGATGAAGAAATATACTCTGCACTTTTCATCCATGCATCTCAGAGCTTCACGAAGGATGCTAAGTACTCAATGGACATACCAACAGCAGAGTCAAAAACTCCTGACTCCCAGTCCACTGATCTTTCTATTGGATCGCACTGTCTTCTTTTGTAAGATGACAACTCGTGCTAGATGTCTTTGAACACACACCACCATGTTAGTGAAAATGTGGAAGGAAAGTAAACACTGATGAACTCCAGGGGGTGCCGCATGGCATGGCTGGGCAGACCCCTTGAGCTCTAGAGCCATCTGCATATGCCCATTTCCATCCGGAGTGCAGGCCCCTGACCAACTCCTCCTGTAAAGGAACAAAAGTAACCCAAAATCTCTGGAATGTCAGCAGGCAAATGTCTACCAGGAGCTCTACAATTAGCCAAAAAATAAGGAGAACAGAGGCCCCGCATCCCCTGAACACAATGCCGCTGCTGAGGGCACTGGGTCTATGATAGCCATGCTGGAGAAAGTTGCTGCAGACACAGTATGTATCAAGGCCACAAATTTGCAACTGATTATTATCTCAATTAACTGCTCTCCGTAAGGGCTGACAACAGGTAAATGAAGCAGAAGGGAGAATATCATCAGTGGAAGATCAGGAGCTCTCTGCCCAGGTGCAGAGAAGCCTCACAGACTTGTCTTCTCTTAAACCTAAAGTTGCAGACCTCAAGGGAAAGTCTAGCTGCAATAATTTGAGAATTACAGGACTACCTGAAGGAACAGAGGAAGGCAACCCCCTCGAGTTTGTTCCCTGGCTCCTTTCCGAAGTGCTTAGTCTGCCTGATGATTTTAAATTTGATTTAGAAAGAGCACTTAGGTGTCTGGCTCCTAAGCCAGCCTCAAATGCCAAACCTCGTGCACTGATTGTCAGATTTACTGTAAAAGGAGAAATAATGCAGCTAGCTCGTGGAAAGAAAGAACTATCTTGGGGGATTCCAAAAAAGACAGATTTTTTTTGAGATTTTGCAAAAGATGTGGTTGAACAGAGATAGTTAAGCAAGGGAACTTGCCAAGCAGCGAAGGCTCAAATATTTTATAAAGTTTCCATCTCAGTTTCATGTCAAGGTTGGTGAGGAACTGTATCTGTTCCAAAAGCCACCAGAAGCAGAATCTTTATTTTAAAATAGCCGGTAATGAATTGAGTAGCTGTTCTGTTTTATATCAAGTTTGCTTCCCAATTGTTATGTCTGTTCTACCTGCACTTATGAGCTTATCCAGTTACTGTGACTAACTTACTTACTGATTTGGGGTGTTTCTTCTGCCCCAAGCCGATACTTTATTCACTTTTGGAATGTCTATCAATTCTCATCAAATGGCTGAATATGAAGCACCCCGCAGGGGACTTAAGGGAACAGCTCATCCCAAATTGATCTCATGGGCGTGAATCCATGGAAAGGATTTGTTTAAATTGTGAACTAGCAATAGTAAGTGCCTCTGCTCTTGTGGTTGTGCTGGGGAATTAATGAAACAGGTGACAACCACCCTAGTCAACACGAACCATTTGTTTGTGACTATACAAGGCCCGTGTAGCAGCTTGGCACCGATGTACACCAAAGAGCTCACTGGCGGGTGGCGCAGTACCCCTGTTGCGCTGTAGAAATTTGAGGGCTCCAGCACCTCTTTTTTTAAAATCAGTGCCAGTGGGAGACCTTGCTGTGTCTCCACGCCTGACTGCTGGGGTCCTCAGAACCCAGCAGCTTGACAGCCCGTGTGCTGGAAGTGCGAGAGATGTCTTTCCTCCCTGCAAGATGTCATGGAAAGCTGCACAGGAGCTGAGCAATGTAGTTGTACCCCCTATGGACCAGCAGAGAGGATCAATGCTGAGCTACATGCCCAGTGATTTCTGCCTTCCCTTTCACCTCCTGCTTCCTCCCTCTCACCCTGATCCTGCATGCCCCTTCCCTTTACCCCCTTACTTCCCCAATCTCTTTCCCCTTGTTGCCCCATACCCCTCACTCTGAACCCCCCTTCCAACTTCTTCAACCCCTTTTCCCCACCCTAACACTGTATAAGCTCAAACCCTGAGTACATGAACACGAACTAATGTAGAAGCCACAAAAAGAACAAGGAGTCTGGTGGCACCTTAAAGACTAACAGATTTATTTGGGCATAAGCTTTCATGGGTAAAACCCCACTTCTTCAAATGCATCTGAACGCTTCTACATTAAGTATCAGAGGGGTAGCCCTGTTAGTCTGTATCCACAAAAACAACAAGGAGTCTGGTGGCACCTTAAAGACTAACAGGTTTATTTGGGCATAAGCTTTCGTGGGTAAGACTAAACATCCAAAAATCATTCTTAACACAGCCAAATGGCCCTGAATATTAATTGTATTTCGTGGAATGTAAAGCAGGTCAACACTCCAAGAGTGTAGTCATTGTTAAAGAAAGCAAGGGCAGATGTAATGCTTTTTCAGGAGAAACACTCGACACTGGATGACGCTGCTAAATTGGATCATGACTGGGTAGGAAAAGCGGTGTCTTGTTGCTTCTCAACCAAATCGAGAGAGGTGGCCATCCTCTTCTATAAAGTAGCAGTCACTGAGTGAATTTCAGGCATTCAGCGCAGATTTTTGATCTTTAAATTCACCATAAATGAATCTGACCTAATCATTGCTAGTATTTAGGGGCCTAACTTAGGCTACATCTACACTACCCGCCCTATTCGGCGGGTAGCTATCGATGTTCTGGGATCAATTTATCGCGTCTCGTCTAGATCCCAGAGCCGCTCCCCGTCGACACCGGAACTCCAGCTCCGCGAGCAGAGGAAGCGCTGTTGACGGGGGAGCCTGCCTGCTGCGGTGTGGACCGGGGTAAGTATCTTTTGAAATCGATCTAAGATATTCAACTTCAGCTACGTTATTCATGTAGCTGAAGTTGCGTATCTTAGATCGATCCCCCGCCCCAGTGTGGACCAGCCCTTGGATGATACTGAAACCTTCCACTGAACTATATGGAGAACCCCATCCCCCAACTCTGATTGCTGGGGATTTTAATGAGCTGCTTGAACCTTTTGTGGGCAAATCTTGACCTCGGGGTCGTAAGACAGCCAAAACTAGAATGGCTCTGGAGTTTCACATTAAAAATCTGGAATTGTCTGGTGGCCAATATATCCAGTGGGTAGGGACTATTCATACATTTCTCTGGTGCATGGGTCCTATTCCCGTGTAGATTTCTTTATCTTTTTGAATCCAGTGACTGGATTAATTTTGTAATTCACTCCTCCATTAATACAAATGCTGTCTCTGATCATGCCCCCGTAACTCTTCAAATAGCAGTAGTGCTGGGTGAGAAACAGCCATGTAGAGGGAGATTTTATTCTTCACTTTTGTTAGATCCTCACTTCAAAAAAATTGGAAAAAGAAATTGGCCTGTTCCTGGGGACAAACGAACCCTCAACATCTTCTAGCAGGCTGCTGGGGGAGATGCTCAAGGCCTGTTTGAGGAGTAAAATTATAAGTTTAATGTCTTCCAAGCAGAGGGAAGATGGAGAAGATATGATAGGCCTTTAGAAAAAGGTAGAAGAGTTTGATTTGTCTTCTGCCACTGTCCCATCTCCAGATTTGCTATAATCCCTGATAAATTGTAGGTATGAGCTCAGTCAGCTGCACTAGGCACAGGCAGAATTCACTGTCTTTTGATTCGGGCAGGACTTCTGGGAATGGGGTGAAAAAAGTGACAAATTGCTGGCAGACCACCTAAGGCAAAAGACCTCTGCATGTAGAATCATGGCCATCCATGATGAACGTGGTAAATTATGTGTATCACCTAAAGATATTAATAAAGAGTTCTATAATTTCCGTAAAGATCTGTACAAATTGAACACGAACTCCACCACAGATGCTTTGGATCAGTTTTCAAAAAATATTAAATTACGTCAGATTACTGCAGCCCAACATAGAAATCGTGATGTGCTCCTAACTGAGAATGAGTTAATTGAGAGGATTAAGAATATGGAAGTGGGGAAAGCCCCTGGGCCAAATGGCTTCCCTGCCAAATTCTATACACGCTTCCTTGACCTCCTGCCTCATAAGATGCTTAAAATGTTTAATGAGTCGCTCCTAGAAGACACCCTTCCCTCTGTGCAGAGTGAAGCCCTAATATCAGTTATTCCTATAAACCAATAGTACTGCACTTTTGTCCTGGCATCGTGGAAGGTTCTGCTTCACTTCTCTAGCTGATTGTCTGAAATGTACCTTCTAGCTCCAACGGATGTTTCTGTATTGAAATTGAACAGAAAATCCTAGCACCAGTAGCAGGTGTCTCTTTAGTGACACCAACCTGTCAAATCAATCAGACCGGATGTCTTGCCTTCACTTAGGAGCCCGTCATAGACCAAGGCCCATTGTGCGAGGTGCTGTACAAACACAGAACAAGACAGACTCTTGTCACCTTGGGTTAAGCCCCTAGCTGGCTACTCTGCCTGTCTCTCTATCTCACTTGCATTCTCTTCCTCTCCCTCTACACAGATGTAAACCCAAAACCTTCATTTGTGGCCCAATGCAACTTCCATTAAAACCAACGGACAGACTCCCCGTTGACATTAATGGGAGTTGGATTGGCTCTTACCTCCTTTTAATGCATAAAACATCTCATTCTTTTTTCCTTCTAGATTTCTCTGAACGTTTCCCACAATCATTTTGGCTTTTTCATTCCCACAGACTCTTTATTAGAAGCTGGACTGCCTCTTTCTATTGATTGATTTCATCTGGCATCCAAGGGAAGGGAAAGAAGTAGGTTCAAATCAGTCAGATGTGCCCTGGTAGTTAATCAAAGAAAATTTATAGCCTGACTGGATGGTTCAGGCCAAGAGAGAAAAGCTGATTGGAAATATTACCCATACCAGCCTAATGTTAGGGACAGGTTAATATTTTCGGGCAGACTTTGGCTTTAGTTCATGTACATACGCAAACCACACAGACACAATAAGTTATCGGTCACAAGAGAGCAACTTCCCTTTCGTTGTCTGATCTTGCGCAAATTTTTGTCCTGCTTTTGGGAGCTATGGAAGAAAGCTAATCTGGTGATAGTGGGTTTTGTTTTTAAGGAAGTAGCACTGAAAGGTCATCTCTTAAAAACAGTTTGAGAGAAGAGGAAGGTCAACTGTTTTTTTTTCCTGAAAGAGAAGTTAGTGCTGTGATAGGGAAAAATGACTTGGAAGTCCAAGTCATCTCTCTGGACAGATGCCCTGCCAGTTCCTCCCAGCAGCCCTGACCTGGAAGGCGTGCTGAGAAGGCAGCCTCAGGGTATGTCTACGGTACGAAATTAGGTCGAATTTATAGAGGTCGATTTTTCTGAAGAGATTTTATACAGTCGATTGTGTGTGTCCCCACTAAGTGTGTTAAGTCGGCGGAGTGCATCCACAGTACCGTGGCTAGCATCGACTCTCGGAGCGGTGCACTGTGGGTAGCTATCCCACAGTCCCTGCAGTCTCCACTGCCCATTGGCGTTACGTTTTTTTGAGCGGAGTTCTGCCTGCACAGATTTTCTCCCCATACTGCGATCAGATCCAGGACCTCCCGTTCGGAGCTCTTTTCGGATTCTGGGACTGCAGGAAATTAAATTCAAAAGTTCCCGGGGCTTTTCCTGATTACCTGGCTAGTGCAGCTGAGTTGAAAGTGCTGTCCAGAGTGGTCAGAATGGAGCATTCTGGGATACCTCCCAGAGGCCAATACCGTCGAATTGCATCCACAGTACCTCAAATCTGGAACAGCGATGTCGATTTTAACACTACTCCCCTTGCCAAGGTGGAGTACAGAAACCGGTTTTAAGAGCCCTTTAAGTCGACAAAACCAGGTTGGTTGTGTGGACGGATTTAGTTTTAATTCGATATAACATGGCTAATTCCGATATAATTACATACTGTAGACCAGGCCTTAGTGTCTACGGCCCATTTGTTCCATTCTCTCTGGGGAAGGTTCCATATTTCCACACTGCTTCACAATGCTGCCACCTCAGCTTGCACTGAAGACAAGCTGCATCTGGGGGATGGATGCAGGGAGATTTAAATCTTCTGGCCAAACTGAGTGATTTAGAGAAGATCCTAATGTTGTCTCACGTGCCTTGTGACCAGTGAAGACCACACATGGCTGGAACCTTAGTTGTTTTTTCTCACTTAGATCTGGTCAGTGAACGGTTGTCCCATTCTGGGAAAAATTTTGAGATTTCAAAAAAATGTCCTGTTCTGTACTGGGACAAAAGTGAGACCTTCTGATGTTTTTGTTTTTTGTGAAAAACGTGTGTGTGAGAGAGGGGGAGAACTGAGATCTTTCAATATTTTTTTTAAACGAGAGAGAGAGAGACCCAAACCCCAGGACAGCCAGTGCCTGGTGGTGAGAGCACTCAGCTGGGAGACAGGTTCAAGTCCCTACTCCAAATTAGACAGAGGAAAGACTCTCCCATATCCTAGCTGAGTGTTCCAATCAGCAGGCTATTCTGGGTAGGTCCTGCTTAGTCTTTCATGTCAGAGCTGTTCTATTGTGTATAAATAATTAAATATTCATAGGGCCAGAGAGAGAGAGACTGACTCCATCACCCAGTGGTTAGGTCTCTAATTCCATCCTGGACATGAGGAACCTTTTCAGAAGAAAGTTTTGTTGAAACTGATCCTGTCATGTAAAAAGTTTTGGTTTCAATGAATTTTCTGACCAGAAATGGTTGTCGAAAAATTTCTGCCCAGCTCTATTCCCAGTGCTCTGTCTATTCACCTCCACCCATGAGGAACAGGGAAATCACCTGGCTTTTTGGAGACAGCAGCATTGCTATGCTTCTGGGTGAAAGATGTCTGATTTTCCCTCTCAGATCCCTCCCATAAATAGACCACTAACATATTTACCCAGCTGGGTAATATTTGAAATGTAGATAGAAAAACAGCAAACAAGAAACCAAGGCAGAAAACACTGTGAAACAGGGACAAAGGATCTCAGAATGCAATTACCTCATCTCGAGTACCGGTTGGGTTATTGGGCTGGGTTTTTTTTTTAAAGCTGTGTATGTTGTTGACTCTCAGCACCAAAGGAAATATGTTTTGTTTTATCTCCTCCTGCCACATATGCAAAGCCCTGATAATTCTACATTAACAAGCAGGCTTCATTTTTTAACCATGCTGTCACCCAGCAGAGCAACGACACATCACTGCTGCTCCCACAGAAGTAGCATCCGATTAAATCATTTGTAACACTGATGTCACTGACAGAGATGTGCTCTCAATAGAGAATATATGCATCATGCATTTCCCTGCTGATAGTAAGGAGAAGTCAAATTGGCAAATGTGGTTTGCTGCTGTTGGACATTCAGTCCCATCCCGCGTTGTACAAGCACTGAAGAACATAAGAGCAGCCATAGTGGCTCAGACCAATGGTCCATCTAGCCCAGTATTCTGTCTTCTGCCAGTGGCCAATGCCAGCTGCTTCAAAGGGAGTGAACAGAACAGGGCAATTTTCAAGTGTTCCATCCCCTGTTGTCCAGTCCCAGCACCTGGCAATCAGAGGCTTGCCTTGTGTTATCCCTTTGGGATCAGAGTTGGGAATCCCATTGGGAATTATTGTATTTGATGGGTTTTTTCTTTAATAAGGAAAAAAAAAGCCACTGTGGGTTTGGGAACCAGGCTCACCCTGTAAAAGTAACTGTCTACCTTCCTGAAGCCTAGAGGAATGAACCACGCAACACAAATAGCCAGTCTCCCTCCCCCCTCGAAAACCCCCACCTTTATTCCTGGGATTCATTCTTTCACAGTATAGGACCGCATCAGCCAGTTCTCCACACACAAAGAGTGAGGTGTGGGGAGCCTTATCCTAGAATGGGAACAACTCTTTACTGGTTGATTTCGTCTAGGTATAAGAAATCTCTCTTTCCTGGGTGCATTCTAAATTCATCCAGGGCTCAAGCCTTTACTCACCCAAAACTGACTAGAACTCTAGCAATCTGGGTTCTAGTCCTGGCTCTTCTGCATGCTTCCTTAGTCCCCTTGGGCAAGTCACTTCACTGCTATGTGCCTCAGTTTCCCATCTGTAAAATGGGGGTAATGCTACTGACTTCCTTTGTAAAGTGCTTTGAAATCTGTGGTTGAAAAGTACTAGGTATGCTATTGATTATTATTCATTTGAATGGAAGCCACCTGAGCAGTGAAAACTGATGAAAGACTCAGGGTATGTCCTTCAGTGGCCAAGGTTGTTGCAAAACAGATTCAGACTATTATCTTAAAGGGGCAGCATCCCACTTGGTCACAGTTGGCTCCTTTCACAGCGCACATGTGTGTAAACACATACAATATGATCTAAAACCAGTACAACCACAGGCTCAATGTGTGTGTTAGCGAGTGAGTAGGTAAGCCCTGTATGTGTGTACGTTGCAGGGAGGGCTCATCTTTTCTGGTGTTATGATCTTGAGGAATCCTTAGGTTACAGTCGGGCTTCTCCTGCATGTGTGCCAAATAGATTCCATCTTTGGACAGACACCAACTCAACAGCCTCACCCCTACGCTCAGAGAATGGACCCGAATAGTGAGTTGGTAGCATGGGAATGCAGGAGATACAAAAAGAACAGGAGTACTTGTGACACCTTAGAGACTAACAAATTTATTTCAGCATAAACTTTTGTGGACTACAGTCCGCTTCATCGGATGCCTAGAATGGAACATACAGTAACAAGAATGCATAAATATTTTCTTACTGTATGTTCCATTCTAGGCATCCGATGAAGCGGACTGTAGTCCACGAAAGCTTATGCTGAAATAAATTTGTTAATCTCTAAGGTGCCACAAGTACTCCTGTTCTTTTTGCTGACTAACACGGCTGCTACTCTGAAACAGGAGATACAAGCTCATCCAGAAGGGCTTCAGGAGATGTGCACTACTCAAGCAAACGGGCTCGTCATGCTCACCTCTGCTCCTGTGAGTAGGTCTTACTCAAGTGAATAGCCCTATTGCCTTCACTGGGACTATTTACCCAAGCGAGGGACTGAAAGTTTAACCACTAATTTCTGAACTGGCCGATTGGAAACAAGTGGAAGTGTTTCAAGTGTGTAAGGTATTTATTGCTTCATTTTCTCTCCTAAGATGTTGTGCGGATGTGCTGTGCAGTTGTTAAACAGCTGCCAAGTTCCACCCCAGGGGTAGCTACATTTCAGCAATGTTAGACATTGTTTATAAGACGAGAGGTTAGGGGAGGAAGGACCAGTTTTCACCACTGTAATGAAAAACCTTGAGCTGTAGCAAAAATGTTCCTGCATCTTCTCTGAGTGTCACTGTAAGCGATTTATCATCAGCTCCAGTAACTAAGAACCTGCCTCTTCTCTAGGGGGCCGATCCTGCCCCAGGGGCCAGACAGATCCCCCATGGTATGACTACACTGTGCAACAATTGGCAGGGTTTGGAGGTGTCAGTGTCCCCCTTCTGCAGCAGGAACTCAGCTCTGTGCTGGCTCCACTGCATGCTAATGCAGAGATGGGACCCAGGGAGAAGCTCCTACATGGATGCCCTTGCCCAGTCCTCCTCTGCAGAGGGATGCTTTAGGGCTAGGGAGGGTGCTGAAACCTCAGGCCTGCAGCAGTGACCTGTGGTGGCTCCCCAGCTGCTCTGCTCCCTGGGCAGGGAGCTTTCCTTTCCCCTTGCACGTATCCCTAGGGCCTGGCCCAGCTGCTGGGCTGAATATTCCTGTTGCATAGCCTGCAATGGTGTCTGCAGGCTAGATGGGAATGGCGCATTCCCACTGGTTGTCAGTGCAGTCCCATCCAGGCCTGTGCTGCCCAGTGAATGTGTCATAGAGCCAAGAGGGAGGGAGGCTGAGCACTGCCCTTATATTTCGCTATAAGCGCCATGTCATAACATCAATAAGACTCTCCAGGCCATACGGTCCTGGGACCGCGGCCCTTTAAATCCCTCAGCTCTTAATGACTTTGTGCCTTCTAGAAAACCTAGCTTTGTGTAAACAATTTGTCAAGGAGCTTCGGCGTCAGCTTCCGTTTCATTCCCATCGTTTGTCTGGCAGATACTTAATGGCCTGCGTGCCCTTTAGGGGCCATGGCCAGGTCAGCGGGAACAAAGCCAACGATAAGCATAAACATCAGCTTCAGTGCATGACACTGTGCTCTGTCGAGCTGCCGATAAGTTCTGCGTCCTCTGGCCTACGTTGTCCTTTGTTCACAGCGCCCAAGGGCGTCTGCGTGGAAATAGGATCCTCGCTGCTTAGGAGCTCATCTCGCCCTGCTGATTTCTCCTGCGCTGGTGTCCCAGGCCTCTGCACCTGATAGCACAATCAGCCCTTGCAGCAACCCACCGGCACGCCGCAAGAAGAGGATTAGAATGCAGAGGGCAGCTCTCTTGTCTGCAGCTGTGGATACAGCTGCCATCCACCATGCCCTGGAAGAGCTGTGAGCTGGGTAGCTTTCTATCCCTTTCAAGTTTATTAGTGTTCTGGTTGTGAGGCTGGATGGCCAAGGGGTTAGGGCACTAGCCTGGGACTTGAGAGACCTGGGTTCAGGTTCTTCCTCCCCCGCAGACTTCCTATGTGACCTTGGGCAGATCAGCCTCGTTTCCCTGCCTGTAAAATGGGATTGTGGTGCTGCCCTATCTCCTAGAGTGTTGGGAGGCTAATTACATTAAATACGATAAAACAGTCAGCTAGATGGTAATAGAGGCCTTATAAGTACCATGGATTATTGATGCATATGACCTGGGCTCTATTGTGGTAGGTAGAGGTCATACACCAGTGTACCTCCATAGTTCACATCTAGGCCTGAGAGGGTAGCTTAGTTCTCATGGCCCAGTTAATCCCTCTCACTTCCAGCAATGCCCAAAGGGTTTTCCGGAATTCCAGAGGATCGTGGAAAACAAACGTCTTCCCATCCACCACGACCTTCACAATGTCCTTCACCACCACGTGAAGTTGCGTAAGCCCTTTTGGACCCATGTGTTTAACCTTCGTTAATGCAACTTCAACCCTGTTGAGGCTTGGAAAGCCGAATGGAGTTCACAAAAAGCCACAAATAAACAGCTCATGAAAGACCCGATGCAGAAGATCCCTGGCTTCGATCTCCCACAAAGCTCCCAGGCAACCCTCAAGCGCATCCGCACAAACCATGGCAGATGCGGATACTTGCTGCACAAATGGAAAATTAAAGACGCTGCAGTGTGTGCCTGTAGTTACCCAGAACAGACTACGGACCATATAACGACTTAGTGCCCGTTTCACAAATACGGAGGATTCACAGCAATACACTCTGCTACTCCAGATGCAATTATCTGGCATAACCATCTGGATGTAAAATTATAGTTGTTGCTCTACATTTACATCAGCCGTACGAAGATGACTTCCAGCAATGGTGCCAGTTCTGATGGGTTTTTTTTCTTTTTGTCCGTTTGGAACTGTAACAAAACTGCCAATTTATGTCACAGTCACTTCACTGCATATAGATTGTGGAAGGTGCTGACTTTCAGTTGCTACTAGCCAGAGCTAGACTCGAATAACCTATAGAAATGTAAGCTGTATATCCCAGCTGAAACCAGTTCTTTGAGCCATCTTTTACGTTCTTAAATAAGTTGCAGTTCCTCAGATGGGCACTAGGCAGCATGTGACTGGGAGTTGTTCAGGGGATCTAAGTTGAGGAAGGACATGTGAGTGAACAGTATATCAGAAATTATTCTAATAACTGCGTTCAAATAAAGGAGAGTTAGTCCTTTGGGGTCCAGCTCTATAAGAACAGAAGAACGGCTGTACTGGGTCAGAATAAAGGTCCATCTAGCCCAGCATCCCGTCTTCCGACAGTGGCCAATGACAGGTTCCCCAGAGGGAATGAACAGAACAGGTAATCATCAAGTGATCCATTCCCTGTCACTCATTCCCAGCTTCTGGCAAACAGAGGCTAGGGACACCATCCCTGCCCATCCTTGCTAATAGTCATTGATGGACCTATCCTCCATGAATTTATCTAGTTCTTTTTTGAACCCTGTTATAGTCTTGGCCTTTAGCTAATCCTCTTGAAGGAACGCCACGCACAGCGGCAGTTCACTGTGACAGGTGCTACAGTGACACAGAGATGATTAATAGATTATCACATGGTTAGTTGGGATCATTCCACTGCGCCCCAACAACACAGTGTTGGCGCCATCATATCATAGCACAGCCCGACAATGCAGCGTGGACCGTTCCAGCATAGATCCAGCACAGACACCTGAATGCTGAGCCTGGCCTAGGCCAGCTGGAACAAACAGGTGCCACTAGGCGTTCTAGGAAAAGTCTGGGCTTTATTCGCCAGATCCAGACACCTGATGAGTGTGGGTCCCAGTAGGGTAGGGTGACCAGATGTCCTGATTGTATAGGGACAGTCCTGTTTTTTGGGTCTTTTTCATATATAGGCTCCTATTACCCCCCACCCCCTGTCCCGATTTTTCACACTTGCTGTCTGGTCACCCTACAGTAGGGGTCAGTGTCCATTGACTCCAGTGGTTGTGGTTAAAGCAGTTTCATTTGTCCCTCCTGCCTACGTTTGAATTCACAATGCTTAAGGCGCTGAGCCTGGAGTGGAACTGCCATTGTCTCACTGCCTGGTTTGCAACAGGATCCACTTCAGCTTTCCCAAGGCACTGGGGGCCTGGATAGATTTAGATTGAGACCATGGACCACTGATGCGTTAAATCCTTCCCAAGCCATAAAGGAGCCCAAGAACGTTTTGAGGCAGAAAGTCGACTGCTGCAATTGAGGGAAAAGTGGCTGATCGTGGAAGGAAATTCTCCTTCATTTTCCCAGACAGGCAGCAGGTACTGGCTTTCACATCTGTGAGAGACACACAGATACCAGGGCTTCTGCTGCTGTTTGAAATGAGCCACCGCCGTACGGGAGCTGGTCTCTAGAACAGCTCCGCTTCTGCTGGTTTTATTGCTAATCGCTCCCCGCTTTCCATGCTTAGAGTAAAAGGACACAAACAAACTGGAGGCGATAGCAGCTGTTTTCATCCCGCCTTCCAGCCCTGACAATGTGGAGACAGTTGCAGTGCTGGGATTTGATGGCAGAAGCTTACTGGGGAGGGGGGAAATTTACCTTCTGCTGTAAATGACTGTTTCTGAAACTGTGTAAAATATACATCTGTACATATGCTCATGCTAAAATGAATCCAGCATAAAGGGCTGCAGACACGTGAATTCTTGCCTACGGCCCCTTTGAAAAATACTGAGAGTCCCAGTTTCAAAAGCGCTCAGCACCCAACTGCTCCCAGGTTAGCACCTAGATTTCCAGAAGTCCTCAGCACCCAGCAGCTCGCATTGTTCTCAATGGCAACTCTTAGGTGCTGAACATTTTGAAAAGCTGGCCCAGTATTCTAGCTTCGTTTGTGGCCCCAAAAGTGATCTCACATGAGACTTAGACAAATAATAATGATAGAAAGGAGGAGCTGTGCCATCTCAGACTGTGGTCTCATCCGATCGAGCTGGGGTTGAGCCCACTTACAGCTTGGATGGGAAGACTGAGAAGGTCTTAGGGGCAGGTTTTTTAAAGGCATCTAAAGATGTAGGTAGGCACCTAGTGAGATTATCAAAAGCACCTAGACCCCTGATTCCTATTGGACTCAGTGGGAGTCAGGCATCTAGGCACTTTTGAAAAATCTCACTAGGTGCCTATTTACATCTTTAGGTGCCTCAAAGCCTTTAAAAATGTGGCCCTTCGTCCTTATTAAAATCAGGCCCTCGTCTCAAGTTGGACACTCAAAATCAGTGGACGCTTTTGGGCTTTAACTTCTCTTTGTCCACTTACCCGAGGGGCTTGAAAGTGCATGTTTGTCAATTGCTTTGAGATGCTCAGAGCCAAGCAGCTGAAGGAGTACAAAGCATTGGAATACAAAAATGGACATGCTGTACCTATCCTAACAGCCCCAGTCTCAGCTCACCACATCCCTGGCTAGTAACTCCTGAGTTCCCTAAGGAGTCTGTCTTTGTAACAGCTGACCCTGGTGCTACACCGTGGGGGAGCTCTGCACCCTTCAAAAGCCTTGTACTGTAGTCAGTGAGTTTTGGAAGAAGAATGATTGGATTCCGTGCTGCAAACCTACAGACGCTTCAGTGATGCATGTAGGACAAGGGCAGCATGGCTTAGTATGAAAGAGGAGAGAGGATGTTACACTTCTTTAAGTTTTGTCATGCCCCAGGCTTTCTCTTGTCTTGCTCCTCTGAACTGTGCTCATTCCAGGTGTCCATTGTGTCATCAAGTGCCTGGCTGTGTAGTTGGTCTGGCTTTGCATTATTGATCGCCTACTGTCTGCAAGGTAAAGGAGGCCTGTCTTCATATGTTCATGCCATGCATCTGGGAGAAAGGGATTGTACCTCTGCTCTGATGTCTTTGCTGCATCTCATTTCCACAACATTAGGGCATATAATGACTGCTAGCTCTGTATCGACTGGACACTATAACAGGTGTAGCCAGTTAGCAGTCCCCAGTCTGATAGCTGGACTCTAGGCCAGTGGTCCCCAACCTTCCTGTGGGCAAGAGCACCTTTCTGTGTGGCCAAGAGTCTGGTGGGTAGTGAGGCAGCGAGGCTTCTCAGCGGCATTTCAGTGGCGATGCTTCACCGCTGGAAGTGCTCCTCGGCGGCATTCCGGCGGCAGCTTCACCGCCAGAACCGCTCGTTGGCAGCATTCCAGCAGCAGCTTCTCTGCCCTGACAGCGGGTGCACATAAATGCCCTGGTGGGCGCCAAGGCACCCGCGGGCACCGCATTGGGGACCCCTGCTCTAGGCCCGTGGTTCTTGCCTTTTCCATGCTGTGACCCTCCCTGGTACAGCAGGAAAAGGTTTGGGAGAGTGCTGTGACACACCTCCTCCACCCGGCCTTGGTAGGCTGCAATCTCCAGGTTGAGAATCCATGCCCTTCCTGAGCCAAATTCATCTTTGGGGTAAGTCTGTTGAAGTCCATGGAGTTGCAGCAGGGATTGATTTGCCACAGTGGCTGTGACCCCTTTTGATTACCCAAATGGAGACCTTCCTTGTCTATAGGCAGCATGCTCAGCCTTGGGCTTGGGGCACTCTCCTGGCCTCAGTAGTGTAAGCACAACAGAGGGATTCCTTCAGCCGCTGCGTTCCTGAAGAGTTCCTAGGCTCAGGATTGGAACAGGACCCTGCAGGCAGAGATGGGCGGAAGGAGCTGGTGAACTGCAAAAGGCTGAATATGAATAAGTATAAACATCCCAAAGGCTCCCTTTCAGGGAAATCTTCCTCTTCTCTTAAGCAATTAAATAGGACCCAGAGGCCCACTAAAATTAAAATAACAAAATCCATTTATTCTGGCAGAGACCATTTGTGAGCACCTTTGCCAAAACATTTTTGTGGTGCTGGTCTTTTTAAGTGGCTCCTTTGCAATAAAATCCAGATGCCATCCATCCGCAGAGCCCTCCAGGCAACTGGCGATGTCCATGAAAGATGCCCTTTGTAATTAATTAATCTCCCCAGCACTGTGGTGGTGCATTCCCAGTGGTTCCCAGCGCAATTCTTTTTGCCGACCCCAGCAGAAAAGGAGCGTATTCATTTCTGAGCGCTGAAGAAAGCCTTTGTGCTGGAAGGAACTCACAAAAAGCGCTAAGCTCCTAACTGGGAAGAGGCAGCTGGGATGCAAGAGTTATCAAAAAACAAACAGAAGTAAGAAAAGCTTTTAATTTGCCTTGCTGGGCCGCCATTTCCAGAGCCCCTTCCTTTGCTGATCACAGATAGTCCCGTTGATTTACTGACCGGCTCTGCCCAGTGGAATCAACTGGCCTCAGTGGAGCTATTGACTTTAGTGGGGTTACACTTGGGGTTTAAAATGTTCTGCGCCTCCTACTCTGTTCCCCTGGCCCTGCAAGGGGCTGTATGCCTCCCAGCCTCACCGAGGAGCTGGGGGACCCTAAAGGGCCGGGCCTAGCTGGTAGCGAGAGGCAGGTCAGGCTGTTGTGACAGGGAGCTAAGATGCCTTCAGAAGTTCTCTCCCTTTAAGGGCGTGACAAAGGGTTTGCATTAGCATGGGGTGCTTGAGCCGTGTATGGGGGCTACCTCCTGCCCCTGCACTGTGAACAGCACTCAGTGGTGTTTTGTCACATGTAGGCACATGGATATATTCGTTATCCACGCTTGTGTGAAGCTTATGAACGTAGGCGTAAATGTGTGCTCCCCTAGAATCCCATGGGAACACTGTAACTATCAGGCTAATTAAAGTATTAGCAAATGCTGGTAATTATCACAGCTGCTTTGGTGGGAACTCTCACTTTACTTTTGTTAGATCTGGGCCCTCTGCATCCTCACTTCTTGGGATGAATCAGCATTTCCATTATATGAATATGGAATATATATACACCCCCATCTCCTCCATCCCTCTCACACCCGCTAGGAGTTTATAGCTTGCGTTGGTCATAAAACTTGTGTTTCAGGCTGAAAGCCTCTGCCACAAAGTCTCAGCACCCTCTGCAGCATTCAGTTGGGAATCTCATTTAAATCAGTGTTGTGGTTTAGGGGTGGGTGACAAACCCATGTAACTCGGCTCCCCATGCCTCAGAGCAAACCTCCATGCTTCAGGGCATGAGGCCGCCTCCAGTAGATGAGGGTCAGAAAGGCACTTTCCCTGTGGGCTTGGTTATAACCACCTACTGTAGGGTGCATTGCACTTTCCTGTGAAATGCTTCAAACAGGCCACTGTCAGAGGCAAGGTACTGGATTGGGTGGACCACTGCTTTGAGCCCCTCTGGCAATTCCTATGTTGTAGTGTATCCAAGGCAAAGTCCTAGAAATGCCAAAGAGTCTGTAACCTGTTAGCCAGTCTTGTTCCTTTCTAGGTAACAGGACACAGGCCTGGCCCCAGAAAATTATGAGATTGGCTTAAAAATCATGGGATTTTTTGGTAAAAGTGGTAAATGTCCGATTTTTTTCCTTCTGTTTTTCACCCATTCAGGTAGCAGCCAGGTGAAGTCTTCAGGCTTCTCTCTATAATAGTGGGGGGCTAGAAACACCCTCTATCTTAATAAAAAGGAGAAGAAAGCGGAGATCCTCACAATCCTTGGACTCTAGGCACTTGAAATCAATGGAAGGTGGTTGCATAGCCTGCTTAAGTGCTTTTGCACATCCCAGCAAGCACCTATCTGCATTGTTAGGTGCCTAAATACCTTTGACAATCTAGCCCTAAGTGCCCAAGTCACTTGAAAATGGGATTAAGGCTCCTAATTCAGGTGAATTTGAAAATGTTACCCTTAGTTTCTCTGGGCTCCAGGTCCCCATCTGTTAGGATGACCAGATGTCCTGATTTTATAGGGACAGTCCCGATTTTGGGGTCTTTTTCTTATATAGGCTCCTATTACTCCCCACCCCCTGTCCCGATTTTTCACCTTTGCTCTCTGGTCGCCCTACCATCTGTACAAAGGGGATAACAGTTCTTCTCTGCCTTACAGTATCAGACGCTCTGGTAATGTTACCATGTAAGTGCCTTGTAATAGGATAAGTACCTTGGAGAAATCTGTCTCACTGATTCCATGTCTCCATTGAAATGACGCTCAAAACTCCAGTCTCTTCTCTGCTGCCTACAAGTATTCTCAAGATCTTGCTAGCAGCAGCCAGTCATGCCGCTTTTTCAGTTGTCTGCACTGTGACAAAGTTCCTCCTCTACCTTGGTGAGTCCTGCGCTTATTGGCGGATTTTGATCGCCTCAGAGATCTTCCCCTCTGGTAGAACCCACAGTCAAATTCCTCCTGTGTCTGATCAGGAGTTGGGAGGCTTGGGGGGAACCCGGGCCCGCCCTCTACTCCGGGTTCCAGCCCAGGGCCCTGTGGATTGCAGTTGTCTATAGGGTTTCCTGTAACAGCTGCGTGACAGCTACAACTTCCTGGGCTACTTCCCCACAGCCTCCGCCCAACACCTTCTTTATGCTTACTGCAGGACCTTCCTCCTGATGGTCTGCTGATGCTTGTACTCCTCAGTCCTTCAACTCTTCTCACTCTCAACTCCTTGTGTGCCTCTTGCTCCCAGCTCCTCGCACGCAACCCCACAAACTAAAGTGAGCTCCTTTTTAAACCCAGGTGCCCTGATTAGCCTGCCTGTCTTAATTGATTCTAGCAGGTTCTTCTTAATTGGCTCCAGGTGTCCTAATTAGCCGTCCTGCCTTAAATTGGTTCCAGAAAGTTCCTGCTTGTTCTAGTGCAGCCCCTGCTCTGGTCACTCAGGGAACAGAAAACTATTAATCCAATGGCCAGTATATTTGCCTTCTATGAGACTTCTGTATTCCACTTGTCTGGGTCTGTCACAGCACCTACTCTCACACTTTCTTACCGCATGTTAATGACAGTACATCGTGAGGCTGGAATGAACGGCTCATGGTATGAAAGCAAACTGGGCTGTTTCTTTCGTGTAGCACAGTTCTAGGTCCTAAGCTCTTTGGGACAGGGGCTGTCTCTGCTTTGTGTTTGCACAGCGCCTAGCACAACGGGATCTAGTTCCATGACTGGGGCTCCTAGGAGTTATGGCAATGCAAATAATACATGCCAATAATAAGCTGTAAGGGCTCCCTTGCAAGCTCCCATTGTTTTCTGTGGCACTGTCCGTTTAGGTTCCCACCTGCAGATAGGGTTGCCACCTCTGAGATACAAAAACTCAGAGCAGCCGGGATGACACTGAGCCCATAAAACTGGACAGCTGGCATCATATACTGAATGTCCTTCCCGGTTTCCCAGGACTGCTACCTCAAAAAAGGGAGGCTCCTGGGAAAACCTGGTGTGACGAACTAGGACTGTTGTTAAGGTTTCCCTGAGTACTGTGTGGGTGCCTCGGTTTCCCCTATGCAGTGCTTGAGTATCTAGGTGGTGGGACAACGGTGCATGATTGTTACAAAGCCCTAGAAGGCAGGGGTGGGCAGAGGCCTGGACACAGAGAATGGCCCTGTCTCCTGGCAACAGATGGCCCCGGCCCCTCCCCTGCAAAGGTGAGAGATGAAGGTGTTGGAACAAAGGGATCAGGTGACCTCCTGGCCCGGGAAGGAGACGAAGGGGGAGGAGGGGCTGGAGAGTTTCAGTTGGGAACTGGCTGGAGAGGAGGGGAGAGAGGCAGACAGGGTCTGGCCTCCCTGCCTCCGTTTGGAGCTGTGGGGTGAAATGCAGGGAGCCCCGAGCTGTGGTCTAAGCTCCCTGCCCCCCGGAAGGGCCCGCAGGAGGGGTCCTGGTTGTACTGACAAGCTCTGGTTGGACTGTGTTCCTGGCATCTCTAATAAACCTTCTGTTCTACTGGCTACTGAGCGGGGTCACTTTAGCCAGTGACCTGGGGAAGTTCGAACCTGGTCACACCAGGCCGTTCCAGTTCCACGTGCTCCCTTAGGTCGGGTGGGCTTGATGGCACCCGCAGGCCGCATGTGGGAAGGTTTATGCGGCCCGTGCCCTTTTTCCATCCCAAAACCCCTGGGGTTCAAGCTGAGATCAGGTCTTTTCCCAGCGCTCCAGTCTGGAGGGCTGTAATTCGGGCTCTCTTGGTTAAGAGCCTCCCTCTTGATCTGGTCCCCTCTCTGACCACGTGTCTCTGTCACCAGCCGCTCGGCATCGGCCCCTTTTCCTGGATGCAGCCACGTCGGGGCGAGGTGGTGACTATAGACCGTAAAGCGCCACCCAAATAGATCCGGCTGCTGCTTCTTAAGGGCCTGCCCCATGGCCAGGCATTCCCTCTCTATGGCCGGACCGTTCTGCCTCCAGGGCAGCAGCTCCTTGCTCAGATACCCGATGGGGTGTCTCCCCCGCTTCGCATAGGCCTGCATCAGCACCACGCCCAGCCCTGTGTCTGAGGCTTCGGTGAACACTGTACAGGGCTTGGCCCGGTCTGGGTTTACTTGATTTATCGGCCCCTGGATTAGAGCCTCCTTCAGTGCACAGAGAGCCCTCTGGCCCTGCTCGGTCCAGACTGCCTCGTCTGGCTTCCCCTTCTTACCTAGCTCTGTGATGGGGGCACCTAGGGAGCTAAAGGGGGGTACAAACCTCTGGTAGTACCCCGCCATCCCGCTAAAGGCCTGGACCTGTTCCTTGGTCTGGGGAACAGGCTAATCTCTGATCGCCTCCACCTTGGCCAGCCCTGGGCTGTTGAATGACTGGTTCACCTCTAAAGCCAGCCTGTCCTTGGCCTCTCTCTCCAGGTTCTGGGCTCTTTTCCCAGTTACTCTGAATGGGGGACACCTGATGGGAGGATGGGCTCCCATCTCAGGGGAGAGATCCACCAGGGGGTCTTCCCCCTTCTCCTCCCAATCGTCCCTTACCAGTTCTAGGGGTCCCCTTACTCTCCTCCCATACCACAGCTTGAAAGGGAAGCCCCCTGGTGATTCCTGGGGCACTTCCCTGTGCCATCGGTGGGGCAGGTACTTGTCCCAGTCCTGTGGATGCTGATTTATACAAGTCCTCAGCATCAGCCTCACGGTCCCTTGAACTCTCTCCACCAGCCCCTTGGACTGAGGGTGATATGCAGAGGCCCAGGTGGGCCAGACCCCACCTTTCTCCCACACGCCCCAGAGCCGGGCTGAGATGGCCTCGGATCCCTGGTCTGTAAGGACCTCGCTGGGGACCCCCATTCTGCTGAAGATGGTCAGCAGCGCGTCTGCCCCGGTGGAGGACAGAGCCACCACCTCTGGGTAGCGGGTGGCGAAATCCATCACCACCAGGATGCATTTCTTCCCTGACCAGGTTGCCCTGCTGAGGGGGCCCACCCTATTCATAGCCACCTTCTGGAAAGGTTCCTCTCTGATGGGCAGGGACCTCCAGGGATCTTCTCCCTTACCCCGGGCCAGGTACAATAGCCGGTGATGATACTTCTGGGGCCCCACCGGCTGCCTCATGATTCCCCACAGTTCTACTTCCCCTTGGGGAGCCCATTCCCGGCACAGGGATTCCTTCTCCCACAGGGATCTGTCTCTGCAGTCTTCCCCAAGGGGGTTTGCAGCGCTGTGGCCAGCAAGTTCCCTTAGCTTCTCCAAGGCGGGGTCCCTCTGCAGCTCACTGGCCAGGCCTGGGGTCACCGCCCCACTGAGCCCTGTCCCTGGTGGCTCCCTCCCTGCCATGGAATCACTTCCCGGCCGCACCTCTGGACCAGGCCAGCCTGGTTGGCAGCCGTCCTGCCCTGCCTGTGTGTCCCCCCACTCAGCTGGGGTCTCCGCTCCCCCCGTGCTCAGCGCTGCCCTGGCTGTCCCTGTGGGGCCAGGCAGCGAGCTCACAGCTTTGCTCTCCGCATCAGAGATTGCCTGAGCCACCTCTCCATTGTGCAGGGGGGTGGGGAGCATCTCTCTGTCCCACCCCGCCCTAGGGGTCTGGTTACAGGCAGGCAGGTAACCGGGGCCTGGCAGCTCCTCCCCCCTGCCAGCCAGGTCATTTGCATTTTCACTGACCATTTCCCTCTTAGCCAATTGGTTCCCTGAGTTCAAATTCAAATCCTCGGCCGTTACAGGGCCAGGGCCTGGATCCTGTCCCAAAGATACACAGTCACCCCCCAACAGCACCTCACCGCTGATATCCTGGAGAACCCCAACAACCAGCCAGCCCGACCCCTCCTGGGTCTGCACAGGGATCTGGGCCATAGGCAGGGCGAATGGGTCCGTCCCTGGGACCCTCACCCAGGTCACACAGCCCCTTAGCATCTGGTGGGGGTGCACCACCCGGGGCCTGACCACAGTTCTCTCTGTCCCGGGATCTCGCCACCCCAAGAATGTCTCTCCATTGACCATCACCTTCCGCTCCCACTGGGGATCCGCAGGGCTTGAGTCCAGGGCCAGGAGTGGAAATCTGTCCACCATCCCACCCATCTGGCTGGCGGAGTTTATGGCCTTGGGACCCAGCAAGGGGGTTAGATCCCGGGGCTTTTCCGCAGGGTCTCCCTGGTTCCAATCACCAGCCTGCTCAAAGGCAGTGAGGTGGGCCTCCACATCCCCACCCTCCTTAACCAGGGGCAGCAATTTAGGATCGAGGTTCCCTGCGGAGCTGGCACCCCGGGATCTATCCCCACTTACCCCTGGCCAGTCCCCTATGCCTCTCCGTTCCACCACCGCCAGTTTATGCTGCTGCTTCTCCTGTAGCCCTTTCTCGGGCTCTCACTGTCTCTCACAGTCCTCTTGCTCTCTCGGACTCAGCTCCAGTCCCATTCGTCTCCGATCCCCTGCTGGGGAACCCGATCATGAAGACCCCCGTCTGGTTGGGGACCAGACTCTTGGGGATGCCAGGCTACTGCTCCAGCTGCTCCCAGATCCTTCTGTAGCCCCATCGGGGTCAGGAATCTGCTCCTTAGAGTGGTCATCCTCCTCCAGCTGCACAATTAGCTGGGCTTTAGTGAGCTTCCCAATGCGTATCCCTCTTTTTGCACAGGGTTACAATGCTTCTTTTAAGGAGAAAGCGATAGGCCATCACTTCACTGCTCCCAAGTTGCTGTGGATTCGCAGGCCTGTGTGCTCTTAGCTCCCCACGGTTTCCAGGAAGAACCCCAAGTGTGCCAGCCCTTCTCCAGGTCACCGCCTCTTTGCCAGGGTCGAGCTGCAGCTCCTCCGCCCCTGGGTCCACTCACGGCACCCCCAGGGGAACCCTGTCACTGCAAAAATCCTTCTCTCTCCCAGGGCCAAGCCGCAGGCTCCTCCGCCCCTGGGACTGCTCACTGCAGCCCCCAGGGGGACCCCATCATTGCACAGTCCTTCTCGCTGGTCACACACTCCCAGGGGTTAAGCGTAGCTCCTCCGCTCCCCGAAACCGCTCCTCTGTGAGCCTTCAGCACGCCTGGACCTCGTTAGCCCCCCTTCGTTCTACTGCTCCCCAGTTACTTACTGCAGGAAGCGCCTTCCACGGGGTGCAGAACATCCCACCGCTGCCACCAGTTGTCCTGGAGTGTGGGGGAGTCCGGCCCTGCACCCCTCTTCCCCGGATTCACTGGGAGTCTCAGCCAGCCAGTAGAACAGAAGGTTTATTAGAGATGCCAGGAACACAGTCCAACCAGAGCTTGTCAGTACAACCAGGACCCCTCCTGCGGGCCCTTCCGGGGGGCAGGGAGCTTAGACCCCAGCTCGGGGCTCCCTGCATTTCACCCCACAGCTCCAAACGGAGGCAGGGAGGCCAGACCCTGTCTGCCTCTCTCCCCTCCTCTCCAGCCAGTTCCCAACTGAAACTCTCCAGCCCCTCCTCCCCCTTTGTCTCCTTCCCGGGCCAGGAGGTCACCTGATCCCTTTGTTCCAACACCTTCATCTCTCACCTTTGCAGGGGAGGGGCCGGGGCCATCTGTTGCCAGGAGACAGGGCCATTCTCTGTGTCCAGGCCTCTGCCCACCCCTGCCTTCTAGGGCTTTGTAACAATCATGCACCGTTGTCCCACCACCTAGATACTCAAGCACTGCATAGGGGAAACCGAGGCACCCACACAGTACTCAGGGAAACCTTAACAACAGTCCTAGTTCGTCACATCTGGTCAGGTAGCAACTCTATCTGCAGACCCTAACTACAACATGAGCCCCAGAAGGGAGAGAGTGCCATTGGATGGCAGCATGCATCCTCTCCCACGATCTGGCTACCTTAACACCGCTCATTCCCTTGACAGGAGTTGACTGCTTCCAGACTTACAGTACAAAGCTTCCAAATTGGAGGGAGACAAGAGAGTAGCTGCAAAATGGGCATTGTTGCGATTGGTGCTGCTACGTGAGGAAAGCTATTCACAAGAACTGCCTTGTCCAGCCGGTGACAGCTAATGCTCAGACTTGTCAAGGGTCCGCTCTTTGCACAGGCATCTGTGACACATGGCATGCAATAAAAAGCAGTCCTCTAGAAACAATCAGTCGTTTCTATCTCATTTGTAACCTAACAACTCAGCCTCGCTTTTTGTTGAGGCCTTTTTGATCGATGGCTTTAATTTTGCTGGTGTTTTGCACAGGTTTCCAATCCAGATGTTGCCACTGCCAGACGGTAACAGCAGTATGGGCCGGGGGCAGTTCATCATGGCACTCTGGTTCTAGTGCCAAGGGGAGGTCAAAGGCTAGGGGTCAGTTGCTGATTTGATTACAGCCCCTGTTTTTCAGGGGCAAAGGGTGTGGTGTCTTTGAGAGCTCTTCTTTGCACTGAGGTGAAACCTGCTACCAGTGCAGCAGGCGTCCTGCTTATTTTCAGTGTCCTCTGGGAAGAACAGGCTCACTTACAGCAGATAGCAGCTGTTTGCAGTGAGAATCGACAAAAAGTAGATCTGAGGTGGCTTCTCGCTTGGCCCAGGACAGGTTCATTTCAATGACTGGCATTTTGCAGCCGTTGGGCTCCATTCAGAGGTGCTCTGTAAGCTGGCATGAGTCTAAGGGGATCAGACATGGGTGCAACTCATGCCCTGTGGCCTCTCAACTTCGGTGACAGCAGGAAGAATGAGTTTGTGATCAGTATAGTAGTCTGGGACTCAGGAGGCTTTTGATTCAATTCCCTGTTAGGCCACAGGTGCTCCGTGTGACTCTGGGTGAGTCACTTATTCTTCCTATGCCACAGGCGCCGACTTTCAGCTTTCCCCGGGGGTGCTCCACCCCAGCTCGCCTCCAAAGCCCCTTCCCCCACTCCGCCCCTTCCTCCAAGGCCGCACTCTTGCTCTGCCTCAACTTGCATGTGTCCGTCTTAACCAGATTCATGCAAAGGAGCTCATAGTTCACATCTGCCACACCATCAGGGGCTCATTCACCTGCACATCTACCAATGTGATATATGCCATCATGTGCCAGCAGTGCCCCTCTGCCATGTACATTGGCCAAACCGGACAGTCTCTACGCAAAAGAATAAACGGACATAAATCTGACATCAGGAATCATAACATTCAAAAACCAGTAGGAGAACATTTCAACCTCCCTAATCACTCAGTGACAGACTTGAGGGTCGCAATTTTACAACAGATAAACTTAAAAAACAGGCTACAATGAGAAGCTGTTGAACTTGAATTGATATGCAAACTAGATACCATCAACTCAGGATTAAATAGAGACTTGGAATGTCTTGGCCATTCCGTTAATTGAATCTATTTCCCTTAAGTTAACGATCCTCTTTCACACCTGTGTGTCAACTGTCCGCAATGGCCATCTTGTTTATCACTTCAAAGGTTTTTCTTCCCCTGCTGTTATGGTTCCTCTCAATTAATTAGCCTCTTAAGGTTGGTATAGGCACTTCCACCTTATCATGTTTCTCTGACTGTATAAATATCTGTCCACTGTATGTTCCATTCCATGCATCTGATGAAGTGGGTTCTAACCCATGAAAGCTTATGCTGAAATAAATTTGTTAGTCTCTAAGGTGCCACAAGTATTTCTTTCTTTCTTATTTTCTTTTTAGAGTTCAGGCTGGCACTGAAAGTTCGTTCCTCTTTGTCTAAGCACTGCAGCAAATATAGGACCAGCTCCTGCAGTCTTTTCTCAGGCAAAACGCACACTAGCGTCAATGGAAGCTTGGCCTGTGTATGTAAATTGTTTTTAGACCTCGCAGAGTTTAGGCCCAGCAAGGTGCATTGCACCTATAAGGGTGGGTAACCTTAACCCTGAATTCCCTGGCCTTTTGCACAGTGCATTGAATTCTTAGAAGCAAAGGCAGCCTTTGCCTCTTTTCCACACCACTTCACACTGAAGGCGATGGGAGTTTCACGAATGGACAGGAAGGAAATGTGGAGTGTAGAATTCTTTGGGGCGGAGGGGAAGGAGGAAAGTATTGAGGGCAGGGGGATAGGACTGCACATTTTTAGGTGAAACCATTGTGCTGTCTCCTGGACAACCCCAAAAGATAGTGACTGACAGTCCTGGCCCTTGAAAATTCCTCATACCCTACAGGAAGGGAGTGTCTTTCTTACAGGAACTCAGTGTTATTCAAGGGAATTCAAGACAGGAGGCAGGAAATCCCCATGTGGGAAAGGAGGAATTTAAAGGGACAGGACTCTGGTAATTTATAGATTAAATTGGTTCTTACTGTGCAGTTGTAAGCAGAGGTTTGAGTTTTTTCTGGAAGTTCCCTGTTATGTTTTCATACCATCTCCTCCTGACTCAGACCCGGCTCTGTCCTCTACTGTACATGCCAATACCAGTGTGACAATCGGTTATTGTGAGACTGGCCCATCAAGTGCATTGCCACATCTCCCTAAGGGTATGTGTTCACTGCACACGAACGGTGTGTTCTTTACTCGGGTTAGCTAACTCAGGTTAAAAGAAAAGGCAACTCACCTTTTAACTCGAGTTCAACCCAGGCTCTCCTACAGACTTTAACTCGAGCTGCTAACCTGAGTTAAAAGCTGAGTTGCCGCATCACGCTGCTATACTAATCCGAGTTAAGAACATACCTTTTTTTGCAGTGAAGACATTCTCTCTGCGTAACTAGAGAGTATGAAACTGCTCTGTACAGTAATTGTCTTGATAGGGTGTTGCTTGTACAGTGTTATAAGAAGTTATTGCAAGCGATCCTGGAGGCACTGGGACACTATAGTATCCTCAGAGAAGCCAGAACCCCATTAACTCCTGGACCTTGTTTCTTTAGAATTTAGTCTCATTGAACATAAATGGGCAGTATCATAACTGACATCCTTATTAATCCACTCTTCATGTTGGTGCTGTTGATCACTTTTCAGTCTGCTTTCTGCACTGAGAGCGTATTTGTGTGGATTAGCTCAATCCAGTTCCAAAACAGATTAAACTGAGTGTCCATGTGGGGAGCTAGTACGGAATAGCTATTCCAGGCTATTTCCCCATGTAGACAAGCCCCAAGAGCCTGATCCAGTTCCCACCAAAGTCCATGGGGGTATTTCTGGTGACTCCAGTGGAAATGGATCATCAGGTGTTGCTACCTTTCCTGTTGCATTAACTTCATTAGTATGATGTTGCGTTCTTGTTTCCATGTTGACAGTCTCTCCGCCCTAGCTCCCTGAGTAGCATCATGCTTTCTGTAGTATTGCCCTTTTCTGAGCCATTGGGACACTTGAATGTCTGGCTGGAGAGGGGCAATCCATGTGCCCACCCCATTTCTGTTACTGACGCAACTCAGAGGTACCATGCAAGGGCGGAACTGTTTGCTAAGGGACATATCCAATTAAGGAATAGGGAAGAACATGCAGGTGGAAGAACATGGTCACAGCAGCAAATCAAGTCACCCTAAGCAATAGAAAGGAAATGGGAAACTCCCTTACTTGGGTTTCAGCCCTGTCCCATGACCCTTGGTGTTGAGCCCAGCTTTCCCTTCTGTCTCCCGAAGAGCCACCCATAGGCCATGATTCAGCAAAGTTCTCAGAACGTGCCTCACTTGAAAAAATGCTCAGTCCCAGTGCAGTCAATGGGGCCACTGATGGGCTTGAAATTTGGCCTGTGCTTAAGTACTTTGCTGAATCAGGGCATCATAGCTCTTCCCCTTCACCGCCTGTGCAGGAGGAGATGGAGTTAACCCCTTGGTCACCAGGACACAGATAGTGTCCTTGCACCCTGATGCTCACTCCCAGGTCATCATCATCTGGGCCATGCTGTGCCCCAGTCCCAATGATGTTCTCCATTAATGTGTTTTCTCTCTCTCTCTCTTCCGGTTAGGGACCTGATGCCCAGAACCCTCGATGGGCAGATCACCATGGAGAAAACCCCCAGCTACTTCGTCACCAAGGAAGCACCTGCTCGAATCTCTGCCATGTCGAAGGGCACCAAGCTCATCGTGGTGGTACGGGACCCCGTGACCCGAGCCATCTCCGATTACACGCAGACTCTCTCAAAGAGGCCAGATATCCCCACCTTTGAGAGCCTGACCTTCAAAAACAGGACTACAGGCCTGATCGACACCTCGTGGAGCGCCATCCAGATCGGCATCTATGCCAAGCACCTGGAGAACTGGCTCCTCTACTTCCCCATTGGGCAGATCCTCTTCGTCAGCGGGGAGAGGCTGATCAGCGACCCCGCCGGGGAGCTGGGCAGGGTCCAGGACTTTCTGGGCCTTAAGAGGATCATCACCGACAAACACTTCTACTTCAACAAAACCAAGGGCTTCCCCTGCCTGAAGAAGGCTGAAGGCAGCAGCAAACCGCACTGCCTGGGGAAAACGAAAGGCAGGACCCACCCCAATATAGACCGAGAGGTGGTGCAGAGACTGCGGGAGTTCTACAGGCCTTTCAACATGAAGTTCTACCAGATGACTGGGCACGACTTCGGCTGGGACTGAGGCTGAAAAAGAATAATTTAAGAAAAGAAAAAATATAGTATAATATATATTTTTTTTACATATCAGTAGAGAGGGAAAAACAAAAATGTAAGAGTTGTGCTGAAAACGCTCTCCGTTCTGTTTGTTCTTTTTAACATGATGTCACTGCTTGGTTTGTTTTCTTTCCTCTATTAGCAGCGGGTTGGTGTCTGCTTCCACGGATGAGGCAAGATGGCTGTGGGCCAAAGCTTGGTGCTATTGAAATCAACAGGGCTCTGGCCATTTATGTCAGTGGTTTCAGGATTTGACACTGTCTATAGAAAAGTCTAGGAGCAACACTTTCAAATTTGCCTAAGTTCTATTTTCAAAAGCAACATAGGCATTTAGAGGAGCCCAACTCTCATTGAAAGTCAATAGGATTTAGGCTTCTAAGGCCAGATTTTAAAAGGTATTTAGGCGTTGCTGTGCTCAGCCTTGCAATGCCTAACTGATTTAGGCACCCAAATCTCATCATTAAGATTGAGGCTCCTAAATGCCTAAATCACTTTTGAAAATGGGACTTAGGCTCCTAAATCAGTTAGATATTGCAACAGTGAGCGCAGCAACACCTAAATATCTTTTATAAATCTTGGCCTTGTTGACTAAGGGTTGGATTTTTAAATCTGTTTAGGTGCCTAACTCCCAGGAGAGGTGCCCAAATGTCTTTAAAAATGTATCCCTTAGTCACTTTTGAAAATAGGACTTAGGGTGCTAAATATCTAATTCACTTCTGAAGATCCCGGAGCTGGTCTGGACATTCTTTTTCCTGTGAACATTTTTGATCAAAACATTTTTTTTCACATTTTTATCAATGTTTGAGGGTTTGGTCCAAAAAGTGGAAAAAAATTCTGCAACCAAAAACCAAGCATTTTTTCAGCAACAAGCATTTTTTCAGCAACTGGTTAAAAATGGGAGTTTTTTTTTTATTTTATATATATATATATATATATATATATATATATATATATATATATATATATATATATATATATATATATAAAATTGAACTAATTTGGGTTTTGGTTGTAGAAAGCGGAGGAGGGGAGGAAATAGGTTTTGACAAAAACTGATCTTTTGACATGAAAATCTCAGTGTAGTCAAAAGGCTGTTTTCCAGCCCACCAGCTCTCAAGCAGCTTCCCCCATCACTTTGTATTTTCTCCTGGTTACTATTTCAGACCTCACCCACCTCTTTCAAGAGTCCCATTCAGAAACTTCACCAAGCCAACATGCCTCCCATTGGATGTCATCCGGAGAGTTTGAGGCTGTGACCTTCATGGGGTTTCACACTAAGAGGGGAGTCATTGTGGGCTGTAGGGGGATTCCATGTCCAGTATATTCTTGAATATGGAATAAGTGGGTAAGAGCCAGAGTTGGGGGAGGGGAGGTGTGTGAGGTATCCTGCTAAGTCACATTCAGGAATATGTTGACAAGGCCCTCTTGGCTTCAGAAAAATCTCAGAAGAGAAAATGTTGGTGCAAAGGTTCATTTGGGGGAAAAAAAACAACAGTGAGGGAAGGGAATCCCTTGTTCACAAGAGTGTGGTGAGAACCTAATGCCTGCCCTGCTGAGAACAAAATGGCAGCGCTCTTCTGGGGAACACGGGAGAAAACAGGAAAGAGCAGATTGGGTTTGTAGGGTTTTTTCCATATGTTAGCAAAATAATTCTCCATGTTACAATACCTGGAGATCTTGATTCTTTACCCTGATTCTTGGCAGCTGTTTTGTGGCTTCTATAAAGTGAGTTGGTGGTAACTCTCCATTCATTAGGCAGGTGCCCAGATCACACGATTTGCCCCTTTTGTCAGCAGTCTCATTAGATTTATTATTTATATTAGCACCTGAAAGCCCCAGTCATGGACCAGGACCCCATTGTGCTAGGCTCTGTGCATTATCATTGCTGTTTATTAGGTGTATTACAGTAGTGCTTATGCACTTCATGGATCAGGACTCCATTGAACAGAACCAAAAGACAGTCCGTGCCATGAGGAGCTTTCCATCTAAGAAGATGGAGACAGACAGGGGAGCACTAGGTAACAATGAGACAATATTGGTCAGGGTGAAAAGCAACGGTTCCAGCATCACCAGCTGCATAACCGTCGTCATGATTTTTTTTTAGGCATCACAGCAGAGGAGAAAGTTCAGGAGGATAATGAGTTGATCATCAGAGAGGTCAAGATAATGTGTGTGTAATTACCCTCTAGCTCTACAGATGGTCCCTCCATTTCCTGCCTACCTGTTCCGAAGGTAAAGAAAACAGGTCAGGGTCGAGGGCTGTCAGTTCACCATCTGCCACCAACGTCACATTTGTGTAAAGAGAGAGAGGTTAGAGCTGAGCCTTCCACCCACTCCTGGCTCTCCTGAATCCACTTCCCCGCTTTTCTCTTAACCAGCTTAAGAAACAATCCTGAACATTGCTGAGGCTGCAGGGGCTCAGAGAGGACTTTCCCCCTCACCACTGCAGAACCAAACCTGGGTGGATTCACAAACAGGACCCACTTCCCGATCTAATTAAAATCACTTTGTAGTCATGTTGGCAGGGCTTTCTGAAGGCCTTGGCCCCAAGACTTTCTCCCACCTGTTGCCCCCATAAAGCCTTATCTGAGCTCAGGGTTCCTTACCCAGAGTCCAGTAACAGCTGGCCGGCAAGCGAACATTGTCATTTTCTCTGCAGTTCACCCTCCCACCTCCAGCACGAGAGGTCACAGTGACCCCGCTACCTTCAGCCAATATGGTCACCCGCTATCTCAGTTCTTGTTGCAGAATGTTCCGGCTCCAGCTTTAAGCCCTTTTTGGGCAGCATCCCGTGGCACAAAACATCTGGGTAAACATTTTATAATCATCTTCACCAAACGAAGAACAAAAAGCAGCGATCAGATCAGTCAAACGTGACCCAGAACAAAGCAAAGCCACAGCGCTCACTCGAGCGCACAGCGCTTCCCTTTGTGTCTTAATCCTCGCGGAGGTCTGTCAAAGGGCAGAGTCATGGGTGGCTACAGTGCTCGCCTGTTGTTAAGATCCTGGATGGCTGTGGGCACAACAGCCAAAGGGGCTGCTGCCACAGTCAGACTTTCTCAGCTGAGTAAACCAGAATGTGCGGATGAATTTGGACAGTGAAAGAATTTTCATCACCACCTCCAACGTTCATCCAAAATTCAAACCAGAAGATTGCTTCTGGGGCAGCAAAAATGCTGTTAACTTTTCCCCCTTGTTATATTTCCCTATCAACCTCCTCTGGACTTCCATTTTCTAGCCCCAAATGCCAAAATCAGAGCAAGTTGGCAACTGTTTTTAGCAAAAAATTAATGACAAAGTGTGTTTCCTTTCCCCTGAAATTTGACATTTTACTAGAATATTTCAATGAAATTTCAGAATGTGAAATGCTTTGACCAGCGCTCTGGTTTCTGAGTGATCATGCTCAGCTAGTGGGCGTGATGGGAGAACCATCAAACTGGCCCGTCTTTACTTGTTTTGCTATCATCGCTTTGCCTGAAAATTGAATCTACGGAAAGCAATTGATTTGTTTCATTCAATCCACTGGTTTGGTTACAGCTGGCCTGCTGGCATTGCTCTTTGAACAGCCATCTCCAGATAGTCCGCTTCCCATGTGAGCATGCCATCTTACACCTCCAGTTCCAAAACTCAGCTGTTGTTGAGCAATGATATCGCCTTCTTCATTGTCACAGTGGTTAAGCCTAACAGCAAGGCAGTGGCTGCTTCCTTGGAGGGTTGAGGGACTGATGCATTTTGAAGTTCACCAAAGGCTGAAGCTGTCTGAGCGACTTGCTTCTGTTACCCGGAGCTTCTTTCAGATTGTGGGTGCAGAGCTGGCCCCAGTCAAGTGTTTAAAGCCTGATCCAAAAGCCACTGCAAGTCAGTGGAAAGGTTTCTATTGATTTCAGTGGCCTCAGAGCAGAACCCTTGATGAAAAAAATAAAAAATCCCAGTATGTTTCATCCAAACCGTCCGTGGAAGTTTTCAAGATTTGGCTTTTTGGTTTTGGCCATACCACATCCATTCAGCTGAATTGGAACCAAGCATCTGAAAATCCCACTCCCCATACCTAGCACTTCGAAAAGGCCCTCTTGAGGCCTGGTGACAATTCCCCTTGCTTTTAAGAGAGGGCTACAGCATTTATGGTCCCTATGCATTCCCAACACACACAGGACACGTGGAAGGGAAATGAAAGCCCTCTCTGTGAAATGTGGCCTATTAGATCGTGTTTCCAGACAGCTCTGACTCATGTAAAAAGCTCACTCGTATATTTATATGACACAATGCTTTCCCCTCCCCCAAAGCTGCATTACTCTGCAACAGGGAGTCTATTGAACTTTGAACTTCCTGGCAGTGGAATATAGACTCATTTTAAAATATTTATAATGGCTGAACATTGTATTCAATATTGGTGATTCTTATGGCAAGAATCCCCTGGGCTGCAGATAACAAACCTCGGTGTCATTTTTCAGCCTGGCTTATACATGTAACCAGTGCCAGAGGTGATTTGTATGGGAATGTAAATTACGCTCCCATAGGCTAACTTAGCCTTCCCTGGTGGGATTTTCAGACACACCTAAGTGACACAGGAAGACAAGTTGCCTTGAAAGCCAATAGGGTTTGTGCTTCTAAATCACCGAGGTGGCTCTGAAATCTCATTTAAATTTTCTCAGCCCCACTTGGCAACATCTGAGAGTACGTCTGCACGGCAGCGGAGGTGTGCCTGCAGCACATGTAGCTAGCTTGATTCTGGCTAGCTCGGGTACCAACAGCAATGAAGCTGTGACCACACAAGCTAGCTGCCGAAGTAACTACCCAGGATTCTGGGAAGTTTTGTACAGCCCACGTGCTGCTGTGGATTGCCTGCTCTTGGCACTCATGCTAGCTAGATTAAAGCTAGTTCAGGTCTCGTTACACGTGCTGCATTCAGACCTCTGATGGCAGTGTAGACATACCTCGAGAGAGTCTAACAGTCCTGCCCAGTGACAGCAGGGGTGTTCAGAAGGAGGGATAAAGTACACCAAAAGTCCTTCTAAACTCTCTTTCATGGCTGAATTTAGCCCACGTGATTGTACCGTGTCCCCCGGTAGTGGCCACTGGACCAGGCATTGCGACTTCCTAAGAGCTCCAGTGAAGCTGCCTCGCTGCAATTCCTCCCCGCACAGTAAAGAAATCAGTCATGACCTTCCAATCGCTTCCCAGATTCAATGTCTTGGATCTCTTATAAGCCATCATCTCCATTTGAGAACACTGACAATCCCATCTTGAAGCATTTGTTAACAGAATCAAGGACCACTTTACGTTTCGTAAAGTGTTAATTGCCTTCAATCATTAAGTCTGCTGCTGTCAGATTGAGTATGACTAGCTATGCAACAAAAGCATCTTGTGGGATGCCTTTGGAACAAATTGTGATGCAAAGGTAGAGTTACAGGGATGTATCATTAATCTCGGTGCAAGGTTCTCCTCCTAATCCTTGTGAAAGCTAATGGGCGTCAAAATCAAATGGCCTTATGACATCAGTTGGGAGAACTAGACCATCTGCAAAGTTACTGAGCTATTGGCATCATTTAAAAGGTACACAGTCACCGAGTTTAGGGCCAAAAATTAGGCTTTGTTACAAAACAAAAACATTTCACAAAACTAAGAAATGGGATTTTTTAAAAGCACCTAAGTGCCTTAGGCACAACAGGGAGCAAGTTTCACAGGCCCAATGACACATAGGCACCTTACACCCATTGTTTTTCAGTACACTGTAGGCCTGCTCTATACACAGGTTTTGTACCAGTATACGTGTTGGTTAGGGGTGTTATAGCAGTACATCTAACGTGGACAGAGACTGGTATAACAATGGCTGATCCCAATGTAGATTAGTCCCCTTCCCATACAGGAATCGCTATACTGCTATCAAGCATCTTTATACTAATATAACTGAATTATGAGGGTTATACTGCTTTAACTATACCAATTGTGGTGCAGCTTTGGTGTGTAGACAGACCCTTAGCACCTGTCATCTGTACCTTTGAAACTCTTTCCTGTCCATTGACTTTCAAAGCTCCTAAATCACTTAGGTGCTTTTGAAAATTCCACTGACTGAATAAAACTTGCCTTTTTCCTAGTAGCCTAAAAAAAGCTAGGCTCGCAAATCTCATTGAAATCTAATACGATGTAAGCCTCAGATCCTAAAAGGTATTTAAGTGAATTCAATGAGAGTTAGCCTCAAAAATACCTTTGAGGATCTGGGACCAAATTACCTAAGGCCCTTAGTCTGATCTGAAAATCCTAAACAAGCGTGTGGGATGAGTTTAATCAGTCCCCTGTGTAGGGAACCCCCAGCTCAACATTACTGAGAAAGGGTAGCAGAACTGGAAAGTGCAATTGACTTAAAGAGTTTGATTTTTTTCCCAATGGAGTAAAGTGGGCTGGAGGGAGGCAGGGGGAGGCTTGGTCATGAAAAGCAAATAAGAGGTTTAAAAATCTTTCCGTTTTAATAAGCTAAGGTGTTCTTGGGCCCAGATAAGGGTTGGGTTTGTGTTTTGTATCATAGGCAACTTTTAGACTTTCACAGTGTTTCTTTAAAGTGCTGTATCAGTAGGGAGGGTCATAGCCTTCGCTCAGTTACACAGAAGCATCTCCCACTTAGCCTCCCTCTGATCGCAATACACCCCTGTAAATCAGGCTCAGCTGACATTGCTTTATGTCCGTACACGCCTAGCACAAAGGGGTCCAGGCTCATGACAGGCTCCAAGGTGTTATTGTATTATGAATAAATAATAGTAAGATGGGTGTTTGATGTTAGAATCAGGCCAGATGGGAATTGCACAGCATGAGTACACAATTGGACACCCTCCCCCCCGCCCCGTGATTTTAAATAACTGGCAGCCTTATCATCAGACGCGCTGCGCACTTGGAGCTCCCTTCAACTGACTTCAGTGCGCCACACCGGTGCTCTCACTGTTCAAAATCGGGCCATGGCTTTTGGTGTAATGGTACAAAACCAACCCGTGCATTTTCCTTCTCTAGACACTCTAATTGTCAGATGCAAAGTCAACAGACATCTTTCCATTGATTTGAGAAGGTTTTGGATCAGACTCAGAAGCCCCAATTCAGCAAAGCATTTAGGCCCAGATTCTCAAAGGCATTTAGGCACCTAATTCCCAGTGATTTCTAAGAGCATTAGGCACTGAAATACCTTTGAGAAGCTGGGCCCTAGGCACATGCTTAAATTTAAGCACATGCATTGCTGAATCAGGGTAGACTACTGAACCGAGATCTAGCTGCCTGGATCTGAAAAGATCAGACTAACAGGGCTTACTTTGCAGGGCACTGTGTGACCTTTCTTTCCACTGATGTGCTAAAAGGATTTTTGTTGTTGGGATTCCCTGGGAAAAAGCTACTGTATCAACATTCTGAGCCATCGGGTATATAATAACCTCACAAGGAATTGTCTTGTCCAAATATTTTAAACACTAGAAATGAACCTAAACACCAATATGTCATGGGATTCCAAAGAATGAGGCTCCTGTATTTTAATGCAACTGATATTCCGGGGGGAGGGATATAACCTTAAGTTATATTTCAAGCAATGACGTGCTTGGTATATGGACATTTATATCCTGAATTTAATTTATTTATTTTAAATAACTGATATTCAGCCTCCTTTTTTGAACCCCACACCAGTTAGCATATATTAAGTTAGATCTCCAGGGCAGGGGACGTGTCCATATATTTTTAAACATAGAAAAAAACCCCTTGTTTGTACATAATGGGTCTGGTTTTCCTTTGCTTTGTGATCTTCTCATTTCCTCCCTTTGGTGCTATTTCTGTGTGGACCCGATTAATTTAATTTAAGACTGAAGAAGCACACATCTAATAAAGTTTACGGGTATTGAGAGGCTGTGCTGTCTTCTTGCTGACGGCTTAGATGCAAAGGAGGGGGAAGGTATATGATACATACTGAAATGGAAAATTATTCATTTGTATGTGTTTTCTTCACTTTAAAATAATGCTCTTAGGAGCAATGATCACATGTACGTGCAGATGTATAAAACGGTTTGAAACAAGGGGCGAATTCTTCTCTCAAGCTCGTGTAAATTTGTCGTACCTCCTATTTACCAAATAGGCATTTCTGTGGCACTCATTGTCTGTTGGCCAGATTTTTTAAGGCCTTTAGGTATTGAAAGAGGCAGAGAGGCACATAACAGGGTTTTGAAAAGTGTCTGGATGCCTAAATCCCGTTGAAATCAATCCTACTAGGTAGAGCTGCATGATTAATTTGGTGGCCAAAGCACAAGGCTTGGAGAGGTGGCGGGGGTGGGGATTGTTTCAGCTCATCCTGAAACGAAAAATTTCAGCATTGTGATTTTGAGGGGTTTTTTTTGTTTTTTTTTAAATAAAACGGAGGCAATTCTGAAACAAAATGTCTTTCCAAACCAAAAAGTGAAAACGCTTTGTTTTGGAAGTTCTGAAACGAACCGTCTAGCCATCTTCGCTATATTTATAGCTCTTTTACAACCGAAACAATTCACCAAACCCAACCCAAATTCACAAATTGTTTCAGTCGCCCCGAATGAAAAATGTCACCCAGCTCTGGCAATAGGCACCCACCTGCCTCTCTAGGCAACTAAATACCTTGAAAAAAATCTGGCCCTGAATGCCTCACAACTATTAATTGGGCCACCCCAGACTTCTGTGATTTAGGGAGGTCCTACAAATGAGGGAACTGCAGCCCAAAGAGGTGTGGAGACCTGTCCGAGGTCAGGGCCTAGTGGGTTTAAATCGGTGCAGCACCACTGAAAACACAAAGGGTGGAACACTGGCCCTGTTGAAGTCCACTTCAGTGGAGCCAGGATTTCACACACGGCCTAAGAAGTTGAACATACACCATTTTAGGTCCATTAAGTGAAATCCAAGGTGGAAACATTTAACCAAGAAACATATGCAGCAGCACAGCCATGATGTATCAGGTTCTCACTGTGGTCAAGTAAAGTGATATTCTATTTACTTTTTTAGATGTATAAACAGATTAAGTCCCAGGAAAAATATGCTCCTAAATTTCACAATAGTTTATTAAACCACAGAAGTTTAATAGAATTTTTTGGCTTTCACAGAAAAATGTTCCATTTATTTCCTGAGCTGCTTTGATTTTATTTTCTTTTAATTATTGTTATCCGGAGTTAACAATGTGGGTTCTGCACTCCACCCAAAAAAGACTACCCAGATTGTAACTGGGGAGTTTAGTTTAAATAAAGAAATAATTCCGCACGGCCAGCACAATATAAAGAAAGAGTTCTGCTTAGACACAAAGTGATAATCAGCCTACCTTGTTTCATATGCTTTATTAGCCAAGCTATTTGCATGCAAACAGGTTTGGCTTCATGGCAGTTTTTAATGTGTGTGACATTGCAAATGAGAGGTAATGCCATTTCGTGGTTAGTGCAAGGGACGTGGAGCCAAGACTCCGGAGTTCCTTACTTATTTTGGGCCTGATTTTCACATGTGCTGAGCACTCAAATTTCCAAGGATCTGATCTAAAGTCCTGTGAAGTCAACGAGAGCTGCTGGGTGCTTTACACGTTTGAAAAATCAAGCCACTTGCTGCTACACTTCAAATGGTGCAGTGCTTCAGCTGTGCTACTGGAGTGCGTCAATGTAGACACTATCGATGGGTCCTCTGGAGGGGTTCTCTGGTCAGCATAGGTAATCCGCCTGCCTGAGAGGCAGTAGCTAGGTCAACAGACAACAGACAAATTCTTCCATTGACATAGCGCAGTCTGCATCAGGAGTGAGGTTGGCTTATCTATGTTGCCCAGGGGTGTGGCTTTCTCACACCCCTGAGTGACGTAGCTGGGTCGACCTAACTTTTTAGTGTGGACCAGGTCTTAGGAGCCTAAATACCTTTGTGAATCTAGGCTTTAGTTACCTAAATATGGTCTTAGGAGCCTAACTTTAGGCACCAGGTTTGGAAATCTTGGTAACGTAGCACTGGTCAGAAAATGGCAATCCTCCTCCTCCTCCCTCCCTCCCCCTGCCTCAAAACAAAAACAAAATGTTTTCAGCCACACAGTGAAAAATTTGAGGCTTTTGAAATATTGGTTTTTTGGACAAAAAATGCATTTTTTAATTAAATCAGATATTTTCCATGAACATTTTTATTTAATCAAGAACCCAATTTTCTGTCAAAGCTTTTTTGACAGGAAATTTTCAACCCACCTCACTGACATGAAATCAACCAGCCGTCTAACTAAAATATTCCCCAAAACTTTTCCATGTGACCAAATCTTAGGATTTTATTGTGATTCTCCTGACCTCAGTTTCTGGAGTCATGTGAATACATAAGAAACTCAACTTTCAATTTTAAAAAGCAAGTTTCTAGCCCCCATGGTTGTGGAGAAATGCTTGAAATCTTGACTCAAGGTACCCAAAAGGCTGAAAAAAACAGAAGGCAAACAGAGCCCAAAATCTATTATTTTTAAAAATCTCATGATTTTCGAGCCAATCTCATGATTTTCATTGGCCGGACTCCTGATTTTTGAACACTTGGGATTGGTAACTGGACATCAGTGTACTTTAAATGCAGCCTGTCTATGAATAACAATGATCTTTGTAAGTATTCCCTAGCCACAACCTTTCAACTGCTTCCCCTGGATGTTTGTGGGCCCCAACTCATGGGCCTTGTTGAAAGAAGGAAACAAATTATCTGAGAATTACAGTGTGCGTCATAGTTCTGCCGCATGACTACTTTCTAAGGGGCTCTCCCCTGTCATAAAGACAACCTGCAAAGGAAACATGCATGAAGAAACCATTATCTTTTTTTTCTACTTTTTTTTATATATTAGTTGCAATATTTGCCCTTGTCTACAGGTGTGAAATTGACATGCGATCAGAATCAGGCCTGACATCTAGAAGTCCTTGGACAGACACATAGTAGACCGGAGTGCCAGCTGGTGTAAATCAGCGTAGCGCCAGTAAGTTCATGGGGGCGATGTTGATTTACACCAGTTCGGGAGCTGGCTTAGTTTCCTGTATTTTCTCCAGATAATTTATTTTGTTCTCTCACCAAGGCCTATGGTTTGGGGAATGCAAGCAACAGCTAAAGGAAATGACTGAAAGGTACTGGCTGGGAAATATTATCTCCTCTCATTCAGGGCGTATGAAATAAAATCAACAGACTTCCCATACTGCTCAGTGCTAGCCATCCCCTCTAGTGGGGTGCATAACTGAAGGCAATGGGGAAAAAATAGTCTCATAAGCAGGATGTGCAAAATAAGTCACTAATCTAATTACCAACCATTCTGCACACTTACAGCTCACGTCTGTGTTTTCTCCTAATAGGGAGGGTTTAATGAGCTATTTGCATTATCATAGTGCCTAGAAGTCCTAGTGATGGACCAGGACCCCATTGTGCTAGGTACTGAAAAAACAAAGGGTGAAAAGACAGTCACATTTACTATGCATAGTATAGGAGCTACTGCATAGAATATGCAGATATATTAGTAGTTTTAGTAGGTGTAGTCATACCACCTGGGCTGTTCTATTCGATTTCACATGCTAAGCAGGACAAGGCTTATTTAGCACTAACAATGGAGACCTAAAACGAAAACATTGGCTTATTGCCATTCTCCTCCTAGTCAGTGATGACTAGATGCCCCAGCATGATACTGGTTCCATTGTGCTCTCAAGGTACTAACTTTGGGAAGAGACTTCATGGCAACACCCTAATCACTGGTGAGTCTTTAAGAGACCCCCTTAGTACTTTTGCAGGAGCAATTCCTTTGTCTCCTGGCCAGATTTTAATTGAGCTAATTACATCTGTACGATCAGCAGTTCTGGAAGAAGGCTATAAAAGTTATCGACCCCGAATAGGGAAGTGGCAAGAAAAAAGATGACGACAACGACATCTGACCTCCATAAACTCCACTGCAATGTTAAACAGCTGCCGTCTTCCTCCCCAGAGGTGGCTGCATTTCTGAGGCGGGTAAAGTGATTCATATACATAGTTTGTAAATTGCTTTGGGATCCTTTGGCAGGAAAGGTACTCTATAAATGTCAGATGTAATTATTAGTGCTATGTTTGTTTCGCCGGGAGGCCCTAGCTTTTTCCCCTCTTCATCCTCAAGCCATTATCACAGACATCATCCTCCTGGCTAAGGCGCACAGCACTGATTGCTTCATATTTTGAAGGTATAAAAGCACCAATCATGTAGTCTCTGAACACTGAACAATATTAAAAAAACATGCAGGTTACTCAACCGGTGGCAGCGGCGCTCCTCCACCCTTTTGCTCCCGCAGGCAAAGGTCTGACAAAGCCATAGCTCAGACACTGACTTTGGTCATCCAATGGGGAACTGGGTTCCAGCATCGAGGGTTCGCCATTGAGAATGCCTTGGCCTCCTGAGGCTGAAATCCGACACTGTTAGCTCAATGCTAATACTAGCTGCCGTGGGGAGAGAGAGAGCTAGATGGTCCCTCCAGGAGCCAGCATGGAAACCACGTGGGGCTTTGCAGCTCAGAATCAAAGCCTTTAATTTTACCTGGGAGCACAGGAAAGGGGGTCATTGCACTCTGGAAGAAGTGTAATATGCTCCCTGTCGCGCCCCTCACCGAGCAGGTGGGCACTGCATCCTGGCCTAGCTACAGCCCCTGAATGGCTTCCGTGCAGAGCCCATGGTGGTCAACAACCTGGAGGTCACAGAGGCACAGGTAACAGTTGCCTGGTCCACAGACAGTCACAAGACGTAGATGTAGGGTGACCATATTTCCCAAAGGGGAACCAGGCCACCCCTCCCCCCGCAAGCAAGGCTGCGCACACACCCTGCCCCGTGCACACAGGGCTGCTAGTCTAAGCACCCATCCGCCTGCCCTCCCCCCGCACACACACACACACAGGGCTGGGGCTGGCTCGCCAGTTGTTGCTCAGTTGGCGAGAGCAAACGGAACAAATGCCCAGGTTTGCCATAGAAGTTGAGACGTCCGGGACAGAGCTTAAAAAAGGGACTCTCCTGGCCAAACGGGATGTATGGTCACCCTGTGTAGGTGGACACATGGTGTTAGGGCCAGGTTATCGGCCCTGCGGTCAGGAGACGAGGGGTGTCTGTGTTGAGCTGGATCAGGAAGTCGGGTCAGGCACGAAGTTGCAGGTGGGAGACAAGTAACGGAGTCAGGGATGAATCAGACTCAGAAGCTGGAGTCCAGGGTTAGCATGGCAAGGTCTGGAGCAGAAGCAAACAGGTGGCCTATGACTTTATTCAGACAGTTCCCCATGATGGTCCCCTGGTTTATATGCCAGCATGAGTTAATCAGTGGGCTACAGGGAGCTGCCACTCAGGCACTGTTGGGTGGTACTTCCTGCAGCGCCTAGCTCACCCAATCCTCCAGCAGAAACCTAGCCTAAGCAGAAGCATTAGTGGCCAAGCCCTCCCTCCCCCCCCCCATGGTTCCAGGGTCTAGGCCTGCAAGTTCCTACATATGGGGCTTTTGGCCTCAGCTCCAGGAACAAATGAGCACCCTGAAATTGCAGTGACAAAGGCTGGGTGAGCCCCATCAGGGACAGATAGTAGCCCCCAGAGGCGACGTGGGGGAGGGGGCATGAGGGATCATGTTGCCTGCCTCCCTTCCTCCCTCACATCCCCCCGATTTCTGTTAGAGTTTGCCAGCCCCGCTCTGCTTTCTTTGGATTGAGCGTCAGCCAGTTTGCCTTTACCCAAGCCCCAGTCTGGGCAGGCACTGGGAAAGCAGACACTGCATGGCCTGGGTTCTTAGTGAAGCCATGCACTGAGGGCATCACAAGTGAGATGGGAGGGGGGTAATAGAATAGTCCCTTCTGGACGACCCCACTGGCCAGATGAGCGATTCCTTGATAACATCCCGTGGGAGCTCCCTAGTCCGAGATTTCCTGAAAAGCCTATCACCAGTTCTCCTATAACTGTTCGGAGGCATCACTCTGGAGCAAAAGCCACTTAAAGGAGCTACCTATGTTGCTATGGCATTAATGTGATGGGTCTGCCCGCGTGAAGTGTCTATAACCAGTTAACTATCTGACCAGGGTCACGGGTTACGGTCCTGCCTACCTTTCATCCACCGCACACACCCTTTGAGGGAAGAGTGTGAGGGGCTTGTTAGTCTGGCTGGTACACAGCGCCACGGAGCTCTCAAGCAATAAGAACACAATGCGGCAACGCCACCAGAAAGGCACAAGTGCACAGGGCCGGCTCCAGGCACCAGCTTTCGAAGCTGGTGCTTGGGGCGGCATCGAGAATGGGGCGGCAGTCCGAGTCCCGTGGTGGCAATTCGGCGGCAGGTCCGCTCTTCCCGTCGCTGAATTGCCACGGTGGGACTCGGACTGCCGCCCCATTCTCACCCACCGCCGCGGCAATGGGGCGGCAGGTCCGCCGCTCTTCCCTTGCCACCGCAGACTGGGACTGCCTGCGTCAGGAGCGGGGCCCTGCTACGTCTGCCTGTATCGGGGGCGGCAAAATTGTGAGAGCCGCCCCTGCAAGTGCAAGCCCCAGGGGTAGGCTCACAGCGGTCAGAGATGGATTGCACCCCTCCAGTCCCCTGACCATGGGTGCGTTAGCTGTTTAACTGAAGAAATGTCTCATTTTAGCTCCAAGGCCAGAAGAAGCATGTGACTATCTACCCACAGCAGATGTTTCACACTTCAGCATCCTAACCCCCTCTAAGGCAGCACATTCGCAGTACCTGTTGACACTGAAAGCTGATAATGAGAACACTGGACCGATACTGCTATTTTTAATTGTAGTTATTTGATCTCTGGCAGGTAACACTACAAGATTATGACACCTCCTCCAGTGTTGCTCAGTGGGATTGGTCCTGCTTTTGGCCCACATTTTTGCACATCTCTAATAAAGCATATGGTGACAGTGGAGTCAGAGGTGTGATTGCAACGTGGGTAGACGTACCTGTGCTAGTAGGGCTAAAAACAGCAGTATAGCTGCAGCGGTGTGAGCAGTGTGAGCACATCCGGGATTCTGGGTACCTACTCGCCTTGCTAGCTTGTGCCGAAGGCCACGCCATCTCATGGACACTGGTATTTTTAGCCATGCTGGTGTGAGTAAAGGCAGCACAGGTATTTCTACCCAAGCTGCCATCACATCTCAGATTGCAAATGTAGACATACCCAAAAGGAGACCGTCAGCTCCTGTGCTCAGCTACTGCACTGCTCTACTCTTCCAAGGGCAGGACTGCTCTTAGCCATTGTTTGTCACAAGCGGAACCTCGCCTCTTCAGGCCCCTCCTTTGATTGGCAGCGTGCACTCAAATGTTTATCTCTGTCACCAGCCCCCACGGTAGTTACCAAAACAGATGCCTAGGAACCGGCAACAGTGGAAAACAAGTCCCTTCATTTCCTCTGCTCCTTGGCGTTCACTAGGAGCAATCCAGAGGGGGGCCCCCCCATTGAAAAAACATCTGTCTTTACATTTCTGCAGTGAATATGCACTCAGTATTTTACCTCTCACTTAATTTTTTTCAAAGGTATGAAGCCCAACCTGTTTTAAGCACTGACATAAGTCTTGTTTTCCGTTTGCAAATGGCTCCTGAACTAATCCTGACTCCTGCAAATGCATACGCCATCTGTTGCTATACGCCAAAAAGTTTGGACAAAAAATTTGCAGTACATGTGTTGTTTGAGAACTATTCATTCCATCCATGTGTTATCGGTAGCAATTGGTCAACCAAGTCACATGGTATTGCTCCTGGTCCCCAAAGCCTTTTAAACAGAAGTAAAGTAAGTAGCGAATAATGTATTCTCCAATGTGAACTTTCAGATGAATAAGTGTCTATGCTAGAATGCATCCGCCTTTATGGATTCACTCACGTTCTCGGCAGTTGTTCACTTTTTTGCAACTAAAGTATTCGCAGAATTGTTATTCATGAAAATACATGTGGCTCTGGATTTTTTTAACTTTTGAGCAGCTCTGTTACTTCCCAATTCCCAACTATTTGTGATCCAGTACTAGAGAAAGTAGTTGAGATGAAGACCAGGAGACTGAGTACTACCAAGAAGTAGCAATGCCATGCCACGCTTCGTGTCGACACAGGCTGGAAAATACTTGCCTGAAATCATGGGTCATTGAAATTCAAGCTCCATTTGACTAGTGGCAAAGGTTTATTATTATTTAATCATATTACAGTAGCACCTAGCAGTCACAACCCAGATAGAAACCCCATTGTGCTAGGCGCTGTACAGACACAAAATAAGAGACAGTCCCCAAATGCTTACACGCTATATTGACAAAGAAGGTAGTAAGTAATATCCCCATCTTATCATTGGGAAATTGCTGCCCAGATAAATTAAGAGTGGGGTTTTAGAAACTCGGCATCTTAGGCCTGGTCTACACTACAGAGTTAGGTGAAGGCAAGGCAGCTTACGTCAACCTAACTATGGAAGTGTCTACACTAAAATTTCACTTCCACCGATGTAACTCCCCTGCTACACTGACTTAATAATTCCACCTCCACAAGAGGCACAGAGTCAATGTTGATGTAGTTAGGGTGACACAGTGTCAGTGTAGACACTATGTGGCATACATCAACTGTTACTGGCTTTTAGAAGCCATCCCACAATGCCTCACACTGGCAGTTCAGTCAGTGCAAGTGCTCCTGATAAGGACATGTAACCGCCGACACCAGGAGCCAAGAGTAGACACGCACAAGCAATGGAATTACTGTGGTAGCTGTATGTCAACCTAAGTTAGATTGACAATTTTGTAGTGCAGACATGCCGTTTGGATCAGTAGCGTAGGCAGGTCCAGAGCACAGGGGGAGTGGCACTATAAAAAGGAGCCTCCCCAGGCTCCCCCGTACTCATCCGGCGGCGCTCAGGGTCTTTGGCGGCACTTCAGCGGTGGGTCCTCACTCGCTCCAGATCTTCGGTGGTACCCACTGCCGAAATGCCTCCGAAGACCCGGAGCGCCGCCGGGTGAGTGCAAGAAGCAGCGTTTAAAAAGAAGCGGCGCCTTTTTTCAGCTCTGCTAAACTGGACTGATACTGCTTTCTTTAGCCCTGCTAAATAAAGGGCGCCACTTCCTTTTTAAGGCGCCACTTCTGCTCCCAGCGGCCGCTCCCCCTGCTCCCGCCCTGGCTACGCTACTGGTTTGGATCCTGCAATATATCAGCCCCTGAACATGCTGTTGTCTTCCACCTCACATTGCATGCCTGCTGGCTTCCGTCTGAGCACCAGACCTGCTCACTGGACACCCCACTGGCCTAGCTATTGAGCACACTCACTGACCATCCCTGAGCAAGGATCCCCTGGATGATCTGATGCCCCTAGGATGTGTTGCCTTTTATGATGATGATGATGATTTCCTGACTGGACTCAAGCTGCTGTATAATAGAGACAATCGGGCGTGAGAGTGTGCACAGCTGCCCAGAGCATATTACGTACAGAGAGGGCGCGAGTGCTGGTTCCTGTCCTCTGACAAGCTGTCCGGTTGGGGAGCCTGTCAGGGGCTGCAGATGGTTAAACAAATGAATAGGGCAGCTCTAGGCCATAACCGATGATCAGCAAGGAAGCCCAACTTTCCCTCCCTTAGATCCTTCACTGTCTCACATGAATATTCCAGTCCCCCCCAGGCTTCAGCTTTAACCTTTCAGACACATCCACTGGAGGGGAGCGGGTAAGGAAGAGAAGGAATGAAAGGAGAGGGAGACTGATCTGAAGCCCAGTGAACGCAATGAAAAGATTCCCTTCACCTGGCTTTGGATCAGGCTCTTTGCTACCTGTCACATGGGGCTGGGAAAGCATCCCAGGTGCCTCTCGAACGTTCCTCTGGATTCTGCTCCATCCTACGACAGAGGGATGGTCGATGGGGTGCTCACCCACAGCAGGAGCTGAGCTGCAGCAATCCCCGCCCCCACCTTTCCCAACACTGGGCTCCAGCGCTTTGGCTGAGGGAAAAAGCAAAATTTCTGTCTGCATTGGCCAAAAACACCCAGTTGAAAAGAATGAAACAGAAGGTTACAGAGAATAGACTAAGAGGGATGGGACCGGGCAAATGGGGGTGGACCAGGCTGGTTCTGCAGGGCTCACCCCCTTCATCTCTCTCGTCTTCTGGCCACAGCATTACAGGAGTCCTTGATGTCCCGTCTTCTCTTGCTTCCCGCTTGAGACTTATGTTGCATCACCCAACACCCCATTACAAGGACACCCCCCCACCCGCTCCCCATATCCCCATGTGCTCCCCTCTCTGGCTCAGTCCCAGTCTGCAGCATTAGAGGAGCCCCATCTACTTTCCCATCTCCACTCTAGTCTGCTGCCCTACAGTATTACCAGAGCTCCCCCACATTGCCTCCACAGTGCCGGAATTAGACCCTATGCCATGGCCAGGGCTCCAGAAGCCTGCAGACCCTGCTGGCTGATAACCCGCTCCATCACTCAGACATTTTTATACCTGAAATGTAGCAATGTTCCTTTTTAGTACAAATAAAAAGCCCCAATAACCCAACACCAGAATTAAAACAAAAAAACGCTAAGCATCGTAATCCAAGAATCTCCCATCTACCTTTTTATCTCCCTTCCAATTTGTTGTCATAAAACCCATCTGTTTCCGTTGGCGGCCCCCCAGTGGAAAATTCATTTCACAAGCACAGCCGCAGCCCCTGTTCCTTCCAGCAGCAGAACTCTCATCTCCAGCAAGAAATAAGACAGGACGCATTAACATTAATGTCTGGCGAAAATGAAAGTAACGACAGCTTTGAAATGGTATTTGATGAGCTTGGCACGATTCATTTTAAACGTTCCCCAGTGCAAAGAGCTGCTGCTGCTGTGTGTGTGTGTGTGTGTGTGTGTGTTTGTTGTGTGTGGCTTTTCTGGTTAGCTCAGTGACACACACTCAGGTGGCTTTCTCATGTGTGGGTTTGTGTCATGTGGGCCGAGACATGGGTGGGGTGGTTTGTGGCTTTGCACTGGTGAGACACTATAGAGCCCAAGGAGTTATTTCACTCCCTGTCCTCTGAAGGATGCATGCATCAGCAGCAGACAGCACGTCACCAGCACCCATCTTCCTAGCACAGATGCTTGCCACATTATTTTCCGGATAAGAACTTAAAAGCCAGCAGTAACAAATTTCCCTTTAAAAAAATGGATTAATTCAGTATTGTAAGAATAGCAACAATACTCACCCAGAGACCACCAAGTGTTTAGCATGGGAGACAAGCACATTTATCCCCATTTCAGTGGCCCTTAGCTCTCATTTAGGCACCTAATTAAGGGTATTTCAAAATACTCTGCACTCAGCACCTCCCTTTGTGACACTCCTGTGTCCTCCTGAGAGATTTTGCCGTTCTTTATAAGCGACATACATCCAAACACTGAAACGCAGCCACGTGTGGAGTGGCATTGGCCCTCAGGTGGACACCTGGTGCACAGAAAGCAACATGCAGGTGAGACGGGGAGGAAAATTCATCCCAAGACAATAGGACAAACCTCTTCTTAAAGCAGAACAGCCGGGACCTTGATTCAGAAGGTCTCCAAACCCCCACCAACGCTCAGATTCCCAGCCTTCAGAAGGTTGCGGAGCTGTGTCGAGCCTGCTGGGCTTTGACCCTGTAGAACTGCCCACATCAAATGGCATAAAACCCACAGAGGCCTGGGTTGCTTCTTGCGAACCCCCCCATGCCTTCAGGTGAAGAGGAGATTTGTCGCCCTGACGTCGGTGGGTTTTAGTGGCCCCGCCAGCTCAGGAGGAGTCTAAATGGGTTTAAACCTGAAAGGCTCAATAGAGCAAAAGAAGAATGTGGATCAATATCTCTGTGCTTCAGGATGCAGAGGAAACTCCCCTTCCCAGGGCCCTGCCGAACTCCCAAGCTGCAAGGCCACTGTGAGTGCATTTCCATGTCATGCCGGCCATAATGGGAAGTGACAGCCGATGAAAGCCACTATTCATAGCCTGGCGAAACGGCTCTTCCCCCTAGATGAGATTCAGTGTGGCATGAGTCTAAACACACAGACCAAAGGGCCTGGAGAATGTATCCCCGTGTCCCCAGGGGCTGACACAGGCCACGTTTTGTTTTGCTAAGGGGGTTTCCTGATTGCACATCAAAGCGGCTTGTGTTAAACAATGGGAGTCTTTGTGCTGCTCTCTGTTATCCATAGTGAGTGGCCCACCCCTGCCACACCCCCTTTCTGTTTTATTTTAGTTTGCATTACATTTCAGGTTGGACACTGCCAGTTGGTTACCAAGGCCCACCACTCTCCTATACTCCTGTGGGTTTGTTGGGAGTCCATGTTAACTCACTCAGCAGGCAGCCTATTTACTCCTCTGCTGTTTGTCTTCAGCTGGTGCCATTAGCTCAGACATGAAGCCTGCTGAATATTTTGAACTGGAGCTCCCTATAGCTTCACTCACATCCCAGACTCCTCACCTCTCCCCAGAAGCTCCAGGACACCTTCTGGGTTCTTGCTTCTTGGCTTTCCCAGCTTAAAAAGTCTTTTTCCTTCTGGCAGGGAGAATATACTGAAGGTCATGATGAGATTCATTTGCAGCTGATTACATCTGTCAAAAGTGGGAATCCAGGGGACTCCTGTAATACAACTAAATAATAATAAGCCTTTGCCACTAGTCAAATGGAGCTTGGATTTGTGATCCATGATTTCAGGCAAGTGTTTTCCAGCCTGCATCGACACGAAGCGTGGCATGGCATTGCTACTTCTTAGCAGTACTCAGTCTCCGGTCTTCATCTTAACTACTTTCTCAAGCATAGAATCACAAATAGGAACTTGGTTTGTTTGCTTCTTAAACTGTCCACATGATGCTTCACAGACTTGCCAATTGGTACACAGCAATCTGGATTGTTTGCTAAGATGGGCACAAGCAAACAGTATGTGTTTCAATACGGCAAAATGTAAGGGCATATATCTAGGAACAAAGTATGCAGTCCATACTTATGAGATGAGGGACTCTATCCTGCAAAGAACTGACTCTGAAAAAGAATTGAGGTTCATGACTCTGAAAAAGAATTGAGGTTCAAAAAGAATTGGACAATCAGCCAAACATGAGCTCCCAGAGTGACGGAGCTAAATAGATTCTTGGATGTATAACCTGGAGAATATCGAGTAGGAATAGGGAAGTTATATTATCTCCCTCTGGTTTTGGCACTGGTGTGACCATTACTGTAATACTGTGACCAGTTCTGGTGTCCACACTTCTAGAAGGATGTTAATAAATTGGAGAGGGTCAGAGAAGAGCCATTAGAATGATTAAAGGATCAGACAGCATGCCTTATAATGAGCTCAATCTATTTAGCTTATCAAAGAAAAAGTTAAGGGGTGAGAAGTACCTACATGGAAAATAGAGATTTGATAGTAGAAGGCTCTTCAGTCTAGCAGACAACAATATAACAAGATCCAATGGCTTGCAGTTGAAACTAGACAAATTCCGACTAGAAAATGTTAACAGTAAGGGTAATTAACCATGGGAACAACCTACCTAAGGTTCTGGTGGACTCTCCATCATGGGACATTTTAAAATCAAGATTGGATGTTCCCATCTAGTTCAACCACAGCTATTGGACTTGAAGGAAGAATTAATTTGCAGAAGTCCTCTGGCTTGTGTTATGCAGGAGGTCAGATGGGATGACCACAGCAACGGTCCCTTCTACCTTCATGGGGAAACAAAGAGATCATAGAGCTTTCTCATACCCCACCCACCAACCAGCAAGATTTCTGTTCACCTCCAGCTAAGAACAAGGCAAATCCAGCAGGTCCAGCTAACAGCATCATCCAGCCACCCTTGAAGGGCAGATACAGAACTAGTGGGCTCCCTGGGCAAAAACCATACCATCACTATATCATATACAATTTTCTCTCATTGTTTCCTTGTCTCTCTGTATCCATCTCATGTCTTATACTTAGATTGTGAGCTCGTCAGGGCAGGGCCTGTCTGTCTGGTGTTTGTACAGTGTGTAGTACAACCGGGCCCTGGTCCATGACAGGCTCCTAGGCGTGATCGCAATTCAGACAATGAATGCTGCTTGCTATCAGAGCCTCGCGTTCTGTTACTGCATGGAAGTCTGGGCTAGGGCTGTAAGTAGTGCAGGATGGACAGTGATGCTTCTATTACAATTGATGGAAGCACAGGCAGTGGGAGCACTATGCCTGCTAATGTAGCAGGGTCTCACCCCTTTCCCCAGTGAAGCTTTTCCTTCGCACTGCAGGCTTTTGGAAATATTAACAGCAACAACCAGAGAAGCAAAATGGCCATTTTCGGGTAATAAAACCAGAGCGATGCCTTGTGTACACAAAAAGTCAGTGCCTCTGAGATGGGCAGCTTTAAATAAATAATCAAGTCTTAAAGCTGAATGCACAATTGCTATTTGCATCATAAATAAATGAGGAGCCTTTTATTCAGCCATTCTGCCTGCAGCACAGAAAGCACAGAGGGACTCCTCAGAGCGCATACACCAAGGATTGTCATTACTTCACTGGCTCCACTCAGGCGCTAGCCAGCTGTTTGCCTCTGTACGTCTGTAGCTAAACACAACTTGCTAATGAGGATAATGAAACAACAAACAAACAAACCATCTTTGTCCTCTCTAAATGCTCAGGTCCCCGTTTTACAGTCCTCTCCCTTCACTGTATACAAGGGGTGGAAATGGAGCTGTCATCATTTGAGACTCTTGGTTTTAAAAGATCTGCCTGGGTGTTTTGTCTTGGGAAGTGGGTGTTTAGACCATGTATTGGAATACCAGGAGTTGCTTTCCCCTTAAGTGTCTGTGTTTGTGCTATCAACACCCTACATTACAGTATATCAAAATAGAATATACACTTAGCTCAGCTGTGATGCTAGCCTGCCCCTCTCTCTCTCTGCATCTCAACAGAAGCATATATTACATACATACATATATTTTTCTTGCTTTTAAAGAGATGAAGGCACTTGTCTTATTGGTGGAGTCATACGGTGACAGTGTCGCTCAAAGAGCATTGCTCTGGCTGATAGGCCTGAAGGCTAATTGGATTAAATGCTGCATCAAGATTTGAAGCCACAGGGCCAGATCGTCAGCTGGTATAACTAGGCAGAGTTCTGCGGGTTGCAGTGGGGGAGCATCAGTTTACATGGGCTGAGGATCTGGCCTTGGGATCTGAGGGAGGGCTAGGGAGATGATTTCTTGCCACCCCACAACCATAACTTCATTCAGGCTCCCACAACCCCCGCAGAAAATCAGGGAACCCATAGTCACGGGCTTTGCAAGCTGCAAACCCTGCCCTTGGGTGATTCTGGTGGGGCCTGTGATTTTAGGCTACCCACCTTGGCCATGGCAGACCGAGGGATGAGGCAGTATTTGATGTCTACATTGCCACTGGAAAGGGCTACAAACAGACACCATTTTTTTTCTTAATAACAAAAAGCTGAGATTAGCCTGAATGTTTAAAAGGGTTGAAAGACTGGGGCAGGGAGGGGAGGGGAGGGCAGGGCAAATCCCTGAGCTTCACAGGCCCTGAAGTCCACTGATGGGCAGAACTTCAGCTTACACCAGTTGGGGATCTAGCTTGCCATCCCTAGTACATACTGCCGTTCTGTACTAGGTGGCTGCTATGTGGTTAGATATTTACAGAACTCTGGTGAGGGGGCATTTCTCTTTTAAAAAGCAAAGTGGATCTTCTGTGGAGTGCCGAGAAGTACCGTGAGGAGCAACTTAGGATCCTTAGAGAACCACGTGAGGAAACCAGAACCCGAAAGGTTCTGCGAGGAACACTCTGACCTCAATTCAACCTTCAGCTTTTTCGTCAGGAATTAAGGACTCCAACTCTATTGGAAATACCCATCATACATGGGATTGACTTGTCAGGTCAGGCCATGCTACACAGATGTGTTCATTCTTGGAAGCAACTGTGAAGCTCCATAAATGGAGCCCTTTGTGTTACAGCTCCCAGCTGACACATGGTGGTCTGGAGCATGATACTACCTGGGGCCTTGTGCTTTCTAAGAGTCTCTGCAAACCTGGCTATTTGTGAGTTGACCCAGCAGCTGGACCAGATGGGGAAGCAACTTTTTGCCAGCTTGTTCCTTCATGCAGCTGAGGGACCTGCTGCGACTTAAGCCTTGTTCTGGAAACTCCCTACCTGTAGCAGTGCTTTAAGGCAGCAGGGAAAGCCTGCAGGAGGGCATGCCACACGACTAAGGGCAAGTGACAGGGTTACTACAGCAGAGAAAAATGAAAGAGCTGTGTGAGTGAGGAAATTCATCCCCTGCCGGGAGCCTGCATCGACTGCATGGAGGGAGGGAGCAGATGATGGCACTCCTTTTTAACAGAACAGGAGAGAATTGAGTTTTGCAGGTGGCCTCTCTTAGGCATTTTACAATATGAGTTAGTTACTGGCAGGAAAGTGAGTGCCTAATTCCAGCTTCTCTCCTTGGGAGGAACCCTGTTAGGTCCCCCCAGACACATTTTGTTATCAATTGGTCTCTTAGTGGGGCTGATTTTATTTGTGGTTATTAAATGGTGGCTGTTTAATTTCTGAATCCGAACTTGGCACTGGAGATTGTGCTACAATTTCTTCCTCACATTTAATCCAAGGGGCCTAATTCACCACTGAAGTCAAAGAAGCTGAATCTGCCTATGCCAACCACCATGCATCTGGCTTAAAATGAAATGACCAAGTAATGATGGATCTGGCCATGCCAAAATCCCAGATCCAAACTGCCTGAACTTTATGGTGAGAACAGAATTGGGACCCACATTCTGATCTGGGTTAAAATTTTCTGGCTCTGGTGTGTCATATGTCAACATGCTTGTGTGTTTCACTGACGGTGCAATTCCCCTCTGGATGAAGGGCTAGCACCCCTTAGTGGGATTGTGATATGTAGGCCTTGTAGTCCATAGGCCCGGTACTAGCCTACTGCACGGGAGTGAATTCCACCCTGTTCTCTATAAATGATTGCCATTTGCTGAAAGCTTTTATTTACTTGGGATAGTCTTGCTGTAGGTGCCTATGGTTTCTAATCTAATGGTTCATTAGAATAAGAGAAGGCAGCAGTGAAGCAGACCTATTTGGCTATACATGGCCATGCTCCTACCTCCTCTGCATTGTTCCCTAGAGTGTATGCTTCAGTGCTTTGTCCAATCTCATCTCAACTGACTCAAATCAATGGGGTTTCTGCCACGCCCCTTTGGGAAACTCCGCCAGAGCTGACTAGATCGCACCATTAGGACACTTTTCCTGATATTCAACCTAGATTTGCCTTTGCTCAATTTAATCGCATTACTTCTCATCAAATCCCATTAGGCCATCCTGAGTAGAAAGGCTTGGCTTCTCTGCTTATTCATTTGGGCCATTGGTGTGCCCCTCTCCAGCCCATTCTGTTCGCTGAGGCACAGAGAAGGAATTGAGGTGATACTAAGCGAGCGAAAGGAGAGGCCAGACAGCAGAGGAAAACAGAGCATTGCTACCACAGCTGTGCTCAGCATCACCCATTCCTGTCCCCTTTCTGTTGCCTGGAGGCACAATACGCTGTCCATTTGGGTTCTTGCATGTCACAAGTAGATCTGTATATGCTGCTTGTCAGGCGGGCCACTTAGACCAGGCATGGTTTTGATTCAGTTATTTATACCAGCAGAGTCTGTTATTCCAGTAGACTTCCTGGTCTGTTTACTCCCTCTTTTTACTTAACAAGATGCTGGCCTCTCTCTAATTCAGGGCTCACCTCTGCATAACCCCTGCGGATTTCACACAAAAAGTCATCATTTCAAAGGCAGCAGGAGGCTCCCACTGGTATGAAATCTGAAGTCATCATAGACCTAACACGCTTTGAGAGAAAGCAAAGCAGCAGTTACTTGTCTGAAAGTGGAGCCCATCCACATTCTTTTATCAAAACCTTTTTTGATGAGAATTGGGTATTTGACCAAAATAGAAATTTTCACTGAAAATTTTATTTTTGGTCAGAATTTTCTGGGTTTTTGGCAACCCTCCTCCTCCCACTCCCCGCCCCTCCAAAAAAAGCAGATTGTTTTTCAGTGAAACAAAGAAAAACAAACAAACAAACAAAAAATAGAAAACATGAAAATTTTCTAATGAAACGGGAAATTTCATTTCAGTTGACTTATTTTTTTGTAGAAAATATTTAGCATTTGTCAATGAGTTCAAATTTTAATTGAAATAATTGCTAATGTGAGACATTTACTTCCTTATATTTACTTAGATTGTAAGGGCTTTGGGGCAGAGACTGTCTTTTTTCCCCCAGTGTCTGTACAGGACCCAGCACAGTGGGGACATGGGCCATGACGAGCCCTGGCTAGGCACTACAGGAATACTAGGCACTACAGGAATACAAATAGTAATAATTTAGTATTACTAATCCAATTCTCAGCTTCAGTGGAGCTACAATACATCACATCCACTGAGCCTCTGGACCACTGGATGTTGCACTCATTTATCAAAAGATTTGGGGACAAATTCTGCCCTAGCTTAGGGTGCAATTCACCTCTGTGCAGAGGGAGCAACCTATGGATCATTTGAGTCCCACTTCAGAGAAGGATTTGAATGGCCCCTCCTGCTGCACAGGCCTTATGCACTGGGGAGAATTTAATCTCAAAGTTCTAGTGAAGTTAGTGAAGGCAGAATTCGGCCCTTGGTGTCTAAATAAATTCAATTCCCTCGTAGTCACATTTTAATACGTAAATTTGACTCAATATACATCAGCCTGAACTTTGCTGAAAGCCCCCATTCTTTTCCCTGGGTGCCATGTAATAAAGCAGCTGTGTAATTAATACTGACTGCTATGTACACTGCACTCTACTTATGTGCATAACCAGCAGACCAGTACTTCGGAGGTGAATACTTGTGCGGATACAAATTTGCACGTTTGCTTGTTTATATTCACGGCACAGCGCCTTTTCCACAAACTTTCTTCTGAACAAAATTTTCCTCCCCAGTGCACAAATATGGTCGGCAAAGGGGTGTGTGCAGAGACCCCCTCTTCTCCGAGCAGAAGATAAGGGTCACAGAGAGAGCCAAAGGGAATTACAGGTCTCATTCTTATCAACCCAATGTTCGCTAAGTGCCTCCTCTTGCATCCCTCAAATGACAAAGCGTCCATTGATTTCAGTGGTGTAAGATCAACCCTAATAGTTTCTGCTGCATTCACCCAACTAGTGACAATAGCAGAGATGGTGATAATAATGCAGACAGATCTTTAAAACCAGTGGCAGGCGCTCCGCTGCTAATACACAGAGCATTGTGACCCTTTATTACTCAAGCAAAAGCCAGACCAAGACAGACAGAGGATAGAATCAAAGGAGAAAGGTCTCATTTCTTAGCCTGCCATAATTATCCCTGGTACAAGGAAAATAGCCATGGGCCACATGACAGGGGAAGTTTTTTTAGATAGTTTCCCTGAGCAGGAAAGTTAACCTTTAATCCCCAAAACACGTCCCTAGAGAACCAAAGGCCCAGGGTTGGGCTCAGTTTCCTTTTTTTGTGTATCCAATCTTATTGATCACTCATCTGTTGGCTTGAACCAAATCAGCAGGGAAATGGGGAAAAAGAAATCCTTCATGCATGTACCGCTTTAACATTGCTCTCTGTTTTTCCTCTTATAGTCCGAGGAAGGAAAGCAACCAGACCTAGCGGATGCTTGAAAGGCAAACTCCCCCTCTCGAAGACTGCCCCATCCACCAGCTGGAATAGCACCAGAAACACGACAATTTCGGTGAAATAGTCATTTGGCTCATTAATAAAATACAAGACGGGGTGGGGTGGGGGGGGGAATGCCCCGTCTTTGTATGAAGGTAAATCCCCCTCCGACCCATCGGAAGGAGACGACTTTGGAAAAATGCAGCATCTGATTGGTATTTGGCAAGAGACAGCCAGTAGAGCCAAGTCCAGATCCCCATCCTGTCAGACTTAATTACCTCCATACATAATGAGCTGTGATTGGACACTTCCAAGTCAGCTAGGCATGAGCAAGCACTAAGGTGGTGATTAACTATTTACAGGACAAAAGCATGTCAGCCCAACCTCGTTCGGAAAGGAGCAGAACAAACAAATCGATAGCAGAAGGCCAGACTATAGAGTCAGGTCTGCAGGGGAGTTTCTGGGTCAGATCCTCAGCTGGTGTAAATTGGCACAGCTCCATTGAAGCCAGAGGAATGATGTTGATTTACACCAGTTGAGGATTTTTCCCTATAGCTATGCAAAAAGTTCCAATTTTGCCTAACGGGCTGCAGAAGGACACAGACCCCACATATGGGAAACACAGAGTTAGAAAGATTAATTTTGTCTTGTACTAGACACCAAGCAGAATACAAGTTATTTTAGTAGGAAGGCAGAACCTGATCCTCCATTGGTGTAAATCAGTGTAATGCCATGGCACTCAAGGCAGCTACCCCAATTTACACCAGTGGAGGATACTGAAGGGGGAGAAATGGATGATGGGCTTTGCTGATGTAAAAGAAGTCAGTGGGCCAGTAATACTAGCTCCTACAGCATTTCTGCACCCCAGGCCTGCCATGGTTCTTTGCACTCTATTACGGCTCGATGTCTAGGTGGCAGCCAGTATCAAGTGGAGTGCCCAGGAGTCGGTCCTGGGGCCGGTTTTGTTGAACATCTTCATTAATGATCTGGATGATGGGTTGGATTGCATCCTCAGCAAGTTTGCAGATGACACTAAGCTGGGGGGAAGAGGTAGATATGCTGGAGGGTAGGGATAGGGCACAGAGTGACCTAGACAAATTGGAGGATTGAGCCAAAAGAAATCTGATGAGGTTCAACAAGCACAAGTGCAGAGTGCTGCACTTACAACGGAAAAATCCCATGCACTGCTACAGGCTGGAGACCAACTGGCTAAGCGGCAGTTCTGCAGAAAAGGACCTGGGGATTACAGTGCAAGAGAAGCTGGATATGAGTCAACAGTGTGCCCTTACAAGAAGGCTAACGGCATACTGGGCTGCATTAGTAGGAGCATTGCCTGCAGATCGAGGGAAGTGATTATTCCCCTCTATTCGGCACTGGTGAGCCCACATCTAGAGTATTGCATCCAGCTTTGGGTCCCCCACTACAGAAAGGATGCGCCTAAATTGGAGACAGTGTAGCAGAGGGCAATGGAAATGATTAGGGGGCTGGGGCACATGACTTACGAGGAGCGACTGAGGGAACTGGGCTTATTTAGTCTGCAGAAAAGAAGAGTGAGGGGGGATTTGATAGCAGCCCTCAACTACCTGAAGGGGGGGTTCCAAAGAGGATGGAGCTAGGCTGTTCTCAGTGGTGGCAGAGACAGAACAAGGAGCAATGGTCTCAAGTTGCAGTGTGGGAGGGTCCAGTGCTTCACTAGGAGGGTGGTGAAGCACTGGAATGGGTTACCTAGGGAGGTGGTGGAATCTCCTTCCTTAGAGATTTTTAAGGCCCAGCTTGACAAAGCCCTGGTTGGGATGATTTAGTTGGGGTTGGACCTGCTTTGAGCAGGGGGATGGACTAGATGACCTTCTGAGGTCTCTTCCAATCTATGATTTATGATTCTATTGCTCACTGCCAAAGCATTCTTTGGGGACCAATTGACAGCTGCTTCAGGTCACAGAGTGAGTCTGTGGCCGAGCCAGGAACTGAAGCTGGGTCTCCTGAGTCCCAGTCTTGTGCCCCATAAACTATGCTCTCCTAATGACCCCAGCCTCAGTCTCCTGACCTCTCATTCACACTACAGGTCTATGACATGAACTCTCAGGGCTGCCCCTGCATATGGCTGCACAGCTTCCAGGAACGTCAGTAGCCGCTGGATACCTCCTGAGGAAGGAATCGGGCCCTAATGTGTGAGAATTCCCATACACGCCCATTAGAGAACAACTTTTTCAGGGAGCGAGTTTTAACTAAAGAAGTCCAAGGTCTCATTCTTATCTGATACTAGATCTATCACCTGATAACCAAAGTACATTTCTATGTATAAATAACTCTGGAGAAGAACTCCTGCTTTCAACATAGCCATGACCAAAAAAATAATAATAAAAAAAGCATGATGCAATCACCCCCCTTTTAACTTGCAAAGAAAGTTTAGTGAGATATTTTCAGCTTGCTGCTCAGAAATTTAACCTCATAATTTCATGTACGTCCCGGTAAGAAAGGCCCCATTGAAAACACAAGCACATAGCATGGGTATATCTGAAGCCTAGCATACTAAGGTTTGTACGGGTTGCCTGTGGTCATGTGAATTGCCTTTGGAGTTTGCTAGCTGGCTCTGAAGAATGTGTACTATTGAGCCCGTTTAAAGATAGGGATGGCTGAACATTTTCCATCAAAACTGTTTTTCAATGGAAAACGGGGATTTTGAAGGAACAAAATTTTTCACAAGAAAGTGTGTGCATGCCATAGAAAATATGGATTTTTCATCATTAAAAAAACCAAAACCAAACACCCAAATCTGAAATACTTTCACAGAAAACCAAGCTATTGCAAGTCAAATATCCAGGCCCAGTGCCCCAGGCTGACCTAGCCTGATCAGGGAGCTCAGCCTGCAGAGGAGAATTGGGAAATACATCCCAAATATATTTCATCTGACAGTATTTTAATTAGCATGATATTTCATAATATTTATTGTTTTATCCGTGTGGAAACTGCAACTATAGTGACAAATACTGGGTGAAATTCACCCCTCTACAGAGGGACCAGCATGCGGTCCATTCACCACTGAGGTCCTAATTAAGGCCTATTTTGAGGACTTATACAGAGCAGAACCCTTGTGCTGGCCCCTCTGCAAGGGAGCACACGACACCAGTACTCTGAGCACTGCACTGCCTGCCAGCGTGTTTACAGGTGGAGTTCAAGATGTTGGCTTGAAAGCCCTAAGCGGTTTGGAAGCTGACTCCAGGAGAGCCTGCCCCTCTTCCTGTGCGGACTGCCACAGCTGTCATCAGGCGACGTGCTTGAAATAGAGCACCTTCCATATACACGTGGCAGGAGCGCTGACAGGCCATTTCCCATGTAGAGTCCTTGACTTTGGAACTCATTCGCTCCCTTGATCCAAGAGAGCCTGAATTTGTTAACCTTCCAGGTATCCCGTGCAGCCCAGCTAATTGCTCAGGCCTTTGGGAAGGACCTGGCTTTCTAAGTGGCTGAGTTGCCAATCATAGTAAGCTATTGAGGGAGCCATTTGGAAGCTATTGAGGGATTTTTGGAAGCATCAGTCCACTCGTTCCCCTGAGCATTCATCTGGCTAGCAAGCTAGAACAATGGCTGTGGAGTACGGGGTTAAATACAGGTGCAGCCTACTGCATGAAATATGGTGAAAACATGGCTGTCAATTATATTCAGTTGCTTTCTCTGATTTAAAAAATTAGCAAAATATTCCCTGTGCTAGTTAGGCAATTGCATGAGGTCACAGGGGACACATTGTGCTAATTAGCGGGAGTCAAGCTTAAATAAGAACTACATGAAATATACTAGATTCGAGATGTCCCCGTTTTACAGTATAGAAGCTTGTGAAATTGATAGTATGGTGGGGACCTTGATTTAAGGAGCCCTGAATAGGGCCATAGAGTCACTGAGAAGGCCAAGTATGTTTCAGAGCTAAGTACAAAAGAGATGGCCTCTAGTAGCAATCTGTACTGCCATGCAAGTGACATGGGTTTAGTTTCTGGTTCTGGTCCCAGCATTTCTTCAAAAACTCATAAGAACGTAAGAACGGCCATAGTGGGTCAGACCAAAAGTCCATCTAGCCCAGTATCCTGTCTTCTGACAGTGCCCAATGCCAGGTGCTTCAGAGGGAATGAACAGAACAGGTAATCATCAAGTGATCATTGCATACATATGTATTACATACAAAAAAACTATGTTAAAGGAACATTATTAATGTTGCAAAGTCAAGCCCTCAAAAATTAGGAGATGCCAGAATTCAGGCTGCCTGGACAACCTTACTTTGAACCCCTTGTGTGTATGCATTATGACATGGTCTTTCATTGCAGCTCACACAATTTTTCCGTAGGACCCCTGCCTCATTCAGTCCACAGGATGGATGGTGCTCACTTAGTTTGTTCAATGTGTCATCCCGTTTCTTATTTACTGCACATTATTCAGACCCTGCTCTGAAGACAGAACTATTAATTTCCTCCTGGGTTCTTCTATGGAGCTCATTACTGTACAGCTGAGTGCTTCACCAACATTAACCAGTCTTCACAATACCCCTGTGACATGAGGCAGTATTGTTATCCCCATTTTACAGATGGGGAACTGAGACACAGAGACATTAAGGTCAAAAGAACCCACTAATTTTGGGTACCCAATTTGGGACACGTAGGACCTGATTTTTCAAAGCATTTAGCATTATAGAGCACTTTAGATGTTCAAAGCACAGCTCCCGTTGACTTCAGCACTTCTGCAAATCAGATCCCAGGGTCTCAAGTCCCAGAAAAGGAGGAACACACAAGTAGTGACCACCTGTGAAATCTCTGATTTAAGTGACTTGCCCAGCATCCCATAGGAACTCTGTGACAAAGGCAAGGATAGAATCCAGTTCCCCAGGACAGCATTCAGGTGCCTCAAACATGACGCCATCCTTTCTCTTCCTGCATTCCCCTGCCTCATCTCTACACACCTTCCGACTTCAGCAGCAAATGAGGCAGGAGTCCTACAGACAACAGTCTCCTTTACTATACGACCCTGATTCATCCCCTGAGCAAGTCCATCCTGTGCACTGAATGAGGCCGGGGTCCTGTGGAAGAAAGGACCTATGTGATCATGAAATTAAAGACTGTATCATAATACATACACACAGAGGGGATGAATTAAGGTTGCATAGGCAGTCTTCATTCTGGCATTTCCCAGCTTTTGAGTGCTTGACCTTGCAGCCTTAATAACGTTTGTAATGTAATGTTTTCTGTGTAATGTCCTAGTCTTTTTAAAAAACAAACTGAAAAAACCCCAGAAAATCCATTCACTGACTTCATATTGATGCCCACATAGGTCATCAGCAGGGTTGGAACCTTTGGATCCACAGCACAGAGCTGAACTAACAGAGTAACTGATAGCACTAGTAGGTTTGCATCCTCTATGTGGACCAGCCCTAGAGGGGAATAAGATACAGTCCGCCAGTGGGTTTCACAGATATTTGCTGACAGCAGAGGAATGGTGACACACATGAATCTTGGTTTGCATTCCAGGCTCTGGTGGGGAGTGTGCGGTTGTGAGCACAGACTCTTCTGCCCGCCCCGCCCCCCCTCCCCGCTTGACTCCTTCTGCTCTGTCCTCTCCAACCTCTCCCTGTCCTAGTTCCATTCTCTTTGCCTACCCTGTCCCAATCTCCATTCCTCAGGCTTCTCCTCCCAGTACCAGTCTCTTTTCCCAGTCAGTTCCAGTTTCTTCCCCCCTCTCTGGCTCCCAGTCCTACTCTTCCTCCCAGGTCGGGGTGACTTATTATTGTTATACATAATGTGGACAGCTACATGCTTACTTTGAGCACTAGGAATAAGTTTCCTATCTCACCTAGGGCTTGTCTACATTACCCACCGGAGCGATCGATCTTTCGGGGATCGATTTTTCGCATCTAGTGTAAACGCGATAAATCGGTCCCCGATCGCTCTGCCGTCGACTCCGGCAATCCACCCCCGGCGAGAGGAAGAAGCGGAGTCGACGGGGGAGCGGGGGCATTCGACCCTGCGGCATCCTCACAGTGCGGTAAGTCGATCGAGGTACGTCGACTTCAGCTACGTTATTCACGTAGCTGAAGTTGCGTACCTTACATCAACCCCCACCCGTAGTGTAGACCTGGGCCTAGACTCATTCAATTCTGGAGTAACTCAACTGACTTCCATTGAGTTACTCCACTGGTCAACTAACATTAGAATTTAACACTGGGGACTGGACACTCGGCTGATGTAAATCAGCCCAGCTTCACTGAAGTCAATGGAGTTACACTGGTTTACACTCGCTGAGGATCTGGGAAATTTCCTCTGGGACCAGATCTGGGCCATATCCTCAGGTGGTATAAATCAGTGTGGCTCGCCTGTCTTCATTAGAGCTTTGCTGATTTACACCAGCAAAAACTGGATCTGGCCCTCTGTTTTCAGTTACACACCTGCAGCCCCAGTTACTGCTGTAGTATCATGTAGATCCCTCCAAGAGCAGAATTCTGTGCTGTATTTTTAAATCACAGCAAGAGCTAAAGATGGAATTCAAATAAGAGCAATCAGCATACTGACCAATCAGGATGTAACGTGAGCATTCCACTGGGCTGCTACCATGAGGAAATCTAAGTGGCTGGGTTAGTGGTAATTCTTCTAATGAATGTTCAGACTAGTCCATTGGGTTCCAGCTAATCAGTTCCTAATGCTGTTTTGTGAAAGTGGAGATGCTTATCAAATTCAACGGCCCCTTTAACTCACCTTCCCAACCTTGCTCCAAATCTGTACAAGCCATGGGTTTGAAGCCCAGGCTTTTCCCATCAGCCACTGCATTTCCCTTGGGTTTTGGGGGGCATTTCTTAAATCTTTACTAACTGCTGGTAATTTTGACCTACAAGTGAACAGGAAGTGCCCTTCAAATTCCTTCCTGGCCTCCATACAATCTATTAAGGTGCTTAAGCTGCTCTTTCCCCATAAAACATCTTTTTTAAAACAATGCAAACTTTTCAATTGCAAAAAAAATAAAAGGCATGATTAATTATTCTGAAATAGGCTGCTTATTGCCTGAACTCCATAAAACATACGGCATGATTTAATACACTCCCCAGGAATGTGCTGTTTTTCATTTCTGCAGAATCAAGATCTAAATCTCTGTCACTCTCTCCTGTATGAGCTGGAAATGGTTTTATATTCCATCTTGCTTTAAATTATACACATCAAGCTTATAATGGGACATGGCCTGTTTTGTTGCCAAAACCTGCTCTGTTAGATCATCTATTAAACTGTATTTATTTTTTATGACAAACAAGAAAAATGTCAAAACAGCTACTGAGCTCCTGTTAATGAGGACCAAATGCCTCCCTGGGCACCAGTCATATTATGCTCGTTTGTACAGTAGCTGAGTTAACTTCCTCCTCTTCAGGAGTGCCTCCTCCACTGACAAGGACTTGAGGAAAAAGCTGCATCAAAGTCCCCAGGAATTAAGGCTGTTGCTATCTGCACTCGTGTTCTAGATCTGGGGTCAAAAGTCTCATCACAGCTGAATGCAAGCAGGAGAAGGGAGCCATGATGTGGGGGGAGGGGTGCGGCAGGAAAGGGCTGAGTTTGAAATAATGCAAAAGGAGGGACAACGATTTATGAGCGACCCCTTGCTTTGAGCCAGGGCATGGGCAGGAAACATTTATGAAATGGTTCTTAAGAGATCCCGAGGAGAACCGGTCAGTGAGTAAAGTAAAAGCATCAAGGGGCAAAGCCTGCTTTGTTATACCAGTGTTTTCCCTTGAGTCCATGGAACTGAGAGCATTGGTTGGCCCTTAAGGACATGTCTGCACTACAGCTGCTAGAACACTACAGCTGCAGCACTAAGTTGTGCCATTGTAGCACCGTAGCGTAGAATTGGCAGAAGGGCTCTTTCCGTCAGTGTAGTTAAACCATATTTGAGAGGTTTTAGAGTAGCAGCCGTGTTAGTCTGCAGCCGCAAAAAGAACAAGGAGTACTTGTGGCACCTTAGAGACTAACAAATCTATTGGAGCATAAGCTTTCGTGGGCTACAGCTCACTTCATCAGATGTATAGAATGGAACATACAGTATGAAGATATATATACACACAGAACATGAAAAGGTGGAAGTTGCCATACCAACTCTAAGAGGCTAATTAATTAAGATGAGCTATTATCAGCAGGAGAAGAAAAACTTTTGTAGTGATAATCAATATGGCCCATTTCAGAGAGTTGACAAGAAGATGTGAGGATACTTAACATATAGTACGGGTTAGATTGACCTAAGGACAGCGCTCAGGGTGCAAACATTTTCACAGCCTTGAATGACATAGCTAGGTTGATCTAATTTTTAAGGGTAGCCCAGGATTATGTCTTTCATCAAGTTACCCTGAAATAACAGGTTGCCCTGAAACTCAGGTATAGGGAAACATGACAGGAAGAAGATGGGTCCTTTTTGGTAACGACCCTAGACTGAGATGCAGGTGATATCGGTTCAGTTCCCCCCTCTGGCACAGAGGAGGACGGATGGTCCTGTGTTTAGTGGGCCACTCTGGTGCGTGAGAGACTTGCATTCAATTCCTTGCTCTGCTATAGACTTCCTGTGTAACACTGGGTGAGTGTTATAGTCTCTCTGTGCCTCAGTTCCCTATCTGTGAAATGGGAACGAGAGCACTACTATGCTTCCCTGGGATTACTGTGAGAGTAAAGGCAATAAAAATTGTGAGGTTCTCAGATACTAGTGATGGAGGCTGTACAAGCACCTAAGATAGATAGAAAGCTGCAAATCCTCAGTTTCACCTTGAGAGAATAACTTAATAACCCTATGTCTCAGTTCCCAATTTTCTAGATGTCTGCTTTATATCCCACCCATTTTCTGTCTTGTCCGTTCAGATTGTAAACTCTTTGGGGCAGGAATGGTCTCTCACTATGTGTCCGTACAGTGCCTAGCACAATGGGACACCATTTCTGGTTGGTGCCTCCAGGCACTTCTGTAATAAAACAATATATACAGTATATAATAAAAATTCATAACCAGTAACTTACATGATTACTTTGGTCTCTTTCTCTGTTTATAGAATCCCTGTGAACAGATTGCAATTTTCTCAGATTTATTTTTTGAAACTCTCTAGATAATTTCTGCCCGTAATTCTTAATCTGTGGATTGCATATGATCAGTCAAAACAGTCTGAATTTCAAATACTCTCAATTAACTGGACATATAGGTCACATGGCAAGTCTCTGTTCCTTGTAACTCTGAGAATTAGATTTAACTAGGACTGGTTGAAAACTTTCCATCAAAACTGTTTTTGAAGAAAGAATTTTTTTTTTTTTTAAAGGCTGTTTTCTGTGGAAAACTTAGATTTTTCATTGGGGGAAAAAAAAATCTTCTGAAAACCTAAAAGCTTTTAGTGTTTGGCCAAACCCAAAATATTCAATTTCAGTATATTGCCATAGTGTCCCATGGGAGCTGTAGTTTGGTTGCTCCATGTCCCCATTCTCCTCCATAAGCTGCACTCCCCCACCAGACTACATCTCCCATGATGCACCACTTCTCCTTAACAAGCGGGGGGTGGGGGGGGGGGGGAGTCCATAGCACATCATGATAAATGTAGTCCAACCAGGGAACCTGGCCTATAGAGAAGAATGGGAGCATGAGGGACTCAAACTACAACTCCTATGAGGTACTTCGGCAACATTTCCAAATCTAAATATTGCAGGTTTTGGCCAAAATATTTTAGTATTCACATTTTTGCTGAAAAAATTAAATTTTGCATAAAAGATTTTAAATTTTCATAGAAACTCTCCCATTTTCTGGCCAGCTCTAGTGAATACTCAGGTTTATGAATTCCAAATTTTCTTCCTGCAAATATACTACAGTATTCACTTACAATTCACTGTTTCCACTAATGTTGAAATTCAATAGCTACACAAGCAAACACAAGGAAGGGCACAATGATGATTTAACCAGTTTGGTTTCAACATTTCAGTGGATAATCTGTGAATGTTTTTTGCCATTACTCAGCCAGCTTCCCTCAAAATGTCAATATGGAGAAGCCTTGAGAAAATCCAAGCGTGTTACAGGTCTGTGCCTGTTCATCAAAGGATGCGAGTCTGCTACAGCCCCATGTATAGAGCTTTACCTCAAGCTGTAGCAGCTCATGCTTTTAGGTCTGGAGGTCCCTGGTTCATTTGCTAGGGTGTCAGCCAAGATGGCAACTGTCACATTAGCAGCATTATCACCTGTTGGCTTGGCCAAGGCATTCCTGTGTTATCTATGAGGCGCATGGTACATAAGATGCTTCCTCTGCCCTTGACTCCCTCCACACCAGGGCGGCGGAGCCCCCAGCTGAGTAGGGATGGTTCTCACTGGGGAGGAAAGGGGAAGTTCTATGGATTCCAATGACATTTTGGCTTTGCTTCCCCTTCTGATGCGTTTACTCTGAAGAGCAAAGGAAAGGAAAATGGAGAGGAGAGGGCAGCACAGGGGACTTTATTTTTAACCCGACTAAGAGCACTGCTTCCTCTTTCTCCTCGTGAGCCCAGCATCTGTTTGCGCGCTGCCTGTTCCTATCTTCTCCAGAGCTGTGGCCCTTCAGGAGCCAGCCTGCCACCCACCATACCAGCTTTGCATAAAGCCAGGAACCACTGGGGTCCATGACAAACACAAGCAACACACAAGCCAGGCATGATGTTTGTTCCTTCCTCCTATTACTGCCCCTAGCCGCACAATTTGCCTAGCAAATGAGTCCTGTCTGTGAACATATGCAAAGAGACCCCTTTGATCTGATGCAATTATCCAAAGCAGACTGCAAGTCTCTGTGGTGTTTCTGTGATAGAATTACCCCAGGAATCTGTGTCTGAAGCAGTCTGTGTACACAGTAAGAATAGGCTGATTTGAATCAATTTGGGATCTCCATATCTATTCCAGGTACAAGGGGATGCTGTCAACATAAAACTCACACGATTAGAAGAAATATGTCCCCATTCATGCTGTTACATTGCATTTTACACTTCACATGCCTCCATCCTTCTGATGGAGATAAACCAAGGTCATGCACTTTACTACACAGAGACCTTTCAGAGAAGCCCTCATAATCTGATGCCCAGTCTTCTCTGCTAAGACACTCATGATCCTATGGTGTTGTTGTTTTTTTGACAGCTGGGGCTTTCCCTATTGTCCCTAGCCAAACTTATTGCTAATCATATTATTGGGAAGAGCTCTAGGCATCAGCTGACCATCTTCCCTGCCTTCTGCCCTCCATGCCAGACGTGGCTGCATTTCACATCATTTTGGGATCTTACATTACAGAAATGTAAAACAGGTTATTATTACTAGATAGGAAAACCCCTGCTGTGGATTGTTTAAATCCCCAAACTCTTTCACTGAAATTTAAAAGAAAACTCCATTCATATTACAGTATTGGTGTAAGAAGCTTTCTATCTATCTATCTATCACAAAATCCTATTTATTTTAGCCTGAAGTTAGCTGACAGTGATCTAGAAGCAAGTCACTGGTACTGTACATACTGGGCAGTACATACCATGCCACTGGAATAATCACTTAGTACATCATATGAATACCCAGACACATGAATAATCAAGCCATGGTTTAATCAAGGTTAAAATAAAGGTGTAATCAAAACCAACTATATGTCATCTTTCTTTAAAGGAATTACAGACCAAGGCTTTGGCTGTAGGTTCGGTTTCTGAACCCCAGGCATATGGGAAGAACACACAGAGCACATATTATCCTCCGTGGAATTATAAACGAATTAATCATCCATTTCTCTGTGGCGCCAACTAGGGGAAGACTGGAATGAGTTATCCTTCCTCTCTCCCACCTCACTCAAAGAGATCACTAGGCATGAACCACAGAGCTAGCGGGATCCTATGAAAAGGAGCTCTTGGAACAAACATCTATGCCAGCATTCCAGCCTTGCCTCAGTCAGGAGGCGGGTTTTGTGCCAAACTTGTGGGCCCATGCATCGTCTCGTTGCCATGTGTACAGCCTCATCAGGCAGAACAAGTAGAGTCATGGAAGCCAGTGGAACACCCGTGGGAGCAATAACTTGGGAGCAGTGCAGGCCCAAATTACAATTCCCATGCAGGTTGAGAGGTCCTGGAAATTTCCCTAAACTCAAGGGACAGATTGGGTTTGGTGGGGAGCAGAGAGAAGTGAAAGGGCTCAGGCTAGGCAGAAAGAGAGAGTTAGCTGCTGTTGCACTGAAGAAGCAGCCAAGCAAAACCAATGGATTATAGAAACCTACTGGGCTAGTCAGCAGCTGAAATGAGCAAAGAGAAATGATCTTCTCTGAATATTTGAAAGTGAATTTCAATTCAACCATGTTTGAAATCCTTCTGTGAGCCTTTGGATACTTGTGAAGCACTCTGTGTTGGCCTAATTCTGCTCTTTTTGAAATCAGGGATCAAACTCCCTTTGATTTCAGTGGTAGCAGAGATGGGTCAACTCCAAGCGCTTCTGAAAGTCCAGCCCTTGAGATTTACCAGCATGAAGTGTGTGTGGTCTCAAGCCTGGTTGAAAAAGGAGGATTGGAGTCAGACTCTTGGCCGGCTGTAAAACTTTGCCAAAGAAATCTGAGAAATGAGTCTTTTATACTCTTGAAGGACTTGAAGAGCCAACCCCCTATAGATGGGACTAAGGCTAGAAGAAGAAGATATAAGTGATTGTAAGATTCACAGTTTACACTGTCCTGGTTACTTATATGCGTCATGTCACATGAGGTATAGTTTATGTTCCTTGACTGGGTGCCTTGTTTGACTAACCTACACAGGATGAAAATTCATCCTGCAAATTTCCAACACTTCAGTAAAAAAAAATATATATATATATATATGGAGATATCCCTATCTCCTACAACTGGAAAGACCTTGAAAAGTCATCGAGTCCAGTCCCCTGCCTTCACTAGCAGGACCAAGTACTGTCCCCTGACAGATTCCCCCCCCCAATCCATAAATGGCCCCCTCAAGAATTGAACTCACAACCCTGGGTTTAGCAGGCCAATGCTCAAACCATTGAGCTATCCCTCCCCTCCTCTAAAAAATACAGATTGAAATTGGCACTTTGGCTCAGGTAGTTAACTAAGGGCTAGTCTACACTACCCGCCCGATTTGGCGGGTAGTGATCGATGTTCTGGGATCGATTTATCGCGTCTCGTCTCGACGCGATAAATCGATCCCAGAACCGCTCCCCGTCGACACCGAAACTCCAGCTCGGCGAGCGGAGGAAGCGCTGTCGATGGGGGAGCCTGCCTGCTGCCGTGTGGACCGGGGGTAAGTAATTTAAAAATCGATCTAAGATATTCGACTTCAGCTACGTTATTCACGTAGCTGAAGTTGCGTATCTTAGATCGACCCCCCACCCCCCACCCCGCAGTGTGGACCAGCCCTAAGTTAGATCCATCAGCTGGCTAGAGAAGTTACATGTAGGGCTGACTGAAAAATTTTCATCAAAACTGTTTTTCAGCGCAAAACTAGGTTTTCAATGAAACAGGGTTTGTCATGAAAAATGTGTGCTTTCTGTGGAAAATTTTGATTTTTTTGTCACAAAAGTAAACATCTCAAAACTGACAAAATTTCTAAACTGTTTTTGCCAAAAGCCAAAATTATTTTCATTCTGAATTACCACAGCGCCTCGTGGGTGTTGTGTTTTGGGTGCCCCGTGTTCCCATTCTCCTCTATAAACTGGGCTCCCCAGCTGGATTACATTTCCTATGGTACAGTGTGGCCCAAAGACTGCCATGATGCATAGCCTCCCCTTGCTAAGAGGGAAGACAGTTATGCATCATGGGAGACGTAGCACCACCAGGCAGCCCAGCCTATAGAATAAAATAGGGGGATGAGGCATTCAAACCACAACTCCCATGAGGAACAGCAGCTGAATTTCCAAATTTAAATATGTTGGTTTTTAATCTTTTGCCAAAAACTCAAAACTTTCTATGGAAAATGTTGATTACAATGACAAAAATATTTTCCATGTTGGCTGCATACGTTGCAGTGCGAGTTGTATATTCAATTGTAACCATTTTTTGTTGCAGAATTTCGCAATCCATTTGTGGATATTTATTTATTTATTTATTTATTTAAAGGCAGATTGTGTTGAGTACATTTTTCATTATGGCATATGCAGGACAGCCAGGAGCACAGTCATGAGTTTTGGAAAAAGGCTATAAAAATCACCAACCCTGAATATGGAAGTGGCAAGAAAGAAGAAGACGACATTTTTCACTGTGAATTATTCACTTGGCTCTACTCAAAAGATCACAGATCACCTGCAAGAGGAAGACCCAAAGGCTATGGAAGTTTCATAAGCTAGAAAGGCCTCCTGAAATCTTAGGAGTGGAGGAAGGGCATTAGCAAAGAAGGTCTTTGGACACCATGAATGTGCCAAGGAGGAAGTCTGTTTGTAAGCAAAGGCAAGTATTTCCATCACCACTGACATTATTATTGTTAATTACATACCCTTTGCAAATGGAACTCCTCTATTTGAATTTTAAAATGTTTTATATATGTTGCATATGTTTCCCATTCTGTTGTTCACAACTGAGCCAGTGACAGAAGGAGACAGCTGGTGCCTTTGACATACAGTACATTACTGAATAGAAAATGATTTGCCTTTGTAATAGTAGCATCATACTTGAGAGCTGATGAGATTTTAAGTGATTGAGTGAAAGATGGTTTAAAAACATGGCTACAGTGGAAGCCAATCAAATAATCTCTGGGCTATTCCTCAAATCATCTGTGGCCATCACCTCTCTGGGCTATTGCAAACACTCTCCAAAGATGTTATAAATATAGAATCTCTCTTTGCCCACATCCTTTAATTTATTAACTGTTTTAAAGAGAGTTTATGGGAGTTACCTCACTGCAAACTCTCATCCTGCAACGCTGGCTCAGAGCACAGTGCAGAAGTTCCCTTCTCTTCAAGTTTCACAGTGACTCTCAGTCTTTCTTCCAGCTACCCGAAAGGTTTTATTATATTGTGCTTTCTTTAGAAGGGCAAGAAACACACATTGGCTGGGGGAGCTGGAATGGCTTTGGAGTCCTAAAGGCTCAGGGAAAGCAATATAACAAGGTTATAAAGTCCTGAGCACTAATACTAGAGGTGGTTGGAAATTTTTCTTCCAACCTTCTCTCTTTTATATATATGAAAAATGGCCATTTTTCAAAAACAAACTTTTTAGATAAGAAAAAATCAGAAAAACACAAAAATCAAAATATCAGAAAAAATAGTTTTTAAAAACAACCCCAAACATTTCAATGTTTGTTTTTTACCCCCCCATCCCCCTCCTTTCCCCCTTTTTCATTTTACCACTGAAACAAGGGGAAAGAGGGAGAGAAATGGGGGGAAATGTCAGAAACTGAAAAAACAAAAAAAATCCATTTTCTGTTGTCGATGGGGGGATTTAAAATAATTAAATTTTATAAAATAAAATAAAATAAATTTAATTAATCGATATCAGCTGACAAAAGAAGCCAAGATCTCAATTTGAGGCACCAAACCCTGACAAGAATTTTACCACAGTGTGACCTAGAGCAGTGGTTCTCAACCTTATTTTATTTGCGGACCTCCTAAACAATTTCAAATGGAGGTGCAGACAGACCCCTTTGGAAATCTGAGACATAGTCTGCAGACCCCCAGTTGCCACTATTCTATGGTAACAACAACCTTTTGCAGACCTCTTAGACAGACCTCTTAGACATGGTCTGAGGACCTCCAGTGATCCATAAGGTTGAGAACCACAGACCTAGAGGATCAACAGTTACTAAGGTGATGTCTACACTACAAGTGCCACAGCCGTGCCACTATAGTGTAGATACTTGCTACAGTGATGGAAGGAGTTTTTTCAATCAGTGTAGTTAATCCACCCTGCCGAGAGGCAGTAGCTAGGTCAACAAAAGAATTCTTCCATTGACCTAGTGGTGTCTACACTGAAGCTAAAGTTGTATTAACTGTGTCCCTCGTGGTGTGAATTGTTCAGGCCTAATTCATCTAGAAAACGACTCCGTTAACACCCAAATTGCCACCCACGTTCTGCGTATGAAAAAAAAGAGCTAAAGTCTAAGCAGATCTTGGAAAGGATGGGTCAACAGACTGTCAAACTTCAATGCATACAGCAATTCCCAGCTACGCTGAATCAGCTGCTATGGGCTGGGCTGTGCCTGCCTAAATCATTTATTCCCAGTTACAGTGAAAAATCCACAAAGTTGTCTCCCCCCTCTCATGTTATCCCATTAAGCTCCATCTTCCTGATCAACTGTTTTAAAACAAACACCATGCTGCTGCTGTTCCCAGCTGTGACTGGATAGCTATGTTCTAATGCCCTCCTAGCAAAGCACCCATTATGTCTTCCTTTAAGTTTTCTGTTTTACGTTCAGAGGCAGCAAATATATTTTCTTTCTGTGCTGTAATTATCTGCCAGTGAAGTAGAAAGACTGAGATTGACAGACTAGGTGGGATCCATTCCTGTGGTTTCTATACATGCGCTAATGCATACTGTCATAGCTACACCCCCCTGCAAATATAACTGCAGCATAGTGAGTCTGCACCGGGGCTTAGTGGGGCTTTGGCTCAGAAAGATTAAATGGTTATGCAGCTCCATTTTTGGACTCAGGCTCACAACAAGGCTAGAGAGGGAGTGTGAGATCTGTATCACACTCTGGTGGAGTCAGTCTGTCTAGGGAAGCTGGCTAATCGAGGGTCAGGGGAAGAGCGAGAGGCTGCACCATGGCCAAACGGCTGGAGTGAGCCTTCCAGAGGCGGACGCTGTAGGAGCAGTGCAACGGTTCTCTGGAACTTTTCAATCTTGGCTAGATCTTCCTTCTGAAGGCACCCGAGTGCCAGTAGCGTAGTCGGGGGGGGGGGGGGCGGGCGGGGGAGCGACCGCTCCCCCCTGTGAGCAGAAGCGGCGCCACCCGAGCCCCGCTGCCGGAGCCGGGCTCGGGCGGTGCTTAAAAAGGTCCGCGGCTGCTGTAGCCGCGAGGAGCCGCGGACCCTTTAAAGCGCCGCCAGAGAGTCGGCAGCAGGGCTCGATCGGCGCTTTAAAAGGCCCGCGCCTCCCCGCAGTGGCAGGAGCCCCGGGCCTTTTTAAGCACCACCCGAGCCCCGCTGCCGGAGCCGGGCTCAGGCGGTGCTTTAAAAGGCCCGCTGCTCCCTGCAGCGGCTGGAGCCCCGGGCCCTTTAAATCACCGCCGGGGAAGCAGGTATGGTCCAGCACGGCGCTGGCTCTTGCCGGTATGCCGGACCGGACCGGACCGCACCGCGCCGCTGGGTGAGTACAGGGGGAGCGGGGAGGCGCCTTTTTATAGCGCCGCTCCCCCTGTGCTCTGGACCTGGCTACGCTACTGCCGAGTGCCCCAGGTGGATTTACACATGGAGAGGCCCTGTGCAGCCTCCATGGCACCATTTGTCCCCTTCCTCACTCTGTGCAGCTGCTCCTCTACTGGAAGCAGGGTTGTAGCTGGGAAAGGGCGGAGCAGGAAAGGGGCCGCTCTGTGTGGCATCATCCCCTGCCCTGCTCCTGAATTTCTAGGCACAAATTCAGGCAGCGAAGCTAAGAGCTGTATTAGCGCCCCCTAGGTCCCTTTTTGGCTGCTATTGAGCTGCCACAAGGGGCTCCCAGTGGCAGCATTGCTTCGGGAGCTGTGCTGCCTAGGAAAGAGGAGAGAGACGGGGATTTGCAGTCATCCCTGCAGGACAGCTCCTGTCTCTAACCCATTGGTGGGTGTTACAGGTTCCCCTTCCTCCCCGTACTCGAGCTGCAGAGGATAAGGTCTGGTGCAGGTCCAGCAAGAGCCTTTTGACTCTTTAGCTCAAACTTTAGCAGTTTATAGTTTTAGCTTTGGAGGTCCCTGGTTCAATCCCTGATGTGTTGGCTGAGATAGAGGCCGTCAAACTTGCACCCAGTGAGATTCCATACCCCATGGAACTAGGAGATCCGCAGGATCAGGAGCAGGAATGGCCTCAGAATACTCAGTGCCCCCGACCTCTCGCAGGGATGGCAAGAACTCCAGGAAAGTTCTGTGAAGGAGCCTCAAAAAGTCCCTCCTCGCCCCAACTACACCCCCTGCAGCTTTTCTGGGTGCGGGGATGGTCTACTGTAGCCCAAAGTGAGGTAGCAAGATTGAGCACAGTATTTCAAAAGAGGGTGTCCCATTGTTCAAGGGTAACGTACATAGAGGGGAGGCTACATCTCTATGAATTCACCAGTACTGGATTGAATTTGACCCTAAACCTGGAAATTTAGATTGGCCCAGAACCATAATGAGCATAGAAGCAGATTTCCGCTAACAGAACAGAGATCAGAAGGGACAGTGCCTGGGTTTGGCTAGTTGGAGGGTTTCCTGGTAAGCATTTGACCCAGTCCTTGCTTCTAGTCCGTGCACTCCAACTGGGGAAACAAAACAGATACTTAGTTTTGAGAAAAAGGAATTAAGATCTGAAGCTGCAAGCTGGGTCAGAACCTGCCAGAATTAGGCCATTATAACATTGAGCCCCCTTTTCTAGGGAAGGATGTGAAAACATTTTGGGACAGATCCTAAGCTGACTTCAATAGAGTGATGCTGATTTACACCAGCTGAGCATCTAGCTCCTTCTGTCCACTGGCCAGAATTCATCTGATGGTGCCTAATAAATCACCCCCTTATTTAGCAAATCCTGGCTGTGTCATTCCCAGACAGGCGGCTGAATGTACAGTACCATAAGGCCCTGATAAAGATGAACCATTGTACCTTTAAGTCACTGCTCCAGAAAGAAAGGGCCTTTCACAGGAATGAATTGCATCCTTTTTTGCCAAACACCATCTGTTTTCTAAGATGAAGGGTTCTGGGCTGCTTGAGACTTAGTCATTTGGACTAGAATTGGTCCCCCTGTACTTGCACGTCTCAGCTCTGAAAATAAAAATTGCAACCCGGTCTCTGGCTTTGCTCTCCCTGGACTGAGCAAAGAGAGCAGGCTCCTCTAGGAAAAGCCCCAGCTCGTTAGCCGTTATCTCTTTAAAACACAGAGAGTGAAGCTGTGCATTAACACACTGCTTTGGTACCACTAGAGTGGCTGTTCTTTCCAGTGAAAGGCCTTGCTATTTTTCAGCGGGGGTCAGGGATTTATAGTGTGTTTACAAATGTTCACTGAGAAATTTAGCAGAGAAAGAGCCATGTCATCCTGAACAGGAGGGAAAGATGCCAAGACCCAGCATGCTTTGAGAGTGGAAAGTCATGGAGCTTTAGTCAGGTCATGCCAGGGCTTGCCCTGCTTCCCCTGAAACAAGCTGAGTTCCTACCCCTCCATGGGGAAATGTAGCGTCGCCAGCCCATGTGTTAAAAAACCATGAGATTTGCTGAAAAGCCTGAGTTTTTTTGAAATAACACATTTTCCTTCCTAGTTTTGGAAGCTGCAGGGGGAAGCTGCCTGCCCCCAAAGTGTGTGAGTTTTAAGGGTCAAAACCCAGGCATAAATACACATGCCAATGTGTGTCCTTCCCCTTGGCTGCTCAGAGGGCTCCCCTTCTTCTCCACTGCAATCGCCTCCCCCTCCGACCCCCTACACTATCCTCTCTATCCCACTCAGTGTCCCTCCAGCCCCTCATAGTACCCTTTTCCCTTAGCCTCCTCTGGCCCCCATGTCCTTCTGCACCCCCTTTATGCCTCCTGTCCCCACAAATCCCTGCCCCTCATTCCTCTGTGTCTGTTAAACCACCTACTCCTTTCCCCTCACACTCTGCATGCACCTCTTTAGGGCCTCCACTGCTCCTCATAGTTCCTGTGTCCTAATAGTGTCCGTCTAGCCCCCCAAACCATAGAGTGGCAGTCATTTTCCCGGGGGGCCTGGCTTTGGTCTCATTAACAGCAGTGTGTGGGCATATGGCCAGCATCTTTAGAAGGGGCAGCCTCCCTTCCACAGGCGGGGGGAAATGGCGGCCATCTTGCTGGCTTCAGTCCAATGGACAGTAATGGGAGATAGTGGCCATTCTGAATGAGAGGAAATGAACAAACTGGCCAAAACCCACTCCAAAACCAGCTGGACTAGTGGTAAAAATCACAAGAATTGGCAACACAGTCAATGCTATAGCTCTTGGCTCATAAGCAAAACCCAGAGGGATTGGTAGGGATGTCCACGCTGCTTCTTTGGCCACCCTCCCATCCCAGAGCAACCCAACTCCCCTGTGGTCCATCTTCCCAAGGGATCCCAGCTGGCCACCACCTAGGATTGCCAACTTTCTATGTGCACAAAACCGAACACCCTTGCCCTGCCCCACCCCTCCTCCGAGGCCCTGCCCCCACTCACTCCATCCCCCTCCCTCTGTCGCTTGCTCTCCCTAATCTCACTCACTCGCTCATTTTCACCAGCCTGGCTCAGGAGGCTGGAGTGAAGGAGGTGGTGAGGGCTCCAGGGTGGGGCCAGAAATGGGGAGTTCAGGGTGTGGGAGGGGGCTCCAGGCCGGGGAATGGAGCTGCGGGGTTCAGAGTATGCAGGCCCGCTGAGAGCAATTCCGGGCCCCAGGGCAGAACAGTCAATGGGCCCCCATGCACGTACAAGCCACGCCCACCCACCTGCGCTGGCTGGTGCCCAGCGAGCTGCCAGCTGCACTGCTGGTGCCCAGTTTGCTGCTGGCACGGCCAGGGCTTCCCCATGCCTGCCGGTTCCCATCCAATGGGAGCTGCGGAGCTGGCACTTGGGGCGGGAGCAGCGTGCAGAGCCCCCTGGCTGCTCATATACAAAAGAGTTGGAGGTGGGGACAAGCCACTGCTTCCGGGAGCCCTGCGGAGCCACAGCAAGTAGGGAGCCTGCCTTAGCCCTGCTGTGCTGCCAACCGGACTTCTAACAGCCTGGTCAGCGGCAGTGCTGACCAGAGCCATCACGGTCCCTTTTCGACTGGGTGTTCTGCTCGAAAACCGGCCACCTGGCAACCCGGCCACCATCTCAACCTGCCCTCACAGGGCCGAGCCTGGCCTACTGTGGGAAAACTGGCCTAAAATACCATTGAGAGGAGTGAGATTATTTGAAGCTGCAAATTCTCCACACCACAGAGTGGGGATGATGCTCCTTTGAGCCTTTATCTGTCTGGCCTCATCCCCTCCCCAATCACAGCCCGACCTCACAGTGTACAACGCTTGTCTTTACTGCGGTGTTACCCTGCGTTATCTACACTGGGGCTAACTCCTCTTAAGTTACCCTAGGTCCAATGAGAGCGGTCTCACCACCAAACAAACACTGGAGCTGCGCAGAGCAACTGGATTAGCTGCACAAAGCCGCGGAGTCCCCCACTCCAGTACAGCAGCAGCAGCAGCGTTTGAGCTTCAACCCACCACTGCCACCCCGGTGGGCCAGCTAGCTGGAGCTTAAAGCACAGCTTACCTCAGGCTAGAGATCTGGGTGTATGTGCATGGGAGTCACGGTCAGAGGCAACACTCAAGTTATGCCTCCAGCTAACATTGCAATTTGACAAGCTCTGAAGGCCTTCTGGTGTAGGGGGGATTTTGCGTTAGGTCCTCTCCATTAGAGTGACATGAGCAGAGGCTGATCAGGCTGGAGGGCTTTAACACTCAGAAACCGGTGTTC